>CAKAJA020000289.1:1464917-2929834 GCA_916610235.2 Lasioglossum morio
ATAACGCATTACGCATAACTTATAACTCATAACTCATAAGGAGTAACGCATAACGCATAAAGCATAACGCATAACGCATAACTTATAACTCATTACTCATAACGAATAACGCATAACGCATAAGGCATAACGCATAACGCATAACGCATAACGCATATCGCATAAAGCATAACGCATAACGCATAACGGATAAAGCATAATGCATAACGCATAACGCATTACGCATTACGCATAACTTATAACTCATAACTCATAACGATTAACGCATAACGCAAAATGCATAACGCATGTCGGATCACGCATAACGCATAACGCATAACGCATAACGCATAACGCATAACGCATAACGCATAACGCATAAAGCATAACGCATAAAGCATAACGCATAACTTATAACTCATTACTCATAAGGCATAACGCATAACGCATAACGCATAACGCATAACGAATAAAGCATAACGCATAACGCATAACGCATAACGCATAACGCATAACGCATAACGCATAACGCATAACGCATAACGCATAAAGCATAACGCATTACGCATAACTTATAACTCATAACTCATAAGGAGTAACGCATAACGCATAAAGCATAACGCATAACGCATAACGCATAACGCATAACGCATAACGCATAACGCATAACGCATAACGCATAACGCATAACGCATAACGCATAACGCATAACGCATAACGCATAACGCATAACGCATAACGCATAACGCATAACGGATCACGCATAACGCATAACGCATAAAGCATAAGGCATAACGCATAACGCATAAGGCATAACGCATAACGCATAACGCATAACGCATAAAGCATAACGCATAACGCATAACGCATAACGCATTACGCATAACTTATAACTCATAACTCATAACGAATAACGCATAACGCAAAATGCATAACGCATAACGCATAGCGCATAAAGCATAACGCATAACGCATAACGGATAAAGCATAATGCATAACGCATAACGCATAACGCATAACGCATAACGCATAACGCATAACGCATAACGCATAACGGATCACGCATAACGCATAACGCATAAAGCATAAGGCATAACGCATAACGCATAACGCATAACGCATAAAGCATAACGCATAACGCATAACGCATAACGCATTACGCATAACTTATAACTCATAACTCATAAGGAGTAACGCATAACGCATTACGCATAACGCATAACTTGTAACTCATTACTCATAACGAATAACGCATAACGCATAACGCATAACGCATAACGCATAACGCATAACGCATAACGCATAAAGCATAACGCATAACGCATAACGGATAAAGCATAATGCATAACGCATAACGCATAACGCATTACGCATAACTTATAACTCATAACTCATAACGAATAACGCATAACGCAAAATGCATAACGCATAACGCATAGCGCATAAAGCATAACGCATAACGCATAACGGATAAAGCATAATGCATAACGCATAACGCATAACGCATTACGCATAACTTATAACTCATAACTCATAACGAATAACGCATAACGCAAAATGCATAACGCATGTCGGATCACGCATAACGCATAACGCATAAAGCATAAATCATAACGCATAACGAATACCGCAAAACGTATATGGCCTAACACATAACGCATCACGCATAACGCATAACGCATAACGCATAACGCATAACGCATAACGCATAACGCATAACGCATAACGCATAACGCATAACGCATAACGGATAAAGCATAATGCATAACGCATAACGCATTACGCATTACGCATAACTTATAACTCATAACTCATAACGAATAATGCATAACGCAAAATGCATAACGCATGTCGGATCACGCATAACGCATAACGCATAACGCATAACGCATAACGCATAACGCATAACGCATAACGCATAACGCATAACGCATAACGCATAACGCATAAAGCATAACGCATAACTTATAACTCATTACTCATAACGAATAAGGCATAACGCATAAGGCATAACGCATAACGCATAACGCATAACGAATAAAGCATAACGCATAACGCATAACGCATAACGCATAACGCATAACGCATAACGCATAACGCATAACGCATAACGCATAACGCATAACGCATAACGGATCACGCATAACGCATAACGCATAAAGCATAAGGCATAACGCATAACGCATAACGCATAACGCATAAAGCATAACGCATAACGCATAACGCATAACGCATAACGCATAACGCATAACGCATAACGCATAACGCATAACGCATAACGCATAACGCATAACGCATAACACATAACGCATAACGCATAACGCATAACGGATCACGCATAACGCATAACGCATAAAGCATAAGGCATAACGCATAACGCATAACGCATAACGCATAAAGCATAACGCATAACGCATAACGCATAACGCATTACGCATAACTTATAACTCATAACTCATAAGGAGTAACGCATAACGCATAAAGCATAACGCATAACGCATAACGCATAACGCATAACGCATAACGCATAACGAATAACGCATAACGCATAACGCATAACGTATTACGTATAACGCATACCGCATTACGCATAACTTATAACTCATAACTCATACGGAGTAACGCATAACGCATAAAGCATAACGCATAACGCATAACGCATAAAGCATAACGCATAACGCATAACTTATAACTCATTACTCATAACGCATAACGCATAACGCATAAAGCATAACGCATAACGCATAACGGATAAAGCATAATGCATAACGCATAACGCATAACGCATTACGCATAACTTATAACTCATAACTCATAAGGAGTAACGCATAACGCATAAAGCATAACGCATAACGCATAACGCATAAAGCATAACGCATAACGCATAACGCATAACGCATAACGCATAACGCATAACGCATAACGCATAACGCATAACGCATAACGCATAACGCATAACGCATAAAGCATAACGCATAACGCATAACTTATAACTCATTACTCATAACGAATAACGCATAACGCATAAGGCATAACGCATAACGCATAACGCATAACGCATATCGCATAAAGCATAACGCATAACGCATAACGGATAAAGCATAATGCATAACGCATAACGCATTACGCATTACGCATAACTTATAACTCATAACTCATAACGATTAACGCATAACGCAAAATGCATAACGCATGTCGGATCACGCATAACGCATAACGCATAACGCATAACGCATAACGCATAACGCATAACGCATAAAGCATAACGCATAAAGCATAACGCATAACTTATAACTCATTACTCATAAGGCATAACGCATAACGCATAACGCATAACGCATAACGAATAAAGCATAACGCATAACGCATAACGCATAACGCATAACGCATAACGCATAAGGCATAACGCATAACGCATAACGCATAACGAATAAAGCATAACGCATAACGCATAACGCATAACGCATAACGCATAACGCATAACGCATAACGCATAACGCATAACGCATAACGCATAACGCATAACGCATAACGCATAACGCATAACGCATAACGCATAACGCATAACGCATAACGCATAACGCATAACGCATAACGCATAACGGATCACGCATAACGCATAACGCATAAAGCATAAGGCATAACGCATAACGCATAACGCATAAAGCATAACGCATAACGCATAACGCATAACGCATTACGCATAACTTATAACTCATAACTCATAAGGAGTAACGCATAACGCATAAAGCATAACGCATAACGCATAACGCATAACGCATAACGCATAACGCATAACGCATAACGCATAACGCATTACGCATAACGCATAACGCATAAAGCATAACACATAACGCATAACGCATAATGCACAACGCATTACGAATACAGCAAAACGCATAACGCTTAACGCATAACGCATAACGCATAATGCATAACGCATAGCGCATAACGCATAACGCATAACGCATAACGCATAACGCATAACGCATAACGCATAACGCATAACGCATAACGCATAACGCATAACGCATAACGCATAACGCATAACGCATAACGCATAACGGATCACGCATAACGCATAACGCATAAAGCATAAGGCATAACGCATAACGCATAACGCATAACGCATAAAGCATAACGCATAACGCATAACGCATAACGCATAACGCATAACGCATAACGCATAACGCATAACGCATAACGCATAACGCATAACGCATAACGCATAACGCATAACGCATAACGCATAACGCATAACGCATAACGCATAACGGATCACGCATAACGCATAACGCATAAAGCATAAGGCATAACGCATAACGCATAACGCATAACGCATAAAGCATAACGCATAACGCATAACGCATAACGCATTACGCATAACTTATAACTCATAACTCATAAGGAGTAACGCATAACGCATAAAGCATAACGCATAACGCATAACGCATAACGCATAACGCATAACGCATAACGCATAACGCATAACGCATAACGAATAACGCATAACGCATAACGCATAACGTATTACGTATAACGCATACCGCATTACGCATAACTTATAACTCATAACTCATACGGAGTAACGCATAACGCATAAAGCATAACGCATAACGCATAACGCATAAAGCATAACGCATAACGCATAACTTATAACTCATTACTCATAACGCATAACGCATAACGCATAAAGCATAACGCATAACGCATAACGGATAAAGCATAATGCATAACGCATAACGCATAACGCATTACGCATAACTTATAACTCATAACTCATAAGGAGTAACGCATAACGCATAAAGCATAACGCATAACGCATAACGCATAAAGCATAACGCATAACGCATAACGCATAACGCATAACGCATAACGCATAACGCATAACGCATAACGCATAACGCATAACGCATAAAGCATAACGCATAACGCATAACTTATAACTCATTACTCATAACGAATAACGCATAACGCATAAGGCATAACGCATAACGCATAACGCATAACGCATATCGCATAAAGCATAACGCATAACGCATAACGGATAAAGCATAATGCATAACGCATAACGCATTACGCATTACGCATAACTTATAACTCATAACTCATAACGATTAACGCATAACGCAAAATGCATAACGCATGTCGGATCACGCATAACGCATAACGCATAACGCATAACGCATAACGCATAACGCATAACGCATAACGCATAAAGCATAACGCATAAAGCATAACGCATAACTTATAACTCATTACTCATAAGGCATAACGCATAACGCATAACGCATAACGCATAACGAATAAAGCATAACGCATAACGCATAACGCATAACGCATAACGCATAACGCATAACGCATAACGCATAACGCATAACGCATAACGCATAAAGCATAACGCATTACGCATAACTTATAACTCATAACTCATAAGGAGTAACGCATAACGCATAAAGCATAACGCATAACGCATAACGCATAACGCATAACGCATAACGCATAACGCATAACGCATAACGCATAACGCATAACGCATAACGCATAACGCATAACGCATAACGCATAACGCATAACGCATAACGCATAACGCATAACGGATCACGCATAACGCATAACGCATAAAGCATAACGCATAACGCATAACGCATAACGCATATCGCATAACGCATAACGCATAACGCATAACGCATAACGCATAACGAATAACGCATAACGCATAACGCATAACGTATTACGTATAACGCATACCGCATTACGCATAACTTATAACTCATAACTCATACGGAGTAACGCATAACGCATAAAGCATAACGCATAACGCATAACGCATAAAGCATAACGCATAACGCATAACTTATAACTCATTACTCATAACGCATAACGCATAACGCATAAAGCATAACGCATAACGCATAACGGATAAAGCATAATGCATAACGCATAACGCATAACGCATTACGCATAACTTATAACTCATAACTCATAAGGAGTAACGCATAACGCATAAAGCATAACGCATAACGCATAACGCATAAAGCATAAAGCATAAAGCATAACGCATAACGCATAACGCATAACGCATAACGCATAACGCATAACGCATAACGCATAACGCATAACGCATAACGCATAAAGCATAACGCATAACGCATAACTTATAACTCATTACTCATAACGAATAACGCATAACGCATAAGGCATAACGCATAACGCATAACGCATAACGCATATCGCATAAAGCATAACGCATAACGCATAACGGATAAAGCATAATGCATAACGCATAACGCATTACGCATTACGCATAACTTATAACTCATAACTCATAACGATTAACGCATAACGCAAAATGCATAACGCATGTCGGATCACGCATAACGCATAACGCATAACGCATAACGCATAACGCATAACGCATAACGGATAAAGCATAACGCATAAAGCATAACGCATAACTTATAACTCATTACTCATAAGGCATAACGCATAACGCATAACGCATAACGCATAACGAATAAAGCATAACGCATAACGCATAACGCATAACGCATAACGCATAACGCATAACGCATAACGCATAAAGCATAACGCATTACGCATAACTTATAACTCATAACTCATAAGGAGTAACGCATAACGCATAAAGCATAACGCATAACGCATAACGCATAACGCATAACGCATAACGCATAACGCATAACGCATAACGCATAACGCATAACGCATAACGCATAACGCATAACGCATAACGCATAACGCATAACGGATCACGCATAACGCATAACGCATAAAGCATAAGGCATAACGCATAACGCATAACGCATAACGCATAAAGCATAACGCATAACGCATAACGCATAACGCATTACGCATAACTTATAACTCATAACTCATAAGGAGTAACGCATAACGCATAAAGCATAACGCATAACGCATAACGCATAACGCATAACGCATAACGCATAACGCATAACGCATAACGCATAACGCATAACGCATAACGCATAACGCATAACGCATAACGCATAACGCATAACGCATTACGCATAACGCATAACTTGTAACTCATTACTCATAACGAATAACGCATAACGCATAACGCATAACGCATAACGCATAAAGCATAACGCATAACGCATAACGGATAAAGCATAATGCATAACGCATAACGCATAACGCATTACGCATAACTTATAACTCATAACTCATAACGAATAACGCATAACGCAAAATGCATAACGCATAACGCATAGCGCATAAAGCATAACGCATAACGCATAACGGATAAAGCATAATGCATAACGCATAACGCATAACGCATTACGCATAACTTATAACTCATAACTCATAACGAATAACGCATAACGCAAAATGCATAACGCATGTCGGATCACGCATAACGCATAACGCATAAAGCATAAATCATAACGCATAACGAATACCGCAAAACGTATATGGCCTAACACATAACGCATCACGCATAACGCATAACGCATAACGCATAACGCATAACGCATAACGCATAACGCATAACGCATAACGCATAACGGATAAAGCATAATGCATAACGCATAACGCATTACGCATTACGCATAACTTATAACTCATAACTCATAACGAATAACGCATAACGCAAAATGCATAACGCATGTCGGATCACGCATAATGCATAACGCATAACGCATAACGCATAACGCATAACGCATAACGCATAACGCATAACGCATAACGCATAACGCATAACGCATAAAGCATAACGCATAACTTATAACTCATTACTCATAACGAATAACGCATAACGCATAAGGCATAACGCATAACGCATAACGCATAACGAATAAAGCATAACGCATAACGCATAACGCATAACGCATAACGCATAACGCATAACGCATAACGCATAACGCATAACGCATAACGCATAACGCATAACGCATAACGCATAACGCATAACGCATAACGCATAACGCATAACGCATAACGCATAACGCATAACGCATAACGCATAACGCATAACGCATAACGGATCACGCATAACGCATAACGCATAACGCATAACCCCTAACGCATAACGCATAACGCATAACGCATAACGCATAACGCATAACGCATAATGCACAACGCATAACGAATACAGCAAAACGCATAACGCTTAACGCATAACGCATAACGCATAACGCATAACGCATAACGCATAACGTATAACGTATAACGCATAACGCATAACGCATAACGCATAACGCATAACGCATAACGCATAACGCATAACGCATAACGCATAACGCATAACGCATAACGCATAACGCATAACGCATAACGCATAACGCATAACGGATCACGCATAACGCATAACGCATAAAGCATAAGGCATAACGCATAACGCATAACGCATAACGCATAAAGCATAACGCATAACGCATAACGCATTACGCATAACTTATAACTCATAACTCATAAGGAGTAACGCATAACGCATAAAGCATAACGCATAACGCATAACGCATAACGCATAACGCATAACGCATAACGCATAACGCATAACGCATAACGCACAACGCATAACGCATAATGAATAACGCATAAAGCATAACGCATAACGCATAACGCATAAAGCATAACGCATAACGCATAACGCATAACGCATAACGCATTACGCATAACGCATAACGCATAAAGCATAACACATAACGCATAACGCATAATGCACAACGCATTACGAATACAGCAAAACGCATAACGCTTAACGCATAACGCATAACGTATAACGCATAATGCATAACGCATAGCGCATAACGCATAACGCATAACGCATAACGCATAACGCATAACGCATAACGCATAACGCATAACGCATAACGCATAACGCATAAGGCATAAAGCATAACGCATAACGCATAACGCATAACTTATAACTCATTACTCATAACGAATAACGCATAACGCATAACGCATAACGGATAACGCATATCGCATAACGCATAACGCATAATGCATAACGCATAAAGCATAACGCATAACTTATAACTCATTACTCATAAGGCATAACGCATAACGCATAACGCATAACGCATAACGAATAAAGCATAACGCATAACGCATAACGCATAACGCATAACGCATAACGCATTACGCATAACGCATAACTTGTAACTCATTACTCATAACGAATAACGCATAACGCATAACGCATAACGCATAACGCATAAAGCATAACGCATAACGCATAACGGATAAAGCATAATGCATAACGCATAACGCATAACGCATTACGCATAACTTATAACTCATAACTCATAACGAATAACGCATAACGCAAAATGCATAACGCATAACGCATAGCGCATAAAGCATAACGCATAACGCATAACGGATAAAGCATAATGCATAACGCATAACGCATAACGCATTACGCATAACTTATAACTCATAACTCATAACGAATAACGCATAACGCAAAATGCATAACGCATGTCGGATCACGCATAACGCATAACGCATAAAGCATAAATCATAACGCATAACGAATACCGCAAAACGTATATGGCCTAACACATAACGCATCACGCATAACGCATAACGCATAACGCATAACGCATAACGCATAACGCATAACGCATAACGCATAACGCATAACGGATAAAGCATAATGCATAACGCATAACGCATTACGCATTACGCATAACTTATAACTCATAACTCATAACGAATAACGCATAACGCAAAATGCATAACGCATGTCGGATCACGCATAATGCATAACGCATAACGCATAACGCATAACGCATAACGCATAACGCATAACGCATAACGCATAACGCATAACGCATAACGCATAACGCATAAAGCATAACGCATAACTTATAACTCATTACTCATAACGAATAACGCATAACGCATAAGGCATAACGCATAACGCATAACGCATAACGAATAAAGCATAACGCATAACGCATAACGCATAACGCATAACGCATAACGCATAACGCATAACGCATAACGCATAACGCATAACGCATAACGCATAACGCATAACGCATAACGCATAACGCATAACGCATAACGCATAACGCATAACGCATAACGCATAACGCATAACGCATAACGCATAACGGATCACGCATAACGCATAACGCATAACGCATAACCCCTAACGCATAACGCATAACGCATAACGCATAACGCATAACGCATAACGCATAATGCACAACGCATAACGAATACAGCAAAACGCATAACGCTTAACGCATAACGCATAACGCATAACGCATAACGCATAACGCATAACGTATAACGTATAACGCATAACGCATAACGCATAACGCATAACGCATAACGCATAACGCATAACGCATAACGCATAACGCATAACGCATAACGCATAACGCATAACGCATAACGCATAACGCATAACGGATCACGCATAACGCATAACGCATAAAGCATAAGGCATAACGCATAACGCATAACGCATAACGCATAAAGCATAACGCATAACGCATAACGCATTACGCATAACTTATAACTCATAACTCATAAGGAGTAACGCATAACGCATAAAGCATAACGCATAACGCATAACGCATAACGCATAACGCATAACGCATAACGCATAACGCATAACGCATAACGCATAACGCACAACGCATAACGCATAATGAATAACGCATAAAGCATAACGCATAACGCATAACGCATAAAGCATAACGCATAACGCATAACGCATAACGCATAACGCATTACGCATAACGCATAACGCATAAAGCATAACACATAACGCATAACGCATAATGCACAACGCATTACGAATACAGCAAAACGCATAACGCTTAACGCATAACGCATAACGTATAACGCATAATGCATAACGCATAGCGCATAACGCATAACGCATAACGCATAACGCATAACGCATAACGCATAACGCATAACGCATAACGCATAACGCATAACGCATAAGGCATAAAGCATAACGCATAACGCATAACGCATAACTTATAACTCATTACTCATAACGAATAACGCATAACGCATAACGCATAACGGATAACGCATATCGCATAACGCATAACGCATAATGCATAACGCATAAAGCATAACGCATAACGCATAACGCATAACCCCTAACGCATAACGCATAACGTATAACTCATAACGCATAACGCATAACGCATAACTCATAACGCCTATCGCATAACGCATAACGCATAACCCCTAACGCATAACGCATAACGCATAACGCATAACGTGTAACTAATAACGCACAACGCATAACGCATAACGAACAACGGATAACGCATAACGCATAACGCATAACGCATAACGAATACCGCAAAACGTATATCGCTTAACGCATAACGGATCACGCATAACGCATAACGCATAATGCATAACGCATAACGCATAACGCATAATGCATAACGCATAAAGCGTAACGCATAACGCATAACGCATAAAGCATAACACATAACGCATAACGCATAATGCACAACGCATAACGAATACAGCAAAACGCATAACGCTTAACGCATAACGCATAACGCATAACGCATAACGCATAACGCATAACGCATAATGCATAACGCATAGCGCATAACGCATAACGCATAACGCATAACACATAACGCATAACGCATAACGCATAACGCCTAACGCATAACGCATAACGCATAACGCATAACGCATAACGCATAACGTATAACGTATAACGCATACCGCATTACGCATAACTTATAACTCATAACTCATAAGGAGTAACGCATAACGCATAAAGCATAACGCATAACGCATAACGCATAAAGCATAATGCATAACGCATAACGCATAACGCATTACGCATAACTTATAACTCATAACTCATAACGAATAACGCATAACGCATAACGCATAACGCATAACGCATAACGCATAACGCATAACGCATAACGCATAACGCATAACGCATAACGCATAACGCATAACGCATAACGCATAACGCATAACGCATAACGCATAACGCATAACGCATAACGCATAACGCATAACGCATAACGCATAACGCATAACGCATAACGCATAACGCATAACGCATAACGCATAACGCATAAAGCATAACGCATAACGCATAACGCAAACGTATAACGCACAACGCATAACGCATAACGCATAACGCAAAACGCATAACGCATAACGCATAACGCATAACGCATAAGGCATAACGCATAACGCATAACGCATAAAGCATAACGCATAACGCATAACTTATAACTCATTACTCATAACGAATAACGCATAACGCATAACGGATAACGCCTATCGCATAACGCATAACGCATAATGCATAACGCATAAAGACTAACGCATAACGCATAACGCATAACCCCTAACGCATAACGCATAACGTATAACTCATAACGCATAACGCATAACGCATAACGCTTAACGCATAACGCCTAACGCATAACGCATAACGCATAACCCCTAACGCATAACGCATAACGCATAACGCATAACGCATAACGTGTAACTAATAACGCATAACGCATAAAGCATAACGTATAACGCATAACGCATATCGCATAACGCATAACGCATAACGTATAACGCATAACGCATACCATATAACGCATAACGCATAACGCAAACGTATAACGCACAACGCATAACGCATAACGAACAACGGATAACGCATAACGCATAACGCATAACGAATACCGCAAAACGTATATCGCCTAACACATAACGGATCACGCATAACGCATAATGCATAACGCATAACGCATAACGCATAATGCATAACGCATAAAGCGTAACGCATAACGCATAACGCATAAAGCGTAACACATAACGCATAACGCATAACGCATTACGCATAACTTATAACTCATAACTCATAAGGAGTAACGCATAACGCAAAAAGCATAACGCATAACGCATAACGCATAACGCATAACGCATAACGCATAACGCATAACGCATAACGCATAACGCATAACGCATAACGCATACCGCATAACGCATAACGCATAACGCATAACGCATAACGCATAACGAATAACGCATAAAGCATAACGCATAACGCATAACGCATAAAGCATAACGCATAACGCATAACGCATAACGCATTACGCATAACACATAACTTGTAACTCATTACTCATAACGAATAACGCATAACGCATAACGCATAACGCATAACGCATAAAGCATAACGCATAACGCATAACGGATAAAGCATAATGCATAACGCATAACGCATAACGCATTACGCATAACTTATAACTCATAACTCATAACGAATAACGCATAACGCATAACGCATAAAGCATAACGCATAACGCATAACGGATAAAGCATAATGCATAACGCATAACGCATAACGCATTACGCATAACTTATAACTCATAACTCATAACGAATAACGCATAACGCAAAATGCATAACGCATGTCGGATCACGCATAACGCATAACGCATAACGAATACCGCAAAACGTATATCGCCTAACACATAACGCATCACGCATAACGCATAACGCATAACGCATAACGCATAACGCATAACGCATAACGCATAACGCATAACGCATAACGCATAACGCATGACGCATAACGCATAACGCATAACGTATTACGTATAACGCATACCGCATTACGCATAACTTATAACTCATAACTCATACGGAGTAACGCATAACGCATAACGCATAACGCATAACGCATAACGCATAACGCATAACGCATAACGCATAACGCATAACTTATAACTCATTACTCATAACGCATAACGCATAACGCATAAAGCATAACGCATAACGCATAACGGATAAAGCATAATGCATAACGCATAACGCATTACGCATAACTTATAACTCATAACTCATAAGGAGTAACGCATAACGCATAAAGCATAACGCATAACGCATAACGCATAACGCATAACGCATAACGCATAACGCATAACGCATAACGCATAACGCATAACGCATAACGCATAACGCATAACGCATAACGCATAAAGCATAACGCATAACGCATAACTTATAACTCATTACTCATAACGAATAACGCATAACGCATAAGGCATAACGCATAACGCATAACGCATAACGCATAACGCATAAAGCATAACGCATAACGCATAACGGATAAAGCATAATGCATAACGCATAACGCATTACGCATTACGCATAACTTATAACTCATAACTCATAACGAATAACGCATAACGCAAAATGCATAACGCATGTCGGATCACGCATAACGCATAACGCATAACGCATAACGCATAACGCATAACGCATAACGCATAACGCATAACGCATAACGCATAACGCATAACGCATAAAGCATAACGCATAACGCATAACTTATAACTCATTACTCATAACGAATAACGCATAACGCATAAGGCATAACGCATAACGCATAACGCATAACGCATAACGCATAAAGCATAAAGCATAACGCATAACGCATAACGCATAACGCATAACGCATAACGCATAAAGCATAACGCATAAAGCATAACGCATTACGCATAACTTATAACTCATAACTCATAAGGAGTAACGCATAACGCATAAAGCATAACGCATAACGCATAACGCATAACGCATAACGCATAACGCATAACGCATAACGCATAACGCATAACGCATAACGCATAACGCATAACGTATAACGCATAACGCATAACGCATAACGCATAACGCATAACGGATCACGCATAACGCATAACGCAAAGCGCATAACGCATAACGCATAACGCATAACGCATAAAGCATAACGCATAACGCATAACGCACAACGCATAACGTATAACGCATAACGCATAACGCATACCGTATAACGCATAATGCATAACGCATAAAGCATAACGCATAACGCTTAACGCATAACGCATAACGCATAACGCATAACGCATAACGCATAACGCATAACGCATAACGCATAACGCATAACGCATAACGCATAACGCATAACGCATAACGCATAACGCATAACGCATAACGCATAACGCATAACGCATAAAGCATAACGCATAACGCATAACGGATAAAGCATAATGCATAACGCATAACGCATAACGCATTACGCATAACTTATAACTCATAACGCATAACGTATAACGCATACCGCATTACGCATAAAGCATTAAACATAACGCATAACGCATAACGCATTACGCATAACTTATAACTCATAACTCATAAGGAGTAACGCATAACGCATAAAGCATAACGCATAACGCATAACGCATTAATCATAACGCATAACGCATAACGCATAACGCATAACGCATAACGCATAACGCATAACGCATAACGCATAACGCATAACGCATAACGCATAACGCATAACGCATAACGCATAAAGCATAACGCATTACGCATAACTTATAACTCATAACTCATAAGGAGTAACGCATAACGCATAAAGCATAACGCATAACGCATAACGCATAACGCATAACGCATAACGCATAACGCATAACGGATCACGCATAACGCATAACGCATAACGCATAACGCATAACGCATAACGCATAACGCATAACGCATAACGCATAAAGCATAACGCATAACGCATTACGCATAACTTATAACTCATAACTCATAAGGAGTAACGCATAACGCAAAAAGCATAACGCATAACGCATAACGCATAACGCATAACGCATAACGCATAACGCATAACGCATAACGCATAACGCATAACGCATAACGCATAACGCATACCGCATAACGCATAACGCATAACGCATAACGCATAACGCATAACGAATAACGCATAAAGCATAACGCATAACGCATAACGCATAAAGCATAACGCATAACGCATAACGCATAACGCATTACGCATAACGCATAACTTGTAACTCATTACTCATAACGAATAACGCATAACGCATAACGCATAACGCATAACGCATAACGCATAAAGCATAACGCATAACGCATAACGGATAAAGCATAATGCATAACGCATAACGCATAACGCATTACGCATAACTTATAACTCATAACTCATAACGAATAACGCATAACGCATAACGCATAAAGCATAACGCATAACGCATAACGGATAAAGCATAATGCATAACGCATAACGCATAACGCATTACGCATAACTTATAACTCATAACTCATAACGAATAACGCATAACGCAAAATGCATAACGCATGTCGGATCACGCATAACGCATAACGCATAACGAATACCGCAAAACGTATATCGCCTAACACATAACGCATCACGCATAACGCATAACGCATAACGCATAACGCATAACGCATAACGCATAACGCATAACGCATAACGCATAACGCATGACGCATAACGCATAACGCATAACGTATTACGTATAACGCATACCGCATTACGCATAACTTATAACTCATAACTCATACGGAGTAACGCATAACGCATAAAGCATAACGCATAACGCATAACGCATAACGCATAACGCATAACGCATAACGCATAACTTATAACTCATTACTCATAACGCATAACGCATAACGCATAAAGCATAACGCATAACGCATAACGGATAAAGCATAATGCATAACGCATAACGCATTACGCATAACTTATAACTCATAACTCATAAGGAGTAACGCATAACGCATAAAGCATAACGCATAACGCATAACGCATAAAGCATAACGCATAACGCATAACGCATAACGCATAACGCATAACGCATAACGCATAACGCATAACGCATAACGCATAACGCATAAAGCATAACGCATAACGCATAACTTATAACTCATTACTCATAACGAATAACGCATAACGCATAAGGCATAACGCATAACGCATAACGCATAACGCATAACGCATAAAGCATAACGCATAACGCATAACGGATAAAGCATAATGCATAACGCATAACGCATTACGCATTACGCATAACTTATAACTCATAACTCATAACGAATAACGCATAACGCAAAATGCATAACGCATGTCGGATCACGCATAACGCATAACGCATAACGCATAACGCATAACGCATAACGCATAACGCATAACGCATAACGCATAACGCATAACGCATAACGCATAACGCATAACGCATAAAGCATAACGCATAACGCATAACTTATAACTCATTACTCATAACGAATAACGCATAACGCATAACGCATAACGCATAACGCATAACGCATAACGCATAACGCATAAAGCATAAAGCATAACGCATAACGCATAACGCATAACGCATAACGCATAACGCATAAAGCATAACGCATAAAGCATAACGCATTACGCATAACTTATAACTCATAACTCATAAGGAGTAACGCATAACGCATAAAGCATAACGCATAACGCATAACGCATAACGCATAACGCATAACGCATAACGCATAACGCATAACGCATAACGCATAACGCATAACGCATAACGTATAACGCATAACGCATAACGCATAACGCATAACGCATAACGGATCACGCATAACGCATAACGCAAAGCGCATAACGCATAACGCATAACGCATAACGCATAACGCATAACGCATAACGCATAACGCACAACGCATAACGTATAACGCATAACGCATAACGCATACCGTATAACGCATAATGCATAACGCATAAAGCATAACGCATTACGCATAACGCATAACGCATAACGCATAACGCATAACGCATAACGCATAACGCATAACGCATAACGCATAACGCATAACGCATAACGCATAACGCATAACGCATAACGCATAACGCATAACGCATAACGCATAACGCATAACGCATAACGCATAACGCATAAAGCAAAACGCATAACGCAAACGTATAACGCACAACGCATAACGCATAACGCATAACGCATAACGCATAACGCATAACGTATAACGCATAACGCATAACGCATAACGCATAACGCATAACGCATAACGCATAACGCATAACCATAACGCATAACGCATAACCCATAACGCATAACGCATAACGCATAACGTATAACGCATAACGCATACCGTATAACGCATAATGCATAACGCATAACGCATAACGCATAACGCATAACGCATAACGCATAACGTATAACGCATAACGCATACCGTATAACGCATAACGCATAACGAACACCGGAAAACCCATAACGCCTAACGCATAACGGATCACGAATAACGCATAACGCATAACGCATAAAGCATAACGCATAACGCGTAACGCATAACGCATAACGCATAACGCATAACGCATAACGCATAACGCATAACGCATAACGCATAACGCATAACGCATAACGCTTAACGCATAACGCATAACGCATAACGCATAACGCATAACGCATAACGCATAACGCATAACGCATAACGCATAACGCATAACGCATAACGCATAACGCATAACGCATAACGCATAACGCATAACGCATAACGCATAACGCATAACGCATAACGCATAACGCATAACGCATAACGCATAACGCAAAACGCATAACGTTAACGCATAACCCATAACGCATAAGGCTTGATGCATGACGTTTATCGCTTATCGCATGACGCATAAGGCTTGATGCATGACGCATATCGCATAACGCATAAGGCATAACGCATAATACATAACGTATAACGCATTATGCATAACGCATAACGCATAACGCATAACTTTTAACTCATAACGCATAACGCATAAAGCATAATGCATAACGCATAACGCATAACGCATATCGCATAACGCATAATACTTAACGTATAACGCACAACGCATAACGCATAACGCATACCGTATAACGCATAACGCATAACGCATAACGCATAACGCAAACGTATAACGCACAACGCATAACGCATAACGCATAACGCATAACATATAACGCATAACGCATAACTCATAACGCATAACGCATAACGTATAACGCATACCGCATTACGCATAAAGCATAATGCATAACGCATAACGCATAACGCATTACGCATAACTTATAACTCATAACTCATAAGGAGTAACGCATAACGCATAAAGCATAACGCATAACGCATAACGCATTAATCATAACGCATAACGCATAACGCATAACGCATAACGCATAACGCATAACGCATAACGCATAACGCATAACGCATAACGCATAACGCATAACGCATAACGCATAACGCATAACGCATAACGCATAACGCATAACGCATAACGCATAAAGCATAACGCATACCGTATAACGCATAACGCATAACGCATAACGCATAACGCATAACGCATAACGCATAACGCATAACGCATAACGCATAACGTATAACGCATAACGCATAACGCATAACGCATAACGCATAACGCATACCGTATAACGCATAACGCATAACGCATAACGCATAACGCATAACGCATAACGCATAACGCATAACGCATAACGCATAACGCATAAAGCATAACGCATAACGCATAACTTATAACTCATTACTCATAACGAATAACGCATAACGCATAAGGCATAACGCATAACGCATAACGCATAACGCATAACGCATAACGCATAACGCATAACGCATAACGCATAAAGCATAACGCATAACGCATAACGCATAACGCATACCGCATAACGCATAACGCATAACGCATAACGCATAACGCATAACGCATAACGCATAACGCATAACGCATAAAGCATAACGCATAACGCATAACTTATAACTCATTACTCATAACGAATAACGCATAACGCATAAGGCATAACGCATAACGCATAACGCATAACGCATAACGCATAACGCATAACGCATAACGCATAACGCATAAAGCATAACGCATAACGCATAACGCATAACGCATACCGCATAACGCATAACGCATAACGCATAACGCATAACGGATCACGCATAACGCATAACGCATAACGCATAACGCATAACGCATAACGGATCACGCATAACGCATAACGCATAAAGCATAACGCATAACGCATAACTTATAACTCATTACTCATAACGAATAACGCATAACGCATAAGGCATAACGCATAACGCATAACGCATAACGCATAAAGCATAACGCATAACGCATAACGCATAACGCATACCGCATAACGCATAACGCATAACGCATAACGCATAACGGATCACGCATAACGCATAACGCATAACGCATAACGCATAACGCATAACGCATAACGCATAACGCATAACGCATAACGAATAACGCATAAAGCATAACGCATAACGCATAAAGCATAACGCATAACGCATAACGCATAACGCATTACGCATAACGCATAACTTGTAACTCATTACTCATAACGAATAACGCATAACGCATAACGCATAACGCATAACGCATAACGCATAACGCATAACGCATAAAGCATAACGCATAACGCATAACGGATAAAGCATAATGCATAACGCATAACGCATAACGCATTACGCATAACTTATAACTCATAACTCATTACGAATAACGCATAACGCATAACGCATAACGCATAACGCATAACGCATAACGGATAAAGCATAATGCATAACGCATAACGCATAACGCATTACGCATAACTTATAACTCATAACTCATAACGAATAACGCATAACGCAAAATGCATAACGCATGTCGGATCACGCATAACGCATAACGCATAAAGCATAAATCATAACGCATAACGAATACCGCAAAACTTATATCGCCTAACACATAACGCATCACGCATAACGCATAACGCATAACGCATAACGCATAACGCATAACGCATAACGCATAAAGCGTAACACATAACGCATAACGCATAATGCACAACGCATAACGAATACAGCAAAACGCATAACGCTTAACGCATAACGCATAACGCATAACGCATAATGCATAACGCATAGCGCATAACGCATAACGCATAACTCATAACGCATAACGCATAACGTATAACGCATACCGCATTACGCATAAAGCATTAAACATAACGCATAACGCATAACGCATTACGCATAACTTATAACTCATAACTCATAAGGAGTAACGCATAACGCATAAAGCATAACGCATAACGCATAACGCATTAATCATAACGCATAACGCATAACGCATAACGCATAACGCATAACGCATAACGCATAACGCATAACGCATAACGCATAACGCATAACGCATAACCCATAACGCATAACGCATAACGCATAACGCATAACGCATAACGCATAACGCATAACGCATACCGTATAACGCATAACGCATAACGCATAACGCATAACGCATAACGCATAACGCATAACGCATAACGCATAACGCATAACGCATAACGCATAACGCATACCGTATAACGCATAACGCATAACGCATAACGCATAACGCATAACGCATAACGCATAACGCATAACGCATAACGCATAACGCATAACGCATACCGTATAACGCATAACGCATAACGCATAACGCATAACGCATAACGCATAACGCATAACGCATAACGCATAACGCATAACGCATAACGCATAACGCATAACGCATAACGCATAACGCATAACGCATAACGCATAACGCATAAAGCATAACGCATAACGCATAACTTATAACTCATTACTCATAACGAATAACGCATAACGCATAAGGCATAACGCATAACGCATAACGCATAACGCATAAAGCATAACGCATAACGCATAACGCATAACGCATAACGCATAACGCATAACGCATAACGCATAACGCATAACGCATAAAGCATAACGCATTACGCATAACTTATAACTCATAACTCATAAGGAGTAACGCATAACGCATAAAGCATAACGCATAACGCATAACGCATAACGCATAACGCATAACGCATAACGCATAACGCATAACGCATAACGCATAACGCATAACGGATCACGCATAACGCATAACGCATAACGCATAACGCATAACGCATAACGCATAACGCATAAAGCATAACGCATAACGCATAACGCATTACGCATAACTTATAACTCATAACTCATAAGGAGTAACGCATAACGCATAAAGCATAACGCATAACGCATAACGCATAACGCATAACGCATAACGCATAACGCATAACGCATAACGCATAACGCATAACGCATAACGCATAACGCATAACGCATACCGCATAACGCATAACGCATAACGCATAACGAATAACGCATAAAGCATAACGCATAACGCATAACGCATAAAGCATAACGCATAACGCATAACGCATAACGCATAACGCATTACGCATAACGCATAACTTGTAACTCATTACTCATAACGAATAACGCATAACGCATAACTCATAACGCATAACGCATAACGCATAAAGCATAACGCATAACGCATAACGCATAACGCATAACGCATAACGCATAACGCATAACGCATAACGTATAACGCATAACGCATAACGCATAACGCATAACGCATAACGCATACCGTATAACGCATAACGCATAACGCATAACGCATAACGCATAACGCATAACGCATAACGCATAACGCATAACGCATAAAGCATAACGCATAACGCATAACTTATAACTCATTACTCATAACGAATAACGCATAACGCATAAGGCATAACGCATAACGCATAACGCATAACGCATAACGCATAACGCATAACGCATAACGCATAACGCATAAAGCATAACGCATAACGCATAACGCATAACGCATACCGCATAACGCATAACGCATAACGCATAACGCATAACGCATAACGCATAACGCATAACGCATAACGCATAAAGCATAACGCATAACGCATAACTTATAACTCATTACTCATAACGAATAACGCATAACGCATAAGGCATAACGCATAACGCATAACGCATAACGCATAACGCATAACGCATAACGCATAACGCATAACGCATAAAGCATAACGCATAACGCATAACGCATAACGCATACCGCATAACGCATAACGCATAACGCATAACGCATAACGGATCACGCATAACGCATAACGCATAACGCATAACGCATAACGCATAACGGATCACGCATAACGCATAACGCATAAAGCATAACGCATAACGCATAACTTATAACTCATTACTCATAACGAATAACGCATAACGCATAAGGCATAACGCATAACGCATAACGCATAACGCATAAAGCATAACGCATAACGCATAACGCATAACGCATACCGCATAACGCATAACGCATAACGCATAACGCATAACGGATCACGCATAACGCATAACGCATAACGCATAACGCATAACGCATAACGCATAACGCATAACGCATAACGCATAACGAATAACGCATAAAGCATAACGCATAACGCATAAAGCATAACGCATAACGCATAACGCATAACGCATTACGCATAACGCATAACTTGTAACTCATTACTCATAACGAATAACGCATAACGCATAACGCATAACGCATAACGCATAACGCATAACGCATAACGCATAAAGCATAACGCATAACGCATAACGGATAAAGCATAATGCATAACGCATAACGCATAACGCATTACGCATAACTTATAACTCATAACTCATTACGAATAACGCATAACGCATAACGCATAAAGCATAACGCATAACGCATAACGGATAAAGCATAATGCATAACGCATAACGCATAACGCATTACGCATAACTTATAACTCATAACTCATAACGAATAACGCATAACGCAAAATGCATAACGCATGTCGGATCACGCATAACGCATAACGCATAAAGCATAAATCATAACGCATAACGAATACCGCAAAACTTATATCGCCTAACACATAACGCATCACGCATAACGCATAACGCATAACGCATAACGCATAACGCATAACGCATAACGCATAAAGCGTAACACATAACGCATAACGCATAATGCACAACGCATAACGAATACAGCAAAACGCATAACGCTTAACGCATAACGCATAACGCATAACGCATAATGCATAACGCATAGCGCATAACGCATAACGCATAACTCATAACGCATAACGCATAACGTATAACGCATACCGCATTACGCATAAAGCATTAAACATAACGCATAACGCATAACGCATTACGCATAACTTATAACTCATAACTCATAAGGAGTAACGCATAACGCATAAAGCATAACGCATAACGCATAACGCATTAATCATAACGCATAACGCATAACGCATAACGCATAACGCATAACGCATAACGCATAACGCATAACGCATAACGCATAACGCATAACGCATAACCCATAACGCATAACGCATAACGCATAACGCATAACGCATAACGCATAACGCATAACGCATACCGTATAACGCATAACGCATAACGCATAACGCATAACGCATAACGCATAACGCATAACGCATAACGCATAACGCATAACGCATAACGCATAACGCATACCGTATAACGCATAACGCATAACGCATAACGCATAACGCATAACGCATAACGCATAACGCATAACGCATAACGCATAACGCATAACGCATACCGTATAACGCATAACGCATAACGCATAACGCATAACGCATAACGCATAACGCATAACGCATAACGCATAACGCATAACGCATAACGCATAACGCATAACGCATAACGCATAACGCATAACGCATAACGCATAACGCATAAAGCATAACGCATAACGCATAACTTATAACTCATTACTCATAACGAATAACGCATAACGCATAAGGCATAACGCATAACGCATAACGCATAACGCATAAAGCATAACGCATAACGCATAACGCATAACGCATAACGCATAACGCATAACGCATAACGCATAACGCATAACGCATAAAGCATAACGCATTACGCATAACTTATAACTCATAACTCATAAGGAGTAACGCATAACGCATAAAGCATAACGCATAACGCATAACGCATAACGCATAACGCATAACGCATAACGCATAACGCATAACGCATAACGCATAACGCATAACGGATCACGCATAACGCATAACGCATAACGCATAACGCATAACGCATAACGCATAACGCATAAAGCATAACGCATAACGCATAACGCATTACGCATAACTTATAACTCATAACTCATAAGGAGTAACGCATAACGCATAAAGCATAACGCATAACGCATAACGCATAACGCATAACGCATAACGCATAACGCATAACGCATAACGCATAACGCATAACGCATAACGCATAACGCATAACGCATACCGCATAACGCATAACGCATAACGCATAACGAATAACGCATAAAGCATAACGCATAACGCATAACGCATAAAGCATAACGCATAACGCATAACGCATAACGCATAACGCATTACGCATAACGCATAACTTGTAACTCATTACTCATAACGAATAACGCATAACGCATAACTCATAACGCATAACGCATAACGCATAAAGCATAACGCATAACGCATAACGGATAAAGCATAATGCATAACGCATAACGCATAACGCATTACGCATAACTTATAACTCATAACTCATAACGAATAACGCATAACGCATAACGCATAAAGCATAACGCATAACGCATAACGGATAAAGCATAATGCATAACGCATAACGCATAACGCATTACGCATAACTTATAACTCATAACTCATAACGAATAACGCATAACGCAAAATGCATAACGCATGTCGGATCACGCATAACGCATAACGCATAAAGCATAAATCATAACGCATAACGAATACCGCAAAACGTATATCGCCTAACACATAACGCATCACGCATAACGCATAACGCATAACGCATAACGCATAACGCATAAAGCATAACGCATAACGCATAACTTATAACTCATTACTCATAACGCATAACGCATAACGCATAAAGCATAACGCATAACGCATAACGGATAAAGCATAATGCATAACGCATAACGCATAACGCATTACGCATTACGCATAACTTATAACTCATAACTCATAAGGAGTAACGCATAACGCATAAAGCATAACGCATAACGCATAACGCATAAAGCATAACGCATAACGCATAACGCATAACGCATAACGCATAACGCATAACGCATAACGCATAAAGCATAACGCATAACGCATAACTTATAACTCATTACTCATAACGAATAACGCATAACGCATAAGGCATAACGCATAACGCATAACGCATAACGCATAACGCATAACGCATAACGCATAACGCATAACGCATAACGCATAACGCATAACGCATAACGCATAACGCATAACGTATAACGCATAACGCATAACGCATAACGCATAACGCATAACGGATCACGCATAACGCATAACGCAAAGCGCATAACGCATAACGCATAACGCATAACGCATAAAGCATAACGCATAACGCATAACGCACAACGCATAACGTATAACGCATAACGCATAACGCATACCGTATAACGCATAATGCATAACGCATAAAGCATAACGCATAACGCATAACGCATAACGCATAACGCATAACGCATAACGCATAACGCATAACGCATAACGCAAAACGCATAACGCATAACGCATAACGCATAACGCATAACGCATAACGCATAACGCATAAAGCAAAACGCATAACGCAAACGTATAACGCACAACGCATAACGCATAACGCATAACGCATAACGCATAACGCATAACGTATAACGCATAACGCATAACGCATAACGCATAACGCATAACGCATAACGCATAACCATAACGCATAACGCATAACGCATAACCCATAACGCATAACGCATAACGCATAACGTATAACGCATAACGCATACCGTATAACGCATAATGCATAACGCATAACGCATAACGCATAACGCATAACGCATAACGCATAACGCATAACGTATAACGCATAACGCATACCGTATAACGCATAACGCATAACGAACACCGGAAAACCCATAACGCCTAACGCATAACGGATCACGAATAACGCATAATGCATAACGCATAAAGCATAACGCATAACGCATAACGCATAACGCATAACGCATAACGCATAACGCATAACGCATAACGCATAACGCATAACGCATAACGCATAACGCATAACGCATACCGCTTAACGCATAACGCATAACGCATAACGCATAACGCATAACGCATAACGCATAACGCATAACGCATAACGCATAACGCATAACGCTTAACGCATAACGCATAACGCATAACGCATAACGCATAACGCATAACGCATAACGCATAACGCATAACGCATAACGCATAACGCATAACGCATAACGCATAACGCATAACGCAAAACGCATAACGTTAACGCATAACCCATAACGCATAAGGCTTGATGCATGACGCATATCGCTTATCGCATGACGCATAAGGCTTGATGCATGACGCATATCGCATAACGCATAAGGCATAACGCATAATACATAACGTATAACGCATTATGCATAACGCATAACGCATAACGCATAACGCATAACGCATAACGCATATCGCATAGCACATACGCATAACGCATAAGGCATAACGCATTACGCATAACTTTTAACTCATAACGTATAACGCACAACGCATAACGCATAACGCATACCGTATAACGCATAACGCATAACGCATAACGCATAACGCAAACGTATAACGCACAACGCATAACGCATAACGCATAACGCATAACATATAACGCATAACGCATAACTCATAACGCATAACGCATAACGTATAACGCATACCGCATTACGCATAAAGCATAATGCATAACGCATAACGCATAACGCATTACGCATAACTTATAACTCATAACTCATAAGGAGTAACGCATAACGCATAAAGCATAACGCATAACGCATAACGCATTAATCATAACGCATAACGCATAACGCATAACGCATAACGCATAACGCATAACGCATAACGCATAACGCATAACGCATAACGCATAACGCATAACGCATAACGCATACCGCTTAACGCATAACGCATAACGCATAACGCATAACGCATAACGCATAACGCATAACGCATAACGAACACCGGAAAACCCATAACGCCTAACGCATAACGGATCACGAATAACGCATAATGCATAACGCATAAAGCATAACGCATAACGCATAACGCATAACGCATAACGCACAACGCATAACGCATAACGCATAACGCATAACGCATAACGCATACCGTATAACGCATAACGCATAACGAACACCGGAAAACCCATAACGCCTAACGCATAACGGATCACGAATAACGCATAATGCATAACGCATAAAGCATAACGCATAACGCATAACGCATAACGCATAACGCATAACGCATAACGCATAACGCATAACGCATAACGCATAACGCATAACGCATAACGCATAACGCATACCGCTTAACGCATAACGCATAACGCATAACGCATAACGCATAACGCATAACGCATAACGCATAACGCATAACGCATAACGCATAACGCTTAACGCATAACGCATAACGCATAACGCATAACGCATAACGCATAACGCATAACGCATAACGCATAACGCATAACGCATAACGCATAACGCATAACGCATAACGCATAACGCAAAACGCATAACGTTAACGCATAACCCATAACGCATAAGGCTTGATGCATGACGCATATCGCTTATCGCATGACGCATAAGGCTTGATGCATGACGCATATCGCATAACGCATAAGGCATAACGCATAATACATAACGTATAACGCATTATGCATAACGCATAACGCATAACGCATAACGCATAACGCATAACGCATATCGCATAACACATACGCATAACGCATAAGGCATAACGCATTACGCATAACTTTTAACTCATAACGTATAACGCACAACGCATAACGCATAACGCATACCGTATAACGCATAACGCATAACGCATAACGCATAACGCAAACGTATAACGCACAACGCATAACGCATAACGCATAACGCATAACATATAACGCATAACGCATAACTCATAACGCATAACGCATAACGTATAACGCATAACGCATTACGCATAAAGCATAATGCATAACGCATAACGCATAACGCATTACGCATAACTTATAACTCATAACTCATAAGGAGTAACGCATAACGCATAAAGCATAACGCATAACGCATAACGCATTAATCATAACGCATAACGCATAACGCATAACGCATAACGCATAACGCATAACGCATAACGCATAACGCATAACGCATAACGCATAACGCATAACGCATAACGCATAACGCATAACGCATAACGCATAACGCATAACGCATAACGCATAACGCATACCGTATAACGCATAACGCATAACGCATAACGCATAACGCATAACGCATAACGCATAACGCATAACGCATAACGCATAACGCATAACGCATAACGCATAACGCATAACGCATAACGCATAACGCATAACGCATAACGCATAACGCATAACGCATAACGCATAACGCATAACGCATAACGCATAACGCATAACGCATAACGCATAAAGCATAACGCATAACGCATAACTTATAACTCATTACTCATAACGAATAACGCATAACGCATAAGGCATAACGCATAACGCATAACGCATAACGCATAAAGCATAACGCATAACGCATAACGCATAACGCATAACGCATAACGCATAACGCATAACGCATAACGCATAACGCATAACGCATAACGCATAACGCATAACGCATAACGCATAACGCATAACGCATAACGCATAAAGCATAACGCATAACGCATAACTTATAACTCATTACTCATAACGAATAACGCATAACGCATAAGGCATAACGCATAACGCATAACGCATAACGCATAAAGCATAACGCATAACGCATAACGCATAACGCATAACGCATAACGCATAACGCATAACGCATAACGCATAAAGCATAACGCATTACGCATAACTTATAACTCATAACTCATAAGGAGGAACGCATAACGCATAAAGCATAACGCATAACGCATAACGCATAACGCATAACGCATAACGCATAACGCATAACGCATAACGGATCACGCATAACGCATAACGCATAACGCATAACGCATAACGCATAACGCATAACGCATAAAGCATAACGCACAACGCATAACGCATTACGCATAACTTATAACTCATAACTCATAAGGAGTAACGCATAACGCATAAAGCATAACGCATAACGCATAACGCATAACGCATAACGCATAACGCATAACGCATAACGCATACCGCATAACGCATAACGCATAACGCATAACGCATAACGCATAACGAATAACGCATAAAGCATAACGCATAACGCATAACGCATAAAGCATAACGCATAACGCATAACGCATAACGCATTACGCATAACGCATAACTTGTAACTCATTACTCATAACGAATAACGCATAACGCATAACGCATAACGCATAACGCATAAAGCATAACGCATAACGCATAACGGATAAAGCATAACGCATAACGCATAACGCATAACGCATAACGCATAACGCATAACGCATGACGCATAACGCATAACGCATAACGCATAACGCATAACGCATAACGCATAACGCATGACGCATAACGCATAACGGATAAAGCATAATGCATAACGCATAACGCATTACGCATTACGCATAACTTATAACTCATAACTCATAACGAATAACGCATAACGCAAAATGCATAACGCATGTCGGATCACGCATAACGCATAACGCATAACGCATAACGCATAACGCATAACGCATAACGCATAACGCATAACGCATAACGCATAACGCATAACGCATAACGCATAAAGCATAACGCATAACGCATAACTTATAACTCATTACTCATAACGAATAACGCATAACGCATAAGGCATAACGCATAACGCATAACGCATAACGCATAACGCATAAAGCATAAAGCATAACGCATAACGCATAACGCATAACGCATAACGCATAACGCATAAAGCATAACGCATAAAGCATAACGCATTACGCATAACTTATAACTCATAACTCATAAGGAGTAACGCATAACGCATAAAGCATAACGCATAACGCATAACGCATAACGCATAACGCATAACGCATAACGCATAACGCATAACGCATAACGCATAACGCATAACGCATAACGCATAAAGCATAACGCATAACGCATAACGGATAAAGCATAATGCATAACGCATAACGCATAACGCATTACGCATAACTTATAACTCATAACGCATAACGTATAACGCATACCGCATTACGCATAAAGCATTAAACATAACGCATAACGCATAACGCATTACGCATAACTTATAACTCATAACTCATAAGGAGTAACGCATAACGCATAAAGCATAACGCATAACGCATAACGCACAACGCATAACGTATAACGCATAACGCATAACGCATACCGTATAACGCATAATGCATAACGCATAACGCATAACGCATAACGCATAACGCATAACGCATAACGCATAACGCATAACGCATAACGCATAACGCATAAAGCAAAACGCATAACGCAAACGTATAACGCACAACGCATAACGCATAACGCATAACGCATAACGCATAACGTATAACGCACAACGCATAACGCATAACGCATAACGCATAACGCATAACGCATAACGCATAACCATAACGCATAACGCATAACCCATAACGCATAACGCATAACGCATAACGTATAACGCATAACGCATACCGTATAACGCATAATGCATAACGCATAACGCATAACGCATAACGCATAACGCATAACGCATAACGTATAACGCATAACGCATACCGTATAACGCATAACGCATAACGAACACCGGAAAACCCATAACGCCTAACGCATAACGGATCACGAATAACGCATAATGCATAACGCATAAAGCATAACGCATAACGCGTAACGCATAACGCATAACGCATAACGCATAACGCATAACGCATAACGCATAACGCATAACGCATAACGCATAACGCATAACGCTTAACGCATAACGCATAACGCATAACGCATAACGCATAACGCATAACGCATAACGCATAACGCATAACGCATAACGCATAACGCATAACGCATAACGCATAACGCATAACGCATAACGCATAACGCATAACGCATAACGCATAACGCATAACGCATAAAGCATAACGCATAACGCATAACGGATAAAGCATAATGCATAACGCATAACGCATAACGCATTACGCATAACTTATAACTCATAACGCATAACGTATAACGCATACCGCATTACGCATAAAGCATTAAACATAACGCATAACGCATAACGCATTACGCATAACTTATAACTCATAACTCATAAGGAGTAACGCATAACGCATAAAGCATAACGCATAACGCATAACGCATTAATCATAACGCATAACGCATAACGCATAACGCATAACGCATAACGCATAACGCATAACGCATAACGCATAACGCATAACGCATAACGCATAACGCATAAAGCATAACGCATTACGCATAACTTATAACTCATAACTCATAAGGAGTAACGCATAACGCATAAAGCATAACGCATAACGCATAACGCATAACGCATAACGCATAACGCATAACGCATAACGGATCACGCATAACGCATAACGCATAACGCATAACGCATAACGCATAACGCATAACGCATAACGCATAACGCATAAAGCATAACGCATAACGCATTACGCATAACTTATAACTCATAACTCATAAGGAGTAACGCATAACGCAAAAAGCATAACGCATAACGCATAACGCATAACGCATAACGCATAACGCATAACGCATAACGCATAACGCATAACGCATAACGCATAACGCATAACGCATACCGCATAACGCATAACGCATAACGCATAACGCATAACGCATAACGCATAACGAATAACGCATAAAGCATAACGCATAACGCATAACGCATAAAGCATAACGCATAACGCATAACGCATAACGCATTACGCATAACGCATAACTTGTAACTCATTACTCATAACGAATAACGCATAACGCATAACGCATAACGCATAACGCATAACGCATAAAGCATAACGCATAACGCATAACGGATAAAGCATAATGCATAACGCATAACGCATAACGCATTACGCATAACTTATAACTCATAACTCATAACGAATAACGCATAACGCATAACGCATAAAGCATAACGCATAACGCATAACGGATAAAGCATAATGCATAACGCATAACGCATAACGCATTACGCATAACTTATAACTCATAACGAATAACGAATAACGCATAACGCAAAATGCATAACGCATGTCGGATCACGCATAACGCATAACGCATAACGAATACCGCAAAACGTATATCGCCTAACACATAACGCATCACGCATAACGCATAACGCATAACGCATAACGCATAACGCATAACGCATAACGCATAACGCATAACGCATAACGCATAACGCATAACGCATGACGCATAACGCATAACGCATAACGTATTACGTATAACGCATACCGCATTACGCATAACTTATAACTCATAACTCATACGGAGTAACGCATAACGCATAAAGCATAACGCATAACGCATAACGCATAACGCATAAAGCATAACGCATAACGCATAACTTATAACTCATTACTCATAACGCATAACGCATAACGCATAAAGCATAACGCATAACGCATAACGGATAAAGCATAATGCATAACGCATAACGCATTACGCATAACTTATAACTCATAACTCATAAGGAGTAACGCATAACGCATAAAGCATAACGCATAACGCATAACGCATAAAGCATAACGCATAACGCATAACGCATAACGCATAACGCATAACGCATAACGCATAACGCATAACGCATAACGCATAACGCATAAAGCATAACGCATAACGCATAACTTATAACTCATTACTCATAACGAATAACGCATAACGCATAAAGCATAACGCATAACGCATAACGCATAACGCATAACGCATAAAGCATAACGCATAACGCATAACGGATAAAGCATAATGCATAACGCATAACGCATTACGCATTACGCATAACTTATAACTCATAACTCATAACGCATAACGCATAACGCATAATGCATAACGCATGTCGGATCACGCATAACGCATAACGCATAACGCATAACGCATAACGCATAACGCATAACGCATAACGCATAACGCATAACGCATAACGCATAACGCATAAAGCATAACGCATAACGCATAACTTATAACTCATTACTCATAACGAATAACGCATAACGCATAAGGCATAACGCATAACGCATAACGCATAACGCATAACGCATAAAGCATAAAGCATAACGCATAACGCATAACGCATAACGCATAACGCATAACGCATAAAGCATAACGCATAAAGCATAACGCATTACGCATAACTTATAACTCATAACTCATAAGGAGTAACGCATAACGCATAAAGCATAACGCATAACGCATAACGCATAACGCATAACGCATAACGCATAACGCATAACGCATAACGCATAACGCATAACGCATAACGCATAACGTATAACGCATAACGCATAACGCATAACGCATAACGCATAACGGATCACGCATAACGCATAACGCAAAGCGCATAACGCATAACGCATAACGCATAACGCATAAAGCATAACGCATAACGCATAACGCACAACGCATAACGTATAACGCATAACGCATAACGCATACCGTATAACGCATAATGCATAACGCATAAAGCATAACGCATTACGCATAACGCATAACGCATAACGCATAACGCATAACGCATAACGCATAACGCATAACGCATAACGCATAACGCATAACGCATAACGCATAACGCATAAAGCATAAAGCATAACGCATAACGCATAACGCATAACGCATAACGCATAACGCATAAAGCATAACGCATAAAGCATAACGCATTACGCATAACTTATAACTCATAACTCATAAGGAGTAACGCATAACGCATAAAGCATAACGCATAACGCATAACGCATAACGCATAACGCATAACGCATAACGCATAACGCATAACGCATAACGCATAACGCATAACGCATAACGCATAACGCATAACGCATAACGCATAACGCATAACGCATAAAGCATAACGCATAACGCATAACTTATAACTCATTACTCATAACGAATAACGCATAACGCATAAGGCATAACGCATAACGCATAACGCATAACGCATAACGCATAAAGCATAACGCATAACGCATAACGGATAAAGCATAATGCATAACGCATAACGCATTACGCATTACGCATAACTTATAACTCATAACTCATAACGAATAACGCATAACGCAAAATGCATAACGCATGTCGGATCACGCATAACGCATAACGCATAACGCATAACGCATAACGCATAACGCATAACGCATAACGCATAACGCATAACGCATAACGCATAACGCATAAAGCATAACGCATAACGCATAACTTATAACTCATTACTCATAACGAATAACGCATAACGCATAAGGCATAACGCATAACGCATAACGCATAACGCATAACGCATAAAGCATAAAGCATAACGCATAACGCATAACGCATAACGCATAACGCATAACGCATAAAGCATAACGCATAAAGCATAACGCATTACGCATAACTTATAACTCATAACTCATAAGGAGTAACGCATAACGCATAAAGCATAACGCATAACGCATAACGCATAACGCATAACGCATAACGCATAACGCATAACGCATAACGCATAACGCATAACGCATAACGCATAACGTATAACGCATAACGCATAACGCATAACGCATAACGCATAACGGATCACGCATAACGCATAACGCAAAGCGCATAACGCATAACGCATAACGCATAACGCATAAAGCATAACGCATAACGCATAACGCACAACGCATAACGTATAACGCATAACGCATAACGCATACCGTATAACGCATAATGCATAACGCATAAAGCATAACGCATTACGCATAACGCATAACGCATAACGCATAACGCATAACGCATAACGCATAACGCATAACGCATAACGCATAACGCATAACGCATAACGCATAACGCATAAAGCATAAAGCATAACGCATAACGCATAACGCATAACGCATAACGCATAACGCATAAAGCATAACGCATAAAGCATAACGCATTACGCATAACTTATAACTCATAACTCATAAGGAGTAACGCATAACGCATAAAGCATAACGCATAACGCATAACGCATAACGCATAACGCATAACGCATAACGCATAACGCATAACGCATAACGCATAACGCATAACGCATAACGTATAACGCATAACGCATAACGCATAACGCATAACGCATAACGGATCACGCATAACGCATAACGCAAAGCGCATAACGCATAACGCATAACGCATAACGCATAACGCATAACGCATAACGCATAACGCACAACGCATAACGTATAACGCATAACGCATAACGCATACCGTATAACGCATAATGCATAACGCATAAAGCATAACGCATTACGCATAACGCATAACGCATAACGCATAACGCATAACGCATAACGCATAACGCATAACGCATAACGCATAACGCATAACGCATAACGCATAACGCATAACGCATAACGCATAACGCATAACGCATAACGCATAACGCATAACGCATAACGCATAAAGCAAAACGCATAACGCAAACGTATAACGCACAACGCATAACGCATAACGCATAACGCATAACGCATAACGCATAACGTATAACGCATAACGCATAACGCATAACGCATAACGCATAACGCATAACGCATAACGCATAACCATAACGCATAACCCATAACGCATAACGCATAACGCATAACGTATAACGCATAACGCATACCGTATAACGCATAATGCATAACGCATAACGCATAACGCATAACGCATAACGCATAACGCATAACGTATAACGCATAACGCATACCGTATAACGCATAACGCATAACGAACACCGGAAAACCCATAACGCCTAACGCATAACGGATCACGAATAACGCATAATGCATAACGCATAAAGCATAACGCATAACGCGTAACGCATAACGCATAACGCATAACGCATAACGCATAACGCATAACGCATAACGCATAACGCATAACGCATAACGCATAACGCATAACGCTTAACGCATAACGCATAACGCATAACGCATAACGCATAACGCATAACGCATAACGCATAACGCATAACGCATAACGCATAACGCATAACGCATAACGCATAACGCATAACGCATAACGCATAACGCATAACGCATAACGCATAACGCATAACGCATAACGCATAACGCATAACGCATAACGCATAACGCATAACGCATAACGCAAAACGCATAACGTTAACGCATAACCCATAACGCATAAGGCTTGATGCATGACGTATATCGCTTATCGCATGACGCATAAGGCTTGATGCATGACGCATATCGCATAACGCATAAGGCATAACGCATAATACATAACGTATAACGCATTATGCATAACGCATAACGCATAACGCATAACTTTTAACTCATAACGCATAACGCATAAAGCATAATGCATAACGCATAACGCATAACGCATATCGCATAACGCATAATACTTAACGTATAACGCACAACGCATAACGCATAACGCATACCGTATAACGCATAACGCATAACGCATAACGCATAACGCAAACGTATAACGCACAACGCATAACGCATAACGCATAACGCATAACATATAACGCATAACGCATAACTCATAACGCATAACGCATAACGTATAACGCATACCGCATTACGCATAAAGCATAATGCATAACGCATAACGCATAACGCATTACGCATAACTTATAACTCATAACTCATAAGGAGTAACGCATAACGCATAAAGCATAACGCATAACGCATAACGCATTAATCATAACGCATAACGCATAACGCATAACGCATAACGCATAACGCATAACGCATAACGCATAACGCATAACGCATAACGCATAACGCATAACGCATAACGCATAACGCATAACGCATAACGCATAACGCATAACGCATAAAGCATAACGCATACCGTATAACGCATAACGCATAACGCATAACGCATAACGCATAACGCATAACGCATAACGCATAACGCATAACGCATAACGTATAACGCATAACGCATAACGCATAACGCATAACGCATAACGCATACCGTATAACGCATAACGCATAACGCATAACGCATAACGCATAACGCATAACGCATAACGCATAACGCATAACGCATAACGCATAAAGCATAACGCATAACGCATAACTTATAACTCATTACTCATAACGAATAACGCATAACGCATAAGGCATAACGCATAACGCATAACGCATAACGCATAACGCATAACGCATAACGCATAACGCATAACGCATAACGCATAAAGCATAACGCATAACGCATAACGCATAACGCATACCGCATAACGCATAACGCATAACGCATAACGCATAACGGATCACGCATAACGCATAACGCATAACGCATAACGCATAACGCATAACGGATCACGCATAACGCATAACGCATAATGCATAACGCATAACGCATAACTTATAACTCATTACTCATAACGAATAACGCATAACGCATAAGGCATAACGCATAACGCATAACGCATAACGCATAAAGCATAACGCATAACGCATAACGCATAACGCATACCGCATAACGCATAACGCATAACGCATAACGCATAACGGATCACGCATAACGCATAACGCATAACGCATAACGCATAACGCATAACGCATAACGCATAACGCATAACGCATAACGCATAACGCATAACGCATAACGCATAACGCATACCGCATAACGCATAACGCATAACGCATAACGCATAACGCATAACGAATAACGCATAAAGCATAACGCATAACGCATAAAGCATAACGCATAACGCATAACGCATAACGCATTACGCATAACGCATAACTTGTAACTCATTACTCATAACGAATTACGCATAACGCATAACGCATAACGCATAACGCATAACGCATAACGCATAAAGCATAACGCATAACGCATAACGGATAAAGCATAATGCATAACGCATAACGCATAACGCATTACGCATAACTTATAACTCATAACTCATTACGAATAACGCATAACGCATAACGCATAAAGCATAACGCATAACGCATAACGGATAAAGCATAATGCATAACGCATAACGCATAACGCATTACGCATAACTTATAACTCATAACTCATAACGAATAACGCATAACGCAAAATGCATAACGCATGTCGGATCACGCATAACGCATAACGCATAAAGCATAAATCATAACGCATAACGAATACCGCAAAACTTATATCGCCTAACACATAACGCATCACGCATAACGCATAACGCATAACGCATAACGCATAACGCATAACGCATAACGCATAACGCATAAAGCGTAACACATAACGCATAACGCATAATGCACAACGCATAACGAATACAGCAAAACGCATAACGCTTAACGCATAACGCATAACGCATAACGCATAACGCATAACGCATAGCGCATAACGCATAACGCATAACTCATAACGCATAACGCATAACGTATAACGCATACCGCATTACGCATAAAGCATTAAACATAACGCATAACGCATAACGCATTACGCATAACTTATAACTCATAACTCATAAGGAGTAACGCATAACGCATAAAGCATAACGCATAACGCATAACGCATTAATCATAACGCATAACGCATAACGCATAACGCATAACGCATAACGCATAACGCATAACGCATAACGCATAACGCATAACGCATAACGCATAACGCATAACCCATAACGCATAACGCATACCGTATAACGCATAACGCATAACGCATAACGCATAACGCATAACGCATAACGCATAACGCATAACGCATAACGCATAACGCATAACGCATAACGCATAACGCATAACGCATACCGTATAACGCATAACGCATAACGCATAACGCATAACGCATAACGCATAACGCATAACGCATAACGCATAACGCATAACGCATAACGCATACCGTATAACGCATAACGCATAACGCATAACGCATAACGCATAACGCATAACGCATAACGCATAACGCATAACGCATAACGCATAACGCATAACGCATAACGCATAACGCATAACGCATAAAGCATAACGCATTACGCATAACTTATAACTCATAACTCATAAGGAGTAACGCATAACGCATAAAGCATAACGCATAACGCATAACGCATAACGCATAACGCATAACGCATAACGCATAACGCATAACGCATAACGGATCACGCATAACGCATAACGCATAACGCATAACGCATAACGCATAACGCATAACGCATAAAGCATAACGCATAACGCATAACGCATTACGCATAACTTATAACTCATAACTCATAAGGAGTAACGCATAACGCATAAAGCATAACGCATAACGCATAACGCATAACGCATAACGCATAACGCATAACGCATAACGCATAACGCATAACGCATAACGCATAACGCATAACGCATACCGCATAACGCATAACGCATAACGCATAACGAATAACGCATAAAGCATAACGCATAACGCATAACGCATAAAGCATAACGCATAACGCATACCGCATAACGCATAACGCATTACGCATAACGCATAACTTGTAACTCATTACTCATAACGAATAACGCATAACGCATAACTCATAACGCATAACGCATAACGCATAAAGCATAACGCATAACGCATAACGGATAAAGCATAATGCATAACGCATAACGCATAACGCATTACGCATAACTTATAACTCATAACTCATAACGAATAACGCATAACGCATAACGCATAAAGCATAACGCATAACGCATAACGGATAAAGCATAATGCATAACGCATAACGCATAACGCATTACGCATAACTTATAACTCATAACTCATAACGAATAACGCATAACGCAAAATGCATAACGCATGTCGGATCACGCATAACGCATAACGCATAAAGCATAAATCATAACGCATAACGAATACCGCAAAACGTATATCGCCTAACACATAACGCATCACGCATAACGCATAACGCATAACGCATAACGCATAACGCATAACGCATAACGCATAACGCATAACGCATAACGCATAACGCATAACGCATGACGCATAACTCATAACGCATAACGTATTACGTATAACGCATACCGCATTACGCATAACTTATAACTCATAACTCATACGGAGTAACGCATAACGCATAAAGCATAACGCATAACGCATAACGCATAAAGCATAACGCATAACGCATAACTTATAACTCATTACTCATAACGCATAACGCATAACGCATAAAGCATAACGCATTACGCATAACGGATAAAGCATAATGCATAACGCATAACGCATAACGCATTACGCATTACGCATAACTTATAACTCATAACTCATAAGGAGTAACGCATAACGCATAAAGCATAACGCATAACGCATAACGCATAAAGCATAACGCATAACGCATAACGCATAACGCATAACGCATAACGCATAACGCATAACGCATAACGCATAAAGCATAACGCATAACGCATAACTTATAACTCATTACTCATAACGAATAACGCATAACGCATAAGGCATAACGCATAACGCATAACGCATAACGCATAACGCATAACGCATAACGCATAACGCATAACGCATAACGCATAACGCATAACGCTTAACGCATAACGCATAACGCATAACGCATAACGTATAACGCATAACGCATAACGCATAACGCATAACGCATAACGGATCACGCATAACGCATAACGCAAAGCGCATAACGCATAACGCATAACGCATAACGCATAAAGCATAACGCATAACGCATAACGCACAACGCATAACGTATAACGCATAACGCATAACGCATACCGTATAACGCATAATGCATAACGCATAAAGCATAACGCATAACGCATAACGCATAACGCATAACGCATAACGCATAACGCATAACGCATAACGCATACCGTATAACGCATAATGCATAACGCATAAAGCATAACGCATAACGCATAACGCATAACGCATAACGCATAACGCATAACGCATAACGCATAACGCATAACGCAAAACGCATAACGCATAACGCATAACGCATAACGCATAACGCATAACGCATAACGCATAAAGCAAAACGCATAACGCAAACGTATAACGCACAACGCATAACGCATAACGCATAACGCATAACGCATAACGCATAACGTATAACGCATAACGCATAACGCATAACGCATAACGCATAACCATAACGCATAACGCATAACGCATAACCCATAACGCATAACGCATAACGCATAACGTATAACGCATAACGCATACCGTATAACGCATAATGCATAACGCATAACGCATAACGCATAACGCATAACGCATAACGCATAACGCATAACGTATAACGCATAACGCATACCGTATAACGCATAACGCATAACGAACACCGGAAAACCCATAACGCCTAACGCATAACGGATCACGAATAACGCATAATGCATAACGCATAAAGCATAACGCATAACGCGTAACGCATAACGCATAACGCATAACGCATAACGCATAACGCATAACGCATAACGCATAACGCATAACGCATAACGCATAACGCATACCGCTTAACGCATAACGCATAACGCATAACGCATTACGCATAACGCATAACGCATAACGCATAACGCATAACGCATAACGCATAACGCTTAACGCATAACGCATATCGCATAACGCATAACGCATAACGCATAACGCATAACGCATAACGCATAACGCATAACGCATAACGCATAACGCATAACGCATAACGCATAACGCAAAACGCATAACGTTAACGCATAACCCATAACGCATAAGGCTTGATGCATGACGCATATCGCTTATCGCATGACGCATAAGGCTTGATGCATGACGCATATCGCATAACGCATAAGGCATAACGCATAATACATAACGTATAACGCATTATGCATAACGCATAACGCATAACGCATAACGCATAACGCATAACGCATATCGCATAGCACATACGCATAACGCATAAGGCATAACGCATTACGCATAACTTTTAACTCATAACGTATAACGCACAACGCATAACGCATAACGCATACCGTATAACGCATAACGCATAACGCATAACGCATAACGCAAACGTATAACGCACAACGCATAACGCATAACGCATAACGCATAACATATAACGCATAACGCATAACTCATAACGCATAACGCATAACGTATAACGCATACCGCATTACGCATAAAGCATAATGCATAACGCATAACGCATAACGCATTACGCATAACTTATAACTCATAACTCATAAGGAGTAACGCATAACGCATAAAGCATAACGCATAACGCATAACGCATTAATCATAACGCATAACGCATAACGCATAACGCATAACGCATAACGCATAACGCATAACGCATAACGCATAACGCATAACGCATAACGCATAACGCATAACGCATACCGCTTAACGCATAACGCATAACGCATAACGCATAACGCATAACGCATAACGCATAACGCATAACGCATAACGAACACCGGAAAACCCATAACGCCTAACGCATAACGGATCACGAATAACGCATAATGCATAACGCATAAAGCATAACGCATAACGCGTAACGCATAACGCATAACGCACAACGCATAACGCATAACGCATAACGCATAACGCATAACGCATACCGTATAACGCATAACGCATAACGAACACCGGAAAACCCATAACGCCTAACGCATAACGGATCACGAATAACGCATAATGCATAACGCATAAAGCATAACGCATAACGCGTAACGCATAACGCATAACGCATAACGCATAACGCATAACGCATAACGCATAACGCATAACGCATAACGCATAACGCATAACGCATACCGCTTAACGCATAACGCATAACGCATAACGCATAACGCATAACGCATAACGCATAACGCATAACGCATAACGCATAACGCATAACGCTTAACGCATAACGCATAACGCATAACGCATAACGCATAACGCATAACGCATAACGCATAACGCATAACGCATAACGCATAACGCATAACGCATAACGCATAACGCATAACGCAAAACGCATAACGTTAACGCATAACCCATAACGCATAAGGCTTGATGCATGACGCATATCGCTTATCGCATGACGCATAAGGCTTGATGCATGACGCATATCGCATAACGCATAAGGCATAACGCATAATACATAACGTATAACGCATTATGCATAACGCATAACGCATAACGCATAACGCATAACGCATAACGCATATCGCATAACACATACGCATAACGCATAAGGCATAACGCATTACGCATAACTTTTAACTCATAACGCATAACGCACAACGCATAACGCATAACGCATACCGTATAACGCATAACGCATAACGCATAACGCATAACGCAAACGTATAACGCATAACGCATAACGCATAACGCATAACGCATAACATATAACGCATAACGCATAACTCATAACGCATAACGCATAACGTATAACGCATACCGCATTACGCATAAAGCATAATGCATAACGCATAACGCATAACGCATTACGCATAACTTATAACTCATAACTCATAAGGAGTAACGCATAACGCATAAAGCATAACGCATAACGCATAACGCATTAATCATAACGCATAACGCATAACGCATAACGCATAACGCATAACGCATAACGCATAACGCATAACGCATAACGCATAACGCATAACGCATAACGCATAACGCATAACGCATAACGCATAACGCATAACGCATAACGCATAACGCATAACGCATACCGTATAACGCATAACGCATAACGCATAACGCATAACGCATAACGCATAACGCATAACGCATAACGCATAACGCATAACGCATAACGCATAACGCATAACGCATAACGCATAACGCATAACGCATAACGCATAACGCATAACGCATAACGCATAACGCATAACGCATAACGCATAACGCATAACGCATAACGCATAACGCATAACGCATAAAGCATAACGCATAACGCATAACTTATAACTCATTACTCATAACGAATAACGCATAACGCATAAGGCATAACGCATAACGCATAACGCATAACGCATAAAGCATAACGCATAACGCATAACGCATAACGCATAACGCATAACGCATAACGCATAACGCATAAAGCATAACGCATTACGCATAACTTATAACTCATAACTCATAAGGAGGAACGCATAACGCATAAAGCATAACGCATAACGCATAACGCATAACGCATAACGCATAACGCATAACGCATAACGCATAACGGATCACGCATAACGCATAACGCATAACGCATAACGCATAACGCATAACGCATAACGCATAAAGCATAACGCACAACGCATAACGCATTACGCATAACTTATAACTCATAACTCATAAGGAGTAACGCATAACGCATAAAGCATAACGCATAACGCATAACGCATAACGCATAACGCATAACGCATAACGCATACCGCATAACGCATAACGCATAACGCATAACGCATAACGCATAACGAATAACGCATAAAGCATAACGCATAACGCATAACGCATAAAGCATAACGCATAACGCATAACGCATAACGCATTACGCATAACGCATAACTTGTAACTCATTACTCATAACGAATAACGCATAACGCATAACGCATAACGCATAACGCATAAAGCATAACGCATAACGCATAACGGATAAAGCATAACGCATAACGCATAACGCATAACGCATAACGCATAACGCATAACGCATGACGCATAACGCATAACGCATAACGTATTACGTATAACGCATACCGCATTACGCATAACTTATAACTCATAACTCATACGGAGTAACGCATAACGCATAAAGCATAACGCATAACGCATAACGCATAAAGCATAACGCATAACGCATAACTTATAACTCATTACTCATAACGCATAACGCATAAAGCATAACGCATAACGCATAACGGATAAAGCATAATGCATAACGCATAACGCATAACGCATTACGCATAACTTATAACTCATAACTCATAAGGAGTAACGCATAACGCATAAAGCATAACGCAGAACGCATAACGCATAAAGCATAACGCATAACGCATAACGCATAACGCATAACGCATAACGCATAACGCATAACGCATAAAGCATAACGCATAACGCATAACTTATAACTCATTACTCATAACGAATAACGCATAACGCATAAGGCATAACGCATTACGCATAACTTTTAACTCATAACGCATAACGCATAACTTTTAACTCATAACGCATAACGCATAAAGCATAATGCATAACGCATAACGCATAACGCATATCGCATAACGCATAATACTTAACGTATAACGCACAACGCATAACGCATAACGCATACCGTATAACGCATAACGCATAACGCATAACGCATAACGCAAACGTATAACGCACAACGCATAACGCATAACGCATAACGCATAACATATAACGCATAACGCATAACTCATAACGCATAACGCATAACGTATAACGCATACCGCATTACGCATAAAGCATAATGCATAACGCATAACGCATAACGCATTACGCATAACTTATAACTCATAACTCATAAGGAGTAACGCATAACGCATAAAGCATAACGCATAACGCATAACGCATTAATCATAACGCATAACGCATAACGCATAACGCATAACGCATAACGCATAACGCATAACGCATAACGCATAACGCATAACGCATAACGCATAACGCATAACGCATAACGCATAACGCATAACGCATAACGCATACCGTATAACGCATAACGCATAACGCATAACGCATAACGCATAACGCATAACGCATAACGCATAACGCATAACGCATAACGCATAACGCATAACGCATAACGCATAACGCATAACGCATAACGCATAACGCATAACGCATAACGCATAACGCATACCGTATAACGCATAACGCATAACGCATAACGCATAACGCATAACGCATAACGCATAACGCGTAACGCATAACGCATAACGCATAAAGCATAACGCATAACGCATAACTTATAACTCATTACTCATAACGAATAACGCATAACGCATAAGGCATAACGCATAACGCATAACGCATAACGCATAAAGCATAACGCATAACGCAGAACGCATAACGCATAACGCATAACGCATAACGCATAAAGCATAACGCATTACGCATAACTTATAACTCATAACTCATAAGGAGTAACGCATAACGCATAAAGCATAACGCATAACGCATAACGCATAACGCATAACGCATAACGCATAACGCATAACGCATAACGCATAACGCATAACGCATAACGGATCACGCATAACGCATAACGCATAACGCATAACGCATAACGCATAAAGCATAACGCACAACGCATAACGCATTACGCATAACTTATAACTCATAACTCATAAGGAGTAACGCATAACGCATAAAGCATAACGCATAACGCATAACGCATAACGCATAACGCATAACGCATAACGCATAACGCATAACGCATAACGCATAACGCATAACGCATACCGCATAACGCATAACGCATAACGCATAACGCATAACGCATAACGCATAACGAATAACGCATAAAGCATAACGCATAACGCATAACGCATAAAGCATAACGCATAACGCATAACGCATAACGCATAACGCATTACGCATAACGCATAACTTGTAACTCATTACTCATAACGAATAACGCATAACGCATAACGCATAACGCATAACGCATAACGCATAACGCATAACGCATAAAGCATAACGCATAACGCATAACGGATAAAGCATAATGCATAACGCATAACGCATTACGCATAACTTATAACTCATAACTCATAACGAATAACGCATAACGCATAACGCATAAAGCATAACGCATAACGCATAACGGATAAAGCATAATGCATAACGCATAACGCATAACGCATTACGCATAACTTATAACTCATAACTCATAACGAATAACGCATAACGCAAAATGCATAACGCATGTCGGATCACGCATAACGCATAACGCATAAAGCATAAATCATAACGCATAACGAATACCGCAAAACGTATATCGCCTAACACATAACGCATCACGCATAACGCATAACGCATAACGCATAACGCATAACGCATAACGCATAACGCATAACGCATGACGCATAACGCATAACGCATAACGTATTACGTATAACGCATACCGCATTACGCATAACTTATAACTCATAACTCATACGGAGTAACGCATAACGCATAAAGCATAACGCATAACGCATAACGCATAAAGCATAACGCATAACGCATAACTTATAACTCATTACTCATAACGCATAACGCATAAAGCATAACGCATAACGCATAACGGATAAAGCATAATGCATAACGCATAACGCATAACGCATTACGCATAACTTATAACTCATAACTCATAAGGAGTAACGCATAACGCATAAAGCATAACGCAGAACGCATAACGCATAAAGCATAACGCATAACGCATAACGCATAACGCATAACGCATAACGCATAACGCATAACGCATAACGCATAAAGCATAACGCATAACGCATAACTTATAACTCATTACTCATAACGAATAACGCATAACGCATAAGGCATAACGCATAACGCATAACGCATAACGCATAAAGCATAACGCATAACGCATAACGGATAAAGCATAATGCATAACGCATAACGCATTACGCATTACGCATAACTTATAACTCATAACTCATAACGAATAACGCAAAATGCATAACGCATGTCGGATCACGCATAACGCATAACGCATAACGCATAACGCATAACGCATAACGCATAACGCATAACGCATAACGCATAACGCATACCGTATAACGCATAACGCATAACGCATAACGCATAACGCATAACGCATAACGCATAACGCATAACGCATAACGCATAACGCATAACGCATAACGCATAACGCATAACGCATAACGCATAACGCATAACGCATAACGCATACCGTATAACGCATAACGCATAACGCATAACGCATAACGCATAACGCATAACGCATAACGCATAACGCATAACGCATAACGCATAACGCATAAAGCATAACGCATAACGCATAACTTATAACTCATTACTCATAACGAATAACGCATAACGCATAAGGCATAACGCATAACGCATAACGCATAACGCATAACGCATAACGCATAAAGCATAAAGCATAACGCATAACGCAAAACGCATAACGCATAAAGCATAACGCATTACGCATAACTTATAACTCATAACTCATAAGGAGTAACGCATAACGCATAAAGCATAACGCATAACGCATAACGCATAACGCATAACGCATAACGCATAACGCATAACGCATAACGCATAACGGATCTCGCATAACGCATAACGCATAACGCATAACGCATAACGCATAACGCATAAAGCATAACGCACAACGCATAACGCATTACGCATAACTTATAACTCATAACTCATAAGGAGTAACGCATAACGCATAAAGCATAACGCATAACGCATAACGCATAACGCATAACGCATAACGCATAACGCATAACGCATAACGCATAACGCATAACGCATAACGCATACCGCATAACGCATAACGCATAACGCATAACGCATAACGCATAACGCATAACGAATAACGCATAAGGCATAACGCATAACGCATAACGCATAACGCATAACGCATAACGCATAAAGCATAACGCATAACGCATAACGGATAAAGCATAATGCATAACGCATAACGCATTACGCATTACGCATAACTTATAACTCATAACTCATAACGAATAACGCATAACGCAAAATGCATAACGCATGTCGGATCACGCATAACGCATAACGCATAACGCATAACGCATAACGCATAACGCATAACGCATAACGCATAACGCATAACGCATAAGGCATAACGCATAACGCATAAAGCATAACGCATAACGCATAACTTATAACTCATTACTCATAACGAATAACGCATAACGCATAAGGCATAACGCATAACGCATAACGCATAACGCATAACGCATAACGCATAAAGCATAAAGCATAACGCATAACGCATAACGCATAACGCATAACGCATAACGCATAAAGCATAACGCATTACGCATAACTTATAACTCATAACTCATAAGGAGTAACGCATAATACATAACGTATAACGCATTATGCATAACGCATAACGCATAACGCATAACGCATAACGCATAACGCATAACGCATAACGCATAACGCATAACGCATATCGCATAACGCATATCGCATAACGCATAATACTTAACGTATAACGCACAACGCATAACGCATAACGCATACCGTATAACGCATAACGCATAACGCATAACGCATAACGCAAACGTATAACGCACAACGCATAACGCATAACGCATAACGCATAACATATAACGCATAACGCATAACGCATAACGCATTACGCATATCGCATAACGCATAACGCATAACGCATAACGCATAACGCATAACGCATAACGCATAACGCATAACTCATAACGCATAACGCATAAAGCATAACGCATAACGCATAACGCAAACGTATAACGCACAACGCATTACGCATAACGTATAACTCATAACGCATAACGTATAACGCATAACGCATAACGCATAACGCATAACGCATAACGCATAACGCATAACGCATAACGCATAACGCATAACCATAACGCATAACGCATAACGCATAACCCATAACGCATAACGCACAACGCATAACGTATAACGCATAACGCATAACGCATACCGTATAACGCATAATGCATAACGCATAAAGCATAACGCATAACGCATAACGCATAACGCATAACGCATAACGCATAACGCATAACGCATAACGCATAACGCATAACGCATAACGCATAACGCATAACGCATAACGCATAAAGCAAAACGCATAACGCAAACGTATAACGCACAACGCATAACGCATAACGCATAACGCATAACGCATAACGCATAACGCATAACGCATAATGCATAACGCAGAACGCATAACGCATAACGCATAACGCATAACGCATAACGCATAACGCATAACGCATAACGCATAACGCATAACGCATAACGCATAACGCATAACGCATAACGCATAACGCAAAACGCATAACGTTAACGCATAACCCATAACGCATAAGGCTTGATGCATGACGCATATCGCTTATCGCATGACGCATAAGGCTTGATGCATGACGCATATCGCATAACGCATAAGGCATAACGCATAATACATAACGTATAACGCATTATGCATAACGCATAACGCATAACGCATAACGCATAACGCATAACGCATATCGCATAACACATACGCATAACGCATAAGGCATAACGCATTACGCATAACGCAAAATGAATAACGCATAAAGCATAACGCATAACCCATAACCCTTAACGCATAACGCATAACGCATAATGCACAACGCTTAACGAATACCGCAAATCGCATAACGCCTAACGCATAACGGATCACACATGACGCATAAAGCATAACGCATAACGCATAACGCATAACGCATATCGCATAACGCATAAATCATAACACTTAACGCACAACGCATAACGCATAATGCACAACGCATAACGAATACCGCAAAACGCATAACGCATAACGCATAACGCATAACTCATAACGCATAACGCATAACCCATAACGCATAACGCATAACACATAACGCATAACGCATAACGCATAACGCATAACGCATAACGTGTAACCTATAACGCATAACGCATAAAGCATAACGCATAACGCATAACGCATAACGCATATCGCATAACGCATAATACATAACGTATAACGCATAACGCATACCGTATAACGCATAACGCATAACGCATAACGCAAACGTATAACGCACAACGCATAACGCATAACGCATAACGCATAACATATAACGCATAACGCATAACGCATAACGCATAACGCATAACGCATAACGCACAACGCATAACGCATAACGCATAACGCATAACATATAACACATAACGCATAACGCATAACGCATAACGCATAACGCATAACGCATAACGCATAACGCATAACGCATATCGCACAACGCATAACGCATAACATATAACGCATAACGCATAACGCATAACGCATAACGCATAACGCATAACGCATAACGCATAACGCATAACGCATAACGCATAACGCATAACGCATATCGCACAACGCATAACGCATAACGTATAACGCATAACGCATACCGTATAACGCATAACGCATAACGCATAACGCAAACGTATAAGGCACAACGCATAACGCATAACGCATGACGCATAACATATAACGCATAACGCATAACGCATAACGCATAACGCATAAAGCATAACGCATAACGCATAACGCATAACGCATAACGCATAACGCATAACGCATAACGCATAACGCATAACGCATAACGCAAAACGCATAACGTTAACGCATAACCCATAACGCATAAGGCTTGATGCATGACGCATATCGCTTATCGCATGACGCATAAGGCTTGATGCATGACGCATATCGCATAACGCATAAGGCATAACGCATAATACATAACGTATAACGCATTATGCATAACGCATAACGCATAACGCATAACGCATAACGCATAACGCATATCGCATAACACATACGCATAACGCATAAGGCATAACGCATTACGCATAACTTTTAACTCATAACGCATAACGCATAACGCATAACGCATAACGCATAACGCATATCGCATAACGCATAATACTTAACGTATAACGCACAACGCATAACGCATAACGCATACCGTATAACGCATAACGCATAACGCATAACGCATAACGCAAACGTATAACGCACAACGCATAACGCATAACGCATAACGCATAACATATAACGCATAACGCATAACGCATAACGCATTACGCATATCGCATAACGCATAACGCATAACGCATAACGCATAACGCATAACGCATAACGCATAACGCATAACGCATAACTCATAACGCATAACGCATAAAGCATAACGCATAACGCATAACGCAAACGTATAACGCACAACGCATAACGCATAACGTATAACTCATAACGCATAACGTATAACGCATAACGCATAACGCATAACGCATAACGCATAACGCATAACGCATAACGCATAACGCATAACGCATAACGCATAACGCATAACGCATAACCATAACGCATAACGCATAACCCATAACGCATAACGCACAACGCATAACGTATAACGCATAACGCATAACGCATACCGTATAACGCATAATGCATAACGCATAAAGCATAACGCATAACGCATAACGCATAACGCATAACGCATAACGCATAACGCATAACGCATAACGCATAACGCATAACGCATAACGCATAACGCATAACGCATAAAGCAAAACGCATAACGCAAACGTATAACGCACAACGCATTACGCATAACGCATAACGCATAACGCATAACGCATAACGCATAACGCATAATGCATAACGCATAACGCATAACGCATAACGCATAACGCATAACGCATAACGCATAACGCATAACGCATAACGCATAACGCATAACGCATAACGCATAACGCAAAACGCATAACGTTAACGCATAACCCATAACGCATAAGGCTTGATGCATGACGCATATCGCTTATCGCATGACGCATAAGGCTTGATGCATGACGCATATCGCATAACGCATAAGGCATAACGCATAATACATAACGTATAACGCATTATGCATAACGCATAACGCATAACGCATAACGCATAACGCATAACGCATAACGCATAACGTGTAACCTATAACGCATAACGCATAAAGCATAACGCATAACGCATAACGCATAACGCATATCGCATAACGCATAATACATAACGTATAACGCATAACGCATACCGTATAACGCATAACGCATAACGCATAACGCAAACGTATAACGCACAACGCATAACGCATAACGCATAACGCATAACATATAACGCATAACGCATAACGCATAACGCATAACGCATAACGCATAACGCACAACGCATAACGCATAACGCATAACGCATAACATATAACACATAACGCATAACGCATAACGCATAACGCATAACGCATAACGCATAACGCATAACGCATAACGCATAACGCATATCGCACAACGCATAACGCATAACATATAACGCATAACGCATAACGCATAACGCATAACGCATAACGCATAACGCATAACGCATAACGCATAACGCATAACGCATAACGCATAACGCATAACGCATATCGCACAACGCATAACGCATAACGTATAACGCATAACGCATACCGTATAACGCATAACGCATAACGCATAACGCAAACGTATAAGGCACAACGCATAACGCATAACGCATGACGCATAACATATAACGCATAACGCATAACGCATAACGCATAACGCATAAAGCATAACGCATAACGCATAACGCATAACGCATAACGCATAACGCATAACGCATAACGCATAACGCATAACGCATAACGCATAACGCATAACGCAAAACGCATAACGTTAACGCATAACCCATAACGCATAAGGCTTGATGCATGACGCATATCGCTTATCGCATGACGCATAAGGCTTGATGCATGACGCATATCGCATAACGCATAAGGCATAACGCATAATACATAACGTATAACGCATTATGCATAACGCATAACGCATAACGCATAACGCATAACGCATAACGCATATCGCATAACACATACGCATAACGCATAAGGCATAACGCATTACGCATAACTTTTAACTCATAACGCATAACGCATAAAGCATAACGCATAACGCATAACGCATATCGCATAACGCATAATACTTAACGTATAACGCACAACGCATAACGCATAACGCATACCGTATAACGCATAACGCATAACGCATAACGCATAACGCAAACGTATAACGCACAACGCATAACGCATAACGCATAACGCATAACATATAACGCATAACGCATAACGCATAACGCATTACGCATATCGCATAACGCATAACGCATAACGCATAACGCATAACGCATAACGCATAACGCATAACGCATAACTCATAACGCATAACGCATAAAGCATAACGCATAACGCATAACGCAAACGTATAACGCACAACGCATAACGCATAACGTATAACTCATAACGCATAACGTATAACGCATAACGCATAACGCATAACGCATAACGCATAACGCATAACGCATAACGCATAACGCATAACGCATAACGCATAACGCATAACGCATAACCATAACGCATAACGCATAACCCATAACGCATAACGCACAACGCATAACGTATAACGCATAACGCATAACGCATACCGTATAACGCATAATGCATAACGCATAAAGCATAACGCATAACGCATAACGCATAACGCATAACGCATAACGCATAACGCATAACGCATAACGCATAACGCATAACGCATAACGCATAACGCATAACGCATAACGCATAACGCATAAAGCAAAACGCATAACGCAAACGTATAACGCACAACGCATTACGCATAACGCATAACGCATAACGCATAACGCATAACGCATAACGCATAATGCATAACGCATAACGCATAACGCATAACGCATAACGCATAACGCATAACGCATAACGCATAACGCATAACGCATAACGCATAACGCATAACGCATAACGCAAAACGCATAACGTTAACGCATAACCCATAACGCATAAGGCTTGATGCATGACGCATATCGCTTATCGCATGACGCATAAGGCTTGATGCATGACGCATATCGCATAACGCATAAGGCATAACGCATAATACATAACGTATAACGCATTATGCATAACGCATAACGCATAACGCATAACGCATAACGCATAACGCATATCGCATAACACATACGCATAACGCATAAGGCATAACGCATTACGCATAACGCAAAATGAATAACGCATAAAGCATAACGCATAACCCATAACCCTTAACGCATAACGCATAACGCATAATGCACAACGCTTAACGAATACCGCAAATCGCATAACGCCTAACGCATAACGGATCACGCATGACGCATAAAGCATAACGCATAACGCATAACGCATAACGCATATCGCATAACGCATAAATCATAACCCTTAACGCACAACGCATAACGCATAATGCACAACGCATAACGAATACCGCAAAACGCATAACGCATAACGCATAACGCATAACGCATAACGCATAACGCATAACCCATAACGCATAACGCATAACACATAACGCATAACGCATAACGCATAACGCATAACGCATAACGTGTAACCTATAACGCATAACGAATAAAGCATAACGCATAACGCATAACGCATAACGCATATCGCATAACGCATAATACATAACGTATAACGCATAACGCATACCGTATAACGCATAACGCATAACGCATAACGCAAACGTATAACGCACAACGCATAACGCATAACGCATAACGCATAACGCATAACATATAACGCATAACGCATAACGCATAACGCATAACGCATAACGCATAACGCACAACGCATAACGCATAACGCATAACGCATAACATATAACGCATAACGCATAACGCATAACGCATAACGCATAACGCATAACGCATAACGCATAACGCATAACGCATAACGCATAACATATAACGCATAACGCATAACGCATAACGCATAACGCATAACGCATAACGCATAACGCATAACGCATATCGCACAACGCATAACGCATAACGTATAACGCATAACGCATACCGTATAACGCATAACGCATAACGCATAACGCAAACGTATAAGGCACAACGCATAACGCATAACGCATGACGCATAACATATAACGCATAACGCATAACGCATAACGCATAACGCATAAAGCATAACGCATAACGCATAACGCATAACGCATAACGCATAACGCATAACGCATAACGCATAACGCATAACGCATAACGCATAACGCATAACGCAAAACGCATAACGTTAACGCATAACCCATAACGCATAAGGCTTGATGCATGACCCATATCGCTTATCGCATGACGCATAAGGCTTGATGCATGACGCATATCGCATAACGCATAAGGCATAACGCATAATACATAACGTATAACGCATTATGCATAACGCATAACGCATAACGCATAACGCATAACGCATAACGCATAACGCATATCGCATAACACATACGCATAACGCATAAGGCATAACGCATTACGCATAACTTTTAACTCATAACGCATAACGCATAAAGCATAACGCATAACGCATAACGCATAACGCATATCGCATAACGCATAATACTTAACGTATAACGCACAACGCATAACGCATAACGCATACCGTATAACGCATAACGCATAACGCATAACGCATAACGCAAACGTATAACGCACAACGCATAACGCATAACGCATAACGCATAACATATAACGCATAACGCATAACGCATAACGCATTACGCATATCGCATAACGCATAACGCATAACGCATAACGCATAACGCATAACGCATAACGCATAACGCATAACGCATAACTCATAACGCATAACGCATAAAGCATAACGCATAACGCATAACGCAAACGTATAACGCACAACGCATAACGCATAACGTATAACTCATAACGCATAACGTATAACGCATAACGCATAACGCATAACGCATAACGCATAACGCATAACGCATAACGCATAACGCATAACGCATAACGCATAACGCATAACGCATAACCATAACGCATAACGCATAACCCATAACGCATAACGCACAACGCATAACGTATAACGCATAACGCATAACGCATACCGTATAACGCATAATGCATAACGCATAAAGCATAACGCATAACGCATAACGCATAACGCATAACGCATAACGCATAACGCATAACGCATAACGCATAACGCATAACGCATAACGCATAACGCATAACGCATAACGCATAACGCATAAAGCAAAACGCATAACGCAAACGTATAACGCACAACGCATTACGCATAACGCATAACGCATAACGCATAACGCATAACGCATAACGCATAACGCATAATGCATAACGCATAACGCATAACGCATAACGCATAACGCATAACGCATAACGCATAACGCATAACGCATAACGCATAACGCATAACGCATAACGCATAACGCAAAACGCATAACGTTAACGCATAACCCATAACGCATAAGGCTTGATGCATGACGCATATCGCTTATCGCATGACGCATAAGGCTTGATGCATGACGCATATCGCATAACGCATAAGGCATAACGCATAATACATAACGTATAACGCATTATGCATAACGCATAACGCATAACGCATAACGCATAACGCATAACGCATAACGCATATCGCATAACACATACGCATAACGCATAAGGCATAACGCATTACGCATAACGCAAAATGAATAACGCATAAAGCATAACGCATAACCCATAACCCTTAACGCATAACGCATAACGCATAATGCACAACGCTTAACGAATACCGCAAATCGCATAACGCCTAACGCATAACGGATCACGCATGACGCATAAAGCATAACGCATAACGCATAACGCATAACGCATATCGCATAACGCATAAATCATAACCCTTAACGCACAACGCATAACGCATAATGCACAACGCATAACGAATACCGCAAAACGCATAACGCATAACGCATAACGCATAACTCATAACGCATAACGCATAACCCATAACGCATAACGCATAACACATAACGCATAACGCATAACGCATAACGCATAACGCATAACGTGTAACCTATAACGCATAACGAATAAAGCATAACGCATAACGCATAACGCATAACGCATATCGCATAACGCATAATACATAACGTATAACGCATAACGCATACCGTATAACGCATAACGCATAACGCATAACGCAAACGTATAACGCACAACGCATAACGCATAACGCATAACGCATAACATATAACGCATAACGCATAACGCATAACGCATAACGCATAACGCATAACGCACAACGCATAACGCATAACGCATAACGCATAACATATAACGCATAACGCATAACGCATAACGCATAACGCATAACGCATAACGCATAACGCATAACGCATAACGCATAACGCATATCGCACAACGCATAACGCATAACATATAACGCATAACGCATAACGCATAACGCATAACGCATAACGCATAACGCATAACGCATAACGCATAACGCATAACGCATAACGCATAACGCATATCGCACAACGCATAACGCATAACGTATAACGCATAACGCATACCGTATAACGCATAACGCATAACGCATAACGCAAACGTATAAGGCACAACGCATAACGCATAACGCATGACGCATAACATATAACGCATAACGCATAACGCATAACGCATAACGCATAACGCATAACGCATAAAGCATAACGCATAACGCATAACGCATAACGCATAACGCATATCGCATAACGCATAACGCATAACGCATAACGCATAACGCATAACGCATAACGCATAACGCATAAAGCATAACGCATAACGCATGACGCAAACGTATAGCGCACAACGCATAACGCAAAACGCATAACGTTAACGCATAACTCATAACGCATAAGGCTTGATGCATAACGCATATCGCATAACACATACGCATAACGCATAAGGCATAACGCATTACGCATAACTTTTAACTCATAACTCATAACGAATAACGCATAACGCAAAATGAATAACGCATAAAGCATAACGCATAACCCATAACCCTTAACGCATAACGCATAACGCATAATGCATAACGCTTAACGAATACCGCAAATCGCATAACGCCTAACGCATAACGGATCACGCATGACGCATAAAGCATAACGAATAACGCATAACGCATAACGCATAACGCATAACGCATAACGCATAAATCATAACCCATAACGCACAACGCATAACGAATAATGCACAACGCATAACGAATACCGCAAAACGCATAACGCATAACGCATAACGCATAACGCATAACTCATAACGCATAACGCATAACGCATAACGCATAACGCATAACGCATAACGCATAACGCATAACACATAACGCATAACGCATAACGCATAACACATAACGCATAACGTGTAACTCATAACGCATAACGCATAAAGCATAACGCATAACGCATAACGCATAACGCATATCGCATAACGCATAATACATAACGTATAACGCATAACGCATACCGTATAACGCATAACGCATAACGCATAACGCAAACGTATAACGCACAACGCATAACGCATAACGCATAACGCATAACATATAACGTATAACGCATAACGCACAACGCATAACGCATAACGCATAACGCATAACATATAACGCATAACGCATAACGCATAACGCATAACGCATAACGCATAAAGCAAAACGCATAACGCAAACGTTTAAATCACAACGCATAACGCATAACGCATAACGCATAACGCATAACGTATAACGCATAACGCATAACGCATAACGCATAACGCATAACGCATAACGCATTATGCATTACGCATAACGCATAACGCATAACGCATAACGCATAACGCATATCGCATAACACATACGCATAACGCATAAGGCATAACGCATTACGCATAACTTTTAACTCATAACGCATAACGCATAAAGCATAATGCATAACGCATAACGCATAACGCATATCGCATAACGCATAATACTTAACGTATAACGCACAACGCATAACGCATAACGCATACCGTATAACGCATAACGCATAACGCATAACGCATAACGCAAACGTATAACGCACAACGCATAACGCATAACGCATAACGCATAACATATAACGCATAACGCATAACTCATAACGCATAACGCATAACGTACAACGCATACCGCATTACGCATAAAGCATAATGCATAACGCATAACGCATAACGCATTACGCATAACTTATAACTCATAACTCATAAGGAGTAACGCATAACGCATAAAGCATAACGCATAACGCATAACGCATTAATCATAACGCATAACGCATAACGCATAACGCATAACGCATAACGCATAACGCATAACGCATAACGCATAACGCATAACGCATACCGTATAACGCATAACGCATAACGCATAACGCATAACGCATAACGCATAACGCATAACGCATAACGCACAACGCATAACGCATTACGCATAACTTATAACTCATAACTCATAAGGAGTAACGCATAACGCATAAAGCATAACGCATAACGCATAACGCATAACGCATAACGCATAACGCATAACGCATAACGCATAACGCATAACGCATACCGCATAACGCACAACGCATAACGCATTACGCATAACTTATAACTCATAACTCATAAGGAGTAACGCATAACGCATAAAGCATAACGCATAACGCATAACGCATAACGCATAAAGCATAACGCATAACGCATAACGCATAACGCATAACGCATAACGCATAACGCATAAAGCATAACGCATAACGCATAACGGATAAAGCATAATGCATAACGCATAACGCATAACGCATTACGCATAACTTCTAACTCATAACTCATAACGAATAACGCATAACGCAAAATGCATAACGCATGTCGGATCACGCATAACGCATAACGCATAAAGCATAAATCATAACGCATAACGAATACCGCAAAACGTATATCGCCTAACACATAACGCATCACGCATAACGCATAACGCATAACGCATAACGCATAACGCATAACGCATAACGCATAACGCATAACGCATAACGCATAACGCATGACGCATAACGCATAACGCATAACGTATTACGTATAACGCATACCGCATTAAGCATAACTTATAACTCATAACTCATACGGAGTAACGCATAACGCATAAAGCATAACGCATAACGCATAACGCATAAAGCATAACGCATAACGCATAACTTATAACTCATTACTCATAACGCATAACGCATAAAGCATAACGCATAACGCATAACTTATAACTCATTACTCATAACGCATAACGCATAACGCATTACGCATAACTTATAACTCATAACTCATAAGGAGTAACGCATAACGCATAAAGCATAACGCAGAACGCATAACGCATAAAGCATAACGCATAACGCATAACGCATAACGCATAACGCATAACGCATAACGCATAACGCATAACGCATAACGCATAACGCATAAAGCATAACGCATAACGCATAACTTATAACTCATTACTCATAACGAATAACGCATAACGCAAAATGCATAACGCATGTCGGATCACGCATAACGCATAACGCATAACGCATAACGCATAACGCATAACGCATAACGCATAACGCATAACGCATAACGCATAACGCATAACGCATAACGCATAACGCATAAAGCATAACGCATAACGCATAAAGCATAACGCATAACGCATAACTTATAACTCATTACTCATAACGAATAACGCATAACGCATAAGGCATAACGCATAACGCATAACGCATAACGCATAACGCATAACGCATAAAGCATAAAGCATAACGCATAACGCATAACGCATAACGCATAACGCATAACGCATAACGCATAACGCATAAAGCATAACGCATTACGCATAACTTATAACTCATAACTCATAAGGAGTAACGCATAACGCATAAAGCATAACGCATAACGCATAACGCATAACGCATAACGCATAACGCATAACGCATAACGCATAACGCATAACGCATAACGCATAACGCATAACGCATAACGCATAACGCATAACGCATAACGCATAACGCATTACGCATAACGCATAACGCATAACGCATAACGTATAACGCATAACGCATAACGCATAACGCATAACGCATAACGGATCACGCATAACGCATAACGCAAAGCGCATAACGCATAACGCATAACGCATAACGCATAAAGCATAACGCATAACGCATAACGCACAACGCATAACGTATAACGCATAACGCATAACGCATACCGTATAACGCATAATGCAATACGCATAAAGCATAACGCATAACGCATAACGCATAACGCATAACGCATAACGCATAACGCATAACGCATAACGCATAACGCATAACGCATAACGCATAACGCATAACGCATAACGCATAACGCATAACGCATAACGCATAACGCATAACGCATAAAGCAAAACGCATAACGCAAACGTATAACGCACAACGCATAACGCATAACGCATAACGCATAACGCATAACGCATAACGCATAACGTATAACGCATACGCATAACGCATAACGCATAACGCATAACGCATAACGCATAACGCATAACCATAACGCATAACGCATAACCCATAACGCATAACGCATAACGCATAACGTATAACGCATAACGCATACCGTATAACGCATAATGCATAACGCATAACGCATAACGCATAACGCATAACGCATAACGCATAACGCATAACGCATAACGCATAACGCATAACGTATAACGCATAACGCATACCGTATAACGCATAACGCATAACGAACACCGGAAAACCCATAACGCCTAACGCATAACGGATCACGAATAACGCATAATGCATAACGCATAAAGCATAACGCATAACGCATAACGCATAACGCATAACGCATAACGCATAACGCATAACGCATAACGCATAACGCATAACGCATAACGCATAACGCATAACGCATAACGCATAACGCATAACGCATAACGCATAACGCATAACGCATAACGCATAACGCATAACGCATAACGCATAACGCAAAACGCATAACGTTAACGCATAACCCATAACGCATAAGGCTTGATGCATGACGCATATCGCTTATCGCATGACGCATAAGGCTTGATGCATGACGCATATCGCATAACGCATAAGGCATAACGCATAATACATAACGTATAACGCATTATGCATAACGCATAACGCATAACGCATAACGCATAACGCATAACGCATATCGCATAACACATACGCATAACGCATAAGGCATAACGCATTACGCATAACTTTTAACACATAACGCATAACGCATAAAGCATAACGCATAACGCATAACGCATAACGCATAACGCATATCGCATAACGCATAATACTTAACGTATAGCGCACAACGCATAACGCATAACGCATACCGTATAACGCATAACGCATAACGCATAACGCATAACGCAAACGTATAACGCACAACGCATAACGCATAACGCATAACGCATAACATATAACGCATAACGCATAACGCATAACGCATTACGCATATCGCATAACGCATAACGCATAACGCATAACGCATAACGCATAACGCATAACGCATAACGCATAACTCATAACGCATAACGCATAAAGCATAACGCATAACGCATAACGCAAACGTATAACGCACAACGCATAACGCATAACGCATAACTCATAACGCATAACGTATAACGCATAACGCATAACGCATAACGCATAACGCATAACGCATAACGCATAACGCATAACGCATAACCATAACGCATAACGCATAACCCATAACGCATAACGCACAACGCATAACGTATAACGCATAACGCATAACGCATACCGTATAACGCATAATGCATAACGCATAAAGCATAACGCATAACGCATAACGCATAACGCATAACGCATAACGCATAACGCATAACGCATAACGCATAACGCATAACGCATAACGCATAACGCATAACGCATAACGCATAACGCATAACGCATAACGCATAAAGCAAAACGCATAACGCAAACGTATAACGCACAACGCATAACGCATAACGCATAACGCATAACGCATAACGCATAACGCATAACGCATAACGCATAACGCATAACGCATAACGCATAACGCATAACGCATAACGCATAACGCATAACGCATAACGCATAACGCATAACTCATAACGCATAACGCATAACGCATAACGCATAACGCATAACGCAAAACGCATAACGTTAACGCATAACCCATAACGCATAAGGCTTGATGCATGACGCATATCGCTTATCGCATGACGCATAAGGCTTGATGCATGACGCATATCGCATAACGCATAAGGCATAACGCATAATACATAACGCATAACGCATAACCATAACGCATAACGCATAACCCATAACGCATAACGCACAACGCATAACGTATAACGCATAACGCATAACGCATACCGTATAACGCATAATGCATAACGCATAAAGCATAACGCATAACGCATAACGCATAACGCATAACGCATAACGCATAACGCATAACGCATAACGCATAACGCATAACGCATAACGCATAACGCATAACGCATAACGCATAAAGCAAAACGCATAACGCAAACGTATAACGCACAACGCATAACGCATAACGCATAACGCATAACGCATAACGCATAACGCATAACGCATAACGCATAACGCATAACGCATAACGCATAACGCATAACGCATAACGCATAACGCATAACGCATAACTCATAACGCATAACGCATAACGCATAACGCATAACGCATAACGCAAAACGCATAACGTTAACGCATAACCCATAACGCATAAGGCTTGATGCATGACGCATATCGCTTATCGCATGACGCATAAGGCTTGATGCATGACGCATATCGCATAACGCATAAGGCATAACGCATAATACATAACGTAGAACGCATTATGCATAACGCATAACGCATAACGCATAACGCATAACACATAACGCATATCGCATAACACATACGCATAACGCATAAGGCATAACGCATTTCGCATAACTTTTAACTCATAACTCATAACGAATAACGCATAACGCAAAATGAATAACGCATAAAGCATAACGCATAACCCATAACCCTTAACGCATAACGCATAACGCATAATGCACAACGCTTAACGAATACCGCAAATCGCATAACGCCTAACGCATAACGGATCACGCATGACGCATAAAGCATAACGCATAACGCATAACGCATAACGCATATCGCATAACGCATAAATCATAACCCATAACGCATAACGCATAACCCATAACGCATAACGCATAACACATAACGCATAACGCATAACGCATAACGCATAACGCATAACGTGTAACCTATAACGCATAACGCATAAAGCATAACGCATAACGCATAACGCATAACGCATATCGCATAACGCATAATACATAACGTATAACGCATAACGCATACCGTATAACGCATAACGCATAACGCATAACGCAAACGTATAACGCACAACGCATAACGCATAACGCATAACGCATAACATATAACGCATAACGCATATCGCATAACGCATAACGCATAACGCATAACGCACAACGCATAACGCATAACGCATAACGCATAACATATAACGCATAACGCATAACGCATAACGCATAACGCATAACGCATAACGCATAACGCATAAAGCATAACGCATAACGCATAACGCATAACGCATAACGCATAACGCATAACGCATATCGCACAACGCATAACGCATAACATATAACGCATAACGCATAACGCATAACGCATAACGCATAACGTATAACGCATAACGCATAACGCATAACTCATAACGCATAACGCATAACGCATATCGCACAACGCATAACGCATAACGTATAACGCATAACGCATACCGTATAACGCATAACGTATAACGCATAACGCAAACGTATAAGGCACAACGCATAACGCATAACGCATGACGCATAACATATAACGCATAACGCATAACGCATAACGCATAACGCATAACGCATAACGCATAAGGCATAACGCATAACGCATATCGCATAACGCATAACGCATAACGCATAACGCATAACGCATAACGCATAAAGCATAACGCATAACGCATAACGCAAACGTATAACGCACAACGCATAACGCATAACGCATAACGCAAAACGCATAACGTATAACGCATAACGCATAACGCATAACGCATAACGCATAACGCATAACGCATATCGCATAACGCATAACGCATAACCATAACGCATAACGCAAACGTATAGCGCACAACGCATAATGCATAAACCATAACCCTTACTTCATAACGCATAACGCATAATGCACAACGCATAACGCATAACGCATAACGTATAACGCATAACGCATACCGTATAACGCATAATGCATAACGCATAACGCATAACGCATAACGCATAACGCATAACGTATAACGCATAACGCATAACGCATAACGCATAACGCATAACCATAACGCATAACGCATTACCCATAACGCATAACGCATAACGCATAACGTATAACGCATAACCCATAACGCCTAACGCATAACGGATCACGAATAACGCATAATGCATAACGCATAAAGCATAACGCATAACGCATAACACATAACGCAGAACGCATAACGCATAACGCATAACGCATAACGCATAACGCATAACACATAACGCATAACGCATAACGCATAACGCATAACGCATAACGCATAACGTGTAACTCATAACGCATAACGCATAAAGCATAACGCATAACGCATAACGCATAACGCATATCGCATAACGCATAATACTTAACGTATAACGCACAACGCATAACGCATAACGCATAACGCATAACGCACAACGCATAACGCATAACGCATAACGCATAACGCATAACGCATATCGCATACCGTATAACGCATAACGCATAACGCATAACGCAAACGTATAACGCACAACGCATAATGCATAACGCATAACGCATAACGCATAACGCATAACGCATAACGCATAACGCATAACATATAACGCATAACGCATAACGCATAACGCATATCGCATAACGCATAACGCATAACGCATAACGCATAACTCATAACGCATAACGCATAAAGCATAACGCATAACGCATAATGCAAACGTATAACGCACAACGCATAACGCATAACGCATAACTCATAACGCATAACGTATAACGCATAACGCATAACGCATAACGCATAACGCATAACGCATAACGCATAACGCATAACCATAACGCATAACGCATAACCCATAACGCATAACGCACAACGCATAACGTATAACGCATAACGCATAACGCATAACGCATATCGCATAACGCATAACGCATAACGCATAACGCATAACTCATAACGCATAACGCATAAAGCATAACGCATAACGCATAACGCAAACGTATAACGCACAACGCATAACGCATAACGCATAACTCATAACGCATAACGTATAACGCATAACGCATAACGCATAACGCATAACGCATAACGCATAACGCATAACGCATAACCATAACGCATAACGCATAACCCATAACGCATAACGCACAACGCATAACGTATAACGCATAACGCAAAACGCATACCGTATAACGCATAATGCATAACGCATAAAGCATACCGCATAACGCATAACGCATAACGCATAACGCATAACGCATAACGCATAACGCATAACGCATAACGCATAACGCATAACGCATATCGCATAACGCATAACGCATAACGCATAACGCATAACGCATAACGCATAACGCAAAACGCATAACGTATAACGCATAACGCATAACGCATAACGCATAACGCATAACGCATAACGCATATCGCATAACGCATAACGCATAACCATAACGCATAACGCATAACCCATAACGCATAACGCATAACGCATAACGCATAACGCATAACGCATAACGCATAACGCATAACGCATAACGCATAACCCATAACGCATAACGCATAACGCATAACGCATAACGCATAACGCATAACGCATAACGCATAACGCATAACCATAACGCATAACGCATAACCCATAACGCATAACGCATAACGCATAACGTATAACGCATAACGCATACCGTATAACGCATAATGCATAACGCATAACGCATAACGCATAACGTATAACGCATAACGCATACCGTATAACGCATAACGCATAACGCATAACGCAAACGTATAGCGCACAACGCATAATGCATAAACCATAACCCTTACTTCATAACGCATAACGCATAATGCACAACGCATAACGCATAACGCATAACGTATAACGCATAACGCATACCGTATAACGCATAATGCATAACGCATAACGCATAACGCATAACGCATAACGCATAACGTATAACGCATAACGCATAACGCATAACGCATAACGCATAACCATAACGCATAACGCATAACCCATAACGCATAACGCATAACGCATAACGTATAACGCATAACCCATAACGCCTAACGCATAACGGATCACGAATAACGCATAATGCATAACGCATAAAGCATAACGCATAACGCATAACGCATAACGCATAACGCATAACGCATAACGCATAACGCATAACGCATAACGCATAACACATAACGCATGACGCATAACGCATAACGCATAACGCATAACGCATAACGTGTAACTCATAACGCATAACGCATAAAGCATAACGCATAACGCATAACGCATAACGCATATCGCATAACGCATAATACTTAACGTATAACGCACAACGCATAACGCATAACGCATAACGCATAACGCATAACGCATAACGCATAACGCATAACGCATAACGCATAACGCATAACGCATACCGTATAACGCATAACGCATAACGCATAACGCAAACGTATAACGCACAACGCATAATGCATAACGCATAACGCATAACGCATAACGCATAACGCATAACATATAACGCATAACGCATAACGCATAACGCATAACGCATAACGCATAACGCATAACGCATAACGCATAACTCATAACGCATAACGCATAAAGCATAACGCATAACGCATAATGCAAACGTATAACGCACAACGCATAACGCATAACGCATAACTCATAACGCATAACGTATAACGCATAACGCATAACGCATAACGCATAACGCATAACGCATAACGCATAACGCATAACCATAACGCATAACGCATAACCCATAACGCATAACGCACAACGCATAACGTATAACGCATAACGCATAACGCATAACGCATAACGCATAACGCATAACGCATAACGCATAACGCATAACTCATAACGCATAACGCATAAAGCATAACGCATAACGCATAACGCAAACGTATAACGCACAACGCATAACGCATAACGCATAACTCATAACGCATAACGTATAACGCATAACGCATAACGCATAACGCATAACGCATAACGCATAACGCATAACCATAACGCATAACGCATAACCCATAACGCATAACGCACAACGCATAACGTATAACGCATAACGCAAAACGCATACCGTATAACGCATAATGCATAACGCATAAAGCATAACGCATAACGCATAACGCATAACGCATAACGCATAACGCATAACGCATAACGCATAACGCATAACGCATAACGCATAACGCATAACGCATAACGCATAAAGCAAAACGCATAACGCAAACGTATAACGCACAACGCATAACGAATACCGCAAAACGCATAACGCATAATGCACAACGCATAACGAACACCGGATAACCCATAACGCCTAACGCATAACGGATCACGAATAACGCGTAATGCATAACGCATAAAGCATAACGCATAACGCATAACGCATAACGCATAACGCATAACGCATAACGCATAACGCATAACGCATAACGCATAACGCATAACGCATAGCGCATAACGCATAACGCATAACGCATAACGCATAACGCATAACGCATAACGCATAAAGCATAACGCATAACGCATAACGCAAACGTATAACGCACAACGCATAACGCATAACGCATAACGCATAACGCAGAACGCATAACGCATACCGTATAACGCATAACGCATAACGCATAACGCATAACGCATAACGCATAACGCATAACGCATAACACATAACGCAGAACGCATAACGCATAACGCATAACGCATAACGCATAACGCATAACGCATAACGCAGAACACATAACGCATAACGCATAACGCATAACGCATAACGCATAACGCATAACGTGTAACGCATAACGCATAACGCATAAAGCATAACGCATAACGCATAACGCATAACGCATAACGCATAACGCATAACGCATAACGCATAACGCACAACGCATAACGCATAACGCATAACGCATAACGCACAACGCATAACGCATAACGCATAACGCATAACGCATAACGCATATCGCATACCGTATAACGCATAACGCATAACGCAAACGTATAACGCACAACGCATAACGCATAACGCAGAACGCATAACGCATAACATATAACGCATAACGCATAACGCATAACGCATAACGCATATCGCATATCCCATAACCCATAACGTATAACGCATAACGCACACCGTATAACGCATAACGCATAACGCATAACGCAAACGTATAACGCACAACGCATAACGCATAACGCATAACGCATAACATATAACGCATAACGCATAACGCATAACGCATAACGCATAACGCATAACGCATAACGCATAAAGCATAACGCATAACGCATAACGCATAACGCATAACGCATAACGCATAACGCATAACGCATAACGCATAACGCATAACTCATAACGCATAACGCATAAAGCATAACGCATAACGCATAACGCATAACGCAAACGTATAACGCACAACGCATAACGCATAACGCATAACTCATAACGCATAACGTATAACGCATAACGCATAACGCATAACGCATAACGCATAACGCATAACGCATAACGCATAACGCATAACCATAACGCATAACGCATAACCCATAACGCATAACGCACAACGCATAACGTATAACGCATAACGCATAACGCATAATGCATAACGCATAAAGCATAACGCATAACGCATAACGCATAACGCATAACGCATAACGCATAACGCATAACGCATAACTCATAACGCATAACGCATAACGCATAACGCATAACGCATAACGCATAACGGATCACGCATAACGCATAACGCATAACGCATAACGCATAACGCATAACGCATAACGCATAACGCATAACGCATAAAGCATAACGCATAACGCATAACGCATAACGCATAACGCATAACGCATAACGTGTAACGCATAACGCATAACGCATAACGCATAACACATAAAGCATAACGCATAACGCATAACGCATAACGCATAACGCATAACGCATAACGTATAACGCATAACGCATACCGTATAACGCATAATGCATAACGCATAACGCATAACGCATAACGCATAACGCATAACGTATAACGCATAACGCATAACGCATAACGCATAACGCATAACCATAACGCATAACGCATAACCCATAACGCATAACGCATAACGCATAACGTATAACGCATAACCCATAACGCCTAACGCATAACGGATCACGAATAACGCATAATGCATAACGCATAAAGCATAACGCATAACGCATAACGCATAACGCATAACGCATAACGCATAACGCATAACGCATAACGCATAACGCATAACACATAACGCATGACGCATAACGCATAACGCATAACGCATAACGCATAACGTGTAACTCATAACGCATAACGCATAAAGCATAACGCATAACGCATAACGCATAACGCATATCGCATAACGCATAATACTTAACGTATAACGCACAACGCATAACGCATAACGCATAACGCATAACGCACAACGCATAACGCATAACGCATAACGCATAACGCATAACGCATATCGCATACCGTATAACGCATAACGCATAACGCATAACGCAAACGTATAACGCACAACGCATAATGCATAACGCATAACGCATAACGCATAACGCATAACGCATAACATATAACGCATAACGCATAACGCATAACGCATATCGCATAACGCATAACGCATAACGCATAACGCATAACTCATAACGCATAACGCATAAAGCATAACGCATAACGCATAATGCAAACGTATAACGCACAACGCATAACGCATAACGCATAACTCATAACGCATAACGTATAACGCATAACGCATAACGCAAAACGCATAACGCATAACGCATAACGCATAACGCATAACCATAACGCATAACGCATAACCCATAACGCATAACGCACAACGCATAACGTATAACGCATAACGCATAACGCATAACGCATATCGCATAACGCATAACGCATAACGCATAACGCATAACTCATAACGCATAACGCATAAAGCATAACGCATAACGCATAACGCAAACGTATAACGCACAACGCATAACGCATAACGCATAACTCATAACGCATAACGTATAACGCATAACGCATAACGCATAACGCATAACGCATAACGCATAACGCATAACCATAACGCATAACGCATAACCCATAACGCATAACGCACAACGCATAACGTATAACGCATAACGCAAAACGCATACCGTATAACGCATAATGCATAACGCATAAAGCATAACGCATAACGCATAACGCATAACGCATAACGCATAACGCATAACGCATAACGCATAACGCATAACGCATAACGCATAACGCATAACGCATAACGCATAAAGCAAAACGCATAACGCAAACGTATAACGCACAACGCATAACGAATACCGCAAAACGCATAACGCATAACGCATAACGCATAACGCATAACGCATAACGCATAACGCATAACGCATAACGCATAACGCATAGCGCATAACGCATAACGCATAACGCATAACGCATAACGCATAACGCATAACGCATAAAGCATAACGCATAACGCATAACGCAAACGTATAACGCACAACGCATAACGCATAACGCATAACGCATAACGCAGAACGCATAACGCATACCGTATAACGCATAACGCATAACGCATAACGCATAACGCATAACGCATAACGCATAACACATAACGCAGAACGCATAACGCATAACGCATAACGCATAACGCATAACGCATAACGCATAACGCAGAACACATAACGCATAACGCATAACGCATAACGCATAACGCATAACGCATAACGTGTAACGCATAACGCATAACGCATAAAGCATAACGCATAACGCATAACGCATAACGCATAACGCATAACGCATAACGCATAACGCATAACGCACAACGCATAACGCATAACGCATAACGCATAACGCACAACGCATAACGCATAACGCATAACGCATAACGCATAACGCATATCGCATACCGTATAACGCATAACGCATAACGCAAACGTATAACGCACAACGCATAACGCATAACGCAGAACGCATAACGCATAACATATAACGCATAACGCATAACGCATAACGCATAACGCATATCGCATATCCCATAACCCATAACGTATAACGCATAACGCACACCGTATAACGCATAACGCATAACGCATAACGCAAACGTATAACGCACAACGCATAACGCATAACGCATAACGCATAACATATAACGCATAACGCATAACGCATAACGCATAACGCATAACGCATAACGCATAACGCATAAAGCATAACGCATAACGCATAACGCATAACGCATAACGCATAACGCATAACGCATAACGCATAACGCATAACGCATAACTCATAACGCATAACGCATAAAGCATAACGCATAACGCATAACGCATAACGCAAACGTATAACGCACAACGCATAACGCATAACGCATAACTCATAACGCATAACGTATAACGCATAACGCATAACGCATAACGCATAACGCATAACGCATAACGCATAACGCATAACGCATAACCATAACGCATAACGCATAACCCATAACGCATAACGCACAACGCATAACGTATAACGCATAACGCATAACGCATAATGCATAACGCATAAAGCATAACGCATAACGCATAACGCATAACGCATAACGCATAACGCATAACGCATAACGCATAACTCATAACGCATAACGCATAACGCATAACGCATAACGCATAACGCATAACGGATCACGCATAACGCATAACGCATAACGCATAACGCATAACGCATAACGCATAACGCATAACGCATAACGCATAAAGCATAACGCATAACGCATAACGCATAACGCATAACGCATAACGCATAACGTGTAACGCATAACGCATAACGCATAACGCATAACACATAAAGCATAACGCATAACGCATAACGCATAACGCATAACGCATAACGCATAACGCATAACGCATAACGCATAACGCATAACGCATACCGTATAACGCATAACTCATAACGCATAACGCAAACGTATAACGCACAACGCATAACGCATAACGCATACCGTATAACGCATACCGTATAACGCATAACGCATAACGCAAACGTATAACGCACAACGCATAACGCATAATGCATAACGCATAACATATAACGCATAACGCATAACGCATAACGCATAAGGCATAACGCATAACGCATATCGCATAACGCATAACGCATAACGCATAACGCATAACGCATAACGCATAACGCATAACGCATAACGCATAAAGCATAACGCATAACGCATAACGCATAACGCATAACGCATAACGTGTAACGCATAACGCATAACGCATAACGCATAACACATAAAGCATAACGCATAACGCATAACGCATAACGCATAACGCATAACGCATAACGCATAACGCATAACGCATAACGCATAACGCATAACGCATACCGTATAACGCATAACTCATAACGCATAACGCAAACGTATAACGCACAACGCATAACGCATAACGCATACCGTATAACGCATACCGTATAACGCATAACGCATAACGCAAACGTATAACGCACAACGCATAACGCATAATGCATAACGCATAACATATAACGCATAACGCATAACGCATAACGCATAAGGCATAACGCATAACGCATATCGCATAACGCATAACGCATAACGCATAACGCATAACGCATAACGCATAACGCATAACGCATAACGCATAACGCATAACGCATAACGCATAACGCATAACGCATAACGCATAACGCATAACGCATAACGCATAACGCATAACGCATAACGCATAACGCATAACGCATAACGCATAACGCATAATGCAAACGTATAACGTCCAACGCATAAAGCATAACGAACAACCCATAACGAATAATCCATAACGCATAACGCATAACGCATAACGCATAACGCATAAAGTATAACGCATAACGCATAACGCATAACGCAAACTTATAACGCACAACGCATAGCGCATAACGCATAACGCATAACGCATAACGCATAACGCATAACGCATAACGGATCACGCATAACGCATAACGCATAACGCATAACGCATAACGCATAACTCATAACGCATAACGCATAAAGCATAACGCATAACGCATAACGCATAACACATAAAGCATAACGCATAACGCATAACGCATATCGCATAACGCATAACGCATAACGCATAACGCATAACGCATAACGCATAACGCATAAGGCATAACGCATAAAGCATAACGCATAACGCATAACGCAAACGTATAACGCACAACGCATAACGCATAACGCATAACGAATAACGCATAACGCATAACGCATACCGTATAACGCATAACGCATAACGCATAACGCATAACGCATAACGCATAACGCATAACGCATAACGTGTAACTCATAACGCATAACGCATAAAGCATAACGCATAACGCATAACGCATATCGCATAACGCATAATACTTAACGTATAACGCACAACGCATAACGCATAACGCATAACGCATAACGCACAACGCATAACGCATAACGCATAACGCATAACGCATAACGCATATCGCATACCGTATAACGCATAACGCATAACGCATAACGCATAACGCAAACGTATAACGCACAACGCATAACGCATAACGCATAACGCATAACATATAACGCATAACGCATAACGCATAACCCATATCGCATAACGCATAACGCATAACGCATAACGCATAACGCATAACGCATAACGCATATCGCATAACTCATAACGCATACCGTATAACGCATACCGTATAACGCATAACGCATAACGCAAACGTATAACGCACAACGCATAACGCATAATGCATAACGCATAACATATAACGCATAACGCATAACGCATAACGCATAAGGCATAACGCATAACGCATATCGCATAACGCATAACGCATAACGCATAACGCATAACGCATAACGCATAACGCATAACGCATAACGCATAAAGCATAACGCATAACGCATAACGCATAACGCATAACGCAAACGTATAACGCACAACGCATAACGCATAACGCATAACACATAAAGCATAACGCATAACGCATAACGCATAACGCATAACGCATAACGCATAACGCATAACGCATAACGCATAACGCATAACGTATAACGCACAACGCATAACGCATAACGCATACCGTATAACGCATACCGTATAACGCATAACGCATAACGCAAACGTATAACGCACAACGCATAACGCATAATGCATAACGCATAACATATAACGCATAACGCATAACGCATAACGCATAAGGCATAACGCATAACGCATATCGCATAACGCATAACGCATAACGCATAACGCATAACGCATAACGCATAACGCATAACGCATAACGCATAAAGCATAACGCATAACGCATAACGCATAACGCATAACGCATAACGTGTAACGCATAACGCATAACGCATAACGCATAACACATAAAGCATAACGCATAACGCATAACGCATAACGCATAACGCATAACGCATAACGCATAACGCATAACGCATAACGCATAACGCATAACGCATACCGTATAACGCATAACTCATAACGCATAACGCAAACGTATAACGCACAACGCATAACGCATAACGCATACCGTATAACGCATACCGTATAACGCATAACGCATAACGCAAACGTATAACGCACAACGCATAACGCATAATGCATAACGCATAACATATAACGCATAACGCATAACGCATAACGCATAAGGCATAACGCATAACGCATATCGCATAACGCATAACGCATAACGCATAACGCATAACGCATAACGCATAACGCATAACGCATAACGCATAACGCATAACGCATAACGCATAACGCATAACGCATAACGCATAACGCATAACGCATAACGCATAACGCATAACGCATAACGCATAACGCATAACGCATAACGCATAACGCATAATGCAAACGTATAACGTCCAACGCATAAAGCATAACGAACAACCCATAACGAATAATCCATAACGCATAACGCATAACGCATAACGCATAACGCATAAAGTATAACGCATAACGCATAACGCATAACGCAAACTTATAACGCACAACGCATAGCGCATAACGCATAACGCATAACGCATAACGCATAACGCATAACGCATAACGGATCACGCATAACGCATAACGCATAACGCATAACGCATAACGCATAACTCATAACGCATAACGCATAAAGCATAACGCATAACGCATAACGCATAACACATAAAGCATAACGCATAACGCATAACGCATATCGCATAACGCATAACGCATAACGCATAACGCATAACGCATAACGCATAACGCATAAGGCATAACGCATAAAGCATAACGCATAACGCATAACGCAAACGTATAACGCACAACGCATAACGCATAACGCATAACGAATAACGCATAACGCATAACGCATACCGTATAACGCATAACGCATAACGCATAACGCATAACGCATAACGCATAACGCATAACGCATAACGTGTAACTCATAACGCATAACGCATAAAGCATAACGCATAACGCATAACGCATATCGCATAACGCATAATACTTAACGTATAACGCACAACGCATAACGCATAACGCATAACGCATAACGCACAACGCATAACGCATAACGCATAACGCATAACGCATAACGCATATCGCATACCGTATAACGCATAACGCATAACGCATAACGCATAACGCAAACGTATAACGCACAACGCATAACGCATAACGCATAACGCATAACATATAACGCATAACGCATAACGCATAACCCATATCGCATAACGCATAACGCATAACGCATAACGCATAACGCATAACGCATAACGCATATCGCATAACTCATAACGCATAACGCATAACGCATAACGCATAACGCATAACACATAAAGCATAACGCATAACGCATAACGCATAACGCATAACGCATAACGCATAACGCATAACGCATAACGCATAACGCAAACGTATAACGCACAACGCATAACGCATAACGCATAACGAATAACGCATAACGCATAACGCATACCGTATAACGCATAACGCATAACGCATAACGCATAACGCATAACGCATAACGCATAACGCATAACGTGTAACTCATAACGCATAACGCATAAAGCATAACGCATAACGCATAACGCATATCGCATAACGCATAATACTTAACGTATAACGCACAACGCATAACGCATAACGCATAACGCATAACGCACAACGCATAACGCATAACGCATAACGCATAACGCATAACGCATATCGCATACCGTATAACGCATAACGCATAACGCATAACGCATAACGCAAACGTATAACGCACAACGCATAACGCATAACGCATAACGCATAACATATAACGCATAACGCATAACGCATAACCCATATCGCATAACGCATAACGCATAACGCATAACGCATAACGCATAACGCATAACGCATAACGCATAACTCATAACGCATAACGCATAACGCATAACGCATAACGCATAACACATAAAGCATAACGCATAACGCATAACGCATAACGCATAACGCATAACGCATAACGCATAACGCATAACGCATAACGCATACCGTATAACGCATAACTCATAACGCATAACGCAAACGTATAACGCACAACGCATAACGCATAACGCATAACGCATACCGTATAACGCATACCGTATAACGCATAACGCATAACGCAAACGTATAACGCGCAACGCATAACGCATAATGCATAACGCATAACATATAACGCATAACGCATAACGCATAACGCATAAGGCATAACGCATAACGCATAACGCATAAGCATAACGCATAACGCATAACGCATAACGCATAACGCATAACGCATAACGCATAACGCATAACGCATAACGCATAACGCATAACGCATAACGCATAACGCATAACGCATAACGCATAACGCATAACACATAACGCATAACGCATAACGCATAACGCATAACGCATAACGCATAACGCATAACGTGTAACTCATAACGCATAACGCATAAAGCATAACGCATAACGCATAACGCATAACGCATATCGCATAACGCATAATACTTAACGTATAACGCACAACGCATAACGCATAACGCATAACGCATAACGCACAACGCATAACGCATAACGCATAACGCATAACGCATAACGCATAACGCATAACGCATACCGTATAACGCATAACGCATAACGCATAACGCATAACACATAACGCAGAACGCATAACGCATAACGCATAACGCATAACGCATAACGCATAACACATAACGCATAACGCATAACGCACACCGTATAACGCATAACGCATAACGCATAAAGCATAACGCATAACGCATAACGCATAATGCATAACGAACACCGGATAACCCATAACGCCTAACGCATAACGGATCACGAATAACGCGTAAAGCATAACGCATAACGCATAACGCATAACGCAAACGTATAACGCACAACGCATAACGCATAACGCATAACTCATAACGCATAACGTATAACGCATAACGCATAACGCATAACGCATAACGCATAACGCATAACGCATAACGCATAACGCATAACGCATAACCATAACGCATAACGCATAACCCATAACGCATAACGCACAACGCATAACGTATAACGCATAACGCATAACGCATAATGCATAACGCATAAAGCATAACGCATAACGCATAACGCATAACGCATAACGCATAACGCATAACGCATAACGCATAACTCATAACGCATAACGCATAACGCATAACGCATAACGCATAACGCATAACGGATCACGCATAACGCATAACGCATAACGCATAACGCATAACGCATAACGCATAACGCATAACGCATAACGCATAAAGCATAACGCATAACGCATAACGCATAACGCATAACGCATAACGCATAACGTGTAACGCATAACGCATAACGCATAACGCATAACACATAAAGCATAACGCATAACGCATAACGCATAACGCATAACGCATAACGCATAACGCATAACGCATAACGCATAACGCATAACGCATAACGCATACCGTATAACGCATAACTCATAACGCATAACGCAAACGTATAACGCACAACGCATAACGCATAACGCATACCGTATAACGCATACCGTATAACGCATAACGCATAACGCAAACGTATAACGCACAACGCATAACGCATAATGCATAACGCATAACATATAACGCATAACGCATAACGCATAACGCATAAGGCATAACGCATAACGCATATCGCATAACGCATAACGCATAACGCATAACGCATAACGCATAACGCATAACGCATAACGCATAACGCATAAAGCATAACGCATAACGCATAACGCATAACGCATAACGCATAACGTGTAACGCATAACGCATAACGCATAACGCATAACACATAAAGCATAACGCATAACGCATAACGCATAACGCATAACGCATAACGCATAACGCATAACGCATAACGCATAACGCATAACGCATAACGCATAACGCATAACGCATAACGCATAACGCATAACGCATAACGCATAATGCAAACGTATAACGTCCAACGCATAAAGCATAACGAACAACCCATAACGAATAATCCATAACGCATAACGCATAACGCATAACGCATAACGCATAACGCATAAAGTATAACGCATAACGCATAACGCATAACGCAAACTTATAACGCACAACGCATAGCGCATAACGCATAACGCATAACGCATAACGCATAACGCATAACGCATAACGGATCACGCATAACGCATAACGCATAACGCATAACGCATAACGCATAACTCATAACGCATAACGCATAAAGCATAACGCATAACGCATAACGCATAACACATAAAGCATAACGCATAACGCATAACGCATATCGCATAACGCATAACGCATAACGCATAACGCATAACGCATAACGCATAACGCATAAAGCATAACGCATAACGCATAACGCAAACGTATAACGCACAACGCATAACGCATAACGCATAACGAATAACGCATAACGCATAACGCATACCGTATAACGCATAACGCATAACGCATAACGCATAACGCATAACGCATAACGCATAACGCATAACGTGTAACTCATAACGCATAACGCATAAAGCATAACGCATAACGCATAACGCATATCGCATAACGCATAATACTTAACGTATAACGCACAACGCATAACGCATAACGCATAACGCATAACGCACAACGCATAACGCATAACGCATAACGCATAACGCATATCGCATACCGTATAACGCATAACGCATAACGCATAACGCATAACGCAAACGTATAACGCACAACGCATAACGCATAACGCATAACGCATAACATATAACGCATAACGCATAACGCATAACCCATATCGCATAACGCATAACGCATAACGCATAACGCTTAACGCATAACGCATAACGCATAACTCATAACGCATAACGCATAACGCATAACGCATAACGCATAACACATAAAGCATAACGCATAACGCATAACGCATAACGCATAACGCATAACGCATAACGCATAACGCATAACGCATAACGCATACCGTATAACGCATAACTCATAACGCATAACGCAAACGTATAACGCACAACGCATAACGCATAACGCATAACGCATACCGTATAACGCATACCGTATAACGCATAACGCATAACGCAAACGTATAACGCGCAACGCATAACGCATAATGCATAACGCATAACATATAACGCATAACGCATAACGCATAACGCATAAGGCATAACGCATAACGCATAACGCATAAGCATAACGCATAACGCATAACGCATAACGCATAACGCATAACGCATAACGCATAACGCATAACGCATAACGCATAACGCATAACGCATAACGCATAACGCATAACGCATAACGCATAACACATAACGCATAACGCATAACGCATAACGCATAACGCATAACGCATAACGCATAACGCATAACGTGTAACTCATAACGCATAACGCATAAAGCATAACGCATAACGCATAACGCATAACGCATATCGCATAACGCATAATACTTAACGTATAACGCACAACGCATAACGCATAACGCATAACGCATAACGCACAACGCATAACGCATAACGCATAACGCATAACGCATAACGCATAACGCATAACGCATACCGTATAACGCATAACGCATAACGCATAACGCATAACACATAACGCAGAACGCATAACGCATAACGCATAACGCATAACGCATAACGCATAACACATAACGCATAACGCATAACGCACACCGTATAACGCATAACGCATAACGCATAAAGCATAACGCATAACGCATAACGCATAATGCAAACGTATAACGTCCAACGCATAAAGCATAACGAAAGACCCATAACGAATAATCCATAACGCATAACGCATAACGCATAACGCATAACGCATAAAGTATAACGCATAACGCATAACGCATAACGCAAACTTATAACGCACAACGCATAGCGCATAACGCATAACGCATAACGCATAACGCATAACGCATAACGCATAACGGATCACGCATAACGCATAACGCATAACGCATAACGCATAACGCATAACGCATAACGCATAACGCATAAAGCATAACGCATAACGCATAACGCATAACGCATAAAGCATAACGCATAACGCATAACGCATAACGCATAACGTGTAACGCATAACGCATAACGCATAACGCATAACGCATAACACATAAAGCATAACGCATAACGCATAACGCATATCGCATAACGCATAACGCATAACGCATAACGCATAACGCATAACGCATAACGCATAACGCATAACGCATAACGCATAAAGCATAACGCATAACGCATAACGCAAACGTATAACGCACAACGCATAACGCATAACGCATAACGCATAACGCATAACGCATAACGCATACCGTATAACGCATAACGCATAACGCATAACGCATAACGCATAACGCATAACACATAACGCAGAACGCATAACGCATAACGCATAACGCATAACGCATAACGCATAACACATAACGCATAACGCATAACGCATAACGCATAACGCATAACGCATAACGTGTAACTCATAACGCATAACGCATAAAGCATAACGCATAACGCATAACGCATATCGCATAACGCATAATACTTAACGTATAACGCACAACGCATAACGCATAACGCATAACGCACAACGCATAACGCATAACGCATAACGCATAACGCATAACGCATATCGCATACCGTATAACGCATAACGCATAACGCATAACGCATAACGCAAACGTATAACGCACAACGCATAACGCATAACGCATAACGCATAACATATAACGCATAACGCATAACGCATAAGGCATAACGCATATCGCATAACGCATAACGCATAACGCATAACGCATAACGCATAACGCATAACGCATAACGCATAACTCATAACGCATAACGCATACAGCATAACGCATAACGCATAACGCAAACGTATAACGCACAACGCATAACGCATAACGCATAACTCATAACGCATAACGTATAACGCATAACGCATAACGCATAACGCATAACGCATAACGCATAACGCATAACGCATAACGCATAACGCATAACGCATAACGCATAACGCATAACGCATAACGCATAACCATAACGCATAACGCATAACCCATAACGCATAACGCACAACGCATAACGTATAACGCATAACGCATAACGCCTACCGTATAACGCATAATGCATAACGCATAAAGCATAACGCATAACGCATAACGCATAACGCATAACGCATAACGCATAACGCATAACGCATAACGCATAACGCATAACGCATAACGCATAAAGCAAAACGCATAACGCAAACGTATAATGCACAACGCATAACGCATAACGCATAACGCATAACGCATAACGCATAACGTATAACGCATAACGCATAACGCATAACGCATAACGCATAACGCATAACCATAACGCATAACGCATAACCCATAACGCATAACGCATAACGCATAACGTATAACGCATAACGCATACCGTATAACGCATAATGCATAACGCATAACGCATAACGCATAACGCATAACGCATAACGCATAACGCATAACGCATAACGTATAACGCATAACGCATACCGTATAACGCATAACGCATAACGAACACCGGAAAACCCATAACGCCTAACGCATAACGGATCACGAATAACGCATAATGCATAACGCATAAAGCATAACGCATAACGCATAACGCATAACGCATAACGCATAACGCATAACGCATAACGCATACCGTATAACGCATAACGCATAACGCATAACGCATAACGCATAACGCATAACGCATAACGCATAACGCATAACGCATAACGCATAACGCATAACGCATAACGCATAACGCATAACGCATAACGCATAACGCATAACGCATAACGCATAACGCATATCGCATAACGCATAACGCATAACGCATAACGCAAAACGCATAACGTTAACGCATAACCCATAACGCATAAGGCTTGATGCATGACGCATATCGCTTATCGCATGACGCATAAGGCTTGATGCATGACGCATATCGCATAACGCATAAGGCATAACGCATAATACATAACGTATAACGCATTATGCATAACGCATAACGCATAACGCATAACGCATAACGCATAACGCATAACGCATAACGCATAACGCATAACGCATAACGCATAACGCATATCGCATAACACATACGCATAACGCATAAGGCATAACGCATTACGCATAACTTTTAACTCATAACTCATAACGAATAACGCATAACGCAAAATGAATAACGCATAAAGCATAACGCATAACCCATAACCCTTAACGCATAACGCATAACGCATAATGCACAACGCTTAACGAATACCGCAAATCGCATAACGCCTAACGCATAACGGATCACGCATGACGCATAAAGCATAACGCATAACGCATAACGCTTAACGCATATCGCATAACGCATAAATCATAACCCATAACGCACAACGCATAACGCATAATGCACAACGCATAACGAATACCGCAAAACGCATAACGCATAACGCATAACGCATAACTCATAACGCATAACGCATAACCCATAACGCATAACGCATAACACATAACGCATAACGCATAACGCATAACGCATAACGCATAACGCATACCGTATAACGCATAACGCATAAAGCATAACGCAAACGTATAACGCACAACGCATAACGCATAACGCATAACGGATCACGCATAACGCATAACGCATAACGCATAACGCATAACGCATAACGCATAACGCATAACGCATAACGCATAACGCATAACGCATAACGCATAAAGCATAACGCATAACGCATAACGCATAAAGCATAACGCATAACGCATAACGCATAACGCATAACGTGTAACGCATAACGCATAACGCATAACGCATAACGCATAACGCATAACGCATACCGTATAACGCATAACGCATAAAGCATAACGCAAACGTATAACGCACAACGCATAACGCATAACGCATAACGGATCACGCATAACGCATAACGCATAACGCATAACGCATAACGCATAACGCATAACGCATAACGCATAACGCATAACGCATAACGCATAAAGCATAACGCATAACGCATAACGCATAATGCAAACGTATAACGTCCAACGCATAAAGCATAACGAAAGACCCATAACGAATAATCCATAACGCATAACGCATAACGCATAACGCATAACGCATAAAGTATAACGCATAACGCATAACGCATAACGCAAACTTATAACGCACAACGCATAGCGCATAACGCATAACGCATAACGCATAACGCATAACGCATAACGCATAACGGATCACGCATAACGCATAACGCATAACGCATAACGCATAACGCATAACGCATAACGCATAACGCATAAAGCATAACGCATAACGCATAACGCATAACGCATAAAGCATAACGCATAACGCATAACGCATAACGCATAACGTGTAACGCATAACGCATAACGCATAACGCATAACGCATAACACATAAAGCATAACGCATAACGCATAACGCATATCGCATAACGCATAACGCATAACGCATAACGCATAACGCATAACGCATAACGCATAACGCATAACGCATAAAGCATAACGCATAACGCATAACGCAAACGTATAACGCACAACGCATAACGCATAACGCATAACGCATAACGCATAACGCATAACGCATAACGCATACCGTATAACGCATAACGCATAACGCATAACGCATAACGCATAACGCATAACACATAACGCAGAACGCATAACGCATAACGCATAACGCATAACGCATAACGCATAACACATAACGCATAACGCATAACGCATAACGCATAACGCATAACGCATAACGTGTAACTCATAACGCATAACGCATAAAGCATAACGCATAACGCATAACGCATATCGCATAACGCATAATACTTAACGTATAACGCACAACGCATAACGCATAACGCATAACGCACAACGCATAACGCATAACGCATAACGCATAACGCATAACGCATAACGCATAACGCATAACGCATAACGCATAACGCATAACGCATAACGCAAACGTATAACGCACAACGCATAACGCATAACGCATAACGCATAACATATAACGCATAACGCATAACGCATAAGGCATAACGCATATCGCATAACGCATAACGCATAACGCATAACGCATAACGCATAACGCATAACGCATAACGCATAACTCATAACGCATAACGCATACAGCATAACGCATAACGCATAACGCAAACGTATAACGCACAACGCATAACGCATAACGCATAACTCATAACGCATAACGTATAACGCATAACGCATAACGCATAACGCATAACGCATAACGCATAACGCATAACGCATAACGCATAACGCATAACGCATAACGCATAACGCATAACGCATAACGCATAACGCATAACCATAACGCATAACGCATAACCCATAACGCATAACGCACAACGCATAACGTATAACGCATAACGCATAACGCCTACCGTATAACGCATAATGCATAACGCATAAAGCATAACGCATAACGCATAACGCATAACGCATAACGCATAACGCATAACGCATAACGCATAACGCATAACGCATAACGCATAACGCATAAAGCAAAACGCATAACGCAAACGTATAATGCACAACGCATAACGCATAACGCATAACGCATAACGCATAACGCATAACGTATAACGCATAACGCATAACGCATAACGCATAACGCATAACGCATAACCATAACGCATAACGCATAACCCATAACGCATAACGCATAACGCATAACGTATAACGCATAACGCATACCGTATAACGCATAATGCATAACGCATAACGCATAACGCATAACGCATAACGCATAACGCATAACGCATAACGCATAACGTATAACGCATAACGCATACCGTATAACGCATAACGCATAACGAACACCGGAAAACCCATAACGCCTAACGCATAACGGATCACGAATAACGCATAATGCATAACGCATAAAGCATAACGCATAACGCATAACGCATAACGCATAACGCATAACGCATAACGCATAACGCATAACGCATAACGCATAACGCATAACGCATAACGCATAACGCATAACGCATAACGCATAACGCATAACGCATAACGCATAACGCATAACGCATAACGCATAACGCATAACGCATAACGCATAACGCATAACGCATAACGCATAACGCATAACGCATAACGCATAACGCATATCGCATAACGCATAACGCATAACGCATAACGCAAAACGCATAACGTTAACGCATAACCCATAACGCATAAGGCTTGATGCATGACGCATATCGCTTATCGCATGACGCATAAGGCTTGATGCATGACGCATATCGCATAACGCATAAGGCATAACGCATAATACATAACGTATAACGCATTATGCATAACGCATAACGCATAACGCATAACGCATAACGCATAACGCATAACGCATAACGCATAACGCATAACGCATAACGCATAACGCATATCGCATAACACATACGCATAACGCATAAGGCATAACGCATTACGCATAACTTTTAACTCATAACTCATAACGAATAACGCATAACGCAAAATGAATAACGCATAAAGCATAACGCATAACCCATAACCCTTAACGCATAACGCATAACGCATAATGCACAACGCTTAACGAATACCGCAAATCGCATAACGCCTAACGCATAACGGATCACGCATGACGCATAAAGCATAACGCATAACGCATAACGCTTAACGCATATCGCATAACGCATAAATCATAACCCATAACGCACAACGCATAACGCATAATGCACAACGCATAACGAATACCGCAAAACGCATAACGCATAACGCATAACGCATAACTCATAACGCATAACGCATAACCCATAACGCATAACGCATAACACATAACGCATAACGCATAACGCATAACGCATAACGCATAACGCATACCGTATAACGCATAACGCATAAAGCATAACGCAAACGTATAACGCACAACGCATAACGCATAACGCATAACGGATCACGCATAACGCATAACGCATAACGCATAACGCATAACGCATAACGCATAACGCATAACGCATAACGCATAACGCATAACGCATAACGCATAAAGCATAACGCATAACGCATAACGCATAAAGCATAACGCATAACGCATAACGCATAACGCATAACGTGTAACGCATAACGCATAACGCATAACGCATAACGCATAACGCATAACGCATAACGCATAACGCATAACACATAAAGCATAACGCATAACGCATAACGCATAACGCATAACGCATAACGCATAACGCATAACGCATAACGCATAACGCATAACGCATAACGCATACCGTATAACGCATAACTCATAACGCATAACGCAAACGTATAACGCACAACGCATAACGCATAACGCATAACGCATACCGTATAACGCATACCGTATAACGCATAACGCATAACGCAAACGTATAACGCACAACGCATAACGCATAATGCATAACGCATAACATATAACGCATAACGCATAACGCATAACGCATAAGGCATAACGCATAACGCATAACGCATAACGCATAACGCATAACGCATAACGCATAACGCATAACGCATAACGCATAACGCATAACGCATAACGCATAACGCATACCGTATAACGCATAACTCATAACGCATAACGCATACGTATAACGCACAACGCATAACGCATAACGCATAACGCATACCGTATAACGCATACCGTATAACGCATAACGCATAACGCAAACGTATAACGCACAACGCATAACGCATAATGCATAACGCATAACATATAACGCATAACGCATAACGCATAACGCATAAGGCATAACGCATAACGCATAACGCATAACGCATAACGCATAACGCATAACGCATAACGCATAACGCATAACGCATAACGCATAACGCATAACGCATAACGCATAACGCATAACGCATAACGCATAAAGCTTAACGCATAACGCATAACGCAAACGTATAACGCACAACGCATAACGCATAACGCATAACGCATAACGCATACCGTATAACGCATAACGCATAACGCATAACGCATAACGCATAACACATAACGCAGAACGCATAACGCATAACGCATAACGCATAACGCATAACGCATAACGCATAACACATAACGCATAACGCATAACGCATAACGCATAACGCATAACGCATAACGCATAACGCATAACGTGTAACTCATAACGCATAACGCATAAAGCATAACGCATAACGCATAACGCATAACGCATATCGCATAACGCATAATACTTAACGTATAACGCACAACGCATAACGCATAACGCATAACGCATAACGCACAACGCATAACGCATAACGCATAACGCATAACGCATAACGCATAACGCATAACGCATAACGCATAACGCATAACGCATACCGTATAACGCATAACGCATAACGCATAACGCATAACGCATAACACATAACGCATAACGCATAACGCATAACGCATAACGCATAACGCATAACGCATAACACATAACGCATAACGCATAAAGCATAACGCATAACGCATAACGCAAACGTATAACGCACAACGCATAACGCATAACGCATAACTCATAACGCATAACGTATAACGCATAACGCATAACGCATAACGCATAACGCATAACGCATAACGCATAACGCATAACGCATAACGCATAACGCATAACGCATAACGCATAACCATAACGCATAACGCATAACGCATAACGCATAACGCATAACGCATAACGCATAACGCATAACGCATAACGCATAAAGCAAAACGCATAACGCAAACGTATAACGCACAACGCATAACGCATAACGCATAACGCATAACGCATAACGCATAACGCATAACGCATAACGCATAACGCATAACGCATAACGCATAACGCATAACGCATAACGCATAACGCATAACGCATAACGCATAACTCATAACGCATAACGCATAACGCATAACGCATAACGCATAACGCACAACGCATAACGTATAACGCATAACGCATAACGCATACCGTATAACGCATAATGCATAACGCATAAAGCATAACGCATAACGCATAACGCATAACGCATAACGCATAACGCATAACGCGTAACGCATAACGCATAACGCATAACGCATAACGCATAACGCATAACGCATAAAGCAAAACGCATAACGCAAACGTATAACGCACAACGCATAACGCATAACGCATAACGCATAACGCATAACGCATAACGCATAACGCATAACGCATAACGCATAACGCATAACGCATAACGCATAACGCATAACGCATAACGCATAACGCATAACGCATAACGCATAACTCATAACGCATAACGCATAACGCATGACGCATAACGCATAACGCAAAACGCATAACGTTAACGCATAACCCATAACGCATAAGGCTTGATGCATGACGCATATCGCTTATCGCATGACGCATAAGGCTTGATGCATGACGCATATCGCATAACGCATAAGGCATAACGCATAATACATAACGTATAACGCATTATGCATAACGCATAACGCATAACGCATAACGCATAACACATAACGCATAACGCATATCGCATAACACATACGCATAACGCATAAGGCATAACGCATTACGCATAACTTTTAACTCATAACTCATAACGAATAACGCATAACGCAAAATGAATAACGCATAAAGCATAACGCATAACCCATAACCCTTAACGCATAACGCATAACGCATAATGCACAACGCTTAACGAATACCGCAAATCGCATAACGCCTAACGCATAACGGATCACGCATGACGCATAAAGCATAACGCATAACGCATAACGCATAACGCATATCGCATAACGCATAAATCATAACCCATAACGCACAACGCATAACGCATAATGCACAACGCATAACGAATACCGCAAAGCGCATAACGCATAACGCATAACTCATAACGCATAACGCATAACCCATAACGCATAACGCATAACACATAACGCATAACGCATAACGCATAACGCATAACGCATAACGTGTAACCTATAACGCATAACGCATAAAGCATAACGCATAACGCATAACGCATAACGCATATCGCATAACGCATAATACATAACGTATAACGCATAACGCATACCGTATAACGCATAACGCATAACGCATAACGCAAACGTATAACGCACAACGCATAACGCATAACGCATAACGCATAACATATAACGTATAACGCATATCGCATAACGCATAACGCATAACGCATAACGCACAACGCATAACGCATAACGCATAACGCATAACATATAACGCATAACGCATAACGCATAACGCATAACGCATAACGCATAACGCAAACGTATAACGCACAACGCATAACGCATAACGCATAACGCATAACATATAACGTATAACGCATATCGCATAACGCATAACGCATAACGCATAACGCACAACGCATAACGCATAACGCATAACGCATAACATATAACGCATAACGCATAACGCATAACGCATAACGCATAACGCATAACGCATAACGCATAACGCATAACGCATAACGCATAACACATAACGCATAACGCATAACGCATAACGCATAACGCATAACGCATAACGCATAACGCATAACGCATAACGCATAACGCATACCGTATAACGCATAACTCATAACGCATAACGCAAACGTATAACGCACAACGCATAACGCATAACGCATAACGCATACCGTATAACGCATACCGTATAACGCATAACGCATAACGCAAACGTATAACGCACAACGCATAACGCATAATGCATAACGCATAACATATAACGCATAACGCATAACGCATAACGCATAAGGCATAACGCATAACGCATAACGCATAACGCATAACGCATAACGCATAACGCATAACGCATAACGCATAACGCATAACGCATAACGCATAACGCATAACGCATAACGCATAAAGCTTAACGCATAACGCATAACGCAAACGTATAACGCACAACGCATAACGCATAACGCATAACGCATAACGCATAACGCATACCGTATAACGCATAACGCATAACGCATAACGCATAACGCATAACACATAACGCAGAACGCATAACGCATAACGCATAACGCATAACGCATAACGCATAACGCATAACGCATAACACATAACGCATAACGCATAACGCATAACGCATAACGCATAACGCATAACGCATAACGCATAACGTGTAACTCATAACGCATAACGCATAAAGCATAACGCATAACGCATACCGTATAACGCATAATGCATAACGCATAAAGCATAACGCATAACGCATAACGCATAACGCATAACGCATAACGCATAACGCATAACGCATAACGCATAACGCATAACGCATAACGCATAACGCATAACGCATAAAGCAAAACGCATAACGCAAACGTATAACGCACAACGCATAACGCATAACGCATAACGCATAACGCATAACGCATAACGCATAACGCATAACGCATAACGCATAACGCATAACGCATAACGCATAACGCATAACGCATAACGCATAACGCATAACGCATAACTCATAACGCATAACGCATAACGCATAACGCAAAACGCATAACGTTAACGCATAACCCATAACGCATAAGGCTTGATGCATGACGCATATCGCTTATCGCATGACGCATAAGGCTTGATGCATGACGCATATCGCATAACGCATAAGGCATAACGCATAATACATAACGTATAACGCATTATGCATAACGCATAACGCATAACGCATAACGCATAACACATAACGCATAACGCATATCGCATAACACATACGCATAACGCATAAGGCATAACGCATTACGCATAACTTTTAACTCATAACTCATAACGAATAACGCATAACGCAAAATGAATAACGCATAAAGCATAACGCATAACCCATAACCCTTAACGCATAACGCATAACGCATAATGCACAACGCTTAACAAATACCGCAAATCGCATAACGCCTAACGCATAACGGATCACGCATGACGCATAAAGCATAACGCATAACGCATAACGCATAACGCATATCGCATAACGCATAAATCATAACCCATAACGCACAACGCATAACGCATAATGCACAACGCATAACGAATACCGCAAAACGCATAACGCATAACGCATAACGCATAACTCATAACGCATAACGCATAACCCATAACGCATAACGCATAACACATAACGCATAACGCATAACGCATAATGCATAACGCATAACGTGTAACCTATAACGCATAACGCATAAAGCATAACGCATAACGCATAACGCATAACGCATAACGCATATCGCATAACGCATAATACATAACGTATAACGCATAACGCATACCGTATAACGCATAACGCATAACGCATAACGCATAACGCAAACGTATAACGCACAACGCATAACGCATAACGCATAACGCATAACATATAACGTATAACGCATATCGCATAACGCATAACGCATAACGCATAACGCACAACGCATAACGCATAACGCATAACGCATAACATATAACGCATAACGCATAACGCATAACGCATAACGCATAACGCATAACGCATAACGCATAACGCATAACGCATAACGCATAACGCATATCGCACAACGCATAACGCATAACATATAACGCATAACGCATAACGCATAACGCATAACGCATAACGCATAACGCATAACGCATAACGCATAACGCATAACGCATAACGTATAACGCATAACGCATAACGCATAACGCATAACGCATAACGCATAACGCATAACCATAACGCATAACGCATAACCCATAACGCATAACGCACAACGCATAACGTATAACGCATAACGCATAACGCATATCGCATAACGCATAACGCATAACGCATAACGTGTAACTCATAACGCATAACGCATAAAGCATAACGCATAACGCATAACGCATAACGCATATCGCATAACGCATAATACTTAACGTATAACGCACAACGCATAACGCATAACGCATAACGCATAACGCACAACGCATAACGCATAACGCATAATGCATAACGCATAACGCATATCGCATACCGTATAACGCATAACGCATAACGCATAACGCAAACGTATAACGCACAACGCATAACGCATAACGCATAACGCATAACGCATAACGCATAACGCATAACGCATAACGCATAACGCATAACATATAACGCATAACGCATAACGCATAACGCATATCGCATAACGCATAACGCATAACGCATAACGCATAACTCATAACGCATAACGCATAAAGCATAACGCATAACGCATAATGCAAACGTATAACGCACAACGCATAACGCATAACGCATAACTCATAACGCATAACGTATAACGCATAACGCATAACGCATAACGCATAACGCATAACGCATAACGCATAACCATAACGCATAACGCATAACCCATAACGCATAACGCACAACGCATAACGTATAACGCATAACGCATAACGCATAACGCATAACGCATAACGCATAACGCATAACGCATAACCATAACGCATAACGCATAACCCATAACGCATAACGCACAACGCATAACGTATAACGCATAACGCAAAACGCATACCGTATAACGCATAATGCATAACGCATAAAGCATAACGCATAACGCATAACGCATAACGCATAACGCATAACGCATAACGTGTAACGCATAACGCATAACGCATACCGTATAACGCATAACTCATAACGCATAACGCAAACGTATAACGCACAACGCATAACGCATAACGCATAACGCATACCGTATAACGCATACCGTATAACGCATAACGCATAACGCAAACGTATAACGCACAACGCATAACGCATAATGCATAACGCATAACATATAACGCATAACGCATAACGCATAACGCATAAGGCATAACGCATAACGCATAACGCATAACGCATAACGCATAACGCATAACGCATAACGCATAACGCATAACGCATAACGCATAAAGCTTAACGCATAACGCATAACGCAAACGTATAACGCACAACGCATAACGCATAACGCATAACGCATAACGCATAACGCATACCGTATAACGCATAACGCATAACGCATAACGCATAACGCATAACACATAACGCAGAACGCATAACGCATAACGCATAACGCATAACGCATAACGCATAACACATAACGCATAACGCATAACGCATAACGCATAACGCATAACGCATAACGCATAACGCATAACGCATAACGTGTAACTCATAACGCATAACGCATAAAGCATAACGCATAACGCATAACGCATAACGCATATCGCATAACGCATAATACTTAACGTATAACGCACAACGCATAACGCATAACGCATAACGCATAACGCATAACGCACAACGCATAACGCATAACGCATAACGCATAACGCATAACGCATAACGCATAACGCATAACGCATAACGCATACCGTATAACGCATAACGCATAACGCATAACGCATAACGCATAACACATAACGCATAACGCATAACGCATAACGCATAACGCATAACGCATAACGCATAACGCATAACGCATAACTCATAACGCATAACGCATAAAGCATAACGCATAACGCATAACGCAAACGTATAACGCACAACGCATAACGCATAACGCATAACTCATAACGCATAACGTATAACGCATAACGCATAACGCATAACGCATAACGCATAACGCATAACGCATAACGCATAACGCATAACGCATAACGCATAACGCATAACGCATAACCATAACGCATAACGCATAACCCATAACGCATAACGCACAACGCATAACGTATAACGCATAACGCATAACGCATACCGTATAACGCATAATGCATAACGCATAAAGCATAACGCATAACGCATAACGCATAACGCATATCGCATAACGCATAAGGCATAACGCATAATACATAACGTATAACGCATTATGCATAACGCATAACGCATAACGCATAACGCATAACACATAACGCATAACGCATATCGCATAACACATACGCATAACGCATAAGGCATAACACATTACGCATAACTTTTAACTCATAACTCATAACGAATAACGCATAACGCAAAATGAATAACGCATAAAGCATAACGCATAACCCATAACCCTTAACGCATAACGCATAACGCATAATGCACAACGCTTAACGAATACCGCAAATCGCATAACGCCTAACGCATAACGGATCACGCATGACGCATAAAGCATAACGCATAACGCATAACGCATATCGCATAACGCATAAATCATAACCCATAACGCACAACGCATAACGCATAATGCACAACGCATAACGAATACCGCAAAACGCATAACGCATAACGCATAACGCATAACTCATAACGCATAACGCATAACCCATAACGCATAACGCATAACACATAACGCATAACGCATAACGCATAACGCATAACGCATAACGTGTAACCTATAACGCATAACGCATAAAGCATAACGCATAACGCATAACGCATAACGCATATCGCATAACGCATAATACATAACGTATAACGCATAACGCATACCGTATAACGCATAACGCATAACGCATAACGCAAACGTATAACGCACAACGCATAACGCATAACGCATAACGCATAACATATAACGCATAACGCATATCGCATAACGCATAACGCATAACGCATAACGCACAACGCATAACGCATAACGCATAACGCATAACATATAACGCATAACGCATAACGCGTAACGCATAACGCATAACGCATAACGCATAACGCATAACGCATAACGCATAACGCATAACGCATATCGCACAACGCATAACGCATAACATATAACGCATAACGCATAACGCATAACGCATAACGCATAACGCATAACGCATAACGCATAACGCATAACGCATAACGCATAACGTATAACGCATAACGCATAACGCATAACGCATAACGCATAACGCATAACGCATAACGCATAACCATAACGCATAACGCATAACCCATAACGCATAACGCACAACGCATAACGTATAACGCATAACGCATAACGCATATCGCATAACGCATAACGCATAACGCATAACGTGTAACTCATAACGCATAACGCATAAAGCATAACGCATAACGCATAACGCATAACGCATATCGCATAACGCATAATACTTAACGTATAACGCACAACGCATAACGCATAACGCATAACGCATAACGCACAACGCATAACGCATAACGCATAACGCATAACGCATAACGCATATCGCATACCGTATAACGCATAACGCATAACGCATAACGCAAACGTATAACGCACAACGCATAACGCATAACGCATAACGCATAACGCATAACGCATAACGCATAACATATAACGCATAACGCATAACGCATAACGCATATCGCATAACGCATAACGCATAACGCATAACGCATAACTCATAACGCATAACGCATAAAGCATAACGCATAACGCATAATGCAAACGTATAACGCACAACGCATAACGCATAACGCATAACTCATAACGCATAACGTATAACGCATAACGCATAACGCATAACGCATAACGCATAACGCATAACGCATAACCATAACGCATAACGCATAACCCATAACGCATAACGCACAACGCATAACGTATAACGCATAACGCATAACGCATATCGCATAACGCATAACGCATAACGCATAACGCATAACTCATAACGCATAACGCATAAAGCATAACGCATAACGCATAACGCAAACGTATAACGCACAACGCATAACGCATAACGCATAACGCATAACGCATAACGCATAACGCATAACGCATAACACATAACGCATAACGCATAACGCATAACGCATAACGCATAACGCATAACGTGTAACGCATAACGCATAACGCATAAAGCATAACGCATAACGCATAACGCATAACGCATATCGCATAACGCATAATACTTAACGTATAACGCAGAACGCATAACGCATAACGCATAACGCATAACGCACAACGCATAACGCATAACGCATAACGCATAACGCATAACGCATATCGCATACCGTATAACGCATAACGCATAACGCAAACGTATAACGCACAACGCATAACGCATAACGCATAACGCATAACGCATAACATATAACGCATAACGCATAACGCATAACGCATAACGCATATCGCATATCCCATAACCCATAACGTATAACGCATAACGCACACCGTATAACGCATAACGCATAACGCATAACGCAAACGTATAACGCACAACGCATAACGCATAACGCATAACGCATAACATATAACGCATAACGCATAACGCATAACGCATAACGCATAACGCATAACGCATAACGCATAAAGCATAACGCATAACGCATAACGCATAACGCATAACGCATAACGCATAACGCATAACGCATAACGCATAACGCATAACGCATAACGCATAACGCATAACTCATAACGCATAACGCATAAAGCATAACGCATAACGCATAACGCAAACGTATAACGCACAACGCATAACGCATAACGCATAACTCATAACGCATAACGTATAACGCATAACGCATAACGCATAACGCATAACGCATAACGCATAACGCATAACGCATAACGCATAACCATAACGCATAACGCATAACGCATAACCCATAACGCATAACGCACAACGCATAACGTATAACGCATAACGCATAACGCATACCGTATAACGCATAATGCATAACGCATAAAACATAACGCATAACGCATAACGCATAACGCATAACGCATAACGCATAACGCATAACGCATAACGCATAACGCATAACTCATAACGCATAACGCATAACGCATAACGCATAACGCATAACGCATAACGCATAACGCATAACGGATCACGCATAACGCATAACGCATAACGCATAACGCATAACGCATAACGCATAACGCATAACGCATAACGCATAAAGCATAACGCATAACGCATAACGCATAACGCATAACGCATAACGCATAACGTGTAACGCATAACGCATAACGCATAACGCATAACACATAAAGCATAACGCATAACGCATAACGCATAACGCATAACGCATAACGCATAACGCATAACGCATAACGCATAACGCATAACGCATACCGTATAACGCATAACTCATAACGCATAACGCAAACGTATAACGCACATCGCATAACGCATAACGCATACCGTATAACGCACACCGTATAACGCATAACGCATAACGCAAACGTATAACGCACAACGCATAACGCATAATGCATAACGCATAACATATAACGCATAACGCATAACGCATAAGGCATAACGCATAACGCATATCGCATAACGCATAACGCATAACGCATAACGCATAACGCATAACGCATAACGCATAACGCATAACGTGTAACGCATAACGCATAACGCATAACGCATAACACATAAAGCATAACGCATAACGCATAACGCATAACGCATAACGCATAACGCATAACGCATAACGCATAACGCATAACGCATACCGTATAACGCATAACTCATAACGCATAACGCAAACGTATAACGCACAACGCATAACGCATAACGCATACCGTATAACGCATACCGTATAACGCATAACGCATAACGCAAACGTATAACGCACAACGCATAACGCATAATGCATAACGCATAACATATAACGCATAACGCATAACGCATAATGCATAACGCATAACGCATAACGCATATCGCATAACGCATAACGCATAACGCATAACGCATAACGCATAACGCATAACGCATAACGCATAACGCATAAAGCATAACGCATAACGCATAACGCATAACGCATAACGCATAACGCATAACGCATAACGCATAACGCATAACGCATAACGCATAACGCATAACGCATAACGCATAACGCATAACGCATAACGCATAACACATAACGCATAACGCATAACGCATAACGCATAACGTGTAACTCATAACGCATAACGCATAAAGCATAACGCATAACGCATAACGCATAACGCATATCGCATAACGCATAACGCACACCGTATAACGCATAACGCATAACGCATAACGCATAAAGCATAACGCATAACGCATAACGCATAATGCAAACGTATAACGTCCAACGCATAAAGCATAACGAACAACCCATAACGAATAATCCATAACGCATAACGCATAACGCATAACGCATAACGCATAAAGTATAACGCATAACGCATAACGCATAACGCAAACTTATAACGCACAACGCATAGCGCATAACGCATAACGCATAACGCATAACGCATAACGCATAACGCATAACGGATCACGCATAACGCATAACGCATAACGCATAACGCATAACGCATAACTCATAACGCATAACGCATAAAGCATAACGCATAACGCATAACGCATAACGCATAAAGCATAACGCATCACGCATAACGCATAACGCATAACGTGTAACGCATAACGCATAACGCATAACGCATAACGCATAACACATAAAGCATAACGCATAACGCATAACGCATATCGCACAACGCATAACGCATAACGCATAACGCATAACGCATAACGCATAACGCATAACGCATAAAGCATAACGCATAACGCATAACGCAAACGTATAACGCACAACGCATAACGCATAACGCATAACGCATAACATATAACGCATAACGCATAACGCATAACGCATAACGCATATCGCATAACGCATAACGCATAACGCATAACGCATAACGCATAACGCATAACGCATAACGCATAACTCATAACGCATAACGCATAACGCATAACGCATAACGCATAACGCATAACGCATAACGCATAACGCATACCGTATAACGCATAACGCATAAGGCATAACGCATAACGCATAACGCATAAGCATAACGCATAACGCATAACGCATAACGCATAACGCATAACGCATAACGCATAACGCATAACGCATAACGCATAACGCATAACGCATAACGCATAACGCATAACACATAACGCATAACGCATAACGCATAACGCATAACGCATAACGCATAACGCATAACGTGTAACTCATAACGCATAACGCATAAAGCATAACGCATAACGCATAACGCATAACGCATATCGCATAACGCATAACGCAGAACGCATAACGCATAACGCATAACGCATAACGCATAACGCATAACACATAACGCATAACGCATAACGCATAACGCATAACGTATAACGTGTAACTCATAACGCATAACGCATAAAGCATAACGCATAACGCATAACGCATACCGCATAACGCATAACACATAACGCAGAACGCATAACGCATAACGCATAACGCATAACGCATAACGCATAACGCATAACACATAACGCATAACGCATAACGCACACCGTATAACGCATAACGCATAACGCATAACGCATAAAGCATAACGCATAACGCATAACGCATAATGCAAACGTATAACGTCCAACGCATAAAGCATAACGAAAGACCCATAACGAATAATCCATAACGCATAACGCATAACGCATAACGCATAACGCATAAAGTATAACGCATAACGCATAACGCATAACGCAAACTTATAACGCACAACGCATAGCGCATAACGCATAACGCATAACGCATAACGCATAACGCATAACGCATAACGCATAACGGATCACGCATAACGCATAACGCATAACGCATAACGCATAACGCATAACGCATAACGCATAACGCATAAAGCATAACGCATAAAGCATAACGCATAACGCATAACGCATATCGCATAACGCATAACGCATAACGCATAACGCATAACGCATAACGCATAACGCATAACGCATAACGCATAACGCATAAAGCATAACGCATAACGCATAACGCAAACGTATAACGCACAACGCATAACGCATAACGCATAACGCATAACGCATAACGCATAACGCATACCGTATAACGCATAACGCATAACGCATAACGCATAACGCATAACGCATAACACATAACGCAGAACGCATAACGCATAACGCATAACGCATAACGCATAACGCATAACGCATAACACATAACGCATAACGCATAACGCAAACGTATAACGCACAACGCATAACGCATAACGCATAACGCATAACATATAACGCATAACGCATAACGCATAAGGCATAACGCATATCGCATAACGCATAACGCATAACGCATAACGCATAACGCATAACGCATAACGCATAACGCATAACTCATAACGCATAACGCATACAGCATAACGCATAACGCATAACGCAAACGTATAACGCACAACGCATAACGCATAACGCATAACTCATAACGCATAACGTATAACGCATAACGCATAACGCATAACGCATAACGCATAACGCATAACGCATAACGCATAACGCATAACGCATAACGCATAACGCATAACCATAACGCATAACGCATAACCCATAACGCATAACGCACAACGCATAACGTATAACGCATAACGCATAACGCATACCGTATAACGCATAATGCATAACGCATAAAGCATAACGCATAACGCATAACGCATAACACATAACGCATAACGCATAACGCATAACGCATAACGCATAACGCATAACGCATAACGCACAACGCATAACGCATAACACATAACGCATAACGCATAACGCATAACGCATAACGTATAACGCATAACGCATAACGCATAACGCATAACGCATAACGCATAACCATAACGCATAACCCATAACGCATAAGGCTTGATGCATGACGCATATCGCTTATCGCATGACGCATAAGGCTTGATGCATGACGCATATCGCATAACGCATAAGGCATAACGCATAATACATAACGTATAACGCATTATGCATAACGCATAACGCATAACGCATAACGCATAACGCATAACGCATAACGCATAACGCATAACGCATAACGCATATCGCATAACACATACGCATAACGCATAAGGCATAACGCATTACGCATAACTTTTAACGCATAACTCATAACGAATAACGCATAACGCAAAATGAATAACGCATAAAGCATAACGCATAACCCATAACCCTTAACGCATAACGCATAACGCATAATGCACAACGCTTAACGAATACCGCAAATCGCATAACGCCTAACGCATAACGGATCACGCATGACGCATAAAGCATAACGCATAACGCATAACGCATAACGCATATCGCATAACGCATAAATCATAACCCATAACGCACAACGCATAACGCATAATGCACAACGCATAACGAATACCGCAAAACGCATAACGCATAACGCATAACTCATAACGCATAACGCATAACCCATAACGAATAACGCATAACACATAACGCATAACGCATAACGCATAACGCATAACGCATAACGCATAACGCATAACGCATAACGCATAAAGCATAACGCATAACGCATAACGCATAACGCATAAAGCATAACGCATAACGCATAACGCATAACGCATAACGTGTAACGCATAACGCATAACGCATAACGCATAACGCATAACACATAAAGCATAACGCATAACGCATAACGCATAACGCATAACGCATAACGCATAACGCATAACGCATAACGCATAACGCATAACGCATAACGCATAACGCATAACGCATACCGTATAACGCATAACGCATAAAGCATAACGCAAACGTATAACGCACAACGCATAACGCATAACGCATAACGGATCACGCATAACGCATAACGCATAACGCATAACGCATAACGCATAACGCATAACGCATAACGCATAACGCATAACGCATAAAGCATAACGCATAACGCATAACGCATAAAGCATAACGCATAACGCATAACGCATAACGCATAACGTGTAACGCATAACGCATAACGCATAACGCATAACGCATAACGCATAACACATAAAGCATAACGCATAACGCATAACGCATAACGCATAACGCATAACGCATAACGCATAATACTTAACGTATAACGCACAACGCATAACGCATAACGCATAAAGCAAAACGCATAACACAAACGTATAACGCACAACGCAAACGCATAACGCATAACGCATAACGCATAACGTATAACGCATAACGCATAACGCATAACGCATAACGCATAACGCATAACGCATAACCATAACGCATAACGCATAACCCATAACGCATATCGCATAACGCATAACGTATAACGCATAACGCATACCGTATAACGCATAATGCATAACGCATAACGCATAACGCATAACGCATAACGCATAACGCATAACGCATAACGCACACCGTATAACGCATAACGCATAACGCATAACGCATAAAGCATAACGCATAACGCATAACGCATAATGCATACGTATAACGTCCAACGCATAAAGCATAACGAACAACCCATAACGAATAATCCATTACGCATAACGCATAACGCATAACACATAACGCATAACGCATAACGCAAACTTATAACGCACAACGCATAGCGCATAACGCATAACGCATAACGCATAACGCATAACGCATAACGCATAACGCATAACGGATCACGCATAACGCATAACGCATAACGCATAACGCATAACGCATAACGCATAACGCATAACGGATCACGCATAACGCATAACGCATAACGCATAACGCATAACGCATAACGCATAACGCATAACGCATAAAGCATAACGCATAACGCATAACGCATAACGCATAAAGCATAACGCATAACGCATAACGCATAACGCATAACGTGTAACGCATAACGCATAACGCATAACGCATAACGCATAACACATAAAGCATAACGCATAACGCATAACGCATATCGCATAACGCATAACGCATAACGCATAACGCATAACGCATAACGCATAACGCATAACGCATAACGCATAACGCATAACGCATAAAGCATAACGCATAACGCATAACGCATAACGCATAACGCATAACGCATAACGCATAACACATAACGCATAACGCATAACGCATAACGCAAAGCGTGTAACTCATAACGCATAACGCATAAAGCATAACGCATAACGCATAACGCATAACGCATATCGCATAACGCATAACGCACACCGTATAACGCATAACGCATAACGCATAACGCATAAAGCATAACGCATAACGCATAACGCATAATGCAAACGTATAACGTCCAACGCATAAAGCATAACGAACAACCCATAACGAATAATCCATAACGCATAACGCATAACGCATAACGCATAACGCATAAAGTATAACGCATAACGCATAACGCATAACGCAAACTTATAACGCACAACGCATAGCGCATAACGCATAACGCATAACGCATAACGCATAACGCATAACGCATAACGGATCACGCATAACGCATAACGCATAACGCATAACGCATAACGCATAACTCATAACGCATAACGCATAAAGCATAACGCATAACGCATAACGCATTACGCATAAAGCATAACGCATCACGCATAACGCATAACGCATAACGTGTAACGCATAACGCATAACGCATAACGCATAACGCATAACACATAATTCATAACGCATAACGCATAACGCATATCGCACAACGCATAACGCATAACGCATAACGCATAACGCATAACGCATAACGCATAACGCATAAAGCATAACGCATAACGCATAACGCAAACGTATAACGCAAAACGCATAACGCATAACGCACAACGCATAACGCATAACGCATAACGCATAACGCATAACGCATATCGCATACCGTATAACGCATAACGCATAACGCATAACGCATAACGCAAACGTATAACGCACAACGCATAACGCATAACGCATAACGCATAACATATAACGCATAACGCATAACGCATAACGCATAACGCATATCGCATAACGCATAACGCATAACGCATAACGCATAACGCATAACGCATAACGCATAACGCATAACGCATAAAGCATAACGCATAACGCATAACGCATAACGCATAACGCATAACGCATAACGCATACCGTATAACGCATAACGCATAAGGCATAACGCATAACGCATAACGCATAAGCATAACGCATAACGCATAACGCATAACGCATATCGCATAACGCATAACGCATAACGCATAACGCATAACGCATAACGCATAACGCATAACACATAACGCATAACGCATAACGCATAACGCATAACGCATAACGCATAACGTGTAACTCATAACGCATAACGCATAAAGCATTACGCATAACGCATAACGCATAACGCATATCGCATAACGCATAACGCAGAACGCATAACGCATAACGCATAACGCATAACGCATAACGCATAACACATAACGCATAACGCATAACGCATAACGCATAACGTATAACGTGTAACTCATAACGCATAACGCATAAAGCATAACGCATAACGCATAACGCATAACGCATAACGCATAACACATAACGCAGAACGCATAACGCATAACGCATAACGCATAACGCATAACGCATAACGCATAACACATAACGCATAACGCATAACGCACACCGTATAACGCATAACGCATAACGCATAACGCATAAAGCATAACGCATAACGCATAACGCATAATGCAAACGTATAACGTCCAACGCATAAAGCATAACGAAAGACCCATAACGAATAATCCATAACGCATAACGCATAACGCATAACGCATAACGCATAAAGTATAACGCATAACGCATAACGCATAACGCAAACTTATAACGCACAACGCATAGCGCATAACGCATAACGCATAACGCATAACGCATAACGCATAACGCATAACGCATAACGCATAACGGATCACGCATAACGCATAACGCATAACGCATAACGCATAACGCATAACGCATAACGCATAACGCATAACGCATAAAGCATAACGCATAACGCATAACGCATAACGCATAAAGCATAACGCATAACGCATAACGCATAACGCATAACGCATAACGTGTAACGCATAACGCATAACGCATAACGCATAACGCATAACACATAACGCATAACGCATAACGCATAACGCATAACGTATAACGTGTAACTCATAACGCATAACGCATAAAGCATAACGCATAACGCATAACGCATAACGCATAACGCATAACACATAACGCAGAACGCATAACGCATAACGCATAACGCATAACGCATAACGCATAACGCATAACACATAACGCATAACGCATAACGCACACCGTATAACGCATAACGCATAACGCATAACGCATAAAGCATAACGCATAACGCATAACGCATAATGCAAACGTATAACGTCCAACGCATAAAGCATAACGAAAGACCCATAACGAATAATCCATAACGCATAACGCATAACGCATAACGCATAACGCATAAAGTATAACGCATAACGCATAACGCATAACGCAAACTTATAACGCACAACGCATAGCGCATAACGCATAACGCATAACGCATAACGCATAACGCATAACGCATAACGCATAACGCATAACGGATCACGCATAACGCATAACGCATAACGCATAACGCATAACGCATAACGCATAACGCATAACGCATAACGCATAAAGCATAACGCATAACGCATAACGCATAACGCATAAAGCATAACGCATAACGCATAACGCATAACGCATAACGCATAACGTGTAACGCATAACGCATAACGCATAACGCATAACGCATAACACATAAAGCATAACGCATAACGCATAACGCATATCGCATAACGCATAACGCATAACGCATAACGCATAACGCATAACGCATAACGCATAACGCATAACGCATAACGCATAACGCATAACGCATAAAGCATAACGCATAACGCATAACGCAAACGTATAACGCACAACGCATAACGCATAACGCATAACGCATAACGCATAACGCATACCGTATAACGCATAACGCATAACGCATAACGCATAACGCATAACGCATAACGCATAACGCATAACACATAACGCAGAACGCATAACGCATAACGCATAACGCATAACGCATAACGCATAACACATAACGCATAACGCATAACGCATAACGCATAACGCATAACGCATAACGTGTAACTCATAACGCATAACGCATAAAGCATAACGCATAACGCATAACGCATATCGCATAACGCATAATACTTAACGTATAACGCACAACGCATAACGCATAACGCATAACGCATAACGCACAACGCATAACGCATAACGCATAACGCATAACGCATAACGCATAACGCATATCGCATACCGTATAACGCATAACGCATAACGCATAACGCATAACGCAAACGTATAACGCACAACGCATAACGCATAACGCATAACGCATAACATATAACGCATAACGCATAACGCATAAGGCATAACGCATATCGCATAACGCATAACGCATAACGCATAACGCATAACGCATAACGCATAACGCATAACGCATAACTCATAACGCATAACGCATACAGCATAACGCATAACGCATAACGCAAACGTATAACGCACAACGCATAACGCATAACGCATAACTCATAACGCATAACGTATAACGCATAACGCATAACGCATAACGCATGACGCATAACGCATAACGCATAACGCATAACGCATAACGCATAACCATAACGCATAACGCATAACCCATAACGCATAACGCACAACGCATAACGTATAACGCATAACGCATAACGCATACCGTATAACGCATAATGCATAACGCATAAAGCATAACGCATAACTCATAACGCATAACACATAACGCATAACGCATAACGCATAACGCATAACGCATAACGCATAACGCATAACGCACAACGCATAACGCATAACGCATAACGCATAACGCATAACGCATAACGCATAACGTATAACGCATAACGCATAACGCATAACGCATAACGCATAACGCATAACGCATAACACATAACACATAACGCATAACGCATAACGCATAACGCATAACGTATAACGTGTAACTCATAACGCATAACGCATAAAGCATAACGCATAACGCATAACGCATAACGCATAACGCATAACGCATAACACATAACGCAGAACGCATAACGCATAACGCATAACGCATAACGCATAACGCATAACGCATAACACATAACGCATAACACATAACGCACACCGTATAACGCATAACGCATAACGCATAACGCATAAAGCATAACGCATAACGCATAACGCATAATGCAAACGTATAACGTCCAACGCATAAAGCATAACGAAAGACCCATAACGAATAATCCATAACGCATAACGCATAACGCATAACGCATAACGCATAACGCATAAAGTATAACGCATAACGCATAACGCATAACGCAAACTTATAACGCACAACGCATAGCGCATAACGCATAACGCATAACGCATAACGCATAACGCATAACGCATAACGCATAACGGATCACGCATAACGCATAACGCATAACGCATAACGCATAACGCATAACGCATAACGCATAACGCATAAAGCATAACGCATAACGCATAACGCATAACGCATAAAGCATAACGCATAACGCATATCGCATAACGCATAACGCATAACGCATAACGCATAACGCATAACGCATAACGCATAACGCATAACGCATAACGCATAACGCATAAAGCATAACGCATAACGCATAACGCAAACGTATAACGCACAACGCATAACGCATAACGCATAACGCATAACGCATAACGCATAACGCATACCGTATAACGCATAACGCATAACGCATAACGCATAACGCATAACGCATAACGCATAACACATAACGCAGAACGCATAACGCATAACGCATAACGCATAACGCATAACGCATAACGCATAACGCATAACGCATAACGCATAACGCATAACGTGTAACTCATAACGCATAACGCATAAAGCATAACGCATAACGCATAACGCATATCGCATAACGCATAATACTTAACGTATAACGCACAACGCATAACGCTTAACGCATAACGCATAACGCACAACGCATAACGCATAACGCATAACGCATAACGCATAACGCATAACGCATATCGCATACCGTATAACGCATAACGCATAACGCATAACGCATAACGCAAACGTATAACGCACAACGCATAACGCATAACGCATAACGCATAACATATAACGCATAACGCATAACGCATAAGGCATAACGCATATCGCATAACGCATAACGCATAACGCATAACGCATAACGCATAACGCATAACGCATAACGCATAACGCATAACTCATAACGCATAACGCATACAGCATAACGCATAACGCATAACGCAAACGTATAACGCACAACGCATAACGCATAACGCATAACTCATAACGCATAACGTATAACGCATAACGCATAACGCATAACGCATAACGCATAACGCATAACGCATAACGCATAACGCATAACGCATAACCATAACGCATAACGCATAACCCATAACGCATAACGCACAACGCATAACGTATAACGCATAACGCATAACGCATACCGTATAACGCATAATGCATAACGCATAAAGCATAACGCATAACGCATAACGCATAACACATAACGCATAACGCATAACGCATAACGCATAACGCATAACGCATAACGCATAACGCACAACGCATAACGCATAACACATAACGCATAACGCATAACGCATAACGTATAACGCATAACGCATAACGCATAACGCATAACGCATAACGCATAACCATAACGCATAACCCATAACGCATAAGGCTTGATGCATGACGCATATCGCTTATCGCATGACGCATAAGGCTTGATGCATGACGCATATCGCATAACGCATAAGGCATAACGCATAATACATAACGTATAACGCATTATGCATAACGCATAACGCATAACGCATAACGCATAACGCATAACGCATAACGCATAACGCATAACGCATAACGCATAACGCATATCGCATAACACATACGCATAACGCATAAGGCATAACGCATTACGCATAACTTTTAACGCATAACTCATAACGAATAACGCATAACGCAAAATGAATAACGCATAAAGCATAACGCATAACCCATAACCCTTAACGCATAACGCATAACGCATAATGCACAACGCTTAACGAATACCGCAAATCGCATAACGCCTAACGCATAACGGATCACGCATGACGCATAAAGCATAACGCATAACGCATAACGCATATCGCATAACGCATAAATCATAACCCATAACGCACAACGCATAACGCATAATGCACAACGCATAACGAATACCGCAAAACGCATAACGCATAACGCATAACTCATAACGCATAACGCATAACCCATAACGAATAACGCATAACACATAACGCATAACGCATAACGCATAACGCATAACGCATAACGCATAACGCATAACGCATAACGCATAAAGCATAACGCATAACGCATAACGCATAACGCATAAAGCATAACGCATAACGCATAACGCATAACGCATAACGTGTAACGCATAACGCATAACGCATAACGCATAACGCATAACACATAAAGCATAACGCATAACGCATAACGCATAACGCATAACGCATAACGCATAACGCATAACGCATAACGCATAACGCATAACGCATAACGCATAACGCATACCGTATAACGCATAACGCATAAAGCATAACGCAAACGTATAACGCACAACGCATAACGCATAACGCATAACGGATCACGCATAACGCATAACGCATAACGCATAACGCATAACGCATAACGCATAACGCATAACGCATAACGCATAACGCATAAAGCATAACGCATAACGCATAACGCATAAAGCATAACGCATAACGCATAACGCATAACGCATAACGTGTAACGCATAACGCATAACGCATAACGCATAACGCATAACACATAAAGCATAACGCATAACGCATAACGCATAACGCATAACGCATAACGCATAACGCATAATACTTAACGTATAACGCACAACGCATAACGCATAACGCATAAAGCAAAACGCATAACACAAACGTATAACGCACAACGCAAACGCATAACGCATAACGCATAACGCATAACGCATAACGTATAACGCATAACGCATAACGCATAACGCATAACGCATAACGCATAACGCATAACCATAACGCATAACGCATAACCCATAACGCATATCGCATAACGCATAACGTATAACGCATAACGCATACCGTATAACGCATAATGCATAACGCATAACGCATAACGCATAACGCATAACGCATAACGCATAACGCACACCGTATAACGCATAACGCATAACGCATAACGCATAAAGCATAACGCATAACGCATAACGCATAATGCATACGTATAACGTCCAACGCATAAAGCATAACGAACAACCCATAACGAATAATCCATTACGCATAACGCATAACGCATAACACATAACGCATAAAGTATAACGCATAACGCATAACGCATAACGCAAACTTATAACGCACAACGCATAGCGCATAACGCATAACGCATAACGCATAACGCATAACGCATAACGCATAACGCATAACGGATCACGCATAACGCATAACGCATAACGCATAACGCATAACGCATAACGCATAACGCATAACGGATCACGCATAACGCATAACGCATAACGCATAACGCATAACGCATAACGCATAACGCATAACGCATAAAGCATAACGCATAACGCATAACGCATAACGCATAAAGCATAACGCATAACGCATAACGCATAACGCATAACGTGTAACGCATAACGCATAACGCATAACGCATAACACATAAAGCATAACGCATAACGCATAACGCATATCGCATAACGCATAACGCATAACGCATAACGCATAACGCATAACGCATAACGCATAACGCATAACGCATAAAGCATAACGCATAACGCATAACGCATAACGCATAACGCATAACGCATAACGCATAACACATAACGCATAACGCATAACGCATAACGCATAACGTGTAACTCATAACGCATAACGCATAAAGCATAACGCATAACGCATAACGCATAACGCATATCGCATAACGCATAACGCACACCGTATAACGCATAACGCATAACGCATAACGCATAAAGCATAACGCATAACGCATAACGCATAATGCAAACGTATAACGTCCAACGCATAAAGCATAACGAACAACCCATAACGAATAATCCATAACGCATAACGCATAACGCATAACGCATAACGCATAAAGTATAACGCATAACGCATAACGCATAACGCAAACTTATAACGCACAACGCATAGCGCATAACGCATAACTCATAACGCATAACGCATAAAGCATAACGCATAACGCATAACGCATAACGCATAAAGCATAACGCATCACGCATAACGCATAACGCATAACGTGTAACGCATAACGCATAACGCATAACGCATAACGCATAACACATAAAGCATAACGCATAACGCATAACGCATATCGCACAACGCATAACGCATAACGCATAACGCATAACGCATAACGCATAACGCATAACGCATAAAGCATAACGCATAACGCATAACGCAAACGTATAACGCAAAACGCATAACGCATAACGCACAACGCATAACGCATAACGCATAACGCATAACGCATATCGCATACCGTATAACGCATAACGCATAACGCATAACGCATAACGCAAACGTATAACGCACAACGCATAACGCATAACGCATAACGCATAACATATAACGCATAACGCATAACGCATAACGCATAACGCATATCGCATAACGCATAACGCATAACGCATAACGCATAACGCATAACGCATAACGCATAACGCATAACTCATAACGCATAACGCATAACGTATAACGCATAACGCATAACGCATAACGCATAACGCATACCGTATAACGCATAACGCATAAGGCATAACGCATAACGCATAACGCATAAGCATAACGCATAACGCATAACGCATAACGCATATCGCATAACGCATAACGCATAACGCATAACGCATAACGCATAACGCATAACGCATAACGCATAACACATAACGCATAACGCATAACGCATAACGCATAACGCATAACGCATAACGTGTAACTCATAACGCATAACGCATAAAGCATAACGCATAACGCATAACGCATAACGCATATCGCATAACGCATAACGCAGAACGCATAACGCATAACGCATAACGCATAACGCATAACGCATAACGCATAACGCATAACGCATAACGCATAACGCATAACGTATAACGTGTAACTCATAACGCATAACGCATAAAGCATAACGCATAACGCATAACGCATAACGCATAACGCATAACACATAACGCATAACGCATAACGCATAACGCATAACGCATAACGCATAACGCATAACGCATAACACATAACGCATAACGCATAACGCACACCGTATAACGCATAACGCATAACGCATAACGCATAAAGCATAACGCATAACGCATAACGCATAATGCAAACGTATAACGTCCAACGCATAAAGCATAACGAAAGACCCATAACGAATAATCCATAACGCATAACGCATAACGCATAACGCATAACGCATAACGCATAAAGTATAACGCATAACGCATAACGCATAACGCAAACTTATAACGCACAACGCATAGCGCATAACGCATAACGCATAACGCATAACGCATAACGCATAACGCATAACGCATAACGGATCACGCATAACGCATAACGCATAACGCATAACGCATAACGCATAACGCATAACGCACAACGCATAACGCATAAAGCATAACGCATAACGCATAACGCATAACGCATAAAGCATAACGCATAACGCATAACGCATAACGCATAACGTGTAACGCATAACGCATAACGCATAACGCATAACGCATAACACATAAAGCATAACGCATAACGCATAACGCATATCGCATAACGCATAACGCATAACGCATAACGCATAACGCATAACGCATAACGCATAACGCATAACGCATAACGCATAACGCATAACGCATAAAGCATAACGCATAACGCATAACGCAAACGTATAACGCACAACGCATAACGCATAACGCATAACGCATAACGCATAACGCATAACGCATACCGTATAACGCATAACGCATAACGCATAACGCATAACGCATAACGCATAACGCATAACGCATAACACATAACGCAGAACGCATAACGCATAACGCATAACGCATAACGCATAACGCATAACGCATAACACATAACGCATAACGCATAACGCATAACGCATAACGCATAACGCATAACGTGTAACTCATAACGCATAACGCATAAAGCATAACGCATAACGCATAACGCATATCGCATAACGCATAATACTTAACGTATAACGCACAACGCATAACGCATAACGCATAACGCATAACGCACAACGCATAACGCATAACGCATAACGCATAACGCATAACGCATAACGCATATCGCATACCGTATAACGCATAACGCATAACGCATAACGCATAACGCAAACGTATAACGCACAACGCATAACGCATAACGCATAACGCATAACATATAACGCATAACGCATAACGCATAAGGCATAACGCATATCGCATAACGCATAACGCATAACGCATAACGCATAACGCATAACGCATAACGCATAACGCATAACGCATAACGCATAACGCATAACTCATAACGCATAACGCATACAGCATAACGCATAACGCATAACGCAAACGTATAACGCACAACGCATAACGCATAACGCATAACTCATAACGCATAACGTATAACGCATAACGCATAACGCATAACGCATAACGCATAACGCATAACGCATAACGCATAACGCATAACGCATAACCATAACGCATAACGCATAACCCATAACGCATAACGCACAACGCATAACGTATAACGCATAACGCATAACGCATACCGTATAACGCATAATGCATAACGCATAAAGCATAACGCATAACTCATAACGCATAACACATAACGCATAACGCATAACGCATAACGCATAACGCATAACGCATAACGCATAACGCACAACGCATAACGCATAACGCATAACGCATAACGCATAACGCATAACGCATAACGTATAACGCATAACGCATAACGCATAACGCATAACGCATAACGCATAACCATAACGCATAACCCATAACGCATAAGGCTTGATGCATGACGCATATCGCTTATCGCATGACGCATAAGGCTTGATGCATGACGCATATCGCATAACGCATAAGGCATAACGCATAATACATAACGTATAACGCATTATGCATAACGCATAACGCATAACGCATAACGCATAACGCATAACGCATAACGCATAACGCATAACGCATAACGCATATCGCATAACACATACGCATAACGCATAAGGCATAACGCATTACGCATAACTTTTAACGCATAACTCATAACGAATAACGCATAACGCAAAATGAATAACGCATAAAGCATAACGCATAACCCATAACCCTTAACGCATAACGCATAACGCATAATGCACAACGCTTAACGAATACCGCAAATCGCATAACGCCTAACGCATAACGGATCACGCATGACGCATAAAGCATAACGCATAACGCATAACGCATAACGCATATCGCATAACGCATAAATCATAACCCATAACGCACAACGCATAACGCATAATGCACAACGCATAACGAATACCGCAAAACGCATAACGCATAACGCATAACTCATAACGCATAACGCATAACCCATAACGAATAACGCATAACACATAACGCATAACGCATAACGCATAACGCATAACGCATAACGCATAACGCATACCGTATAACGCATAACGCATAAAGCATAACGCAAACGTATAACGCACAACGCATAACGCATAACGCATAACGGATCACGCATAACGCATAACGCATAACGCATAACGCATAACGCATAACGCATAACGCATAACGCATAACGCATAACGCATAAAGCATAACGCATAACGCATAACGCATAAAGCATAACGCATAACGCATAACGCATAACGCATAACGTGTAACGCATAACGCATAACGCATAACGCATAACGCATAACACATAAAGCATAACGCATAACGCATAACGCATAACGCATAACGCATAACGCATAACGCATAATACTTAACGTATAACGCACAACGCATAACGCATAACGCATAAAGCAAAACGCATAACACAAACGTATAACGCACAACGCAAACGCATAACGCATAACGCATAACGCATAACGTATAACGCATAACGCATAACGCATAACGCATAACGCATAACGCATAACGCATAACCATAACGCATAACGCATAACCCATAACGCATATCGCATAACGCATAACGTATAACGCATAACGCATACCGTATAACGCATAATGCATAACGCATAACGCATAACGCATAACGCATAACGCATAACGCACACCGTATAACGCATAACGCATAACGCATAACGCATAAAGCATAACGCATAACGCATAACGCATAATGCATACGTATAACGTCCAACGCATAAAGCATAACGAACAACCCATAACGAATAATCCATTACGCATAACGCATAACGCATAACACATAACGCATAAAGTATAACGCATAACGCATAACGCATAACGCAAACTTATAACGCACAACGCATAGCGCATAACGCATAACGCATAACGCATAACGCATAACGCATAACGCATAACGCATAACGGATCACGCATAACGCATAACGCATAACGCATAACGCATAACGCATAACGCATAACGCATAACGGATCACGCATAACGCATAACGCATAACGCATAACGCATAACGCATAACGCATAACGCATAACGCATAAAGCATAACGCATAACGCATAACGCATAACGCATAAAGCATAACGCATAACGCATAACGCATAACGCATAACGTGTAACGCATAACGCATAACGCATAACGCATAACGCATAACACATAAAGCATAACGCATAACGCATAACGCATATCGCATAACGCATAACGCATAACGCATAACGCATAACGCATAACGCATAACGCATAACGCATAACGCATTACGCATAAAGCATAACGCATAACGCATAACGCAAACGTATAACGCACAACGCATAACGCATAACGCATAACGCATAACGCATAACGCATAACGCATAACGCATACCGTATAACGCATAACGCATAACGCATAACGCATAACGCATAACGCATAACGCATAACACATAACGCAGAACGCATAACGCATAACGCATAACGCATAACGCATAACGCATAACGCATAACACATAACGCATAACGCATAACGCATAACGCATAACGCATAACGCATAACGTGTAACTCATAACGCATAACGCATAAAGCATAACGCATAACGCATAACGCATATCGCATAACGCATAATACTTAACGTATAACGCACAACGCATAACGCATAACGCATAACGCATAACGCACAACGCATAACGCATAACGCATAACGCATAACGCATAACGCATAACGCATATCGCATACCGTATAACGCATAACGCATAACGCATAACGCATAACGCATAACGCAAACGTATAACGCACAACGCATAACGCATAACGCATAACGCATAACATATAACGCATAACGCATAACGCATAAGGCATAACGCATATCGCATAACGCATAACGCATAACGCATAACGCATAACGCATAACGCATAACGCATAACGCATAACGCATAACGCATAACTCATAACGCATAACGCATACAGCATAACGCATAACGCATAACGCAAACGTATAACGCACAACGCATAACGCATAACGCATAACTCATAACGCATAACGTATAACGCATAACGCATAACGCATAACGCATAACGCATAACGCATAACGCATAACGCATAACGCATAACGCATAACGCATAACCATAACGCATAACGCATAACCCATAACGCATAACGCACAACGCATAACGTATAACGCATAACGCATAACGCATACCGTATAACGCATAATGCATAACGCATAAAGCATAACGCATAACGCATAACGCATAACACATAACGCATAACGCATAACGCATAACGCATAACGCATAACGCATAACGCATAACGCACAACGCATAACGCATAACGCATAACGCATAACGCATAACGCATAACGCATAACGTATAACGCATAACGCATAACGCATAACGCATAACGCATAACGCATAACCATAACGCATAACCCATAACGCATAAGGCTTGATGCATGACGCATATCGCTTATCGCATGACGCATAAGGCTTGATGCATGACGCATATCGCATAACGCATAAGGCATAACGCATAATACATAACGTATAACGCATTATGCATAACGCATAACGCATAACGCATAACGCATAACGCATAACGCATAACGCATAACGCATATCGCATAACACATACGCATAACGCATAAGGCATAACGCATTACGCATAACTTTTAACGCATAACTCATAACGAATAACGCATAACGCAAAATGAATAACGCATAAAGCATAACGCATAACCCATAACCCTTAACGCATAACGCATAACGCATAATGCACAACGCTTAACGAATACCGCAAATCGCATAACGCCTAACGCATAACGGATCACGCATGACGCATAAAGCATAACGCATAACGCATAACGCATAACGCATATCGCATAACGCATAAATCATAACCCATAACGCACAACGCATAACGCATAATGCACAAGGCATAACGAATACCGCAAAACGCATAACGCATAACGCATAACTCATAACGCATAACGCATAACCCATAACGAATAACGCATAACACATAACGCATAACGCATAACGCATAACGCATAACGCATAACGCATAACGCATAACGCATAACGCATAAAGCATAACGCATAACGCATAACGCATAACGCATAAAGCATAACGCATAACGCATAACGCATAACGCATAACGTGTAACGCATAACGCATAACGCATAACGCATAACGCATAACACATAAAGCATAACGCATAACGCATAACGCATAACGCATAACGCATAACGCATAACGCATAACGCATAACGCATAACGCATAACGCATACCGTATAACGCATAACGCATAAAGCATAACGCAAACGTATAACGCACAACGCATAACGCATAACGCATAACGGATCACGCATAACGCATAACGCATAACGCATAACGCATAACGCATAACGCATAACGCATAACGCATAACGCATAACGCATAAAGCATAACGCATAACGCATAACGCATAAAGCATAACGCATAACGCATAACGCATAACGCATAACGTGTAACGCATAACGCATAACGCATAACGCATAACGCATAACACATAAAGCATAACGCATAACGCATAACGCATAACGCATAACGCATAACGCATAACGCATAACGCATAACGCATAATACTTAACGTATAACGCACAACGCATAACGCATAACGCATAAAGCAAAACGCATAACACAAACGTATAACGCACAACGCAAACGCATAACGCATAACGCATAACGCATAACGCATAACGTATAACGCATAACGCATAACGCATAACGCATAACGCATAACGCATAACGCATAACCATAACGCATAACGCATAACCCATAACGCATATCGCATAACGCATAACGTATAACGCATAACGCATACCGTATAACGCATAATGCATAACGCATAACGCGTAACGCATAACGCATAACGCATAACGCACACCGTATAACGCATAACGCATAACGCATAACGCATAAAGCATAACGCATAACGCATAACGCATAATGCATACGTATAACGTCCAACGCATAAAGCATAACGAACAACCCATAACGAATAATCCATTACGCATAACGCATAACGCATAACACATAACGCATAAAGTATAACGCATAACGCATAACGCATAACGCAAACTTATAACGCACAACGCATAGCGCATAACGCATAACGCATAACGCATAACGCATAACGCATAACGCATAACGGATCACGCATAACGCATAACGCATAACGCATAACGCATAACGCATAAAGCATAACGCATAACGCATAACGCATAACGCATAACGTGTAACGCATAACGCATAACGCATAACGCATAACGCATAACACATAAAGCATAACGCATAACGCATAACGCATAACGCATAACGCAAAACGCATAACGTTAAGGCATAACCCATAACGCATAAGGCTTGATGCATGACGCATATCGCTTATCGCATGACGCATAAGGCTTGATGCAGGACGCATATCGCATAACGCATAAGGCATAACGCATAATACATAACGTATAACGCATTATGCATAACGCATAACGCATAACGCATAACGCATAACGCATAACGCATAACGCATAACGCATAACGCATAACGCATAACGCATAACGCATATCGCATAACACATACGCATAACGCATAAGGCATAACGCATTACGCATAACTTTTAACTCATAACTCATAACGAATAACGCATAACGCAAAATGAATAACGCATAAAGCATAACGCATAACCCATAACCCTTAACGCATAACGCATAACGCATAATGCACAACGCTTAACGAATACCGCAAATCGCATAACGCCTAACGCATAACGGATCACGCATGACGCATAAAGCATAACGCATAACGCATATCGCATAACGCATAAATCATAACCCATAACGCACAACGCATAACGCATAATGCACAACGCATAACGAATACCGCAAAACGCATAACGCATAACGCATAACGCATAACTCATAACGCATAACGCATAACCCATAACGCATAACGCATAACACATAACGCATAACGCATAACGCATAACGCATAACGCATAACGCATAACGCATAACGCATAACGCATAACTCATAACGCATAACGCATAACCCATAACGCATAACGCATAAAGCATAACGCATAACGCATAACGCATAACGCATAACGTGTAACGCATAACGCATAACGCATAACGCATAACGCATAACACATAAAGCATAACGCATAACGCATAACGCATAACGCATAACGCATAACGCATAACGCATAACGCATAACGCATACCGTATAACGCATAACGCATAAAGCATAACGCAAACGTATAACGCACAACGCATAACGCATAACGCATAACGGATCACGCATAACGCATAACGCATAACGCATAACGCATAACGCATAACGCATAACGCATAACGCATAACGCATAACGCATAACGCATAACGCATAACGCATAACGCATAAAGCATAACGCATAACGCATAACGCATAACGCATAACGCATAACGCATAACGCATAACGCATAACGCATAACGCATAACGCATAAAGCTTAACGCATAACGCATAACGCAAACGTATAACGCACAACGCATAACGCATAACGCATAACGCATAACGCATACCGTATAACGCATAACGCATAACGCATAACGCATAACACATAACGCAGAACGCATAACGCATAACGCATAACGCATAACGCATAACGCATAACACATAACGCATAACGCATAACGCATAACGCATAACGCATAACGCATAACGCATAACGTGTAACTCATAACGCATAACGCATAAAGCATAACGCATAACGCATAACGCATAACGCATATCGCATAACGCATAATACTTAACGTATAACGCACAACGCATAACGCATAACGCATAACGCATAACGCATAACGCACAACGCATAACGCATAACGCATAACGCATAACGCATAACGCATAACGCATAACGCATAACGCATACCGTATAACGCATAACGCATAACGCATAACGCATAACGCATAACACATAACGCAGAACGCATAACGCATAACGCATAACGCATAACGCATAACGCATAACGCATAACACATAACGCATAACGCATAACGCATAACGCATAACGCATAACGCATAACGCATAACGCATATCGCATAACGCATAATACTTAACGTATAACGCACAACGCATAACGCATAAAGCAAAACGCATAACGCAAACGTATAACGCACAACGCATAACGCATAACGCATAACCCATAACGCATAACGCATAACGTATAACGCATAACGCATAACGCATAACGCATAACGCATAACGCATAACCATAACGCATAACGCATAACCCATAACGCATATCGCATAACGCATAACGTATAACGCATAACGCATACCGTATAACGCATAATGCATAACGCATAACGCATAACGCATAACGCATAACGCATAACGCATAACGCACACCGTATAACGCATAACGCATAACGCATAACGCATAAAGCATAACGCATAACGCATAACGCATAATGCAAACGTATAACGTCCAACGCATAAAGCATAACGAACAACCCATAACGAATAATCCATAACGCATAACGCATAACGCATAACACATAACGCATAAAGTATAACGCATAACGCATAACGCATAACGCAAACTTATAACGCACAACGCACAGCGCATAACGCATAACGCATAACGCATAACGCATAACGCATAACGGATCACGCATAACGCATAACGCATAACGCATAACGCATAACGCAAACTTATAACGCACAACGCATAGCGCATAACGCATAACGCATAACGCATAACGCATAACGCATAACGCATAACGGATCACGCATAACGCATAACGCATAACGCATAACGCATAACGCATAACGCATAACGCATAACGCATAAAGCATAACGCATAACGCATAACGCATAACGCATAACGCATAACGCATAACGCATAACGCATAACGCATAACGTGTAACGCATAACGCATAACGCATAACGCATAACGCATAACACATAAAGCATAACGCATAACGCATAACGCATAACGCATAACGCATAACGCATAACGCATAACGCATAACGCATAACGCATAACGCATAACGCATAACGCATAACGCATAACGCATAACGCATAACGCATAACGCATAACGCATAACGCATAACGCATTACGCATAAAGCATAACGCATAACGCATAACGCAAACGTATAACGCACAACGCATAACGCATAACGCATAACGCATAACGCATAACGCATAACGCATAACGCATACCGTATAACGCATAACGCATAACGCATAACGCATAACGCATAACGCATAACACATAACGCAGAACGCATAACGCATAACGCATGACGCATAACGCATAACGCATAACACATAACGCATAACGCATAACGCATAACGCATAACGCATAACGCATAACGTGTAACTCATAACGCATAACGCATAAAGCATAACGCATAACGCATAACGCATAACGCATATCGCATAACGCATAATACTTAACGTATAACGCACAACGCATAACGCATAACGCATAACGCATAACGCATAACGCACAACGCATAACGCATAACGCATAACGCATAACGCATAACGCATATCGCATAACGCATAACGTGTAACTCATAACGCATAACGCATAACGCATAACGCAAACGTATAACGCACAACGCATAACGCATAACGCATAACGCATAACATATAACGCATAACGCATAACGCATAACGCATAACGCATAACGCATAACGCATAACGCATAACGCATAACGCATAACGCATAACGCATAACGTGTAACTCATAACGCATAACGCATAAAGCATAACGCATAACGCATAACGCATAACGCATATCGCATAACGCATAACGCATAACGCATAACGCATAACACATAACGCATAACGCATAACGCATAACGCATAACGCATAACGTGTAACTCATAACGCATAACGCATAAAGCATAACGCATAACGCATAACGCATAACGCATATCGCATAACGCATAATACTTAACGTATAACGCACAACGCATAACGCATAACGCATAACGCATAACGCACAACGCATAACGCATAACGCATAACGCATAACGCATAACGCATAACGCATAACGCATAACGCATACCGTATAACGCATAACGCATAACGCATAACGCATAACGCATAACGCATAACGCATAACGCATAACGCATAACGCATAACGCATAACGCATAACGCATAACGCATAAAGCATAACGCATAACGCATAACGCATAACGCATAACGCATAACGCATAACGCATAACGCATAACGCATAACGCATAAAGCTTAACGCATAACGCATAACGCATAACGCATAACGCATAAAGCATAACGCACAACGCATAACGCATAACCATAACGCATAACGCATAACCCATAACGCATATCGCATAACGCATAACGTATAACGCATAACGCATACCGTATAACGCATAATGCATAACGCATAACGCATAACGCATAACGCATAACGCATAACGCATAACGCATAACGCACACCGTATAACGCATAACGCATAACGCATAACGCATAAAGCATAACGCATAACGCATAACGCATAATGCAAACGTATAACGTCCAACGCATAAAGCATAACGAACAACCCATAACGAATAATCCATAACGCATAACGCATAACGCATAACACATAACGCATAAAGTATAACGCATAACGCATAACGCATAACGCAAACTTATAACGCACAACGCATAGCGCATAACGCATAACGCATAACGCATAACGCATAACGCATAACGGATCACGCATAACGCATAACGCATAACGCATAACGCATAACGCAAACTTATAACGCACAACGCATAGCGCATAACGCATAACGCATAACGCATAACGCATAACGCATAACGGATCACGCATAACGCATAACGCATAACGCATAACGCATAACGCATAACGCATAACGCATAACGCATAAAGCATAACGCATAACGCATAACGCATAACGCATAAAGCATAACGCATAACGCATAACGCATAACGCATAACGTGTAACGCATAACGCATAACGCATAACGCATAACGCATAACACATAAAGCATAACGCATAACGCATAACGCATAACGCATAACGCATAACGCATAACGCATAACGCATAACGCATAACGCATAACGCATAACGCATAACGCATAACGCATAACGCATAACGCATAACGCATAACGCATAACGCATAACGCATAACGCATTACGCATAAAGCATAACGCATAACGCATAACGCAAACGTATAACGCACAACGCATAACGCATAACGCATAACGCATAACGCATAACGCATAACGCATAACGCATACCGTATAACGCATAACGCATAACGCATAACGCATAACGCATAACGCATAACACATAACGCAGAACGCATAACGCATAACGCATGACGCATAACGCATAACGCATAACACATAACGCATAACGCATAACGCATAACGCATAACGCATAACGCATAACGTGTAACTCATAACGCATAACGCATAAAGCATAACGCATAACGCATAACGCATAACGCATATCGCATAACGCATAATACTTAACGTATAACGCACAACGCATAACGCATAACGCATAACGCATAACGCATAACGCACAACGCATAACGCATAGCGCATAACGCATAACGCATAACGCATATCGCATACCGTATAACGCATAACGCATAACGCATAACGCAAACGTATAACGCACAACGCATAACGCATAACGCATAACGCATAACATATAACGCATAACGCATAACGCATAACGCATAACGCATATCGCATAACGCATAACGCATAACGCATAACGCATAACGCATAACGCATAACGCATAACGCATAACTCATAACGCATAACGCATAAAGCATAACGCATAACGCATAACGCATAACGCATAACGCATAACGCATAACGCATAACGCATAACGCATAACGCATAACGCATAACGCATAACGCATGACGCATAACGCATAACGCATAACGCATAACGCATAACGCATTACGCATAAAGCATAACGCATAACGCATAACGCAAACGTATAACGCACAACGCATAACGCATAACGCATAACGCATAACGCATAACGCATAACGCATAACGCATACCGTATAACGCATAACGCATAACGCATAACGCATAACGCATAACGCATAACACATAACGCAGAACGCATAACGCATAACGCATGACGCATAACGCATAACGCATAACACATAACGCATAACGCATAACGCATAACGCATAACGCATAACGCATAACGCATAACGTGTAACTCATAACGCATAACGCATAAAGCATAACGCATAACGCATAACGCATAACGCATATCGCATAACGCATAATACTTAACGTATAACGCACAACGCATAACGCATAACGCATAACGCATAACGCATAACGCACAACGCATAACGCATAACGCATAACGCATAACGCATAACGCATATCGCATACCGTATAACGCATAACGCATAACGCATAACGCAAACGTATAACGCACAACGCATAACGCATAACGCATAACGCATAACATATAACGCATAACGCATAACGCATAACGCATAACGCATAACGCATAACGCATAACGCATAACGCATAACGCATAACGCATAACGTGTAACTCATAACGCATAACGCATAAAGCATAACGCATAACGCATAACGCATAACGCATATCGCATAACGCATAACGCATAACGCATAACGCATAACACATAACGCATAACGCATAACGCATAACGCATAACGCATAACGCATAACGTGTAACTCATAACGCATAACGCATAAAGCATAACGCATAACGCATAACGCATAACGCATAACGCATAACGCATAACGCATAACGCATACCGTATAACGCATAACGCATAACGCATAACGCATAACGCATAACGCATAACGCATAACGCATAACGCATAACGCATAACGCATAACGCATAACGCATAAAGCATAACGCATAACGCATAACGCATAACGCATAACGCATAACGCATAACGCATAACGCATAACGCATAACGCATAAAGCTTAACGCATAACGCATAACGCAAACGTATAACGCACAACGCATAACGCATAACGCATAACGCATAACGCATAACGCATACCGTATAACGCATAACGCATAACGCATAACGCATAACGCATAACACATAACGCAGAACGCATAACGCATAACGCATAACGCATAACGCATAACGCATAACGCATAACACATAACGCATAACGCATAACGCATAACGCATAACGCATAACGCATAACGCATAACGTGTAACTCATAACGCATAACGCATAAAGCATAACGCATAACGCATATCGCATAACGCATAATACTTAACGTATAACGCACAACGCATAACGCATAACGCATAACGCATAACGCACAACGCATAACGCATAACGCATAACGCATAACGCATAACGCATAACGCATAACGCATACCGTATAACGCATAACGCATAACGCATAACGCATAACACATAACGCAGAACGCATAACGCATAACGCATAACGCATAACGCATAACGCATAACACATAACGCATAACGCATAACGCATAACGTATAACGCATAACGCATAACGCATAACGCATATCGCATAACGCATAATACTTAACGTATAACGCACAACGCATAACGCATAAAGCAAAACGCATAACGCAAACGTATAACGCACAACGCATAACGCATAACGCATAACCCATAACGCATAACGCATAACGTATAACGCATAACGCATAACGCATAACGCATAACGCATAACGCATAACCATAACGCATAACGCATAACCCATAACGCATATCGCATAACGCATAACGTATAACGCATAACGCATACCGTATAACGCATAATGCATAACGCATAACGCATAACGCATAACGCATAACGCATAACGCATAACGCATAACGCACACCGTATAACGCATAACGCATAACGCATAACGCATAAAGCATAACGCATAACGCATAACGCATAATGCAAACGTATAACGTCCAACGCATAAAGCATAACGAACAACCCATAACGAATAATCCATAACGCATAACGCATAACGCATAACACATAACGCATAAAGTATAACGCATAACGCATAACGCATAACGCAAACTTATAACGCACAACGCATAGCGCATAACGCATAACGCATAACGCATAACGCATAACGCATAACGGATCACGCATAACGCATAACGCATAACGCATAACGCATAACGCATAACGCAAACTTATAACGCACAACGCATAGCGCATAACGCATAACGCATAACGCATAACGCATAACGCATAACGGATCACGCATAACGCATAACGCATAACGCATAACGCATAACGCATAACGCATAACGCATAACGCATAAAGCATAACGCATAACGCATAACGCATAACGCATAAAGCATAACGCATAACGCATAACGCATAACGCATAACGTGTAACGCATAACGCATAACGCATAACGCATAACGCATAACACATAAAGCATAACGCATAACGCATAACGCATAACGCATAACGCATAACGCATAACGCATAACGCATAACGCATAACGCATAACGCATAACGCATAACGCATAACGCATAACGCATAACGCATGACGCATAACGCATAACGCATAACGCATAACGCATAACGCATAACGCATTACGCATAAAGCATAACGCATAACGCATAACGCAAACGTATAACGCACAACGCATAACGCATAACGCATAACGCATAACGCATAACGCATAACGCATAACGCATACCGTATAACGCATAACGCATAACGCATAACGCATAACGCATAACGCATAACACATAACGCAGAACGCATAACGCATAACGCATGACGCATAACGCATAACGCATAACACATAACGCATAACGCATAACGCATAACGCATAACGCATAACGCATAACGTGTAACTCATAACGCATAACGCATAAAGCATAACGCATAACGCATAACGCATAACGCATATCGCATAACGCATAATACTTAACGTATAACGCACAACGCATAACGCATAACGCATAACGCATAACGCATAACGCACAACGCATAACGCATAACGCATAACGCATAACGCATAACGCATAACGCATAACGCATAACGCATAACGCATAACGCATAACGCATAACGCATAACGCATAACGCATAACCATAACGCATAACGCATAACCCATAACGCATAACGCACAACGCATAACGTATAACGCATAACGCATAACGCATACCGTATAACGCATAATGCATAACGCATAAAGCATAACGCATAACGCATAACGCATAACGCATAACGCATAACGCATAACGCATAACGCATAACGCATAACGCATAACGCATAACGCATAACGCATAACGCATAACGCATAACGCATAACGCATAAAGCAAAACGCATAACGCAAACGTATAACGCACAACGCATAACGCATAACGCATAACGCATAACGCATAACGCATAACGCATAACGCATAACGCATAACGCATAACGCATAACGCATAACGCATAACGCATAACCATAACGCATAACGCATAAACCATAACGCATAACGCATAACGCATAACGTATAACGCATAACGCATACCGTATAACGCATAATGCATAACGCATAACGCATAACGCATAACGCATAACGCATAACGCATAACGCATAACGCATAACGCATAACGCATACCGTATAACGCATAACGCATAACGAACACCGGAAAACCCATAACGCCTAACGCATAACGGATCACGAATAACGCATAATGCATAAAGCATAAAGCATAACGCATAACGCATAACGCATAACGCATAACGCATAACGCATAACGCATAACGCATAACGCATAACGCATAATGCATAACGCATAACGCATAACCAATAACGCATAACGCATAACGCATAACGCATAACGCATAACGCATAACGCATAACGCATAACGCATAACGCATAACGCATAACGCATAACGCATAACGCATAACGAATAACGCATAACGCATAACGCATAACGCATAACGCATAACGCATAACGCATAACGCATAACGCATAACGCATAACGCATAACGCATAACGCAAAACGCATAACGCATAACGCATAACGCATAACGCATAACGCATAACGCATATCGCATAACACATACGCATAACGCATAAGGCATAACGCATTACGCATAACTTTTAACTCATAACTCATAACGAATAACGCATAACGCAAAATGAATAACGCATAAAGCATAACGCATAACCCATAACCCTTAACGCATAACGCATAACGCATAATGCACAACGCTTAACGAATACCGCAAATCGCATAACGCCTAACGCATAACGGATCACGCATGACGCATAAAGCATAACGCATAACGCATAACGCATAACGCATATCGCATAACGCATAAATCATAACCCATAACGCACAACGCATAACGCATAATGCACAACGCATAACGAAATCCGCAAAACGCATAACGCATAACGCATAACGCATAACTCATAACGCATAACGCATAACCCATAACGCATAACGCATAACACATAACGCATAACGCATAACGCATAACGCATAACGCATAACGTGTAACTCATAACGCATAACGCATAAAGCATAACGCATAACGCATAACGCATAACGCATATCGCATAACGCATAATACATAACGTATAACGCATAACGCATACCGTATAACGCATAACGCATAACGCATAACGCAAACGTATAACGCACAACGCATATCGCATAACGCATAACATATATCGCATAACGCATAACGCATAACGCATAACGCATAACGCATAACGCATAACGCATAACGCACAACGCATAACGCATAACGCATAACGCATAACATATAACGCATAACGCATAACGCATAACGCATAACGCATAACGCATAACGCATAACGCATAACGCATAACGCATAACGCATAACGCATAACGCATAACGCATAAAGTATAACGCATAACGCATAACGTGTAAATCATAACGCATAACGCATAAAGCATAACGCATAACGCATAACGCATAACGCATATCGCATAACGCATAATACATAACGTATAACGCATAACGCATACCGTATAACGCATAACGCCTAACGCATAACGCAAACGTATAACGCACAACGCATAACGCATAACGCATAACGCATAACATATAACGCATAACGCATAACGCATAACGCATAACGCATAACGCATAACGCATAACGCATAACGCATAACGCATAACGCATAACGCACAACGCATAACGCATAACGCATAACGCATAACATATAACGCATAACGCATAAAGCATAACGAACAACCCATAACGAATAATCCATAACGCATAACGCATAACGCATAACGCATAACGCATAAAGTATAACGCATAACGCATAACGTGTAAATCATAACGCATAACGCATAAAGCATAACGCATAACGCATAACGCATAACGCATATCGCATAACGCATAATACATAACGTATAACGCATAACGCATACCGTATAACGCATAACGCCTAACGCATAACGCAAACGTATAACGCACAACGCATAACGCATAACGCATAACGCATAACATATAACGCATAACGCATAACGCATAACGCATAACGCATAACGCATAACGCATAACGCATAACGCATAACGCATAACGCACAACGCATAACGCATAACGCATAACGCATAACATATAACGCATAACGCATAAAGCATAACGAACAACCCATAACGAATAATCCATAACGCATAACGCATAACGCATAACGCATAACGCATAACGCATAACGTATAACGCATAACGCATACCGTATAACGCATAATGCATAACGCATAACGCATAACGCATAACGCATAACGCATAACGCATAACGCATAACGCACACCGTATAACGCATAACGCATAACGCATAACGCATAAAGCATAACGCATAACGCAAACGTATAACGCACAACGCATAACGCATAACGCATAACCCATAACGCATAACGCATAACGTATAACGCATAACGCATAACGCATAACGCATAACGCATAACGCATAACCATAACGCATAACGCATAACCCATAACGCATATCGCATAACGCATAACGTATAACGCATAACGCATACCGTATAACGCATAATGCATAACGCATAACGCATAACGCATAACGCATAACGCATAACGCATAACGCACACCGTATAACGCATAACGCATAACGCATAACGCATAAAGCATAACGCATAACGCATAACGCATAATGCAAACGTATAACGTCCAACGCATAAAGCATAACGAACAACCCATAACGAATAATCCATAACGCATAACGCATAACGCATAACACATAACGCATAAAGTATAACGCATAACGCATAACGCATAACGCAAACTTATAACGCACAACGCATAGCGCATAACGCATAACGCATAACGCATAACGCATAACGCATAACGGATCACGCATAACGCATAACGCATAACGCATAACGCATAACGCAAACTTATAACGCACAACGCATAGCGCATAACGCATAACGCATAACGCATAACGCATAACGCATAACGGATCACGCATAACGCATAACGCATAACGCATAACGCATAACGCATAACGCATAACGCATAACGCATAACGCATAAAGCATAACGCATAACGCATAACGCATAACGCATAAAGCATAACGCATAACGCATAACGCATAACGCATAACGTGTAACGCATAACGCATAACGCATAACGCATAACGCATAACACATAAAGCATAACGCATAACGCATAACGCATAACGCATAACGCATAACGCATAACGCATAACGCATAACGCATAACGCATAACGCATAACGCATAACGCATAACGCATAACGCATAACGCATAACGCATAACGCATAACGCATAACGCATAACGCATTACGCATAAAGCATAACGCATAACGCATAACGCAAACGTATAACGCACAACGCATAACGCATAACGCATAACGCATAACGCATAACGCATAACGCATAACGCATACCGTATAACGCATAACGCATAACGCATAACGCATAACGCATAACGCATAACACATAACGCAGAACGCATAACGCATAACGCATGACGCATAACGCATAACGCATAACACATAACGCATAACGCATAACGCATAACGCATAACGCATAACGCATAACGTGTAACTCATAACGCATAACGCATAAAGCATAACGCATAACGCATAACGCATAACGCATATCGCATAACGCATAATACTTAACGTATAACGCACAACGCATAACGCATAACGCATAACGCATAACGCATAACGCACAACGCATAACGCATAACGCATAACGCATAACGCATAACGCATATCGCATACCGTATAACGCATAACGCATAACGCATAACGCAAACGTATAACGCACAACGCATAACGCATAACGCATAACGCATAACATATAACGCATAACGCATAACGCATAACGCATAACGCATATCGCATAACGCATAACGCATAACGCATAACGCATAACGCATAACGCATAACGCATAACGCATAACGCATAACTCATAACGCATAACGCATAAAGCATAACGCATAACGCATAACGCAAACGTATAACGCACAACGCATAACGCATAACGCATAACTCATAACGCATAATGTATAACGCATAACGCATAACGCATAACGCATAACGCATAACGCATAACGCATAACGCATAACGCATAACGCATAACGCATAACCATAACGCATAACGCATAACCCATAACGCATAACGCACAACGCATAACGTATAACGCATAACGCATAACGCATACCGTATAACGCATAATGCATAACGCATAAAGCATAACGCATAACGCATAACGCATAACGCATAACGCATAACGCATAACGCATAACGCATAACGCATAACGCATAACGCATAACGCATAACGCATAACGCATAACGCATAACGCATAACGCATAACGCATAACGCATAAAGCAAAACGCATAACGCAAACGTATAACGCACAACGCATAACGCATAACGCATAACGCATAACGCATAACGCATAACGCATAACGCATAACGCATAACGCATAACGCATAACGCATAACGCATAACGCATAACCATAACGCATAACGCATAAACCATAACGCATAACGCATAACGCATAACGTATAACGCATAACGCATACCGTATAACGCATAATGCATAACGCATAACGCATAACGCATAACGCATAACGCATAACGCATAACGCATAACGTATAACGCATAACGCATACCGTATAACGCATAACGCATAACGAACACCGGAAAACCCATAACGCCTAACGCATAACGGATCACGAATAACGCATAATGCATAAAGCATAAAGCATAACGCATAACGCATAACGCATAACGCATAACGCATAACGCATAACGCATAACGCATAACGCATAACGCATAATGCATAACGCATAACGCATAACCAATAACGCATAACGCATAACGCATAACGCATAACGCATAACGCATAACGCATAACGCATAACGCATAACGCATAACGCATAACGCATAACGCATAACGCATAACGAATAACGCATAACGCATAACGCATAACGCATAACGCATAACGCATAACGCATAACGCATAACGCATAACGCATAACGCATAACGCATAACGCAAAACGCATAACGCATAACGCATAACGCATAACGCATAACGCATAACGCATATCGCATAACACATACGCATAACGCATAAGGCATAACGCATTACGCATAACTTTTAACTCATAACTCATAACGAATAACGCATAACGCAAAATGAATAACGCATAAAGCATAACGCATAACCCATAACCCTTAACGCATAACGCATAACGCATAATGCACAACGCTTAACGAATACCGCAAATCGCATAACGCCTAACGCATAACGGATCACGCATGACGCATAAAGCATAACGCATAACGCATAACGCATAACGCATATCGCATAACGCATAAATCATAACCCATAACGCACAACGCATAACGCATAATGCACAACGCATAACGAAATCCGCAAAACGCATAACGCATAACGCATAACGCATAACTCATAACGCATAACGCATAACCCATAACGCATAACGCATAACGCATAACGCATAACGCATAACGCATAACGCATAACGCATAACGTGTAACTCATAACGCATAACGCATAAAGCATAACGCATAACGCATAACGCATAACGCATATCGCATAACGCATAATACATAACGTATAACGCATAACGCATACCGTATAACGCATAACGCATAACGCATAACGCAAACGTATAACGCACAACGCATATCGCATAACGCATAACATATATCGCATAACGCATAACGCATAACGCATAACGCATAACGCATAACGCATAACGCATAACGCACAACGCATAACGCATAACGCATAACGCATAACATATAACGCATAACGCATAACGCATAACGCATAACGCATAACGCATAACGCATAACGCATAACGCATAACGCATAACGCATAACGCATAACGCATAACGCATAACGCATAAAGTATAACGCATAACGCATAACGTGTAAATCATAACGCATAACGCATAAAGCATAACGCATAACGCATAACGCATAACGCATAACGCATAACGCATATCGCATAACGCATAATACATAACGTATAACGCATAACGCATACCGTATAACGCATAACGCCTAACGCATAACGCAAACGTATAACGCACAACGCATAACGCATAACGCATAACGCATAACATATAACGCATAACGCATAACGCATAACGCATAACGCATAACGCATAACGCATAACGCATAACGCATAACGCATAACGCATAACGCACAACGCATAACGCATAACGCATAACGCATAACATATAACGCATAACGCATAAAGCATAACGAACAACCCATAACGAATAATCCATAACGCATAACGCATAACGCATAACGCATAACGCATAAAGTATAACGCATAACGTATAACGCATAACGTATAACGCACAACGCATAACGCATAACGCATAACGCATAACATATAACGCATAACGCATAACGCATAACGCATAACGCATAACGCATAACGCATAACGCATAGCGCAGAACGCATAACGCATAACGCATAACGCATAACGCATAACGGATCACGCATAACGCATAACGCATAACGCATAACGCAAACTTATAACGCACAACGCATAGCGCATAACGCATAACGCATAACGCATAACGCATAACGCATAACGGATCACGCATAACGCATAACGCATAACGCATAACGCATAACGCATAACGCATAACGCATAACGAATAAAGCATAACGCATAACGCATAACGCATAACGCATAAAGCATAACGCATAACGCATAACGCATAACGCATAACGTGTAACGCATAACGCATAACGCATAACGCATAACGCATAACACATAAAGCATAACGCATAACGCATAACGCATAACGCATAACGCATAACGCATAACGCATAACGCATAACGCATAACGCATAACGCATAACGCATAACGCATAACGCATAACGCATGACGCATAACGCATAACGCATAACGCATAACGCATAACGCATAACGCATTACGCATAAAGCATAACGCATAACGCATAACGCAAACGTATAACGCACAACGCATAACGCATAACGCATAACGCATAACGCATAACGCATAACGCATAACGCATACCGTATAACGCATAACGCATAACGCATAACGCATAACGCATAACGCATAACGTGTAACTCATAACGCATAACGCATAAAGCATAACGCATAACGCATAACGCATAACGCATATCGCATAACGCATAATACTTAACGTATAACGCACAACGCATAACGCATAACGCATAACGCATAACGCATAACGCACAACGCATAACGCATAATGCATAACGCATAACGCATAACGCATATCACATACCGTATAACGCATAACGCATAACGCATAACGCAAACGTATAACGCACAACGCATAACGCATAACGCATAACGCATAACGCATAACGCATAACGCATAACGCATAACGCATAACGCATAACGCATAACGCATAACGCATAACGCATAACGCATAACGCATGACGCATAACGCATAACGCATAACGCATAACGCATAACGCATAACGCATTACGCATAAAGCATAACGCATAACGCATAACGCAAACGTATAACGCACAACGCATAACGCATAACGCATAACGCATAACGCATAACGCATAACGCATAACGCATACCGTATAACGCATAACGCATAACGCATAACGCATAACGCATAACGCATAACACATAACGCAGAACGCATAACGCATAACGCATGACGCATAACGCATAACGCATAACACATAACGCATAACGCATAACGCATAACGCATAACGCATAACGCATAACGTGTAACTCATAACGCATAACGCATAAAGCATAACGCATAACGCATAACGCATAACGGATATCGCATAACGCATAATACTTAACGTATAACGCACAACGCATAACGCATAACGCATAACGCATAACGCATAACGCACAACGCATAACGCATAACGCATAACGCATAACGCATAACGCATATCGCATACCGTATAACGCATAACGCATAACGCATAACGCAAACGTATAACGCACAACGCATAACGCATAACGCATAACGCATAACATATAACGCATAACGCATAACGCATAACGCATAACGCATATCGCATAACGCATAACGCATAACGCATAACGCATAACGCATAACGCATAACGCATAACGCATAACGCATAACTCATAACGCATAACGCATAAAGCATAACGCATAACGCATAACGCAAACGTATAACGCACAACGCATAACGCATAACGCATAACTCATAACGCATAATGTATAACGCATAACGCATAACGCATAACGCATAACGCATAACGCATAACGCATAACGCATAACGCATAACGCATAACGCATAACGCATAACCATAACGCATAACGCATAACCCATAACGCATAACGCACAACGCATAACGTATAACGCATAACGCATAACGCATACCGTATAACGCATAATGCATAACGCATAAAGCATAACGCATAACGCATAACGCATAACGCATAGCGCATAACGCATAACGCATAACGCATAACGCATAACGCATAACGCATAACGCATAACGCATAACGCATAAAGCAAAACGCATAACGCAAACGTATAACGCACAACGCATAACGCATAACGCATAACGCATAACGCATAACGCATAACGCATAACGCATAACGCATAACGCATAACGCATAACGCATAACGCATATCGCATAACGCATAACGCATAACCATAACGCATAACGCATAAACCATAACGCATAACGCATAACGCATAACGTATAACGCATAACGCATACCGTATAACGCATAATGCATAACGCATAACGCATAACGCATAACGCATAACGCATAACGCATAACGCATAACGTATAACGCATAACGCATACCGTATAACGCATAACGCATAACGAACACCGGAAAACCCATAACGCCTAACGCATAACGGATCACGAATAACGCATAATGCATAAAGCATAAAGCATAACGCATAACGCATAACGCATAACGCATAACGCATAACGCATAACGCATAACGCATAACGCATAACGCATAATGCATAACGCATAACGCATAACCAATAACGCATAACGCATAACGCATAACGCATAACGCATAACGCATAACGCATAACGCATAACGCATAACGCATAACGTATAACGCATAACGCATAACGCATAACGAATAACGCATAACGCATAACGCATAACGCATAACGCATAACGCATAACGCATAACGCATAACGCATAACGCATAACGCATAACGCATAACGCAAAACGCATAACGCATAACGCATAACGCATAACGCATAACGCATAACGCATAACGCATATCGCATAACACATACGCATAACGCATAAGGCATAACGCATTACGCATAACTTTTAACTCATAACTCATAACGAATAACGCATAACGCAAAATGAATAACGCATAAAGCATAACGCATAACCCATAACCCTTAACGCATAACGCATAACGCATAATGCACAACGCTTAACGAATACCGCAAATCGCATAACGCCTAACGCATAACGGATCACGCATGACGCATAAAGCATAACGCATAACGCATAACGCATAACGCATATCGCATAACGCATAAATCATAACCCATAACGCACAACGCATAACGCATAATGCACAACGCATAACGAAATCCGCAAAACGCATAACGCATAACGCATAACGCATAACTCATAACGCATAACGCATAACCCATAACGCATAACGCATAACACATAACGCATAACGCATAACGCATAACGCATAACGCATAACGTGTAACACATAACGCATAACGCATAAAGCATAACGCATAACGCATAACGCATAACGCATATCGCATAACGCATAATACATAACGTATAACGCATAACGCATACCGTATAACGCATAACGCATAACGCATAACGCAAACGTATAACGCACAACGCATATCGCATAACGCATAACATATATCGCATAACGCATAACGCATAACGCATAACGCATAACGCATAACGCATAACGCATAACGCATAACGCATAACGCACAACGCATAACGCATAACGCATAACGCATAACGCATAAAGTATAACGCATAACGCATAACGTGTAAATCATAACGCATAACGCATAAAGCATAACGCATAACGCATAACGCATAACGCATATCGCATAACGCATAATACATAACGTATAACGCATAACGCATACCGTATAACGCATAACGCCTAACGCATAACGCAAACGTATAACGCACAACGCATAACGCATAACGCATAACGCATAACATATAACGCATAACGCATAACGCATAACGCATAACGCATAACGCATAACGCATAACGCATAACGCATAACGCACAACGCATAACGCATAACGCATAACGCATAACATATAACGCATAACGCATAAAGCATAACGAACAACCCATAACGAATAATCCATAACGCATAACGCATAACGCATAACGCAAACGTATAACGCACAACGCATAACGCATAACGCATAACGCATAACATATAACGCATAACGCATAACGCATAACGCATAACGCATAACGCATAACGCATAACGCATAACGCATAACGCATAACGCATAACGCACAACGCATAACGCATAACGCACAACGCATAACGCATAACGCATAACATATAACGCATAACGCATAACGCATAACGCATAACGCATAACGCATAACGCATAACGCATAACGCATAACGCATAACGCATAACGCATAACGCATAACGCATAACGCATAACGCATAACGCATAAAGTATAACGCATAACGCATAACGTGTAAATCATAACGCATAACGCATAAAGCATAACGCATAACGCATAACGCATAACGCATATCGCATAACGCATAATACATAACGTATAACGCATAACGCATACCGTATAACGCATAACGCCTAACGCATAACGCAAACGTATAACGCACAACGCATAACGCATAACGCATAACGCATAACATATAACGCATAACGCATAACGCATAACGCATAACGCATAACGCATAACGCATAACGCATAACGCATAACGCACAACGCATAACGCATAACGCATAACGCATAACGCATAACATATAACGCACAACGCATAACGCATAACGCATAACGCATAACATATAACGCATAACGCATAACGCAAACGTATAACGCACAACGCATAACGCATAACGCATAACGCATAACGCATAACATATAACGCATAACGCATAACGCATAACGCATAACGCATAACGCATAACGCACAACGCATAACGCATAACGCATAACGCATAACATATAACGCATAACGCATAAAGCATAACGAACAACCCATAACGAATAATCCATAACGCATAACGCATAACGCATAACGCATAACGCATAAAGTATAACGCATAACGCATAACGCATAACGCAAACTTATAACGCACAACGCATAGCGCATAACGCATAACGCATAACGCATAACGCATAACGCATAACGCATAACGCATAACGGATCACGCATAACGCATAACGCATAACGCATAACGCATAACGCATAACGCATAACGCATAACGCATAACGCATAACGCATAACGCATAAAGCATAACGCATAACGCATAACGCATAACGCATAAAGCATAACGCATAACGCATAACGCATAACGCATAACGTGTAACGCATAACGCATAACGCATAACGCATAACGCATAACACATAAAGCATAACGCATAACGCATAACGCATAACGCATAACGCATACCGCATAACGCATAACGCATAACGCATAACGCATAACGCATAACGCATAACGCATAACGCATAACGCATAACGCATAACGCATAACGCATAACGCATAAAGCATAACGCATAACGCATACCGTATAACGCATAATGCATAACGCATAAAGCATAACGCATAACGCACAACGCATAACGCATAACGCATAACGCATAACGCATAACGCATAACGCATATCGCATACCGTATAACGCATAACGCATAACCATAACGCATAACGCATAACCCATAACGCATAACGCACAACGCATAACGTATAACGCATAATGCATAACGCATAACATATAACGCATAACGCATAACGCATAACGCATAACCCATAACGCATAACGCATAACGCACAACGCATAACGCATAACGCATAACGCATAACATATAACGCATAACGCATAACGCATAACGCATAACGCATAACGCATAACGCATAACGCATAACGCATAACGCATACCGTATAACGCATAACGCATAACGAACACCGGAAAACCCATAACGCCTAACGCATAACGGATCACCAATAACGCATAATGCATAACGCATAACGCATAACGCATAACGCATAACGCATACCGTATAACGCATAACGCATAACGAACACCGGAAAACCCATAACGCCTAACGCATAACGGATCACCAATAACGCATAATGCATAACGCATAACGCATAACGCATAACGCATAACGCATAACGCATAACGCATAACGCATAACGCATAACGCATAACGCATAACGCATAACGCATAACGCATAACGCATAACGCATAACGCATAACGCATAACGCATAACGCATAACGCATAACGCATAACGCATAACGCATAACGCATAACGCATAACGCATAACGCATAACGCATAACGCATAACGCATAACGCATAACGCATAACGCATAACGCATAACGCATAACGCAGAACGCATAACGCATAACGCATAACGCATAACGCAAAACGCATAACGCATAACGCATAACGCATAACGCATAACGCATAACGCATATCGCATAACACATACGCATAACGCATAAGGCATAACGCATTACGCATAACTTTTAACTCATAACTCATAACGAATAACGCATAACGCAAAATGAATAACGCATAAAGCATAACGCATAACCCATAACCCTTAACGCATAACGCATAACGCATAATGCACAACGCTTAACGAATACCGCAAATCGCATAACGCCTAACGCATAACGGATCACGCATGACGCATAAAGCATAACGCATAACGCATAACGCATATCGCATAACGTATAAATCATAACCCATAACGCACAACGCATAACGCATAATGCACAACGCATAACGAATACCGCAAAACGCATAACGCATAACGCATAACTCATAACGCATAACGCATAACCCATAACGCATAACGCATAACACATAACGCATAACGCATAACGCATAACGCATAACGCATAACGTGTAACTCATAACGCATAACGCATAAAGCATAACGCATAACGCATAACGCATAACGCATATCGCATAACGCATAATACATAACGTATAACGCATAACGCATACCGTATAACGCATAACGCATAACGCATAACGCAAACGTATAACGCACAACGCATAACGCATAACGCATAACGCATAACATATAACGCATAACGCATAACGCATAACGCATAACCCATAACGCATAACGCATAACGCATAACGCACAACGCATAACGCATAACGCATAACGCATAACATATAACGCATAACGCATAACGCATAACGCATAACGCATAACGCATAACGCATAACGCATAACGCATAACGCATAACGCATAACGCATATCGCACAACGCATAACGCATAACGTATAACGCATAACGCATACCGTATAACGCATAACGCATAACGCATAACGCAAACGTATAAGGCACAACGCATAACGCATAACGCATAACGCATAACATATAACGCATAACGCATAACGCATAACGCATAACGCATAAAGCATAACGCATAACGCATAACGCATAACGCATAACGCATATCGCATAACGCATAACGCATAACGCATAACGCATAACGCATAACGCATAATGCATAACGCATAACGCATAACGCATAACGCATAACGCATAACGTATAACGCATAACGCATACCGTATAACGCATAACGCATAACGCATAACGCAAACGTATAGCGCACAACGCATAATGCATAAACCATAACGCTTACTTCATAACGCATAACGCATAATGCACAACGCATAACGCATAACGCATAACGTATAACGCATAACGCATACCGTATAACGCATAATGCATAACGCATAACGCATAACGCATAACGCATAACGCATAACGTATAACGCATAACGCATACCGTATAACACATAACGCATAACGCATAACGCAAACGTATAGCGCACAACGCATAATGCATAAACCATAACCCTTACTTCATAACGCCATAACGCATAACGCATAACGCATAACGCATAACGCATAACGCATAAAGCATAACGCATAACGCATAACGCAAACGTATAACGCACAACGCATAACGCATAACGCATAACGCATAACGCATAACGCATAACGTATAACGCATAACGCATAACGCATAACGCATAACGCATAACGCATAACGCATAACGCATAACCATAACGCATAACGCATAACGCATAACGCATAACGCATAACCATAACGCATAACGCATAACCCATAACGCATAACGCATAACGCATAACGTATAACGCATAACGCATACCGTATAACGCATAATGCATAACGCATAACGCATAACGCATAACGCATAACGCATAACGCATACCGTATAACGCATAACGCATAACGCATGACGCAAACGTATAGCGCACAACGCATAACGCAAAACGCATAACGTTAACGCATAACTCATAACGCATAAGGCTTGATGCATGACGCATATCGCATATCGCATAACGCATAAGGCTTGATGCATGAAGTATATCGCATAACGCATAAGGCATAACGCATAATACATAACGTATAACGCATTATGCATAACGCATAACGCATAACGCATAACGCATAACGCATAACGCATAACGCATAACGCATAACGCATAACGCATATCGCATAACACATACGCATAACGCATAAGGCATAACGCATTACGCATAACTTTTAACTCATAACTCATAACGAATAACGCATAACGCAAAATGAATAACGCATAAAGCATAACGCATAACGCATAACGCATAACGCATATCGCATAACGCATAATACATAACGTATAACGCATAACGCATACCGTATAACGCATAACGCATAACGCATAACGCAAACGTATAACTCACAACGCATAACGCATAACGCATAACGCATAACATATAACGCATAACGCATAACGCATAACGCATAACGCATAACGCATAACGCATAACGCACAACGCATAACGCATAACGCATAACGCATAACATATAACGCATAATGCATAACGCATAACGCATAACGCATAACGCATAACGCATAACGCATAACGCATAACGCATAACGCATATCGCACAACGCATAACGCATAACGTATAACGCATAACGCATACCGTATAACGCATAACGCATAACGCAAACGTATAAGGCACAACGCATAACGCATAACGCATAACGCATAACATATAACGCATAACGCATAACGCATAACGCATAACGCATAAAGCATAACGCATAACGCATAACGCATAACGCATAACGCATTTCGCATAACGCATAACGCATAACACATAACGCATAACGCATAACGCATAACGCATAACGCATAACGCATAACGTGTAACTCATAACGCATAACGCATAAAGCATAACGCATAACGCATAACGCATAACGCATATCGCATAACGCATAATACTTAACGTATAACGCACAACGCATAACGCATAACGCATAACGCATAACGCATAACGCACAACGCATAACGCATAACGCATAACATATAACGCATAACGCATAACGCATAACGCATAACGCATAACGCATATCGCATAACGCATAACGCATAACGCATAACGCATAACGCATAACGTGTAACTCATAACGCATAACGCATAAAGCATAACGCATAACGCATAACGCATAACGCATATCGCATAACGCATAATACTTAACGTATAACGCACAACGCATAACGCATAACGCATAACGCATAACGCATAACGCACAACGCATAACGCATAACGCATAACGCATAACGCATAACGCATAACGCATATCGCATACCGTATAACGCATAACGCATAACGCATAACGCATAACGCAAACGTATAACGCACAACGCATAACGCATAACGCATAACGCATAACATATAACGCATAACGCATAACGCATAACGCATAACGCATATCGCATAACGCATAACGCATAACGCATAACGCATAACGCATAACGCATAACGCATAACGCATAACGCATAACTCATAACGCATAACGCATAAAGCATAACGCATAACGCATAACGCAAACGTATAACGCACAACGCATAACGCATAACGCATAACTCATAACGCATAATGTATAACGCATAACGCATAACGCATAACGCATAACGCATAACGCATAACGCATAACCATAACGCATAACGCATAACCCATAACGCATAACGCACAACGCATAACGTATAACGCATAATGCATAACGCATACCGTATAACGCATAATGCATAACGCATAAAGCATAACGCATAACGCATAACGCATAACGCATAACGCATAACGCATAACGCATAACGCATAACGCATAACGCATAACGCATAACGCATAACGCATAAAGCAAAACGCATAACGCAAACGTATAACGCACAACGCATAACGCATAACGCATAACGCATAACGCATAACGCATAACGTATAACGCATAACGCATAACGCATAACGCATAACGCATAACGCAAAACGCATAACCATAACGCATAACGCATAACCCATAACGCATAACGCATAACGCATAACGTATAACGCATAACGCGTACCGTATAACGCATAATGCATAACGCATAACGCATAACGCATAACGCATAACGCATAACGCATAACGCATAACGTATAACGCATAACGCATACCGTATAACGCATAACGCATAACGAACACCGGAAAACCCATAACGCCTAACGCATAACGGATCACCAATAACGCATAATGCATAACGCATAAAGCATAACGCATAACGCATAACGCATAACGCATAACGCATAACGCATAACGCATAACGCATAACGCATAACGCATAACGCATAACGCATAACGCATAACGCATAACGCATAACGCATAACGCATAACGCATAACGCATAACGCATAACGCATAACGCATAACGCATAACGCATAACGCATAACGCATAACGCATAACGCATAACGCATAACGCATAACGCATAACGCATAACGCATAACGCATAACGCATAACGCATAACGCATAACGCATAACGCATAACGCATAACGCATAACGCATAACGCATAACGCATAACGCATAACGCATAACGCATAACGCATAACGCATAACGCATAACGCATAACGCATAACGCATAACGCATAACGCATAACGCATAACGCATAACGCATAACGCATAACGCATAACGCAAAACGCATAACGCATAACGCATAACGCATAACGCATAACGCATAACGCATATCGCATAACACATACGCATAACGCATAAGGCATAACGCATTACGCATAACTTTTAACTCATAACTCATAACGAATAACGCATAACGCAAAATGAATAACGCATAAAGCATAACGCATAACCCATAACCCTTAACGCATAACGCATAACGCATAATGCACAACGCTTAACGAATACCGCAAATCGCATAACGCCTAACGCATAACGGATCACGCATGACGCATAAAGCATAACGCATAACGCATAACGCATATCGCATAACGTATAAATCATAACCCATAACGCACAACGCATAACGCATAATGCACAACGCATAACGAATACCGCAAAACGCATAACGCATAACGCATAACTCATAACGCATAACGCATAACCCATAACGCATAACGCATAACACATAACGCATAACGCATAACGCATAACGCATAACGCATAACGTGTAACTCATAACGCATAACGCATAAAGCATAACGCATAACGCATAACGCATAACGCATATCGCATAACACATAATACATAACGTATAACGCATAACGCATACCGTATAACGCATAACGCATAACGCATAACGCAAACGTATAACGCACAACGCATAACGCATAACGCATAACGCATAACATATAACGCATAACGCATAACGCATAACGCATAACCCATAACGCATAACGCATAACGCACAACGCATAACGCATAACGCATAACGCATAACATATAACGCATAACGCATAACGCATAACGCATAACGCATAACGCATAACGCATAACGCATAAGGCATAACGCATATCGCACAACGCATAACGCATAACGTATAACGCATAACGCATACCGTATAACGCATAACGCATAACGCATAACGCAAACGTATAAGGCACAACGCATAACGCATAACGCATAACGCATAACATATAACGCATAACGCATAACGCATAACGCATAACGCATAAAGCATAACGCATAACGCATAACGCATAACGCATAACGCATATCGCATAACGCATAACGCATAACGCATAACGCATAACGCATAACGCATAACGCATAAAGCATAATGCATAACGCATAACGCATAACGCATAACCCATAACGCATAACGCATAACGCACAACGCATAACGCATAACGCATAACGCATAACATATAACGCATAACGCATAACGCATAACGCATAACGCATAACGCATAACGCATAACGCATAACGCATAACGCATAACGCATAACGCATAACGCATATCGCACAACGCATAACGCATAACGTATAACGCATAACGCATACCGTATAACGCATAACGCATAACGCATAACGCAAACGTATAAGGCACAACGCATAACGCATAACGCATAACGCATAACATATAACGCATAACGCATAACGCATAACGCATAACGCATAAAGCATAACGCATAACGCATAACGCATAACGCATAACGCATATCGCATAACGCATAACGCATAACGCATAACGCATAACGCATAACGCATAACGCATAAAGCATAATGCATAACGCATAACGCAAACGTATAACGCACAACGCATAACGCATAACGCATATCGCATAACGCATAACGTATAACGCATAACGCATAACGCATAACGCATAACGCATAACGCATAACGCATAACGCATATCGCATAACGCATAACGCATAACCATAACGCATAACGCATAACCCATAACGCATAACGCATAACGCATAACGTATAACGCATAACGCATACCGTATAACGCATAATGCATAACGCATAAAGCATAACGCATAACGCATAACGCATAACGCATAACGCATAACGCATAACGCATAACGCATAACGCATAACGCATAACGCATAACGCATAACGCATAACGCGTAACGCGTAACGCATAACGCATAACGCATAACGCATAACGCATAACGCATAACGCATAACGCATAACGCATAACGTATAACGCATAACGCATAACGCATAACGCATAACGCATAACGCATAACGCATAACGCATAACCATAACGCATAACGCATAACCCATAACGCATAACGAATAACGCATAACTTATAACGCATAACGCATACCGTATAACGCATAATGCATAACGCATAACGCATAACGCATAACGCATAACGCATAACGTATAACGCATAACGCATACCGTATAACGCATAACGCATAACGCATAACGCAAACGTATAGCGCACAACGCATAATGCATAAACCATAACGCTTACTTCATAACGCATAACGCATAATGCACAACGCATAACGCATAACGCATAACGTATAACGCATAACGCATACCGTATAACGCATAATGCATAACGCATAACACATAACGCATAACGCATAACGCATAACGTATAACGCATAACGCATACCGTATAACACATAACGCATAACGCATAACGCAAACGTATAGCGCACAACGCATAATGCATAAACCATAACCCTTACTTCATAACGCCATAACGCATAACGCATAACGCATAACGCATAACGCATAACGCATAACGCATAACGCATAACGCATAACGCAAACGTATAACGCACAACGCATAACGCATAACGCATAACGCATAACGCATAACGCATAACGTATAACGCATAACGCATAACGCATAACGCATAACGCATAACGCATAACGCATAACGCATAACCATAACGCATAACGCATAACGCATAACGCATAACGCATAACCATAACGCATAACGCATAACCCATAACGCATAACGCATAACGCATAACGTATAACGCATAACGCATACCGTATAACGCATAATGCATAACGCATAACGCATAACGCATAACGCATAACGCATAACGCATACCGTATAACGCATAACACATAACGCATGACGCAAACGTATAGCGCACAACGCATAACGCAAAACGCATAACGTTAACGCATAACTCATAACGCATAAGGCTTGATGCATGACGCATATCGCATATCGCATAACGCATAAGGCTTGATGCATGAAGTATATCGCATAACGCATAAGGCATAACGCATAATACATAACGTATAACGCATTATGCATAACGCATAACGCATAACGCATAACGCATAACGCATAACGCATAACGCATAACGCATAACGCATATCGCATAACACATACGCATAACGCATAAGGCATAACGCATTACGCATAACTTTTAACTCATAACTCATAACGAATAACGCATAACGCAAAATGAATAACGCATAAAGCATAACGCATAACGCATAACGCATAACGCATATCGCATAACGCATAATACATAACGTATAACGCATAACGCATACCGTATAACGCATAACGCATAACGCATAACGCAAACGTATAACTCACAACGCATAACGCATAACGCATAACGCATAACATATAACGCATAACGCATAACGCATAACGCATAACGCATAACGCATAACGCATAACGCACAACGCATAACGCATAACGCATAACGCATAACATATAACGCATAATGCATAACGCATAACGCATAACGCATAACGCATAACGCATAACGCATAACGCATAACGCATAACGCATATCGCACAACGCATAACGCATAACGTATAACGCATAACGCATACCGTATAACGCATAACGCATAACGCATAACGCAAACGTATAAGGCACAACGCATAACGCATAACGCATAACGCATAACATATAACGCATAACGCATAACGCATAACGCATAACGCATAAAGCATAACGCATAACGCATAACGCATAACGCATAACGCATTTCGCATAACGCATAACGCATAACGCATAACGCATAACGCATAACCATAACGCATAACGCATAACGCATAACGCATAACGCATAACGCATAACCATAACGCATAACGCATAACCCATAACGCATAACGCATAACGCATAACGTATAACGCATAACGCATACCGTATAACGCATAATGCACAACGCATAACGCATAACGCGTAACGCGTAACGCATAACGCATAACGCATAACGCATAACGCATAACGCATAACGCATAACGCATAACGCATAACGCATAACGTATAACGCATAACGCATACCGTATAACGCATAACGCATAACGCAAACGTATAGCGCATAACGCATAATGCATAAACCATAACCCTTACTTCATAACGCCATAACGCATAATGCACAACGCATAACGAACACCGGAAAACCCATAACGCATAACGCATAATGCATAACGCATAAAGCATAACGCATAACGCATAACGCATAACGCATAACGCATAACGCGTAACGCGTAACGCATAACGCATAACGCATAACGCATAACGCATAACGCATAACGCATAACGCATAACGTATAACGCATAACGCATACCGTATAACGCATAATGCATAACGCATAAAGCATAACGCATAACGCATAACGCATAACGCATAACGCATAACGCATAACGCATAACGCATAACGCATAACGCATAACGCATAACGCGTAACGCGTAACGCATAACGCATAACGCATAACGCATAACGCATAACGCATAACGCATAACGCATAACGCATAACGTATAACGCATAACGCATAACGCATAACGCATAACGCATAACGCATAACGCAGAACGCATAACCATAACGCATAACGCATAACCCATAACGCATAACGAATAACGCATAACGTATAACGCATAACGCATTCCGTATAACGCATAATGCATAACGCATAACGCATAACGCATAACGCATAACGCATAACGTATAACGCATAACGCATAACGCATAACGCATAACGCATAACGCATAACGCATAACGCATAACGCGTAACGCGTAACGCATAACGCATAACGCATAACGCATAACGCATAACGCATAACGCATAACGCATAACGCATAACGTATAACGCATAACGCATAACGCATAACGCATAACGCATAACGCATAACGCAGAACGCATAACCATAACGCATAACGCATAACCCATAACGCATAACGAATAACGCATAACGTATAACGCATAACGCATTCCGTATAACGCATAATGCATAACGCATAACGCATAACGCATAACGCATAACGCATAACGTATAACGCATAACGCATACCGTATAACGCATAACGCATAACGCATAACGCAAACGTATAGCGCACAACGCATAATGCATAAACCATAACGCTTACTTCATAACGCATAACGCATAATGCACAACGCATAACGCATAACGCATAACGTATAACGCATAACGCATACCGTATAACGCATAATGCATAACGCATAACGCATAACGCATAACGCATAACGCATAACGTATAACGCATAACGCATACCGTATAACACATAACGCATAACGCATAACGCAAACGTATAGCGCACAACGCATAATGCATAAACCATAACCCTTACTTCATAACGCCATAACGCATAACGCATAACGCATAACGCATAACGCATAAAGCATAACGCATAACGCATAACGCAAACGTATAACGCACAACGCATAACGCATAACGCATAACGCATAACGCATAACGTATAACGCATAACGCATAACGCATAACGCATAACGCATAACGCATAACGCATAACGCATAACGCATAACCATAACGCATAACGCATAACGCATAACGCATAACGCATAACCATAACGCATAACGCATAACCCATAACGCATAACGCATAACGCATAACGTATAACGCATAACGCATAACGCATATCGCATAACACATACGCATAACGCATAAGGCATAACGCATTACGCATAACTTTTAACTCATAACTCATAACGAATAACGCATAACGCAAAATGAATAACGCATAAAGCATAACGCATAACGCATAACGCATAACGCATCTCGCATAACGCATAATACATAACGTATAACGCATAACGCATAACGCATACCGTATAACGCATAACGCATAACGCATAACGCATAACGCAAACGTATAACGCACAACGCATAACGCATAACGCATAACGCATAACATATAACGCATAACGCATAACGCATAACGCATAACGCATAACGCATAACGCACAACGCATAACGCATAACGCATAACGCATACCGTATAACGCATAACGCATAACGCATGACGCAAACGTATAGCGCACAACGCATAACGCAAAACGCATAACGTTAACGCATAACTCATAACGCATAAGGCTTGATGCATGACGCATATCGCATATCGCATAACGCATAAGGCTTGATGCATGAAGCATATCGCATAACGCATAAGGCATAACGCATAATACATAACGTATAACGCATTATGCATAACGCATAACGCATAACGCATAACGCATAACGCATAACGCATAACGCATAACGCATATCGCATAACACATACGCATAACGCATAAGGCATAACGCATTACGCATAACTTTTAACTCATAACTCATAACGAATAACGCATAACGCAAAATGAATAACGCATAAAACATAACGCATAACGCATAACGCATAACGCATATCGCATAACGCATAATACATAACGTATAACGCATAACGCATAACGCATACCGTATAACGAATAACGCATAACGCAAACGTATAACGCACAACGCATAACGCATAACGCATAACGCACAACGCATAACGCATAACGCATAACGCATAACATATAACGCATAACGCATAACGCATAACGCATAACGCATAACGCATAACGCATAACGCATAACGCATAACGCATATCGCACAACGCATAACGCATAACGTATAACGCATAACGCATAACGCATAACGCATAACGCATAAAGCAAAACGCATAACGCAAACGTATAACGCACAACGCATAACGCATAACGCATAAAGCATAACGCATAACGCATAACGTATAACGCATAACGCATAACGCATAACGCATAACGCATAACGCATAACGCAAAACGCATAACCATAACGCATAACGCATAACCCATAACGCATAACGCATAACGCATAACGTATAACGCATAACGCGTACCGTATAACGCATAATGCATAACGCATAACGCATAACGCATAACGCATAACGCATAACGCATAACGCATAACGCATAACGCATAACGCATAACGCATAACGCATAACGCATAACGCATAACGCATAACGCATAACGCATAACGCATAACGCATAACGCATAACGCATAACGCATAACGCAAAACGCATAACGCATAACGCATAACGCATAACGCATAACGCATAACGCATATCGCATAACACATACGCATAACGCATAAGGCATAACGCATTACGCATAACTTTTAACTCATAACTCATAACGAATAACGCATAACGCAAAATGAATAACGCATAAAGCATAACGCATAACCCATAACCCTTAACGCATAACGCATAACGCATAATGCACAACGCTTAACGAATACCGCAAATCGCATAACGCCTAACGCATAACGGATCACGCATGACGCATAAAGCATAACGCATAACGCATAACGCATATCGCATAACGTATAAATCATAACCCATAACGCACAACGCATAACGCATAATGCACAACGCATAACGAATACCGCAAAACGCATAACGCATAACGCATAACTCATAACGCATAACGCATAACCCATAACGCATAACGCATAACGCATAACGCATAACGCATAACGCATAACGCATAACGCATAACGTGTAACTCATAACGCATAACGCATAAAGCATAACGCATAACGCATAACGCATAACGCATATCGCATAACGCATAATACATAACGTATAACGCATAACGCATACCGTATAACGCATAACGCATAACGCATAACGCAAACGTATAACGCACAACGCATAACGCATAACGCATAACGCATAACATATAACGCATAACGCATAACGCATAACGCATAACCCATAACGCATAACGCATAACGCACAACGCATAACGCATAACGCATAACGCATAACATATAACGCATAACGCATAACGCATAACGCATAACGCATAACGCATAACGCATAACGCATAACGCATAACGCATAACGCATAACGCATATCGCACAACGCATAACGCATAACGTATAACGCATAACGCATACCGTATAACGCATAACGCATAACGCATAACGCAAACGTATAAGGCACAACGCATAACGCATAACGCATAACGCATAACATATAACGCATAACGCATAACGCATAACGCATAACGCATAAAGCATAACGCATAACGCATAACGCATAACGCATAACGCATATCGCATAACGCATAACGCATAACGCATAACGCATAACGCATAACGCATAACGCATAAAGCATAATGCATAACGCATAACGCATAACGCATAACCCATAACGCATAACGCATAACGCACAACGCATAACGCATAACGCATAACGCATAACATATAACGCATAACGCATAACGCATAACGCATAACGCATAACGCATAACGCATAACGCATAACGCATAACGCATAACGCATAACGCATGACGCATATCGCACAACGCATAACGCATAACGTATAACGCATAACGCATACCGTATAACGCATAACGCATAACGCATAACGCAAACGTATAAGGCACAACGCATAACGCATAACGCATAACGCATAACATATAACGCATAACGCATAACGCATAACGCATAACGCATAAAGCATAACGCATAACGCATAACGCATAACGCATAACGCATAACGCATAACGCATAACGCATAACGCATAACGCATAACGCATAACGCATAACGCATAAAGCATAATGCATAACGCATAACGCAAACGTATAACGCACAACGCATAACGCATAACGCATATCGCATAACGCATAACGTATAACGCATAACGCATAACGCATAACGCATAACGCATAACGCATAACGCATAACGCATATCGCATAACGCATAACGCATAACCATAACGCATAACGCATAACCCATAACGCATAACGCATAACGCATAACGTATAACGCATAACGCATACCGTATAACGCATAATGCATAACGCATAAAGCATAACGCATAACGCATAACGCATAACGCATAACGCATAACGCATAACGCATAACGCATAACGCATAACGCATAACGCATAACGCATAACGCGTAACGCGTAACGCATAACGCATAACGCATAACGCATAACGCATAACGCATAACGCATAACGCATAACGCATAACGTATAACGCATAACGCATAACGCATAACGCATAACGCATAACGCATAACGCATAACGCATAACGCATAACCATAACGCATAACGCATAACCCATAACGCATAACGAATAACGCATAACTTATAACGCATAACGCATACCGTATAACGCATAACGCATAACGCATAACGCATAACGCATAACGCATAACGCATAACGTATAACGCATAACGCATACCGTATAACGCATAACGCATAACGCATAACGCAAACGTATAGCGCACAACGCATAATGCATAAACCATAACGCTTACTTCATAACGCATAACGCATAATGCACAACGCATAACGCATAACGCATAACGTATAACGCATAACGCATACCGTATAACGCATAATGCATAACGCATAACGCATAACGTATAACGCATAACGCATAACGTATAACGCATAACGCATACCGTATAACGCATAACGCATAACGCATAACGCAAACGTATAGCGCACAACGCATAATGCATAAACCATAACCCTTACTTCATAACGCCATAACGCATAACGCATAACGCATAACGCATAACGCATAACGCATAACGCATAACGCATAACGCATAACGCAAACGTATAACGCACAACGCATAACGCATAACGCATAACGCATAACGCATAACGCATAACGTATAACGCATAACGCATAACGCATAACGCATAACGCATAACGCATAACGCATAACGCATAACCATAACGCATAACGCATAACGCATAACGCATAACGCATAACCATAACGCATAACGCATAACCCATAACGCATAACGCATAACGCATAACGTATAACGCATAACGCATACCGTATAACGCATAATGCATAACGCATAACGCATAACGCATAACGCATAACGCATAACGCATACCGTATAACGCATAACGCATAACGCATGACGCAAACGTATAGCGCACAACGCATAACGCAAAACGCATAACGTTAACGCATAACTCATAACGCATAAGGCTTGATGCATGACGCATATCGCATATCGCATAACGCATAAGGCTTGATGCATGAAGTATATCGCATAACGCATAAGGCATAACGCATAATACATAACGTATAACGCATTATGCATAACGCATAACGCATAACGCATAACGCATAACGCATAAAGCATAACGCATAACGCATAACGCATAACGCATATCGCATAACACATACGCATAACGCATAAGGCATAACGCATTACGCATAACTTTTAACTCATAACTCATAACGAATAACGCATAACGCAAAATGAATAACGCATAAAGCATAACGCATAACGCATAACGCATAACGCATATCGCATAACGCATAATACATAACGTATAACGCATAACGCATACCGTATAACGCATAACGCATAACGCATAACGCAAACGTATAACTCACAACGCATAACGCATAACGCATAACGCATAACATATAACGCATAACGCATAACGCATAACGCATAACGCATAACGCATAACGCATAACGCATAACGCACAACGCATAACGCATAACGCATAACGCATAACATATAACGCATAATGCATAACGCATAACGCATAACGCATAACGCATAACGCATAACGCATAACGCATAACGCATAACGCATATCGCACAACGCATAACGCATAACGCAAAATGAATAACGCATAAAGCATAACGCATAACGCATAACGCATAACGCATCTCGCATAACGCATAATACATAACGTATAACGCATAACGCATAACGCATACCGTATAACGCATAACGCATAACGCATAACGCAAACGTATAACGCACAACGCATAACGCATAACGCATAACGCATAACATATAACGCATAACGCATAACGCATAACGCATAACGCGTAACGCATAACGCATAACGCATAACGCATAACACACAACGCATAACGCATAACGCATAACGCATACCGTATAACGCATAACGCATAACGCATGACGCAAACGTATAGCGCACAACGCATAACGCAAAACGCATAACGTTAACGCATAACTCATAACGCATAAGGCTTGATGCATGACGCATATCGCATATCGCATAACGCATAAGGCTTGATGCATGAAGCATATCTCATAACGCATAAGGCATAACGCATAATACATAACGTATAACGCATTATGCATAACGCATAACGCATAACGCATAACGCATAACGCATAACGCATAACGCATAACGCATATCGCATAACACATACGCATAACGCATAAGGCATAACGCATTACGCATAACTTTTAACTCATAACTCATAACGAATAACGCATAACGCAAAATGAATAACGCATAAAACATAACGCATAACGCATAACGCATAACGCATATCGCATAACGCATAATACATAACGTATAACGCATAACGCATAACGCATACCGTATAACGAATAACGCATAACGCAAACGTATAACGCACAACGCATAACGCATAACGCATAACATATAACGCATAACGCATAACGCATAACGCATAACGCATAACGCATAACGCATAACGCATAACGCACAACGCATAACGCATAACGCATAACGCATAACATATAACGCATAACGCATAACGCATAACGCATAACGCATAACGCATAACGCATAACGCATAACGCATAACGCATAACGCATATCGCACAACGCATAACGCATAACGTATAACGCATAACGCATACCGTATAACACATAACGCATAACGCATAACGCAAACGTATAAGGCACAACGCATAACGCATAACGCATGACGCATAACATATAACGCATAACGCATAACGCATAACGCATAACGCATAAAGCATAACGCATAACGCATAACGCATAACGCATAACGCATATCGCATAACGCATAACGCATAACGCATAACGCATAACGCATAACGCATAACGCATAAAGCATAACGCATAACGCATAACGCAAACGTATAACGCACAACGCATAACGCATAACGCATAACGCATAACGCATAACGCATAACGCATAACGTATAACGCATAACGCATAACGCATAACGCATAACGCATACCGTATAACACATAACGCATAACGCATAACGCAAACGTATAGCGCACAACGCATAATGCATAAACCATAACCCTTACTTCATAACGCCATAACGCATAACGCATAACGCATAACGCATATCGCATAACGCATAAAGCATAACGCATAACGCATAACGCAAACGTATAACGCACAACGCATAACGCATAACGCATAACGCATAACGCATAACGCATAACGTATAACGCATAACGCATAACGCATAACGCATAACGCATAACGCATAACGCATAACGCATAACCATAACGCATAACGCATAACGCATAACGCATAACGCATAACCATAACGCATAACGCATAACCCATAACGCATAACGCATAACGCATAACGTATAACGCATAACGCATACCGTATAACGCATAACGCATACCGTATAACGCATAATGCATAACGCATAAAGCATAACGCATAACGCATAACGCATAACGCATAACGCATAACGCATAACGCATAACGCATAACGCATAACGCATAACGCATAACGCATAACGCGTAACGCGTAACGCATAACGCATAACGCATAACGCATAACGCATAACGCATAACGCATAACGCATAACGCATAACGTATAACGCATAACGCATAACGCATAACGCATAACGCATAACGCATAACGCATAACGCATAACGCATAACCATAACGCATAACGCATAACCCATAACGCATAACGAATAACGCATAACTTATAACGCATAACGCATACCGTATAACGCATAATGCATAACGCATAACGCATAACGCATAACGCATAACGCATAACGTATAACGCATAACGCATACCGTATAACGCATAACGCATAACGCATAACGCAAACGTATAGCGCACAACGCATAATGCATAAACCATAACGCTTACTTCATAACGCATAACGCATAATGCACAACGCATAACGCATAACGCATAACGTATAACGCATAACGCATACCGTATAACGCATAATGCATAACGCATAACGCATAACGTATAACGCATAACGCATAACGTATAACGCATAACGCATACCGTATAACACATAACGCATAACGCATAACGCAAACGTATAGCGCACAACGCATAATGCATAAACCATAACCCTTACTTCATAACGCCATAACGCATAACGCATAACGCATAACGCATAACGCATAACGCATAACGCATAACGCATAACGCATAACGCAAACGTATAACGCACAACGCATAACGCATAACGCATAACGCATAACGCATAACGCATAACGTATAACGCATAACGCATAACGCATAACGCATAACGCATAACGCATAACGCATAACCATAACGCATAACGCATAACGCATAACGCATAACGCATAACCATAACGCATAACGCATAACCCATAACGCATAACGCATAACGCATAACGTATAACGCATAACGCATACCGTATAACGCATAATGCATAACGCATAACGCATAACGCATAACGCATAACGCATAACGCATACCGTATAACGCATAACGCATAACGCATGACGCAAACGTATAGCGCACAACGCATAACGCAAAACGCATAACGTTAACGCATAACTCATAACGCATAAGGCTTGATGCATGACGCATATCGCATATCGCATAACGCATAAGGCTTGATGCATGAAGTATATCGCATAACGCATAAGGCATAACGCATAATACATAACGTATAACGCATTATGCATAACGCATAACGCATAACGCATAACGCATAACGCATAACGCATAACGCATAACGCATAACGCATAACGCATATCGCATAACACATACGCATAACGCATAAGGCATAACGCATTACGCATAACTTTTAACTCATAACTCATAACGAATAACGCATAACGCAAAATGAATAACGCATAAAGCATAACGCATAACGCATAACGCATAACGCATATCGCATAACGCATAATACATAACGTATAACGCATAACGCATACCGTATAACGCATAACGCATAACGCAAACGTATAACTCACAACGCATAACGCATAACGCATAACGCATAACATATAACGCATAACGCATAACGCATAACGCATAACGCATAACGCATAACGCATAACGCATAACGCACAACGCATAACGCATAACGCATAACGCATAACATATAACGCATAATGCATAACGCATAACGCATAACGCATAACGCATAACGCATAACGCATAACGCATAACGCATAACGCATATCGCACAACGCATAACGCATAACGCAAAATGAATAACGCATAAAGCATAACGCATAACGCATAACGCATAACGCATCTCGCATAACGCATAATACATAACGTATAACGCATAACGCATAACGCATACCGTATAACGCATAACGCATAACGCATAACGCAAACGTATAACGCACAACGCATAACGCATAACGCATAACGCATAACATATAACGCATAACGCATAACGCATAACGCATAACGCATAACGCATAACGCATAACGCATAACACACAACGCATAACGCATAACGCATAACGCATACCGTATAACGCATAACGCATAACGCATGACGCAAACGTATAGCGCACAACGCATAACGCAAAACGCATAACGTTAACGCATAACTCATAACGCATAAGGCTTGATGCATGACGCATATCGCATATCGCATAACGCATAAGGCTTGATGCATGAAGCATATCTCATAACGCATAAGGCATAACGCATAATACATAACGTATAACGCATTATGCATAACGCATAACGCATAACGCATAACGCATAACGCATAACGCATAACGCATATCGCATAACACATACGCATAACGCATAAGGCATAACGCATTACGCATAACTTTTAACTCATAACTCATAACGAATAACGCATAACGCAAAATGAATAACGCATAAAACATAACGTATAACGCATAACGCATAACGCATACCGTATAACGAATAACGCATAACGCAAACGTATAACGCACAACGCATAACGCATAACGCATAACATATAACGCATAACGCATAACGCATAACGCACAACGCATAACGCATAACGCATAACGCATAACATATAACGCATAACGCATAACGCATAACGCATAACGCATAACGCATAACGCATAACGCATAACGCATAACGCATAACGCATATCGCACAACGCATAACGCATAACGTATAACGCATAACGCATACCGTATAACACATAACGCATAACGCATAACGCAAACGTATAAGGCACAACGCATAACGCATAACGCATGACGCATAACATATAACGCATAACGCATAACGCATAACGCATAACGCATAAAGCATAACGCATAACGCATAACGCATAACGCATAACGCATATCGCATAACGCATAACGCATAACGCATAACGCATAACGCATAACGCATAAAGCATAACGCATAACGCATAACGCAAACGTATAACGCACAACGCATAACGCATAACGCATAACGCATAACGCATAACGCATAACGCATAACGTATAACGCATAACGCATAACGCATAACGCATAACGCATACCGTATAACACATAACGCATAACGCATAACGCAAACGTATAGCGCACAACGCATAATGCATAAACCATAACCCTTACTTCATAACGCCATAACGCATAACGCATAACGCATAACGCATATCGCATAACGCATAAAGCATAACGCATAACGCATAACGCAAACGTATAACGCACAACGCATAACGCATAACGCATAACGCATAACGCATAACGCATAACGTATAACGCATAACGCATAACGCATAACGCATAACGCATAACGCATAACGCATAACGCATAACCATAACGCATAACGCATAACGCATAACGCATAACGCATAACCATAACGCATAACGCATAACCCATAACGCATAACGCATAACGCATAACGTATAACGCATAACGCATACCGTATAACGCATAATGCATAACGCATAACCATAACGCATAACGCATAACCCATAACGCATAACGAATAACGCATAACGTATAACGCATAACGCATACCGTATAACGCATAATGCATAACGCATAACGCATAACGCATAACGCATAACGTATAACGCATAACGCATACCGTATAACGCATAACGCATAACGCATAACGCAAACGTATAGCGCACAACGCATAATGCATAAACCATAACCCTTACTTCATAACGCATAACGCATAATGCACAACGCATAACGCATAACGCATAACGTATAACGCATAACGCATACCGTATAACGCATAACGCATAACCCATAACGCATAACGCATAACGCACAACGCATAACGCATAACGCATAACGCATAACATATAACGCATAACGCATAACGCATAACGCATAACGCATAACGCATAACGCATAACGCATAACGCATAACGCATAACGCATATCGCACAACGCATAACGCATAACGTATAACGCATAACGCATACCGTATAACGCATAACGCATAACGCATAACGCAAACGTATAAGGCACAACGCATAACGCATAACGCATATCGCATAACGCATAATACATAACGTATAACGCATAACGCATAACGCATACCGTATAACGAATAACGCATAACGCAAACGTATAACGAACAACGCATAACGCATAACGCATAACATATAACGCATAACGCATAACGCATAACGCATAACGCATAACGCATAACGCATAACGCATAACGCACAACGCATAACGCATAACGCATAACGCATAACATATAACGCATAACGCATAACGCATAACGCATAACGCATAACGCATAACGCATAACGCATAACGCATAACGCATAACGCATATCGCACAACGCATAACGCATAACGTATAACGCATAACGCATACCGTATAACACATAACGCATAACGCATAACGCAAACGTATAAGGCACAACGCATAACGCATAACGCATGACGCATAACATATAACGCATAACGCATAACGCATAACGCATAACGCATAAAGCATAACGCATAACGCATAACGCATAACGCATAACGCATATCGCATAACGCATAACGCATAACGCATAACGCATAACGCATAACGCATAACGCATAAAGCATAACGCATAACGCATAACGCAAACGTATAACGCACAACGCATAACGCATAACGCATAACGCATAACGCATAACGCATAACGCATAACGCATAACGCATAACGCATAACGCATAACGCATAACGCATACCGTATAACACATAACGCATAACGCATAACGCAAACGTATAGCGCACAACGCATAATGCATAAACCATAACCCTTACTTCATAACGCCATAACGCATAACGCATAACGCATAACGCATATCGCATAACGCATAAAGCATAACGCATAACGCATAACGCAAACGTATAACGCACAACGCATAACGCATAACGCATAACGCATAACGCATAACGCATAACGTATAACGCATAACGCATAACGCATAACGCATAACGCATAACGCATAACGCATAACGCATAACCATAACGCATAACGCATAACGCATAACGCATAACGCATAACCATAACGCATAACGCATAACCCATAACGCATAACGCATAACGCATAACGTATAACGCATAACGCATACCGTATAACGCATAATGCATAACGCATAACCATAACGCATAACGCATAACCCATAACGCATAACGAATAACGCATAACGTATAACGCATAACGCATACCGTATAACGCATAATGCATAACGCATAACGCATAACGCATAACGCATAACGTATAACGCATAACGCATACCGTATAACGCATAACGCATAACGCATAACGCAAACGTATAGCGCACAACGCATAATGCATAAACCATAACCCTTACTTCATAACGCATAACGCATAATGCACAACGCATAACGCATAACGCATAACGTATAACGCATAACGCATACCGTATAACGCATAATGCATAACACATACGCATAACGCATAAGGCATAACGCATTACGCATAACTTTTAACTCATAACTCATAACGAATAACGCATAACGCAAAATGAATAACGCATAAAGCATAACGCATAACGCATAACGCATAACGCATAACGCATAACGCATAACGCATAACGCATGAAGCATAACGCATAACGCATAACGCAAACGTATAACGCACAACGCATAACGCATAACGCATAACGCATAACGCATAACGCATAACGTATAACGCATAACGCATAACGCATAACGCATAACGCATAACGCATAACGCATAACGCATATCGCATAACGCATAACGCATAACCATAACGCATAACGCATAACCCATAACGCATAACGCATAACGCATAACGCATAACGTATAACGCATAACGCATACCGTATAACGCATAATGCATAACGCATAAAGCATAACGCATAACGCATAACGCATAACGCATAACGCATAACGCATAACGCATAACGCATAACGCATAACGCATAACGCATAACGCATAACGCATAACGCATAACGCATAACGCATAACCATAACGCATAACGCATAACCCATAACGCATAACGAATAACGCATAACTTATAACGCATAACGCATACCGTATAACGCATAATGCATAACGCATAACGCATAACGCATAACGCATAACGCATAACGTATAACGCATAACGCATACCGTATAACGCATAACGCATAACGCATAACGCAAACGTATAGCGCACAACGCATAATGCATAAACCATAACGCTTACTTCATAACGCATAACGCATAATGCACAACGCATAACGCATAACGCATAACGTATAACGCATAACGCATACCGTATAACGCATAATGCATAACGCATAACGCATAACGCATAACGCATAACGCATAACGTATAACGCATAACGCATACCGTATAACACATAACGCATAACGCATAACGCAAACGTATAGCGCACAACGCATAATGCATAAACCATAACCCTTACTTCATAACGCCATAACGCATAACGCATAACGCATAACGCATAACGCATAACGCATAACGCATAACGCAAACGTATAACGCATAACGCATAACGCATAACGCATAACGCATAACGCATAACGCATAACGTATAACGCATAACGCATAACGCATAACGCATAACGCATAACGCATAACGCATAACGCATAACCATAACGCATAACGCATAACGCATAACGCATAACGCATAACCATAACGCATAACGCATAACCCATAACGCATAACGCATAACGCATAACGTATAACGCATAACGCATACCGTATAACGCATAATGCATAACGCATAACGCATAACGCATAACGCATAACGCATAACGCATACCGTATAACGCATAACGCATAACGCATGACGCAAACGTATAGCGCACAACGCATAACGCAAAACGCATAACGTTAACGCATAACTCATAACGCATAAGGCTTGATGCATGACGCATATCGCATATCGCATAACGCATAAGGCTTGATGCATGAAGTATATCGCATAACGCATAAGGCATAACGCATAATACATAACGTATAACGCATTATGCATAACGCATAACGCATAACGCATAACGCATAACGCATAACGCATAACGCATAACGCATAACGCATAACGCATATCGCATAACACATACGCATAACGCATAAGGCATAACGCATTACGCATAACTTTTAACTCATAACTCATAACGAATAACGCATAACGCAAAATGAATAACGCATAACGCATAACGCATAACGCATAACGCATAACGCATATCGCATAACGCATAATACATAACGTATAACGCATAACGCATACCGTATAACGCATAACGCATAACGCATAACGCAAACGTATAACTCACAACGCATAACGCATAACGCATAACGCATAACATATAACGCATAACGCATAACGCATAACGCATAACGCATAACGCATAACGCATAACGCACAACGCATAACGCATAACGCATAACGCATAACATATAACGCATAATGCATAACGCATAACGCATAACGCATAACGCATAACGCATAACGCATAACGCATAACGCATAACGCATAACGCATAACGCATAACGCATAACGCATAACGCACAACGCATAACGCATAACGCATAACGCATAACATATAACGCATAATGCATAACGCATAACGCATAACGCATAACGCATAACGCATAACGCATAACGCATAACGCATAACGCATAACGCATATCGCACAACGCATAACGCATAACGCAAAATGAATAACGCATAAAGCATAACGCATAACGCATAACGCATAACGCATCTCGCATAACGCATAATACATAACGTATAACGCATAACGCATAACGCATACCGTATAACGCATAACGCATAACGCATAACGCAAACGTATAACGCACAACGCATAACGCATAACGCATAACGCATAACATATAACGCATAACGCATAACGCATAACGCATAACGCATAACGCATAACGCATAACGCACAACGCATAACGCATAACGCATAACGCATACCGTATAACGCATAACGCATAACGCATGACGCAAACGTATAGCGCACAACGCATAACGCAAAACGCATAACGCAAACGTATAACGCATAAAACATAACGTATAACGCATAACGCATAACGCATATCGCATAACGCATAATACATAACGTATAACGCATACCGTATAACGAATAACGCATAACGCAAACGTATAACGCACAACGCATAACGCATAACGCATAACATATAACGCATAACGCATAACGCATAACGCATAACGCATAACGCATAACGCATAACGCATAACGCACAACGCATAACGCATAACGCATAACGCATAACGCTTATCGCATAACGCATAACGCATAACGTATAACGCATAACGCATAACGCATAACGCATAACGCATAACGCATAACGCATAACGCATAACGCATAACGCATGACGCATAACGCATAACGCATATCGCATAACACATAACGCATAACCCATAACGCATAACGCATAACGCATAACGCATAACGCATAACGCATAACGCAAAACGCATAACGCACAACGCATATCGCATAACGCATAACGCATAACGCATAACGCATAACGCATAACGCATAACGCATAACGCATAACGCACAACGCATATCGCATAACGCATAACGCATAACGCATAACGCATAACGCACAACGCATATCGCATAACGCATAACGCATAACGCATAACGCATAACGCATAACGCATAACGCATATCGAATAACGCATAACGTGTGACTCATAACGCATAACGCATAAAGCATAATGCATAACGCATAACGCATAACGCATAACGCATAACGCATAACGCATAACGCATAACGCATAACGCACAACGCATATCGCATAACGCATAACGCATAACGCATAACGCATGGCGCATAACTCAAAATGCATAACGCATAACGCATAACGCATATCGCATAACGCATAACGCATAACGCATAACGCATACCGCATAACGCACAACGCATATCGCATAACGCATAACGCATAACGCACAACGCATATCGCATAACGCATAACGCATAACGCATGGCGCATAACTCAAAATGCATAACGCATAACGCATAACGCATAACGCATAACGCACAACGCATATCGCATAACGCATAACGCATAACGCATAACGCATGGCGCATAACTGAAAATGCATAACGCATAACGCATAACGCATAACGCAAACGTATAACGCACAACGCATAACGAATACAGCAAAACGCATAATGCTTAACGCATAACGGATCACGCATAACGCATAACGCACAACGCATATCGCTTAACGCACAACGCATATCGCATAACGCATAACGCATAACTCAAAATGCATAACGCATAACGCATAACGCATAACGCAAACGTATAACGCACAACGCATAACGAATACAGCAAAACGCATAATGCTTAACGCATAACGGATCACGCATAACGCATAACGCATAACGCATAACGCATAACGCATAACGTATAACGCATAACGCATACCGTATAACGCATAACGCATAATGCATAACGCAAACGTATAACGCACAACGCATAACGCATAACGAACAACGGATAACGCATAACGCATAACGCATAACGCATAACGCACAACGCATATCGCATAACGCATAACGCATAACGCATGGCGCATAACTCAAAATGCATAACGCATAACGCATAACGCATAACGCATAACGCACAACGCATATCGCATAACGCATAACGCATAACGCATAACGCATGGCGCATAACTGAAAATGCATAACGCATAACGCATAACGCATAACGCAAACGTATAACGCACAACGCATAACGAATACAGCAAAACGCATAATGCTTAACGCATAACGGATCACGCATAACGCATAACGCACAACGCATATCGCATAACGCACAACGCATATCGCATAACGCATAACGCATAACTCAAAATGCATAACGCATAACGCATAACGCATAACGCAAACGTATAACGCACAACGCATAACGAATACAGCAAAACGCATAATGCTTAACGCATAACGGGTCACGCATAACGCATAACGCATAACGCATAACGCATAACGCATAACGTATAACGCATAACGCATACCGTATAACGCATAACGCATAATGCATAACGCAAACGTATAACGCACAACGCATAACGCATAACGAACAACGGATAACGCATAACGCATAACGCATAACGAATACCGCAAAACGTATATCGCCTAACACATAACGGATCACGCATAACGCATAACGCATAACGTATAGAGCATAACGCATAACGCATAACGCATAACGCATACCGTATAACGCATAACGCATAACGCATAACGCATAATGCATAACGAATAACGCATAACGCATATCGCATAAAACATAACGCATAACGCATAACGTACAACGTATAACGCATAACGCATAACGCATAACGCATAACGCATAACGCATAACGCATAACGCATAACGCATAACGCATAACGCATAACGCATGACGCATAACGCATAACGCATATCGCATAACACATAACGCATAACCCATAACGCATAACGCATAACGCATAACGCATAACGCATAACGCATAACGCATAACGCAAAACGCATAACGCACAACGCATATCGCATAACGCATAACGCATAACGCATAACGCATAACGCATAACGCATAACGCATAACGCATAACGCATAACGCATATCGAATAACGCATAACGTGTGACTCATAACGCATAACGCTTAAAGCATAATGCATAACGCATAACGCATAACGCATAACGCATAACGCATAACGCACAACGCATATCGCATAACGCATAACGCATAACGCATAACGCATGGCGCATAACTCAAAATGCATAACGCATAACGCATAACGCATATCGCATAACGCATAACGCATAACGCATAACGCATAACGCACAACGCATATCGCATAACGCATAACGCATAACGCACAACGCATATCGCATAACGCATAACGCATAACGCATGGCGCATAACTCAAAATGCATAACGCATAACGCATAACGCATATCGCATAACGCATAACGCATGACGCATAACGCATAACGCATATCGCATAACACATAACGCATAACCCATAACGCATAACGCATAACGCATAACGCATAACGCATGGCGCATAACTCAAAATGCATAACGCATAACGCATAACGCATAACGCATAACGCATAACGAATACCGCAAAACGTATATCGCATAACGCATAACGCATAACGTATAGAGCATAACGCATAACGCATAACGCATAACGCATAACGCATACCGTATAACGCATAACGCATAACGCATAACGCATAATGCATAACGAATAACGCATAACGCATATCGCATAAAACATAACGCATAACGCATAACGTACAACGTATAACGCATAACGCGTAACGCATAACGCATAACGCATAACGCATAACGCATAACGCGTACCGCATAACGCATAACGCATAACGCATAACGCATAACGCACAACGCATATCGCATAACGCATAACGCATAACGCATAACGCATAACGCATAACGCATAACGCATAACGCATAACGCACAACGCATATCGCATAACGCATAACGCATAACGCATAACGCATAACGCATAACGCACAACGCATATCGCATAACGCATAACGCATAACGCATAACGCATAACGCATATCGAATAACGCATAACGTGTGACTCATAACGCATAACGCATAAAGCATAATGCATAACGCATAACGCATAACGCATAACGCAAACGCATAACGCATAACGCACAACGCAAATCGCATAACGCATAACGCATAACGCATAACGCATAACGCACAACGCATATCGCATAACGCATAACGCATAACGCACAACGCATATCGCATAACGCATAACGCATAACGCATAACGCATGGCGCATATCGCATAACGCATAACGCATAACGCACAACGCATATCGCATAACGCATAACGCATAACGCATAACGCATGGCGCATAACTCAAAATGCATAACGCATAACGCATAACGCATAACGCATAACTCATATCGCAAAACGCATAAATCATAACCCATAACGCACAACGCATAACGCATAATGCACAACGCATAACGCATAAAGCATAACGCATAACGCATAACGCATAACTTATAACTCATTACTCATAACGAATAACGCATAACGCATAACGCATAACGCATAACGCATAACGCATAACGCATAACGCATAACGCATAAAGCATAACGCATAACGCATAACGTATAACTCATAACGCATAACGCATAAAGCATAACGCATAACGCATAACGCGTAACGCATAACGCATAACGCATAACGCAAACGCATAACGCATAACGCATACCGTATAACGCATAACGCATAACGCATAACGCATAACGCAAACGTATAACGCACAACGCATAACGCATAACGCATAACGCATACCGTATAAATCATAACGCATAACGCATAATGCATAACGAATAACGCATAACGCATATCGCATAACGCATAACGCATAACGCATAACTCATATCGCATAACGCATAACGCATAACGCATAACGCATGGCGCATAACTCAAAATGCATAACGCATAACGCATAACGCATAACGCATAACGCATAACGCATAACTCATATCGCATAACGCATAAATCATAACCCATAACGCACAACGCATAACGCATAATGCACAACGCATAACGAATACCGCAAAACGCATAACGCATAACGCATAACGCATAACGCATAACGCATAACTCATAACGCATAACGCATAACGCATAACGGATCACACATAACGCATATCGCATAACGCATAACGCATAACGCATAACGCATAACGCATAACGCATAAAGCATAACGCATAACTTATAACTCACAACTCATAAGGAGTAACGCATAACGCATAAAGCATAACGCATAACGCATAACGCATAACGCATAACGCATAACGCATAACGCATAACGCATAACGCATAACGCATAACGCATAACGCATAACGCATAACGGATCACGCATAACGCATAACGCATAACGCATAACGCATAACGTATAACGCATAAAGCATAACGCATAACGCATAACGCATTACGCATAACTTATAACTCATAACTCATAAGGAGTAACGCATAACGCATAAAGCATAACGCATAACGCATAACGCATAACGCATAACGCATAACGCATAACGCATAACGCATAACGCATAACGCATAACGCATAACTTATAACTCACAACTCATAAGGAGTAACGCATAACGCATAAAGCATAACGCATAACGCATAACGCATAACGCATAACGCATAACGCATAACGCATAACGCATAACGCATAACGCATAACGCATAACGCATAACGCATAACGCATAACGCATAACGCATAACGCAAACGTATAACGCACAACGCATAAAGCATAACGCATAACGCATAACGCATAACGCATAACGCATAACGCATAACGCATAACGCATAACGCATAACGCATAACGCATAACGTATAACTCATAACGCATAACGCATAACACATAACGCATAACACATAATGCACAACGCATTACGAATACAGCAAACGCATAACGCATAAAGCATAACGCATTACGCATAACTTATAACTCACAACTCATAAGGAGTAACGCATAACGCATAAAGCATAACGCATAACGCATAACGCATAACGCATAACGCATAACGCATAACGCATAACGCATAACGCATAACGCATAACGCATAACGCATAACGCATAACGCATACCGTATAACGCATAACGCATAACGCATAACGCATAATGCATAACTAATAACGCATAACGCATATCGCATAACGCATAACGCATAACGCATAACTCATATCGCATAACGCATAACGCATAACGCATAACGCATAACGCATGGCGCATAACTCAAAATGCATAACGCATAACGCATAACGCATAACGCATAACGCATAACGCATAACGCATAACTCATATCGCATAACGCATAAATCATAACCCATAACGCACAACGCATAACGCATAATGCACAACGCATAACGAATACCGCAAAACGCATAACGCATAACGCATAACGCATAACGCATAACGCATAACGCATAACGCAAAACACATAACGCATAACGCATAATGCATAAAGCATAACGCATAACGCATATCTTATAACTCATTACTCATAACGCATAACGCATAACGCATAACGCATAACGCATAACGCATAACGCATAACGCATAACCCCTAACGCATAACGCATAACGCATAACGCATAACGTGTAACTAATAACTCACAACGCATAAAGCATAACGCATAACGCATAACGCATATCGCATATCGCATAACGCATAACGCATAACGCATAACGTATAACGCATAACGCATACCGTATAACGCATAACGCATAACGCAAACGTATAACGCACAACGCATAACGCATAACGAACAACGGATAACGCATAACGCATAACGCATAACGCATAACGAATACCGCAAAACGTATATCGCCTAACACATAACGGATCACGCATAACGCATAACGCATAACGTATAACGCATAACGCATAACGCATAACGCATAACACATAACGCATAAGACATAATGCACAACGCATTACGAATACAGCAAAACGCATAACGCTTAACGCATAACGGATCACGCATAACGCATAACGCATAATGCATAACGCATAACGCATAACGCATAATGCATAACGCATAAAGCGTAACGCATAACGCATAACGCATAACGCATAACGCATAAAGCATAAAGCATAACACATAACGCATAACTCATAATGCACAACGCATAACGAATACAGCAAAACGCATAACGCTTAACGCATAACGCATAACGCATAACGCATAACGCATAACGTATAACTCATAACGCATAACGCATAAAGCATAACGCATAACGCATAACGCGTAACGCATAACGCATAACGCATAACGCATAACGCAAACGCATAACGCATAACGCATACCGTATAACGCATAACGCATAACGCATAACGCAAACGTATAACGCACAACGCATAACGCATAACGCATAACGCATAACGCATAACGCATAACATATAACGCATAACGCATAACGCATAACGCATAATGCATAACGCATAACGTATAACTCATAACGCATAACGCATAAAGCATAACGCATAACGCATAACGCATAACGCATAACGCATAACGCATAACGCATAACGCATAACGCATAACGCAAAACGCATAACGCATAACGCATAACGCATACCGTATAACGCATAACGCATAACGCATAACGCATAACGCATAACGCATAACGCATAACGTATAACTCATAACGCATAACGCATAAAGCATAACGCATAACGCATAACGCGTAACGCATAACGCATAACGCATAACGCAAACGCATAACGCATAACGCATACCGTATAACGCATAACGCATAACGCATAACGCATAACGCAAACGTATAACGCACAACGCATAACGCATAACGCATAACGCATAACGCATAACACATAACGTATAACGCATAACGCATAACGCATAACGCATAACACATAACGCATAAGACATAATACACAACGCATTACGAATACAGCAAAACGCATAACGCTTAACGCATAACGGATCACGCATAACGCATAACGCATAATGCATAACGCATAACGCATAACGCATAATGCATAACGCATAAAGCGTAACGCATAACGCATAACGCATAACGCATAACGCATAAAGCATAAAGCATAACACATAACGCATAACTCATAATGCACAACGCATAACGAATACAGCAAAACGCATAACGCTTAACGCATAACGCATAACGCATAACGCATAACGCATAACGTATAACTCATAACGCATAACGCATAAAGCATAACGCATAACGCATAACGCATAACGCATAACGCATAACGCATAACGCATAACGCATAACGCATATCTTATAACTCATTACTCATAACGAATAACGCATAACGCATAACGCAAACGTATAACGCACAACGCATAACGCATAACGCATAACGCATAACGCATAACGCATAACATATAACGCATAACGCATAACGCATAACGCATAATGCATAACGCATAACGTATAACGCACAACGCATAAAGCATAACGCATAACGCATAACGCATAACGCATAACGCATAACGCATAACGCATAACGCATAACGCATAACGCATAACGTATAACTCATAACGCATAACGCATAACACATAACGCATAACACATAATGCACAACGCATTACGAATACAGCAAACGCATAACGCATAAAGCATAACGCATTACGCATAACTTATAACTCACAACTCATAAGGAGTAACGCATAACGCATAAAGCATAACGCATAACGCATAACGCATAACGCATAACGCATAACGCATAACGCATAACGCATAACGCATAACGCATAACGCATAACGCATAACGCATAACGCATACCGTATAACGCATAACGCATAACGCATAACGCATAATGCATAACTAATAACGCATAACGCACATCGCATAACGCATAACGCATAACGCATAACTCATATCGCATAACGCATAACGCATAACGCATAACGCATAACGCATGGCGCATAACTCAAAATGCATAACGCATAACGCATAACGCATAACGCATAACGCATAACGCATAACGCATAACTCATATCGCATAACGCATAAATCATAACCCATAACGCACAACGCATAACGCATAATGCACAACGCATAACGAATACCGCAAAACGCATAACGCATAACGCATAACGCATAACGCATAACGCATAACGCATAACGCAAAACACATAACGCATAACGCATAATGCATAAAGCATAACGCATAACGCATATCTTATAACTCATTACTCATAACGCATAACGCATAACGCATAACGCATAACGCATAACGCATAACGCATAACGCATAACCCCTAACGCATAACGCATAACGCATAACGCATAACGTGTAACTAATAACTCACAACGCATAAAGCATAACGCATAACGCATAACGCATATCGCATATCGCATAACGCATAACGCATAACGCATAACGTATAACGCATAACGCATACCGTATAACGCATAACGCATAACGCAAACGTATAACGCACAACGCATAACGCATAACGAACAACGGATAACGCATAACGCATAACGCATAACGCATAACGAATACCGCAAAACGTATATCGCCTAACACATAACGGATCACGCATAACGCATAACGCATAACGTATAACGCATAACGCATAACGCATAACGCATAACACATAACGCATAAGACATAATGCACAACGCATTACGAATACAGCAAAACGCATAACGCTTAACGCATAACGGATCACGCATAACGCATAACGCATAATGCATAACGCATAACGCATAACGCATAATGCATAACGCATAAAGCGTAACGCATAACGCATAACGCATAACGCATAACGCATAAAGCATAAAGCATAACACATAACGCATAACTCATAATGCACAACGCATAACGAATACAGCAAAACGCATAACGCTTAACGCATAACGCATAACGCATAACGCATAACGCATAACGTATAACTCATAACGCATAACGCATAAAGCATAACGCATAACGCATAACGCGTAACGCATAACGCATAACGCATAACGCATAACGCAAACGCATAACGCATAACGCATACCGTATAACGCATAACGCATAACGCATAACGCAAACGTATAACGCACAACGCATAACGCATAACGCATAACGCATAACGCATAACGCATAACATATAACGCATAACGCATAACGCATAACGCATAATGCATAACGCATAACGTATAACTCATAACGCATAACGCATAAAGCATAACGCATAACGCATAACGCATAACGCATAACGCATAACGCATAACGCATAACGCATAACGCATAACGCAAAACGCATAACGCATAACGCATAACGCATACCGTATAACGCATAACGCATAACGCATAACGCATAACGCATAACGCATAACGCATAACGCATAACGTATAACTCATAACGCATAACGCATAAAGCATAACGCATAACGCATAACGCGTAACGCATAACGCATAACGCATAACGCAAACGCATAACGCATAACGCATACCGTATAACGCATAACGCATAACGCATAACGCATAACGCAAACGTATAACGCACAACGCATAACGCATAACGCATAACGCATAACGCATAACACATAACGTATAACGCATAACGCATAACGCATAACGCATAACACATAACGCATAAGACATAATACACAACGCATTACGAATACAGCAAAACGCATAACGCTTAACGCATAACGGATCACGCATAACGCATAACGCATAATGCATAACGCATAACGCATAACGCATAATGCATAACGCATAAAGCGTAACGCATAACGCATAACGCATAACGCATAACGCATAAAGCATAAAGCATAACACATAACGCATAACTCATAATGCACAACGCATAACGAATACAGCAAAACGCATAACGCTTAACGCATAACGCATAACGCATAACGCATAACGCATAACGTATAACTCATAACGCATAACGCATAAAGCATAACGCATAACGCATAACGCATAACGCATAACGCATAACGCATAACGCATAACGCATAACGCATATCTTATAACTCATTACTCATAACGAATAACGCATAACGCATAACGCAAACGTATAACGCACAACGCATAACGCATAACGCATAACGCATAACGCATAACGCATAACATATAACGCATAACGCATAACGCATAACGCATAATGCATAACGCATAACGTATAACTCATAACGCATAACGCATAAAGCATAACGCATAACGCATAACGCATAACGCATAACGCATAACGCATAACGCATAACGCATAACGCATAACGCATAACGCAAAACGCATAACGCATAACGCATAACGCATACCGTATAACGCATAACGCATAACGCATAACGCATAACGCATAACGCATAACGCATAACGTATAACTCATAACGCATAACGCATAAAGCATAACGCATAACGCATAACGCGTAACGCATAACGCATAACGCATAACGCAAACGCATAACGCATAACGCATACCGTATAACGCATAACGCATAACGCATAACGCATAACGCAAACGTATAACGCACAACGCATAACGCATAACGCATAACGCATAACGCATAACGCATAACGCATAACGCATAACATATAACGCATAACGCATATCGCATAACGCATAATGCATAACGCATAACGTATAACTCATAACGCATAACGCATAAAGCATAACGCATAACGCATAACGCATAACGCATAACGCATAACGCATAACGCATAACGCAAAACGCATAACGCATAACGCATAACGCATAATGCATAAAGCATAACGCATAACGCATATCTTATAACTCATTACTCATAACGAATAACGCATAACGCATAACGCATAACGCATAACGCATAACGCATAACGCATAACGCATAACGCATAACGCATAACGCGTAACGCATAAAGCATAACGCATAACTCATAACTCATAAGGAGTAACGCATAACGCATAAAGCATAACGCATAACGCATAACGCATAACGCATAACGCATAACGCATAACGCATAATGCATAAAGCATAACGCATAACGCATAACTTATAACTCATTACTCATAACGAATAACGCATAACGCATAACGCATAATGCATGTCGGATCACGCATAACGCATATCGCCTAACACATAACGGATCACGCGTAACGCATAACGCATAACGTATAGAGCATAACGCATAACGCATAACGCATAACGCATAACGCATACCGTATAACGCATAACGCATAACGCATAACGCATAATGCATAACGAATAACGCATAACGCATATCGCATAACGCATAACGCATAACGCATAACTCATATCGCATAACGCATAACGCATAACGCATAACGCATAACGCATAACGCATAACGTATAACTCATAACGCATAACGCATAAAGCATAACGCATAACGCATAACGCGTAACGCATAACGCATAACGCATAACGCAAACGCATAACGCATAACGCATACCGTATAACGCATAACGCATAACGCATAACGCATAACGCAAACGTATAACGCACAACGCATAACGCATAACGCATAACGCATAACGCATAACGCATAACGCATAACATATAACGCATAACGCATATCGCATAACGCATAATGCATAACGCATAACGTATAACTCATAACGCATAACGCATAAAGCATAACGCATAACGCATAACGCATAACGCATAACGCATAACGCATAACGCATAACGCATAACGCAAAACGCATAACGCATAACGCATAACGCATAATGCATAAAGCATAACGCATAACGCATATCTTATAACTCATTACTCATAACGAATAACGCATAACGCATAACGCATAACGCATAACGCATAACGCATAACGCATAACGCATAACGCATAACGCATAACGCATAACGCATAACGCATAAAGCATAACGCATAACTCATAACTCATAAGGAGTAACGCATAACGCATAAAGCATAACGCATAACGCATAACGCATAACGCATAACGCATAACGCATAACGCATAATGCATAAAGCATAACGCATAACGCATAACTTATAACTCATTACTCATAACGAATAACGCATAACGCATAACGCATAATGCATGTCGGATCACGCATAACGCATATCGCCTAACACATAACGGATCACGCGTAACGCATAACGCATAACGTATAGAGCATAACGCATAACGCATAACGCATAACGCATAACGCATACCGTATAACGCATAACGCATAACGCATAACGCATAATGCATAACGAATAACGCATAACGCATATCGCATAACGCATAACGCATAACGCATAACTCATATCGCATAACGCATAACGCATAACGCATAACGCATGGCGCATAACTCAAAATGCATAACGCATAACGCATAACGCATAACGCATAACGCATAACGCATAACGCATATCGCATAACGCATAAATCATAACCCATAACGCACAACGCATAACGCATAATGCACAACGCATAACGAATACCGCAAAACGCATAACGCATAACGCATAACGCATAACGCATAACGCATAACTCATAACGCATAACGCATAACGCATAACGGATCACACATAACGCATATCGCATAACGCATAACGCATAACGCATAACGCATAACGCATAACGCATAAAGCATAACGCATAACTTATAACTCACAACTCATAAGGAGTAACGCATAACGCATAAAGCATAACGCATAACGCATAACGCATAACGCATAACGCATAACGCATAACGCATAACGCATAACGCATAACGCATAACGCATAACGGATCACGCATAACGCATAACGCATAACGCATAACGCATAACGTATAACGCATAAAGCATAACGCATAACGCATAACGCATTACGCATAACTTATAACTCATAACTCATAAGGAGTAACGCATAACGCATAAAGCATAACGCATAACGCATAACGCATAACGCATAACGCATAACGCATAACGCATAACGCATAACGCATAACGCATAACGCATAACGCATAACGCATTACGCATAACTTATAACTCATAACTCATAAGGAGTAACGCATAACGCATAAAGCATAACGCATAACGCATAACGCATAAAACATAACGCATAACGCATAACGCATAACGCATAACGCATAACGCATATCGCATAACGCATAACGCATAACGCATAACGCATAACGCATAACGCATAAAGCATAACGCATAACGCATAACGCAAACGTATAACGCACAACGCATAAAGCATAACGCATAACGCATAACGCATAACGCATAACGCATAACGCATAACGCATAACGCATAACGTATAACTCATAACGCATAACGCATAACACATAACGCATAACACATAATGCACAACGCATTACGAATACAGCAAACGCATAACGCATAAAGCATAACGCATTACGCATAACTTATAACTCACAACTCATAAGGAGTAACGCATAACGCATAAAGCATAACGCATAACGCATAACGCATAACGCATAACGCATAACGCATAACGCATAACGCATAACGCATAACGCATAACGCATAACGCATAACGCATACCGTATAACGCATAACGCATAACGCATAACGCATAATGCATAACGAATAACGCATAACGCATATCGCATAACGCATAACGCATAACGCATAACTCATATCGCATAACGCATAACGCATAACGCATAACGCATGGCGCATAACTCAAAATACATAACGCATAACGCATAACGCATAACGCATAACGCATAACGCATAACGCATAACTCATATCGCATAACGCATAAATCATAACCCATAACGCACAACGCATAACGCATAATGCACAACGCATAACGAATACCGCAAAACGCATAACGCATAACGCATAACGCATAACGCATAACGCAAAACGCATAACGCATAACGCATAATGCATAAAGCATAACGCATAACGCATATCTTATAACTCATTACTCATAACGAATAACGCATAACGCATAACGCATAACGCATAACGCATAACGCATAACGCATAACGCATAACGCATAACGCATAACGCATAACGCATAAAGCATAACGCATAACTCATAACTCATAAGGAGTAACGCATAACGCATAAAGCATAACGCATAACGCATAACGCATAACGCATAACGCATAACGCATAACGCATAACGCATAACGCATAATGCATAAAGCATAACGCATAACGCATAACTTATAACTCATTACTCATAACGAATAACGCATGACGCATAACGCATAATGCATGTCGGATCACGCATAACGCATATCGCCTAACACATAACGGATCACGCGTAACGCATAACGCATAACGTATAGAGCATAACGCATAACGCATAACGCATAACGCATAACGCATACCGTATAACGCATAACGCATAACGCATAACGCATAATGCATAACGAATAACGCATAACGCATATCGCATAACGCATAACGCATAACGCATAACTCATATCGCATAACGCATAACGCATAACGCATAACGCATGGCGCATAACTCAAAATGCATAACGCATAACGCATAACGCATAACGCATAACGCATAACGCATAACTCATATCGCATAACGCATAAATCATAACCCATAACGCACAACGCATAACGCATAATGCACAACGCATAACGAATACCGCAAAACGCATAACGCATAACGCATAACGCATAACGCATAACGCATAACTCATAACGCATAACGCATAACGCATAACGGATCACACATAACGCATATCGCATAACGCATAACGCATAACGCATAACGCATAACGCATAACGCATAAAGCATAACGCATAACTTATAACTCACAACTCATAAGGAGTAACGCATAACGCATAAAGCATAACGCATAACGCATAACGCATAACGCATAACGCATAACGCATAACGCATAACGCATAACGCATAACGCATAACGCATAACGCATAACGGATCACGCATAACGCATAACGCATAACGCATAACGCATAACGTATAACGCATAAAGCATAACGCATAACGCATAACGCATTACGCATAACTTATAACTCATAACTCATAAGGAGTAACGCATAACGCATAAAGCATAACGCATAACGCATAACGCATAACGCATAACGCATAACGCATAACGCATAACGCATAACGCATAACGCATAACGCATAACGCATAACGCATTACGCATAACTTATAACTCATAACTCATAAGGAGTAACGCATAACGCATAAAGCATAACGCATAACGCATAACGCATAAAGCATAACGCATAACGCATAACGCATAACGCATAACGCATAACGCATATCGCATAACGCATAACGCATAACGCATAACGCATAACGCATAACGCATAAAGCATAACGCATAACGCATAACGCAAACGTATAACGCACAACGCATAACGCATAACGCATAACGCATAACGCATAACGCATAACGCATAACGCATAACGCATAACGCATACCGTATAACGCATAACGCATAACGCATAACGCATAATGCATAACGAATAACGCATAACGCATATCGCATAACGCATAACGCATAACGCATAACTCATATCGCATAACGCATAACGCATAACGCATAACGCATGGCGCATAACTCAAAATGCATAACGCATAACGCATAACGCATAACGCATAACGCATAACGCATAACGCATAACTCATATCGCATAACGCATAAATCATAACCCATAACGCACAACGCATAACGCATAATGCACAACGCATAACGAATACCGCAAAACGCATAACGCATAACGCATAACGCATAACGCATAACTCATAACGCATAACGCATAACGCATAACGGATCACACATAACGCATATCGCATAACGCATAACGCATAACGCATAACGCATAACGCATAACGCATAACGCATAAAGCATAACGCATTACGCATAACTTATAACTCACAACTCATAAGGAGTAACGCATAACGCATAAAGCATAACGCATAACGCATAACGCATAACGCATAACGCATAACGCATAACGCATAACGCATAACGCATAACGCATAACGCATAACGCATAACGCATAACGCATAACGCATAACGCATAACGCATAACGGATCACGCATAACGCATAACGCATAACGCATAACGCATAACGTATAACGCATAAAGCATAACGCATAACGCATAACGCATTACGCATAACTTATAACTCATAACTCATAAGGAGTAACGCATAACGCATAAAGCATAACGCATAACGCATAACGCATAACGCATAACGCATAACGCATAACGCATAACGCATAACGCATAACGCATAACGCATAACGCATAACGCATTACGCATAACTTATAACTCATAACTCATAAGGAGTAACGCATAACGCATAAAGCACAACGCATAACGCATAACGCATAACGCATAACGCATAACGCATAACGCATAACGCATAACGCATAACGCATAACGCATAACGCATATCGCATAACGCATATCGCATAACGCATAACGCATAACGCATAACGCATAAAGCATAACGCATAACGCATAACGCAAACGTATAACGCACAACGCATAAAGCATAACGCATAACGCATAACGCATAACGCATAACGCATAACGCATAACGCATAACGCATAACGCATAACGTATAACTCATAACGCATAACGCATAACACATAACGCATAACACATAATGCACAACGCATTACGAATACAGCAAACGCATAACGCTTAACGCATAACGGATCACGCATAACGCATAACGCATAATGCATAACGCATAACGCATAACGCATAATGCATAACGCATAAAGCGTAACGCATAACGCATAACGCATAAAGCATAACACATAACGCATAACTCATAATGCACAACGCATAACGAATACAGCAAAACGCATAACGCTTAACGCATAACGCATAACGGATAAAGCATAATGCATAACGCATAACGCATAACGCATTACGCATAACTTATAACCCATAACTCATAAGGAGTAATGCATAACGCATAAAGCATAACGAATGACGCATAACGCATAAAGCATAACGCATAACGCATAACGCATAACGCATAACGCATAACGCATAACGCATAACGCATACCGTATAACGCATAGCGCATAATGCATAACGCATAACGCATAACGCATAACGCATAACGCATAACGCATAACGCATGAAGCATAACGCATAACGCATAACTTATAACTCATTACTCATAACGAATAACGCATAACGCATAAGGCATAACGCATAACGCATAACGCATAACGCATAACGCATAACGCATAACGCATAACGCATAACGCATAACGCATAACGCATAACGCATAACGCATAACGCATAACGGATCACGCATAACGCATAACGCATAACGCATAACGCATAACGTATAACGCATAAAGCATAACGCATAACGCATAACGCATTACGCATAACTTATAACTCATAACTCATAAGGAGTAACGCATAACGCATAAAGCATAACGCATAACGCATAACGCATAACGCATAACGCATAACGCATAACGCATAACGCATAACGCATAACGCATAACGCATAACGCATAACGCATAACGCATTACGCATAACTTATAACTCATAACTCATAAGGAGTAACGCATAACGCATAAAGCACAACGCATAACGCATAACGCATAACGCATAACGCATAACGCATAACGCATAACGCATAACGCATAACGCATAACGCATAACGCATAACGCATAACGCATAACGCATAACGCATATCGCATAACGCATATCGCATAACGCATAACGCATAACGCATAACGCATAAAGCATAACGCATAACGCAAACGTATAACGCACAACGCATAAAGCATAACGCATAACGCATAACGCATAACGCATAACGCATAACGCATAACGCATAACGCATAACGCATAACGCATAACGTATAACTCATAACGCATAACGCATAACACATAACGCATAACACATAATGCACAACGCATTACGAATACAGCAAACGCATAACGCTTAACGCATAACGGATCACGCATAACGCATAACGCATAATGCATAACGCATAACGCATAACGCATAATGCATAACGCATAAAGCGTAACGCATAACGCATAACGCATAAAGCATAACACATAACGCATAACTCATAATGCACAACGCATAACGAATACAGCAAAACGCATAACGCTTAACGCATAACGCATAACGGATAAAGCATAATGCATAACGCATAACGCATAACGCATTACGCATAACTTATAACCCATAACTCATAAGGAGTAATGCATAACGCATAAAGCATAACGAATGACGCATAACGCATAAAGCATAACGCATAACGCATAACGCATAACGCATAACGCATAACGCATAACGCATACCGTATAACGCATAGCGCATAATGCATAACGCATAACGCATAACGCATAACGCATAACGCATAACGCATAACGCATGAAGCATAACGCATAACGCATAACTTATAACTCATTACTCATAACGAATAACGCATAACGCATAAGGCATAACGCATAACGCATAACGCATAACGCATAACGCATAACGCATAACGCATAACGCATAACGCATAACGCATAACGCATAACGCATAACTCATAACGCATAATGCATAAAGCATAACGCATAACGCATAACTTATAACTCATTACTCATAACGAATAACGCATAACGCATAACGCATAACGCATAACGCATAATGCATAACGCATAACGCATAACGCATAACGCATAACGCATAACGCATAACGCATAACGCATATCGCATAACGCATAACGCATAACGCATAACGCATAAAGCATAACGCATAACGCATAACGCAAACGTATAACGCACAATTCATAACGCATAACGCATAACGCAAAACGCATAACGCATAACGCATAACGCATAACGCATAACGCATAACGCATAACGCATAAAGCATAACGCATAACGCATAACGCATAACTTATAACTCATTACTCATAACGAATGACGCATAACGCATAACGCATAACGGATAACGCATATCGCATAACGCATAACGCATAATGCATAACACATAAAGCATAACGCATAACGCATAACGCATAACGCATAACGCATAACGCATAACGTATAACTCATAACGCATAACGCATAAAGCATAACGCATAACGCATAACGCGTAACGCATAACGCATAACGCATAACGCAAACGCATAACGCATAACGCATACCGTATAACGCATAACGCATAACGCATAACGCAAACGTATAACGCACAACGCATAACGCATAACGCATAACGCATAACGCATAACGCATAACATATAACGCATAACGCATAACGCATAACGCATAATGCATAACGCATAACGTATAACTCATAACGCATAACGCATAAAGCATAACGCATAACGCATAACGCATAACGCATAACGCATAACGCATAACGCATAACGCATAACGCATAACGCAAAACGCATAACTCATAACTCATAAGGAGTAACGCATAACGCATAAAGCATAACGCATAACGCATAATGCATAACGCATAACGCATAACGCATAACGCATAACGCATAATGCATAAAGCATAACGCATAACGCATAACTTATAACTCATTACTCATAACGAATAACGCATAACGCATAACGCATAATGCATGTCGGATCACGCATAACGCATATCGCCTAACACATTACGGATCACGCGTAACGCATAACGCATAACGTATAGAGCATAACGCATAACGCATAACGCATAACGCATAACTCATATCGCATAACGCATAACGCATAACGCATAACGCATGGCGCATAACTCAAAATGCATAACGCATAACGCATAACGCATAACGCATAACGCATAACGCATAACGCATAACGCATAACGCATAAGGCATAACGCATAACGCATAACGCATAACGCATAACGCATAACGCATAACGCATAACGCATAAAGCATAACGCATAACTCATAACTCATAAGGAGTAACGCATAACGCATAAAGCATAACGCATAACGCATAACGCATAACGCATAACGCATAACGCATAACGCATAACGCATAACGCATAACGCATAATGCATAAAGCATAACGCATAACGCATAACTTATAACTCATTACTCATAACGAATAACGCATAACGCATAACGCATAACGCATAACGCATAACGCATAACGCATAACGCATAACGCATAACGCATAACGCATAATGCATAACGCATAACGCATAACGCATAACGCATAAAGCATAACGCATAACTCATAACTCATAAGGAGTAACGCATAACGCATAAAGCATAACGCATAACGCATAACGCATAACGCATAACGCATAATGCATAAAGCATAACGCATAACGCATAACTTATAACTCATTACTCATAACGAATAACGCATAACGCATAACGCATAATGCATGTCGGATCACGCATAACGCATATCGCCTAACACATAACGGATCACGCGTAACGCATAACGCATAACGTATAGAGCATAACGCATAACGCATAACGCATAACTCATATCGCATAACGCATAACGCATAACGCATAACGCATAACGCATAACGCATAACGCATAACGCATAAAGCATAACGCATTACGCATAACTTATAACTCACAACTCATAAGGAGTAACGCATAACGCATAAAGCATAACGCATAACGCATAACGCATAACGCATAACGCATAACGCATAACGCATAACGCATAACGCATAACGCATAACGCATAACGAATCACGCATAACGCATAACGCATAACGCATAACGCATAACGTATAACGCATAAAGCATAACGCATAAAGCATAACGCATAACGCATAACGCATAACGCATAACGCATAACGCATAACGCATAACGCATAACGCATAACGCATAACGCATAACGCATAACGCATAACGCATAACGCATAACGCATAACGCATAACGCATAACGGATCACGCATAACGCATAACGCATAACGCATAACGCATAACGTATAACGCATAAAGCATAACGCATAACGCATAACGCATTACGCATAACTTATAACTCATAACTCATAAGGAGTAACGCATAACGCATAAAGCATAACGCATAACGCATAACGCATAACGCATAACGCATAACGCATAACGCATAACGCATAACGCATAACGCATAACGCATAACGCATTACGCATAACTTATAACTCATAACTCATAAGGAGTAACGCATAACGCATAAAGCATAACGCATAACGCATAACGCATAACGCATAACGCATAACGCATAACGCATAACGCATAACGCATAACGCATAACGCATAACGCATATCGCATAACGCATAACGCATAACGCATAACGCATAACGCATAACTCATAACGCATAACGCATAACGCATAACGGATCACACATAACGCATATCGCATAACGCATAACGCATAACGTATAACGCATAAAGCATAACGCATAACGCATAACGCATTACGCATAACTTATAACTCATAACTTATAACTCACAACTCATAAGGAGTAACGCATAACGCATAAAGCATAACGCATAACGCATAACGCATAACGCATAACGCATAACGCATAACGCATAACGCATAACGCATAACGCATAACGCATAACGCATAACGCATAACGCATAACGGATCACGCATAACGCATAACGCATAACGCATAACGCATAACGTATAACGCATAAAGCATAACGCATAACGCATAACGCATTACGCATAACTTATAACTCATAACTCATAAGGAGTAACGCATAACGCATAAAGGATAACGCATAACGCATAACGCATAACGCATAACGCATAACGCATAACGCATAACGCATAACGCATAACGCATAACGCATAACGCATTACGCATAACTTATAACTCATAACTCATAAGGAGTAACGCATAACGCATAAAGCATAACGCATAACGCATAACGCATAACGCATAACGCATAACGCATAACGCATAACGCATAACGCATAACGCATAACGCATATCGCATAACGCATAACGCATAACGCATAACGCATAACGCATAACGCATAACGCATAACGCATAACGCATAACGCATAACGCATAACGCATAACGCATAACGCATAACGCATAACGCATAACGCATAACGCATTACGCATAACTTATAACTCATAACTCATAAGGAGTAACGCATAACGCATAAAGCATAACGCATAACGCATAACGCTTAACGCATAACGGATCACGCATAACGCCTAACGCATAATGCATAACGCATAACGCATAACGCATAATGCATAACGCATAAAGCGTAACGCATAACGCATAACGCATAAAGCATAACACATAACGCATAACTCATAATGCACAACGCATAACGAATACAGCAAAACGCATAACGCTTAACGCATAACGCATAACGGATAAAGCATAATGCATAACGCATTACGCATAACTTATAACCCATAACTCATAAGGAGTAATGCATAACGCATAAAGCATAACGAATGACGCATAACGCATAAAGCATAACGCATAACGCATAACGCATAACGCATAACGCATAACGCATAACGCATAACGCATACCGTATAACGCATAGCGCATAACGCATAACGCATAACGCATAACGCATAACGCATAACGCATAACGCATAACGCATGAAGCATAACGCATAACGCATAACTTATAACTCATTACTCATAACGAATAACGCATAACGCATAAGGCATAACGCATAACGCATAACGCATAACGCATAACGCATAACGCATAACGCATAACGCATAACGCATAACGCATAACTCATAACGCATAATGCATAAAGCATAACGCATAACGCATAACTTATAACTCATTACTCATAACGAATAACGCATAACGCATAACGCATAACGCATAACGCATAATGCATAACGCATAACGCATAACTTATAACTCATTACTCATAACGAATAACGCATAACGCATAAGGCATAACGCATAACGCATAACGAATAACGCATAAAGCATAACGCATAACGCATAACGCATAAAGCATAACGCATAACGCATAACGCATAACTCATAACTCATAAGGAGTAACGCATAACGCATAAAGGATAACGCATAACGCATAACGCATAACGCATAACGCATAACGCATAACGCATAACGCATAACGCATAACGCATAACGCATAACGCATTACGCATAACTTATAACTCATAACTCATAAGGAGTAACGCATAACGCATAAAGCATAACGCATAACGCATAACGCATAACGCATAACGCATAACGCATAACGCATAACGCATAACGCATAACGCATAACGCATATCGCATAACGCATAACGCATAACGCATAACGCATAACGCATAACGCATAACGCATAACGCATAACGCATAACGCATAACGCATAACGCATAACGCATAACGCATAACGCATAACGCATAACGCATAACGCATTACGCATAACTTATAACTCATAACTCATAAGGAGTAACGCATAACGCATAAAGCATAACGCATAACGCATAACGCTTAACGCATAACGGATCACGCATAACGCCTAACGCATAATGCATAACGCATAACGCATAACGCATAATGCATAACGCATAAAGCGTAACGCATAACGCATAACGCATAAAGCATAACACATAACGCATAACTCATAATGCACAACGCATAACGAATACAGCAAAACGCATAACGCTTAACGCATAACGCATAACGGATAAAGCATAATGCATAACGCATTACGCATAACTTATAACCCATAACTCATAAGGAGTAATGCATAACGCATAAAGCATAACGAATGACGCATAACGCATAAAGCATAACGCATAACGCATAACGCATAACGCATAACGCATAACGCATAACGCATAACGCATACCGTATAACGCATAGCGCATAACGCATAACGCATAACGCATAACGCATAACGCATAACGCATAACGCATAACGCATGAAGCATAACGCATAACGCATAACTTATAACTCATTACTCATAACGAATAACGCATAACGCATAAGGCATAACGCATAACGCATAACGCATAACGCATAACGCATAACGCATAACGCATAACGCATAACGCATAACGCATAACTCATAACGCATAATGCATAAAGCATAACGCATAACGCATAACTTATAACTCATTACTCATAACGAATAACGCATAACGCATAACGCATAACGCATAACGCATAATGCATAACGCATAACGCATAACTTATAACTCATTACTCATAACGAATAACGCATAACGCATAAGGCATAACGCATAACGCATAACGAATAACGCATAAAGCATAACGCATAACGCATAACGCATAAAGCATAACGCATAACGCATAACGCATAACGCATTACGCATAACGCATAACTTATAACTCATTACTCATAACGAATAACGCATAACGCATAACGCATAACGCATAACGCATAACGCATAACGCATAACGCATAACGCATAACGCATAAAGCATAACGCATAACGCATAACGGATAAAGCATAATGCATAACGCATAACGCATAACGCATTACGCATAACTTATAACTCATAACTCATAACGAATAACGCATAACGCAAAATGCATAACGCATGTCGGATCACGCATAACGCATAACGCATAAAGCATAAATCATAACGCATAACGCATAACGTTAACGCATAACCCATAACGCATAAGGCTTGATGCATGACGCATATCGCATATCGCATAAGGCTTGATGCATGACGCATATCGCATAACGCATAACGCATAACGCATAAAGCGTAACGCATAACGCATAACGCATAACGCATAACGCATAACGCATAACTCATAACGCATAATGCATAAAGCATAACGCATAACGCATAACTTATAACTCATTACTCATAACGAATAACGCATAACGCATAACGCATAACGCATAACGCATAATGCATAACGCATAACGCATAAAGCATAACGCATAAAGCGTAACGCATAACGCATAACGCATAAAGCATAACACATAACGCATAACTCATAATGCACAACGCATAACGAATACAACAAAACGCATAACGCTTAACGCATAACGCATAACGGATAAAGCATAATGCATAACGCATAACGCATTACGCATAACTTATAACCCATAACTCATAAGGAGTAATGCATAACGCATAAAGCATAACGAATGACGCATAACGCATAAAGCATAACGCATAACGCATAACGCATAACGCATAACGCATAACGCATAACGCATACCGTATAACGCATAGCGCATAACGCATAACGCATAACGCATAACGCATGAAGCATAACGCATAACGCATAACTTATAACTCATTACTCATAACGAATAACGCATAACGCATAAGGCATAACGCATAACGCATAACGCATAACGCATAACGCATAACGCATAACGCATAACGCATAACGCATAACGCATAACTCATAACGCATAATGCATAAAGCATAACGCATAACGCATAACTTATAACTCATTACTCATAACGAATAACGCATAACGCATAACGCATAACGCATAACGCATAATGCATAACGCATAACGCATAACGCATAACGCATAACGCATAACGCATAACGCATAACGCATAACGCATAACGCATAACGCATAACGCATATCGCATAACGCATAACGCATAACGCATAACGCATAAAGCATAACGCATAACGCATAACGCAAACGTATAATGCACAATTCATAACGCATAACGCAAAACGCATAACGCATAACGCATAACGCATAACGCATAACGCATAACGCATAACGCATAACGCATAAAGCATAACGCATAACGCATAACGCATAACTTATAACTCATTACTCATAACGAATAACGCATAACGCATAACGCATAACGGATAACGCATATCGCATAACGCATAACGCATAATGCATAACGAATAAAGCATAACGCATAACGCATAACGCATAACGCATAACGCATAACGCATAAAGCATAACGCATGACGCATAACGCATAAAGCATAACGCATAACGCATAACGCATAACGCATAACGCATAACGCATAACGCATAACGCATAACGCATAACGCATAACGCATAACGCATAACGCATAACGCATAACGCATAACGCATAACGCATAACGCATAGCGCATAACGCATAACGCATAACGCATAACGCATAACGCATAACGCATAACGCATGAAGCATAACGCATAACGCATAACTTATAACTCATTACTCATAACGAATAACGCATAACGCATAAGGCATAACGCATAACGCATAACGCATAACGCATAACGCATAAAGCAAAACGCATAACGCATAACGGATAAAGCATAATGCATAACGCATAACGCATAACGCATTACGCATAACTTATAACTCATAACTCATAACGAATAACGCATAACGCAAAATGCATAATGCATGTCGGATCACGCATAACGCATAACGCATAAAGCATAAATCATAACGCATAACGCATAACGTTAACGCATAACCCATAACGCATAAGGCTTGATGCATGACGCATATCGCATATCGCATAAGGCTTGATGCATGACGCATATCGCATAACGCATAACGCATAACGCATAACGCATAACGCATAACGCATAACACATAACGCATATCGCATAACGCATAAATCATAACCCATAACGCACAACGCATAACGCATAATGCACAACGCATAACGAATACCGCAAAACGCATAACGCATAACGCATAACGCATAACGCATAACGCATAACGCATAACGCATAACGCAAACGCATAACGCATAACGCATACCGTATAACGCAAAACGCATAACGCATAACGCAAACGTATAACGCACAACGCATAACGCATAACGCATAACGCATAACGCATAATGCATAACGCATAAAGCGTAACGCATAACGCATAACGCATAAAGCATAACACATAACGCATAACTCATAATGCACAACGCATAACGAATACAGCAAAACGCATAACGCTTAACGCATAACGCATAACGGATAAAGCATAATGCATAACGCATAACGCATAACGCATTACGCATAACTTATAACCCATAACTCATAAGGAGTAATGCATAACGCATAAAGCATAACGAATGACGCATAACGCATAAAGCATAACGCATAACGCATAACGCATAACGCATAACGCATAACGCATAACGCATAACGCATAACGCATACCGTATAACGCATAGCGCATAACGCATAACGCATAACGCATAACGCATAACGCATAACGCATAACGCATAACGCATGAAGCATAACGCATAACGCATAACTTATAACTCATTACTCATAACGAATAACGCATAACGCATAACGCATAACGCATAACGCATAACGAATAACGCATAAAGCATAACGCATAACGCATAACGCATAAAGCATAACGCATAACGCATAACGCATAACGCATAACGCATAACGCATAACTTATAACTCATTACTCATAACGAATAACGCATAACGCATAACGCATAACGCATAACGCATAACGCATAACGCATAACGCATAACGCATAACGCATAACGCATAACGCATAAAGCATAACGCATAACGCATAACGGATAAAGCATAATGCATAACGCATAACGCATAACGCATTACGCATAACTTATAACTCATAACTCATAACGAATAACGCATAACGCAAAATGCATAACGCATGTCGGATCACGCATAACGCATAACGCATAAAGCATAAATCATAACGCATAACGCATAACGTTAACGCATAACCCATAACGCATAAGGTTTGATGCATGACGCATATCGCATATCGCATAAGGCTTGATGCATGACGCATATCGCATAACGCATAACGCATAACGCATAACGCATAACGCATAACGCATAACGCATAACGCATAACGCATAATGCATAACGCATAACGCATAAAGCATAACGCATAAAGCGTAACGCATAACGCATAACGCATAAAGCATAACACATAACGCATAACTCATAATGCACAACGCATAACGAATACAACAAAACGCATAACGCTTAACGCATAACGCATAACGGATAAAGCATAATGCATAACGCATAACGCATTACGCATAACTTATAACCCATAACTCATAAGGAGTAATGCATAACGCATAAAGCATAACGAATGACGCATAACGCATAAAGCATAACGCATAACGCATAACGCATAACGCATAACGCATAACGCATAACGCATAACTCATAACGCATAATGCATAAAGCATAACGCATAACGCATAACTTATAACTCATTACTCATAACGAATAACGCATAACGCATAACGCATAACGCATAACGCATAATGCATAACGCATAACGCATAACGCATAACGCATAACGCATAACGCATAACGCATAACGCATAACGCATAACGCATAACGCATAACGCATAACGCATAACGCATATCGCATAACGCATAACGCATAACGCATAACGCATAAAGCATAACGCATAACGCATAACGCAAACGTATAACGCACAATTCATAACGCATAACGCATAACGCAAAACGCATAACGCATAACGCATAACGCATAACGCATAACGCATAACGCATAACGCATAACGCATAAAGCATAACGCATAACGCATAACGCATAACGCATAACGCATAAAGCATAACGCATGACGCATAACGCATAAAGCATAACGCATAACGCATAACGCATAACGCATAACGCATAACGCATAACGCATAACGCATAACGCATAACGCATAACGCATAACGCATAACGCATAACGCATAACGCATAACGCATAACGCATAACGCATACCGTATAACGCATAGCGCATAACGCATAACGCATAACGCATAACGCATAACGCATAACGCATAACGCATGAAGCATAACGCATAACGCATAACTTATAACTCATTACTCATAACGAATAACGCATAACGCATAAGGCATAACGCATAACGCATAACGCATAACGCATAACGCATAAAGCAAAACGCATAACGCATAACGGATAAAGCATAATGCATAACGCATAACGCATAACGCATTACGCATAACTTATAACTCATAACTCATAACGAATAACGCATATCGCAAAATGCATACTGCATGTCGGATCACGCATAACGCATAACGCATAACGCATAACGCATAACGCATAACGCATAACGAATAACGCATAAAGCATAACGCATAACGCATAACGCATAAAGCATAACGCATAACGCATAACGCATAACGCATTACGCATAACGCATAACTTATAACTCATTACTCATAACGAATAACGCATAACGCATAACGCATAACGCATAACGCATAACGCATAACGCATAACGCATAACGCATAACGCATAACGCATAAAGCATAACGCATAACGCATAACGGATAAAGCATAATGCATAACGCATAACGCATAACGCATTACGCATAACTTATAACTCATAACTCATAACGAATAACGCATAACGCAAAATGCATAACGCATGTCGGATCACGCATAACGCATAACGCATAAAGCATAAATCATAACGCATAACGCACAACGTTAACGCATAACCCATAACGCATAAGGCTTGATGCATGACGCATATCGCATATCGCATAAGGCTTGATGCATGACGCATATCGCATAACGCATAACGCATAACGCATAACGCATAACGCATAACACATAACGCATATCGCATAACGCATAAATCATAACCCATAACGCACAACGCATAACGCATAATGCACAACGCATAACGAATACCGCAAAACGCATAACGCATAACGCATAACGCATAACGCATAACGCATAACGCATAACGCATAACGCAAACGCATAACGCATAACGCATACCGTATAACGCAAAACGCATAACGCATAACGCAAACGTATAACGCACAACGCATAACGCATAACGCATAACGCATAACGCATAACGCATAATGCATAACGCATAAAGCGTAACGCATAACGCATAACGCATAAAGCATAACACATAACGCATAACTCATAATGCACAACGCATAACGAATACAGCAAAACGCATAACGCTTAACGCATAACGCATAACGGATAAAGCATAATGCATAACGCATAACGCATAACGCATTACGCATAACTTATAACCCATAACTCATAAGGAGTAATGCATAACGCATAAAGCATAACGAATGACGCATAACGCATAAAGCATAACGCATAACGCATAACGCATAACGCATAACGCATAACGCATAACGCATAACTTATAACTCATTACTCATAACGAATAACGCATAACGCATAACGCATAACGCATAACGCATAACGCATAACGCATAACGCATAACGCATAACGCATAACGCATAACGCATAAAGCATAACGCATAACGCATAACGGATAAAGCATAATGCATAACGCATAACGCATAACGCATTACGCATAACTTATAACTCATAACTCATAACGAATAACGCATAACGCAAAATGCATAATGCATGTCGGATCACGCATAACGCATAACGCATAACGCATAACGCATAACGCATAACGCATAACGAATAACGCATAAAGCATAACGCATAACGCATAACGCATAAAGCATAACGCATAACGCATAACGCATAACGCATTACGCATAACGCATAACTTATAACTCATTACTCATAACGAATAACGCATAACGCATAACGCATAACGCATAACGCATAACGCATAACGCATAACGCATAACGCATAACGCATAACGCATAAAGCATAACGCATAACGCATAACGGATAAAGCATAATGCATAACGCATAACGCATAACGCATTACGCATAACTTATAACTCATAACTCATAACGAATAACGCATAACGCAAAATGCATAACGCATGTCGGATCACGCATAACACATAACGCATAAAGCATAAATCATAACGCATAACGCATAACGTTAACGCATAACCCATAACGCATAAGGCTTGATGCATGACGCATATCGCATATCGCATAAGGCTTGATGCATGACGCATATCGCATAACGCATAACGCATAACGCATAACGCATAACGCATAACACATAACGCATATCGCATAACGCATAAATCATAACCCATAACGCACAACGCATAACGCATAATGCACAACGCATAACGAATACCGCAAAACGCATAACTCATAACGCATAACGCATAACGCATAACGCATAACGCATAACGCATAACGCATAACGCAAACGCATAACGCATAACGCATACCGTATAACGCAAAACGCATAACGCATAACGCAAACGTATAACGCACAACGCATAACGCATAACGCATAACGCATAATGCATAACGCATAAAGCGTAACGCATAACGCATAACGCATAAAGCATAACACATAACGCATAACTCATAATGCACAACGCATAACGAATACAGCAAAACGCATAACGCTTAACGCATAACGCATAACGGATAAAGCATAATGCATAACGCATAACGCATAACGCATTACGCATAACTTATAACCCATAACTCATAAGGAGTAATGCATAACGCATAAAGCATAACGAATGACGCATAACGCATAAAGCATAACGCATAACGAATAACGCATAACGCATAACGCATAACGCATAACGCATACCGTATAACGCATAGCGCATAACGCATAACGCATAACGCATAACGCATAACGCATAACGCATAACGCATGAAGCATAACGCATAACGCATAACTTATAACTCATTACTCATAACGAATAACGCATAACGCATAAGGCATAACGCATAACGCATAACGCATAACGCATAACGCATAACGCATAACGCATAACGCATAACGCATAACGCATAACGCATAACGCATAACTCATAACGCATAATGCATAAAGCATAACGCATAACGCATAACTTATAACTCATTACTCATAACGAATAACGCATAACGCATAACGCATAACGCATAACGCATAATGCATAACGCATAACGCATAACGCATAACGCATAACGCATAACGCATAACGCATAACGCATAACGCATATCGCATAACGCATAACGCATAACGCATAACGCATAACGCATAACGCATAACGCATAACGCATAACGCATAACGCATAAAGCATAACGCATAACGCATAACGCATAACGCATAACGCATAACGCATAACGCATAACGCATAACGCATAACGCATAACGCATAACGCATAACGCATACCGTATAACGCATAGCGCATAACGCATAACGCATAACGCATTACGCATAACGCATAACTTATAACTCATTACTCATAACGAATAACGCATAACGCATAACGCATAACGCATAACGCATAACGCATAACGCATAACTTATAACTCATTACTCATAACGAATAACGCATAACGCATAACGGATAACGCATATCGCATAACGCATAACGCATAATGCATAACGCATAAAGCATAACGCATAACGCATAACGCATAACGCATAACGCATAACGCATAACGCATAACGCATAACGCATAAAGCATAACGCATGACGCATAACGCATAAAGCATAACGCATAACGCATAACGCATAACGCATAACGCATAACGCATAACGCATAACGCATAACGCATAACGCATAACGCATAACGCATAACGCATACCGTATAACGCATAGCGCATAACGCATAACGCATAACGCATAACGCATAACGCATAAAGCATAACGCATAACGCATAACGGATAAAGCATAATGCATAACGCATAACGCATAACGCATTACGCATAACTTATAACTCATAACTCATAAGGAGTAATGCATAACGCATAAAGCATAACGAATGACGCATAACGCATAAAGCATAACGCATAACGCATAACGCATAACGCATAACGCATAACGCATAACGCATACCGTATAACGCATAGCGCATAACGCATAACGCATAACGCATAACGCATGAAGCATAACGCATAACGCATAACTTATAACTCATTACTCATAACGAATAACGCATAACGCATAAGGCATAACGCATAACGCATAACGCATAACGCATAACGCATAACGCATAACGCATAACGCATAACGCATAACGCATAACGCATAACTCATAACGCATAATGCATAAAGCATAACGCATAACGCATAACTTATAACTCATTACTCATAACGAATAACGCATAACGCATAACGCATAACGCATAACGCATAATGCATAACGCATAACGCATAACGCATAACGCATAACGCATAACGCATAACGCATAACGCATAACGCATAACGCATAACGCATAACGCATAACGCATAACGCATAACGCATAACGCATATCGCATAACGCATAACGCATAACGCATAACGCATAAAGCATAACGCATAACGCATAACGCAAACGTATAACGCACAATTCATAACGCATAACGCATAACGCAAAACGCATAACGCATAACGCATAACGCATAACGCATAACGCATAACGCATAACGCATAACGCATAAAGCATAACGCATAACGCATAACGCATAACTTATAACACATTACTCATAACGAATAACGCATAACGCATAACGCATAACGGATAACGCATATCGCATAACGCATAACGCATAATGCATAACGCATAAAGCATAACGCATAACGCATAACGCATAACGCATAACGCATAACGCATAAAGCATAACGCATGACGCATAACGCATAAAGCATAACGCATAACGCATAACGCATAACGCATAACGCATAACGCATAACGCATAACGCATAACGCATAACGCATAACGCATAACGCATAACGCATAACGCATAACGCATAACGCATACCGTATAACGCATAGCGCATAACGCATAACGCATAACGCATAACGCATAACGCATAACGCATAACGCATGAAGCATAACGCATAACGCATAACTTATAACTCATTACTCATAACGAATAACGCATAACGCATAAGGCATAAGGCATAACGCATAACGCATAACGCATAACGCATAACGCATAAAGCAAAACGCATAACGCATAACGGATAAAGCATAATGCATAACGCATAACGCATAACGCATTACGCATAACTTATAACTCATAACTCATAACGAATAACGCATAACGCAAAATGCATAATGCATGTCGGATCACGCATAACGCATAACGCATAACGCATAACGCATAACGCATAACGCATAACGAATAACGCATAAAGCATAACGCATAACGCATAACGCATAAAGCATAACGCATAACGCATAACGCATAACGCATTACGCATAACGCATAACTTATAACTCATTACTCATAACGAATAACGCATAACGCATAACGCATAACGCATAACGCATAACGCATAACGCATAACGCATAACGCATAACGCATAACGCATAACGCATAAAGCATAACGCATAACGCATAACGGATAAAGCATAATGCATAACGCATAACGCATAACGCATTACGCATAACTTATAACTCATAACTCATAACGAATAACGCATAACGCAAAATGCATAACGCATGTCGGATCACGCATAACGCATAACGCACAAAGCATAAATCATAACGCATAACGCATAACGTTAACGCATAACCCATAACGCATAAGGCTTGATGCATGACGCATATCGCATATCGCATAAGGCTTGATGCATGACGCATATCGCATAACGCATAACGCATAACGCATAACGCATAACGCATAACACATAACGCATATCGCATAACGCATAAATCATAACCCATAACGCACAACGCATAACGCATAATGCACAACGCATAACGAATACCGCAAAACGCATAACGCATAACGCATAACGCATAACGCATAACGCATAACGCATAACGCATAACGCATAACGCAAACGCATAACGCATAACGCATACCGTATAACGCAAAACGCATAACGCATAACGCAAACGTATAACGCACAACGCATAACGCATAACGCATAACGCATAACGCATAATGCATAACGCATAAAGCGTAACGCATAACGCATAACGCATAAAGCATAACACATAACGCATAACTCATAATGCACAACGCATAACGAATACAGCAAAACGCATAACGCTTAACGCATAACGCATAACGGATAAAGCATAATGCATAACGCATAACGCATAACGCATTACGCATAACTTATAACCCATAACTCATAAGGAGTAATGCATAACGCATAAAGCATAACGAATGACGCATAACGCATAAAGCATAACGCATAACGCATAACGCATAACGCATAACGCATAACGCATAACGCATACCGTATAACGCATAGCGCATAACGCATAACGCATAACGCATAACGCATAACGCATAACGCATAACGCATAACGCATAACGCATAACGCATGAAGCATAACGCATAACGCATAACTTATAACTCATTACTCATAACGAATAACGCATAACGCATAACGCATAACGCATAAAGCATAACGCATAACGCATAACGCATAACGCATTACGCATAACGCATAAAGCAAAACGCATAACGCATAACGGATAAAGCATAATGCATAACGCATAACGCATAACGCATTACGCATAACTTATAACTCATAACTCATAACGAATAACGCATAACGCAAAATGCATAATGCATGTCGGATCACGCATAACGCATAACGCATAACGCATAACGCATAACGCATAACGCATAACGCATAACGCATAACGAATAACGCATAAAGCATAACGCATAACGCATAACGCATAAAGCATAACGCATAACGCATAACGCATAACGCATTACGCATAACGCATAACTTATAACTCATTACTCATAACGAATAACGCATAACGCATAACGCATAACGCATAACGCATAACGCATAACGCATAACGCATAACGCATAACGCATAAAGCATAACGCATAACGCATAACGGATAAAGCATAATGCATAACGCATAACGCATAACGCATTACGCATAACTTATAACTCATAACTCATAACGAATAACGCATAACGCAAAATGCATAACGCATGTCGGATCACGCATAACGCATAACGCATAAAGCATAAATCATAACGCATAACGCATAACGTTAACGCATAACCCATAACGCATAAGGCTTGATGCATGACGCATATCGCATATCGCATAAGGCTTGATGCATGACGCATATCGCATAACGCATAACGCATAACGCATAACGCATAACGCATAACACATAACGCATATCGCATAACGCATAAATCATAACCCATAACGCACAACGCATAACGCATAATGCACAACGCATAACGAATACCGCAAAACGCATAACGCATAACGCATAACGCATAACGCATAACGCATAACGCATAACGCATAACGCAAACGCATAACGCATAACGCATACCGTATAACGCAAAACGCATAACGCATAACGCAAACGTATAACGCACAACGCATAACGCATAACGCATAACGCATAACGCATAACGCATAATGCATAACGCATAAAGCGTAACGCATAACGCATAACGCATAAAGCATAACACATAACGCATAACTCATAATGCACAACGCATAACGAATACAGCAAAACGCATAACGCTTAACGCATAACGCATAACGGATAAAGCATAATGCATAACGCATAACGCATAACGCATTACGCATAACTTATAACCCATAACTCATAAGGAGTAATGCATAACGCATAAAGCATAACGAATGACGCATAACGCATAAAGCATAACGCATAACGCATAACGCATAACGCATAACGCATAACGCATAACGCATACCGTATAACGCATAGCGCATAACGCATAACGCATAACGCATAACGCATAACGCATAACGCATAACGCATAACGCATAACGCATAACGCATGAAGCATAACGCATAACGCATAACTTATAACTCATTACTCATAACGAATAACGCATAACGCATAAGGCATAAGGCATAACGCATAACGCATAACGCATAACGCATAACGCATAACGCATAACGCATAACGCATAACGCATAACGCATAACTCATAACGCATAATGCATAAAGCATAACGCATAACGCATAACTTATAACTCATTACTCATAACGAATAACGCATAACGCATAACGCATAACGCATAACGCATAATGCATAACGCATAACGCATAACGCATAACGCATAACGCATAACGCATAACGCATAACGCATAACGCATATCGCATAACGCATAACGCATAACGCATAACGCATAAAGCATAACGCATAACGCATAACGCAAACGTATAACGCACAATTCATAACGCATAACGCATAACGCAAAACGCATAACGCATAACGCATAACGCATAACGCATAACGCATAACGCATAACGCATAAAGCATAACGCATAACGCATAACGCATAACTTATAACTCATTACTCATAACGAATAACGCATAACGCATAACGCATAACGGATAACGCATATCGCATAACGCATAACGCATAATGCATAACGCATAAAGCATAACGCATAACGCATAACGCATAACGCATAACGCATAACGCATAACGCATAACGCATAACGCATAAAGCATAACGCATGACGCATAACGCATAAAGCATAACGCATAACGCATAACGCATAACGCATAACGCATAACGCATAACGCATAACGCATAACGCATAACGCATAACGCATAACGCATAACGCATAACGCATAACGCATAACGCATACCGTATAACGCATAGCGCATAACGTATAACGCATAACGCATAACGCATAACGCATAACGCATAACGCATAACGCATAACGCATAAAGCATAACGCATAACGCATAACGGATAAAGCATAATGCATAACGCATAACGCATAACGCATTACGCATAACTTATAACTCATAACTCATAACGAATAACGCATAACGCAAAATGCATAACGCATGTCGGATCACGCATAACGCATAACGCATAAAGCATAAATCATAACGCATAACGCATAACGTTAACGCATAACCCATAACGCATAAGGCTTGATGCATGACGCATATCGCATATCGCATAACGCATAACGCATAACGCATAACGCATAACGCATAACGCATAACGCATAACGCATAACGCATAACGCATAACGCATAACGCATAACGCATGAAGCATAACGCATAACGCATAACGCATAACTTATAAATCATTACTCATAACGAATAACGCATAACGCATAACGCATAACGGATAACGCATATCGCATAACGCATAACGCATAATGCATAACGCATAAAGCATAACGCATAACGCATAACGCATAACGCATAAAGCATAACGCATGACGCATAACGCATAAAGCATAACGCATAACGCATAACGCATAACGCATAACGCATAACGCATAACGCATAACGCATAACGCATAACGCATAACGCATAACGCATAACGCATAACGCATAACGCATAACGCATAACGCATAACGCATAACGCATAACGCATAACGCATAACGCATAACGCATGAAGCATAACGCATAACGCATAACGCATAACTTATAACTCATTACTCATAACGAATAACGCATAACGCATAACGCATAACGGATAACGCATATCGCATAACGCATAACGCATAATGCATAACGCATAAAGCATAACGCATAACGCATAACGCATAACGCATAACGCATAACGCATAAAGCATAACGCATGACGCATAACGCATAAAGCATAACGCATAACGCATAACGCATAACGCATAACGCATAACGCATAACGCATAACGCATAACGCATAACGCAAAACGCATAACGCATAACGCATAACGCATAACGCATAACGCATAACGCATAACGCATACCGTATAACGCATAGCGCATAACGCATAACGCATAACGCATAACGCATAACGCATAACGCATAACGCATAACGCATGAAGCATAACGCATAACGCATAACTTATAACTCATTACTCATAACGAATAACGCATAACGCATAAGGCATAACGCATAACACATAACGCATAACGCATAAAGCAAAACGCATAACGCATAACGGATAAAGCATAATGCATAACGCATAACGCATAACGCATTACGCATAACGCATAACGCATAACGCATAACGAATAACGCATAAAGCATAACGCATAACGCATAACGCATAACGCATAACGCATAACGCATAACGCATAACGCATAACGCATAACGCATAACGCATAAAGCATAACGCATAACGCATAACGGATAAAGCATAATGCATAACGCATAACGCATAACGCATTACGCATAACTTATAACTCATAACTCATAACGAATAACGCATAACGCAAAATGCATAACGCATGTCGGATCACGCATAACGCATAACGCATAAAGCATAACGCATGACGCATAACGCATAAAGCATAAGGCTTGATGCATGACGCATATCGCATATCGCATAACGCATAACGCATAACGCATAACGCATAACGCATAACGCATAACGCATAACGCATAACGCATAACGCATAACGCATAACGCATAACGCATAACGCATAACGCATAACGCATAACGCATAACGCATAACGCATAACGCATAACGCATGAAGCATAACGCATAACGCATAACGCATAACTTATAACTCATTACTCATAACGAATAACGCATAACGCATAACGCATGAAGCATAACGCATAACGCATAACTTATAACTCATTACTCATAACGAATAACGCATAACGCATAAGGCATAACGCATAACGCATAACGCATAACGCATAACGCATAACGCATAATGCATAACGCATAACGCATAACGCATAACGCATAACGCATAACGCATAACGCATAACGCATAACGCATATCGCATAACGCATAACGCATAACGCATAACGCATAAAGCATAACGCATAACGCATAACGCAAACGTATAACGCACAATTCATAACGCATAACGCATAACGCAAAACGCATAACGCATAACGCATAACGCATAACGCATAACGCATAACGCATAACGCATAACGCATAAAGCATAACGCATAACGCATAACGCATAACTTATAACTCATTACTCATAACGAATAACGCATAACGCATAACGCATAACGGATAACGCATATCGCATAACGCATAACGCATAATGCATAACGCATAAAGCATAACGCATAACGCATAACGCATAACGCATAACGCATAACGCATAACGCATAACGCATAACGCATAAAGCATAACGCATGACGCATAACGCATAAAGCATAACGCATAACGCATAACGCATAACGCATAACGCATAACGCATAACGCATAACGCATAACGCATAACGCATAACGCATAACGCATAACGCATAACGCACACCGTATAACGCATAGCGCATAACGCATAACGCATAACGCATAACGCATAACGCATAACGCATGAAGCATAACGCATAACGCATAACTTATAACTCATTACTCATAACGAATAACGCATAACGCATAACGCATAAGGCATAACGCATAACGCATAACGCATAACGCATAAAGCAATACGCATAACGCATAACGGATAAAGCATAATGCATAACGCATAACGCATAACGCATTACGCATAACTTATAACTCATAACTCATAACGAATAACGCATAACGCAAAATGCATAATGCATGTCGGATCACGCATAACGCATAACGCATAACGCATAACGCATAACGCATAACGCATAACGCATAACGAATAACGCATAAAGCATAACGCATAACGCATAACGCATAAAGCATAACGCATAACGCATAACGCATAACGCATTACGCATAACGCATAACTTATAACTCATTACTCATAACGAATAACGCATAACGCATAACGCATAACGCATAACGCATAACGCATAACGCATAACGCATAACGCATAACGCATAACGCATAACGCATAACGCATAACGCATAACGCATAAAGCATAACGCATAACGCATAACGGATAAAGCATAATGCATAACGCATAACGCATAACGCATTACGCATAACTTATAACTCATAACTCATAACGAATAACGCATAACGCAAAATGCATAACGCATGTCGGATCACGCATAACGCATAACGCATAAAGCATAAATCATAACGCATAACGCATAACGTTAACGCATAACCCATAACGCATAAGGCTTGATGCATGACGCATATCGCATATCGCATAACGCATAACGCATAACGCATAACGCATAACGCATAACGCATAACGCATAACGCATAACGCATAACGCATAACGCATAACGCATAACGCATAACGCATGAAGCATAACGCATAACGCATAACGCATAACTTATAACTCATTACTCATAACGAATAACGCATAACGCATAACGCATAACGGATAACGCATATCGCATAACGCATAACGCATAATGCATAACGCAGAAAGCATAACGCATAACGCATAACGCATAACGCATAAAGCATAACGCATGACGCATAACGCATAACGCATAACTTATAACTCATTACTCATAACGAATAACGCATAACGCATAACGCATAACGGATAACGCATATCGCATAACGCATAACGCATAATGCATAACGCATAAAGCATAACGCATAACGCATAACGCATAACGCATAACGCATAACGCATAAAGCATAACGCATGACGCATAACGCATAAAGCATAACGCATAACGCATAACGCATAACGCATAACGCATAACGCATAACGCATAACGCATAACGCATAACGCAAAACGCATAACGCATAACGCATAACGCATAACGCATAACGCATAACGCATAACGCATACCGTATAACGCATAGCGCATAACGCATAACGCATAACGCATAACGCATAACGCATAACGCATAACGCATAACGCATGAAGCATAACGCATAACGCATAACTTATAACTCATTACTCATAACGAATAACGCATAACGCATAAGGCATAACGCATAACGCATAACGCATAACGCATAAAGCAAAACGCATAACGCATAACGGATAAAGCATAATGCATAACGCATAACGCATAACGCATTACGCATAACGCATAACGCATAACGCATAACGAATAACGCATAAAGCATAACGCATAACGCATAACGCATAACGCATAACGCATAACGCATAACGCATAACGCATAACGCATAACGCATAACGCATAACGCATAAAGCATAACGCATAACGCATAACGGATAAAGCATAATGCATAACGCATAACGCATAACGCATTACGCATAACTTATAACTCATAACTCATAACGAATAACGCATAACGCAAAATGCATAACGCATGTCGGATCACGCATAACGCATAACGCATAACGCATAACGCATAACGCATAAAGCATAACGCATGACGCATAACGCATAAAGCATAAGGCTTGATGCATGACGCATATCGCATATCGCATAACGCATAACGCATAACGCATAACGCATAACGCATAACGCATAACGCATAACGCATAACGCATAACGCATAACGCATAACGCATAACGCATAACGCATAACGCATAACGCATAACGCATAACGCATAACGCATGAAGCATAACGCATAACGCATAACGCATAACTTATAACTCATTACTCATAACGAATAACGCATAACGCATAACGCATAACGGATAACGCATATCGCATAACGCATAACGCATAATGCATAACGCATAAAGCATAACGCATAACGCATAACGCATAACGCATAACGCATAACGCATAACGCATAAAGCATAACGCATGACGCATAACGCATAAAGCATAACGCATAACGCATAACGCATAACGCATAACGCATAACGCATAACGCATAACGCATAACGCATAACGCATAACGCAAAACGCATAACGCATAACGCATAACGCATAACGCATAACGCATAACGCATAACGCATAACGCATACCGTATAACGCATAGCGCATAACGCATAACGCATAACGCATAACGCATAACGCATAACGCATAACGCATGAAGCATAACGCATAACGCATAACTTATAACTCATTACTCATAACGAATAACGCATAACGCATAAGGCATAACGCATAACGCATAACGCATAACGCATAAAGCAAAACGCATAACGCATAACGGATAAAGCATAATGCATAACGCATAACCCATAACGCATTACGCATAACTTATAACTCATAACTCATAACGCATAACGCATAACGCATAACGCATAACGCATAACGCATAACGAATAACGCATAAAGCATAACGCATAACGCATAACGCATAAAGCATAACGCATAACGCATAACGCATATCGCATTACGCATAACGCATAACTTATAACTCATTACTCATAACGAATAACGCATAACGCATAACGCATAACGCATAACGCATAACGCATAACGCATAACGCATAACGCATAACGCATAACGCATAAAGCATAACGCATAACGCATAACGCATAAAGCATAACGCATAACGCATAACGCATTACGCATAACTTATAACTCATAACTCATAAGGAGTAACGCATATCGCATAAAGCATAACGCATAACGCATAACGCGTAACGCATAACGCATAACGCACAACGCATAACGCATAACGCATAACGTATAACTCATAACGCATAACGCATAAAGCATAACGCATAACGCATAACGCATAACGCATAACGCATAACGCATAACGCAAACGCATAACGCATAACGCATACCGTATAACGCAAAACGCATAACGCATAACGCAAACGTATAACGCACAACGCATAACGCATAACGCATAACGCATAACGCATAACGCATAACATATAACGCATAACGCATAACGCATAACGCATAATGCATAACGCATAACGTATAACTCATAACGCATAACGCATAAAGCATAACGCATAACGCATAACGCATAACGCATAACGCATAACGCATAACGCATAACGCATAACGCATAACGCATAACGCATAACGCAAAACGCATAACGCATAACGCATAATGCATAAAGCATAACGCATAACGCATAACTTATAACTCATTACTCATAACGAATAACGCATAACGCATAATGCATAACGCATAACGCATAACGCATAACGCATAACGCATAACGCATAACGCATAACGCATAACGCATAACGGATCACGCATAACGCATAACGCATAAAGCATAAATCATAACGCATAACGCATAACGTTAACGCATAACCCATAACGCATAAGGCTTGATGCATGACGCATATCGCATATCGCATAAGGCTTGATGCATGACGCATATCGCATAACGCATAACGCATAACGAATAACGCATAACGCATAAGCATAACGCATAACGCATAACGCATAACGCATAACGCATAACGCATAACGCATAACGCATAAAGCATAACGCATAACGCATAACGGATAAAGCATAATGCATAACGCATAACGCATAACGCATTACGCATAACTTATAACTCATAACTCATAACGAATAACGCATAACGCAAAATGCATAACGCATGTCGGATCACGCATAACGCATAACGCATAAAGCATCAAACATAACGCATAACGCATAACGTTAACGCATAACCCATAACGCATAAGGCTTGATGCATGACGCATATCGCATATCGCATAAGGCTTGATGCATGAAGCATATCGCATAACGCATAACGCATAACGCATAACGCATAACGCATAACACATAACGCATAACGCATAACGCATAACGCATAACGCATAACGCATAACCCATAACGCTTAACGCATAACTCATATCGCATAACGCATAAATCATAACCCATAACGCACAACGCATAACGCATAATGCACAACGCATAACGAATACCGCAAAACGCATAACGCATAACGCATAACGCATAACGCATAACGCATAACGCATAACGCATAACGCATAACGCATAACTCATAACGCATAACGCAAAATGCATAACGCATGTCGGATCACGCATAACGCATAACGCATAAAGCATAAATCATAACGCATAACGCATAACGTTAACGCATAACCCATAACGCATAAGGCTTGATGCATGACGCATATCGCATATCGCATAAGGCTTGATGCATGACGCATATCGCATAACGCATAACGCATAACGCATAACGCATAACGCATAACACATAACGCATATCGCATAACGCATAAATCATAACCCATAACGCACAACGCATAACGCATAATGCACAACGCATAACGCATAACGCATAACGCATAACGCATAACGCATAACGCATAACGCATAACGCATAAAGCATAACGCATAACGCATAACGGATAAAGCATAATGCGTAACGCATAACGCATAACGCATTACGCATAAGGCTTGATGCATGACGCATATCGCATATCGCATAAGGCTTGATGCATGACGCATATCGCATAACGCATAACGCATAACGCATAACGCATAACGCATAACACATAACGCATATCGCATAACGCATAAATCATAACCCATAACGCACAACGCATAACGCATAATGCACAACGCATAACGAATACCGCAAAACGCATAACGCATAACGCATAACGCATAACGCATAACGCATAACGCATAACGCATAACGCATAACGCATAACGCAAACGCATAACGCATAACGCATACCGTATAACGCAAAACGCATAACGCATAACGCAAACGTATAACGCACAACGCATAACGCATAACGTATAACGCATAACGCATAATGCATAACGCATAAAGCGTAACGCATAACGCATAACGCATAAAGCATAACACATAACGCATAACTCATAATGCACAACGCATAACGAATACAGCAAAACGCATAACGCTTAACGCATAACGCATAACGGATAAAGCATAATGCATAACGCATAACGCATAACGCATTACGCATAACTTATAACCCATAACTCATAAGGAGTAATGCATAACGCATAAAGCATAACGAATTGCGCATAACGCATAAAGCATAACGCATAACGCATAACGCATAACGCATAACGCATAACGCATAACGCATAACGCATACCGTATAACGCATAGCGCATAACGCATAACGCATAACGCATAACGCATAACGCATAACGCATAACGCATAACGCATAACGCATAACGCATGAAGCATAACGCATAACGCATAACTTATAACTCATTACTCATAACGAATAACGCATAACGCATAACGCATAACGCATAAAGCATAACGCATAACGCATAACGCATAACACATTACGCATAACGCATAAAGCAAAACGCATAACGCATAACGGATAAAGCATAATGCATAACGCATAACGCATAACGCATTACGCATAACTTATAACTCATAACTCATAACGAATAACGCATAACGCAAAATGCATAATGCATGTCGGATCACGCATAACGCATAACGCATAACGCATAACGCATAACGCATAACGCATAACGAATAACGCATAAAGCATAACGCATAACGCATAACGCATAAAGCATAACGCATAACGCATAACGCATAACGCATTACGCATAACGCATAACTTATAACTCATTACTCATAACGAATAACGCATAACGCATAACGCATAACGCATAACGCATAACGCATAACGCATAACGCATAACGCATAACGCATAACGCATAACGCATAAAGCATAACGCATAACGCATAACGGATAAAGCATAATGCATAACGCATAACGCATAACGCATTACGCATAACTTATAACTCATAACTCATAACGAATAACGCATAACGCAAAATGCATAACGCATAACGAATACCGCAAAACGCATAACGCATAACGCATAACGCATAACGCATAACGCATAACGCATAACGCATAACGCAAACGCATAACGCATAACGCATACCGTATAACGCAAAACGCATAACGCATAACGCAAACGTATAACGCACAACGCATAACGCATAAAGCATAACGCATAACGCATAACGGATAAAGCATAATGCGTAACGCATAACGCATAACGCATTACGCATAAGGCTTGATGCATGACGCATATCGCATATCGCATAAGGCTTGATGCATGACGCATATCGCATAACGCATAACGCATAACGCATAACGCATAACGCATAACACATAACGCATATCGCATAACGCATAAATCATAACCCATAACGCACAACGCATAACGCATAATGCACAACGCATAACGAATACCGCAAAACGCATAACGCATAACGCATAACGCATAACGCATAACGCATAACGCATAACGCATAACGCATAACGCATAACGCAAACGCATAACGCATAACGCATACCGTATAACGCAAAACGCATAACGCATAACGCAAACGTATAACGCACAACGCATAACGCATAACGTATAACGCATAACGCATAATGCATAACGCATAAAGCGTAACGCATAACGCATAACGCATAAAGCATAACACATAACGCATAACTCATAATGCACAACGCATAACGAATACAGCAAAACGCATAACGCTTAACGCATAACGCATAACGGATAAAGCATAATGCATAACGCATAACGCATAACGCATTACGCATAACTTATAACCCATAACTCATAAGGAGTAATGCATAACGCATAAAGCATAACGAATTGCGCATAACGCATAAAGCATAACGCATAACGCATAACGCATAACGCATAACGCATAACGCATAACGCATAACGCATACCGTATAACGCATAGCGCATAACGCATAACGCATAACGCATAACGCATAACGCATAACGCATAACGCATAACGCATAACGCATAACGCATGAAGCATAACGCATAACGCATAACTTATAACTCATTACTCATAACGAATAACGCATAACGCATAACGCATAACGCATAAAGCATAACGCATAACGCATAACGCATAACACATTACGCATAACGCATAAAGCAAAACGCATAACGCATAACGGATAAAGCATAATGCATAACGCATAACGCATAACGCATTACGCATAACTTATAACTCATAACTCATAACGAATAACGCATAACGCAAAATGCATATTGCATGTCGGATCACGCATAACGCATAACGCATAACGCATAACGCATAACGCATAACGCATAACGAATAACGCATAAAGCATAACGCATAACGCATAACGCATAAAGCATAACGCATAACGCATAACGCATAACGCATTACGCATAACGCATAACTTATAACTCATTACTCATAACGAATAACGCATAACGCATAACGCATAACGCATAACGCATAACGCATAACGCATAACGCATAACGCATAACGCATAACGCATAACGCATAAAGCATAACGCATAACGCATAACGGATAAAGCATAATGCATAACGCATAACGCATAACGCATTACGCATAACTTATAACTCATAACTCATAACGAATAACGCATAACGCAAAATGCATAACGCATAACGAATACCGCAAAACGCATAACGCATAACGCATAACGCATAACGCATAACGCATAACGCATAACGCATAACGCAAACGCATAACGCATAACGCATACCGTATAACGCAAAACGCATAACGCATAACGCAAACGTATAACGCACAACGCATAACGCATAACGCATAACGCATAACGCATAATGCATAACGCATAAAGCGTAACGCATAACGGATAACGCATAAAGCATAACACATAACGCATAACTCATAATGCACAACGCATAACGAATACAGCAAAACGCATAACGCTTAACGCATAACGCATAACGGATAAAGCATAATGCATAACGCATAACGCATAACGCATTACGCATAACTTATAACCCATAACTCATAAGGAGTAATGCATAACGCATAAAGCATAACGAATGACGCATAACGCATAAAGCATAACGCATAACGCATAACGCATAACGCATAACGCATAACGCATAACGCATAACGCATAACGCATACCGTATAACGCATAGCGCATAACGCATAACGCATAACGCATAACGCATAACGCATAACGCATAACGCATAACGCATGAAGCATAACGCATAACGCATAACTTATAACTCATTACTCATAACGAATAACGCATAACGCATAAGGCATAACGCATAACGCATAACGCATAACGCATAACGCATAACGCATAACGCATAACGCATAACGCATAACGCATAACGCATAACTCATAACGCATAATGCATAAAGCATAACGCATAACGCATAACTTATAACTCATTACTCATAACGAATAACGCATAACGCATAACGCATAACGCATAACGCATAATGCATAACGCATAACGCATAACGCATAACGCATAACGCATAACGCATAACGCATAACGCATATCGCATAACGCATAACGCATAACGCATAACGCATAAAGCATAACGCATAACGCATAACGCAAACGTATAACGCACAATTCATAACGCATAACGCATAACGCAAAACGCATAACGCATAACGCATAACGCATAACGCATAACGCATAACGCATAAAGCATAACGCATAACGCATAACGCATAACTTATAACTCATTACTCATAACGAATAACGCATAACGCATAACGCATAACGGATAACGCATATCGCATAACGCATAACGCATAATGCATAACGCATAAAGCATAACGCATAACGCATAACGCATAACGCATAACGCATAACGCATAACGCATAACGCATAAAGCATAACGCATGACGCATAACGCATAAAGCATAACGCATAACGCATAACGCATAACGCATAACGCATAACGCATAACGCATAACGCATAACGCATAACGCATAACGCATACCGTATAACGCATAGCGCATAACGCATAACGCATAACGCATAACGCATAACGCATAACGCATAACGCATAACGCATGAAGCATAACGCATAACGCATAACTTATAACTCATTACTCATAACGAATAACGCATAACGCATAACGCATAACGCATAACGCATTACGCATAACGCATAACTTATAACTCATTACTCATAACGAATAACGCATAACGCATAACGCATAACGCATAACGCATAACGCATAACGCATAACGCATAACGCATAACGCATAACGCATAACGCATAACGCATAACGCATAAAGCATAACGCATAACGCATAACGGATAAAGCATAATGCATAACGCATAACGTATAACGCATTACGCATAACTTATAACTCATAACTCATAACGAATAACGCATAACGCAAAATGCATAACGCATGTCGGATCACGCATAACGCATAACGCATAAAGCATAAATCATAACGCATAACGCATAACGTTAACGCATAACCCATAACGCATAAGGCTTGATGCATGACGCATATCGCATATCGCATAACGCATAACGCATAACGCATAACGCATAACGCATAACGCATAACGCATAACGCATAACGCATAACGCATAACGCATAACGCATAACGCATAACGCATAACGCATAACGCATGAAGCATAACGCATAACGCATAACGCATAACTTATAACTCATTACTCATAACGAATAACGCATAACGCATAACGCATAACGGATAACGCATATCGCATAACGCATAACGCATAATGCATAACGCATAAAGCATAACGCATAACGCATAACGCATAACGCATAAAGCATAACGCATGACGCATAACGCATAAAGCATAACGCATAACGCATAACGCATAACGCATAACGCATAACGCATAACGCATAACGCATAACGCATAACGCATAACGCATAACGCATAACGCATAACGCATAACGCATAACGCATAACGCATAACGCATAACGCATAACGCATAACGCATAACGCATGAAGCATAACGCATAACGCATAACGCATAACTTATAACTCATTACTCATAACGAATAACGCATAACGCATAACGCATAACGGATAACGCATATCGCATAACGCATAACGCATAATGCATAACGCATAAAGCATAACGCATAACGCATAACGCATAACGCATAACGCATAACGCATAAAGCATAACGCATGACGCATAACGCATAAAGCATAACGCATAACGCATAACGCATAACGCATAACGCATAACGCATAACGCATAACGCAAAACGCATAACGCATAACGCATAACGCATAACGCATAACGCATAACGCATAACGCATACCGTATAACGCATAGCGCATAACGCATAACGCATAACGCATAACGCATAACGCATAACGCATAACGCATAACGCATAACGCATGAAGCATAACGCATAACGCATAACTTATAACTCATTACTCATAACGAATAACGCATAACGCATAAGGCATAACGCATAACGCATAACGCATAACGCATAAAGCAAAACGCATAACGCATAACGGATAAAGCATAATGCATAACGCATAACGCATAACGCATTACGCATAACGCATAACGCATAACGCATAACGAATAACGCATAAAGCATAACGCATAACGCATAACGCATAACGCATAACGCATAACGCATAACGCATAACGCATAACGCATAACGCATAACGCATAAAGCATAACGCATAACGCATAACGGATAAAGCATAATGCATAACGCATAACGCATAACGCATTACGCATAACTTATAACTCATAACTCATAACGAATAACGCATAACGCAAAATGCATAACGCATGTCGGATCACGCATAACGCATAACGCATAACGCATAACGCATAACGCATAAAGCATAACGCATAACGCATAACGCATAACGCATAAGGCTTGATGCATGACGCATATCGCATATCGCATAACGCATAACGCATAACGCATAACGCATAACGCATAACGCATAACGCATAACGCATAACGCATAACGCATAACGCATAACGCATAACGCATAACGCATAACGAATAACGCATAAAGCATAACGCATAACGCATAACGCATAACGCATAACGCATAACGCATAACGCATAACGCATAACGCATAACGCATAACGCATAAAGCATAACGCATAACGCATAACGGATAAAGCATAATGGATAACGCATAACGCATAACGCATTACGCATAACGCATAACGCATAACGCATAACGCATAACGCATAAAGCATAACGCATGACGCATAACGCATAAAGCATAACGCATAACGCATAACGCATAACGCATAACGCATAACGCATAACGCATAACGCATAACGCATAACGCAAAACGCATAACGCATAACGCATAACGCATAACGCATAACGCATAACGCATACCGTATAACGCATAGCGCATAACGCATAACGCATAACGCATAACGCATAACGCATAACGCATAACGCATAACGCATGAAGCATAACGCATAACGCATAACTTATAACTCATTACTCATAACGAATAACGCATAACGCATAAGGCATAACGCATAACGCATAACGCATAACGCATAAAGCAAAACGCATAACGCATAACGGATAAAGCATAATGCATAACGCATAACCCATAACGCATTACGCATAACTTATAACTCATAACTCATAACGAATAACGCATAACGCAAAATGCATAATGCATGTCGGATCACGCATAACGCATAACGCATAACGCATAACGCATAACGCATAACGCATAACGCATAACGAATAACGCATAAAGCATAACGCATAACGCATAACGCATAAAGCATAACGCATAACGCATAACGCATATCGCATTACGCATAACGCATAACTTATAACTCATTACTCATAACGAATAACGCATAACGCATAACGCATAACGCATAACGCATAACGCATAACGCATAACGCATAACGCATAACGCATAAAGCATAACGCATAACGCATAACGCATAAAGCATAACGCATAACGCATAACGCATTACGCATAACTTATAACTCATAACTCATAAGGAGTAACGCATATCGCATAAAGCATAACGCATAACGCATAACGCGTAACGCATAACGCATAACGCACAACGCATAACGCATAACGCATAACGTATAACTCATAACGCATAACGCATAAAGCATAACGCATAACGCATAACGCATAACGCATAACGCATAACGCATAACGCAAACGCATAACGCATAACGCATACCGTATAACGCAAAACGCATAACGCATAACGCAAACGTATAACGCACAACGCATAACGCATAACGCATAACGCATAACGCATAACGCATAACATATAACGCATAACGCATAACGCATAACGCATAATGCATAACGCATAACGCATAACGCATAACGCATAACGCATAACGCATAACGCATAACGGATAAAGCATAATGGATAACGCATAACGCATAACGCATTACGCATAACGCATAACGCATAACGCATAACGCATAACGCATAAAGCATAACGCATGACGCATAACGCATAAAGCATAACGCATAACGCATAACGCATAACGCATAACGCATAACGCATAACGCATAACGCATAACGCATAACGCAAAACGCATAACGCATAACGCATAACGCATAACGCATAACGCATAACGCATACCGTATAACGCATAGCGCATAACGCATAACGCATAACGCATAACGCATAACGCATAACGCATAACGCATAACGCATGAAGCATAACGCATAACGCATAACTTATAACTCATTACTCATAACGAATAACGCATAACGCATAAGGCATAACGCATAACGCATAACGCATAACGCATAAAGCAAAACGCATAACGCATAACGGATAAAGCATAATGCATAACGCATAACCCATAACGCATTACGCATAACTTATAACTCATAACTCATAACGAATAACGCATAACGCAAAATGCATAATGCATGTCGGATCACGCATAACGCATAACGCATAACGCATAACGCATAACGCATAACGCATAACGCATAACGCATAACGCATAACGCATAACGCATAACGCATAACGCATAAAGCATAACGCATAACGCATAACGCATATCGCATTACGCATAACGCATAACTTATAACTCATTACTCATAACGAATAACGCATAACGCATAACGCATAACGCATAACGCATAACGCATAACGCATAACGCATAACGCATAACGCATAAAGCATAACGCATAACGCATAACGCATAAAGCATAACGCATAACGCATAACGCATTACGCATAACTTATAACTCATAACTCATAAGGAGTAACGCATATCGCATAAAGCATAACGCATAACGCATAACGCGTAACGCATAACGCATAACGCACAACGCATAACGCATAACGCATAACGTATAACTCATAACGCATAACGCATAAAGCATAACGCATAACGCATAACGCATAACGCATAACGCATAACGCATAACGCAAACGCATAACGCATAACGCATACCGTATAACGCAAAACGCATAACGCATAACGCAAACGTATAACGCACAACGCATAACGCATAACGCATAACGCATAACGCATAACGCATAACATATAACGCATAACGCATAACGCATAACGCATAATGCATAACGCATAACGTATAACTCATAACGCATAACGCATAAAGCATAACGCATAACGCATAACGCATAACGCATAACGCATAACGCATAACGCATAACGCATAACGCATAACGCATAACGCATAACGCAAAACGCATAACGCATAACGCATAACGCATAAAGCATAACGCATAACGCATAACTTATAACTCATTACTCATAACGAATAACGCATAACGCATAATGCATAACGCATAACGCATAACGCATAACGCATAACGCATAACGCATAACGCATAACGCATAACGGATCACGCATAACGCATAACGCATAAAGCATAAATCATAACGCATAACGCATAACGTTAACGCATAACCCATAAGGCATAAGGCTTGATGCATGACGCATATCGCATATCGCATAAGGCTTGATGCATGACGCATATCGCATAACGCATAACGCATAACGAATAACGCATAACGCATAAGCATAACGCATAACGCATAACGCATAACGCATAACGCATAACGCATAACGCATAACGCATAACGCATAACGCGTAACGCATAACGCATAAAGCATAACGCATAACGCATAACGGATAAAGCATAATGCATAACGCATAACGCATAACGCATTACGCATAACTTATAACTCATAACTCATAACGAATAACGCATAACGCAAAATGCATAACGCATGTCGGATCACGCATAACGCATAACGCATAAAGCATCAATCATAACGCATAACGCATAACGTTAACGCATAACCCATAACGCATAAGGCTTGATGCATGACGCATATCGCATATCGCATAAGGCTTGATGCATGACGCATATCGCATAACGCATAACGCATAACGCATAACGCATAACGCATAACACATAACGCATAACGCATAACGCATAACGCATAACGCATAACGCATAACGCATAACGCATAACGCAAAACGCATAACGCATAACGCATAATGCATAAAGCATAACGCATAACGCATAACTTATAACTCATTACTCATAACGAATAACGCATAACGCATAATGCATAACGCATAACGCATAACGCATAACGCATAACATATAACGCATAACGCATAACGCATAACGCATAATGCATAACGCATAACGTATAACTCATAACGCATAACGCATAAAGCATAACGCATAACGCATAACGCATAACGCATAACGCATTACGCATAACGCATAACTTATAACTCATTACTCATAACGAATAACGCATAACGCATAACGCATAACGCATAACGCATAACGCATAACGCATAACGCATAACGCATAACGCATAAAGCATAACGCATAACGCATAACGCATAAAGCATAACGCATAACGCATAACGCATTACGCATAACTTATAACTCATAACTCATAAGGAGTAACGCATATCGCATAAAGCATAACGCATAACGCATAACGCGTAACGCATAACGCATAACGCACAACGCATAACGCATAACGCATAACGTATAACTCATAACGCATAACGCATAAAGCATAACGCATAACGCATAACGCATAACGCATAACGCATAACGCATAACGCAAACGCATAACGCATAACGCATACCGTATAACGCAAAACGCATAACGCATAACGCAAACGTATAACGCACAACGCATAACGCATAACGCATAACGCATAACGCATAACGCATAACATATAACGCATAACGCATAACGCATAACGCATAATGCATAACGCATAACGTATAACTCATAACGCATAACGCATAAAGCATAACGCATAACGCATAACGCATAACGCATAACGCATAACGCATAACGCATAACGCATAACGCATAACGCATAACGCAAAACGCATAACGCATAACGCATAATGCATAAAGCATAACGCATAACGCATAACTTATAACTCATTACTCATAACGAATAACGCATAACGCATAATGCATAACGCATAACGCATAACGCATAACGCATAACGCATAACGCATAACGCATAACGCATAACGGATCACGCATAACGCATAACGCATAAAGCATAAATCATAACGCATAACGCATAACGTTAACGCATAACCCATAAGGCATAAGGCTTGATGCATGACGCATATCGCATATCGCATAAGGCTTGATGCATGACGCATATCGCATAACGCATAACGCATAACGAATAACGCATAACGCATAAGCATAACGCATAACGCATAACGCATAACGCATAACGCATAACGCATAACGCATAACGCATAACGCATAAAGCATAACGCATAACGCATAACGGATAAAGCATAATGCATAACGCATAACGCATAACGCATTACGCATAACTTATAACTCATAACTCATAACGAATAACGCATAACGCAAAATGCATAACGCATGTCGGATCACGCATAACGCATAACGCATAAAGCATCAATCATAACGCATAACGCATAACGTTAACGCATAACCCATAACGCATAAGGCTTGATGCATGACGCATATCGCATATCGCATAAGGCTTGATGCATGACGCATATCGCATAACGCATAACGCATAACGCATAACGCATAACGCATAACACATAACGCATAACGCATAACGCATAACGCATAACGCATAACGCATAACGCATAACGCTTAACGCATAACTCATATCGCATAACGCATAAATCATAACCCATAACGCACAACGCATAACGCATAATGCACAACGCATAACGAATACCGCAAAACGCATAACGCATAACGCATAACGCATAACGCATAACGCATAACGCATAACGCATAACGCATAACGCATAACTCATAACGCATAACGCATAACGCATAACGCATAACGCATAACACATAACGCATAACGCATAATGCTCAACGCATAACGAATACAGCAAAACGCATAACGCTTAACGCATAACGCATCACGCATAACGCATAACGCATAATGCATAACGCATAACGCATAACGCATAATGCATAACGCATAAAGCGTAAAGCATAACGCATAACACATAACGCATAACGCATAATGCTCAACGCATAACGAATACAGCAAAACGCATAACGCTTAACGCATAACGCATCACGCATAACGCATAACGCATAATGCATAACGCATAACGCATAACGCATAATGCATAACGCATAAAGCGTAACGCATAACGCATAACGCATAACGCATAACGCATAAAGCATAACGCATAACGCATTACGCATAACTTATAACTCATAACTAATAAGGAGTAACGCATATCGCATAAAGCATAACGCATAACGCATAACGCGTAACGCATAACGCATAACGCACAACGCATAACGCATAACGCATAACGTATAACTCATAACGCATAACGCATAAAGCATAACGCATAACGCATAACGCATAACGCATAACGCATAACGCATAACGCATAACGCATAACGCAAACGCATAACGCATAACGCATACCGTATAACGCATAACGCATAACGCATAACGCAAACGTATAACGCACAACGCATAACGCATAACGCATAACGCATAACGCATAACATATAACGCATAACGCATAACGCATAACGCATAATGCATAACGCATAACGTATAACTCATAACGCATAACGCATAAAGCATAACGCATAACGCATAACGCATAACGCATAACGCATAACGCATAACGCAAAACGCATAACGCATAACGCATAATGCATAAAGCATAACGCATAACGCATAACTTATAACTCATTACTCATAACGAATAACGCATAACGCATAACGCATAACGCATAACGCATAACGCATAACGCATAACGCATAACGCATAACGCATAACGGATCACGCATAACGCATAACGCATAACGCATAACGCATAACGCATAACGCATAATGCATAAAGCATAACGCATAACGCATTACGCATAACTTATAACTCATAACTCATAAGGAGTAACGCATAACGCATAACGCATAACGCATAACGCATAACGCATAAAGCATAACGCATAACGCATAACTTATAACTCATTACTCATAACGAATAACGCATAACGCATAACGGATAACGCATATCGCATAACGCATAACGCATAATGCATAACGCATAAAGCATAACGCATAAAGCATAACATATAACGCATAACGCATAACCCCTAACGCATAACGCATAACGTATAACTCATAACGCATAACGCATAACGCATAACGCATAACGCCTAACGCATAACGCATAACCCCTAACGCATAACGCATAACGCATAACGCATAACGTGTAACTAATAACGCACAACGCATAAAGCATAACGCATAACGCATAACGCATATCGCATAACGCATAACGCATAACGTATAACGCATAACGCATACCGTATAACGCATAACGCATAACGCAAACGTATAACGCACAACGCATAACGCATAACGAACAACGGATAACGCATAACGCATAACGCATAACGCATAACGAATACCGCAAAACGTATATCGCCTAACACATAACGGATCACGCATATCGCATAAAGCATAACGCATAACGCATAACGCGTAACGCATAACGCATAACGCACAACGCATAACGCATAACGCATAACGTATAACTCATAACGCATAACGCATAAAGCATAACGCATAACGCATAACGCATAACGCATAACGCATAACGCATAACGCATAACGCAAAACGCATAACGCATAACGCATAATGCATAAAGCATAACGCATAACGCATAACTTATAACTCATTACTCATAACGAATAACGCATAACGCATAACGCATAACGCATAACGCATAACGCATAACGCATAACGCATAACGCATAACGCATAACGCATAACGGATCACGCATAACGCATAACGCATAACGCATAACGCATAACGCATAACGCATAACACATAAAGCATAACGCATAACGCATTACGCATAACTTATAACTCATAACTCATAAGGAGTAACGCATAACGCATAACGCATAACGCATAACGCATAACGCATAACGCATAAAGCATAACGCATAACGCATAACTTATAACTCATTACTCATAACGAATAACGCATAACGCATAACGGATAACGCATATCGCATAACGCATAACGCATAATGCATAACGCATAACGCATTACGCATAACTTATAACTCATAACTCATAAGGAGTAACGCATAACGCATAACGCATAACGCATAACGCATAACGCATAACGCATAACGCATAACGCATAACGCCTAACGCATAACGCATAACGCATAACCCCTAACGCATAACGCATAACGCATAAAGTGTAACTAATAACGCACAACGCATAAAGCATAACGCATAACGCATATCGCATAACGCATAACGCATAACGTATAACGCATAACGCATACCGTATAACGCATAACGCATAACGCAAACGTATAACGCACAACGCATAACGCATAACGAACAACGGATAACGCATAACGCATAACGCATAACGCATAACGAATACCGCAAAACGTATATCGCCTAACACATAACGGATCACGCATAACGCATAACGCATAACGTATAACGCATAACGCATAACGCATAACACATAACGCATAACACATAATGCACAACGCATTACGAATACAGCAAAACGCATAACGCTTAACGCATAACGGATCACGCATAACGCATAACGCATAATGCATAACGCATAACGCATAACGCATAATGCATAACGCATAAAGCGTAACGCATAACGCATAACGCATAAAGCATAACACATAACGCGTAACTCATAATGCACAACGCATAATGAATACAGCAAAACGCATAACGCTTAACGCATAACGCATAACGCATAACGCATAATGCATAACGCATAAAGCATAAAGCATAACGCATAACGCATAACGCATAACGTATAACGTATAACGCATACCGCATTACGCATAACTTATAACTCATAACTCATAAGGAGTAACGCATAACGCATAAAGCATAACGCATAACTTATAACTCATTACTCATAACGAATAACGCATAACACATAACTTATAACTCATTACTCATAACTCATAACGCATAACGCATAAAGCATAACGCATAACGGATAAAGCATAATGCATAACGCATAACGCATAAAGCATAACGCATAACGCATAACGCATAACGCATAACGCATAACGCATAACGCATAACGCATAACGCATGACGCATGACGCATAACGCATAAAGCATAACGCATAACGCATAACGCATAACGCATAACGCATAACGCATAACGCATAACGCATAACGCATAACGCATAACGCATAACGCATAACGCATAACGCATAACGCATAACGCATAACGCATACCGTATAACGCATAGCGCATAACGCATAACGCATAACGCATAACGCATAACGCATAACGCGTAACGCATAACGCATAACGCATAACGCATAACGGATAAAGCATAATGCATAACGAATAACGCATAACGCATAACGCATAACGCATAACGCATAACGCATAACGCATAACGCATAACCCCTAACGCATAACGCATAACGCATAACGCATAACGCATAACGTGTAACTAATAACGCACAACGCATAAAGCATAACGCATAACGCATAACGCATATCGCATAACGCATAACGCATAACGCATAACGTATAACGCATAACGCATACCGTATAACGCATAACGCATAACGCAAACGTATAACGCACAACGCATAACGCATAACGAACAACGGATAACGCATAACGCATAACGCATAACGCATAACGAATACCGCAAAACGTATATCGCCTAACACATAACGGATCACGCATAACGCATAACGCATAACGTATAACGCATAACGCATAACGCATAACACATAACGCATAACACATAATGCACAACGCATTACGAATACAGCAAAACGCATAGCGCTTAACGCATAACGGATCACGCATAACGCATAACGCATAATGCATAACGCATAACGCATAACGCATAATGCATAACGCATAAAGCGTAACGCATAACGCATAACGCATAAAGCATAACACATAACGCATAACTCATAATGCACAACGCATAATGAATACAGCAAAACGCATAACGCTTAACGCATAACGCATAACGCATAACGCATAATGCATAACGCATAACGCATAACGCATAACGCATAACGCATAACGTATAACGTATAACGCATACCGCATTACGCATAACTTATAACTCATAACTCATAAGGAGTAACGCATAACGCATAAAGCATAACGCATAACGCATAAAGCATAACGCATAACGCATAACTTATAACTCATTACTCATAACGAATAACGCATAACACATAACTTATAACTCATTACTCATAACTCATAACGCATAACGCATAAAGCATAACGCATAACGCATAACGCATAACGTATAACGTATAACGCATACCGCATTACGCATAACTTATAACTCATAACTCATAAGGAGTAACGCATAACGCATAAAGCATAACGCATAACGCATAAAGCATAACGCATAACGCATAACTTATAACTCATTACTCATAACGAATAACGCATAACACATAACTTATAACTCATTACTCATAACTCATAACGCATAACGCATAAAGCATAACGCATAACGCATAACGGATAAAGCATAATGCATAACGCATAACGCATTACGCATAACTTATAACCCATAACTCATAAGGAGTAACGCAAACGCATAAAGCATAACGCATGACGCATAACGCATAAAGCATAACGCATAACGCATAACGCATAACGCATAACGCATAACGCATAACGCATAACGCATAACGCATAACGCATAACGCATAACGCATAACGCATACCGTATAACGCATAGCGCATAACGCATAACGCATAACGCATAACGCATAACGCATAACACATAACGCATAACACATAATGCACAACGCATTACGAATACAGCAAAACGCATAGCGCTTAACGCATAACGGATCACGCATAACGCATAACGCATAATGCATAACGCATAACGCATAATGCATAACGCATAAAGCATAACACATAACGCATAACTCATAATGCACAACGCATAATGAATACAGCAAAACGCATAACGCTTAACGCATAACGCATAACGCATAACGCATAATGCATAACGCATAACGCATAACGCATAACGCATAACGCATAACGCATAACGTATAACGTATAACGCATACCGCATTACGCATAACTTATAACTCATAACTCATAAGGAGTAACGCATAACGCATAACGCATAACGCATAACGCATAACGCATAACGCATAACGCATAACGCATAACGCATAACGCATAACGCATAACCCCTAACGCATAACGCATAACGCATAAAGTGTAACTAATAACGCACAACGCATAAAGCATAACGCATAACGCATATCGCATAACGCATAACGCATAACGTATAACGCATAACGCATAACGCATTACGCATAACTTATGACTCATAACTCATAAGGAGTAACGCATAACGCATAACGCATAACGCATAACGCATAACGCATAACGCATAACGCATAACGCCTAACGCATAACGCATAACGCATAACCCCTAACGCATAACGCATAACGCATAAAGTGTAACTAATAACGCACAACGCATAAAGCATAACGCATAACGCATATCGCATAACGCATAACGCATAACGTATAACGCATAACGCATACCGTATAACGCATAACGCATAACGCAAACGTATAACGCACAACGCATAACGCATAACACATAATGCACAACGCATAAAGCGTAACGCATAACGCATAACGCATAAAGCATAACACATAACGCATAACTCATAATGCACAACGCATAATGAATACAGCAAAACGCATAACGCTTAACGCATAACGCATAACGCATAACGCATAATGCATAACGCATAACGCATAACGCATAACGCATAACGCATAACGCATAACGTATAACGTATAACGCATACCTCATTACGCATAACTTATAACTCATAACTCATAAGGAGTAACGCATAACGCATAAAGCATAACGCATAACGCATAAAGCATAACGCATAACGCATAACTTATAACTCATTACTCATAACGAATAACGCATAACACATAACTTATAACTCATTACTCATAACTCATAACGCATAACGCATAAAGCATAACGCATAACGCATAACGCATAACGTATAACGTATAACGCATACCGCATTACGCATAACTTATAACTCATAACTCATAAGGAGTAACGCATAACGCATAAAGCATAACGCATAACGCATAACGCATAACGCATAACGCATAACTTATAACTCATTACTCATAACGAATAACGCATAACACATAACTTATAACTCATTACTCATAACTCATAACGCATAACGCATAAAGCATATCGCATAACGCATAACGGATAAAGCATAATGCATAACGCATAACGCATTACGCATAACTTATAACCCATAACTCATAAGGAGTAACGCAAACGCATAAAGCATAACGCATGACGCATAACGCATAAAGCATAACGCATAACGCATAACGCATAACGCATAACGCATAACGCATAACGCATAACGCATAACGCATAACGCATAACGCATAACGCATAACGCATAACGCATAACGCATACCGTATAACGCATAGCGCATAACGCATAACGCATAACGCATAACGCATAACGCATAACACATAACGCATAACACATAATGCACAACGCATTACGAATACAGCAAAACGCATAGCGCTTAACGCATAACGGATCACGCATAACGCATAACGCATAATGCATAACGCATAACGCATAACGCATAATGCATAACGCATAAAGCATAACACATAACGCATAACTCATAATGCACAACGCATAATGAATACAGCAAAACGCATAACGCTTAACGCATAACGCATAACGCATAACGCATAATGCATAACGCATAACGCATAACGCATAACGCATAACGCATAACGCATAACGTATAACGTATAACGCATACCGCATTACGCATAACTTATAACTCATAACTCATAAGGAGTAACGCATAACGCATAAAGCATAACGCATAACGCATAAAGCATAACGCATAACGCATAACTTATAACTCATTACTCATAACGAATAACGCATAACACATAACTTATAACTCATTACTCATAACTCATAACGCATAACGCATAACGCATAAAGCATAACGCATAACGCATAACGCATAACGTATAACGTATAACGCATACCGCATTACGCATAACTTATAACTCATAACTCATAAGGAGTAACGCATAACGCATAAAGCATAACGCATAACGCATAAAGCATAACGCATAACGCATAACTTATAACTCATTACTCATAACGAATAACGCATAACACATAACTTATAACTCATTACTCATAACTCATAACGCATAACGCATAAAGCATAACGCATAACGCATAACGGATAAAGCATAATGCATAACGCATAACGCATAACGCATTACGCATAACTTATAACCCATAACTCATAAGGAGTAACGCATAACGCATAAAGCATAACGCATGACGCATAACGCATAAAGCATAACGCATAACGCATAACGCATAACGCATAACGCATAACGCATAACGCATAACGCATAACGCATAACGCATAACGCATAACGCATAACGCATAACGCATAACGCATACCGTATAACGCATAGCGCATAACGCATAACGCATAACGCATAACGCATAACGCATAACGCGTAACGCATAACGCATAACGCATAACGCATAACGGATAAAGCATAATGCATAACGAATAACGCATAACGCATAACGCATAACGCATAACGCATAACGTATAACGCATAACGCATAACGCATAACACATAACGCATAACACATAATGCACAACGCATTACGAATACAGCAAAACGCATAACGCTTAACGCATAACGGATCACGCATAACGCATAACGCATAATGCATAACGCATAACGCATAACGCATAATGCATAACGCATAAAGCGTAACGCATAACGCATAACGCATAAAGCATAACACATAACGCGTAACTCATAATGCACAACGCATAATGAATACAGCAAAACGCATAACGCTTAACGCATAACGCATAACGCATAACGCATAATGCATAACGCATAAAGCATAAAGCATAACGCATAACGCATAACGCATAACGTATAACGTATAACGCATACCGCATTACGCATAACTTATAACTCATAACTCATAAGGAGTAACGCATAACGCATAAAGCATAACGCATAACGCATAACTTATAACTCATTACTCATAACGAATAACGCATAACACATAACTTATAACTCATTACTCATAACTCATAACGCATAACGCATAAAGCATAACGCATAACGGATAAAGCATAATGCATAACGCATAACGCATAAAGCATAACGCATAACGCATAACGCATAACGCATAACGCATAACGCATAACGCATAACGCATAACGCATAACGCATGACGCATGACGCATAACGCATAAAGCATAACGCATAACGCATAACGCATAACGCATAACGCATAACGCATAACGCATAACGCATAACGCATAACGCATAACGCATAACGCATAACGCATAACGCATAACGCATAACGCATACCGTATAACGCATAGCGCATAACGCATAACGCATAACGCATAACGCATAACGCATAACGCGTAACGCATAACGCATAACGCATAACGGATAAAGCATAATGCATAACGAATAACGCATAACGCATAACGCATAACGCATAACGCATAACGCATAACGCATAACGCATAACGCATAACCCCTAACGCATAACGCATAACGCATAACGCATAACGTGTAACTAATAACGCACAACGCATAAAGCATAACGCATAACGCATAACGCATATCGCATAACGCATAACGCATAACGCATAACGTATAACGCATAACGCATACCGTATAACGCATAACGCATAACGCAAACGTATAACGCACAACGCATAACGCATAACGAACAACGGATAACGCATAACGCATAACACATAACGCATAACACATAATGCACAACGCATTACGAATACAGCAAAACGCATAGCGCTTAACGCATAACGGATCACGCATAACGCATAACGCATAATGCATAACGCATAACGCATAACGCATAATGCATAACGCATAAAGCGTAACGCATAACGCATAACGCATAAAGCATAACACATAACGCATAACTCATAATGCACAACGCATAATGAATACAGCAAAACGCATAACGCTTAACGCATAACGCATAACGCATAACGCATAATGCATAACGCATAACGCATAACGCATAACGCATAACGCATAACGCATAACGCATAACGCATAACGCATAACGCATAACGCATAACGCATAACGCATAACGCATAACGCATAACGCATACCGTATAACGCATAGCGCATAACGCATAACGCATAACGCATAACGCATAACGCATAACGCATAACGCGTAACGCATAACGCATAACGCATAACGGATAAAGCATAATGCATAACGAATAACGCATAACGCATAACGCATAACGCATAACGCATAACGCATAACGCATAACGCATAACCCCTAACGCATAACGCATAACGCATAACGCATAACGCATAACGTGTAACTAATAACGCACAACGCATAAAGCATAACGCATAACGCATAACGCATATCGCATAACGCATAACGCATAACGCATAACGTATAACGCATAACGCATACCGTATAACGCATAACGCATAACGCAAACGTATAACGCACAACGCATAACGCATAACGAACAACGGATAACGCATAACGCATAACACATAACGCATAACACATAATGCACAACGCATTACGAATACAGCAAAACGCATAGCGCTTAACGCATAACGGATCACGCATAACGCATAACGCATAATGCATAACGCATAACGCATAACGCATAATGCATAACGCATAAAGCGTAACGCATAACGCATAACGCATAAAGCATAACACATAACGCATAACTCATAATGCACAACGCATAATGAATACAGCAAAACGCATAACGCTTAACGCATAACGCATAACGCATAACGCATAATGCATAACGCATAACGCATAACGCATAACGCATAACGCATAACGCATAACGTATAACGTATAACGCATACCGCATTACGCATAACTTATAACTCATAACTCATAAGGAGTAACGCATAACGCATAAAGCATAACGCATAACGCATAAAGCATAACGCATAACGCATAACTTATAACTCATTACTCATAACGAATAACGCATAACACATAACTTATAACTCATTACTCATAACTCATAACGCATAACGCATAAAGCATAACGCATAACGCATAACGCATAACGCATAACGTATAACGCATACCGCATTACGCATAACTTATAACTCATAACTCATAAGGAGTAACGCATAACGCATAAAGCATAACGCATAACGCATAAAGCATAACGCATAACGCATAACTTATAACTCATTACTCATAACGAATAACGCATAACACATAACTTATAACTCATTACTCATAACTCATAACGCATAACGCATAAAGCATAACGCATAACGCATAACGGATAAAGCATAATGCATAACGCATAACGCATTACGCATAACTTATAACCCATAACTCATAAGGAGTAACGCAAACGCATAAAGCATAACGCATGACGCATAACGCATAAAGCATAAAGCATAACGCATAACGCATAACGCATAACGCATAACGCATAACGCATAACGCATAACGCATAACGCATAACGCATAACGCATAACGCATAACGCATACCGTATAACGCATAGCGCATAACGCATAACGCATAACGCATAACGCATAACGCATAACACATAACGCATAACACATAATGCACAACGCATTACGAATACAGCAAAACGCATAGCGCTTAACGCATAACGGATCACGCATAACGCATAACGCATAATGCATAACGCATAACGCATAACGCATAATGCATAACGCATAAAGCATAACACATAACGCATAACTCATAATGCACAACGCATAATGAATACAGCATAACGCATAACGCTTAACGCATAACGCATAACGCATAACGCATAATGCATAACGCATAACGCATAACGCATAACGCATAACGCATAACGCATAACGTATAACGTATAACGCATACCGCATTACGCATAACTTATAACTCATAACTCATAAGGAGTAACGCATAACGCATAAAGCATAACGCATAACGCATAAAGCATAACGCATAACGCATAACTTATAACTCATTACTCATAACGAATAACGCATAACACATAACTTATAACTCATTACTCATAACTCATAACGCATAACGCATAAAGCATAACGCATAACGCATAACGCATAACGTATAACGTATAACGCATACCGCATTACGCATAACTTATAACTCATAACTCATAAGGAGTAACGCATAACGCATAAAGCATAACGCATAACGCATAAAGCATAACGTATAACGCATAACTTATAACTCATTACTCATAACGAATAACGCATAACACATAACTTATAACTCATTACTCATAACTCATAACGCATAACGCATAAAGCATAACGCATAACGCATAACGGATAAAGCATAATGCATAACGCATAACGCATAACGCATTACGCATAACTTATAACCCATAACTCATAAGGAGTAACGCATAACGCATAAAGCATAACGCATGACGCATAACGCATAAAGCATATCGCATAACGCATAACGCATAACGCATAACGCATAACGCATAACGCATAACGCATAACGCATAACGCATAACGCATAACGCATAACGCATAACGCATACCGTATAACGCATAGCGCATAACGCATAACGCATAACGCATAACGCATAACGCATAACGCGTAACGCATAACGCATAACGCATAACGCATAACGGATAAAGCATAATGCATAACGAATAACGCATAACGCATAACGCATAACGCATAACGCATAACGCATAACGCATAACGCATAACCCCTAACGCATAACGCATAACGCATAACGTGTAACTAATAACGAACAACGCATAAAGCATAACGCATAACGCATAACGCATATCGCATAACGCATAACGCATAACGCATAACGTATAACGCATAACGCATACCGTATAACGCATAACGCATAACGCAAACGTATAACGCACAACGCATAACGCATAACGAACAACGGATAACGCATAACGCATAACGCATAACGCATAACGAATACCGCAAAACGTATATCGCCTAACACATAACGGATCACGCATAACGCATAACGCATAACGTATAACGCATAACGCATAACGCATAACACATAACGCAAACACATAATGCAAAACGCATTACGAATACAGCAAAACGCATAGCGCTTAACGCATAACGGATCACGCATAACGCATAACGCATAACGTATAACGCATAACGCATAACGCATAACACATAACGCAAACACATAATGCAAAACGCATTACGAATACAGCAAAACGCATAGCGCTTAACGCATAACGGATCACGCATAACGCATAACGCATAATACATAACGCATAACGCATAACGCATAATGCATAACGCATAAAGCGTAACGCATAACGCATAACGCATAAAGCATAACACATAACGCATAACTCATAATGCACAACGCATAATGAATACAGCAAAACGCATAACGCTTAACGCATAACGCATAACGCATAATGCATAACGCATAACGCATAACGCATAACGCATAACGCATAGCGCATAACGTATAACGTATAACGCATACCGCATTACGCATAACTTATAACTCATAACTCATAAGGAGTAACGCATAACGCATAAAGCATAACGCATAACGCATAAAGCATAACGCATAACGCATAACTTATAACTCATTACTCATAACGAATAACGCATAACACATAACTTATAACTCATTACTCATAACTCATAACGCATAACGCATAAAGCATAAAGCATAACGCATAACGCATAACGGATAAAGCATAATGCATAACGCATAACGCATAACGCATTACGCATAACTTATAACCCATAACTCATAAGGAGTAACGCATAACGCATAAAGCATAACGCATGACGCATAACACATAAAGCATAACGCATAACGCATAACGCATAACGCATAACGCATAACGCATAACGCATAACGCATAACGCATAACGCATAACGCATACCGTATAACGCATAGCGCATAACGCATAACGCATAACGCATAACGCATAACGCATAACGCATAACGCATAACGCATAACGCATAACGCATAACGCATAACGCATAAAGCATAACGCATAACGCATAACGGATAAAGCATAATGCATAACGAATAACGCATAACGCATAAGGCATAACGCATAACGCATAACGCATTACGCATAACTTATAACTCATAACTCATAACGAATAACGCATAACGCAAAATGCATAACGCATGTCGGATCACGCATAACGCATAACGCATAAAGCATAAATCATAACGCATAACGCATAACGTTAACGCATTACCCATAACGCATAAGGCTTGATGCATGACGCATATCGCATATCGCATAAGGCTTGATGCATGACGCATATCGCATAACGCATAACGCATAACGCATAACGCATAACGCATAACGCATAACGCATAACGCATAACGCATAACGCATAACGCATAACGCTTAACGCATAACTTATATCGCATAACGCATAAATCATAACCCATAACGCACAACGCATAACGCATAATGCACAACGCATAACGAATACCGCAAAACGCATAACGCATAACGCATAACGCATAACGCATAACGCATAACTCATAACGCATAACTCATAACGCATAACGCATAACGCATAACGCATAAAGCATAAAGCATAAATCATAACGCATAACGAATACCGCAAAACGTATATCGCCTAACACATAACGGATCACGCATAACGCATAACGCATAACGTATAACGCATAACGCATAACGCATAACACATAACGCATAACGCATAATGCTCAACGCATAACGAATAACGCATAACGCATAACGCATAACGCATAACGCATAACGCATAACGCATAAAGCATAACGCATAACGCATAACGGATAAAGCATAATGCATAACGAATAACGCATAACGCATAAGGCATAACGCATAACGCATAACGCATTACGCATAACTTATAACTCATAACTCATAACGCATAACGCATAACGCATAACGCATAACGCATAACGCATAACGCATAACGCATAACGCATAACGCATAACGCTTAACGCATAACTTATATCGCATAACGCATAAATCATAACCCATAACGCACAACGCATAATGCACAACGCATAAGGAATACCGCAAAACGCATAACGCATAACGCATAACGCATAACGCATAACGCATAACTCATAACGCATAACTCATAACGCATAACGCATAACGCATAACGCATAACGCATAAAGCATAAAGCATAAATCATAACGCATAACGAATACCGCAAAACGTATATCGCCTAACACATAACGGATCACGCATAACGCATAACGCATAACGTATAACGCATAACGCATAACGCATAACACATAACGCATAACGCATAATGCTCAACGCATAACGAATACAGCAAAACGCATAACGCTTAACGCATAACGCATAACGCAAACGCATAACGCATAACGCATACCGTATAACGCATAACGCATAACGCATAACGCAAACGTATAACGCACAACGCATAACGCATAACGCATAACGCATAACGCATAACGCATAACGCATAACATATAACGCATAACGCATAACGCATAACGCATAATGCATAACGCATAACGTATAACTCATAACGCATAACGCATAAAGCATAACGCATAACGCATAACGCATAACGCATAACGCATAACGCATAACGCATAACGCATAACGCATAACGCATAACGCATAACGCATAACGCATAACGCATTACGCATAACTTATAACTCATAACTCATAAGGAGTAACGCATAACGCATAAAGCATAACGCATAACGCATAACGCATAACGCATAACGCATAACGCATAACGCATAATGCATAAAGCATAACGCATAACGCATAACTTATAACTCATTACTCATAACGAATAACGCATAACGCATAACGCATAACGCATAACGCCTAATGCATAACGCATAACGCATAACGCATAACGCATAACGCATAACGCATAACGCATAACGCATAACGCATAACGCATAACGCATATCGCATAACGCATAACGCATAACGCATAACGCATAACGCATAACGCATAAAGGATAACGCATAACGCATAACGCAAACGTATAACGCACAACGCATAACGCATAACTTATAACTCATTACTCATAACGAATAACGCATAACGCATAACGCATAACGCATAACGCATAACGCATAACGCATAACGCATAACGCATAACGCATAACGCATAACGCATATCGCATAACGCATAACGCATAATGCATAACGCATAAAGCATAACGCATAACGCATAACGCATAACCCCTAACGCATAACGCATAACGTATAACTCATAACGCATAACGCATAACGCATAACGCATAACGCCTAACGCATAACGCATAACGCATAACCCCTAACGCATAACGCATAACGCATAACGTGTAACTAATAACGCACAACGCATAAAGCATAACGCCTAACGCATAACGCATATCGCATAACGCATAACGCATAACGTATAACGCATAACGCATACCGTATAACGCATAACGCATAACGCAAACGTATAACGCACAACGCATAACGCATAACGAACAACGGATAACGCATAACGCATAACGCATAACACATAATGCACAACGCATTACGAATACAGCAAAACGCATAACGCTTAACGCATAACGGATCACGCATAACGCATAACGCATAATGCATAACGCATAACGCATAACGCATAATGCATAACGCATAAAGCGTAACGCATAACGCATAACGCATAAAGCATAACACATAACGCATAACTCATAATGCACAACGCATAATGAATACAGCAAAACGCATAACGCTTAACGCATAACGCATAACGCATAACGCATAATGCATAACGCATAACGCATAACGTATAACGCATAACGCATAACGCATAACGCATAACGTATAACGTATAACGCATACCGCATTACGCATAACTTATAACCCATAACGCATAACGCATAACGCATAACGCATAAAGCATAACGCATAACGCATAACGGATAAAGCATAATGCATAACGAATAACGCATAACGCATAACGCATAACGCATAACGCATTACGCATAACTTATAACTCATAACTCATAACGAATAACGCATAACGCAAAATGCATAACGCATGTCGGATCACGCATAACGCATAACGCATAAAGCATAAATCATAACGCATAACGCATAACGTTAACGCATATCCCGTAACGCATAAGGCTTGATGCATGACGCATATCGCATATCGCATAAGGCTTGATGCATGACGCATATCGCATAACGCATAACGCATAACGCATAACGCATAACGCATAACGCATAACGCATAACGCATAACGCATAACGCATAACGCATAACGCATAACGCATAACGCTTAACGCATAACTTATATCGCATAACGCATAAATCATAACCCATAACGCACAACGCATAACGCATAATGCACAACGCATAACGAATACCGCAAAACGCATAACGCATAACGCATAACGCATAACGCATAACGCATAACTCATAACGCATAACTCATAACGCATAACGCATAACGCATAACGCATAAAGCATAAAGCATAAATCATAACGCATAACGAATACCGCAAAACGTATATCGCCTAACACATAACGGATCACGCATAACGCATAACGCATAACGTATAACGCATAACGCATAACGCATAACAAATAACGCATAACGCATAATGCTCAACGCATAACGAATACAGCAAAACGCATAACGCTTAACTCATAACGCATCACGCATAACGCATAACGCATAATGCATAACGCATAACGCATAACGCATAATGCATAACGCATAAAGCGTAACGCATAACGCATAACGCATAACGCATAACGCATAACGCATAAAGCATAACGCATAACGCATAACACATTACGCATAACTTATAACTCATAACTCATAAGGAGTAACGCATAACGCATAACGCATAACGCAAACGCATAACGCATAACGCATACCGTATAACGCATAACGCATAACGCATAACGCAAACGTATAACGCACAACGCATAACGCATAACGCATAACGCATAACGCATAACATATAACGCATAACGCATAACGCATAACGCATAACACATAATGCATAACGCATAACGTATAACTCATAACGCATAACGCATAAAGCATAACGCATAACGCATAACGCATAACGCATAACGCATAACGCATAACGCATAACGCATTACGCATAACTTATAACTCATAACTCATAAGGAGTAACGCATAACGCATAAAGCATAACGCATAACGCATAACACATAACGCATAACGCATAACGCATAACGCATAACGCACAACGCATAACGCATAACGAACAACGGATAACGCATAACGCATAACGCATAACGCATATCGAATACCGCAAAACGTATATCGCCTAACACATAACGGATCACGCATAACGCATAACGCATAACGTATAACGCATAACGCATAACGCATAACGCATAACGCATAACGCATAACGCATAACGCATAACGCATAAAGGATAACGCATAACGCATAACGCAAACGTATAACGCACAACGCATAACGCATAACTTATAACTCATTACTCATAACGAATAACGCATAACGCATAACGCATAACGCATAACGCATAATGCATAACGCATAACGCATAACGCATAACGCATAACGCATAACGCATATCGCATAACGCATAACGCATAATGCATAACGCATAAAGCATAACGCATAACGCATAACGCATAACCCCTAACGCATAACGCATAACGTATAACTCATAACGCATAACGCATAACGCATAACGCATAACGCATAACGCATAACGCATAACGCATAACCCCTAACGCATAACGCATAACGCATAACGTGTAACTAATAACGCACAACGCATAAAGCATAACGCCTAACGCATAACGCATATCGCATAACGCATAACGCATAACGTATAACGCATAACGCATACCGTATAACGCATAACGCATAACGCAAACGTATAACGCACAACGCATAACGCATAACGAACAACGGATAACGCATAACGCATAACGCATAACACATAATGCACAACGCATTACGAATACAGCAAAACGCATAACGCTTAACGCATAACGGATCACGCATAACGCATAACGCATAATGCATAACGCATAACGCATAACGCATAACGCATAATGCATAACGCATAAAGCGTAACGCATAACGCATAACGCATAAAGCATAACACATAACGCATAACTCATAATGCACAACGCATAATGAATACAGCAAAACGCATAACGCTTAACGCATAACGCATAACGCATAACGCATAATGCATAACGCATAACGCATAACGTATAACGCATAACGCATAACGCATAACGCATAACGTATAACGTATAACGCATACCGCATTACGCATAACTTATAACCCATAACGCATAACGCATAACGCATAACGCATAACGCATAACGCATAACGCATAACGCATAAAGCATAATGCATAACGAATAACGCATAACGCATAACGCATAACGCATAACGCATTACGCATAACTTATAACTCATAACTCATAACGAATAACGCATAACGCAAAATGCATAACGCATGTCGGATCACGCATAACGCATAACGCATAAAGCATAAATCATAACGCATAACGCATAACGTTAACGCATATCCCGTAACGCATAAGGCTTGATGCATGACGCATATCGCATATCGCATAAGGCTTGATGCATGACGCATATCGCATAACGCATAACGCATAACGCATAACGCATAACGCATAACGCATAACGCATAACGCATAACGCATAACGCATAACGCATAACGCATAACGCTTAACGCATAACTTATATCGCATAACGCATAAATCATAACCCATAACGCACAACGCATAACGCATAATGCACAACGCATAACGAATACCGCAAAACGCATAACGCATAACGCATAACGCATAACGCATAACGCATAACTCATAACGCATAACTCATAACGCATAACGCATAACGCATAACGCATAAAGCATAAAGCATAAATCATAACGCATAACGAATACCGCAAAACGTATATCGCCTAACACATAACGGATCACGCATAACGCATAACGCATAACGTATAACGCATAACGCATAACGCATAACAAATAACGCATAACGCATAATGCTCAACGCATAACGAATACAGCAAAACGCATAACGCTTAACGCATAACGCATCACGCATAACGCATAACGCATAATGCATAACGCATAACGCATAACGCATAATGCATAACGCATAAAGCGTAACGCATAACGCATAACGCATAACGCATAACGCATAACGCATAAAGCATAACGCATAACGCATAACGCATAACACATTACGCATAACTTATAACTCATAACTCATAAGGAGTAACGCATAACGCATAACGCATAACGCAAACGCATAACGCATAACGCATACCGTATAACGCATAACGCATAACGCATAACGCAAACGTATAACGCACAACGCATAACGCATAACGCATAACGCATAACGCATAACATATAACGCATACGGCATAACGCATAACGCATAACGCATAATGCATAACGCATAACGTATAACTCATAACGCATAACGCATAAAGCATAACGCATAACGCATAACGCATAACGCATAACGCATAACGCATAACGCATAACGCATTACGCATAACTTATAACTCATAACTCATAAGGAGTAACGCATAACGCATAAAGCATAACGCATAACGCATAACGCATAACGCATAACGCATAACGCATAACGCATAATGCATAAAGCATAACGCATAACGCATAACTTATAACTCATTACTCATAACGAATAACGCATAACGCATAACGCATAACGCATAACGCATAATGCATAACGCATAACGCATAACGCATAACGCATAACGCATAACGCATAACGCATAACGCATAACGCATAACGCATAACGCATATCGCATAACGCATAACGCATAACGCATAACGCATAACGCATAACGCCTAACGCATAAAGGATAACGCATAACGCATAACGCAAACGTATAACGCACAACGTATAACGCATAACTTATAACTCATTACTCATAACGAATAACGCATAACGCATAACGCATAACGCATAACGCATATCGCATAACGCATAACGCATAATGCATAACGCATAAAGCATAACGCATAACGCATAACGCATAACCCCTAACGCATAACGCATAACGTATAACTCATAACGCATAACGCATAACGCATAACGCCTAACGCATAACGCATAACGCATAACCCCTAACGCATAACGCATAACGCATAACGCATAACGTGTAACTAATAACGCACAACGCATAAAGCATAACGCATAACACATAACGCATATCGCATAACGCATAACGCATAACGTATAACGCATAACGCATACCGTATAACGCATAACGCATAACGCATAACGTATAACGCATAACGCATACCGTATAACGCATAACGCATAACGCAAACGTATAACGCACAACGCATAACGCATAATGAACAACGGATAACGCATAACGCATAACGCATAACGCATAACGAATACCGCAAAACGTATATCGCCTAACACATAACGAATAACGCATAACGCATAACGCATAACGCATAACGCATAACGCATAACGCATAACGCATAACGCATAACGCATAACGCATAACGCATAACGCATAACGCATAACGCATAACGCATAACGCATAACGCATAACGCATAACGCATAACGCATAACGCATAACGCATAACGCATAAAGCATAACGCATAACGCATAACGCATTACGCATAACTTATAACTCATTACTCATAACGAATAACGCATAACGCATAACGCATAACGCATAACGCATAATGCATAACGCATAACGCATAACGCATAACGCATAACGCATAACGCATAACGCATAACGCATAACGCATAACGCATAACGCATATCGCATAACGCATAACGCATAACGCATAACGCATAACGCATAACGCATAAAGGATAACGCATAACGCATAACGCAAACGTATAACGCACAACGTATAACGCATAACTTATAACTCATTACTCATAACGAATAACGCATAACGCATAACGCATAACGCATAACGCATAATGCATAACGCATAACGCATAACGCATAACGCATACCGCATAACGCATATCGCATAACGCATAACGCATAATGCATAACGCATAAAGCATAACGCATAACGCATAACGCATAACCCCTAACGCATAACGCATAACGTATAACTCATAACGCATAACGCATAACGCATAACGCCTAACGCATAACGCATAACGCATAACCCCTAACGCATAACGCATAACGCATAACGCATAACGTGTAACTAATAACGCACAACGCATAAAGCATAACGCATAACACATAACGCATATCGCATAACGCATAACGCATAACGTATAACGCATAACGCATACCGTATAACGCATAACGCATAACGCATAACGCATAACGCATAACGCATAACGCATAACGCATAATGCATAACGCATAACGCATAACGCATAACGCATAACGCATAACGCATATCGCATAACGCATAACGCATAATGCATAACGCATAAAGCATAACGCATAACGCATAACGCATAACCCCTAACGCATAACGCATAACGTATAACTCATAACGCATAACGCATAACGCATAACGCCTAACGCATAACGCATAACGCATAACCCCTAACGCATAACGCATAACGCATAACGCATAACGTGTAACTAATAACGCACAACGCATAAAGCATAACGCATAACACATAACGCATATCGCATAACGCATAACGCATAACGTATAACGCATAACGCATACCGTATAACGCATAACGCATAACGCAAACGTATAACGCACAACGCATAACGCATAATGAACAACGGATAACGCATAACGCATAACGCATAACGCATAACGAATACCGCAAAACGTATATCGCCTAACACATAACGAATAACGCATAACGCATAACGCATAACGCATAACGCATAACGCATAACGCATAACGCATAACGCATAACGCATAACGCATAACGCATAACGCATAACGCATAACGCATAACGCATAACGCATAACGCATAACGCATAACGCATAACGCATAACGCATAACGCATAAAGCATAACGCATAACGCATAACGCATTACGCATAACTTATAACTCATAACTCATAAGGAGTAACGCATAACGCATAAAGCATAACGCATAACGCATAACGCATAACGCATAACGCATAACGCATAACGCATAATGCATAAAGCATAACCCCTAACGCATAACGCATAACGCATAACGCATAACGTGTAACTAATAACGCACAACGCATAAAGCATAACGCCTAACGCATAACGCATATCGCATAACGCATAACGCATAACGTATAACGCATAACGCATACCGTATAACGCATAACGCATAACGCAAACGTATAACGCACAACGCATAACGCATAACGAACAACGGATAACGCATAACGCATAACGCATAACGCATAACGAATACCGCAAAACGTATATCGCCTAACACATAACGGATCACGCATAACGCAAACGCATAACGTATAATGCATAACGCATAACGCATAACACATAACGCATAACACATAATGCACAACGCATTACGAATACAGCAAAACGCATAACGCTTAACGCATAACGGATCACGCATAACGCATAACGCATAATGCATAACGCATAACGCATAACGCATAACGCATAACGCATAACGCATAACGTGTAACTAATAACGCACAACGCATAAAGCATAACGCATAACGCATATCGCATAACGCATAACGCATAACGTATAACGCATAACGCATACCGTATGACGCATAACGCATAACGCATAACGCATAACGCATAACGCATAACGTGTAACTAATAACGCACAACGCATAAAGCATAACGCATAACGCATATCGCATAACGCATAACGCATAACGTATAACGCATAACGCATACCGTATGACGCATAACGCATAACGCAAACGTATAACGCACAACGCATAACGCATAACGAACAACGGATAACGCATAACGCATAACGCATAACGAATACCGCAAAACGTATATCGCCTAACACATAATGCACAACGCATTACGAATACAGCAAAACGCATAACGCTTAACGCATAACGGATCACACATAACGCATAACGCATAATGCATAACGCATAACGCATAACGCATAACGCATAATGCATAACGCATAAAGCGTAACGCATAACGCATAACGCATAAAGCATAACACATAACGCATAACTCATAATGCACAACGCATAATGAATACAGCAAAACGCATAACGCTTAACGCATAACGCATAACGCATAACGCATAATGCATAACGCATAACGCATAACGCATAACGCATAACGCATAACGCATAACGTATAACGTATAACTTATAACTCATAACTCATAAGGAGTAACGCATAACGCATAAAGCATAACGCATAACGCATAAAGCATAACGCATAACGCATAACTTATAACTCATTACTCGTAACGAATAACGCATAACACATAACTTATAACTCATTACTCATAACTCATAACGCATAACGCATAAAGCATAACGCATAACGCATAACGGATAAAGCATAATGCATAACGCATAACGCATAACGCATTACGCATAACTTATAACCCATAACTCATAAGGAGTAACGCATAACGCATAAAGCATAACGCATGACGCATAACGCATAAAGCATAACGCATAACGCATAACGCATAACGCATAACGCATAACGCATAACGCATAACGCATAACGCATAACGCCTAACGCATAACGCATAACGCATAACCCCTAACGCATAACGCATAACGCATAACGCATAACGTGTAACTAATAACGCACAACGCATAAAGCATAACGCCTAACGCATAACGCATATCGCATAACGCATAACGCATAACGTATAACGCATAACGCATACCGTATAACGCATAACGCATAACGCAAACGTATAACGCACAACGCATAACGCATAACGAACAACGGATACGCATAACGCATAACGCATAACGCATAACGAATACCGCAAAACGTATATCGCCTAACACATAACGGATCACGCATAACGCAAACGCATAACGTATAACGCATAACGCATAACGCATAACACATAACGCATAACACATAATGCACAACGGATTACGAATACAGCAAAACGCATAACGCTTAACGCATAACGGATCACGCATAACGCATAACGCATAATGCATAACGCATAACGCATAACGCATAACGCATAACGCATAACGCATAACGCATAACGTGTAACTAATAACGCACAACGCATAAAGCATAACGCATAACGCATAACGCATATCGCATAACGCATAACGCATAACGTATAACGCATAACGCATACCGTATGACGCATAACGCATAACGCAAACGTATAACGCACAACGCATAACGCATAACGAACAACGGATAACGCATAACGCATAACGCATAACGAATACCGCAAAACGTATATCGCCTAACACATAACGGATCACGCATAACGCATAACGCATAACGAATACCGCAAAACGTATATCGCCTAACACATAACGGATCACGCATAACGCATAACGCATAACGTATAACGCATAACGCATAACGCATAACACATAACGCATAACACATAATGCACAACGCATTACGAATACAGCACAACGCATAACGCTTAACGCATAACGGATCACGCATAACGCATAACGCATAATGCATAACGCATAACGCATAACGCATAATGCATAACGCATAAAGCGTAACGCATAACGCATAACGCATAAAGCATAACACATAACGCATAACTCATAATGCACAACGCATAATGAATACAGCAAAACGCATAACGCTTAACGCATAACGCATAACGCATAACGCATAACGCATAATGCATAACGCATAACGCATAACGCATAACGCATAACGCATAACGCATAACGTATAACGTATAACGCATACCGCATTACGCATAACTTATAACTCATAACTCATAAGGAGTAACGCATAACGCATAAAGCATAACGCATAACGCATAAAGCATAACGCATAACGCATAACTTATAACTCATTACTCGTAACGAATAACGCATAACACATAACTTATAACTCATTACTCATAACTCATAACGCATAACGCATAAAGCATAACGCATAACGCATAACGGATAAAGCATAATGCATAACGCATAACGCATAACGCATTACGCATAACTTATAACCCATAACTCATAAGGAGTAACGCATAACGCATAAAGCATAACGCATGACGCATAACGCATAAAGCATAACGCATAACGCATAACGCATAACGCATAACGCATAACGCATAACGCATAACGCATAACGCATAACGCATAACGCATAACGCATAACGCATAACGCATAACGCATACCGTATAACGCATAGCGCATAACGCATAACGCATAACGCATAACGCATAACGCATAAATCATAACGCATAACGCATAACGTTAACGCATAACCCATAACGCATAAGGCTTGATGCATGACGCATATCGCGTTCGCATAAGGCTTGATGCATGACGCATATCGCATAACGCATAACGCATAACGCATAACGCATAACGCATAAATCATAACCCATAACGCACAACGCATAACGCATAATGCACAACGCATAACGCATAACGCATAACGCATAACGCATAACGCATAACGCATAACGCATAACGCATAACGCATAACGCATAACGCATAACGCATAACGCATAACGCATAACGCATAACGCATAACGCTTAACGCATAACGCATAACGCATAACGCATAACGCTTAACGCATAACTCATATCGCATAACGCATAAATCATAACCCATAACGCACAACGCATAACGCATAACGCATAAAGCATAACGCATAACGCATAACGCATTACGCATAACTTATAACTCATAACTCATAAGGAGTAACGCATATCGCATAAAGCATAACGCATAACGCCCAACGCATAACGCATAATGAACAACGGATAACGCATAACGCATAACGCATAACGCATAACGAATACCGCAAAACGTATATCGCCTAACACATAACGAATAACGCATAACGCATAACGCATAACGCATAACGCATAACGCATAACGCATAACGCATAACGCATAACGCATAACGCATAACGCATAACGCATAACGCATAACGCATAACGCATAACGCATAACGCATAACGCATAACGCATAACGCATAACGCATAACGGATCACGCATAACGCATAACGCATAACGCATAACGCATAACGCATAACGCATAAAGCATAACGCATAACGCATAACGCATTACGCATAACTTATAACTCATAACTCATAAGGAGTAACGCATAACGCATAAAGCATAACGCATAACGCATAACGCATAACGCATAACGCATAACGCATAACGCATAATGCATAAAGCATAACGCATAACGCATAACGCATAACGCATAAAGCATAACGCATAACGCATAACTTATAACTCATTACTCATAACGAATAACGCATAACGCATAACGGATAACGCATATCGCATAACGCATAACGCATAATGCATAACGCATAAAGCATAACGCATAACGCATAACGCATAACCCCTAACGCATAACGCATAACGTATAACTCATAACGCATAACGCATAATGCATAACGCATAACGCCTAACGCATAACGCATAACGCATAACCCCTAACGCATAACGCATAACGCATAACGCATAACGTGTAACTAATAACGCACAACGCATAAAGCATAACGCCTAACGCATAACGCATATCGCATAACGCATAACGCATAACGTATAACGCATAACGCATACCGTATAACGCATAACGCATAACGCAAACGTATAACGCACAACGCATAACGCATAACGAACAACGGATAACGCATAACGCATAACGCATAACGCATAACGAATACCGCAAAACGTATATCGCCTAACACATAACGGATCACGCATAACGCAAACGCATAACGTATAACGCATAACGCATAACGCATAACACATAACGCATAACACATAATGCACAACGCATTACGAATACAGCAAAACGCATAACGCTTAACGCATAACGGATCACGCATAACGCATAACGCATAATGCATAACGCATAACGCATAACGCATAACGCATAACGCATAACGCATAACGTGTAACTAATAACGCACAACGCATAAAGCATAACGCATAACGCATATCGCATAACGCATAACGCATAACGTATAACGCATAACGCATACCGTATGACGCATAACGCATAACGCAAACGTATAACGCACAACGCATAACGCATAACGAACAACGGATAACGCATAACGCATAACGCATAACGAATACCGCAAAACGTATATCGCCTAACACATAACGGATCACGCATAACGCATAACGCATAACGAATACCGCAAAACGTATATCGCGTAACACATAACGGATCACGCATAACGCATAACGCATAACGTATAACGCATAACGCATAACGCATAACACATAACGCATAACACATAATGCACAACGCATTACGAATACAGCAAAACGCATAACGCTTAACGCATAACGGATCACACATAACGCATAACGCATAATGCATAACGCATAACGCATAACGCATAATGCATAACGCATAAAGCGTAACGCATAACGCATAACGCATAAAGCATAACACATAACGCATAACTCATAATGCACAACGCATAATGAATACAGCAAAACGCATAACGCTTAACGCATAACGCATAACGCATAACGCATAATGCATAACGCATAACGCATAACGCATAACGCATAACGCATAACGCATAACGCATAACGTATAACGTATAACTTATAACTCATAACTCATAAGGAGTAACGCATAACGCATAAAGCATAACGCATAACGCATAAAGCATAACGCATAACGCATAACTTATAACTCATTACTCGTAACGAATAACGCATAACACATAACTTATAACTCATTACTCATAACTCATAACGCATAACGCATAAAGCATAACGCATAACGCATAACGGATAAAGCATAATGCATAACGCATAACGCATAACGCATTACGCATAACTTATAACCCATAACTCATAAGGAGTAACGCATAACGCATAAAGCATAACGCATGACGCATAACGCATAAAGCATAACGCATAACGCATAACGCATAACGCATAACGCATAACGCATAACGCATAACGCATAACGCCTAACGCATAACGCATAACGCATAACCCCTAACGCATAACGCATAACGCATAACGCATAACGTGTAACTAATAACGCACAACGCATAAAGCATAACGCCTAACGCATAACGCATATCGCATAACGCATAACGCATAACGTATATCGCATAACGCATACCGTATAACGCATAACGCATAACGCAAACGTATAACGCACAACGCATAACGCATAACGAACAACGGATACGCATAACGCATAACGCATAACGCATAACGAATACCGCAAAACGTATATCGCCTAACACATAACGGATCACGCATAACGCAAACGCATAACGTATAACGCATAACGCATAACGCATAACACATAACGCATAACACATAATGCACAACGCATTACGAATACAGCAAAACGCATAACGCTTAACGCATAACGGATCACGCATAACGCATAACGCATAATGCATAACGCATAACGCATAACGCATAACGCATAACGCATAACGCATAACGTGTAACTAATAACGCACAACGCATAAAGCATAACGCATAACGCATAACGCATATCGCATAACGCATAACGCATAACGTATAACGCATAACGCATACCGTATGACGCATAACGCATAACGCAAACGTATAACGCACAACGCATAACGCATAACGAACAACGGATAACGCATAACGCATAACGCATAACGAATACCGCAAAACGTATATCGCCTAACACATAACGGATCACGCATAACGCATAACGCATAACGAATACCGCAAAACGTATATCGCCTAACACATAACGGATCACGCATAACGCATAACGCATAACGTATAACGCATAACGCATAACGCATAACACATAACACATAATGCACAACGCATTACGAATACAGCACAACGCATAACGCTTAACGCATAACGGATCACGCATAACGCATAACGCATAATGCATAACGCATAACGCATAACGCATAATGCATAACGCATAAAGCGTAACGCATAACGCATAACGCATAAAGCATAACACATAACGCATAACTCATAATGCACAACGCATAATGAATACAGCAAAACGCATAACGCTTAACGCATAACGCATAACGCATAACGCATAACGCATAATGCATAACGCATAACGCATAACGCATAACGCATAACGCATAACGCATAACGTATAACGTATAACGCATACCGCATTACGCATAACTTATAACTCATAACTCATAAGGAGTAACGCATAACGCATAAAGCATAACGCATAACGCATAAAGCATAACGCATAACGCATAACTTATAACTCATTACTCGTAACGAATAACGCATAACACATAACTTATAACTCATTACTCATAACTCATAACGCATAACGCATAAAGCATAACGCATAACGCATAACGGATAAAGCATAATGCATAACGCATAACGCATAACGCATTACGCATAACTTATAACCCATAACTCATAAGGAGTAACGCATAACGCATAAAGCATAACGCATGACGCATAACGCATAAAGCATAACGCATAACGCATAACGCATAACGCATAACGCATAACGCATAACGCATAACGCATAACGCATAACGCATAACGCATAACGCATAACGCATAACGCATACCGTATAACGCATAGCGCATAACGCATAACGCATAACGCATAACGCATAACGCATAAATCATAACGCATAACGCATAACGTTAACGCATAACCCATAACGCATAAGGCTTGATGCATGACGCATATCGCATTCGCATAATGCTTGATGCATGACGCATATCGCATAACGCATAACGCATAACGCATAACGCATAACGCATAAATCATAACCCATAACGCACAACGCATAACGCATAATGCACAACGCATAACGCATAACGCATAACGCATAACGCATAACGCATAACGCATAACGCATAACGCATAACGCATAACGCATAACGCATAACGCATAACGCATAACGCATAACGCATAACGCATAACGCATAACGCTTAACGCATAACGCATAACGCATAACGCATAACGCTTAACGCATAACTCATATCGCATAACGCATAAATCATAACCCATAACGCACAACGCATAACGCATAACGCATAACGCATAAAGCATAACGCATAACGCATAACGCATTACGCATAACTTATAACTCATAACTCATAAGGAGTAACGCATATCGCATAAAGCATAACGCATAACGCATAACGCGTAACGCATAACGCATAACGCCCAACGCATAACGCATAACGCATAACGTATAACTCATAACGCATAACGAATAAAGCATAACGCATAACGCATAACGCATAACGCATAACGCATAACGCATAACGCAAACGCATAACGCATAACGCATACCGTATAACGCATAACGCATAACGCATAACGCATAACGCATAACGGATCACGCATAACGCATAACGCATAACGCATAACGCATAACGCATAAAGCATAACGCATAACGCATAACGCATTACGCATAACTTATAACTCATAACTCATAAGGAGTAACGCATAACGCATAAAGCATAACGCATAACGCATAACGCATAACGCATAACGCATAACGCATAACGCATAACGCATAATGCATAAAGCATAACGCATAACGCATAACGCATAACGCATAAAGCATAACGCATAACGCATAACTTATAACTCATTACTCATAACGAATAACGCATAACGCATAACGGATAACGCATATCGCATAACGCATAACGCATAATGCATAACGCATAAAGCATAACGCATAACGCATAACGCATAACCCCTAACGCATAACGCATAACGTATAACTCATAACGCATAACGCATAACGCATAACGCATAACGCCTAACGCATAACGCATAACGCATAACCCCTAACGCATAACGCATAACGCATAACGCATAACGTATAACGCATAACGCATACCGTATAACGCATAACGCATAACGCAAACGTATAACGCACAACGCATAACGCATAACGAACAACGGATAACGCATAACGCATAACGCATAACGAATACCGCAAAACGTATATCGCCTAACACATAACGGATCACGCATAACGCAAACGCATAACGTATAACGCATAACGCATAACGCATAACACATAACGCATAACACATAATGCACAACGCATTACGAATACAGCAAAACGCATAACGCTTAACGCATAACGGATCACGCATAACGCATAACGCATAATGCATAACGCATAACGCATAACGCATAACGCATAACGCATAACGCATAACGTGTAACTAATAACGCACAACGCATAAAGCATAACGCATAACGCATAACGCAAACGTATAACGCACAACGCATAACGCATAACAAACAACGGATAACGCATAACGCATAACGCATAACGAATACCGCAAAACGTATATCGCCTAACACATAACGGATCACGCATAACGCATAACGCATAACGAATACCGCAAAACGTATATCGCCTAACACATAACGGATCACGCATAACGCATAACGCATAACGTATAACACATAACGCATAACGCATAACACATAACGCATAACACATAATGCACAACGCATTACGAATACAGCAAAACGCATAACGCTTAACGCATAACGGATCACGCATAACGCATAACGCATAATGCATAACGCATAACGCATAACGCATAATGCATAACGCATAAAGCGTAACGCATAACGCATAACGCATAAAGCATAACACATAACGCATAACTCATAATGCACAACGCATAATGAATACAGCAAAACGCATAACGCTTAACGCATAACGCATAACGCATAACGCATAATGCATAACGCATAACGCATAACGCATAAAGCATAACGCATAACGCATAACGTATAACGTATAACGCATACCGCATTACGCATAACTTATAACTCATAACTCATAAGGAGTAACGCATAACGCATAACGCATAACTTATAACTCATTACTCATAACGAATAACGCATAACACATAACTTATAACTCATTACTCATAACTCATAACGCATAACGCATAAAGCATAACGCATAACGCATAACGGATAAAGCATAATGCATAACGCATAACGCATAACGCATTACGCATAACTTATAACCCATAACTCATAAGGAGTAACGCATAACGCATAAAGCATAACGCATGACGCATAACGCATAAAGCATAACGCATAACGCATAACGCATAACGCATAACGCATAACGCATAACGCATAACGCATAACGCATAACGCATAACGCATAACGCATACCGTATAACGCATAGCGCATAACGGATAAAGCATAATGCATAACGCATAACGCATAACGCATTACGCATAACTTATAACCCATAACTCATAAGGAGTAACGCATAACGCATAAAGCATAACGCATAACGAATAACGCATAACGCATAAGGCATAACGCATAACGCATAACGCATTACGCATAACTTATAACTCATAACTCATAACGAATAACGCATAACGCAAAATGCATAATGCATGTCGGATCACGCATAACGCATAACGCATAAAGCATAAATCATAACGCATAACGCATAACGTTAACGCATAACCCATAACGCATAAGGCTTGATGCATGACGCATATCGCATATCGCATAAGGCTTGATGAATGACGCATATCGCATAACGCATAACGCATAACGCATAACGCATAACGCATAACGCATAACGCATAACGCATAACGCATAACGCATAACGCATAACGCATAACGCATAACTCATATCGCATAACGCATAAATCATAACCCATAACGCACAACGCATAACGCATAATGCACAACGCATAACGAATACCGCAAAACGCATAACGCATAACGCATAACGCATAACGCATAACGCATAACTCATAACGCATAACTCATAACGCATAACGCATAACGCATAACGCATAACGCATAACGCATAACGCATAACGCTTAACGCATAACTCATATCGCATAACGCATAAATCATAACCCATAACGCACAACGCATAACGCATAACGCATAACGTATAACGTATAACGCATACCGCATTACGCATAACTTATAACTCATAACTCATAAGGATTATAACTCATTACTCATAACGAATAACGCATAACACATAACTTATAACTCATTAGTCATAACTCATAACGCATAACGCATAAAGCATAACGCATAACGCATAACGGATAAAACATAATGCATAACGCATAACGCATAACGCATTACGCATAACTTATAACCCATAACTCATAAGGAGTAACGCATAACGCATAAAGCATAACGCATGACGCATAACGCATAAAGCATAACGCATAACGCATAACGCATAACGCATAACGCATAACGCATAACGCATAACGCATAACGCATACCGTATAACGCATAGCGCATAACGCATAACGCATAAGGCATAACGCATAACGCATAACGCATTACGCATAACTTATAACTCATAACTCATAACGAATAACGCATAACGCAAAATGCATAACGCATGTCGGATCACGCATAACGCATAACGCATAAAGCATAAATCATAACGCATAACGCATAACGTTAACGCATAACCCATAACGCATAAGGCTTGATGCATGACGCATATCGCATATCGCATAAGGCTTGATGCATGACGCATATCGCATAACGCATAACGCATAACGCATAACGCATAACGCATAACGCATAACGCATAACGCATAACGCATAACGCATAACGCATAACGCATAACGCATAACGCATAACGCATAACGCATAACGCATAACGCTTAACGCATAACTCATATCGCATAACGCATAAATCATAACCCATAACGCACAACGCATAACGCATAATGCACAACGCATAACGAATACCGCAAAACGCATAACGCATAACGCATAACGCATAACGCATAACGCATAACTCATAACGCATAACTCATAACGCATAACGCATAACGCATAACGCATAACGCATACCGCATAACGCTTAACGCATAACTCATATCGCATAACGCATAAATCATAACCCATAACGCACAACGCATAACGCATAACGCATAACGCATAAAGCATAACGCATAACGCATAACGCATTACGCATAACTTATAACTCATAACTCATAAGGAGTAACGCATATCGCATAAAGCATAACGCATAACGCATAACGCGTAACGCATAACGCATAACGCACAACGCATAACGCATAACGCATAACGCATAACTCATAACGCATAACGAATAAAGCATAACGCATAACGCATAACGCATAACGCATAACGCATAACGCATAACGCATAACGCAAACGCATAACGCATAACGCATACCGTATAACGCATAACGCATAACGCATAACGCTTAACGCATAACTCATATCGCATAACGCATAAATCATAACCCATAACGCACAACGCATAACGCATAACGCATAACGCATAACGCATAACGCATAACGTATAACGTATAACGCATACCGCATTACGCATAACTTATAACTCATAACTCATAAGGATTATAACTCATTACTCAAAACGAATAACGCATAACACATAACTTATAACTCATTAGTCATAACTCATAACGCATAACGCATAAAGCATAACGCATAACGCATAACGCATAACGGATAAAACATAATGCATAACGCATAACGCATAACGCATTACGCATAACTTATAACCCATAACTCATAAGGAGTAACGCATAACGCATAAAGCATAACGCATGACGCATAACGCATAAAGCATAACGCATAACGCATAACGCATAACGCATAACGCATAACGCATAACGCATAACGCATACCGTATAACGCATAGCGCATAACGCATAACGCATAAGGCATAACGCATAACGCATAACGCATTACGCATAACTTATAACTCATAACTCATAACGAATAACGCATAACGCAAAATGCATAACGCATGTCGGATCACGCATAACGCATAACGCATAAAGCATAAATCATAACGCATAACGCATAACGTTAACGCATAACCCATAACGCATAAGGCTTGATGCATGACGCATATCGCATATCGCATAACGCATAACGCATAACGCTTAACGCATAACTCATATCGCATAACGCATAAATCATAACCCATAACGCACAACGCATAACGCATAATGCACAACGCATAACGAATACCGCAAAACGCATAACGCATAACGCATAACGCATAACGCATAACTCATAACGCATAACTCATAACGCATAACGCATAACGCATAACGCATAACGCATAACGCATAACGCTTAACGCATAACTCATATCGCATAACGCATAAATCATAACCCATAACGCACAACGCATAACGCATAACGTATAACGCATAAAGCATAACGCATAACGCATAACGCATTACGCATAACTTATAACTCATAACTCATAAGGAGTAACGCATATCGCATAAAGCATAACGCATAACGCATAACGCGTAACGCATAACGCATAACGCACAACGCATAACGCATAACGCATAACGCATAACTCATAACGCATAACGAATAAAGCATAACGCATAACGCATAACGCATAACGCATAACGCATAACGCATAACGCATAACGCAAACGCATAACGCATAACGCATACCGTATAACGCATAACGCATAACGCATAACGCAAACGTATAACGCACAACGCATAACGCATAACGCATAACGCATAACGCATAACATATAACGCATAACGCATAACGCATAACGCATAACGCATAACGCATAACGCAAACGCATAACGCATAACGCATACCGTATAACGCATAACGCATAACGCATAACGCAAACGTATAACGCACAACGCATAACGCATAACGCATAACGCATAACGCATAACGCATAACATATAACGCATAACGCATAACGCATAAAGCATAACGCATAACGCATAACGCATAACGCATAACGCATAACGCATAACGCAAAACGCATAACGCATAACGCATAATGCATAAAGCATAACGCATAACGCATAACGCATAACGGATCACGCATAACGAAATAACGCATAACGCATAACGTATAACTCATAACGCATAACGCATAAAGCATAACGCATAACGCATAACGCATAACGCATAACGCATAAAGCATAACGCATAACGCATAACGCATAACGCATAACGCATAACGCATAACGCAAAACGCATAACGCATAACGCATAATGCATAAAGCATAACGCATAACGCATAACGCATAACGGATCACGCATAACGAAATAACGCATAACGCATAACGTATAACTCATAACGCATAACGCATAAAGCATAACGCATAACGCATAACGCATAACGCATAACGCATAACGCAAAACGCATAACGCATAACGCATAATGCATAAAGCATAACGCATAACGCATAACGCATAACGGATCACGCATAACGAAATAACGCATAACGCATAACGCATAACGCATAAAGCATAACGCATAACGCATAACGCATTACGCATAACTTATAACTCATAACTCATAAGGAGTAACGCATAACGCATAAAGCATAACGCATAACGAATAACGCATAACGCATAACGCATAACGCATAACGCATAACGCATATCGCATAACGCATAACGCATAACGCATAACGCATAACGCATAACGCATAAAGCATAACGCATAACGCATAACGCAAACGTATAACGCACAACGCATAACGCATAACTTATAACTCATTACTCATAACGAATAACGCATAACGCATAACGCATAACGCATAACGCATAATGCATAACGCATAACGCATAACGCATAATGCATAACGCATAACGCATAACGCATAACGCATAACGCATAACGCATAACGCATATCGCATAACGCATAACGCATAACGCATAACGCATAACGCATAACGCATAACGCATAAAGCATAACGCATAACGCAAACGTATAACGCACAACGCATAACGCATAACGCCTAACGCAAAACGCATAACGCATAACGCATAACGCATAACGCATAACGCATAACGCATAACGCATAACGCATAACGCATAACGCATAACGCATAAAGCATAACGCATAACGCATAACTTATAACTCATTACTCATAACGAATAACGCATAACGCATAACGCATAACGGATAACGCATATCGCATAACGCATAACGCATAATGCATAACGCATAAAGCATAACGCATAACGCATAACGCATAACCCCTAACGCATAACGCATAACGTATAACTCATAACGCATAACGCATAACGCATAACGCATAACGCCTAACGCATAACGCATAACGCATAACCCCTAACGCATAACGCATAACGCATAACGCATAACGTGTAACTAATAACGCACAACGCATAAAGCATAACGCATAACACATAACGCATATCGCATAACGCATAACGCATAACGTATAACGCATAACGCATACCGTATAACGCATAACGCATAACGCAAACGTATAACGCACAACGCATAACGCATAACGCATAACGCATAACGCATAACGCATAACGCATAACGCATAAAGCATAACGCATAACGCATAACGCATTACGCATAACTTATAACTCATAACTCATAAGGAGTAACGCATAACGCATAAAGCATAACGCATAACGAATAACGCATAACGCATAACGCATAACGTATAACGCATAACGCATACCGTATAACGCATAACGCATAACGCAAACGTATAACGCACAACGCATAACGCATAACGAACAACGGATAACGCATAACGCATAACGCATAACGCATAACGAATACCGCAAAACGTATATCGCCTAACACATAACGGATCACGCATAACGCATAACGCATAACGTATAACGCATAACTCATAACGCATAACACATAACGCATAACACATAATGCACAACGCATTACGAATACAGCAAAACGCATAACGCTTAACGCATAACGGATCACGCATAACGCATAACGCATAATGCATAACGCATAACCCCTAACGCATAACGCATAACGCATAACGCATAACGTGTAACTAATAACGCACAACGCATAAAGCATAACGCATAACACATAACGCATATCGCATAACGCATAACGCATAACGTATAACGCATAACGCATACCGTATAACGCATAACGCATAACGCAAACGTATAACGCATAACGGATCACGCATAACGCATAACGCATAACGCATAACGCATAACGCATAAAGCATAACGCATAACGCATAACGCATTACGCATAACTTATAACTCATAACTCATAAGGAGTAACGCATAACGCATAAAGCATAACGCATAACGAATAACGCATAACGCATAACGCATAACGCATAACGTATAACGCATAACGCATACCGTATAACGCATAACGCATAACGCAAACGTATAACGCACAACGCATAACGCATAACGAACAACGGATAACGCATAACGCATAACGCATAACGCATAACGAATACCGCAAAACGTATATCGCCTAACACATAACGGATCACGCATAACGCATAACGCATAACGTATAACGCATAACTCATAACGCATAACACATAACGCATAACACATAATGCACAACGCATTACGAATACAGCAAAACGCATAACGCTTAACGCATAACGGATCACGCATAACGCATAACGCATAATGCATAACGCATAACGCATAACGCATAATGCATAACGCATAAAGCGTAACGCATAACGCATAACGCATAAAGCATAACACATAACGCATAACTCATAATGCACAACGCATAATGAATACAGCAAAACGCATAACGCTTAACGCATAACGCATAACGCATAACGCATAATGCATAACGTATAACGCATAACGCATAACGCATAACGCATAACGCATAACGCATAACGTATAACGTATAACGCATACCGCATTACGCATAACTTATAACTCATAACTCATAAGGAGTAACGCATAACGCATAAAGCATAACGCATAACGCATAAAGCATAACGCATAACGCATAACTTATAACTCATTACTCATAACGAATAACGCATAACGCATAACTTATAACTCATTACTCATAACTCATAACGCATAACGCATAAAGCATAACGCATAACGCATAACGGATAAAGCATAATGCATAACGCATAACGCATAACGCATTACGCATAACTTATAACCCATAACTCATAAGGAGTAACGCATAACGCATAAAGCATAACGCATGACGCATAACGCATAAAGCATAACGCATAACGCATAACGTATAACGCATAACGCATAACGCATAACGCATAACGCATAACGCATAACGCATAACGCATAACGCATAACGCATAACGCATACCGTATAACGCATAGCGCATAACGCATAACGCATAACGCATAACGCATAACGCATAACGCATAACGCATAACGCATAAAGCATAACGCATAACGCATAACGGATAAAGCATAATGCATAACGAATAACGCATAAGGCATAACGCATAACGCATAACGCATTACGCATAAGTTATAACTCATAACTCATAACGAATAACGCATAACGCAAAATGCATAACGCATGTCGGATCACGCATCACGCATAACGCCTAAAGCATAAATCATAACGCATAACGCATAACGTTAACGCATAACCCATAACGCATAAGGCTTGATGCATGACGCATATCGCATATCGCATAAGGCTTGATGCATGACGCATATCGCATAACGCATAACGCATAATGCATAACGCATAAAGCATAACGCATAACGCATAACGCATAACGCATAACGCATAACGCATAACGCATATCGCATAACGCATAACGCATAACGCATAACGCATAACGCATAACGCATAACTTATAACTCATTACTCATAACGAATAACGCATAACGCATAACGCATAACGGATAACGCATAACGCATAACGCATAACGCATAACGCATAACGCATATCGCATAACGCATAACGCATAACGCATAACGCATAACGCATAACGCATAAAGCATAACGCATAACGCATAACGCAAACGTATAACGCACAACGCATAACGCATAACGCCTAACGCAAAACGCATAACGCATAACGCATAACGCATAACGCATAACGCATAACGCATAACGCATAACGCATAACGCATAACGCATAACGCATAAAGCATAACGCATAACGCATAACTTATAACTCATTACTCATAACGAATAACGCATAACGCATAACGCATAACGGATAACGCATATCGCATAACGCATAACGCATAATGCATAACGCATAAAGCATAACGCATAACGCATAACGCATAACCCCTAACGCATAACGCATAACGTATAACTCATAACGCATAACGCATAACGCATAACGCATAACGCCTAACGCATAACGCATAACGCATAACCCCTAACGCATAACGCATAACGCATAACGCATAACGTGTAACTAATAACGCACAACGCATAAAGCATAACGCATAACACATAACGCATAACGCATAACGCATAACGCATAACGTATAACGCATAACGCATACCGTATAACGCATAACGCATAACGCAAACGTATAACGCACAACGCATAACGCATAACGAACAACGGATAACGCATAGCGCATAACGCATAACGCATAACGAATACCGCAAAACGTATATCGCCTAACACATAACGGATCACGCATAACGCATAACGCATAACGTATAACGCATAACTCATAACGCATAACACATAACGCATAACACATAATGCACAACGCATTACGAATACAGCAAAACGCATAACGCTTAACGCATAACGGATCACGCATAACGCATAACGCATAATGCATAACGCATAACGCATAACGCATAATGCATAACGCATAAAGCGTAACGCATAACGCATAACGCATAAAGCATAACACATAACGCATAACTCATAATGCACAACGCATAATGAATACAGCAAAACGCATAACGCTTAACGCATAACGCATAACGCATAACGCATAATGCATAACGCATAACGCATAACGCATAACGCATAACGCATAACGCATAACGCATAACGTATAACGTATAACGCATACCGCATTACGCATAACTTATAACTCATAACTCATAAGGAGTAACGCATAACGCATAAAGCATAACGCATAACGCATAAAGCATAACGCATAACGCATAACGCATAACTTATAACTCATTACTCATAACGAATAACGCATAACGCATAACTTATAACTCATTACTCATAACTCATAACGCATAACGCATAAAGCATAACGCATAACGCATAACGGATAAAGCATAATGCATAACGCATAACGCATAACGCATTACGCATAACTTATAACCCATAACTCATAAGGAGTAACGTATAACGCATAAAGCATAACGCATGACGCATAACGCATAAAGCATAACGCATAACGCATAACGCATAACGCATAACGCATAACGCATAACGCATAACGCATAACGCATAACGCATAACGCATAACGCATAACGCATAACGCATAACGCATACCGTATAACGCATAGCGCATAACGCATAACGCATAACGCATAACGCATAACGCATAACGCATAACGCATAACGCATAAAGCATAACGCATAACGCATAACGGATAAAGCATAATGCATAACGAATAACGCATAAGGCATAACGCATAACGCATAACGCATTACGCATAAGTTATAACTCATAACTCATAACGAATAACGCATAACGCAAAATGCATAACGCATGTCGGATCACGCATCACGCATAACGCCTAAAGCATAAATCATAACGCATAACGCATAACGTTAACGCATAACCCATAACGCATAAGGCTTGATGCATGACGCATATCGCATATCGCATAAGGCTTGATGCATGACGCATATCGCATAACGCATAACGCATAACGCATAACGCATAACGCATAACGCATAACGCATAACGCATAACGCATAACGCATAACGCATAACGCTTAACGCATAACTCATATCGCATAACGCATAAATCATAACCCATAACGCACAACGCATAATGCATAATGCACAACGCATAACGAATACCGCAAAACGCATAACGCATAACGCATAACGCATAACGCATAACGCATAACTCATAACGCATAACTCATAACGCATAACGCATAACGCATAACGCATAAAGCATAAAGCATAAATCATAACGCATAACGAATACCGCAAAACGTATATCGCCTAACACATAACGGATAACGCATAACGCATAACGCATAACGTATAACTCATAACGCATAACGAATAAAGCATAACGCATAACGCATAACGCATAACGCATAACGCATAACGCAAACGCATAACGCATAACGCATACCGTATAACGCATAACGCATAACGCAAACGTATAACGCACAACGCATAACGCATAACGCATAACGCATAACGCATAACGCATAACATATAACGCATAACGCATAACGCATAACGCATAATGCATAACGCATAACGTATAACTCATAACGCATAACGCATAAAGCATAACGCATAAAGCATAACGCATAACGCATAACGCATAACGCATAACGCATAACGCAAAACGCATAACGCATAACGCATAATGCATAAAGCATAACGTATAACGCATAACTTATAACTCATTACTCATAACGAATAACGCATAACGCATAACGCATAACGCACAACGCATAACGCATAACGCATAACGCATAACGCATAACGCATAACGCATAACGCATAAAGCATAACGCATAACGCATAACGCATAACGCATAACGCATAACGCATAACGCATAAAGCATAACGCATAACGCATAACGCATAACGCATAATGCATAAAGCATAACGCATAACGCATAACTTATAACTCATTACTCATAACGAATAACGCATAACGCATAACGCATAACGCATAACGCATATCGCATAACGCATAACGCATAACGCATAACGCATAACGCATAACGCATAAAGCATAACGCATAACGCATAACGCAAACGTATAACGCACAACGCATAACTCATTACTCATAACGAATAACGCATAACGCATAACGCATAACGGATAACGCATATCGCATAACGCATAACGCATAATGCATAACGCATAAAGCATAACGCATAACGCATAACGCATAACCCCTAACGCATAACGCATAACGTATAACTCATAACGCATAACGCATAACGCATAACGCATAACGCCTAACGCATAACGCATAACGCAATCGTATAACGCACAACGCATAACGCATAACGAACAACGGATAACGCATAACGCATAACGCATAACGCATAACGAATACCGCAAAACGTATATCGCCTAACACATAACGGATCACGCATAACGCATAACGCATAACGTATAACGCATAACGCTTAACGCATAACGCATAACGCATAACGCATAATGCATAACGCATAACGCATAACGCATAACTCATAACGCATAACGCATAAAGCATAACGCATAACGCATAACGGATAAAGCATAATGCATAACGCATAACGCATAACGCATTACGCATAACTTATAACCCATAACTCATAAGGAGTAACGCATAACGCATAAAGCATAACGCATGACGCATAACGCATAAAGCATAACGCATAACGCATAACGCATAACGCATAACGCATAACGCATAACGCATAACGCATAACGCATAACGCATAACGCATAACGCATACCGTATAACGCATAGCGCATAACGCAGATCGCATAACGCATAACGCATAACGCATAACGCATAACGCATAAAGCATAACGCATAACGCATAACGGATAAAGCATAATGCATAACGAATAACGCATAAGGCATAACGCATAACGCATAACGCATTAGGCATAACTTATAACTCATAACTCATAACGAATAACGCATAACGCAAAATGCATAACGCATGTCGGATCACGCATAACGCATAACGCCTAAAGCATAAATCATAACGCATAACGCATAACGTTAACGCATAACCCATAACGCATAAGGCTTGATGCATGGCGCATATCGCATATCGCATAAGGCTTGATGCATGACGCATATCGCATAACGCATAACGCATAACGCATAACGCATAACGCATAACGCATAACGCATAACGCATAACGCATAACGCTTAACGCATAACTCATATCGCATAACGCATAAATCATAACCCATAACGCACAACGCATAACGCATAATGCACAACGCATAACGAATACCGCAAAACGCATAACGCATAACGCATAACGCATAACGCATAACGCATAACTCATAACGCATAACTCATAACGCATAACGCATAACGCATAACGCATAAAGCATAAAGCATAAATCATAACGCATAACGAATACCGCAAAACGTATATCGCCTAACACATAACGGATAACGCATAACGCATAACGCATAACGTATAACGCATAACGCATAACGCATAACACATAACGCATAACGCATAATGCTCAACGCATAACGAATACAGCAAAACGCATAACGCTTAACGCATAATGCATCACGCATAACGCATAACGCATAATGCATAACGCATAACGCATAACGCATAATGCATAACGCATAAAGCGTAACGCATAACGCATAACGCATAACGCATAACGCATAACGAATAACGCATAAAGCATAACGCATAACGCATAACGCATTACGCATAACTTATAACTCATAACTCATAAGGAGTAACGCATATCGCATAAAGCATAACGCATAACGCATAACGCGTAACGCATAACGCATAACGCACAACGCATAACGCATAACGCATAACGCATAACGTATAACTCATAACGCATACCGAATAAAGCATAACGCATAACGCATAACGCATAACGCATAACGCAAACGCATAACGCATAACGCATACCGTATAACGCATAACGCATAACGCATAACGCAAACGTATAACGCACAACGCATAACGCATAACGCATAACGCATAACGCATAACGCATAACATATAACGCATAACGCATAACGCATAACGCATAATGCATAACGCATAACGTATAACTCATAACGCATAACGCATAAAGCATAACGCATAAAGCATAACGCATAACGCATAACGCATAACGCATAACGCATAACGCAAAACGCATAACGCATAACGCATAATGCATAAAGCATAACGCATAACGCATAACTTATAACTCATTACTCATAACGAATAACGCATAACGCATAACGCATAACGCATAACGCATAACGCATAACGCATAACGCATAACGCATAACGCATAACGGATCACGCATAACGCATAACGCATAACGCATAACGCATATCGCATAACGCATAAAGCATAACGCATAACGCATAACGCATAACGCATTACGCATAACTTATAACTCATAACTCATAAGGAGTAACGCATAACGCATAAAGCATAACGCATAACGCATAACGCATAACGCATAACGCATAACGCATAACGCATAACGCATAACGCATAACGCATAATGCATAAAGCATAACGCATAACGCATAACTTATAACTCATTACTCATAACGAATAACGCATAACGCATAACGCATAACGCATAACGCATAATGCATAACGCATAACGCATAACGCATAACGCATAACGCATAACGCATAACGCATAACGCATAACGCATAACGCATAACGCATATCGCATAACGCATAACGCATAACGCATAACGCATAACGCATAACGCATAAAGCATAACTCATAACGCATAACGCAAACGTATAACGCACAACGCATAACGCATAATGCATAACGCAAAACGCATAACGCATAACGCATAACGCATAACGCATAACGCATAACGCATAACGCATAACGCATAAAGCATAACGCATAACGCATAACTTATAACTCATTTCTCATAACGAATAACGCATAACGTATAACGCATAACGGATAACGCATATCGCATAACGCATAACGCATAATGCATAACGCATAAAGCATAACGCATAACGCATTACGCAAAACCCCTAAGGCATAACGCATAACGTATAACTCATAACGCATAACGCATAACGCATAACGCATAACGCCTAACGCATAACGCATAACAAATAACCCCTAACGCATAACGCATAACGCATAACGCATAACGTGTAACTAATAAAGCACAACGCATAAAGCATAACGCATAACGCATAACGCATATCGCATAACGCATAACGCATAACGTATAACGCATAACGCATACCGTATAACGCATAACGCAAACGTATAACGCACAACGCATAACGCAAAACGAACAACGGATAACGCATAACGCATAACGCATAACGCATAACGTATAACGCATAACGCATAACGCATAACACATAACGCATAACACATAATGCACAACGCATTACGAATACAGCAAAACGCATAACGCTTAACGCATAACGGATCACGCATAACGCATAACGCATAATGCATAACGCATAACGCATAACGCATAACGCATAATGCATAACGCATAAAGCGTAACGCATAACGCATAACGCATAAAGCATAACAGATAACGCATAACTCATAATGCACAACGCATAACGAATACAGCAAAACGCATAACGCTTAACGCATAACGCATAACGCATAACGCATAACGCATAACGCATAACGCATAACGCATAACGCATAACGCATAACGCATAACGCATAACGTATAACGTATAACGCATACCGCATTACGCATAACTTATAACTCATAACTCATAAGGAGTAACGCATAACGCATAAAGCATAACGCATAACGCATAAAGCATAACGCATAACGCATAATTCATAACGCATAACGCATAACGCATAACGCATAACGCATAACGCATAACGCATAACGTATAACGTATAACGCATAACGCATAACTTATAACTCATTACTCATAACTCATAACGCATAACGCATAAAGCATAACGCATGACGCATAACGCATAAAGCATAACGCATAACGCATAACGCATAACGCATAACGCATAACGCATAACGCATAACGCATAACGCATAACGCATAACGCATAACGCATGAAGCATAACGCATAACGCATAACGCATAACTCATTACTCATAACGAATAACGCATAACGCATAAGGCATAACGCATAACGCATAACGCATAACGCATAACGCATAACGCATAACGCATAACGCATAACGCATAATGCATAAAGCATAACGCATAACGCATAACTTATAACTCACTACTCATAACGAATAACGCATAACGCATAACGCATAACGCATAACGCATAATGCATAACGCATAACGCATAACGCATAACGCATAACGCATAACGCATAACGCATAACGCATAACGCATAACGCATAACGCATTACGCATATCGCATAACGCATAACGCATAACGCATAACGCATAACGCATAACGCAAACGTATAACGCACAACGCATAACGCATAACGCATAACGCAAAACGCATAACGCATAACGCATAACGCATAACGCATAACGCATAACGCATAACGCATAACGCATAACGCATAACGCATAACGCATAACGCATAAAGCATAACGCATAACGCATAACTTATAACTCATTACTCATAACGAATAACGCATAACGCATAACTTATAACTCATTACTCATAACTCATAACGCATAACGCATAAAGCATAACGCATAACGCATAACGGATAAAGCATAATGCATAACGCATAACGCATAACGCATTACGCATAACTTATAACCCATAACTCATAAGGAGTAACGCATAACGCATAAAGCATAACGCATGACTCATAACGCATAAAGCATAACGCATAACGCATAACGCATAACGCATAACGCATAACGCATAACGCATAACGCATAACGCATAACGCATAACGCATAACGCATAACGCATAACGTATAACGCATAACGCATAACGCATAACGCATACCGTATAACGCATAGCGCATAACGCCTAACGCATAACGCATAACGCATAACGCATAACGCATAACGCATAACGCATAACGCATAACGCATGAAGCATAACGCATAACGCATAACTTATAACTCATTACTCATAACGAATAACGCATAACGCATAACGCATAAGGCAGAACGCATAACGCATAACGCATAACGCACAACGCATACCGTATAACGCATAACGCATAACGCATAACGCAAACGTATAACGCACAACGCATAACGCATAACGCATAACGCATAACGCATAACGCATAACATATAACGCATAACGCATAACGCATAACGCATAATGCATAACGCATAACGTATAACTCATAACACATAACGCATAAAGCATAACGCATAAAGCATAACGCATAACGCATAACGCATAACGCATAACGCATAACGCATAACGCAAAACGCATAACGCATAACGCATAATGCACAAAGCATAACGCATAACGCATAACTTATAACTCATTACTCATAACGAATAACGCATAACGCATAACGCAAAACGCATAACGCATAACGCATAACGCATAACGCATAACGCATAACGCATAACGCATAACGCATAACGCATAACGGATCACGCATAACGCATAACTCATTACTCATAACGAATAACGCATAACGCATAAGGCATAACGCATAACGCATAACGCATAACGCATAACGCATAACGCATAACGCATAACGCATAACGCATAATGCATAAAGCATAACGCATAACGCATAACTTATAACTCATTACTCATAACGAATAACGCATAACGCATAACGCATAACGCATAACGCATAATGCATAACGCATAACGCATAACGCATAACGCATAACGCATAACGCATAACGCATAACGCATAACGCATAACGCATAACGCATTACGCATATCGCATAACGCATAACGCATAACGCATAACGCATAACGCAAACGTATAACGCACAACGCATAACGCATAACGCATAACGCAAAACGCATAACGCATAACGCATAACGCATAACGCATAACGCATAACGCATAACGCATAACGCATAACGCATAACGCATAACGCATAACGCATAAAGCATAACGCATAACGCATAACTTATAACTCATTACTCATAACGAATAACGCATAACGCATAACTTATAACTCATTACTCATAACTCATAACGCATAACGCATAAAGCATAACGCATAACGCATAACGGATAAAGCATAATGCATAACGCATAACGCATAACGCATTACGCATAACTTATAACCCATAACTCATAAGGAGTAACGCATAACGCATAAAGCATAACGCATGACTCATAACGCATAAAGCATAACGCATAACGCATAACGCATAACGCATAACGCATAACGCATAACGCATAACGCATAACGCATAACGCATAACGCATAACGCATAACGCATAACGCATAACGTATAACGCATAACGCATAACGCATAACGCATACCGTATAACGCATAGCGCATAACGCATAACGCATAACGCATAACGCATAACGCATAACGCATAACGCATAACGCATAACGCATAACGCATAACGCATGAAGCATAACGCATAACGCATAACTTATAACTCATTACTCATAACGAATAACGCATAACGCATAACGCATAAAGCAGAACGCATAACGCATAACGCATAACGCACAACGCATACCGTATAACGCATAACGCATAACGCATAACGCAAACGTATAACGCACAACGCATAACGCATAACGCATAACGCATAACGCATAACGCATAACATATAACGCATAACGCATAACGCATAATGCATAACGCATAACGTATAACTCATAACACATAACGCATAAAGCATAACGCATAAAGCATAACGCATAACGCATAACGCATAACGCATAACGCATAACGCATAACGCAAAACGCATAACGCATAACGCATAATGCACAAAGCATAACGCATAACGCATAACTTATAACTCATTACTCATAACGAATAACGCATAACGCATAACGCAAAACGCATAACGCATAACGCATAACGCATAACGCATAACGCATAACGCATAACGCATAACGGATCACGCATAACGCATAACGCATAACGCATAACGCATAACGCATAACGCATAACGCATAACGCATTACGCATAACTTATAACTCATAACTCATAAGGAGTAACGCATAACGCATAAAGCATAACGCATATCGCATAACGCATAACGCATAACGCATAACGCATAACGCATAACGCATAACGCATAATGCATAAAGCATAACGCATAACGCATAACTTATAACTCATTACTCATAACGAATAACGCATAAGGCATAACGCATAACGCATAACGCATAATGCATAACGCATAACGCATAACGCATAACGCATAACGCATAACGCATAACGCATAACGCATAACGCATAACGCATAACGCATAACGCATAACGCATATCGCATAACGCATAACGCATAACGCATAACGCATAACGCATAACGCATAAAGCATAACTCATAACGCATAACGCAAACGTATAACGCACAACGCATAACGCATAACGCATAACGCAAAACGCATAACGCATAACGCATAACGCATAACGCATAACGCATAACGCATAACGCATAAAGCATAACGCATAACGCATAACTTATAACTCATTACTCATAACGAATAACGCATAACGCATAACGCATAACGGATAACGCATATCGCATAACGCATAACGCATAATGCATAACGCATAAAGCATAACGCATAACGCATTACGCATAACCCCTAACGCATAACGCATAACGTATAACTCATAACGCATAACGCATAACGCATAACGCATAACGCCTAACGCATAACGCATAACGCATAACCCCTAACGCATAACGCATAACGCATAACGCATAACGTGTAACTAATAACGCACAACGCATAAAGCATAACGCATAACGCATAACGCATATCGCATAACGCATAACGCATAACGTATAACGCATAACGCATACCGTATAACGCATAACGCATAACGCAAACGTATAACGCACAACGCATAACGCATAACGAACAACGGATAACGCATAACGCAAAACGCATAACGCATAACGTATAACGCATAACGCATAACGCATAACACATAACGCATAACACATAATGCACAACGCATTACGAATACAGCAAAACGCATAACGCTTAACGCATAACGGATCACGCATAACGCATAACGCATAATGCATAACGCATAACGCATAACGCATAACGCATAACGCATAATGCATAACGCATAACGCATAACGCATAACGCATAACGCATAACGCATAACGCATAACGCATAACGTATAACGTATAACGCATACCGCATTACGCATAACTTATAACTCATAACTCATAAGGAGTAACGCATAACGCATAAAGCATAACGCATAACACATAAAGCATAACGCATAACGCATAATGCATAACGCATAACGCATAACTCATAACGCATAACGCATAACGCATAACGCATAACGCATAACGCATAACGTATAACGTATAACGCATAACGCATAACTTATAACTCATTACTCATAACTCATAACGCATAACGCATAAAGCATAACGCATGACGCATAACGCATAAAGCATAACGCATAACGCATAACGCATAACGCATAACGCATAACGCATAACGCATAACGCATAACGCATAACGCATAACGCATACCGTATAACGCATAGCGCATAACGCATAACGCATAACGCATAACGCATGAAGCATAACGCATAACGCATAACGCATAACTCATTACTCATAACGAATAACGCATAACGCATAAGGCATAACGCATAACGCATAACGCATAACGCATAACGCATAACGCATAACGCATAACGCATAACGCATAACGCATAACGCATAACGCATAACGCATAACGCATAATGCATAAAGCATAACGCATAACGCATAACTTATAACTCATTACTCATAACGAATAACGCATAACGCATAACGCATAACGCATAACGCATAATGCATAACGCATAACGCATAACGCATAACGCATAACGCATAACGCATAACGCATAACGCATAACGCATAACGCATAACGCATAACGCATTACGCATATCGCATAACGCATAACGCATAACGCATAACGCATAACGCATAACGCATAAAGCATAACGCATAACGCATAACGCAAACGTATAACGCACAACGCATAACGCATAAAGCATAACGCAAAACGCATAACGCATAACGCATAACGCATAACGCATAACGCATAACGCATAACGCATAACGCATAACGCATAAAGCATAACGCATAACGCATAACTTATAACTCATTACTCATACGAATAACGCATAACGCATAACTTATAACTCATTACTCATAACTCATAACGCATAACGCATAAAGCATAACGCATAACGCATAACGGATAAAGCATAATGCATAACGCATAACGCATAACGCATTACGCATAACTTATAACCCATAACTCATAAGGAGTAACGCATAACGCATAAAGCATAACGCATGACGCATAACGCATAAAGCATAACGCATAACGCATAACGCATAACGCATAACGCATAACGCATAACGCATAACGCATAACGCATAACGCATAACGCATAACGCAAACGTATAACGCACAACGCATAACGCATAACGCATAACGCATAACGCATAACGCATAACATATAACGCATAACGCATAACGCATAACGCATAACGCATAACGCATAACGTATAACTCATAACGCCTAACGCATAAAGCATAACGCATAAAGCATAACGCATAACGCATAACGCATAACGCATAACGCATAACGCATAACGCAAAACGCATAACGCATAACGCATAATGCATAAAGCATAACGCATAACGCATAACTTATAACTCATTACTCATAACGAATAACGCATAACGCATAACGCATAACGCATAACGCATAACGCATAACGCATAACGCATAACGCATAACGCATAACGCATAACGGATCACGCATAACGCATAACGCATAACGCATAACGCATATCGCATAACGCATAAAGCATAACGCATAACGCATAACGCATAACGCATTACGCATAACTTATAACTCATAACTCATAAGGAGTAACGCATAACGCATAAAGCATAACGCATAACGCATAACGCATAACGCATAACGCATAACGCATAACGCATAACGCATAACGCATAACGCATAACGCATAACGCATAACGCATAACGCATAACGCATAATGCATAACGCATAACGCATAACGCATAAAGCATAACGCATAACGCATAACGCATTACGCATAACTTATAACTCATAACTCATAAGGAGTAACGCATATCGCATAAAGCATAACGCATAACGCATAACGCGTAACGCATAACGCATAACGCACAACGCATAACGCATAACGCATAACGTATAACTCATAACGCATAACGAATAAAGCATAACGCATAACGCATAACGCATAACGCATAACGCAAACGCATAACGCATAACGCATACCGTATAACGCATAACGCATAACGCATAACGCAAACGTATAACGCACAACGCATAACGCATAACGCATAACGCATAACGCATAACGCATAACGCATAACATATAACGCATAACGCATAACGCATAACGCATAATGCATAACGCATAACGTATAACTCATAACGCATAACGCATAAAGCATAACGCATAAAGCATAACGCATAACGCATAACGCATAACGCATAACGCATAACGCAAAACGCATAACGCATAACGCATAATGCATAAAGCATAACGCATAACGCATAACTTATAACTCATTACTCATAACGAATAACGCATAACGCATAACGCATAACGCATAACGCATAACGCATAACGCATAACGCATAACGCATAACGCATAACGCATAACGCATAACGCATAACGCATAACGGATCACGCATAACGCATAACGCATAACGCATAACGCATATCGCATAACGCATAACGCATAACGCATAACGCATAACGCATAACGCATTACGCATAACTTATAACTCATAACTCATAAGGAGTAACGCATAACGCATAAAGCATAACGCATAACGCATAACGCATAACGCATAACGCATAACGCATAACGCATAACGCATAACGCATAACGCATAATGCATAAAGCATAACGCATAACGCATAACTTATAACTCATTACTCATAACGAATAACGCATAACGCATAAGGCATAACGCATAACGCATAATGCATAACGCATAACGCATAACGCATAACGCATAACGCATAACGCATAACGCATAACGCATAACGCATAACGCATAACGCATAACGCATAACGCATAACGCATAACGCATAACGCATAACGCATAAAGCATAACTCATAACGCATAACGCAAACGTATAACGCACAACGCATAAAGCATAACGCATAACGCAAAACGCATAATGCATAACGCATAACGCATAACGCATAACGCATAACGCATAACGCATAACGCATAAAGCATAACGCATAACGCATAACTTATAACTCATTACTCATAACGAATAACGCATAACGTATAACGCATAACGGATAACGCATATCGCATAACGCATAACGCATAATGCATAACGCATAAAGCATAACGCATAACGCATTACGCATAACCCCTAAGGCATAACGCATAACGTATAACTCATAACGCATAACGCATAACGCATAACGCATAACGCATAACGCATAACAAATAACCCCTAACGCATAACGCATAACGCATAACGCATAACGTGTAACTAATAAAGCACAACGCATAAAGCATAACGCATAACGCATAACGCATATCGCATAACGCATAACGCATAACGTATAACGCATAACGCATACCGTATAACGCATAACGCAAACGTATAACGCACAACGCATAACGCATAACGAACAACGGATAACGCATAACGCATAACGCATAACGCATAACGTATAACGCATAACGCATAACGCATAACGCATAACGCATAACACATAATGCACAACGCATTACGAATACAGCAAAACGCATAACGCTTAACGCATAACGGATCACGCATAACGCATAACGAACAACGGATAACGCATAACGCATAACGCATAACACATAATGCATAACGCATAAAGCGTAACGCATAACGCATAACGCATAAAGCATAACAGATAACGCATAACTCATAATGCACAACGCATAACGAATACAGCAAAACGCATAACGCTTAACGCATAACGCATAACGCATAACGCATAATGCATAACGCATAACGCATAACGCATAACGCATAACGCATAACGCATAACGCATAACGTATAACGTATAACGCATACCGCATTACGCATAACTTATAACTCATAACTCATAAGGAGTAACGCATAACGCATAAAGCATAACGCATAACGCATAACGCATAAAGCATAACGCATAACGCATAATGCATAACGCATAACGCATAACGCATAACGCATAACGCATAACGCATAACGCATAACGTATAACGTATAACGCATAACGCATAACTTATAACTCATTACTCATAACTCATAACGCATAACGCATAAAGCATAACGCATGACGCATAACGCATAAAGCATAACGCATAACGCATAACGCATAACGCATAACGCATAACGCATAACGCATAACGCATAACGCATAACGCATAACGCATAACGCATAACGCATGAAGCATAACGCATAACGCATAACGCATAACTCATTACTCATAACGAATAACGCATAACGCATAAGGCATAACGCATAACGCATAACGCATAACGCATAACGCATAACGCATAACGCATAACGCATAACGCATAATGCATAAAGCATAACGCATAACGCATAACTTATAACTCATTACTCATAACGAATACGCATAACGCATAACGCATAACGCATAACGCATAACGCATAACGCATAACGCATAACGCATAACGCATAACGCATAACGCATAACGCATAACGCATAACGCATAACGCATAACGCATTACGCATATCGCATAACGCATAACGCATAACGCATAACGCATAACGCATAACGCAAACGTATAACGCACAACGCATAACGCATAACGCATAACGCAAAACGCATAACGCATAATGCACAAAGCATAACGCATAACGCATAACTTATAACTCATTACTCATAACGAATAACGCATAACGCATAACGCATAACGCATAACGCATAACGCATAACGCATAACGCATAACGCATAACGCATAACGCATAACGCATAAAGCATAACGCATAACGCATAACTTATAACTCATTACTCATAACGAATAACGCATAACGCATAACTTATAACTCATTACTCATAACTCATAACGCATAACGCATAAAGCATAACGCATAACGCATAACGGATAAAGCATAATGCATAACGCATAACGCATAACGCATTACGCATAACTTATAACCCATAACTCATAAGGAGTAACGCATAACGCATAAAGCATAACGCATGACTCATAACGCATAAAGCATAACGCATAACGCATAACGCATAACGCATAACGCATAACGCATAACGCATAACGCATAACGCATAACGCATTACGCATAACGCATAACGTATAACGCATAACGCATAACGCATAACGCATACCGTATAACGCATAGCGCATAACGCATAACGCATAACGCATAACGCATAACGCATAACGCATAACGCATAACGTATAACGCATGAAGCATAACGCATAACGCATAACTTATAACTCATTACTCATAACGAATAACGCATAACGCATAACGCATAAGGCATAACGCATAACGCATAACGCATAACGCATAACGCATACCGTATAACGCATAACGCATAACGCATAACGCAAACGTATAACGCACAACGCATAACGCATAACGCATAACGCATAACGCATAACGCATAACATATAACGCATAACGCATAACGCATAACGCATAACGCATAATGCATAACGCATAACGTATAACTCATAACACATAACGCATAAAGCATAACGCATAAAGCATAACGCATAACGCATAACGCATAACGCATAACGCAAAACGCATAACGCATAATGCACAAAGCATAACGCATAACGCATAACTTATAACTCATTACTCATAACGAATAACGCATAACGCATAACGCATAACGCATAACGCATAACGCATAACGCATAACGCATAACGCATAACGCATAACGCATAACGCATAACGCATAACGGATCACGCATAACGCATAACGCATAACGCATAACGCATAACGCATAACGCATAAAGCATAACGCATAACGCATAACGCATTACGCATAATTTATAACTCATAACTCATAAGGAGTAACGCATAACGCATAAAGCATAACGCATATCGCATAACGCATAACGCATAACGCATAACGCATAACGCATAACGCATAACGCATAATGCATAAAGCATAACGCATAACGCATAACTTATAACTCATTACTCATAACGAATAACGCATAAGGCATAACGCATAACGCATAACGCATAATGCATAACGCATAACGCATAACGCATAACGCATAACGCATAACGCATAACGCATAACGCATAACGCATAAGGCATAACGCATAACGCATAACGCATATCGCATAACGCATAACGCATAACGCATAACGCATAACGCATAAAGCATAACTCATAACGCATAACGCAAACGTATAATGCACAACGCATAACGCATAACGCATAACGCAAAACGCATAACGCATAACGCATAACGCATAACGCATAACGCATAACGGATAACGCATATCGCATAACGCATAACGCATAATGCATAACGCATAAAGCATAACGCATAACGCATTACGCATAACCCCTAACGCATAACGCATAACGTATAACTCATAACGCATAACGCATAACGCATAACGCATAACGCCTAACGCATAACGCATAACGCATAACCCCTAACGCATAACGCATAACGCATAACGCATAACGTGTAACTAATAACGCACAACGCATAAAGCATAACGCATAACGCATAACGCATATCGCATAACGCATAACGCATAACGTATAACGCATAACGCATACCGTATAACGCATAACGCATAACGCAAACGTATAACGCACAACGCATAACGCATAACGAACAACGGATAACGCATAACGCATCACGCATAACGCATAACGTATAACGCATAACGCATAACGCATAACACATAACGCATAACACATAATGCACAACGCATTACGAATACAGCAAAACGCATAACGCTTAACGCATAACGGATCACGCATAACGCATAACGCATAATGCATAACGCATAACGCATAACGCATAATGCATAACGCATAAAGCGTAACGCATAACGCATAACGCATAAAGCATAACAGATAACGCATAACTCATAATGCACTACGCATAACGAATACAGCAAAACGCATAACGCTTAACGCATAACGCATAACGCATAACGCATAATGCATAACGCATAACGCATAACGCATAACGCATAACGCATAACGCATAACGCATAACGTATAACGTATAACGCATACCGCATTACGCATAACTTATAACTCATAACTCATAAAGAGTAACGCATAACGCATAAAGCATAACGCATAACGCATAAAGCATAACGCATAACGCATAACGCATAACGCATAACGCATAACGCATAACGCATAACGCATAACGCATAACGCATAACGCATAACGTATAACGTATAACGCATAACGCATAACTTATAACTCATTACTCATAACTCATAACGCATAACGCATAAAGCATAACGCATGACGCATAACGCATAAAGCATAACGCATAACGCATAACGCATAACGCATAACGCATAACGCATAACGCATAACGCATAACGCATAACGCATAACGCATAACGCATAACGCATAACGCATAACGCATAACGCATAACGCATAACGCATACCGTATAACGCATAGCGCATAACGCATAACGCATAACGCATAACGCATAACGCATAACGCATAACGCATGAAGCATAACGCATAACGCATAACGCATAACTCATTACTCATAACGAATAACGCATAACGCATAAGGCATAACGCATAACGCATAACGCATAACGCATAACGCATAACGCATAACGCATAACGCATAACGCATAACGCATAACGCATAACGCATAACGCATAACGCATAACGCATAACGCATAACGCATAACGCATAATGCATAAAGCATAACGCATAACGCATAACTTATAACTCATTACTCATAACGAATAACGCATAACGCATAACGCATAACGCATAACGCATAATGCATAACGCATAACGCATAACGCATAACGCATAACGCATAACGCATAACGCATAACGCATAACGCATAACGCATAACGCATAACGCATTACGCATATCGCATAACGCATAACGCATAACGCATAACGCATAACGCATAACGCATAAAGCATAACGCATAACGCATAACGCAAACGTATAACGCACAACGCATAACGCATAAAGCATAACGCAAAACGCATAACGCATAACGCATAACGCATAACGCATAACGCATAACGCATAACGCATAACGCATAACGCATAAAGCATAACGCATAACGCATAACTTATAACTCATTACTCATAACGAATAACGCATAACGCATAACTTATAACTCATTACTCATAACTCATAACGCATAACGCATAAAGCATAACGCATAACGCATAACGGATAAAGCATAATGCATAACGCATAACGCATAACGCATTACGCATAACTTATAACCCATAACTCATAAGGAGTAACGCATAACGCATAACGCATAACGCATAACGCATAACGCATAACGCATAACGCATAACGCATAACGCATAACGCATACTGCATAAAGCATAACGCATAACGCATAACTTATAAATATTACTCATAACGAATAACGCATAACGCATAACGCATAACGCATAACGCATAACGCATAACGCATAACGCATAACGCATAATGCATAAAGCATAACGCATAACGCATAACTTATAACTCATTACTCATAACGAATAACGCATAACGCATAAGGCATAACGCATAACGCATAATGCATAACGCTTAACGCATAACGCATAACGCATAACGCATAACGCATAACGCATAACGCATAACGCATAACGCATAACGCATATCGCATAACGCATAACGCATAACGCATAACGCATAACGCATAACGCATAAAGCATAACTCATAACGCATAACGCAAACGTATAACGCACAACGCATAAAGCATAACGCATAACGCAAAACGCATAATGCATAACGCATAACGCATAACGCATAACGCATAACGCATAACGCATAACGCATAAAGCATAACGCATAACGCATAACTTATAACTCATTACTCATAACGAATAACGCATAACGTATAACGCATAACGGATAACGCATATCGCATAACGCATAACGCATAATGCATAACGCATAAAGCATAACGCATAACGCATTACGCATAACCCCTAAGGCATAACGCATAACGTATAACTCATAACGCATAACGCATAACGCATAACGCATAACGCCTAACGCATAACAAATAACCCCTAACGCATAACGCATAACGCATAACGCATAACGTGTAACTAATAAAGCACAAGGCATAAAGCATAACGCATAACGCATAACGCATATCGCATAACGCATAACGCATAACGTATAACGCATAACGCATACCGTATAACGCATAACGCAAACGTATAACGCACAACGCACAACGCATAACGCATAACGAACAACGGATAACGCATAACGCATAACGCATAACGCATAACGTATAACGCATAACGCATAACGCATTACACATAACGCATAACACATAATGCACAACGCATTACGAATACAGCAAAACGCATAACGCTTAACGCATAACGGATCACGCATAACGCATAACGCATAATGCATAACGCATAACGCATAACGCATAACGCATAATGCATAACGCATAAAGCGTAACGCATAACGCATAACGCATAAAGCATAACAGATAACGCATAACTCATAATGCACAACGCATAACGAATACAGCAAAACGCATAACGCTTAACGCATAACGCATAACGCATAACGCATAATGCATAACGCATAACGCATAACGCATAACGCATAACGCATAACGCATAACGTATAACGTATAACGCATAACGCATAACTTATAACTCATTACTCATAACTCATAACGCATAACGCATAAAGCATAACGCATGACGCATAACGCATAAAGCATAACGCATAACGCATAACGCATAACGCATAACGCATAACGCATAACGCATAACGCATAACGCATAACGCATAACGCATAACGCATACCGTATAACGCATAGCGCATAACGCATAACGCATAACGCATAACGCATAACGCATAACGCATAACGCATGAAGCATAACGCATAACGCATAACGCATAACTCATTACTCATAACGAATAACGCATAACGCATAACGCATAACGCATAACGCATAACGCATAACGCATAACGCATAACGCATAACGCATAACGCATAACGCATAACGCATAACGCATAACGCATAACGCATAACGCATAACGCATAACGCATAATGCATAAAGCATAACGCATAACGCATAACTTATAACTCATTACTCATAACGAATAACGCATAACGCATAACGCATAACGCATAACGCATAATGCATAACGCATAACGCATAACGCATAACGCATAACGCATAACGCATAACGCATAACGCATAACGCATAACGCATAACGCATAACGCATAACGCATAACGCATTACGCATATCGCATAACGCATAACGCATAACGCATAACGCATAACGCATAACGCATAAAGCATAACGCATAACGCATAACGCAAACGTATAACGCACAACGCATAACGCATAAAGCATAACGCAAAACGCATAACGCATAACGCATAACGCATAACGCATAACGCATAACGCATAACGCATAACGCATAACGCATAAAGCATAACGCATAACGCATAACTTATAACTCATTACTCATACGAATAACGCATAACGCATAACTTATAACTCATTACTCATAACTCATAACGCATAACGCATAAAGCATAACGCATAACGCATAACGGATAAAGCATAATGCATAACGCATAACGCATAACGCATTACGCATAACTTATAACCCATAACTCATAAGGAGTAACGCATAACGCATAAAGCATAACGCATGACGCATAACGCATAAAGCATAACGCATAACGCATAACGCATAACGCATAACGCATAACGCATAACGCATAACGCATAACGCATAACGCATAACGCATAACGCATAACGCATAACGCAAACGTATAACGCACAACGCATAACGCATAACGCATAACGCATAACGCATAACGCATAACATATAACGCATAACGCATAACGCATAACGCATAATGCATAACGCATAACGTATAACTCATAACGCCTAACGCATAAAGCATAACGCATAAAGCATAACGCATAACGCATAACGCATAACGCATAACGCATAACGCATAACGCAAAACGCATAACGCATAACGCATAATGCATAAAGCATAACGCATAACGCATAACTTATAACTCATTACTCATAACGAATAACGCATAACGCATAACGCATAACGCATAACGCATAACGCATAACGCAAAACGCATAACGCATAACGCATAACGAATAAAGCATAACGCATAACGCATAACGCATAACGCATAACGCAAACGCATAACGCATAACGCATACCGTATAACGCATAACGCATAACGCATAACGCAAACGTATAACGCACAACGCATAACGCATAACGCATAACGCATAACGCATAACGCATAACGCATAACATATAACGCATAACGCATAACGCATAACGCATAATGCATAACGCATAACGTATAACTCATAACGCATAACGCATAAAGCATAACGCATAAAGCATAACGCATAACGCATAACGCATAACGCATAACGCATAACGCAAAACGCATAACGCATAACGCATAATGCATAAAGCATAACGCATAACGCATAACTTATAACTCATTACTCATAACGAATAACGCATAACGCATAACGCATAACGCATAACGCATAACGCATAACGCATAACGCATAACGCATAACGCATAACGCATAACGCATAACGCATAACGCATAACGGATCACGCATAACGCATAACGCATAACGCATAACGCATATCGCATAACGCATAAAGCATAACGCATAACGCATAACGCATAACGCATTACGCATAACTTATAACTCATAACTCATAAGGAGTAACGCATAACGCATAAAGCATAACGCATAACGCATAACGCATAACGCATAACGCATAACGCATAACGCATAACGCATAACGCATAATGCATAAAGCATAACGCATAACGCATAACTTATAACTCATTACTCATAACGAATAACGCATAACGCATAAGGCATAACGCATAACGCATAATGCATAACGCATAACGCATAACGCATAACGCATAACGCATAACGCATAACGCATAACGCATAACGCATAACGCATATCGCATAACGCATAACGCATAACGCATAACGCATAACGCATAACGCATAAAGCATAACTCATAACGCATAACGCAAACGTATAACGCACAACGCATAAAGCATAACGCATAACGCAAAACGCATAATGCATAACGCATAACGCATAACGCATAACGCATAACGCATAACGCATAACGCATAACGCATAACGCATAAAGCATAACGCATAACGCATAACTTATAACTCATTACTCATAACGAATAACGCATAACGTATAACGCATAACGGATAACGCATATCGCATAACGCATAACGCATAATGCATAACGCATAAAGCATAACGCATAACGCATTACGCATAACCCCTAAGGCATAACGCATAACGTATAACTGATAACGCATAACGCATAACGCATAACGCATAACGCCTAACGCATAACAAATAACCCCTAACGCATAACGCATAACGCATAACGCATAACGTGTAACTAATAAAGCACAACGCATAAAGCATAACGCATAACGCATAACGCATATCGCATAACGCATAACGCATAACGTATAACGCATAACGCATACCGTATAACGCATAACGCAAACGTATAACGCACAACGCATAACGCATAACGAACAACGGATAACGCATAACGCATAACGCATAACGCATAACGTATAACGCATAACGCATAACGCATAACACATAACGCATAACACATAATGCACAACGCATTACGAATACAGCAAAACGCATAACGCTTAACGCATAACGGATCACGCATAACGCATAACGCATAATGCATAACGCATAACGCATAACGCATAACGCATAATGCATAACGCATAAAGCGTAACGCATAACGCATAACGCATAAAGCATAACAGATAACGCATAACTCATAATGCACAACGCATAACGAATACAGCAAAACGCATAACGCTTAACGCATAACGCATAACGCATAACGCATAATGCATAACGCATAACGCATAACGCATAACGCATAACGCATAACGCATAACGCATAACGTATAACGTATAACGCATACCGCATTACGCATAACTTATAACTCATAACTCATAAGGAGTAACGCATAACGCATAAAGCATAACGCATAACGCATAACGCATAAAGCATAACGCATAACGCATAATGCATAACGCATAACGCATAACGCATAACGCATAACGCATAACGCATAACGCATAACGTATAACGTATAACGCATAACGCATAACTTATAACTCATTACTCATAACTCATAACGCATAACGCATAAAGCATAACGCATGACGCATAACGCATAAAGCATAACTCATAACGCATAACGCATAACGCATAACGCATAACGCATAACGCATAACGCATAACGCATAACGCATAACGCATAACGCATAACGCATGAAGCATAACGCATAACGCATAACGCATAACTCATTACTCATAACGAATAACGCATAACGCATAAGGCATAACGCATAACGCATAACGCATAACGCATAACGCATAACGCATAACGCATAACGCATAATGCATAAAGCATAACGCATAACGCATAACTTATAACTCATTACTCATAACGAATACGCATAACGCATAACGCATAACGCATAACGCATAATGCATAACGCATAACGCATAACGCATAACGCATAACGCATAACGCATAACGCATAACGCATAACGCATAACGCATTACGCATATCGCATAACGCATAACGCATAACGCATAACGCATAACGCATAACGCAAACGTATAACGCACAACGCATAACGCATAACGCATAACGCAAAACGCATAACGCATAACGCATAACGCATAACGCATAACGCATAACGCATAACGCATAACGCATAACGCATAAAGCATAACGCATAACGCATAACTTATAACTCATTACTCATAACGAATAACGCATAACGCATAACTTATAACTCATTACTCATAACTCATAACGCATAACGCATAAAGCATAACGCATAACGCATAACGGATAAAGCATAATGCATAACGCATAACGCATAACGCATTACGCATAACTTATAACCCATAACTCATAACGAGTAACGCATAACGCATAAAGCATAACGCATGACTCATAACGCATAAAGCATAACGCATAACGCATAACGCATAACGCATAACGCATAACGCATAACGCATAACGCATAACGCATAACGCATTACGCATAACGCATAACGTATAACGCATAACGCATAACGCATAACGCATACCGTATAACGCATAGCGCATAACGCATAACGCATAACGCATAACGCATAACGCATAACGCATAACGCATAACGTATAACGCATGAAGCATAACGCATAACGCATAACTTATAACTCATTACTCATAACGAATAACGCATAACGCATAACGCATAACGCATAACGCATAACGCATAACGCATAACGCATAACGCATACCGTATAACGCATAACGCATAACGCATAACGCAAACGTATAACGCACAACGCATAACGCATAACGCATAACGCATAACGCATAACGCATAACATATAACGCATAACGCATAACGCATAACGCATAACGCATAACGCATAATGCATAAAGCATAACGCATAACGCATAACTTATAACTCATTACTCATAACGAATAACGCATAAGGCATAACGCATAACGCATAACGCATAATGCATAACGCATAACGCATAACGCATAACGCATAACGCATAACGCATAACGCATAACGCATAACGCATAAGGCATAACGCATAACGCATAACGCATATCGCATAACGCATAACGCATAACGCATAACGCATAACGCATAAAGCATAACTCATAACGCATAACGCAAACGTATAATGCACAACGCATAACGCATAACGCATAACGCAAAACGCATAACGCATAACGCATAACGCATAACGCATAACGCATAACGGATAACGCATATCGCATAACGCATAACGCATAATGCATAACGCATAAAGCATAACGCATAACGCATTACGCATAACCCCTAACGCATAACGCATAACGTATAACTCATAACGCATAACGCATAACGCATAACGCATAACGCCTAACGCATAACGCATAACGCATAACCCCTAACGCATAACGCATAACGCATAACGCATAACGTGTAACTAATAACGCACAACGCATAAAGCATAACGCATAACGCATAACGCATATCGCATAACGCATAACGCATAACGTATAACGCATAACGCATACCGTATAACGCATAACGCATAACGCAAACGTATAACGCACAACGCATAACGCATAACGAACAACGGATAACGCATAACGCATAACGCATAACGCATAACGTATAACGCATAACGCATAACGCATAACACATAACGCATAACACATAATGCACAACGCATTACGAATACAGCAAAACGCATAACGCTTAACGCATAACGGATCACGCATAACGCATAACGCATAATGCATAACGCATAACGCATAACGCATAATGCATAACGCATAAAGCGTAACGCATAACGCATAACGCATAAAGCATAACAGATAACGCATAACTCATAATGCACTACGCATAACGAATACAGCAAAACGCATAACGCTTAACGCATAACGCATAACGCATAACGCATAACGCATAACGCATAACGCATAACGCATAACGCATAACGCATAACGCATAACGCATAACGTATAACGTATAACGCATACCGCATTACGCATAACTTATAACTCATAACTCATAAAGAGTAACGCATAACGCATAAAGCATAACGCATAACGCATAAAGCATAACGCATAACGCATAATGCATAACGCATAACGCATAACGCATAACGCATAACGCATAACGCATAACGCATAACGTATAACGTATAACGCATAACGCATAACTTATAACTCATTACTCATAACTCATAACGCATAACGCATAAAGCATAACGCATGACGCATAACGCATAAAGCATAACGCATAACGCATAACGCATAACGCATAACGCATAACGCATAACGCATAACGCATAACGCATAACGCATAACGCATAACGCATAACGCATAACGCATAACGCATAACGCATAACGCATACCGTATAACGCATAGCGCATAACGCATAACGCATAACGCATAACGCATAACGCATAACGCATAACGCATAACGCATGAAGCATAACGCATAACGCATAACGCATAACTCATTACTCATAACGAATAACGCATAACGCATAAGGCATAACGCATAACGCATAACGCATAACGCATAACGCATAACGCATAACGCATAACGCATAACGCATAACGCATAACGCATAACGCATAACGCATAACGCATAACGCATAACGCATAATGCATAAAGCATAACGCATAACGCATAACTTATAACTCATTACTCATAACGAATAACGCATAACGCATAACGCATAACGCATAACGCATAATGCATAACGCATAACGCATAACGCATAACGCATAACGCATAACGCATAACGCATAACGCATAACGCATAACGCATAACGCATAACGCATTACGCATATCGCATAACGCATAACGCATAACGCATAACGCATAACGCATAACGCATAAAGCATAACGCATAACGCATAACGCAAACGTATAACGCACAACGCATAACGCATAAAGCATAACGCAAAACGCATAACGCATAACGCATAACGCATAACGCATAACGCATAACGCATAACGCATAACGCATAACGCATAAAGCATAACGCATAACGCATAACTTATAACTCATTACTCATAACGAATAACGCATAACGCATAACTTATAACTCATTACTCATAACTCATAACGCATAACGCATAAAGCATAACGCATAACGCATAACGGATAAAGCATAATGCATAACGCATAACGCATAACGCATTACGCATAACTTATAACCCATAACTCATAAGGAGTAACGCATAACGCATAACGCATAACGCATAACGCATAACGCATAACGCATAACGCATAACGCATAACGCATAACGCATAACGCATACTGCATAAAGCATAACGCATAACGCATAACTTATAACTCATTACTCATAACGAATAACGCATAACGCATAACGCATAACGCATAACGCATAACGCATAACGCATAACGCATAACGCATAATGCATAAAGCATAACGCATAACGCATAACTTATAACTCATTACTCATAACGAATAACGCATAACGCATAAGGCATAACGCATAACGCATAATGCATAACGCTTAACGCATAACGCATAACGCATAACGCATAACGCATAACGCATAACGCATAACGCATAACGCATAACGCATAACGCATAACGCATAACGCATAACGCATAACGCATAACGCATAACGCATAAAGCATAACTCATAACGCATAACGCAAACGTATAACGCACAACGCATAAAGCATAACGCATAACGCAAAACGCATAATGCATAACGCATAACGCATAACGCATAACGCATAACGCATAACGCATAACGCATAAAGCATAACGCATAACGCATAACTTATAACTCATTACTCATAACGAATAACGCATAACGTATAACGCATAACGCATAACGCATATCGCATAACGCATAACGCATAATGCATAACGCATAAAGCATAACGCATAACGCATTACGCATAACCCCTAAGGCATAACGCATAACGTATAACTCATAACGCATAACGCATAACGCATAACGCATAACGCCTAACGCATAACAAATAACCCCTAACGCATAACGCATAACGCATAACGCATAACGTGTAACTAATAAAGCACAACGCATAAAGCATAACGCATAACGCATAACGCATATCGCATAACGCATAACGCATAACGTATAACGCATAACGCATACCGTATAACGCATAACGCAAACGTATAACGCACAACGCACAACGCATAACGCATAACGAACAACGGATAACGCATAACGCATAACGCATAACGCATAACGTATAACGCATAACGCATAACGCATTACACATAACGCATAACACATAATGCACAACGCATTACGAATACAGCAAAACGCATAACGCTTAACGCATAACGGATCACGCATAACGCATAACGCATAATGCATAACGCATAACGCATAACGCATAACGCATAATGCATAACGCATAAAGCGTAACGCATAACGCATAACGCATAAAGCATAACAGATAACGCATAACTCATAATGCACAACGCATAACGAATACAGCAAAACGCATAACGCTTAACGCATAACGCATAACGCATAACGCATAATGCATAACGCATAACGCATAACGCATAACGCATAACGCATAACGCATAACGCATAACGCATAACGTATAACGTATAACGCATACCGCATTACGCATAACTTATAACTCATAACTCATAAGGAGTAACGCATAACGCATAAAGCATAACGCATAACGCATAACGCATAAAGCATAACGCATAACGCATAATGCATAACGCATAACGCATAACGCATAACGCATAACGCATAACGCATAACGCATAACGTATAACGTATAACGCATAACGCATAACTTATAACTCATTACTCATAACTCATAACGCATAACGCATAAAGCATAACGCATGACGCATAACGCATAAAGCATAACGCATAACGCATAACGCATAACGCATAACGCATAACGCATAACGCATAACGCATAACGCATAACGCATAACGCATAACGCATGAAGCATAACGCATAACGCATAACGCATAACTCATTACTCATAACGAATAACGCATAACGCATAAGGCATAACGCATAACGCATAACGCATAACGCATAACGCATAACGCATAACGCATAACGCATAACGCATAATGCATAAAGCATAACGCATAACGCGTAACTTATAACTCATTACTCATAACGAATAACGCATAACGCATAACGCATAACGCATAACGCATAACGCATAACGCATAACGCATAACGCATAACGCATAACGCATAACGCATAACGCATAACGCATAACGCATAACGCATAACGCATAACGCATATCGCATAACGCATAACGCATAACGCATAACGCATAACGCATAACGCAAACGTATAACGCACAACGCATAACGCATAACGCATAACGCAAAACGCATAACGCATAACGCATAACGCATAACGCATAACGCATAACGCATAACGCATAACGCATAACGCATAACGCATAACGCATAACGCATAAAGCATAACGCATAACGCATAACTTATAACTCATTACTCATAACGAATAACGCATAACGCATAACTTATAACTCATTACTCATAACTCATAACGCATAACGCATAAAGCATAACGCATAACGCATAACGGATAAAGCATAATGCATAACGCATAACGCATAACGCATTACGCATAACTTATAACCCATAACTCATAAGGAGTAACGCATAACGCATAAAGCATAACGCATGACTCATAACGCATAAAGCATAACGCATAACGCATAACGCATAACGCATAACGCATAACGCATAACGCATAACGCATAACGCATAACGCATAACGCATTACGCATAACGCATAACGTATAACGCATAACGCATAACGCATAACGCATACCGTATAACGCATAGCGCATAACGCATAACGCATAACGCATAACGCATAACGCATAACGCATAACGCATAACGCATAACGCATAACGCATGAAGCATAACGCATAACGCATAACTTATATCTCATTACTCATAACGAATAACGCATAACGCATAACGCATAAGGCATAACGCATAACGCATAACGCATAACGCATAACGCATACCGTATAACGCATAACGCATAACGCATAACGCAAACGTATAACGCACAACGCATAACGCATAACGCATAACGCATAACGCATAACGCATAACATATAACGCATAACGCATAACGCATAACGCATAATGCATAACGCATAACGTATAACTCATAACACATAACGCATAAAGCATAACGCATAAAGCATAACGCATAACGCATAACGCATAACGCAAAACGCATAACGCATAATGCACAAAGCATAACGCATAACGCATAACTTATAACTCATTACTCATAACGAATAACGCATAACGCATAACGCATAACGCATAACGCATAACGCATAACGCATAACGCATAACGCATAACGCATAACGCATAACGCATAACGCATAACGGATCACGCATAACGCATAACGCATAACGCATAACGCATAACGCATAAAGCATAACGCATAACGCATAACGCATTACGCATAACTTATAACTCATAACTCATAAGGAGTAACGCATAACGCATAAAGCATAACGCATATCGCATAACGCATAACGCATAACGCATAACGCATAACGCATAACGCATAACGCATAATGCATAAAGCATATCGCATAACGCATAACTTATAACTCATTACTCATAACGAATAACGCATAAGGCATAACGCATAACGCATAACGCATAATGCATAACGCATAACGCATAACGCATAACGCATAACGCATAACGCATAACGCATAACGCATAAGGCATAACGCATAACGCATAACGCATATCGCATAACGCATAACGCATAACGCATAACGCATAACGCATAAAGCATAACTCATAACGCATAACGCAAACGTATAATGCACAACGCATAACGCATAACGCATAACGCAAAACGCATAACGCATAACGCATAACGCATAACGCATAACGCATAACGCATAACGCATAAAGCATAACGCATAACGCATAACTTATAACTCATTACTCATAACGAATAACGCATAACGCATAACGCATAACGGATAACGCATATCGCATAACGCATAACGCATAATGCATAACGCATAAAGCATAAAGCATAACGCATAACGCATTACGCATAACCCCTAACGCATAACGCATAACGTATAACTCATAACGCATAACGCATAACGCATAACGCATAACGCCTAACGCATAACGCATAACGCATAACCCCTAACGCATAACGCATAACGCATAACGCATAACGTGTAACTAATAACGCACAACGCATAAAGCATAACGCATAACGCATAACGCATATCGCATAACGCATAACGCATAACGTATAACGCATAACGCATACCGTATAACGCATAACGCATAACGCAAAAGTATAACGCACAACGCATAACGCATAACGAACAACGGATAACGCATAACGCATCACGCATAACGCATAACGTATAACGCATAACGCATAACGCATAACACATAACGCATCACGCATAACGCATAACGTATAACGCATAACGCATAACGCATAACACATAACGCATAACACATAATGCACAACGCATTACGAATACAGCAAAACGCATAACGCTTAACGCATAACGGATCACGCATAACGCATAACGCATAATGCATAACGCATAACGCATAACGCATAATGCATAACGCATAAAGCGTAACGCATAACGCATAACGCATAAAGCATAACAGATAACGCATAACTCATAATGCACTACGCATAACGAATAAAGCAAAACGCATAACGCTTAACGCATAACGCATAACGTATAACGTATAACGCATACCGCATTACGCATAACTTATAACTCATAACTCATAAGGAGTAACGCATAACGCATAAAGCATAACGCATAACGCATAAAGCATAACGCATAACGCATAATGCATAACGCATAACGCATAACGCATAACGCATAACGCATAACGCATAACGCATAACGCATAACGTATAACGTATAACGCATAACGCATAACTTATAACTCATTACTCATAACTCATAACGCATAACGCATAAAGCATAACGCATGACGCATAACGCATAAAGCATAACGCATAACGCATAACGCATAACGCATAACGCATAACGCATAACGCATAACGCATAACGCATAACGCATAACGCATAACGCATAACGCATAACGCATAACGCATAACGCATAACGCATAACGCATAACGCATAACGCATAACGCATAACGCATAACGCATACCGTATAACGCATAGCGCATAACGCATAACGCATAACGCATAACGCATAACGCATAACGCATAACGCATGAAGCATAACGCATAACGCATAACGCATAACTCATTACTCATAACGAATAACGCATAACGCATAAGGCATAACGCATAACGCATAACGCATAACGCATAACGCATAACGCATAACGCATAACGCATAACGCATAACGCATAACGCATAACGCATAACGCATAACGCATAACGCATAACGCATAACGCATAACGCATAATGCATAAAGCATAACGCATAACGCATAACTTATAACTCATTACTCATAATGAATAACGCATAACGCATAACGCATAACGCATAACGCATAATGCATAACGCATAACGCATAACGCATAACGCATAACGCATAACGCATAACGCATAACGCATAACGCATAACGCATAACGCATAACGCATTACGCATATCGCATAACGCATAACGCATAACGCATAACGCATAACGCATAACGCATAAAGCATAACGCATAACGCATAACGCAAACGTATAACGCACAACGCATAACGCATAAAGCATAACGCAAAACGCATAACGCATAACGCATAACGCATAACGCATAACGCATAACGCATAACGCATAACGCATAACGCATAACGCATAAAGCATAACGCATAACGCATAACTTATAACTCATTACTCATAACGAATAACGCATAACGCATAACTTATAACTCATTACTCATAACTCATAACGCATAACGCATAAAGCATAACGCGTAACGCATAACGGATAAAGCATAATGCATAACGCATAACGCATAACGCATTACGCATAACTTATAACCCATAACTCATAAGGAGTAACGCATAACGCATAAAGCATAACGCATGACGCATAACGCATAAAGCATAACGCATAACGCATAACGCATAACGCATAACGCATAACGCATAACGCATAACGCATAACGCATAACGCATAACGCATAACGCATAACGCATAACGCATAACGCATAACGCATAACGCATACCGTATAACGCATAGCGCATAACGCATAACGCATAACGCATAACGCATAACGCATAACGCATAACGCATAACGCATAACGCATAACGCATAACGCATGAAGCATAACGCATAACTTATAACTCATTACTCATAACGAATAACGCATAACGCATAAGGCATAACGCATAACGCATAACGCATAACGCATAACGCATAACGCATAACGCATAACGCATAACGCATAACGCATAACGCATAACACATAACGCATAATGCATGAAGCATAACGGATAACGCATAACTTATAACTCATTACTCATAACGAATAACGCATAACGCATAACGCATAACGCATAACGCATAACGCATAACGCATAACGCATAACGCATAACGCATAACGCATAACGCATAACGCATAACGCATAACGCATAACGCATTACGCATATCGCATAACGCATAACGCATAACGCATAACGCATAACGCATAACGCATAAAGCATAACGCATAACGCATAACGCAAACGTATAACGCACAACGCATAACGCATAACGCATAACGCAAAACGCATAACGCATAACGCATAACGCATAACGCATAACGCATAACGCATAACGCATAACCCCTAACGCATAACGCATAACGCATAACGCATAACGTGTAACTAATAACGCACAACGCATAAAGCATAACGCATAACGCATAACGCATATCGCATAACGCATAACGCATAACGTATAACGCATAACGCATACCGTATAACGCATAACGCATAACGCAAACGTATAACGCACAACGCATAACGCATAACGAACAACGGATAACGCATAACGCATCACGCATAACGCATAACGTATAACGCATAACGCATAACGCATAACACATAACGCATAACACATAATGCACAACGCATTACGAATACAGCAAAACGCATAACGCTTAACGCATAACGGATCACGCATAACGCATAACGCATAATGCATAACGCATAACGCATAACGCATAATGCATAACGCATAAAGCGTAACGCATAACGCATAACGCATAAAGCATAACAGATAACGCATAACGCATAATGCACTACGCATAACGAATACAGCAAAACGCATAACGCTTAACGCATAACGCATAACGCATAACGCATAATGCATAACGCATAACGCATAACGCATAACGCATAACGCATAACGCATAACGCATAACGTATAACGTATAACGCATACCGCATTACGCATAACTTATAACTCATAACTCATAAAGAGTAACGCATAACGCATAAAGCATAACGCATAACGCATAAAGCATAACGCATAACGCATAATGCATAACGCATAACGCATAACGCATAACGCATAACGCATAACGCATAACGCATAACGCATAACGTATAACGTATAACGCATAACGCATAACTTATAACTCATTACTCATAACTCATAACGCATAACGCATAAAGCATAACGCATGACGCATAACGCATAAAGCATAACGCATAACGCATAACGCATAACGCATAACGCATAACGCATAACGCATAACGCATAACGCATAACGCATAACGCATAACGCATAACGCATAACGCATAACGCATAACGCATAACGCATAACGCATACCGTATAACGCATAGCGCATAACGCATAACGCATAACGCATAACGCATAACGCATAACGCATAACGCATGAAGCATAACGCATAACGCATAACGCATAACTCATTACTCATATCGAATAACGCATAACGCATAAGGCATAACGCATAACGCATAACGCATAACGCATAACGCATAACGCATAACGCATAACGCATAACGCATAACGCATAACGCATAACGCATAACGCATAACGCATAACGCATAACGCATAATGCATAAAGCATAACGCATAACGCATAACTTATAACTCATTACTCATAACGAATAACGCATAACGCATAACGCATAACGCATAATGCATAACGCATAACGCATAACGCATAACGCATAACGCATAACGCATAACGCATAACGCATAACGCATAACGCATAACGCATAACGCATAACGCATTACGCATATCGCATAACGCATAACGCATAACGCATAACGCATAACGCATAACGCATAAAGCATAACGCATAACGCATAACGCAAACGTATAACGCACAACGCATAACGCATAAAGCATAACGCAAAACGCATAACGCATAACGCATAACGCATAACGCATAACGCATAACGCATAACGCATAACGCATAACGCATAAAGCATAACGCATAACGCATAACTTATAACTCATTACTCATAACGAATAACGCATAACGCATAACTTATAACTCATTACTCATAACTCATAACGCATAACGCATAAAGCATAACGCATAACGCATAACGGATAAAGCATAATGCATAACGCATAACGCATAACGCATTACGCATAACTTATAACCCATAACTCATAAGGAGTAACGCATAACGCATAACGCATAACGCATAACGCATAACGCATAACGCATAACGCATAACGCATAACGCATAATGCATAAAGCATAACGCATAACGCATAACTTATAACTCATTACTCATAACGAATAACGCATAACGCATAACGCATAACGCATAACGCATAACGCATAACGCATAACGCATAATGCATAAAGCATAACGCATAACGCATAACTTATAACTCATTACTCATAACGAATAACGCATAACGCATAAGGCATAACGCATAACGCATAATGCATAACGCTTAACGCATAACGCATAACGCATAACGCATAACGCATATCGCATAACGCATAACGCATAACGCATAACGCATAACGCATAACGCATAAAGCATAACTCATAACGCATAACGCAAACGTATAACGCACAACGCATAAAGCATAACGCATAACGCAAAACGCATAATGCATAACGCATAACGCATAACGCATAACGCATAACGCATAACGCATAACGCATAAAGCATAACGCATAACGCATAACTTATAACTCATTACTCATAACGAATAACGCATAACGTATAACGCATAACGGATAACGCATATCGCATAACGCATAACGCATAATGCATAACGCATAAAGCATAACGCATAACGCATAACGCATAACCCCTAAGGCATAACGCATAACGTATAACTCATAACGCATAACGCATAACGCATAACGCATAACGCCTAACGCATAACAAATAACCCCTAACGCATAACGCATAACGCATAACGCATAACGTGTAACTAATAAAGCACAACGCATAAAGCATAACGCATAACGCATAACGCATATCGCATAACGCATAACGCATAACGTATAACGCATAACGCATACCGTATAACGCATAACGCAAACGTATAACGCACAACGCATAACGCATAACGAACAACGGATAACGCATAACGCATAACGCATAACGCATAACGTATAACGCATAACGCATAACGCATAACACATAACGCATAACACATAATGCACAACGCATTACGAATACAGCAAAACGCATAACGCTTAACGCATAACGGATCACGCATAACGCATAACGCATAACGCATAACGCATAACGCATAACGCATAACGCATAATGCATAACGCATAAAGCTTAACGCATAACGCATAACGCATAAAGCATAACAGATAACGCATAACTCATAATGCACAACGCATAACGAATACAGCAAAACGCATAACGCTTAACGCATAACGCATAACGCATAACGCATAATGCATAACGCATAACGCATAACGCATAACGCATAACGCATAACGCATAACGCATAACGCATAACGTATAACGTATAACGCATACCGCATTACGCATAACTTATAACTCATAACTCATAAGGAGTAACGCATAACGCATAAAGCATAACGCATAACGCATAACGCATAAAGCATAACGCATAACGCATAATGCATAACGCATAACGCATAACGCATAACGCATAACGCATAACGCATAACGTATAACGCATAACGCATAACTTATAACTCATTACTCATAACTCATAACGCATAACGCATAAAGCATAACGCATGACGCATAACGCATAAAGCATAACGCATAACGCATAACGCATAACGCATAACGCATAACGCATAACGCATAACGCATAACGCATAACGCATAACGCATAACGCATAACGCATGAAGCATAACGCATAACGCATAACGCATAACTCATTACTCATAACGAATAACGCATAACGCATAAGGCATAACGCATAACGCATAACGCATAACGCATAACGCATAACGCATTACGCATATCGCATAACGCATAACGCATAACGCATAACGCATAACGCATAACGCAAACGTATAACGCACAACGCATAACGCATAACGCATAACGCAAAACGCATAACGCATAACGCATAACGCATAACGCATAACGCATAACGCATAACGCATAACGCATAACGCATAACGCATAACGCATAAAGCATAACGCATAACGCATAACTTATAACTCATTACTCATAACGAATAACGCATAACGCATAACTTATAACTCATTACTCATAACTCATAACGCATAACGCATAAAGCATAACGCATAACGCATAACGGATAAAGCATAAGGCATAACGCATAACGCATGACGCATTAAGCATAACTTATAACCCATAACTCATAAGGAGTAACGCATAACGCATAAAGCATAACGCATGACTCATAACGCATAAAGCATAACGCATAACGCATAACGCATAACGCATAACGCATAACGCATAACGCATAACGCATAACGCATAACGCATAACGCATTACGCATAACGCATAACGTATAACGCATAACGCATAACGCATAACGCATACCGTATAACGCATAGCGCATAACGCATAACGCATAACGCATAACGCATAACGCATAACGCATAACGCATAACGCATAACGCATGAAGCATAACGCATAACGCATAACTTATATCTCATTACTCATAACGAATAACGCATAACGCATAACGCATAAGGCATAACGCATAACGCATAACGCATAACGCATAACGCATACCGTATAACGCATAACGCATAACGCATAACGCAAACGTATAACGCACAACGCATAACGCATAACGCATAACGCATAACGCATAACGCATAACATATAACGCATAACGCATAACGCATAACGCATAATGCATAACGCATAACGTATAACTCATAACACATAACGCATAAAGCATAACGCATAAAGCATAACGCATAACGCATAACGCATAACGCATAACGCAAAACGCATAACGCATAATGCACAAAGCATAACGCATAACGCATAACTTATAACTCATTACTCATAACGAATAACGCATAACGCATAACGCATAACGCATAACGCATAACGCATAACGCATAACGCATAACGCATAACGCATAACCCATAACGCATAACGCATAACGGATCACGCATAACGCATAACGCATAACGCATAACGCATAACGCATAAAGCATAACGCATAACGCATAACGCATTACGCATAACTTATAACTCATAACTCATAAGGAGTAACGCATAACGCATAAAGCATAACGCATATCGCATAACGCATAACGCATAACGCATAACGCATAACGCATAACGCATAACGCATAATGCATAATGCATATCGCATAACGCATAACTTATAACTCATTACTCATAACGAATAACGCATAACGCATAACGCATAACGCATAACGCATAACGCATAACGCATAACGCATAACGCATAACGCATAACGCATAACGCATAACGCATAACGCATAACGCATAAGGCATAACGCATAACGCATAACGCATATCGCATAACGCATAACGCATAACGCATAACGCATAACGCATAAAGCATAACTCATAACGCATAACGCAAACGTATAATGCACAACGCATAACGCATAACGCATAACGCAAAACGCATAACGCATAACGCATAACGCATAACGCATAACGCATAACGCATAACGCATAAAGCATAACGCATAACGCATAACTAATAACTCATTACTCATAACGAATAACGCATAACGCATAACGCATAACGGATAACGCATATCGCATAACGCATAACGCATAATGCATAACGCATAAAGCATAACGCATAACGCATTACGCATAACCCCTAACGCATAACGCATAACGTATAACTCATAACGCATAACGCATAACGCATAACGCATAACGCCTAACGCATAACGCATAACGCATAACCCCTAACGCATAACGCATAACGCATAACGCATAACGTGTAACTAATAACGCACAACGCATAAAGCATAACGCATAACGCATAACGCATATCGCATAACGCATAACGCATAACGTATAACGCATAACGCATACCGTATAACGCATAACGCATAACGCAAACGTATAACGCACAACGCATAACGCATAACGAACAACGGATAACGCATAACGCATCACGCATAACGCATAACGTATAACGCATAACGCATAACGCATAACACATAACGCATAACACATAATGCACAACGCATTACGAATACAGCAAAACGCATAACGCTTAACGCATAACGGTTCACGCATAACGCATAACGCATAATGCATAACGCATAACGCATAACGCATAATGCATAACGCATAAAGCGTAACGGATAACGCATAACGCATAAAGCATAACAGATAACGCATAACTCATAATGCACAACGCATAACGAATACAGCAAAACGCATAACGCTTAACGCATAACGCATAACGCATAACGCATACTGCATAACGCATAACGCATAACGCATAACGCATAACGCATAACGCATAACGTATAACGTATAACGCATACCGCATTACGCATAACTTATAACTCATAACTCATAAGGAGTAACGCATAACGCATAAAGCATAACGCATAACGCATAAAGCATAACGCATAACGCATAATGCATAACGCATAACGCATAACGCATAACGCATAACGCATAACGCATAACGCATAACGCATAACGTATAACGTATAACGCATAACGCATAACTTATAACTCATTACTCATAACTCATAACGCATAACGCATAAAGCATAACGCATGACGCATAACGCATAAAGCATAACGCATAACGCATAACGCATAACGCATAACGCATAACGCATAACGCATAACGCATAACGCATAACGCATAACGCATAACGCATAACGCATAACGCATAACGCATAACGCAAAACGCATAACGCATAACGCATACCGTATAACGCATAGCGCATAACGCATAACGCATAACGCATAACGCATAACGCATAACGCATAACGCATGAAGCATAACGCATAACGCATAACGCATAACTCATTACTCATAACGAATAACGCATAACGCATAAGGCATAACGCATAACGCATAACGCATAACGCATAACGCATAACGCATAACGCATAACGCATAACGCATAACGCATAACGCATAACGCATAACGCATAACGCATAACGCATAACGCATAATGCATAAAGCATAACGCATAACGCATAACTTATAACTCATTACTCATAACGAATAACGCATAACGCATAACGCATAACGCATAACGCATAATGCATAACGCATAACGCATAACGCATAACGCATAACGCATAACGCATAACGCATAACGCATAACGCATAACGCATAACGCATAACGCATTACGCATATCGCATAACGCATAACGCATAACGCATAACGCATAACGCATAACGCATAAAGCATGACGCATAACGCATAACGCAAACGTATAACGCACAACGCATAACGCATAAAGCATAACGCAAAACGCATAACGCATAACGCATTACGCATAACGCATAACGCATAACGCATAACGCATAACGCATAACGCATAAAGCATAACGCATAACGCATAACTTATAACTCATTACTCATAACGAATAACGCATAACGCATAACTTATAACTCATTACTCATAACTCATAACGCATAACGCATAAAGCATAACGCATAACGCATAACGGATAAAGCATAATGCATAACGCATAACGCATAACGCATTACGCATAACTTATAACCCATAACTCATAAGGAGTAACGCATAACGCATAAAGCATAACGCATGACGCATAACGCATAAAGCATAACGCATAACGCATAACGCATAACGCATAACGCATAACGCATAACGCATAACGCATAACGCATAACGCATAACGCATAACGCATAACGCATAACGCATAACGCATAACGCATAACGCATACCGTATAACGCATAGCGCATAACGCATAACGCATAACGCATAACGCATAACGCATAACGCATAACGCATAACGCATAACGCATAACGCATAACGCATGAAGCATAACGCATAACTTATAACTCATTACTCATAACGAATAACGCATAACGCATAAGGCATAACGCATAACGCATAACGCATAACGCATAACGCATAACGCATAACGCATAACGCATAACGCATAACGCATAACGCATAACGCATAACACATAACGCATAATGCATGAAGCATAACGGATAACGCATAACTTATAACTCATTACTCATAACGAATAACGCATAACGCATAACGCATAACGCATAACGCATAATGCATAACGCATAACGCATAACGCATAACGCATAACGCATAACGCATAACGCATAACGCATAACGCATAACGCATTACGCATATCGCATAACGCATAACGCATAACGCATAACGCATAACGCATAACGCATAAAGCATAACGCATAACGCATAACGCAAACGTATAACGCACAACGCATAACGCATAACGCATAACGCAAAACGCATAACGCATAACGCATAACGCATAACGCATAACGCATAACGCATAACGCATAAAGCATAACGCATAACGCATAACTTATAACTCATTACTCATAACGAATAACGCATAACGCATAACGCATAACGGATAACGCATATCGCATAACGCATAACGCATAATGCATAACGCATAACGCATAACGCATAACGCATAACGCATAACGCATAACGCATAACGTATAACGTATAACGCATAACGCATAACTTATAACTCATTACTCATAACTCATAACGCATAACGCATAAAGCATAACGCGTGACGCATAACGCATAAAGCATAACGCATAACGCATAACGCATAACGCATAACGCATAACGCATAACGCATAACGCATAACGCATAACGCATAACGCATAACGCATAACGCATAACGCATAACGCATACCGTATAACGCATAGCGCATAACGCATAACGCATAACGCATAACGCATAACGCATAACGCATAACGCATGAAGCATAACGCATAACGCATAACTTATAACTCATTACTCATAACGAATAACGCATAACGCATAAGGCATAACGCATAACGCATAACGCATAACGCATAACGCATAAAGCATAACGCATAACGCATAACGCAAACGTATAACGCACAACGCATAACGCATAACGCATAACGCAAAACGCATAACGCATAACGCATAACGCATAACGCATAACGCATAACGCATAACGCATAAAGCATAACGCATAACGCATAACTTATAACTCATTACTCATAACGAATAACGCATAACGCATAACGGATAACGCATATCGCATAACGCATAACGCATAATGCATAACGCATAAAGCATAACGCATAACGCATAACGCATAACCCCTAACGCATAACGCATAACGCATAACGCATAACGCATAACGCATAACGCATAACGCATTACGCATAACTTATAACCCATAACTCATAAGGAGTAACGCATAACGCATAAAGCATAACGCATGACGCATAACGCATAAAGTATAACGCATAACGCATTACGCATAACGCATAACGCATAACGCATAACGCATAACGCATAACGCATAACGCATAACGCATAACGCATAACGCATAACGCATAACGCATACCGTATAACGCATAGCGCATAACGCATAACGCATAACGCATAACGCATAACGCATATCGCATAACGCATAACGCATGAAGCATAACGCATAACGCATAACGCATAACGCATAACGCATAACGCATAACGCATAACGCATAACGCATAACGCATAATGCATAAAGCATAACGCATAACGCATAACTTATAACTCATTACTCATAACGAATAACGCATAACGCATAACGCATAACGCATAACGCATAATGCATAACGCATAACGCATAACGCATAACGCATAACGCATAACGCATAACGCATAACGCATAACGCATAACGCATAACGCATAACGCATTACGCATATCGCATAACGCATAACGCATAACGCATAACGCATAACGCATAACGCATAAAGCATAACGCATAACGCAAACGTATAACGCACAACGCATAACGCATAACGCATAACGCAAAACGCATAACGCATAACGCATAACGCATAACGCATAACGCATAACGCATAACGCATAAAGCATAACGCATAACGCATAACGCATAACGCATAACGCATAACGCATAACGCATAACGTATAACGTATAACGCATAACGCATAACTTATAACTCATTACTCATAACTCATAACGCATAACGCATAAAGCATAACGCATAACGCATAACGCATAACGCATAACGCATAACGCATAACGCATAACGCATAACGCATAACGCATAACGCATAACGCATAACGCATAACGCATAACGCATAACGCATAACGCATAACGCATAACGCATAACGCATAACGCATAACGCATACCGTATAACGCATAGCGCATAACGCATAACGCATAACGCATAACGCATAACGCATAACGCATAACGCATGAAGCATAACGCATAACGCATAACGCATAACTCATTACTCATAACGAATAACGCATAACGCATAAGGCATAACGCATAACGCATAACGCATAACGCATAACGCATAACGCATAACGCATAACGCATAACGCATAACGCATAACGCATAACGCATAACGCATAACGCATAACGCATAATGCATAAAGCATAACGCATAACGCATAACTTATAACTCATTACTCATAACGAATAACGCATAACGCATAACGCATAACGCATAACGCATAATGCATAACGCATAACGCATAAAGCATAACGCATAACGCATAACGCATAACGCATAACGCATAACGCATAACGCATAACGCATAACGCATTACGCATATCGCATAACGCATAACGCATAACGCATAACGCATAACGCATAACGCATAAAGCATAACGCATAACGCATAACGCAAACGTATAACGCACAACGCATAACGCATAAAGCATAACGCAAAACGCATAACGCATAACGCATAACGCATAACGCATAACGCATAACGCATAACGCATAACGCATAAAGCATAACGCATAACGCATAACTTATAACTCATTACTCATAACGAATAACGCATAACGCATAACTTATAACTCATTACTCATAACTCATAACGCATAACGCATAAAGCATAACGCATAACGCATAACGGATAAAGCATAATGCATAACGCATAACGCATAACGCATTACGCATAACTTATAACCCATAACTCATAAGGAGTAACGCATAACGCATAAAGCATAACGCATGACGCATAACGCATAAAGCATAACGCATAACGCATAACGCATAACGCATAACGCATAACGCATAACGCATAACGCATAACGCATAACGCATAACGCATAACGCATAACGCATAACGCATAACGCATAACGCATAACGCATAACGCATAACGCATAACGCATAACGCATAACGCATAACGCATAACGCATGAAGCATAACGCATAACTTATAACTCATTACTCATAACGAATAACGCATAACGCATAAGGCATAACGCATAACGCATAACGCATAACGCATAACGCATAACGCATAACGCATAACGCATAACGCATAACGCATAACACATAACGCATAATGCATGAAGCATAACGGATAACGCATAACTTATAACTCATTACTCATAACGAATAACGCATAACGCATAACGCATAACGCATAACGCATAACGCATAACGCATAACGCATAACGCATAACGCATAACGCATAACGCATAACGCATAACGCATAACGCATAACGCATTACGCATATCGCATAACGCATAACGCATAATGCATAACGCATAACGCATAACGCATAAAGCATAACGCATAACGCATAACGCAAACGTATAACGCACAACGCATAACGCATAACGCATAACGCAAATCGCATAACGCATAACGCATAACGCATAACGCATAACGCATAACGCATAACGCATAAAGCATAACGCATAACGCATAACTTATAACTCATTACTCATAACGAATAACGCATAACGCATAACGCATAACGGATAACGCATATCGCATAACGCATAACGCATAATGCATAACGCATAACGCATAACGCATAACGCATAACGCATAACGCATAACGCATAACGTATAACGCATAACGCATAACGCATAACTTATAACTCATTACTCATAACTCATAACGCATAACGCATAAAGCATAACGCATGACGCATAACGCATAAAGCATAACGCATAACGCATAACGCATAACGCATAACGCATAACGCATAACGCATAACGCATAACGCATAACGCATAACGCATAACGCATAACGCATAACGCATAACGCATACCGTATAACGCATAGCGCATAACGCATAACGCATAACGCATAACGCATAACGCATAACGCATAACGCATAACGCATGAAGCATAACGCATAACGCATAACTTATAACTCATTACTCATAACGAATAACGCATAACGCATAAGGCATAACGCATAACGCATAACGCATAACGCATAAAGCATAACGCATAACGCATAACGCAAACGTATAACGCACAACGCATAACGCATAACGCATAACGCAAAACGCATAACGCATAACGCATAACGCATAACGCATAACGCATAACGCATAACGCATAAAGCATAACGCATAACGCATAACGCATAAAGCATAACGCATAACGCATAACTTATAACTCATTACTCATAACGAATAACGCATAACGCATAACGGATAACGCATATCGCATAACGCATAACGCATAATGCATAACGCATAAAGCATAACGCATAACGCATAACTTATAACTCATTACTCATAACGAATAACGCATAACGCATAACGGATAACGCATATCGCATAACGCATAACGCATAATGCATAACGCATAAAGCATAACGCATAACGCATAACGCATAACCCCTAACGCATAACGCATAACGCATAACGCATAACGCATAACGCATAACGCATAACGCATAACGCATTACGCATAACTTATAACCCATAACTCATAAGGAGTAACGCATAACGCATAAAGCATAACGCATGACGCATAACGCATAAAGTATAACGCATAACGCATTACGCATAACGCATAACGCATAACGCATAACGCATAACGCATAACGCATAACGCATAACGCATAACGCATAACGCATAACGCATAACGCATAACGCATACCGTATAACGCATAGCGCATAACGCATAACGCATAACGCATAACGCATAACGCATAACGCATAACGCATAACGCATAACGCATGAAGCATAACGCATAACGCATAACGCATAACGCATAACGCATAACGCATAACGCATAACGCATAACGCATAACGCATAATGCATAAAGCATAACGCATAACGCATAACTTATAACTCATTACTCATAACGAATAACGCATAACGCATAACGCATAACGCATAACGCATAATGCATAACGCATAACGCATAACGCATAACGCATAACGCATAACGCATAACGCATAACGCATAACGCATAACGCATAACGCATTACGCATATCGCATAACGCATAACGCATAACGCATAACGCATAACGCATAACGCATAAAGCATAACGCATAACGCAAACGTATAACGCACAACGCATAACGCATAACGCATAACGCAAAACGCATAACGCATAACGCATAACGCATAACGCATAACGCATAACGCATAACGCATAAAGCATAACGCATAACGCATAACGCATAACGCATAACGCATAACGCATAACGCATAACGTATAACGTATAACGCATAACGCATAACTTATAACTCATTACTCATAACTCATAACGCATAACGCATAAAGCATAACGCATGACGCATAACGCATAAAGCATAACGCATAACGCATAACGCATAACGCATAACGCATAACGCATAACGCATAACGCATAACGCATAACGCATAACGCATAACGCATAACGCATAACGCATAACGCATAACGCATACCGTATAACGCATAGCGCATAACGCATAACGCATAACGCATAACGCATAACGCATAACGCATAACGCATGAAGCATAACGCATAACGCATAACGCATAACTCATTACTCATAACGAATAACGCATAACGCATAAGGCATAACGCATAACGCATAACGCATAACGCATAACGCATAACGCATAACGCATAACGCATAACGCATAACGCATAACGCATAACGCATAACGCATAACGCATAACGCATAACGCATAACGCATAATGCATAAAGCATAACGCATAACGCATAACTTATAACTCATTACTCATAACGAATAACGCATAACGCATAACGCATAACGCATAACGCATAATGCATAACGCATAACGCATAACGCATAACGCATAACGCATAACGCATAACGCATAACGCATAACGCATAACGCATAACGCATAACGCATTACGCATATCGCATAACGCATAACGCATAACGCATAACGCATAACGCATAACGCATAAAGCATAACGCATAACGCATAACGCAAACGTATAACGCACAACGCATAACGCATAAAGCATAACGCAAAACGCATAACGCATAACGCATAACGCATAACGCATAACGCATAACGCATAACGCATAACGCATAACGCATAAAGCATAACGCATAACGCATAACTTATAACTCATTACTCATAACGAATAACGCATAACGCATAACTTATAACTCATTACTCATAACTCATAACGCATAACGCATAAAGCATAACGCATAACGCATAACGGATAAAGCATAATGCATAACGCATAACGCATAACGCATTACGCATAACTTATAACCCATAACTCATAAGGAGTAACGCATAACGCATAAAGCATAACGCATGACGCATAACGCATAAAGCATAACGCATAACGCATAACGCATAACGCATAACGCATAACGCATAACGCATAACGCATAACGCATAACGCATAACGCATAACGCATAACGCATAACGCATAACGCATAACGCATAACGCATAACGCATAACGCATACCGTATAACGCATAGCGCATAACGCATAACGCATAACGCATAACGCATAACGCATAACGCATAACGCATAACGCATAACGCATAACGCATGAAGCATAACGCATAACTTATAACTCATTACTCATAACGAATAACGCATAACGCATAAGGCATAACGCATAACGCATAACGCATAACGCATAACGCATAACGCATAACGCATAACGCATAACGCATAACGCATAACACATAACGCATAATGCATGAAGCATAACGGATAACGCATAACTTATAACTCATTACTCATAACGAATAACGCATAACGCATAACGCATAACGCATAACGCATAACGCATAACGCATAACGCATAACGCATAACGCATAACGCATAACGCATAACGCATAACGCATAACGCATAACGCATTACGCATATCGCATAACGCATAACGCATAATGCATAACGCATAACGCATAACGCATAAAGCATAACGCATAACGCATAACGCAAACGTATAACGCACAACGCATAACGCATAACGCATAACGCAAATCGCATAACGCATAACGCATAACGCATAACGCATAACGCATAACGCATAAAGCATAACGCATAACGCATAACTTATAACTCATTACTCATAACGAATAACGCATAACGCATAACGCATAACGGATAACGCATATCGCATAACGCATAACGCATAATGCATAACGCATAACGCATAACGCATAACGCATAACGCATAACGCATAACGCATAACGTATAACGTATAACGCATAACGCATAACTTATAACTCATTACTCATAACTCATAACGCATAACGCATAAAGCATAACGCATGACGCATAACGCATAAAGCATAACGCATAACGCATAACGCATAACGCATAACGCATAACGCATAACGCATAACGCATAACGCATAACGCATAACGCATAACGCATAACGCATAACGCATAACGCATAACGCATACCGTATAACGCATAGCGCATAACGCATAACGCATAACGCATAACGCATAACGCATAACGCATAACGCATAACGCATGAAGCATAACGCATAACGCATAACTTATAACTCATTACTCATAACGAATAACGCATAACGCATAAGGCATAACGCATAACGCATAACGCATAACGCATAAAGCATAACGCATAACGCATAACGCAAACGTATAACGCACAACGCATAACGCATAACGCATAACGCAAAACGCATAACGCATAACGCATAACGCATAACGCATAACGCATAACGCATAACGCATAAAGCATAACGCATAACGCATAACTTATAACTCATTACTCATAACGAATAACGCATAACGCATAACGGATAACGCATATCGCATAACGCATAACGCATAATGCATAACGCATAAAGCATAACGCATAACGCATAACGCATAACCCCTAACGCATAACGCATAACGCATAACGCATAACGCATAACGCATAACGCATAACGCATAACGCATTACGCATAACTTATAACCCATAACTCATAAGGAGTAACGCATAACGCATAAAGCATAACGCATGACGCATAACGCATAAAGTATAACGCATAACGCATTACGCATAACGCATAACGCATAACGCATAACGCATAACGCATAACGCATAACGCATAACGCATAACGCATAACGCATACCGTATAACGCATAGCGCATAACGCATAACGCATAACGCATAACGCATAACGCATAACGCATAACGCATAACGCATGAAGCATAACGCATAACGCATAACGCATAACGCATAACGCATAACGCATAACGCATAACGCATAACGCATAACGCATAACGCATAATGCATAAAGCATAACGCATAACGCATAACTTATAACTCATTACTCATAACGCATAACGCATAACGCATAACGCATAACGCATAACGCATAATGCATAACGCATAACGCATAACGCATAACGCATAACGCATAACGCATAACGCATAACGCATTACGCATATCGCATAACGCATAACGCATAACGCATAACGCATAACGCATAACGCATAAAGCATAACGCATAACGCATAACGCAAACGTATAACGCACAACGCATAACGCATAACGCATAACGCAAAACGCATAACGCATAACGCATAACGCATAACGCATAACGCATAACGCATAAAGCATAACGCATAACGCATAACTTATAACTCATTACTCATAACGAATAACGCATAACGCATAACGCATAACGGATAACGCATATCGCATAACGCATAACGCATAACGCATAACGCATAACGCATAACGCATAACGCATAACGCATAACCCCTAACGCATAACGCATAACGTATAACTCATAACGCATAACGCATAACGCATAACGCATAACGCATAACGCCTAACGCGTAACGCATAACGCATAACCCCTAACGCATAACGCATAACGCATAACGCATAACGTGTAACTAATAACGCACAACGCATAAAGCATAACGCATAACGCATAACGCATATCGCATAACGCATAACGCATAACGTATAACGCATACCGTATAACGCATAACGCATAACGCAAACGTATAACGCACAACGCATAACGCATAACGAACAACGGATAACGCATAACGCATAACGCATAACGCATAACGAATACCGCAAAACGTATATCGCCTAACACATAACGGATCACGCATAACGCACAACGCATAACGCATAACGCATAACGCATAACGCATAACGCATAACACATAATGCACAACGCATTACGAATACAGCAAAACGCATAACGCTTAACGCATAACGGATCACGCATAACGCATAACGCATAATGCATAACGCATAACGCATAACGCATAATGCATAACGCATAAAGCGTAACGCATAACGCATAACGCATAAAGCATAACACATAACGCATAACTCATAATGCACAACGCATAACGAATACAGCAAAACGCATAACGCTTAACGCATAACGCATAACGCATAACACATAATGCATAACGCATAACGCATAACGCATAACGCATAACGCATAACGTATAACGTATAACGCATACCGCATTACGCATAACTTATAACTCATAACTCATAAGGAGTAACGCATAACGCATAAAGCATAACGCATAACGCATAACGCATAAAGCATAACGCATAACGCATAACTTATAACTCATTACTCATAACGAATAACGCATAACGCATAACTTATTACTCATTACTCATAACGCATAACGCATAACGAATAATGCATAACGCATAACGCATAACGCATAACGCATAACGCATAACGCATAACGCATAACGCATAACGCATAACGCATAACGCATAACGCATAACGCATAACGCATAACGCATAACGCATAACGCATAACGCATACCGTATAACGCATAGCGCATAACGCATAACGCATAACGCATAACGCATAACGCATAACGCATAACGCATAACGCATGAAGCATAACGCATAACGCATAACTTATAACTCTTTACTCATAACGAATAACGCATAACGCATAAGGCATAACGCATAACGCATAACGCATAACGCATAAAGCATAACGCATAACGCATAACGGATAAAGCATAATGCATAACGCATAACGCATAACGCATTACGCATAACTTATAACTCATAACTCATAACGAATAACGCATAACGCAAAATGCATAATGCATGTCGGATCACGCATAACGCAAAATGCATAATGCATGTCGGATCACGCATAACGCATAACGCATAACGCATAACGCATAACGCATAACGAATACCGCATAAAGCATAACGCATAACGCATAACGCATAAAGCATAACGCATAACGCATAACGCATAACGCATAACGCATAACGGATAAAGCATAATGCATAACGCATAACGCATAACGCATTACGCATAACTTATAACTCATAACTCATAACGAATAACGCATAACGCAAAATGCATAACGCATGTCGGATCACGCATAACGCATAACGCATAAAGCATAAATCATAACGCATAACGCATAACGTTAACGCATAACCCATAACGCATAAGGCTTGATGCATGACGCATATCGCATATCGCATAAGGCTTGATGCATGACGCATATCGCATAAGGCTTGATGCATGACGCATATCGCATAACGCATAACGCATAACGCATAACGCATAACGCATAACGCATAACGCATAACGCATAACGCATAACGCATAACGCATAACGCATAACGCATAACGCATAACGCATAACGCATAACGCATAAAGCATAACGCATAACGCATAACTTATAACTCATTACTCATAACGAATAACGCATAACGCATAACGCATAACGGATAACGCATATCGCATAACGCATAACGCATAATGCATAACGCATAAAGCATAACGCATAACGCATAACGCATAACCCCTAACGCATAACGCATAACGTATAACTCATAACGCATAACGCATAACGCATAACGCATAACGCCTAACGCATAACGCATAACGCATAACCCCTAACGCATAACGCATAACGCATAACGCATAACGTGTAACTAATAACGCACAACGCATAAAGCATAACGCATAACACATAACGCATATCGCATAACGCATAACGCATAACGTATAACGCATAACGCATACCGTATAACGCATAACGCATAACGCAAACGTATAACGCACAACGCATAATGCATAACGAACAACCTATAACGCATAACGCATAACGCATAACGAATACCGCAAAACGTATATCGCCTAACACATAACGGATCACGCATAACGCATAACGCATAACGTATAACGCATAACGCATAACGCATAACACATAACGCATAACACATAATGCACAACGCATTACGAATATAGCAAAACGCATAACGCTTAACGCATAACGGATCACGCATAACGCATAATGCATAATGCATAACGCATAACGCATAACGCATAATGCATAACGCATAAAGCGTAACGCATAACGCATAACGCATAACGCATAACACATAACGCATAACTCATAATGCACAACGCATAATGAATACAGCAAAACGCATAACGCTTAACGCATAACGCATAACGCATAACGCATAATGCATAACGCATAACGCATAACGCATAACGCATAACGCATAACGCATAACGCATAACGTATAACGTATAACGCATACCGCATTACGCATAACTTATAACTCATAACTCATAAGGAGTAACGCATAACGCATAAAGCATAACGCATAACGCATAAAGCATAACGCATAACGCATAACTTATAACTCATTACTCATAACGAATAACGCATAACGCATAACTTATAACTCATTACTCATAACTCACAACGCATAACGCATAAAGCATAACGCATAACGCATAACGGATAAAGCATAATGCATAACGCATAACGCATAACGCATTACGCATAACTTATAACCCATAACTCATAAGGAGTAACGCATAACGCATAAAGCATAACGCATGACGCATAACGCATAAAGCATAACGCATAACGCATAACGCATAACGCATAACGCATAACGCATAACGCATAACGCATAACGCATAACGCATAACGCATAACGCATAACGCATAACGCATACCGTATAACGCATAGCGCATAACGCATAACGCATAAAGCATAACGCATAACGCATAACTTATAACTCATTACTCATAACGAATAACGCATAACGCATAACTTATAACTCATTACTCATAACTCATAACGCATAACGCATAAAGCATAACGCATAACGCATAACGGATAAAGCATAATGCATAACGCATAACGCATAACGCATTACGCATAACTTATAACCCATAACTCATAAGGAGTAACGCATAACGCATAAAGCATAACGCATAACGCATAACGCATAAAGCATAAATCATAACGCATAACGCATAACGTTAACGCATAACCCATAACGCATAAGGCTTGATGCATGACGCATATCGCATATCGCATAAGGCTTGATGCATGACGCATATCGCATAAGGCTTGATGCATGACGCATATCGCATAACGCATAACGCATAACGCATAACGCATAACGCATAACGCATAACGCATAACGCATAACGCATAACGCATAACGCATAACGCATAACGCATAACGCATAAAGCATAACGCATAACGCATAACTTATAACTCATTACTCATAACGAATAACGCATAACGCATAACGCATAACGGATAACGCATATCGCATAACGCATAACGGATAATGCATAACGCATAAAGCATAACGCATAACGCATAACGCATAACCCCTAACGCATAACGCATAACGTATAACTCATAACGCATAACGCATAACGCATAACGCATAACGCCTAACGCATAACGCATAACGCATAACCCCTAACGCATAACGCATAACGCATAACGCATAACGTGTAACTAATAACGCACAACGCATAAAGCATAACGCATAACACATAACGCATATCGCATAACGCATAACGCATAACGCATAACGCATAAAGCATAACGCATAACGCATAACTTATAACTCATTACTCATAACGAATAACGCATAACGCATAACTTATAACTCATTACTCATAACTCATAACGCATAACGCATAAAGCATAACGCATAACGCATAACGGATAAAGCATAATGCATAACGCATAACGCATAACGCATTACGCATAACTTATAACCCATAACTCATAAGGAGTAACGCATAACGCATAAAGCATAACGCATGACGCATAACGCATAAAGCATAACGCATAACGCATAACGCATAACGCATAACGCATAACGCATAACGCATAACGCATAACGCATAACGCATAACGCATAACGCATAACGCATAACGCATAACGCATAACGCATAACGCATAACGCATAACGCATACCGTATAACGCATAGCGCATAACGCATAACGCATAACGCATAACGCATAACGCATAACGCATAACGCATAACGCATAACGCATAACGCATGAAGCATAACGCATAACTTATAACTCATTACTCATAACGAATAACGCATAACGCATAAGGCATAACGCATAACGCATAACGCATAACGCATAACGCATAACGCATAACGCATAACGCATAACGCATAACGCATAACACATAACGCATAATGCATGAAGCATAACGGATAACGCATAACTTATAACTCATTACTCATAACGAATAACGCATAACGCATAACACATAACGCATAACGCATAATGCATAACGCATAACGCATAACGCATAACGCATAACGCATAACGCATAACGCATAACGCATAACGCATAACGCATTACGCATATCGCATAACGCATAACGCATAATGCATAACGCATAACGCATAACGCATAAAGCATAACGCATAACGCATAACGCAAACGTATAACGCACAACGCATAACGCATAACGCATAACGCAAATCGCATAACGCATAACGCATAACGCATAACGCATAACGCATAACGCATAACGCATAAAGCATAACGCATAACGCATAACTTATAACTCATTACTCATAACGAATAACGCATAACGCATAACGCATAACGGATAACGCATATCGCATAACGCATAACGCATAATGCATAACGCATAACGCATAACGCATAACGCATAACGCATAACGCATAACGCATAACGTATAACGCATAACGCATAACGCATAACTTATAACTCATTACTCATAACTCATAACGCATAACGCATAAAGCATAACGCATGACGCATAACGCATAAAGCATAACGCATAACGCATAACGCATAACGCATAACGCATAACGCATAACGCATAACGCATAACGCATAACGCATAACGCATAACGCATAACGCATAACGCATAACGCATAACGCATACCGTATAACGCATAGCGCATAACGCATAACGCATAACGCATAACGCATAACGCATAACGCATAACGCATAACGCATGAAGCATAACGCATAACGCATAACTTATAACTCATTACTCATAACGAATAACGCATAACGCATAACGCATAACGCATAACGCATAACGCATAACGCATAAAGCATAACGCATAACGCATAACGCAAACGTATAACGCACAACGCATAACGCATAACGCATAACGCAAAACGCATAACGCATAACGCATAACGCATAACGCATAACGCATAACGCATAACGCATAACGCATAAAGCATAACGCATAACGCATAACTTATAACTCATTACTCATAACGAATAACGCATAACGCATAACGGATAACGCATATCGCATAACGCATAACGCATAATGCATAACGCATAAAGCATAACGCATAACGCATAACGCATAACCCCTAACGCATAACGCATAACGCATAACGCATAACGCATAACGCATAACGCATAACGCATAACGCATTACGCATAACTTATAACCCATAACTCATAAGGAGTAACGCATAACGCATAAAGCATAACGCATGACGCATAACGCATAAAGTATAACGCATAACGCATTACGCATAACGCATAACGCATAACGCATAACGCATAACGCATAACGCATAACGCATAACGCATAACGCATAACGCATAACGCATAACGCATACCGTATAACGCATAGCGCATAACGCATAACGCATAACGCATAACGCATAACGCATAACGCATAACGCATAACGCATGAAGCATAACGCATAACGCATAACGCATAACGCATAACGCATAACGCATAACGCATAACGCATAACGCATAACGCATAACGCATAATGCATAAAGCATAACGCATAACGCATAACTTATAACTCATTACTCATAACGAATAACGCATAACGCATAACGCATAACGCATAACGCATAACGCATAACGCATAACGCATAACGCATAACGCATAACGCATAACGCATAACGCATAACGCATTACGCATATCGCATAACGCATAACGCATAACGCATAACGCATAACGCATAACGCATAAAGCATAACGCATAACGCATAACGCAAACGTATAACGCACAACGCATAACGCATAACGCATAACGCAAAACGCATAACGCATAACGCATAACGCATAACGCATAACGCATAACGCATAACGCATAAAGCATAACGCATAACGCATAACTAATAACTCATTACTCATAACGAATAACGCATAACGCATAACGCATAACGGATAACGCATATCGCATAACGCATAACGCATAATGCATAACGCATAAAGCATAACGCATAACGCATAACGCATAACCCCTAACGCATAACGCATAACGTATAACTCATAACGCATAACGCATAACGCATAACGCATAACGCATAACGCCTAACGCGTAACGCATAACGCATAACCCCTAACGCATAACGCATAACGCATAACGCATAACGTGTAACTAATAACGCACAACGCATAAAGCATAACGCATAACGCATAACGCATATCGCATAACGCATAACGCATAACGTATAACGCATACCGTATAACGCATAACGCATAACGCAAACGTATAACGCACAACGCATAACGCATAACGAACAACGGATAACGCATAACGCATAACGCATAACGCATAACGAATACCGCAAAACGTATATCGCCTAACACATAACGGATCACGCATAACGCACAACGCATAACGCATAACGCATAACGCATAACGCATAACGCATAACACATAATGCACAACGCATTACGAATACAGCAAAACGCATAACGCTTAACGCATAACGGATCACGCATAACGCATAACGCATAATGCATAACGCATAACGCATAACGCATAATGCATAACGCATAAAGCGTAACGCATAACGCATAACGCATAAAGCATAACACATAACGCATAACTCATAATGCACAACGCATAACGAATACAGCAAAACGCATAACGCTTAACGCATAACGCATAACGCATAACACATAATGCATAACGCATAACGCATAACGCATAACGCATAACGCATAACGTATAACGTATAACGCATACCGCATTACGCATAACTTATAACTCATAACTCATAAGGAGTAACGCATAACGCATAAAGCATAACGCATAACGCATAACGCATAAAGCATAACGCATAACGCATAACTTATAACTCATTACTCATAACGAATAACGCATAACGCATAACTTATTACTCATTACTCATAACGCATAACGCATAACGAATAATGCATAACGCATAACGCATAACGCATAACGCATAACGCATAACGCATAACGCATAACGCATAACGCATAACGCATAACGCATAACGCATAACGCATAACGCATAACGCATAACGCATAACGCATAACGCATACCGTATAACGCATAGCGCATAACGCATAACGCATAACGCATAACGCATAACGCATAACGCATAACGCATAACGCATGAAGCATAACGCATAACGCATAACTTATAACTCTTTACTCATAACGAATAACGCATAACGCATAAGGCATAACGCATAACGCATAACGCATAACGCATAAAGCATAACGCATAACGCATAACGGATAAAGCATAATGCATAACGCATAACGCATAACGCATTACGCATAACTTATAACTCATAACTCATAACGAATAACGCATAACGCAAAATGCATAATGCATGTCGGATCACGCATAACGCAAAATGCATAATGCATGTCGGATCACGCATAACGCATAACGCATAACGCATAACGCATAACGGATCACGCATAACGCATAACGCATAACGCATAACGCATAACGCATAAAGCATAACGCATAACGCATAACGCATAACGCATAACGCATAACGGATAAAGCATAATGCATAACGCATAACGCATAACGCATTACGCATAACTTATAACTCATAACTCATAACGAATAACGCATAACGCAAAATGCATAACGCATGTCGGATCACGCATAACGCATAACGCATAAAGCATAAATCATAACGCATAACGCATAACGTTAACGCATAACCCATAACGCATAAGGCTTGATGCATGACGCATATCGCATATCGCATAAGGCTTGATGCATGACGCATATCGCATAAGGCTTGATGCATGACGCATATCGCATAACGCATAACGCATAACGCATAACGCATAACGCATAACGCATAACGCATAACGCATAACGCATAACGCATAACGCATAACGCATAACGCATAACGCATAACGCATAACGCATAACGCATAACGCATAAAGCATAACGCATAACGCATAACTTATAACTCATTACTCATAACGAATAACGCATAACGCATAACGCATAACGGATAACGCATATCGCATAACGCATAACGCATAATGCATAACGCATAAAGCATAACGCATAACGCATAACGCATAACCCCTAACGCATAACGCATAACGTATAACTCATAACGCATAACGCATAACGCATAACGCATAACGCCTAACGCATAACGCATAACGCATAACCCCTAACGCATAACGCATAACGCATAACGCATAACGTGTAACTAATAACGCACAACGCATAAAGCATAACGCATAACACATAACGCATATCGCATAACGCATAACGCATAACGTATAACGCATAACGCATACCGTATAACGCATAACGCATAACGCAAACGTATAACGCACAACGCATAATGCATAACGAACAACCTATAACGCATAACGCATAACGCATAACGAATACCGCAAAACGTATATCGCCTAACACATAACGGATCACGCATAACGCATAACGCATAACGTATAACGCATAACGCATAACGCATAACACATAACGCATAACACATAATGCACAACGCATTACGAATGTAGCAAAACGCATAACGCTTAACGCATAACGGATCACGCATAACGCATAATGCATAATGCATAACGCATAACGCATAACGCATAATGCATAACGCATAAAGCGTAACGCATAACGCATAACGCATAAAGCATAACACATAACGCATAACTCATAATGCACAACGCATAATGAATACAGCAAAACGCATAACGCTTAACGCATAACGCATAACGCATAACGCATAATGCATAACGCATAACGCATAACGCATAACGCATAACGCATAACGCATAACGCATAACGTATAACGTATAACGCATACCGCATTACGCATAACTTATAACTCATAACTCATAAGGAGTAACGCATAACGCATAAAGCATAACGCATAACGCATAAAGCATAACGCATAACGCATAACTTATAACTCATTACTCATAACGAATAACGCATAACGCATAACTTATAACTCATTACTCATAACTCACAACGCATAACGCATAAAGCATAACGCATAACGCATAACGGATAAAGCATAATGCATAACGCATAACGCATAACGCATTACGCATAACTTATAACCCATAACTCATAAGGAGTAACGCATAACGCATAAAGCATAACGCATGACGCATAACGCATAAAGCATAACGCATAACGCATAACGCATAACGCATAACGCATAACGCATAACGCATAACGCATAACGCATAACGCATAACGCATAACGCATACCGTATAACGCATAGCGCATAACGCATAACGCATAAAGCATAACGCATAACGCATAACTTATAACTCATTACTCATAACGAATAACGCATAACGCATAACTTATAACTCATTACTCATAACTCATAACGCATAACGCATAAAGCATAACGCATAACGCATAACGGATAAAGCATAATGCATAACGCATAACGCATAACGCATTACGCATAACTTATAACCCATAACTCATAAGGAGTAACGCATAACGCATAAAGCATAACGCATGACGCATAACGCATAAAGCATAAATCATAACGCATAACGCATAACGTTAACGCATAACCCATAACGCATAAGGCTTGATGCATGACGCATATCGCATATCGCATAAGGCTTGATGCATGACGCATATCGCATAAGGCTTGATGCATGACGCATATCGCATAACGCATAACGCATAACGCATAACGCATAACGCATAACGCATAACGCATAACGCATAACGCATAACGCATAACGCATAACGCATAACGCATAACGCATAAAGCATAACGCATAACGCATAACTTATAACTCATTACTCATAACGAATAACGCATAACGCATAACGCATAACGGATAACGCATATCGCATAACGCATAACGGATAATGCATAACGCATAAAGCATAACGCATAACGCATAACGCATAACCCCTAACGCATAACGCATAACGTATAACTCATAACGCATAACGCATAACGCATAACGCATAACGCCTAACGCATAACGCATAACGCATAACCCCTAACGCATAACGCATAACGCATAACGCATAACGTGTAACTAATAACGCACAACGCATAAAGCATAACGCATAACACATAACGCATATCGCATAACGCATAACGCATAACGTATAACGCATAACGCATAACGCATACCGTATAACGCATAACGCATAACGCAAACGTATAACGCACAACGCATAATGCATAACGAACAACGGATAACGCATAACGCATAACGCATAACGCATAACGAATACCGCAAAACGTATATCGCCTAACACATAACGGATCACGCATAACGCATAACGCATAACGTATAACGCATAACGCATAACGCATAACACATAACGCATAACACATAATGCACAACGCATTACGAATATAGCAAAACGCATAACGCTTAACGCATAACGGATCACGCATAACGCATAATGCATAATGCATAACGCATAACGCATAACGCATAATGCATAACGCATAAAGCGTAACGCATAACGCATAACGCATAAAGCATAACACATAACGCAAAACTCATAATGCACAACGCATAATGAATACAGCAAAACGCATAACGCTTAACGCATAACGCATAACGCATAACGCATAATGCATAACGCATAACGCATAACGCATAACGCATAACGCATAACGCATAACGCATAACGTATAACGTATAACGCATACCGCATTACGCATAACTTATAACTCATAACTCATAAGGAGTAACGCATAACGCAGAAAGCATAACGCATAACGCATAAAGCATAACGCATAACGCATAACTTATAACTCATTACTCATAACTCATAACGCATAACGCATAAAGCATAACGCATAACGCATAACGGATAAAGCATAATGCATAACGCATAACGCATAACGCATTACGCATAACTTATAAACCATAACTCATAAGGAGTAACGCATAACGCATAAAGCATAACGCATGACGCATAACGCATAAAGCATAACGCATAACGCATAACGCATAACGCATAACGCATAACGCATAACGCATAACGCATAACGCATAACGCATAACGCATAACGCATAACGCATAACGCATAACGCATACCGTATAACGCATAGCGCATAACGCATAACGCATAACGCATAACGCATAACGCATAAAGCATAACGCATAAAGCATAACGGATAAAGCATAATGCATAACGAATAACGCATAAGGCATAACGCATAACGCATAACGCATTACGCATAACTTATAACTCATAACTCATAACGAATAACGCATAACGCAAAATGCATAACGCATGTCGGATCACGCATAACGCATAACGCCTAAAGCATAAATCATAACGCATAACGCATAACGTTAACGCATAACCCATAACGCATAAGGCTTGATGCATGACGCATATCGCATATCGCATAAGGCTTGATGCATGACGCATATCGCATAACGCATAACGCATAACGCATAACGCATAACGCATAACGCATAACGCATAACGCATAACGCATAACGCATAACGCTTAACGCATAACTCATATCGCATAACGCATAAATCATAACCCATAACGCACAACGCATAACGCATAATGCACAACGCATAACGAATACCGCAAAACGCATAACGCATAACGCATAACGCATAACGCATAACGCATAACTCATAACGCATAACTCATAACGCATAACGCATAACGCATAACGCATAAAGCATAAAGCATAAATCATAACGCATAACGAATACCGCAAAACGTATATCGCCTAACACATAACGGATAACGCATAACGCATAACGCATAACGTATAACGCATAACGCATAACGCATAACACATAACGCATAACGCATAATGCTCAACGCATAACGAATACAGCAAAACGCATAACGCTTAACGCATAATGCATCACGCATAACGCATAATGCATAACGCATAACGCATAACGCATAATGCATAACGCATAAAGCGTAACGCATAACGCATAACGCATAACGCATAACGCATAACGCATAACGCATAAATCATAACGCATAACGCATTACGCATAACTTATAACTCATAACTCATAAGGAGTAACGCATATCGCATAAAGCATAACGCATAACGCATAACGCGTAACGCATAACGCATAACGCACAACGCATAACGCATAACGCATAACGTATAACGAATATCGCATAACGCATAAAGCATAACGCATAACGCATAACGCATTACGCATAACTTATAACTCATAACTCATAAGGAGTAACGCATAACGCATAAAGCATAACGCATAACGCATAACGCATAACGCATAACGCATAACGCATAACGCATAATGCATAAAGCATAACGCATAACGCATAACTTATAACTCATTACTCATAACGAATAACGCATAACGCATAACGCATAACGCATAACGCATAATGCATAACGCATAACGCATAACGCATAACGCATAACGCATAACGCATAATGCATAACGCATAACGCATAACGCATAATGCATAACGCATAAAGCGTAACGCATAACGCATTACGCATAACCCCTAAGGCATAACGCATAACGTATAACTCATAACGCATAACGCATAACGCATAACCCCTAACGCATAACGCATAACGTGTAACTAATAAAGCACAACGCATAAAGCATAACGCATAACGCATAACGCATATCGCATAACGCATAACGCATTACGCATAACCCCTAAGGCATAACGCATAACGTATAACTCATAACGCATAACGCATAACGCATAACGCATAACGCCTAACGCATAACGCATAACGCATAACCCCTAACGCATAACGCATAACGCATAACGCATAAAGCATAACGCATAACGCATAACTTATAACTCATTACTCATAACGAATAACGCATAACGCATAACGCATAACGGATAACGCATATCGCATAACGCATAACGCATAATGCATAACGCATAAAGCATAACGCATAACGCATTACGCATAACCCCTAAGGCATAACGCATAACGTATAACTCATAACGCATAACGCTTAACGCATAACGCATAACGCCTAACGCATAACGCATAACGCATAACCCCTAACGCATAACGCATAACGTGTAACTAATAAAGCACAACGCATAAAGCATAACGCATAACGCATAACGCATATCGCATAACGCATAACGCATAACGTATAACGCATAACGCATACCGTATAACGCATAACGCAAACGTATAACGCACAACGCATAACGCATAACGAACATGGATAACGCATAACGCATAACGCATAACGCATAACGTATAGCGCATAACGCATAACGCATAACACATAACGCATAACACATAATGCACAACGCATTACGAATACAGCAAAACGCATAACGCTTAACGCATAACGGATCACGCATAACGCATAACGCATAATGCATAACGCATAACGCATAACGCATAACGCATAATGCATAACGCATAAAGCGTAACGCATAACGCATAACGCATAAAGCATAACAGATAACGCATAACTCATAATGCAGAACGCATAACGAATACAGCAAAACGCATAACGCTTAACGCATAACGCATAACGCATAACGCATAATGCATAACGCATAACGCATAACGCATAACGCATAACGCATAACGCATAACGCATAACGTATAACGTATAACGCATACCGCATTACGCATAACTTATAACTCATAACTCATAAGGAGTAACGCATAACGCATAAAGCATAACGCATAACGCATAAAGCATAACGCATAACGCATAATGCATAACGCATAACGCATAACGCATAACGCATAACGCATAACGCATAACGCATAACGCATAACGCATAACGCATAACGCATAACGCATAACGCATAACGCATAACGCATAACGCATAACGCATAACGCATAATGCATAAAGCATAACGCATAACGCATAACTTATAACTCATTACTCATAACGAATAACGCATAACGCATAACGCATAACGCATAACGCATAATGCATAACGCATAACGCATAACGCATAACGCATAACGCATAACGCATAACGCATAACGCATAACGCATTACGCATATCGCATAACGCATAACGCATAACGCATAACGCATAACGCATAACGCATAACGCAAACGTATAACGCACAACGCATAACGCATAACGCATAACGCATAAAGCATAACGCATAACGCATAACGCATAACGCATAACGCATAACGCATAACGCATAACGCATAACGCATAACGCATAACGCATAACGCATACCGTATAACGCATAGCGCATAACGCATAACGCATAACGCATAACGCATAACGCATAACGCATAACGCATAACGCATGAAGCATAACGCATAACGCATAACTTATAACTCATTACTCATAACGAATAACGCATAACGCATAAGGCATAACGCATAACGCATAACGCATAACGCATAACGCATAAAGCATAACGCATAACGCATAACGCAAACGTATAACGCACAACGCATAACGCATAACGCATAACGCAAAACGCATAACGCATAACGCATAACGCATAACGCATAACGCATAAAGCATAACGCATAACGCATAACTTATAACTCATTACTCATAACGAATAACGCATAACGCATAACGCATAAGGCATAACGCATAACGCATAACGCATAACGCATAAAGCATAACGCATAACGCATAACGCAAACGTATAACGCACAACGCATAACGCATAACGCATAACGCATAACGCAAAACGCATAACGCATAAAGCATAACAGATAACGCATAACTCATAATGCACAACGCATAACGAATACAGCAAAACGCATAACGCTTAACGCATAACGCACAACGCATAACGCATAATGCATAACGCATAACGCATAACGCATAACGCATAACGCATAACGCATAACGTATAACGTATAACGCATACCGCATTACGCATAACTTATAACTCATAACTCATAAGGAGTAACGCATAACGCATAAAGCATAACGCATAACGCATAAAGCATAACGCATAACGCATAATGCATAACGCATAACGCATAACGCATAACGCATAACGCATAACGCATAACGCCTAACGCATAACGCATAACGCATAACCCCTAACGCATAACGCATAACGCATAACGCATAACGTGTAACTAATAACGCACAACGCATAAAGCATAACGCATAACACATAACGCATATCGCATAACGCATAACGCATAACGTATAACGCATAACGCATACCGTATAACGCATAACGCATAACGCAAACGTATAACGCACAACGCATAATGCATAACGAACAACGGATAACGCATAACGCATAACGCATAACGCATAACGAATACCGCAAAACGTATATCGCCTAACACATAACGGATCACGCATAACGCATAACGCATAACGTATAACGCATAACGCATAACGCATAACACATAACGCATAACACATAATGCACAACGCATTACGAATATAGCAAAACGCATAACGCTTAACGCATAACGGATCACGCATAACGCATAATGCATAATGCATAACGCATAACGCATAACGCATAATGCATAACGCATAAAGCGTAACGCATAACGCATAACGCATAAAGCATAACACATAACGCATAACTCATAATGCACAACGCATAATGAATACAGCATAACGCATAACGCTTAACGCATAACGCATAACGCATAACGCATAATGCATAACGCATAACGCATAACGCATAACGCATAACGCATAACGCATAACGCATAACGTATAACGTATAACGCATACCGCATTACGCATAACTTATAACTCATAACTCATAAGGAGTAACGCATAACGCATAAAGCATAACGCATAACGCATAAAGCATAACGCATAACGCATAACTTATAACTCATTACTCATAACGAATAACGCATAACGCATAACTTATAACTCATTACTCATAACTCATAACGCATAACGCATAAAGCATAACGCATAACGCATAACGGATAAAGCATAATGCATAACGCATAACGCATAACGCATTACGCATAACTTATAACCCATAACTCATAAGGAGTAACGCATAACGCATAAAGCATAACGCATGACGCATAACGCATAAAGCATAACGCATAACGCATAACGCATAACGCATAACGCATAACGCATAACGCATAACGCATAACGCATAACGCATAACGCATACCGTATAACGCATAGCGCATAACGCATAACGCATAAAGCATAACGCATAACGCATAACTTATAACTCATTACTCATAACGAATAACGCATAACGCATAACTTATAACTCATTACTCATAACTCATAACGCATAACGCATAAAGCATAACGCATAACGCATAACGGATAAAGCATAATGCATAACGCATAACGCATAACGCATTACGCATAACTTATAACCCATAACTCATAAGGAGTAACGCATAACGCATAAAGCATAACGCATGACGCATAACGCATAAAGCATAAATCATAACGCATAACGCATAACGTTAACGCATAACCCATAACGCATAAGGCTTGATGCATGACGCATATCGCATATCGCATAAGGCTTGATGCATGACGCATATCGCATAAGGCTTGATGCATGACGCATATCGCATAACGCATAACGCATAACGCATAACGCATAACGCATAACGCATAACGCATAACGCATAACGCATAACGCATAACGCATAACGCATAACGCATAACGCATAACGCATAACGCATAAAGCATAACGCATAACGCATAACTTATAACTCATTACTCATAACGAATAACGCATAACGCATAACGCATAACGGATAACGCATATCGCATAACGCATAACGCATAATGCATAACGCATAAAGCATAACGCATAACGCATAACGCATAACGCATAACCCCTAACGCATAACGCATAACGTATAACTCATAACGCATCACGCATAACGCATAACGCATAACGCCTAACGCATAACGCATAACGCATAACCCCTAACGCATAACGCATAACGCATAACGCATAACGTGTAACTAATAACGCACAACGCATAAAGCATAACGCATAACACATAACGCATATCGCATAACGCATAACGCATAACGTATAACGCATAACGCATACCGTATAACGCATAACGCATAACGCAAACGTATAACGCACAACGCATAATGCATAACGAACAACGGATAACGCATAACGCATAACGCATAACGCATAACGCATAACGAATACCGCAAAACGTATATCGCCTAACACATAACGGATCACGCATAACGCATAACGCATAACGTATAACGCATAACTTATAACTCATTACTCATAACTCATAACGCATAACGCATAAAGCATAACGCATAACGCATAACGGATAAAGCATAATGCATAACGCATAACGCATAACGCATTACGCATAACTTATAAACCATAACTCATAAGGAGTAACGCATAACGCACAAAGCATAACGCATGACGCATAACGCATAAAGCATAACGCATAACGCATAACGCATAACGCATAACGCATAACGCATAACGCATAACGCATAACGCATAACGCATAACGCATAACGCATAACGCATACCGTATAACGCATAGCGCATAACGCATAACGCATAACGCATAACGCATAACGCATAAAGCATAACGCATAAAGCATAACGGATAAAGCATAATGCATAACGAATAACGCATAAGGCATAACGCATAACGCATAACGCATTACGCATAACTTATAACTCATAACTCATAACGAATAACGCATAACGCATAACGCATAAAGCATAACGCATAACGCATAACGCAAACGTATAACGCACAACGCATAACGCATAACGCATAACGCAAAACGCATAACGCATAAAGCATAACAGATAACGCATAACTCATAATGCACAACGCATAACGAATACAGCAAAACGCATAACGCTTAACGCATAACGCACAACGCATAACGCATAATGCATAACGCATAACGCATAACGCATAACGCATAACGCATAACGCATAACGTATAACGTATAACGCATACCGCATTACGCATAACTTATAACTCATAACTCATAAGGAGTAACGCATAACGCATAAAGCATAACGCATAACGCATAAAGCATAACGCATAACGCATAATGCATAACGCATAACGCATAACGCATAACGCATAACGCATAACGCATAACGCCTAACGCATAACGCATAACGCATAACCCCTAACGCATAACGCATAACGCATAACGCATAACGTGTAACTAATAACGCACAACGCATAAAGCATAACGCATAACACATAACGCATATCGCATAACGCATAACGCATAACGTATAACGCATAACGCATACCGTATAACGCATAACGCATAACGCAAACGTATAACGCACAACGCATAATGCATAACGAACAACGGATAACGCATAACGCATAACGCATAACGCATAACGAATACCGCAAAACGTATATCGCCTAACACATAACGGATCACGTATAACGCATAACGCATAACGTATAACGCATAACGCATAACGCATAACACATAACGCATAACACATAATGCACAACGCATTACGAATATAGCAAAACGCATAACGCTTAACGCATAACGGATCACGCATAACGCATAATGCATAATGCATAACGCATAACGCATAACGCATAATGCATAACGCATAAAGCGTAACGCATAACGCATAACGCATAAAGCATAACACATAACGCATAACTCATAATGCACAACGCATAATGAATACAGCATAACGCATAACGCTTAACGCATAACGCATAACGCATAACGCATAATGCATAACGCATAACGCATAACGCATAACGCATAACGCATAACGCATAACGCATAACGTATAACGTATAACGCATACCGCATTACGCATAACTTATAACTCATAACTCATAAGGAGTAACGCATAACGCATAAAGCATAACGCATAACGCATAAAGCATAACGCATAACGCATAACTTATAACTCATTACTCATAACGAATAACGCATAACGCATAACTTATAACTCATTACTCATAACTCATAACGCATAACGCATAAAGCATAACGCATAACGCATAACGGATAAAGCATAATGCATAACGCATAACGCATAACGCATTACGCATAACTTATAACCCATAACTCATAAGGAGTAACGCATAACGCATAAAGCATAACGCATGACGCATAACGCATAAAGCATAACGCATAACGCATAACGCATAACGCATAACGCATAACGCATAACGCATAACGCATAACGCATAACGCATAACGCATAACGCATACCGTATAACGCATAGCGCATAACGCATAACGCATAAAGCATAACGCATAACGCATAACTTATAACTCATTACTCATAACGAATAACGCATAACGCATAACTTATAACTCATTACTCATAACTCATAACGCATAACGCATAAAGCATAACGCATAACGCATAACGGATAAAGCATAATGCATAACGCATAACGCATAACGCATTACGCATAACTTATAACCCATAACTCATAAGGAGTAACGCATAACGCATAAAGCATAACGCATGACGCATAACGCATAAAGCATAAATCATAACGCATAACGCATAACGTTAACGCATAACCCATAACGCATAAGGCTTGATGCATGACGCATATCGCATATCGCATAAGGCTTGATGCATGACGCATATCGCATAAGGCTTGATGCATGACGCATATCGCATAACGCATAACGCATAACGCATAACGCATAACGCATAACGCATAACGCATAACGCATAACGCATAACGCATAACGCATAACGCATAAAGCATAACGCATAACGCATAACTTATAACTCATTACTCATAACGAATAACGCATAACGCATAACGCATAACGGATAACGCATATCGCATAACGCATAACGCATAATGCATAACGCATAAAGCATAACGCATAACGCATAACGCATAACGCATAACCCCTAACGCATAACGCATAACGTATAACTCATAACGCATCACGCATAACGCATAACGCATAACGCCTAACGCATAACGCATAACGCATAACCCCTAACGCATAACGCATAACGCATAACGCATAACGTGTAACTAATAACGCACAACGCATAAAGCATAACGCATAACACATAACGCATATCGCATAACGCATAACGCATAACGTATAACGCATAACGCATACCGTATAACGCATAACGCATAACGCAAACGTATAACGCACAACGCATAATGCATAACGAACAACGGATAACGCATAACGCATAACGCATAACGCATAACGCATAACGAATACCGCAAAACGTATATCGCCTAACACATAACGGATCACGCATAACGCATAACGCATAACGTATAACGCATAACGCATAACGCATAACACATAACGCATAACACATAATGCACAACGCATAACGCATAACGCATAACGGATAAAGCATAATGCATAACGCAAACGTATAACGCACAACGCATAATGCATAACGAACAACGGATAACGCATAACGCATAACGCATAACGCATAACGAATACCGCAAAACGTATATCGCCTAACACATAACGGATCACGCATAACGCATAACGCATAACGTATAACGCATAACTTATAACTCATTACTCATAACTCATAACGCATAACGCATAAAGCATAACGCATAACGCATAACGGATAAAGCATAATGCATAACGCATAACGCATAACGCATTACGCATAACTTATAAACCATAACTCATAAGGAGTAACGCATAACGCACAAAGCATAACGCATGACGCATAACGCATAAAGCATAACGCATAACGCATAACGCATAACGCATAACGCATAACGCATAACGCATAACGCATAACGCATAACGCATAACGCATAACGCATAACGCATAACGCATACCGTATAACGCATAGCGCATAACGCATAACGCATAACGCATAACGCATAACGCATAAAGCATAACGCATAAAGCATAACGGATAAAGCATAATGCATAACGAATAACGCATAAGGCATAACGCATAACGCATAACGCATTACGCATAACTTATAACTCATAACTCATAACGAATAACGCATAACGCAAAATGCATAACGCATGTCGGATCACGCATAACGCATAACGCCTAAAGCATAAATCATAACGCATAACGCATAACGTTAACGCATAACCCATAACGCATAAGGCTTGATGCATGACGCATATCGCATATCGCATAAGGCTTGATGCATGACGCATATCGCATAACGCATAACGCATAACGCATAACGCATAACGCATAACGCATAACGCATAACGCATAACGCATAACGCATAACGCATAACGCATAACGCTTAACGCATAACTCATATCGCATAACGCATAAATCATAACCCATAACGCACAACGCATAACGCATAATGCACAACGCATAACGAATACCGCAAAACGCATAACGCATAACGCATAACGCATAACGCATAACGCATAACTCATAACGCATAACTCATAACGCATAACGCATAACGCATAACGCATAAAGCATAAAGCATAAATCATAACGCATAACGAATACCGCAAAACGTATATCGCCTAACACATAACGGATAACGCATAACGCATAACGCATAACGTATAACGCATAACGCATAACGCATAACACATAACGCATAACGCATAATGCTCAACGCATAACGAATACAGCAAAACGCATAACGCTTAACGCATAATGCATCACGCATAACGCATAATGCATAACGCATAACGCATAACGCATAATGCATAACGCATAAAGCGTAACGCATAACGCATAACGCATAACGCATAACGCATAACGCATAACGCATAAAGCATAACGCATAACGCATAACGCATTACGCATAACTTATAACTCATAACTCATAAGGAGTAACGCATATCGCATAAAGCATAACGCATAACGCATAACGCGTAACGCATAACGCATAACGCACAACGCATAACGCATAACGCATAACGCATAACGCATAACGCATAATGCATAACGCATAACGCATAACGCATAATGCATAACGCATAAAGCGTAACGCATAACGCATTACGCATAACCCCTAAGGCATAACGCATAACGTATAACTCATAACGCATAACGCATAACGCATAACCCCTAACGCATAACGCATAACGTGTAACTAATAAAGCACAACGCATAAAGCATAACGCATAACGCATAACGCATATCGCATAACGCATAACGCATTACGCATAACCCCTAAGGCATAACGCATAACGTATAACTCATAACGCATAACGCATAACGCATAACGCATAACGCCTAACGCATAACGCATAACGCATAACCCCTAACGCATAACGCATAACGCATAACGCATAAAGCATAACGCATAACGCATAACTTATAACTCATTACTCATAACGAATAACGCATAACGCATAACGCATAACGGATAACGCATATCGCATAACGCATAACGCATAATGCATAACGCATAAAGCATAACGCATAACGCATTACGCATAACCCCTAAGGCATAACGCATAACGTATAACTCATAACGCATAACGCATAACGCATAACGCATAACGCCTAACGCATAACGCATAACGCATAACCCCTAACGCATAACGCATAACGTGTAACTAATAAAGCACAACGCATAAAGCATAACGCATAACGCATAACGCATATCGCATAACGCATAACGCATAACGTATAACGCATAACGCATACCGTATAACGCATAACGCAAACGTATAACGCACAACGCATAACGCATAACGAACAACGGATAACGCATAACGCATAACGCATAACGCATAACGTATAGCGCATAACGCATAACGCATAACACATAACGCATAACACATAATGCACAACGCATTACGAATACAGCAAAACGCATAACGCTTAACGCATAACGGATCACGCATAACGCATAGCGCATAATGCATAACGCATAACGCATAACGCATAACGCATAATGCATAACGCATAAAGCGTAACGCATAACGCATAACGCATAAAGCATAACAGATAACGCATAACTCATAATGCAGAACGCATAACGAATACAGCAAAACGCATAACGCTTAACGCATAACGCATAACGCATAACGCATAATGCATAACGCATAACGCATAACGCATAACGCATAACGCATAACGCATAACGCATAACGTATAACGTATAACGCATACCGCATTACGCATAACTTATAACTCATAACTCATAAGGAGTAACGCATAACGCATAAAGCATAACGCATAACGCATAAAGCATAACGCATAACGCATAATGCATAACGCATAACGCATAACGCATAACGCATAACACATAACGCATAACGTATAACGTATAACGCATAACGCATAACTTATAACTCATTACTCAAAACTCATAACGCATAACGCATAAAGCATAACGCATGACGCATAACGCATAAAGCATAACGCATAACGCATAACGCATAACGCATAACGCATAACGCATAACGCATAACGCATAACGCATAACGCATAACGCATAACGCATAACGCATACCGTATAACGCATAGCGCATAACGCATAACGCATAACGCATAACGCATAACGCATAACGCATAACGCATGAAGCATAACGCATAACGCATAACGCATAACTCATTACTCATAACGAATAACGCATAACGCATAACGCATAAGGCATAACGCATAACGCATAACGCATAACGCATAACGCATAACGCATAACGCATAACGCATAACGCATAACGCATAACGCATAATGCATAAAGCATAACGCATAACGCATAACTTATAACTCATTATTCATAACGAATAACGCATAACGCATAACGCATAACGCATAACGCATAATGCATAACGCATAACGCATAACGCATAACGCATAACGCATAACGCATAACGCATAACGCATAACGCATTACGCATATCGCATAACGCATAACGCATAACGCATAACGCATAACGCATAACGCAAACGTATAACGCACAACGCATAACGCATAACGCATAACGCATAAAGCATAACGCATAACGCATAACGCATAACGCATAACGCATAACGCATAACGCATAACGCATAACGCATAACGCATAACGCATAACGCATAACGCATACCGCATAACGCATAGCGCATAACGCATAACGCATAACGCATAACGCATAACGCATAACGCATAACGCATAACGCATGAAGCATAACGCATAACGCATAACTTATAACTCATTACTCATAACGAATAACGCATAACGCATAAGGCATAACGCATAACGCATAACGCATAACGCATAAAGCATAACGCATAACGCATAACGCAAACGTATAACGCACAACGCATAACGCATAACGCATAACGCAAAACGCATAACGCATAACGCATAACGCATAACGCATAACGCATAAAGCATAACGCATAACGCATAACTTATAACTCATTACTCATAACGAATAACGCATAACGCATAACGCATAACGCATAACGCATAACGCATAACGCATGAAGCATAACGCATAACGCATAACTTATAACTCATTACTCATAACGAATAACGCATAACGCATAAGGCATAACGCATAACGCATAACGCATAACGCATAACGTATAACGTATAACGCATACCGCATTACGCATAACTTATAACTCATAACTCATAAGGAGTAACGCATAACGCATAAAGCATAACGCATAACGCATAAAGCATAACGCATAACGCATAATGCATAACGCATAACGCATAACGCATAACGCATAACGCATAACGCATAACGCATAACGTATAACGTATAACGCATAACGCATAACTTATAACTCATTACTCATAACTCATAACGCATAACGCATAAAGCATAACGCATGACGCATAACGCATAAAGCATAACGCATAACGCATAACTCATAACGCATAACGCATAACGCATAACGCATAACGCATAACGCATAACGCATAACGTATAACGCATAACGCATAACGCATAACGCATAACGCATAACGCATAACGCATAACGCATACCGTATAACGCATAGCGCATAACGCATAACGCATAACGCATAACGCATAACGCATAACGCATAACGCATGAAGCATAACGCATAACGCATAACGCATAACGCATAACTCATTACTCATAACGAATAACGCATAACGCATAAGGCATAACGCATAACGCATAACGCATAACGCATAACGCATAACATATAACGCATAACGCATAACGCATAACGCATAATGCATAAAGCATAACGCATAACGCATAACTTATAACTCATTACTCATAACGAATAACGCATAACGCATAACGCATAACGCATAACGCATAATGCATAACGCATAACGCATAACGCATAACGCATAACGCATAACGCATAACGCATAACGCATAACGCATAACGCATAACGCATAACGCATTACGCATATCGCATAACGCATAACGCATAACGCATAACGCATAACGCATAACGCATAAAGCATAACGCATAACGCATAACGCAAACGTATAACGCACAACGCATAACGCATAACGCATAACGCAAAACGCATAACGCATAACGCATAACGCATAACGCATAAAGCATAACGCATAACGCATAACGCATAACGCATAAAGCATAACGCATAACGCATAACTTATAACTCATTACTCATAACGAATAACGCATAACGCATAACTTATAACTCATTACTCATAACTCATAATGCATAACGCATAAAGCATAACGCATAACGCATAACGGATAAAGCATAATGCATAACGCATAACGCATAACGCATTACGCATAACTTATAACCCATAACTCATAAGGAGTAACGCATAACGCATAAAGCATAACGCATGACGCATAACGCATAAAGCATAACGCATAACGCATAACGCATAACGCATAACGCATAACGCATAACGCATAACGCATAACGCATAACGCATAACGCATAACGCATAACGCATAACGCATAACGCATAACGCATAACGCATAACGCATAACGCATAACGCATAACGCATAACGCATAACGCATACCGTATAACGCATAGCGCATAACGCATAACGCATAACGCATAACGCATAACGCATAACGCATAACGCATAACGCATAACGCATAACGCATAACTCATTACCCATAACGAATAACGCATAACGCATAACGCATAACGCATAACGCATAATGCATAACGCATAACGCATAACGCATAACGCATAACACATAACGCATAACGCATAACGCATAACGCATAACGCATAACGCATAACGTATAACGCATAACGCATAACGCATAACGCATAACGCATAACGCATAACGCATAACGCATAATGCATGAAGCATAACGCATAACGCATAACTTATAATATCATTACTCATAACGAATAACGCATAACGCATAAGGCATAACGCATAACGCATAACGCATAACGCATAACGCATAACGCATAACGCATAACGCATAACGCATAACGCATAACGCATAACGCATAACGCATAATGCATGAAGCATAACGCATAACGCATAACTTATAACTCATTACCCATAACGAATAACGCATAACGCATAACGCATAACGCATAACGCATAACGCATAACGCATAACGCATAACGCATAACGCATAACGCATAACGCATAACGCATAACGCATAACGCATAACGCATAACGCATTACGCATATCGCATAACGCATAACGCATAACGCATAACGCATAACGCATAAAGCATAACGCATAACGCATAACGCAAACGTATAACGCACAACGCATAACGCATAACGCATAACGCAAAACGCATAACGCATAACGCATAACGCCTAACGCATAACGCATAACGCATAACGCATAAAGCATAACGCATAACGCATACCTTATAACTCATTACTCATAACGAATAACGCATAACGCATAAGGCATAACGCATAACGCATAACGCATAACGCATAACGCATAACGCATAACGCATAACGCATAACGCATAACGCATAACGCATAACGCATAATGCATGAAGCATAACGCATAACGCATAACTTATAACTCATTACTCATAACGAATAACGCATAACGCATAACGCATAACGCATAACGCATAATGCATAACGCATAACGCATAACGCATAACGCATAACGCATAACGCATAACGCATAACGCATAACGCATAACGCATAACGCATAACGCATAACGCATGAAGCATAACGCATAACGCATAACTTATAACTCATTACTCATAACGAATAACGCATAACGCATAAGGCATAACGCATAACGCATAACGCATAACGCATAACGCATAACGCATAACGCATAACGCATAACGCATAACGCATAACGCATAACGCATAATGCATGAAGCATAACGCATAACGCATAACTTATAACTCATTACTCATAACGAATAACGCATAACGCATAACGCATAACGCATAACGCATAACGCATAACGCATAACGCATAACGCATAACGCATAACGCATAACGCATAACGCATAACGCATAACGCATGAAGCATAACGCATAACGCATAACTTATAACTCATTACTCATAACGAATAACGCATAACGCATAAGGCATAACGCATAACGCATAACGCATAACGCATAACGCATAACGCATAACGCATAACGCATAACGCATAACGCATAACGCATAACGCATAACGCATAATGCATGAAGCATAACGCATAACGCATAACTTATAACTCATTACTCATAACGAATAACGCATAACGCATAACGCATAACGCATAACGCATAATGCATAACGCATAACGCATAACGCATAACGCATAACGCATAACGCATAACGCATAACGCATAACGCATAACGCATAACGCATAACGCATAACGCATTACGCATATCGCATAACGCATAACGCATAACGCATAACGCATAACGCATAACGCATAAAGCATAACGCATAACGCATAACGCAAACGTATAACGCACAACGCATAACGCATAACGCATAACGCAAAACGCATAACGCATAACGCATAACGCATAACGCATAACGCATAACGCATAACGCATAACGCATAACGCATAAAGCATAACGCATAACGCATAACGCATAACTCATTACTCATAACGAATAACGCATAACGCATAACGCATAACGCATAACGGATAACGCATATCGCATAACGCATAACGCATAATGCATAACGCATAACGCATAACGCATAACGCATAACGCATAACGCATAACGTATAACGTATAACGCATAACGCATAACTTATAACTCATTACTCATAACTCATAACGCATAACGCATAAAGCATAACGCATGACGCATAACGCATAAAGCATAACGCATAACGCATAACGCATAACTCATTACTCATAACGAATAACGCATAACGCATAACGGATAACGCACATCGCATAACGCATAACGCATAATGCATAACGCATAAAGCATAACGCATAACGCATAACGCATAACCCCTAACGCATAACGCATAACGCATAACGCATAACGCATAACGCATAACGCATAACGCATAACGCATTACGCATAACTTATAACCCATAACTCATAAGGAGTAACGCATAACGCATAAAGCATAACGCATGACGCATAACGCATAAAAGTATAACGCATAACGCATAACGCATAACGCATAACGCATAACGCATAACGCATAACGCATAACGCATAACGCATAACGCATAACGCATAACGCATAACGCATAACGCATAACGCATAACGCATAACGCATACCGTATAACGCATAGCGCATAACGCATAACGCATAACGCATAACGCATAACGCATAACGCATAACGCATAACGCATAACGCATAACGCATAAAGCATGAAACATAACGCATAACGCATAACGCATAACGCATAACGCATAACGCATAACGCATAACGCATAACGCATAACGCATAATGCATAAAGCATAACGCATAACGCATAACTTATAACTCATTACTCATAACGAATAACGCATAACGCATAACGCATAACGCATAACGCATAATGCATAACGCATAACGCATAACGCATAACGCATAACGCATAACGCATAACGCATAACGCATAACGCATAACGCATAACGCATAACGCATAACGCATAACGCATAATGCATGAAGCATAACGCATAACGCATAACTTATAACTCATTACTCATAACGAATAACGCATAACGCATAACGCATAACGCATAACGCATAACGCATAATGCATAACGCATAACGCATAACGCATAACGCATAACGCATAACGCATAACGCATAACGCATAACGCATAACGCATAACGCATAACGCATTACGCATATCGCATAACGCATAACGCATAACGCATAACGCATAACGCATAACGCATAAAGCATAACGCATAACGCATAACGCAAACGTATAACGCACAACGCATAACACATAACGCATAACGCAAAACGCATAACGCATAACGCATAACGCATAACGCATAACGCATAACGCATAACGCATAACGCATAACGCATAAAGCATAACGCATAACGCATAACTTATAACTCATTACTCATAACGAATAACGCATAACGCATAACGCATAACGGATAACGCATATCGCATAACGCATAACGCATAATGCATAACGCATAACGCATAACGCATAACGCATAACGCATAACGCATAACGTATAACGTATAACGCATAACGCATAACTTATAACTCATTACTCATAACTCATAGCGCATAACGCATAAAGCATAACGCATGACGCATAACGCATAAAGCATAACGCATAACGCATAACGCATAACGCATAACGCATAACGCATAACGCATAACGCATAACGCATAACGCATAACGCATAACGCATAACGCATAACGCATACCGTATAACGCATAGCGCATAACGCATAACGCATAACGCATAACGCATAACGCATAACGCATAACGCATAACGCATGAAGCATAACGCATAACGCATAACTTATAACTCATTACTCATAACGAATAACGCATAACGCATAACGCATAACGCATAACGCATAACGCATAACGCATAACGCATAACGCATAACGCATAACGCAAACGTATAACGCACAACGCATAACGCATAACGCATAACGCAAAACGCATAACGCGTAACGCATAACGCATAACGCATAACGCATAACGCATAAAGCATAACGCATAACGCATAACTTATAACTCATTACTCATAACGAATAACGCATAACGCATAACGGATAACGCATATCGCATAACGCATAACGCATAATGCATAACGCATAAAGCATAACGCATAACGCATAACGCATAACCCCTAACGCATAACGCATAACGCATAACGCATAACGCATAACGCATAACGCATTACGCATAACTTATAACCCATAACTCATAAGGAGTAACGCATAACGCATAAAGCATAACGCATGACGCATAACGCATAAAGTATAACGCATAACGCATAACGCATAACGCATAACGCATAACGCATAACGCATAACGCATAACGCATAACGCATAACGCATAACGCATAACGCATAACGCATAACGCATAACGCATAACGCATAACGCATACCGTATAACGCATAGCGCATAACGCATAACGCATAACGCATAACGCATAACGCATAACGCATAACGCATAACGCATAACGCATAACGCATGAAGCATAACGCATAACGCATAACGCATAACGCATAACGCATAACGCATAACGCATAACGCATAATGCATAAAGCATAACGCATAACGCATAACTTATAACTCATTACTCATAACGAATAACGCATAACGCATAACGCATAACGCATAACGCATAATGCATAACGCATAACGCATAACGCATAACGCATAACGCATAACGCATAACGCATAACGCATTACGCATATCGCATAACGCATAACGCATAACGCATAACGCATAACGCATAAAGCATAACGCATAACGCATAACGCAAACGTATAACGCACAACGCATAACGCATAACGCATAACGCAAAACGCATAACGCATAACGCATAACGCATAACGCATAACGCATAACGCATAAAGCATAACGCATAACGCATAACTTATAACTCATTACTCATAACGAATAACGCATAACGCATAACGCATAACGGATAACGCATATCGCATAACGCATAACGCATAATGCATAACGCATAAAGCATAACGCATAACGCATAACCCCTAACGCATAACGCATAACGTATAACTCATAACGCATAACGCATAACGCATAACGCATAACCCCTAACGCATAACGCATAACGCATAACGCATAACGTGTAACTAATAACGCACAACGCATAAAGCATAACGCATAACGCATAACGTATAACTCATAACGCATAACGCATAACGCATAACGCATAACGCATAACGCATAACGCATAACGCATAACGCATAACGCATAACGCATAACGCATAACGCATACCGTATAACGCATAGCGCATAACGCATAACGCATAACGCATAACGCATAACGCATAACGCATAACGCATAACGCATAACTCATTACCCATAACGAATAACGCATAACGCATAACGCATAACGCATAACGCATAACGCATAACGCATAACGCATAACGCATAACGCATAACGCATAACGCATAACGCATAACGCATAACGCATAACGCATAACGCATAACGCATTACGCATATCGCATAACGCATAACGCATAACGCATAACGCATAACGCATAACGCATAAAGCATAACGCATAACGCATAACGCAAACGTATAACGCACAACGCATAACGCATAACGCATAACGCAAAACGCATAACGCATAACGCATAACGCCTAACGCATAACGCATAACGCATAACGCATAACGCATAAAGCATAACGCATAACGCATAACTTATAACTCATTACTCATAACGAATAACGCATAACGCATAACGCATAACGGATAACGCATATCGCATAACGCATAACGCATAATGCATAACGCATAACGCATAACGCATAACGCATAACGCATAACGCATAACGCATAACGCATAACGTATAACGCATAACGCATAACGCATAACGCATAACGCATAACGCATAACGCATAACGCATAATGCATGAAGCATAACGCATAACGCATAACTTATAATATCATTACTCATAACGAATAACGCATAACGCATAAGGCATAACGCATAACGCATAACGCATAACGCATAACGCATAACGCATAACGCATAACGCATAACGCATAACGCATAACGCATAACGCATAATGCATGAAGCTTAACGCATAACGCATAACTTATAACTCATTACCCATAACGAATAACGCATAACGCATAACGCATAACGCATAACGCATAATGCATAACGCATAACGCATAACGCATAACGCATAACGCATAACGCATAACGCATAACGCATAACGCATAACGCATAACGCATTACGCATATCGCATAACGCATAACGCATAACGCATAACGCATAACGCATAAAGCATAACGCATAACGCATAACGCAAACGTATAACGCACAACGCATAACGCATAACGCATAACGCAAAACGCATAACGCATAACGCATAACGCCTAACGCATAACGCATAACGCATAACGCATAAAGCATAACGCATAACGCATAACTTATAACTCATTACTCATAACGAATAACGCATAACGCATAACGCATAACGGATAACGCATATCGCATAACGCATAACGCATAATGCATAACGCATAACGCATAACGCATAACGCATAACGCATAACGCATAACGTATAACGCATAACGCATAACGCATAACGCATAACGCATAACGCATAACGCATAACGCATAACGCATTACGCATATCGCATAACGCATAACGCATAACGCATATCGCATAACGCATAACGCATAAAGCATAACGCATAACGCATAACGCAAACGTATAACGCACAACGCATAACGCATAACGCATAACGCATAACGCATAACGCATAACGCATAACGCATAACGCATAACGCATAACGCATAACGCATAACGCATAACGCATAACGCATAACGCATAACGCATGAAGCATAACGCATAACGCATAACTTATAACTCATTACTCATAACGAATAACGCATAACGCATAAGGCATAACGCATAACGCATAACGCATAACGCATAACGCATAACGCATAACGCATAACGCATAACGCATAACGCATAACGCATAACGCATAATGCATGAAGCATAACGCATAACGCATAACTTATAACTCATTACTCATAACGAATAACGCATAACGCATAACGCATAACGCATAACGCATAATGCATAACGCATAACGCATAACGCATAACGCATAACGCATAACGCATAACGCATAACGCATAACGCATAACGCATAACGCATAACGCATAACGCATTACGCATATCGCATAACGCATAACGCATAACGCATAACGCATAACGCATAACGCATAAAGCATAACGCATAACGCATAACGCAAACGTATAACGCACAACGCATAACGCATAACGCATAACGCAAAACGCATAACGCATAACGCATAACGCATAACGCATAACGCATAACGCCTAACGCATAACGCATAACGCATAAAGCATAACGCATAACGCATAACGCATAACTCATTACTCATAACGAATAACGCATAACGCATAACGCATAACGGATAACGCATATCGCATAACGCATAACGCATAATGCATAACGCATAACGCATAACGCATAACGCATAACGCATAACGCATAACGCATAACGTATAACGTATAACGCATAACGCATAACTTATAACTCATTACTCATAACTCATAACGCATAACGCATAAAGCATAACGCATGACGCATAACGCATAAAGCATAACGCATAACGCATAACGCATAACTCATTACTCATAACGAATAACGCATAACGCATAACGGATAACGCACATCGCATAACGCATAACGCATAATGCATAACGCATAAAGCATAACGCATAACGCATAACGCATAACCCCTAACGCATAACGCATAACGCATAACGCATAACGCATAACGCATAACGCATAACGCATACCGTATAACGCATAGCGCATAACGCATAACGCATAACGCATAACGCATAACGCATAACGCATAACGCATAACGCATAACGCATAAAGCATGAAACATAACGCATAACGCATAACGCATAACGCATAACGCATAACGCATAACGCATAACGCATAACGCATAACGCATAATGCATAAAGCATAACGCATAACGCATAACTTATAACTCATTACTCATAACGAATAACGCATAACGCATAACGCATAACGCATAACGCATAATGCATAACGCATAACGCATAACGCATAACGCATAACGCATAACGCATAACGCATAACGCATAACGCATAACGCATAACGCATAACGCATAATGCATGAAGCATAACGCATAACGCATAACTTATAACTCATTACTCATAACGAATAACGCATAACGCATAACGCATAACGCATAACGCATAACGCATAATGCATAACGCATAACGCATAACGCATAACGCATAACGCATAACGCATAACGCATAACGCATAACGCATAACGCATAACGCATTACGCATATCGCATAACGCATAACGCATAACGCATAACGCATAACGCATAACGCATAAAGCATAACGCATAACGCATAACGCAAACGTATAACGCACAACGCATAACGCATAACGCATAACGCAAAACGCATAACGCATAACGCATAACGCCTAACGCATAACGCATAACGCATAACGCATAAAGCATAACGCATAACGCATAACTTATAACTCATTACTCATAACGAATAACGCATAACGCATAACGCATAACGGATAACGCATATCGCATAACGCATAACGCATAATGCATAACGCATAACGCATAACGCATAACGCATAACGCATAACGCATAACGTATAACGTATAACGCATAACGCATAACTTATAACTCATTACTCATAACTCATAACGCATAACGCATAAAGCATAACGCATGACGCATAACGCATAAAGCATAACGCATAACGCATAACGCATAACGCATAACGCATAACGCATAACGCATAACGCATAACGCATAACGCATAACGCATAACGCATAACGCATAACGCATACCGTATAACGCATAGCGCATAACGCATAACGCATAACGCATAACGCATAACGCATAACGCATAACGCATAACGCATGAAGCATAACGCATAACGCATAACTTATAACTCATTACTCATAACGAATAACGCATAACGCATAAGGCATAACGCATAACGCATAACGCATAACGCATAAAGCATAACGCATAACGCATAACGCAAACGTATAACGCACAACGCATAACGCATAACGCATAACGCAAAACGCATAACGCGTAACGCATAACGCATAACGCATAACGCATAACGCATAAAGCATAACGCATAACGCATAACTTATAACTCATTACTCATAACGAATAACGCATAACGCATAACGGATAACGCATATCGCATAACGCATAACGCATAATGCATAACGCATAAAGCATAACGCATAACGCATAACGCATAACCCCTAACGCATAACGCATAACTTATAACCCATAACTCATAAGGAGTAACGCATAACGCATAAAGCATAACGCATGACGCATAACGCATAAAGTATAACGCATAACGCATAACGCATAACGCATAACGCATAACGCATAACGCATAACGCATAACGCATAACGCATAACGCATAACGCATAACGCATAACGCATAACGCATAACGCATAACGCATAACGCATACCGTATAACGCATAGCGCATAACGCATAACGCATAACGCATAACGCATAACGCATAACGCATAACGCATAACGCATAACGCATAACGCATAACGCATGAAGCATAACGCATAACGCATAACGCATAACGCATAACGCATAACGCATAACGCATAACGCATAATGCATAAAGCATAACGCATAACGCATAACTTATAACTCATTACTCATAACGAATAACGCATAACGCATAACGCATAACGCATAACGCATAATGCATAACGCATAACGCATAACGCATAACGCATAACGCATAACGCATAACGCATAACGCATAACGCATAACGCATTACGCATATCGCATAACGCATAACGCATAACGCATAACGCATAACGCATAAAGCATAACGCATAACGCATAACGCAAACGTATAACGCACAACGCATAACGCATAACGCATAACGCAAAACGCATAACGCATAACGCATAACGCATAACGCATAACGCATAACGCATAAAGCATAACGCATAACGCATAACTTATAACTCATTACTCATAACGAATAACGCATAACGCATAACGCATAACGGATAACGCATATCGCATAACGCATAACGCATAATGCATAACGCATAAAGCATAACGCATAACGCATAACCCCTAACGCATAACGCATAACGTATAACTCATAACGCATAACGCATAACGCATAACGCATAACGCCTAACGCGTAACGCATAACGCATAACCCCTAACGCATAACGCATAACGCATAACGCATAACGTGTAACTAATAACGCACAACGCATAAAGCATAACGCATAACGCATAACGCATATCGCATAACGCATAACGCATAACGTATAACGCATACCGTATAACGCATAACGCATAACGCAAACGTATAACGCACAACGCATAACGCATAACGAACAACGGATAACGCATAACGCATAACGCATAACGCATAACGAATACCGCAAAACGTATATCGCCTAACACATAACGGATCACGCATAACGCATAACGCATAACGTATAACGCATAACGCATAACGCATAACGCATAACACATAATGCACAACGCATTACGAATACAGCAAAACGCATAACGCTTAACGCATAACGGATCACGCATAACGCATAACGCATAATGCATAACGCATAACGCATATCGCATAACGCATAACGCATAACGTATAACGCATACCGTATAACGCATAACGCATAACGCAAACGTATAACGCACAACGCATAACGCATAACGAACAACGGATAACGCATAACGCATAACGCATAACGCATAACGAATACCGCAAAACGTATATCGCCTAACACATAACGGATCACGCATAACGCATAAAGCATAACGCATAACGCATAACGCATAACGCATAACGCATAACACATAATGCACAACGCATTACGAATACAGCAAAACGCATAACGCTTAACGCATAACGGATCACGCATAACGCATAACGCATAATGCATAACGCATAACGCATAACGCATAATGCATAACGCATAAAGCGTAACGCATAACGCATAACGCATAAAGCATAACACATAACGCATAACTCATAATGCACAACGCATAACGAATACAGCAAAACGCATAACGCTTAACGCATAACGCATAACGCATGACACATAATGCATAACGCATAACGCATAACGCATAACGCATAACGCATAACGTATAACGTATAACGCATACCGCATTACGCATAACTTATAACTCATAACTCATAAGGAGTAACGCATAACGCATAAAGCATAACGCATAACGCATAACGCATAAAGCATAACGCATAACGCATAACTTATAACTCATTACTCATAACGAATAACGCATAACGCATAACTTATAACTCATTACTCATAACGCATAACGCATAACGAATAATGCATAACGCATAACGCATAACGCATAACGCATAACGCATAACGCATAACGCATAACGCATAACGCATAACGCATAACGCATAACGCATAACGCATAACGCATAACGCATAACGCATAACGCATAACGCATAACGCATAACGCATAACGCATAACGCATAACGCATAACGCATACCGTATAACGCATAGCGCATAACGCATAACGCATAACGCATAACACATAACGCATAACGCATAACGCATGAAGCATAACGCATAACGCATAACTTATAACTCTTTACTCATAACGAATAACGCATAACGCATAAGGCATAACGCATAACGCATAACGCATAACGCATAACGCATAAAGCATAACGCATAACGCATAACGGATAAAGCATAATGCATAACGCATAACGCATAACGCATAACGCATAACTTATAACTCATAACTCATAACGAATAACGCATAACGCAAAATGCATAATGCATGTCGGATCACGCATAACGCAAAATGCATAATGCATGTCGGATCACGCATAACGCATAACGCATAACGCATAACGCATAACGCATAACGAATACCGCATAAAGCATAACGCATAACGCATAAAGCATAACGCATAACGCATAACGCATAACGCATTACGCATAACGCATAACTTATAACTCATTACTCATAACGAATAACGCATAACGCATAACGCATAACGCATAACGCATAACGCATAACGCATAACGCATAACGCATAAAGCATAACGCATAACGCATAACGGATAAAGCATAATGCATAACGCATAACGCATAACGCATTACGCATAACTTATAACTCATAACTCATAACGAATAACGCATAACGCAAAATGCATAACGCATGTCGGATCACGCATAACGCATAACGCATAACGCATAAATCATAACGCATAACGCATAACGTTAACGCATAACCCATAACGCATAAGGCTTGATGCATGGCGCATATCGCATATCGCATAAGGCTTGATGCATGACGCATATCGCATAAGGCTTGATGCAGGACGCATATCGCATTACGCATAACGCATAACGCATAACGCATAACGCATAACGCATAACGCATAACGCATAACGCATAACGCATAACGCATAACGCATAACGCATAACGCATAACGCATAACGCTTAACGCATAACTCATATCGCATAACGCATAAATCATAACCCATAACGCACAAAGCATAACGCATAATGCACAACGCATAACGAATACCGCAAAACGCATAACGCATAACGCATAACGCATAACGCATAACGCATAACTCATAACGCATAACGCATAACGCATAACGCATAAAGCATAAAGCATAAATCATAACGCATAACGAATACCGCAAAACGTATATCGCCTAACACATAACGGATCACGCATAACGCATAACGCATAACGCATAACGCATAACGCATAACGTATAACGTATAACGCATACCGCATTACGCATAACTTATAACTCATAACTCATAAGGAGTAACGCATAACGCATAAAGCATAACGCATAACGCATAACGCATAAAGCATAACGCATAACGCATAACTTATAACTCATAACTCATAAGGAGTAACGCATATCGCATAAAGCATAACGCATAACGCGTAACGCATAACGCATAACGCACAACGCATAACGCATAACGCATAACGTATAACTCATAACGCATAACGCAAAAAGCATAACGCATAACGCATAACGCATAACGCATAACGCATAAAGCATAACGCATAACGGATAAAGCATAATGCATAACGCATAACGCATAACGCATTACGCATAACTTATAACTCATAACTCATAAGGAGTAACGCATAACGCATAAAGCATAACGCATGACGCATAACGCATAAAGCATAACGCATAACGCATAACGCATAACGCATAACGCATAACGCATAACGCATAACGCATAACGCATAACGCATAACGCATAACGCATAACGCATAACGCATAACGCATAACGCATAACGCATAACGCATAACGCATAACGCATAACGCATAACGCATAACGCATAACGCATAACGCATAACGCATAACGCATAACGCATAACGCATAACGCATACCGTATAACGCATAGCGCATAACGCATAACGCATAACGCATAACACATAACGCATAACGCATAACGCATGAAGCATAACGCATAACGCATAACTTATAACTCTTTACTCATAACGAATAACGCATAACGCATAAGGCATAACGCATAACGCATAACGCATAACGCATAACGCATAAAGCATAACGCATAACGCATAACGGATAAAGCATAATGCATAACGCATAACGCATAACGCATTACGCATAACTTATAACTCATAACTCATAACGAATAACGCATAACGCAAAATGCATAATGCATGTCGGATCACGCATAACGCAAAATGCATAATGCATGTCGGATCACGCATAACGCATAACGCATAACGCATAACGCATAACGCATAACGAATACCGCATAAAGCATAACGCATAACGCATAAAGCATAACGCATAACGTATAACGCATAACGCATTACGCATAACGCATAACTTATAACTCATTACTCATAACGAATAACGCATAACGCATAACGCATAACGCATAACGCATAACGCATAACGCATAACGCATAACGCATAAAGCATAACGCATAACGCATAACGGATAAAGCATAATGCATAACGCATAACGCATAACGCATTACGCATAACTTATAACTCATAACTCATAACGAATAACGCATAACGCAAAATGCATAACGCATGTCGGATCACGCATAACGCATAACGCATAAAGCATAAATCATAACGCATAACGCATAACGTTAACGCATAACCCATAACGCATAAGGCTTGATGCATGGCGCATATCGCATATCGCATAAGGCTTGATGCATGACGCATATCGCATAAGGCTTGATGCAGGACGCATATCGCATAACGCATAACGCATAACGCATAACGCATAACGCATAACGCATAACGCATAACGCATAACGCATAACGCATAACGCATAACGCATAACGCATAACGCATAACGCATAACGCTTAACGCATAACTCATATCGCATAACGCATAAATCATAACCCATAACGCACAAAGCATAACGCATAATGCACAACGCATAACGAATACCGCAAAACGCATAACGCATAACGCATAACGCATAACGCATAACGCATAACTCATAACGCATAACGCATAACGCATAACGCATAAAGCATAAAGCATAAATCATAACGCATAACGAATACCGCAAAACGTATATCGCCTAACACATAACGGATCACGCATAACGCATAACGCATAACGCATAACGCATAACGCATAACGTATAACGTATAACGCATACCGCATTACGCATAACTTATAACTCATAACTCATAAGGAGTAACGCATAACGCATAAAGCATAACGCATAACGCATAACGCATAAAGCATAACGCATAACGCATAACTTATAACTCATAACTCATAAGGAGTAACGCATATCGCATAAAGCATAACGCATAACGCGTAACGCATAACGCATAACGCACAACGCATAACGCATAACGCATAACGCATAACGTATAACTCATAACGCATAACGCAAAAAGCATAACGCATAACGCATAACGCATAACGCATAACGCATAAAGCATAACGCATAACGGATAAAGCATAATGCATAACGCATAACGCATAACGCATTACGCATAACTTATAACTCATAACTCATAAGGAGTAACGCATAACGCATAAAGCATAACGCATGACGCATAACGCATAAAGCATAACGCATAACGCATAACGCATAACGCATAACGCATAACGCATAACGCATAAAGCATAACGCATAACGCATAACTTATAACTCATTACTCATAACGAATAACGCATAACGCATAACGCATAACGGATAACGCATATCGCATAACGCATAACGCATAATGCATAACGCATAAAGCATAACGCATAACGCATAACGCATAACCCCTAACGCATAACGCATAACGCATAACGCATAACGCATAACGCATTACGCATAACTTATAACCCATAACTCATAAGGAGTAACGCATAACGCATAAAGTATAACGCATGACGCATAACGCATAAAGTATAACGCATAACGCATAACGCATAACGCATAACGCATAACGCATAACGCATAACGCATAACGCATAACGCATAACGCATAACGCATAACGCATAACGCATAACGCATAACGCATAACGCATAACGCATACCGTATAACGCATAACGCATAACGCATAACGCATAACGCATAACGCATTACGCATATCGCATAACGCATAACGCATAACGCATAACGCATAACGCATAACGCATAAAGCATAACGCATAACGCATAACGCAAACGTATAACGCACAACGCATAACGCATAACGCATAACGCAAAACGCATAACGCATAACGCATAACGCATAACGCATAACGCATAACGCATAAAGCATAACGCATAACGCATAACTTATAACTCATTACTCATAACGAATAACGCATAACGCATAACGCATAACGGATAACGCATATCGCATAACGCATAACGCATAATGCATAACGCATAAAGCATAACGCATAACGCATAACGCATAACCCCTAACGCATAACGCATAACGTATAACTCATAACGCATAACGCATAACGCATAACGCATAACGCATAACGCATAAAGCATAACGCATAACGCATAACGGATAAAGCATAATGCATAACGCATAACGCATAACGCATTACGCATAACTTATAACTCATAACTCATAACGAATAACGCATAACGCAAAATGCATAATGCATGTCGGATCACGCATAACGCAAAATGCATAATGCATGTCGGATCACGCATAACGCATAACGCATAACGCATAACGCATAACGCATAACGCATAACGAATAACGCATAAAGCATAACGCATAACGCATAACGCATAAAGCATAACGCATAACGCATAACGCATAACGCATTACGCATAACGCATAACTTATAACTCATTACTCATAACGAATAACGCATAACGCATAACGCATAACGCATAACGCATAACGCATAACGCATAACGCATAACGCATAACGCATAACGCATAACGCATAACGCATTACGCATAACTTATAACTCATAACTCATAACGAATAACGCATAACGCAAAATGCATAACGCATGTCGGATCACGCATAACGCATAACGCATAAAGCATAAATCATAACGCATAACGCATAACGTTAACGCATAACCCATAACGCATAAGGCTTGATGCATGACGCATATCGCATATCGCATAAGGCTTGATGCATGACTCATATCGCATAACGCATAACGCATAACGCATAACGCATAACGCATAACGCATAACGCATAACGCATAACGCATAACGCATAACGCATAACGCATAACGCATAACGTATAACGCATACCGTATAACGCATAACGCATAACGCAAACGTATAACGCACAACGCATAACGCATAACGAACAACGGATAACGCATAACGCATAACGCATAACGCATAACGAATACCGCAAAACGTATATCGCCTAACACATAACGGATCACGCATAACGCATAACGCATAACGTATAACGCATAACGCATAACGCATAACGCATAACACATAATGCACAACGCATTACGAATACAGCAAAACGCATAACGCTTAACGCATAACGGATCACGCATAACGCATAACGCATAATGCATAACGCATAACGCATAACGCATAATGCATAACGCATAAAGCGTAACGCATAACGCATAACGCATAAAGCATAACACATAACGCATAACTCATAATGCACAACGCATAACGAATACAGCAAAACGCATAACGCTTAACGCATAACGCATAACGCATAACACATAATGCATAACGCATAACGCATAACGCATAACGCATAACGCATAACGTATAACGTATAACGCATACCGCATTACGCATAACTTATAACTCATAACTCATAAGGAGTAACGCATATCGCATAAAGCATAACGCATAACGCATAACGCATAAAGCATAACGCATAACGCATAATTTATAACTCATTACTCATAACGAATAACGCATAACGCATAACTTATAACTCATTACTCATAACGCATAACGCATAACGAATAATGCATAACGCATCACGCATAACGCATAACGCATAACGCATAACGCATAACGCATAACGCATAACGCATAACGCATAACGCATAACGCATAACGCATAACGCATAACGCATAACGCATAACGCATAACGCATAACGCATAACGCATAACGCATAACGCATAACGCATAACGCATAACGCATAACGCATAACGCATGAAGCATAACGCATAACGCATAACTTATAACTCTTTACTCATAACGAATAACGCATAACGCATAAGGCATAACGCATAACGCATAACGCATAACGCATAACGCATAACGCATAAAGCATAACGCATAACGCATAACGGATAAAGCATAATGCATAACGCATAACGCATAACGAATTACGCATAACTTATAACTCATAACTCATAACGAATAACGCATAACGCAAAATGCATAATGCATGTCGGATCACGCATAACGCAAAATGCATAATGCATGTCGGATCACGCATAACGCATAACGCATAACGCATAACGCATAACGCATAACGCATAACGAATAACGCATAAAGCATAACGCATAACGCATAACGCATAAAGCATAACGCATAACGCATAACGCATAACGCATTACGCATAACGCATAACGCATAACGCATAACGCATAACGCATAACGCATAACGCATAACGCATAACGCTTAACGCATAACTCATATCGCATAACGCATAAATCATAACCCATAACTTATAACTCATAACTCATAACGAATAACGCATAACGCAAAATGCATAACGCATGTCGGATCACGCATAACGCATAACGCATAAAGCATAAATCATAACGCATAACGCATAACGTTAACGCATAACCCATAACGCATAAGGCTTGATGCATGGCGCATATCGCATATCGCATAAGGCTTGATGCATGACGCATATCGCATAAGGCTTGATGCAGGACGCATATCGCATAACGCATAACGCATAACGCATAACGCATAACGCATAACGCATAACGCATAACGCATAACGCATAACGCATAACGCATAACGCATAACGCATAACGCATAACGCATAACGCTTAACGCATAACTCATATCGCATAACGCATAAATCATAACCCATAACGCACAAAGCATAACGCATAATGCACAACGCATAACGAATACCGCAAAACGCATAACGCATAACGCATAACGCATAACGCATAACGCATAACTCATAACGCATAACGCATAACGCATAACGCATAAAGCATAAAGCATAAATCATAACGCATAACGAATACCGCAAAACGTATATCGCCTAACACATAACGGATCACGCATAACGCATAACGCATAACGCATAACGCATAACGCATAACGTATAACGTATAACGCATACCGCATTACGCATAACTTATAACTCATAACTCATAAGGAGTAACGCATAACGCATAAAGCATAACGCATAACGCATAACGCATAAAGCATAACGCATAACGCATAACTTATAACTCATAACTCATAAGGAGTAACGCATAACGCATAAAGCATAACGCATAACGCGTAACGCATAACGCATAACGCACAACGCATAACGCATAACGCATAACGTATAACTCATAACGCATAACGCAAAAAGCATAACGCATAACGCATAACGCATAACGCATAACGCATAAAGCATAACGCATAACGGATAAAGCATAATGCATAACGCATAACGCATAACGCATTACGCATAACTTATAACTCATAACTCATAAGGAGTAACGCATAACGCATAAAGCATAACGCATGACGCATAACGCATAAAGCATAACGCATAACGCATAACGCATAACGCATAACGCATAACGCATAAAGCATAACGCATAACGCATAACTTATAACTCATTACTCATAACGAATAACGCATAACGCATAACGCATAACGGATAACGCATATCGCATAACGCATAACGCATAATGCATAACGCATAAAGCATAACGCATAACGCATAACGCATAACCCCTAACGCATAACGCATAACGCATAACGCATAACGCATAACGCATTACGCATAACTTATAACCCATAACTCATAAGGAGTAACGCATAACGCATAAAGTATAACGCATGACGCATAACGCATAAAGTATAACGCATAACGCATAACGCATAACGCATAACGCATAACGCATAACGCATAACGCATAACGCATAACGCATAACGCATAACGCATAACGCATAACGCATAACGCATAACGCATAACGCATAACGCATAACGCATACCGTATAACGCATAACGCATAACGCATAACGCATAACGCATAACGCATTACGCATATCGCATAACGCATAACGCATAACGCATAACGCATAACGCATAACGCATAAAGCATAACGCATAACGCATAACGCAAACGTATAACGCACAACGCATAACGCATAACGCATAACGCAAAACGCATAACGCATAACGCATAACGCATAACGCATAACGCATAACGCATAAAGCATAACGCATAACGCATAACTTATAACTCATTACTCATAACGAATAACGCATAACGCATAACGCATAACGGATAACGCATATCGCATAACGCATAACGCATAATGCATAACGCATAAAGCATAACGCATAACGCATAACGCATAACCCCTAACGCATAACGCATAACGTATAACTCATAACGCATAACGCATAACGCATAACGCATAACGCATAACGCCTAACGCGTAACGCATAACGCATAACCCCTAACGCATAACGCATAACGCATAACGTGTAACTAATAACGCACAACGCATAAAGCATAACGCATAACGCATAACGCATATCGCATAACGCATAACGCATAACGTATAACGCATACCGTATAACGCATAACGCATAACGCAAACGTATAACGCACAACGCATAACGCATAACGAACAACGGATAACGCATAACGCATAACGCATAACGCATAACGAATACCGCAAAACGTATATCGCCTAACACATAACGGATCACGCATAACGCAAACGCATAACGTATAACGCATAACGCATAACGCATAACGCATAACACATAATGCACAACGCATTACGAATACAGCAAAACGCATAACGCTTAACGCATAACGGATCACGCATAACGCATAACGCATAATGCATAACGCATAACGCATAACGCATAATGCATAACGCATAAAGCGTAACGCATAACGCATAACGCATAAAGCATAACACATAACGCATAACTCATAATGCACAACGCATAACGAATACAGCAAAACGCATAACGCTTAACGCATAACGCATAACGCATAACACATAATGCATAACGCATAACGCATAACGCATAACGCATAACGCATAACGTATAACGTATAACGCATACCGCATTACGCATAACTTATAACTCATAACTCATAAGGAGTAACGCATATCGCATAAAGCATAACGCATAACGCATAACGCATAAAGCATAACGCATAACGCATAACTTATAACTCATTACTCATAACGAATAACGCATAACGCATAACTTATAACTCATTACTCATAACGCATAACGCATAACGATTAATGCATAACGCATCACGCATAACGCATAACGCATAACGCATAACGCATAACGCATAACGCATAACGCATAACGCATAACGCATAACGCATAACGCATAACGCATAACGCATAACGCATAACGCATAACGCATAACGCATAACGCATAACGCATAACGCATACCGTATAACGCATAGCGCATAACGCATAACGCATAACGCATAACGCATAACGCATAACGCATAACGCATAACGCATAACGCATGAAGCATAACGCATAACGCATAACTTATAACTCTTTACTCATAACGAATAACGCATAACGCATAAGGCATAACGCATAACGCATAACGCATAACGCATAACGCATAAAGCATAACGCATAACGCATAACGGATAAAGCATAATGCATAACGCATAACGCATAACGCATTACGCATAACTTATAACTCATAACTCATAACGAATAACGCATAACGCAAAATGCATAATGCATGTCGGATCACGCATAACGCAAAATGCATAATGCATGTCGGATCACGCATAACGCATAACGCATAACGCATAACGCATAACGCATAACGCATAACGAATAACGCATAAAGCATAACGCATAACGCATAACGCATAAAGCATAACGCATAACGCATAACGCATAACGCATTACGCATAACGCATAACTTATAACTCATTACTCATAACGAATAACGCATAACGCATAACGCATAACGCATAACGCATAACGCATAACGCATAACGCATAACGCATAACGCATAACGCATAACGCATAACGCATTACGCATAACTTATAACTCATAACTCATAACGAATAACGCATAACGCAAAATGCATAACGCATGTCGGATCACGCATAACGCATAACGCATAAAGCATAAATCATAACGCATAACGCATAACGTTAACGCATAACCCATAACGCAAAAGGCTTGATGCATGACGCATATCGCATATCGCATAAGGCTTGATGCATGACTCATATCGCATAACGCATAACGCATAACGCATAACGCATAACGCATAACGCATAACGCATAACGCTTAACGCATAACGCATAACGCATAACGCATAACGCATAACGTATAACGCATACCGTATAACGCATAACGCATAACGCAAACGTATAACGCACAACGCATAACGCATAACGAACAACGGATAACGCATAACGCATAACGCATAACGCATAACGAATACCGCAAAACGTATATCGCCTAACACATAACGGATCACGCATAACGCATAACGCATAACGTATAACGCATAACGCATAACGCATAACGCATAACACATAATGCACAACGCATTACGAATACAGCAAAACGCATAACGCTTAACGCATAACGGATCACGCATAACGCATAACGCATAATGCATAACGCATAACGCATAACGCATAATGCATAACGCATAAAGCGTAACGCATAACGCATAACGCATAAAGCATAACACATAACGCATAACTCATAATGCACAACGCATAACGAATACAGCAAAACGCATAACGCTTAACGCATAACGCATAACGCATAACACATAATGCATAACGCATAACGCATAACGCATAACGCATAACGCATAACGTATAACGTATAACGCATACCGCATTACGCATAACTTATAACTCATAACTCATAAGGAGTAACGCATATCGCATAAAGCATAACGCATAACGCATAACGCATAAAGCATAACGCATAACGCATAACTCATAACTCATTACTCATAACGAATAACGCATAACGCATAACTTATAACTCATTACTCATAACGCATAACGCATAACGAATAATGCATAACGCATCACGCATAACGCATAACGCATAACGCATAACGCATAACGCATAACGCATAACGCATAACGCATAACGCATAACGCAGAACGCATAACGCATAACGCATAACGCATAACGCATAACGCATAACGCATAACGCATAACGCATAACGCATAACGCATAACGCATAACGCATAACGCATAACGCATAACGCATAACGCATGAAGCATAACGCATAACGCATAACTTATAACTCTTTACTCATAACGAATAACGCATAACGCATAAGGCATAACGCATAACGCATAACGCATAACGCATAACGCATAACGCATAAAGCATAACGCATAACGGATAAAGCATAATGCATAACGCATAACGCATAACGAATTACGCATAACTTATAACTCATAACTCATAACGAATAACGCATAACGCAAAATGCATAATGCATGTCGGATCACGCATAACGCAAAATGCATAATGCATAACGCATAACGCATAACGCATAACTTATACCTCATAACTCATAACGAATAACGCATAACGCAAAATGCATAACGCATGTCGGATCACGCATAACGCATAACGCATAAAGCATAAATCATAACGCATAACGCATAACGTTAACGCATAACCCATAACGCATAAGGCTTGATGCATGACGCATATCGCATATCGCATAAGGCTTGATGCATGACTCATATCGCATAACGCATAACGCATAACGCATAACGCATAACGCATAACGCATAACGCATAACGCTTAACGCATAACGCATAACGCATAACGCATAACGCATAACGTATAACGCATACCGTATAACGCATAACGCATAACGCAAACGTATAACGCACAACGCATAACGCATAACGAACAACGGATAACGCATAACGCATAACGCATAACGCATAACGAATACCGCAAAACGTATATCGCCTAACACATAACGGATCACGCATAACGCATAACGCATAACGTATAACGCATAACGCATAACGCATAACGCATAACACATAATGCACAACGCATTACGAATACAGCAAAACGCATAACGCTTAACGCATAACGGATCACGCATAACGCATAACGCATAATGCATAACGCATAACGCATAACGCATAATGCATAACGCATAAAGCGTAACGCATAACGCATAACGCATAAAGCATAACACATAACGCATAACTCATAATGCACAACGCATAACGAATACAGCAAAACGCATAACGCTTAACGCATAACGCATAACGCATAACACATAATGCATAACGCATAACGCATAACGCATAACGCATAACGCATAACGTATAACGTATAACGCATACCGCATTACGCATAACTTATAACTCATAACTCATAAGGAGTAACGCATATCGCATAAAGCATAACGCATAACGCATAACGCATAAAGCATAACGCATAACGCATAACGCATAACGCATAACGCATAACGCATAACGCATAACGCATAACGCATAACGCATAACGCATAACGCATAACGCATAACGCATAACGCATAACGAATAATGCATAACGCATCACGCATAACGCATAACGCATAACGCATAACGCATAACGCATAACGCATAACGCATAACGCATAACGCATAACGCATAACGCATAACGCATAACGCATAACGCATAACGCATAACGCATAACGCATAACGCATAACGCATAACGCATAACGCATAACGCATACCGTATAACGCATAGCGCATAACGCATAACGCATAACGCATAACGCATAACGCATAACGCATAACGCATGAAGCATAACGCATAACGCATAACTTATAACTCTTTACTCATAACGAATAACGCATAACGCATAAGGCATAACGCATAACGCATAACGCATAACGCATAACGCATAACGAATAACGCATAAAGCATAACGCATAACGCATAACGCATAAAGCATAACGCATAACGCATAACGCATAACGCATTACGCATAACGCATAACGCATAACGCATAACGCATAACGCATTACGCATAACTTATAACTCATAACTCATAACGAATAACGCATAACGCATAACGCATAACGCATAACGCATAACGCATAACGCATGAAGCATAACGCATAACGCATAACTTATAACTCTTTACTCATAACGAATAACGCATAACGCATAACGCATAACGCATAACGCATAACGCATAACGCATTACGCATAACTTATAACTCATAACTCATAACGAATAACGCATAACGCAAAATGCATAACGCATAACGCATAACGCATAACGAATAACGCATAAAGCATAACGCATAACGCATAACGCATAAAGCATAACGCATAACGCATAACGCATAACGCATTACGCATAACGCATAACTTATAACTCATTACTCATAACGAATAACGCATAACGCATAACGCATAACGCATAACGCATAACGCATAACGCATAACGCATAACGCATAACGCATAACGCATTACGCATAACTTATAACTCATAACTCATAACGAATAACGCATAACGCAAAATGCATAACGCATGTCGGATCACGCATAACGCATAACGCATAAAGCATAAATCATAACGCATAACGCATAACGTTAACGCATAACCCATAACGCATAAGGCTTGATGCATGACGCATATCGCATATCGCATAAGGCTTGATGCATGACTCATATCGCATAACGCATAACGCATAACGCATAACGCATAACGCATAACGCATAACGCATAACGCTTAACGCATAACGCATAACGCATAACGCATAACGCATAACGCTTAACGCATAACTCATATCGCATATCGCATAAATCATAACCCATAACGCACAACGCATAACGCATAATGCACAACGCATAACGAATACCGCAAAACGCATAACGCATAACGCATAACGCATAACGCATAACGCATAACTCATAACGCATAACGCATAACGCATAAAGCATAAAGCATAAAGCATAAATCATAACGCATAACGAATACCGCAAAACGTATATCGCCTAACACATAACGGATCACGCATAACGCATAACGCATAACGTATAACGCATAACGCATAACGCATAACACATAACGCATAACGCATAATACTCAACGCATAACGAATACAGCAAAACGCATAACGCTTAACGCATAACGCTTCACGCATAACGCATAACGCATAATGCATAACGCATAACGCATAACGCATAATGCATAACGCATAAAGCGTAACGCATAACGCATAACGCATAACGCATAACGCATAAAGCATAACGCATAACGCATAACGCATTACGCATAACTTATAACTCATAACTCATAAGGAGTAACGCATATCGCATAAAGCATAACGCATAACGCGTAACGCATAACGCATAACGCACAACGCATAACGCATAACGCATAACGAATAACTCATAACGCATAACGCATAAAGCATAACGCATAACGCATAACGCATAACGCATAACGCATAACGCATAACGCATAACGCATAACGCATAAAGCATAACGCATTACGCATAACTTATAACTCATAACTCATAAGGAGTAACGCATAACGCATAAAGCATAACGCATAACGCATAACGCATAACGCATAACGTATAACGCATAACGCATAACGCATAACGCATAACGCATAACGCAGAACGCATAACGCATAACGCATAACGGATCACGCATAACGCATAACGCATAACGCATAACGCATTACGCATAACTTATAACTCATAACTCATAACGAATAACGCATAACGCAAAATGCATAATGCATGTCGGATCACGCATAACGCAAAATGCATAATGCATGTCGGATCACGCATAACGCATAACGCATAACGCATAACGCATAACGCATAACGCATAACGCATAACGCATAACGAATAACGCCTAAAGCATAACGCATAACGCATAACGCATAAAGCATAACGCATAACGCATAACGCATAACGCATAACGCATTACGCATAACGCATAACTTATAACTCATTACTCATAACGAATAACGCATAACGCATAACGCATAACGCATAACGCATAACGCATAACGCATAACGCATAACGCATAACGCATAACGCATTACGCATAACTTATAACTCATAACTCATAACGAATAACGCATAACGCAAAATGCATAACGCATGTCGGATCACGCATAACGCATAACGCATAAAGCATAAATCATAACGCATAACGCATAACGTTAACGCATAACCCATAACGCATAAGGCTTGATGCATGACGCATATCGCATATCGCATAAGGCTTGATGCATGACTCATATCGCATAACGCATAACGCATAACGCATAACGCATAACGCATAACGCATAACGCATAACGCTTAACGCATAACGCATAACGCATAACGCATAACGCATAACGCATAACGCTTAACGCATAACTCATATCGCATATCGCATAAATCATAACCCATAACGCACAACGCATAACGCATAATGCACAACGCATAACGAATACCGCAAAACGCATAACGCATAACGCATAACGCATAACGCATAACGCATAACTCATAACGCATAACGCATAACGCATAACGCATAAAGCATAAAGCATAAATCATAACGCATAACGAATACCGCAAAACGTATATCGCCTAACACATAACGGATCACGCATAACGCATAACGCATAACGTATAACGCATAACGCATAACGCATAACACATAACGCATAACGCATAATACTCAACGCATAACGAATACAGCAAAACGCATAACGCTTAACGCATAACGCTTCACGCATAACGCATAACGCATAATGCATAACGCATAACGCATAACGCATAATGCATAACGCATAAAGCGTAACGCATAACGCATAACGCATAACGCATAACGCATAAAGCATAACGCATAACGCATAACGCATTACGTATAACTTATAACTCATAACTCATAAGGAGTAATGCATATCGCATAAAGCATAACGCATAACGCGTAACGCATAACGCATAACGCACAACGCATAACGCATAACGCATAACGAATAACTCATAACGCATAACGCATAAAGCATAACGCATAACGCATAACGCATAACGCATAACGCATAACGCATAACGCATAACGCATAACGCATAAAGCATAACGCATTACGCATAACTTATAACTCATAACTCATAATCAAAACGCATAACGCATAAAGCATAACGCATAACGCATAACGCATAACGCATAACGTATAACGCATAACGCATAACGCATAACGCATAACGCATAACGCATAACGCATAACGCATAACGCATAACGGATCACGCATAACGCATAACGCATAACGCATAACGCATAACGCATAACGAATAACTCATAACGCATAACGCATAAAGCATAACGCATAACGCATAACGCATAACGCATAACGCATAACGCATAACGCATAACGCATAACGCATAACGCATAAAGCATAACGCATTACGCATAACTTATAACTCATAACTCATAAGGAGTAACGCATAACGCATAAAGCATAACGCATAACGCATAACGCATAACGCATAACGTATAACGCATAACGCATAACGCATAACGCATAACGCATAACGCATAACGCATAACGGATCACGCATAACGCATAACGCATAACGCATAACGCATTACGCATAACTTATAACTCATAACTCATAACGAATAACGCATAACGCAAAATGCATAATGCATGTCGGATCACGCATAACGCAAAATGCATAATGCATGTCGGATCACGCATAACGCATAACGCATAACGCATAACGCATAACGCATAACGCATAACGCATAACGAATAACGCCTAAAGCATAACGCATAACGCTTAACGCATAACGCATAAAGCATAACGCATAACGCATAACGCATAACGCATAACGCATTACGCATAACGCATAACTTATAACTCATTACTCATAACGAATAACGCATAACGCATAACGCATAACGCATAACGCATAACGCATAACGCATAACGCATAACGCATAACGCATAACGCATTACGCATAACTTATAACTCATAACTCATAACGAATAACGCATAACGCAAAATGCATAACGCATGTCGGATCACGCATAACGCATAACGCATAAAGCATAAATCATAACGCATAACGCATAACGTTAACGCATAACCCATAACGCATAAGGCTTGATGCATGACGCATATCGCATATCGCATAAGGCTTGATGCATGACTCATATCGCATAACGCATAACGCATAACGCATAACGCATAACGCATAACGCATAACGCTTAACGCATAACGCATAACGCATAACGCATAACGCATAACGCTTAACGCATAACTCATATCGCATATCGCATAAATCATAACCCATAACGCACAACGCATAACGCAAAATGCACAACGCATAACGAATACCGCAAAACGCATAACGCATAACGCATAACGCATAACGCATAACGCATAACGCATAACTCATAACGCATAACGCATAACGCATAACGCATAAAGCATAAAGCATAAATCATAACGCATAACGAATACCGCAAAACGTATATCGCCTAACACATAACGGATCACGCATAACGCATAACGCATAACGTATAACGCATAACGCATAACGCATAACACATAACGCATAACGCATAATACTCAACGCATAACGAATACAGCAAAACGCATAACGCTTAACGCTTAACGCTTCACGCATAACGCATAACGCATAATGCATAACGCATAACGCATAACGCATAATGCATAACGCATAAAGCGTAACGCATAACGCATAACGCATAACGCATAACGCATAAAGCATAACGCATAACGCATAACGCATTACGCATAACTTATAACTCATAACTCATAAGGAGTAACGCATATCGCATAAAGCATAACGCATAACGCGTAACGCATAACGCATAACGCACAACGCATAACGCATAACGCATAACGAATAACTCATAACGCATAACGCATAAAGCATAACGCATAACGCATAACGCATAACGCATAACGCATAACGCATAACGCATAACGCATAACGCATAAAGCATAACGCATTACGCATAACTTATAACTCATAACTCATAAGGAAAACGCATAACGCATAAAGCATAACGCATAACGCATAACGCATAACGCATAACGTATAACGCATAACGCATAACGCATAACGCATAACGCATAACGCATAACGCATAACGCATAACGGATCACGCATAACGCATAACGCATAACGCATAACGAATACCGCAAAACGTATATCGCCTAACACATAACGGATCACGCATAACGCATAACGCATAACGTATAACGCATAACGCATAACGCATAACGCATAACACATAATGCACAACGCATTACGAATACAGCAAAACGCATAACGCTTAACGCATAACGGATCACGCATAACGCATAACGCATAATGCATAACGCATAACGCATAACGCATAATGCATAACGCATAAAGCGTAACGCATAACGCATAACGCATAAAGCATAACACATAACGCATAACTCATAATGCACAACGCATAACGAATACAGCAAAACGCATAACGCTTAACGCATAACGCATAACGCATAACACATAATGCATAACGCATAACGCATAACGCATAACGCATAACGCATAACGTATAACGTATAACGCATACCGCATTACGCATAACTTATAACTCATAACTCATAAGGAGTAACGCATATCGCATAAAGCATAACGCATAACGCATAACGCATAAAGCATAACGCATAACGCATAACTTATAACTCATTACTCATAACGAATAACGCATAACGCATAACTTATAACTCATTACTCATAACGCATAACGCATAACGCATAACGCATAACGCATAACGTATAACGTATAACGCATACCGCATTACGCATAACTTATAACTCATAACTCATAAGGAGTAACGCATATCGCATAAAGCATAACGCATAACGCATAACGCATAAAGCATAACGCATAACTTATAACTCATTACTCATAACGAATAACGCATAACGCATAACGCATAACGCATAACGCATAACGCATAACGCATAACGCATAACGCATAACGCATAACGCATAACGCATTACGCATAACTTATAACTCATAACTCATAACGAATAACGCATAACGCAAAATGCACAACGCATGTCGGATCACGCATAACGCATAACGCATAAAGCATAAATCATAACGCATAACGCATAACGTTAACGCATAACCCATAACGCATAAGGCTTGATGCATGACGCATATCGCATATCGCATAAGGCTTGATGCATGACTCATATCGCATAACGCATAACGCATAACGCATAACGCATAACGCATAACGCATAACGCTTAACGCATAACGCATAACGCATAACGCATAACGCATAACGCTTAACGCATAACTCATATCGCATATCGCATAAATCATAACCCATAACGCACAACGCATAACGCATAATGCACAACGCATAACGAATAGCGCAAAACGCATAACGCATAACGCATAACGCATAACGCATAACGCATAACGCATAACTCATAACGCATAACGCATAACGCATAACGCATAAAGCATAAAGCATAAATCATAACGCATAACGAATACCGCAAAACGTATATCGCCTAACACATAACGGATCACGCATAACGCATAACGCATAACGTATAACGCATAACGCATAACGCATAACACATAACGCATAACGCATAATACTCAACGCATAACGAATACAGCAAAACGCATAACGCTTAACGCATAACGCTTCACGCATAACGCATAACGCATAATGCATAACGCATAACGCATAACGCATAATGCATAACGCATAAAGCGTAACGCATAACGCATAACGCATAACGCATAACGCATAAAGCATAACGCATAACGCATAACGCATAACGCATAACTTATAACTCATAACTCATAAGGAGTAACGCATAACGCATAACGCATAACGCATAACGCGTAACGCATAACGCATAACGCACAACGCATAACGCATAACGCATAACGAATAACTCATAACGCATAACGCATAAAGCATAACGCATAACGCATAACGCATAACGCATAACGCATAACGCATAACGCATAACGCATAACGCATAAAGCATAACGCATTACGCATAACTTATAACTCATAACTCATAAGGAAAACGCATAACGCATAAAGCATAACGCATAACGCATAACGCATAACGCATAACGTATAACGCATAACGCATAACGCATAACGCATAACGCATAACGCATAACGCATAACGCATAACGGATCACGCATAACGCATAACGCATAACGCATAACGAATACCGCAAAACGTATATCGCCTAACACATAACGGATCACGCATAACGCATAACGCATAACGTATAACGCATAACGCATAACGCATAACGCATAACACATAATGCACAACGCATTACGAATACAGCAAAACGCATAACGCTTAACGCATAACGGATCACGCATAACGCATAACGCATAATGCATAACGCATAACGCATAACGCATAATGCATAACGCATAAAGCGTAACGCATAACGCATAACGCATAAAGCATAACACATAACGCATAACTCATAATGCACAACGCATAACGAATACAGCAAAACGCATAACGCTTAACGCATAACGCATAACGCATAACGCATAACGCATAACGAATAACGCATAAAGCATAACGCATAACGCATAACGTATAACGTATAACGCATACCGCATTACGCATAACTTATAACTCATAACTCATAAGGAGTAACGCATATCGCATAAAGCATAACGCATAACGCATAACGCATAAAGCATAACGCATAACGCATAACTTATAACTCATTACTCATAACGAATAACGCATAACGCATAACTTATAACTCATTACTCATAACGCATAACGCATAACGAATAATGCATAACGCATAACGCATAACGCATAACGCATAACGCATAACGCATAACGCATAACGCATAACGCATAACGCATAACGCATAACGCATAACGCATAACGCATAACGCATAACGCATAACGCATAACGCATAACGCATAACGCATAACGCATAACGCATAACGCATAACGCATAACGCATACCGTATAACGCATAGCGCATAACGCATAACGCATAACGCATAACGCATAACGCATAACGCATAACGCATAACGCATAACGCATGAAGCATAACGCATAACGCATAACTTATAACTCTTTACTCATAACGAATAACGCATAACGCATAAGGCATAACGCATAACGCATAACGCATAACGCATAACGCATAACGCATAAAGCATAACGCATAACGCATAACGGATAAAGCATAATGCATAACGCATAACGCATAACGCATTACGCATAACTTATAACTCATAACTCATAACGAATAACGCATAACGCAAAATGCATAATGCATGTCGGATCACGCATAACGCAAAATGCATAATGCATGTCGGATCACGCATAACGCATAACGCATAACGCATAACGCATAACGCATAACGCATAACGAATAACGCATAAAGCATAACGCATAACGCATAACGCATAAAGCATAACGCATAACGCATAACGCATAACGCATTACGCATAACGCATAACTTATAACTCATTACTCATAACGAATAACGCATAACGCATAACGCATTACGCATAACTTATAACTCATAACTCATAACGAATAACGCATAACGCAAAATGCATAACGCATGTCGGATCACGCATAACGCATAACGCATAAAGCATAAATCATAACGCATAACGCATAACGTTAACGCATAACCCATAACGCATAAGGCTTGATGCATGACGCATATCGCATATCGCATAAGGCTTGATGCATGACTCATATCGCATAACGCATAACGCATAACGCATAACGCATAACGCATAACGCATAACGCATAACGCTTAACGCATAACGCATAACGCATAACGCATAACGCATAACGCTTAACGCATAACGCATAACGTATAACGCATAACGCATAACGCATAAAGCATAACGCATTACGCATAACTTATAACTCATAACTCATAAGGAGTAACGCATAACGCATAAAGCATAACGCATAACGCATAACGCATAACGCATAACGTATAACGCATAACGCATAACGCATAACGCATAACGCATAACGCATAACGCATAACGCATAACGGATCACGCATAACGCATAACGCATAACGCATAACGCATTACGCATAACTTATAACTCATAACTCATAACGAATAACGCATAACGCAAAATGCATAATGCATGTCGGATCACGCATAACGCAAAATGCATAATGCATGTCGGATCACGCATAACGCATAACGCATAACGCATAACGCATAACGCATAACGCATAACGAATAACGCATAAAGCATAACGCATAACGCATAACGCATAAAGCATAACGCATAACGCATAACGCATAACGCATAACGCATTACGCATAACGCATAACTTATAACTCATTACTCATAACGAATAACGCATAACGCATAACGCATAACGCATAACGCATAACGCATAACGCATAACGCATAACGCATAACGCATTACGCATAACTTATAACTCATAACTCATAACGAATAACGCATAACGCAAAATGCATAACGCATGTCGGATCACGCATAACGCATAACGCATAAAGCATAAATCATAACGCATAACGCATAACGTTAACGCATAACCCATAACGCATAAGGCTTGATGCATGACGCATATCGCATATCGCATAAGGCTTTATGCATGACTCATATCGCATAACGCATAACGCATAACGCATAACGCATAACGCATAACGCATAACGCTTAACGCATAACGCATAACGCATAACGCATAACGCATAACGCTTAACGCATAACTCATATCGCATATCGCATAAATCATAACCCATAACGCACAACGCATAACGCATAATGCACAACGCATAACGAATACCGCAAAACGCATAACGCATAACGCATAACGCATAACGCATAACGCATAACTCATAACGCATAACGCATAACGCATAACGCATAAAGCATAAAGCATAAATCATAACGCATAACGGATCACGCATAACGCATAACGCATAACGCATAACGCATTACGCATAACTTATAACTCATAACTCATAACGAATAACGCATAACGCAAAATGCATAATGCATGTCGGATCACGCATAACGCAAAATGCATAATGCATGTCGGATCACGCATAACGCATAACGCATAACGCATAACGCATAACGCATAACGCATAACGAATAACGCATAAAGCATAACGCATAACGCATAACGCATAAAGCATAACGCATAACGCATAACGCATAACGCATAACGCATAACGCATTACGCATAACGCATAACTTATAACTCATTACTCATAACGAATAACGCATAACGCATAACGCATAACGCATAACGCATAACGCATAACGCATAACGCATAACGCATAACGCATAACGCATAACGCATTACGAATAACTTATAACTCATAACTCATAACGAATAACGCATAAAGCAAAATGCATAACGCATGTCGGATCACGCATAACGCATAACGCATAAAGCATAAATCATAACGCATAACGCATAACGTTAACGCATAACCCATAACGCATAAGGCTTGATGCATGACGCATATCGCATATCGCATAAGGCTTGATGCATGACTCATATCGCATAACGCATAACGCATAACGCATAACGCATAACGCATAACGCATAACGCTTAACGCATAACGCATAACGCATAACGCATAACGCATAACGCTTAACGCATAACTCATATCGCATATCGCATAAATCATAACCCATAACGCACAACGCATAACGCATAATGCACAACGCATAACGAATACCGCAAAACGCATAACGCATAACGCATAACGCATAACGCATAACGCATAACGCATAACGCATAACGCATAACGCATAACGCATAAAGCATAAAGCATAAATCATAACGCATAACGAATACCGCAAAACGTATATCGCCTAACACATAACGGATCACGCATAACGCATAACGCATAACGTATAACGCATAACGCATAACGCATAACACATAACGCATAACGCATAATACTCAACGCATAACGAATACAGCAAAACGCATAACGCTTAACGCATAACGCTTCACGCATAACGCATAACGCATAATGCATAACGCATAACGCATAACGCATAATGCATAACGCATAAAGCGTAACGCATAACGCATAACGCATAACGCATAACGCATAAAGCATAACGCATAACGCATAACGCATTACGCATAACTTATAACTCATAACTCATAAGGAGTAACGCATATCGCATAAAGCATAACGCATAACGCGTAACGCATAACGCATAACGCACAACGCATAACGCATAACGCATAACGAATATCTCATAACGCATAACGCATAAAGCATAACGCATAACGCATAACGCATAACGCATAACGCATAACGCATAACGCATAACGCATAACGCATAACGCATAACGCATAACGCATAACGCATAAAGCATAACGCATTACGCATAACTTATAACTCATAACTCATAAGGAGTAACGCATAACGCATAAAGCATAACGCATAACGCATAACGCATAACGCATAACGTATAACGCATAACGCATAACGCATAACGCATAACGCATAACGCATAACGCATAACGCATAAAGCATAACGCATAACGCATAACTTATAACTCATAACTCATAAGGAGTAACGCATAACGCATAAATCATAACGCATGACGCATAACGCATAAAGCATAACGCATAACGCATAAAGCATAACGCATAACGCATAACGCATAACGCATAACGGATCACGCATAACGCATAACGCATAACGCATAACGCATAACGCATAACGCATAAAGCATAACGTATAACGCATAATGCATAACGCATAACGCATAACGCATAACGCATAACGCATAACGCATAACGTATAACGTATAATGCATAACGCATAACTTATAACTCATTACTCATAACTCATAACGCATAACGCATAAAGCATAACGCATGACGCATAACGCATAACGCATAACGCATAACGCATAACGCATAACGCATAACGCATAACGCATACCGTATAACGCATAGCGCATAACGCATAACGCATAACGCATAACGCATAACGCATAACGCATAAAGCATAACGCATAACGCATAACGCATAACGCATAATGCATAACGCATAACGCATAACGCATAACGCATAACGCATAACGCATAACGCATAACGCATAACGCATAACGCATAACGCATAACGCATAACGCATTACGCATATCGCATAACGCATAACGCATAACGCATAACGCATAACGCATAACGCATAAAGCATAACGCATAACGCATAACGCAAACGTATAACGCACAACGCATAACGCATAACGCATAACGCAAAACGCATAACGCATAACGCATAACGCATAACGCATAACGCATAACGCATAACGCATAACGCATAAAGCATAACGCATAACGCATAACTTATAACTCATTACTCATAACGAATAACGCATAACGCATAACGCATAACGGATAACGCATATCGCATAACGCATAACGCATAATGCATAACGCATAAAGCATAACGCATAACGCATAACGCATAACCCCTAACGCATAACGCATAACGCATAACGCATAACGCATAACGCATAACGCATTACGCATATCGCATAACGCATAACGCATAACGCATAACGCATAACGCATAACGCATAACGCATAACGCATAACGCAAACGTATAACGCACAACGCATAACGCATAACGCATAACGCAAAACGCATAACGCATAACGCATAACGCATAACGCATAACGCATAACGCATAAAGCATAACGCATAACGCATAACTTATAACTCATTACTCATAACGAATAACGCATAACGCATAACTTATAACTCATTACTCATAACTCATAACGCATAACGCATAAAGCATAACGCATAACGCATAACGGATAAAGCATAATGCATAACGCATAACGCATAACGCATAACGCATTACGCATAACTTATAACCCATAACTCATAAGGAGTAACGCATAACGCATAACGCATAACGCATAACGCATAACGCATAAAGCATAACGCATAACGCATAACTTATAACTCATTACTCATAAAGTATAACGCATAACGCATAACGCATACCGTATAACGCATAGCGCATAACGCATAACGCATAACGCATAACGCATAACGCATAACGCATAACGCATAACGCATAACGCATGAAGCATAACGCATAACGCATAACGCATAACGCATAATGCATAAAGCATAACGCATAACGCATAACTTATAACTCATTACTCATAACGAATAACGCATAACGCATAACGCATAACGCATAACGCATAATGCATAACGCATAACGCATAACGCATAACGCATAACGCATAACGCATAACGCATAACGCATAACGCATAACGCATAACGCATTACGCATATCGCATAACGCATAACGCATAACGCATAACGCATAACGCATAACGCATAAAGCATAACGCATAACGCATAACGCAAACGTATAACGCACAACGCATAACGCATAACGCATAACGCAAAACGCATAACGCATAACACATAACGCATAACGCATAACGCATAACGCATAACGCATAACGCATAAAGCATAACGCATAACGCATAACTTATAACTCATTACTCATAACGAATAACGCATAACGCATAACGCATAACGGATAACGCATATCGCATAACGCATAACGCATAATGCATAACGCATAAAGCATAACGCATAACGCATAACGCATAACGCATAACGCATAACGCATAACGTGTAACTAATAACGCACAACGCATAAAGCATAAGGCATAACGCATAACGCATATCGCATAACGCATAACGCATAACGCATAACGCATAACGCATAACGCATAATGCATAAAGCATAACGCATAACGCATAACGCATAACTTATAACTCATAACGAATAACGCATAACGCATAACGCATAACGCATAACGCATAATGCATAACGCATAACGCATAACGCATAACGCATAACGCATAACGCATAACGCATAACGCATAACGCATAACGCATAACGCATAACGCATTACGCATATCGCATAACGCATAACGCATAACGCATAACGCATAACGCATAACGCATAACGCATAACGCATAAAGCATAACGCATAACGCATAACGCAAACGTATAACGCACAACGCATAACGCATAACGCATAACGCAAAACGCATAACGCATAACGCATAACGCATAACGCATAACGCATAACGCATAACGCATAACGCATAAAGCATAACGCATAACGCATAACTTATAACTCATTACTCATAACGAATAACGCATAACGCATAACTTATAACTCATTACTCATAACTCATAACGCATAACGCATAAAGCATAACGCATAACGCATAACGGATAAAGCATAATGCATAACGCATAACGCATAACGCATTACGCATAACTTATAACTCATTACTCATAACTCATAACGCATAACGCATAAAGCATAACGCATGACGCATAACGCATAAAGCATAACGCATAACGCATAACGCATAACGCATAACGCATAACGCATGACGCATAACGCATAACGCATAACGCATAACGCATAACGCATACCGTATAACGCATAGCGCATAACGCATAACGCATAACGCATAACGCATAACGCATAACGCGTAACGCATAACGCATAACGCATGAAGCATAACGCATAACGCATAACTTATAACTCATTACTCATAACGAATAACGCATAACGCATAAGGCATAACGCATAACGCATAACGCATAACGCATAACGCATAACGCATAACGCATAACGCATAACGCATAACGCATAACGCATAACGCATAACGCATAACGCATAACGCATAATGCATGAAGCATAACGCATAACGCATAACTTATAACTCATTACTCATAACGAATAACGCATAACGCATAACGCATAACGCATAACGCATAATGCATAACGCATAACGCATAACGCATAACGCATAACGCATAACGCATAACGCATAACGCATAACGCATAACGCATAACGCATTACGCATATCGCATAACGCATAACGCATAACGCATAACGCATAACTCATAACGCATAAAGCATAACGCATAACGCCTAAGGCAAACGTATAACGCACAACGCATAACGCATAACGCATAACGCAAAACGCATAACGCATAACGCATAACGCATAACGCATAACGCATAACGCATAACGCATAAAGCATAACGCATAACGCATAACTTATAACTCATTACTCATAACGAATAACGCATAACGCATAACGCATAACGGATAACGCATATCGCATAACGCATAACGCATAATGCATAACGCATAAAGCATAACGCATAACGCATAACGCATAACCCCTAACGCATAACGCATAACGCATAACGCATAACGCATAACGCATAACGCATAACGCATTACGCATATCGCATAACGCATAACGCATAACGCATAACGCATAACGCATAACGCATAAAGCATAACGCATAACGCATAACGCAAACGTATAACGCACAACGCATAACGCATAACGCATAACGCAAAACGCATAACGCATAACGCATAACGCATAACGCATAACGCATAACGCATAAAGCATAACGCATAACGCATAACTTATAACTCATTACTCATAACGAATAACGCATAACGCATAACTTATAACTCATTACTCTTAACTCATAACGCATAACGCATAAAGCATAACGCATAACGCATAACGGATAAAGCATAATGCATAACGCATAACGCATAACGCATAACGCATTACGCATAACTTATAACCCATAACTCATAAGGAGTAACGCATAACGCATAAAGCATAACGCATGACGCATAACGCATAAAGTATAACGCATAACGCATAACGCATAACGCATAACGCATAACGCATAACGCATAACGCATGAAGCACAACGCATAACGCATAACGCATAACGCATAACGCATAACGCATAACGCATAACGCATAACGCATAATGCATAAAGCATAACGCATAACGCATAACTTATAACTCATTACTCATAACGAATAACGCATAACGCATAACGCATAACGCATAACGCATAACGCATAATGCATAACGCATAACGCATAACGCATAACGCATAACGCATAACGCATAACGCATAAAGCATAACGCATAACGCATAACGCAAACGTATAACGCACAACGCATAACGCATAACGCATAACGCAAAACGCATAACGCATAACACATAACGCATAACGCATAACGCATAACGCATAACGCATAACGCATAACGCATAAAGCATAACGCATAACGCATAACTTATAACTCATTACTCATAACGAATAACGCATAACGCATAACGCATAACGGATAACGCATATCGCATAACGCATAACGCATAATGCATAACGCATAAAGCATAACGCATAACGCATAACGCATAACGCATAACGCATAACGCATAACGTGTAACTAATAACGCACAACGCATAAAGCATAACGCATAACGCATAACGCATATCGCATAACGCATAACGCATAACGCATAACGCATAACGCATAACGCTTAACGCATAACGCACAACGCATAACGCATAATGCATGAAGCATAACGCATAACGCATAACTTATAACTCATTACTCATAACGAATAACGCATAACGCATAACGCATAACGCATAATGCATGAAGCATAACGCATAACGCATAACTTATAACTCATTACTCATAACGAATAACGCATAACGCATAACGCATAACGCATAAAGCATAATGCATAACGCATAACGCATAACGCATAACGCATAACGCATAACGCATAACGCATAACGCATAACGCATAACGCATAACGCATTACGCATATCGCATAACGCATAACGCATAACGCATAACGCATAACGCATAACGCATAACGCATAAAGCATAACGCATAACGCATAAGGCAAACGTATAACGCACAACGCATAACGCATAACGCATAACGCATAACGCATAACGCATAACGCATAACGCATAACGCATAACGCATAACGCATAACGCATAAAGCATAACGCATAACGCATAACTTATAACTCATTACTCATAACGAATAACGCATAACGCATAACGCATAACGGATAACGCATATCGCATAACGCATAACGCATAATGCATAACGCATAAAGCATAACGCATAACGCATAACGCATAACCCCTAACGCATAAACGCATAACGCATAACGCATAACGCATAACGCATAACGCATAACGCATTACGCATATCGCATAACGCATAACGCATAACGCATAACGCATAACGCATAACGCATAAAGCATAACGCATAACGCATAACGCAAACGTATAACGCACAACGCATATCGCATAACGCATAACGCATAAGGCAAACGCATAACGCATAACGCAAAACGCATAACGCATAACGCATAACGCATAACGCATAACGCATAACGCATAACGCATAAAGCATAACGCATAACGCATAACTTATAACTCATTACTCATAACGAATAACGCATAACGCATAACTTATAACTCATTACTCTTAACTCATAACGCATAACGCATAAAGCATAACGCATAACGCATAACGGATAAAGCATAATGCATAACGCATAACGCATAACGCATAACGCATTACGCATAACTTATAACCCATAACTCATAAGGAGTAACGCATAACGCATAAAGCATAACGCATGACGCATAACGCATAAAGTATAACGCATAACGCATAACGCATAACGCATAACGCATGAAGCACAACGCATAACGCATAACGCATAACGCATAACGCATAACGCATAACGCATAACGCATAACGCATAATGCATAAAGCATAACGCATAACGCATAACTTATAACTCATTACTCATAACGAATAACGCATAACGCATAACGTATAACTCATAACGCATAACGCATAAAGCATAACGCATAACGCATAACGCATAACGCATAACGCATAACGCATAACGCATAACGCATAACGCATAACGCATAACGCATAACGCATAAAGCATAACGCATTACGCATAACTTATAACTCATAACTCATAAGGAGTAACGCATAACGCATAAAGCATAACGCATAACGCATAACGCATAACGCATAACGCATAACGTATAACGCATAACGCATAAAGCATAACGCATAACGCATAACGCATAACGCATAACGGATCACGCATAACGCATAACGCATAACGCATAACGCATAACGCATAACGCATAACGCATAACGCATAACGCATAAAGCATAACGCATAACGCATAACTTATAACTCATAACTCATAAGGAGTAACGCATAACGCATAAATCATAACGCATGACGCATAACGCATAAAGCATAACGCATAACGCATAACGCATAACGCATAACGCAAAGCGCATAACGGATCACGCATAACGCATAACGCATAACGCATAACGCATAACGCATAACGCATAACGCATAACGCATAACGCATAACGCATAACGCATAACGCATAACGCATAACGCATAACGCATAACGCATAACGCATAACGCATAACGCATAACGCATAACGCATAACGCATAACGTATAACTCATAACGCATAACGCATAAAGCATAACGCATAACGCATAACGGATAAAGCATAATGCATAACGCATAACGCATAACGCATTACGCATAACTTATAACTCATAACTCATAACGAATAACGCATAACGCAAAATGCATAACGCATGTCGGATCACGCATAACGCATAACGCATAAAGCATAAATCATAACGCATAAAGCATAACGTTAACGCATAACCCATAACGCATAAGGCTTGATGCATGACGCATATCGCATATCGCATAAGGCTTGATGCATGACGCATATCGCATAACGCATAACGCATAACGCATAACGCATAACGCATAACGCATAACGCATAACGCATAACGCATAACGCATAACGCATAACGCATAACGCATAACGCATAACGCTTAACGCATAACTCATATCGCATAACGCATAAATCATAACCCATAACGCACAACGCATAACGCATAATGCACAACGCATAACGAATACCGCAAAACGCATAACGCATAACGCATAACGCATAACGCATAACGCATAACGCATAACGCATAACGCATAACGCATAACGCATAACGCATAACGCATAACGCATAACGCATAACGCATAACGCATTACGCATATCGCATAACGCATAACGCATAACGCATAACGCATAACTCATAACGCATAAAGCATAACGCATAACGCATAAGGCAAACGTATAACGCACAACGCATAACGCATAACGCATAACGCAAAACGCATAACGCATAACGCATAACGCATAACGCATAACGCATAACGCATAACGCATAACGCATAAAGCATAACGCATAACGCATAACTTATAACTCATTACTCATAACGAATAACGCATAACGCATAACGGATAACGCATATCGCATAACGCATAACGCATAATGCATAACGCATAAAGCATAACGCATAACGCATAACGCATAACCCCTAACGCATAACGCATAACGCATAACGCATAACGCATAACGCATAACGCATTACGCATATCGCATAACGCATAACGCATAACGCATAACGCATAACGCATAACGCATAACGCATAAAGCATAACGCATAACGCATAACGCAAACGTATAACGCACAACGCATAACGCATAACGCATAACGCAAAACGCATAACGCATAACGCATAACGCATAACGCATAACGCATAAAGCATAACGCATAACGCATAACTTATAACTCATTACTCATAACGAATAACGCATAACGCATAACTTATAACTCATTACTCTTAACTCATAACGCATAACGCATAAAGCATAACGCATAACGCATAACGGATAAAGCATAATGCATAACGCATAACGCATAACGCATAACGCATTACGCATAACTTATAACCCATAACTCATAAGGAGTAACGCATAACGCATAAAGCATAACGCATGACGCATAACGCATAAAGTATAACGCATAACGCATAACGCATAACGCATAACGCATAACGCATAACGCATAACGCATGAAGCACAACGCATAACGCATAACGCATAACGCATAACGCATAACGCATAACGCATAACGCATAACGCATAATGCATAAAGCATAACGCATAACGCATAACTTATAACTCATTACTCATAACGAATAACGCATAACGCATAACGCATAACGCATAACGCATAACGCATAATGCATAACGCATAACGCATAACGCATAACGCATAACGCATAACGCATAACGCATAAAGCATAACGCATAACGCATAACGCAAACGTATAACGCACAACGCATAACGCATAACGCATAACGCAAAACGCATAACGCATAACACATAACGCATAACGCATAACGCATAACGCATAACGCATAACGCATAAAGCATAACGCATAACGCATAACTTATAACTCATTACTCATAACGAATAACGCATAACGCATAACGCATAACGGATAACGCATATCGCATAACGCATAACGCATAATGCATAACGCATAAAGCATAACGCATAACGCATAACGCATAACGCATAACGCATAACGCATAACGTGTAACTAATAACGCACAACGCATAAAGCATAACGCATAACGCATAACGCATATCGCATAACGCATAACGCATAACGCATAACGCATAACGCATAATGCATAAAGCATAACGCATAACGCATAACGCATAACGCATAACTTATAACTCATAACGAATAACGCATAACGCATAACGCATAACGCATAACGCATAATGCATAACGCATAACGCATAACGCATAACGCATAACGCATAACGCATAACGCATAACGCATAACGCATAACGCATAACGCATAACGCATTACACATATCGCATAACGCATAACGCATAACGCATAACGCATAACGCATAAAGCATAACGCATAACGCATAACGCAAACGTATAACGCACAACGCATAACGCATAACGCATAACGCAAAACGCATAACGCATAACGCATAACGCATAACGCATAACGCATAACGCATAATGCATGAAGCATAACGCATAACGCATAACTTATAACTCATTACTCATAACGAATAACGCATAACGCATAACGCATAACGCATAATGCATGAAGCATAACGCATAACGCATAACTTATAACTCATTACTCATAACGAATAACGCATAACGCATAACGCATAACGCATAAAGCATAATGCATAACGCATAACGCATAACGCATAACGCATAACGCATAACGCATAACGCATAACGCATAACGCATAACGCATAACGCATAACGCATTACGCATATCGCATAACGCATAACGCATAACGCATAACGCATAACGCATAACGCATAACGCATAAAGCATAACGCATAACGCATAAGGCAAACGTATAACGCACAACGCATAACGCATAACGCATAACGCAAAACGCATAACGCATAACGCATAACGCATAACGCATAACGCATAACGCATAACGCATAAAGCATAACGCATAACGCATAACTTATAACTCATTACTCATAACGAATAACGCATAACGCATAACGCATAACGGATAACGCATATCGCATAACGCATAACGCATAATGCATAACGCATAAAGCATAACGCATAACGCATAACGCATAACCCCTAACGCATAAACGCATAACGCATAACGCATAACGCATAACGCATAACGCATTACGCATATCGCATAACGCATAACGCATAACGCATAACGCATAACGCATAACGCATAAAGCATAACGCATAACGCATAACGCAAACGTATAACGCACAACGCATATCGCATAACGCATAACGCATAACGCATAAGGCAAACGCATAACGCATAACGCAAAACGCATAACGCATAACGCATAACGCATAACGCATAACGCATAACGCATAAAGCATAACGCATAACGCATAACTTATAACTCATTACTCATAACGAATAACGCATAACGCATAACTTATAACTCATTACTCTTAACTCATAACGCATAACGCATAAAGCATAACGCATAACGCATAACGGATAAAGCATAATGCATAACGCATAACGCATAACGCATAACGCATTACGCATAACTTATAACCCATAACTCATAAGGAGTAACGCATAACGCATAAAGCATAACGCATGACGCATAACGCATAAAGTATAACGCATAACGCATAACGCATAACGCATAACGCATAACGCATAACGCATGAAGCACAACGCATAACGCATAACGCATAACGCATAACGCATAACGCGTAACGCATAACGCATAACGCATAATGCATAAAGCATAACGCATAACGCATAACTTATAACTCATTACTCATAACGAATAACGCATAACGCATAACGTATAACTCATAACGCATAACGCATAAAGCATAACGCATAACGCATAACGCATAACGCATAACGCATAACGCATAACGCATAACGCATAACGCATAACGCATAACGCATAAAGCATAACGCATTACGCATAACTTATAACTCATAACTCATAAGGAGTAACGCATAACGCATAAAGCATAACGCATAACGCATAACGCATAACGCATAACGCATAACGTATAACGCATAACGCATAACGCATAACGCATAACGCATAACGCATAACGCATAACGGATCACGCATAACGCATAACGCATAACGCATAACGCATAACGCATAACGCATAACGCATAACGCATAACGCATAAAGCATAACGCATAACGCATAACTTATAACTCATAACTCATAAGGAGTAACGCATAACGCATAAATCATAACGCATGACGCATAACGCATAAAGCATAACGCATAACGCATAACGCATAACGCATAACGCAAAGCGCATAACGGATCACGCATAACGCATAACGCATAACGCATAACGCATAACGCATAACGCATAACGCATAACGCATAACGCATAACGCATAACGCATAACGCATAAAGCATAACGCATAACGCATAACTTATAACTCATAACTCATAACGAATAACGCATAACGCAAAATGCATAACGCATGTCGGATCACGCATAACGCATAACGCATAAAGCATAAATCATAACGCATAAAGCATAACGTTAACGCATAACCCATAACGCATAAGGCTTGATGCATGACGCATATCGCATATCGCATAAGGCTTGATGCATGACGCATATCGCATAACGCATAACGCATAACGCATAACGCATAACGCATAACGCATAACGCATAACGCATAACGCATAACGCATAACGCATAACGCATAACGCTTAACGCATAACTCATATCGCATAACGCACAAATCATAACCCATAACGCACAACGCATAACGCATAATGCACAACGCATAACGAATACCGCAAAACGCATAACGCATAACGCATAACGCATAACGCATAACGCATAACGCATAACGCATAACGCATAACGCATAACGCATAACGCATAACGCATAACGCATAACGCATAAAGCATAACGCATAACGCATAACTTATAACTCATTACTCATAACGAATTACGCATAACGCATAACGCATAACGCATAACGCATAACGCATAACGCATAACGCATAACGCATAACGCATAACGGATCACGCATAACGCATAACGCATAACGCATAACGCATAACGCATAACGCATAACGCATAAAGCATAACGCATAACGCATAACTTATAACTCATAACTCATAAGGAGTAACGCATAACGCATAAATCATAACGCATGACGCATAACGCATAAAGCATAACGCATAACGCATAACGCATAACGCATAACGCATAACGCATAACGGATCACGCATAACGCATAACGCATAACGCATAACGCATAACGCATAACGCATAACGCATAACGCATAACGCATAACGCATAACGCATAACGCATAACGCATAACGCATAACGCATAACGCATAACGCATAACGCATAACGCATAACGCATAACGCATAAAGCATAACGCATAACGCATAACTTATAACTCATTACTCATAACGAATTACGCATAACGCATAAGGCATAACACATAACGCATAACGCATAACGCATAACGCATAACGCATAACGCATAACGCATAACGCATAACGCATAACGCATAACGCATAAAGCATAACGCATAACGGATAAAGCATAATGCATAACGCATAACGCATAACGCATTACGCATAACTTATAACTCATAACTCATAAGGAGTAACGCATAACGCATAAAGCATAACGCATGACGCATAACGCATAAAGCATAACGCATAACGCATAACGCATAACGCATAACGCATAACGCATAACGCATAACGCATAACGCATAACGCATAACGCATAACGCATAACGCATAACGGATCACGCATAACGCATAACGCATAACGCATAACGCATAACGCATAACGCATAACGCATAAAGCATAACGCATAACGGATAAAGCATAATGCATAACGCATAACGCATAACGCATTACGCATAACTTATAACTCATAACTCATAAGGAGTAACGCATAACGCATAAAGCATAACGCATGACGCATAACGCATAAAGCATAACGCATAACGCATAACGCATAACGCATAACGCATAACGCATAACGCATAACGCATAACGCATAACGCATAACGCATAACGCATACCGTATAACGCATAGCGCATAACGCATAACGCATAACGCATAACGCATAACGCATAACGCATAACGCATAACGCATAACGCATAACGCATAACGCATAACGCATAACGCATAACGCATAACGCATTACGCATAACTTATAACTCATAACTCATAAGGAGTAACGCATAACGCATAAAGCATAACGCATGACGCATAACGCATAAAGCATAACGCATAACGCATAACGCATAACGCATAACGCATAACGCATAACGCATAACGCATAACGCATAACGCATAACGCATAACGCATAAGGCATAACACATAACGCATAACGCATAACGCATAACGCATAACGCATAACGCATAACGCATAACGCATAACGCATAACGCATAAAGCATAACGCATAACGGATAAAGCATAATGCATAACGCATAACGCATAACGCATAACGCATTACGCATAACTTATAACTCATAACTCATAAGGAGTAACGCATAACGCATAAAGCATAACGCATAACGCATAACTTATAACTCATTACTCATAACGAATAACGCATAACGCATAACGCATAACGCATAACTTATAACTCATTACTCATAACGAATTACGCATAACGCATAACGCATAACGCATAACGCATAACGCATAACGCATAACGCATAACGCATAACGCATAACGCATAACGCATAACGCATAACGGATCACGCATAACGCATAACGCATAACGCATAACGCATAACGCATAACGCATAACGCATAAAGCATAACGCATAACGCATAACTTATAACTCATAACTCTTAAGGAGTAACGCATAACGCATAAAGCATAACGCATAACGCATAACTTATAACTCATTACTCATAACGAATAACGCATAACGCATAAGGCATAACGCATAACGCATAACGCATAACGCATAACGCATAAAGCATAACGCATAACGCATAACGCATAACGTATTACGTATAACGCATACCGCATTACGCATAACTTATAACTCATAACTCATACGGAGTAACGCATAACGCATAAAGCATAACGCATAACGCATAACGCATAACGCATAAAGCATAACGCATAACGCATAACTTATAACTCATTACTCATAACGCATAAAGCATAACGCATAACGCATAACTTATAACTCATTACTCATAACGAATAACGCATAACGCATAACGCATAACGGATAACGCATATCGCATAACGCATAACGCATAATGCATAACGCATAAAGCATAACGCATAACGCATAACGCATAACCCCTAACGCATAACGCATAACGTATAACTCATAACGCATAACGCATAACGCATAACGCCTAACGCATAACGCATAACCCCTAACGCATAACGCATAACGCATAACGCATAACGCATAACGTGTAACTAATAACGCATAACGCATAAAGCATAACGTATAACGCATAACGCATATCGCATAACGCATAACGCATAACGTATAACGCATAACGCATACCGTATAACGCATAACGCATAACGCAAACGTATAACGCACAACGCATAACGCATAACGAACAACGGATAACGCATAACGCATAACGCATAACGCATAACGCATAACGAATACCGCAAAACGTATATCGCCTAACACATAACGGATCACGCATAACGCATAACGCATAACGTATAACGCATAACGCATAACGCATAACACATAACGCATAACGCATAATGCACAACGCATTACGAATACAGCAAAACGCATAACGCTTAACGCATAACGGATCACGCATAACGCATAACGCATAATGCATAACGCATAACGCATAACGCATAATGCATAACGCATAAAGCGTAACGCATAACGCATAACGCATAAAGCGTAACACATAACGCATAACGCATAATGCACAACGCATAACGAATACAGCAAAACGCATAACGCTTAACGCATAACGCATAACGCATAACGCATAATGCATAACGCATAGCGCATAACGCATAACGCATAACGCATAACGCATAACGCATAACGCATAACGCATAACGCATAACGCATACCGTATATCGCATAACGCATAACGCATAACGCATAACGCATAACGCATAACGCATAATGCACAACGCATAACGAATACAGCAAAACGCATAACGCTTAACGCATAAAGCATAACGCATAACGCATAACGCATAAAGCATAACGCAAAACGCATAACTTATAACTCATTACTCATAACGCATAACGCATAACGCATAAAGCATAACGCATAACGCATAACGGATAAAGCATAATGCATAACGCATAACGCATAAAGCATAACGCATAACGCATAACTTATAACTCATTACTCATAACGAATAACGCATAACGCATAACGCATAACGCATAACGCATAACGCATAACGCATACCGTATAACGCATAACGCATAACGAATAACGCATAACGCATAACGCATAACGCATAACGCATAACGCATAACGCATAACGCATAACGCATAACGCATAACGCATAACGCATAACGCATAACGCATAACGCATACCGTATAACGCATAACGCATAACGCATAACGCATAACGCATAACGCATAACGCATAACGCATAACGCATAACGCATAACGCATAACGCATAACGCATAACGCATAAAGCATAACGCATAACGCATAACTTATAACTCATTACTCATAACGAATAACGCATAACGCATAAGGCATAACGCATAAGGCATAACTCATAACGCATAAAGCATAACGCATAACGCATAACGCATAACGCATAACGCATAACGCATGACGCATAACGCATAACGCATAACGCATAACGCATAACGCATAACGCATAACGGATCACGCATAACGCATAACGCAAAGCGCATAACGCATAACGCATAACGCATAACGCATAAAGTATAACGCATAACGCATTACGCATAACTTATAACTCATAACTCATAACGAATAACGCATACCGCATTACGCATAACTTATAACTCATAACTCATACGGAGTAACGCATGACGCATAAAGCATAACGCATAACGCATAACGCATAAAGCATAACGCATAACGCATAACTTATAACTCATTACTCATAACGCATAACGCATAACGCATAAAGCATAACGCATAACGCATAACGGATAAAGCATAATGCATAACGCATAACGCATAAAGCATAACGCATAACGCATAACTTATAACTCATTACTCATAACGAATAACGCATAACGCATAAGGAATAACGCATAACGCATAACGCATAACGCATAACGCATAAAGCATAACGCATAACGCATAACGGATAAAGCATAATGCATAACGCATAACGCATTACGCATTACGCATAACTTATAACTCATAACTCATAACGAATAACGCATAACGCAAAATGCATAACGCATGTCGGATCACGCATAACGCATAACGCATAACGCATAACGCATAACGCATAACGCATAACGCATAACGCATAACGCATAACGCATAACGCATAACGCATAACGCATAAAGCATAACGCATAACTTATAACTCATTACTCATAACGAATAACGCATAACGCATAACGCATAACGCATAACGCATAACGCATAACGCATAACGCATAACGCATAACGCATAACGCATAACGCATAACGCATAACACATAACGCATAACGCATAATGCACAACGCATTACGAATACAGCAAAACGCATAACGCTTAACGCATAACGGATCACGCATAACGCATAACGCATAATGCATAACGCATAACGCATAACGCATAATGCATAACGCATAAAGCGTAACGCATAACGCATAACGCATAAAGCGTAACACATAACGCATAACGCATAATGCACAACGCATAACGAATACAGCAAAACGCATAACGCTTAACGCATAACGCATAACGCATAACGCATAATGCATAACGCATAATGCATAACGCATAGCGCATAACGCATAACGCATAACGCATAACGCATAACGCATAACGCATAACGCATAACGCATAACGCATAACGTATAACGCATACCGCATTACGCATAAAGCATAATGCATAACGCATAACGCATAAGGCATAACTTATAAAGCATAATGCATAACGCGTAACGCATAACGCATTACGCATAACTTATAACTCATAACTCATAACGAATAACGCATAACGCAAAATGCATAACGCATGTCGGATCACGCATAACGCATAACGCATAAAGCATAAATCATAACGCATAACGAATACCGCAAAACGTATATCGCCTAACACATAACGCATCACGCATAACGCATAACGCATAACGCATATCGCATAACGCATAACGCATAACGCATAACGCATAACGCATAACGCATAACGCATAACGCATAACGCATAACGCATAACGCATAACGTATTACGTATAACGCATACCGCATTACGCATAACTTATAACTCATAACTCCTACGGAGTAACGCATAACGCATAAAGCATAACGCATAACGCATAACGCATAAAGCATAACGCATATCGCATAACTTATAACTCATTACTCATAACGCATAACGCATAACGCATAAAGCATAACGCATAACGCATAACGGATAAAGCATAATGCATAACGCATAACGCAAAACGCATTACGCATAACTTATAACTCATAACTCATAAGGAGTAACGCATAACACATAAAGCATAACGCATAACGCATAACGCATAAAGCATAACGCATAACGCATAACGTATAACGCATAACGCATAACGCATAACGCATAACGCATAAAGCATAACGCATAACGCATAACTTATAACTCATTACTCATAACGAATAACGCATAACGCATAAGGCATAACGCATAACGCATAACGCATAACGCATAACGCATAAAGCATAACGCATAACGCATAACGGATAAAGCATAATGCATAACGCATAACGCATTACGCATTACGCATAACTTATAACTCATAACTCATAACGAATAACGCATAACGCAAAATGCATAACGCATGTCGGATCACGCATAACGCATAACGCATAACGCATAACGGATAAAGCAAAATGCATAACGCATAACGCAAAATGCATTACGCATAACTTATAACTCATAACTCATAAGGAGTAACGCATAACGCATAAAGCATAACGCATAACGCATAACGCATAAAGCATAACGCATAACGCATAACGCATAACGCATAACGCATAACGCATAACGCATAACGCATAACGCATAACGCATAACGCATAACGCATAACGCATAACGCATAACGCATAACACATAACGCATAACGCATAATGCACAACGCATTACGAATACAGCAAAACGCATAACGCTTAACGCATAACGGATCACGCATAACGCATAACGCATAATGCATAACGCATAACGCATAACGCATAATGCATAACGCATAAAGCGTAACGCATAACGCATAACGCATAAAGCGTAACACATAACGCATAACGCATAATGCACAACGCATAACGAATACAGCAAAACGCATAACGCTTAACGCATAACGCATAACGCATAACGCATAATGCATAACGCATAATGCATAACGCATAGCGCATAACGCATAACGCATAACGCATAACGCATAACGCATAACGCATAACGCATAACGCATAACGCATAACGCATAACGTATAACGCATACCGCATTACGCATAAAGCATAATGCATAACGCATAACGCATAACGCATAACTTATAAAGCATAATGCATAACGCGTAACGCATAACGCATTACGCATAACTTATAACTCATAACTCATAACGAATAACGCATAACGCAAAATGCATAACGCATGTCGGATCACGCATAACGCATAACGCATAAAGCATAAATCATAACGCATAACGAATACCGCAAAACGTATATCGCCTAACACATAACGCATCACGCATAACGCATAACGCATAACGCATAACGCATAACGCATAACGCATAACGCATAACGCATAACGCATAACGCATAACGCATAACGCATAACGCATAACGCATAACGTATTACGTATAACGCATACCGCATTACGCATAACTTATAACTCATAACTCATAAGGAGTAACGCATAACGCATAAAGCATAACGCATAACGCATAACGCATAACGCAAAATGCATAACGCATGTCGGATCACGCATAACGCATAACGCATAACGCATAACGCATAACGCATAACGCATAACGCATAACGCATAACGCATAACGCATAACGCATAACGCATAACGCATAACGCATAACGCATAAAGCATAACGCATAACTTATAACGCATAACGCATAACGCACAACGCATAACGCATAACGCATAACGCATAACGCATAACGCATAACGCATAAAGCATAACGCATAACGCATACCTTATAACTCATTACTCATAACGAATAACGCATAACGCATAAGGCATAACGCATAACGCATAACGCATAACGCATAACGCATAAAGCATAACGCATAACGCATAACGGATAAAGCATAATGCATAACGCATAACGCATTACGCATTACGCATAACTTATAACTCATAACTCATAACGAATAACGCATAACGCAAAATGCATAACGCATGTCGGATCACGCATAACGCATAACGCATAACGCATAACGCATAACGCATAACGCATAACGCTTAACGCATAAAGCATAACGCATAACGCATAACGCATAAAGCATAACGCAAAACGCATAACTTATAACTCATTACTCATAACGCATAACGCATAACGCATAAAGCATAACGCATAACGCATAACGGATAAAGCATAATGCATAACGCATAACGCATAAAGCATAACGCATAACGCATAACTTATAACTCATTACTCATAACGAATAACGCATAACGCATAACGCATAACGCATAACGCATAACGCATAACGCATAACGCATGCCGTATAACGCATAACGCATAACGAATAACGCATAACGCATAACGCATAACGCATAACGCATAACGCATAACGCATAACGCATAACGCATAACGCATAACGCATAACGCATAACGCATACCGTATAACGCATAACGCATAACGCATACGCATAACGCATAACGCATAACGCATAACGCATAACGCATAACGCATAACGCATAACGCATAACGCATAAAGCATAACGCATAACGCATAACTTATAACTCATTACTCATAACGAATAACGCATAACGCATAAGGCATAACGCATAAGGCATAACTCATAACGCATAAAGCATAACGCATAACGCATAACGCATAACGCATAACGCATAACGCATAACGCATAACGCATAACGCATAACGCATAACGCATAACGCATAACGCATAACGCATAACGCATAACGCATAACGCATAACGCATAACGCATAACGCATAACGCATAACGCATAACGCATTACGCATAACGCATAACGCATGACGCATAACGCATAACGCATAACGCATAACGCATAACGCATAACGCATAACGGATAACGCATAACGCATAACGCAAAGCGCATAACGCATAACGCATAACGCATAACGCATAAAGCATAACGCATAACGCATTACGCATAACTTATAACTCATAACTCATAACGAATAACGCATACCGCATTACGCATAACTTATAACTCATAACTCATACGGAGTAACGCATAACGCATAAAGCATAACGCATAAAGCATAACGCATAACGCATAACGCATAAAGCATAACGCATAACGCATAACTTATAACTCATTACTCATAACGCATAACGCATAACGCATAAAGCATAACGCATATCGCATAACGGATAAAGCATAATGCATAACGCATAACGCAAAACGCATTACGCATACTTTATAACTCATAAATCATAAGGAGTAACGCATAACGCATAAAGCATAACGCATAACGCATACCTTATAACTCATTACTCATAACGAATAACGCATAACGCATAACGTGTAACTAATAACGCATAACGCATAAAGCATAACGTATAACGCATAACGCATATCGCATAACGCATAACGCATAACTTATAACTCATTACTCATAACGAATAACGCATAACGCATAAGGCATAACGCATAAAGCATAACGCATAACGCATAACGCATAACGCATAACGCATAACGCATAACGCATAACGCATAACGCATAACGCATAACGCATAACGCATGACGCATAACGCATAACGCATAACGCATAATGCATAACGCATAACGCATAACGCATAACGCATAACGCATAACGGATCACGCATAACGCATAACGCAAAGCGCATAACGCATAACGCATAACGCATAACGCATAACGCATAAAGCATAACGCATAACGCATAACGCATAACGCATTACGCATAACTTATAACTCATAACTCATAAGGAGTAACGCATAACGCATAAAGCATAACGCATAACGCATAACGCATAACGCATAACGCATAACGCATGACGCATAACGCATAACGCATACCGCATAACGCATAACGCATAACGCATAACGCATAACGCATAACGCATAACGGATCACGCATAACGGATCACGCATAACGCATAACGCAAAGCGCATAACGCATAACGCATAACGCATAACGCATAAAGCATAACGCATAACGCATAACGCATAACGCATTACGCATAACTTATAACTCATAACTCATAAGGAGTAACGCATAACGCATAAAGCATAACGCATAACGCATAACGCATAACGCATAACGCATTACGCATAACTTATAACTCATAACTCATAAGGAGTAACGCATAACGCATAAAGCATAACGCATAACGCATAACGCATAACGCATAACGCATAACGCATAACGAATAACGCATAACGCAAAATGCATAACGCATGTCGGATCACGCATAACGCATAACGCATAACGCATAACGGATGAAGCATAACGCATAACGCATAACGCCTAACGCATAACGCATAACCCCTAACGCATAACGCATAACGCATAACGCATAAGGCATAACGTGTAACTAATAACGCATAACGCATAAAGCATAACGCATTACGCATTACGCATAACTTATAACTCATAACTCATAACGAATAACGCATAACGCATAACGCATAACGGATCACGCATAACGCATAACGCAAAGCGCATAACGCATAACGCATAACGCATAACGCATAAAGCATAACGCATAACGCATAACGCATAACGCATTACGCATAACTTATAACTCATAACTCATAAGGAGTAACGCATAACGCATAAAGCATAACGCATAACGCATAACGCATAACGCATAACGCATAACGCATAACGCATAACGCATAACGCATAAAGCATAACGCATAACGCATAACGTATAACGCATAACGCATAACGCATAACGCATAACGCATAAAGCATAACGCATAACGCATAACTTATAACTCATTACTCATAACGAATAACGCATAACGCATAAGGCATAACGCATAACGCATAACGCATAACGCATAACGCATAAAGCATAACGCATAACGCATAACGGATAAAGCATAATGCATAACGCATAACGCATTACGCATTACGCATAACTTATAACTCATAACTCATAACGAATAACGCATAACGCAAAATGCATAACGCATGTCGGATCACGCATAACGCATAACGCATAACGCATAACGGATAAAGCATAATGCATAACGCATAACGCAAAACGCATTACGCATAACTTATAACTCATAACTCATAAGGAGTAACGCATAACGCATAAAGCATAACGCATAACGCATAACGCATAAAGCATAACGCATAACGCATAAAGCATAACGCATAACGCATAACGCATAACGCATAACGCATAACGCATAACGCATAACGCATAACGCATAACGCATAACGCATAACGCATAACGCATAACGCATAAAGCATAACGCATAACGCATACCTTATAACTCATTACTCATAACGAATAACGCATAACGCATAAGGCATAACGCATAACGCATAACGCATAACGCATAACGCATAAAGCATAACGCATAACGCATAACGGATAAAGCATAATGCATAACGCATAACGCATTACGCATTACGCATAACTTATAACTCATAACTCATAACGAATAACGCATAACGCAAAATGCATAACGCATGTCGGATCACGCATAACGCATAACGCATAACGCATAACACATAACGCATAACGCATAACGCATAACGCATAACGCATAACGCATAACGCATAACGCATAACGCATAACGCATAACGCATAACGCATAAAGCATAACGCATAACTTATAACGCATAACGCATAACGCACAACGCATAACGCATAACGCATAACGCATAACGCATAACGCATAACGCATAAAGCATAACGCATAACGCATACCTTATAACTCATTACTCATAACGAATAACGCATAACGCATAAGGCATAACGCATAACGCATAACGCATAACGCATAACGCATAAAGCATAACGCATAACGCATAACGGATAAAGCATAATGCATAACGCATAACGCATTACGCATTACGCATAACTTATAACTCATAACTCATAACGAATAACGCATAACGCAAAATGCATAACGCATGTCGGATCACGCATAACGCATAACGCATAACGCATAACGCATAACGCATAACGCTTAACGCATAAAGCATAACGCATAACGCATAACGCATAAAGCATAACGCAAAACGCATAACTTATAACTCATTACTCATAACGCATAACGCATAACGCATAAAGCATAACGCATAACGCATAACGCATAAAGCATAATGCATAACGCATAACGCATAAAGCATAACGCATAACGCATAACTTATAACTCATTACTCATAACGAATAACGCATAACGCATAACGCATAACGCATAACGCATAACGCATAACGCATAACGCATGCCGTATAACGCATAACGCATAACGAATAACGCATAACGCATAACGCATAACGCATAACGCATAACGCATAACGCATAACGCATAACGCATAACGCATAACGCATAACGCATAACGCATAACGCATACCGTATAACGCATAACGCATAACGCATACGCATAACGCATAACGCATAACGCATAACGCATAACGCATAACGCATAACGCATAACGCATAACGCATAACGCATAACGCATAACGCATAAAGCATAACGCATAACGCATAACTTATAACTCATTACTCATAACGAATAACGCATAACGCATAAGGCATAACGCATAAGGCATAACTCATAACGCATAAAGCATAACGCATAACGCATAACGCATAACGCATAACGCATAACGCATAACGCATAACGCATAACGCATAACGCATAACGCATAACGCATAACGCATAACGCATAACGCATAACGCATAACGCATAACGCATAACGCATAACGCATAACGCATAACGCATTACGCATAACGCATAACGCATGACGCATAACGCATAACGCATAACGCATAACGCATAACGCATAACGCATAACGCATAACGCATAACGCATAACGCAAAGCGCATAACGCATAACGCATAACGCATAACGCATAAAGCATAACGCATAACGCATTACGCATAACTTATAACTCATAACTCATAACGAATAACGCATACCGCATTACGCATAACTTATAACTCATAACTCATACGGAGTAACGCATAACGCATAAAGCATAACGCATAACGCATAACGCATAAAGCATAACGCATAACGCATAACTTATAACTCATTACTCATAACGCATAACGCATAAAGCATAACGCATAACGCATAACGGATAAAGCATAATGCATAACGCATAACGCATAAAGCATAACGCATAACGCATAACTTATAACTCATTACTCATAACGAATAACGCATAACGCATAAGGCATAACGCATAACGCATAACGCATAACGCATAACGCATAACGCATAAAGCATAACGCATAACGCATAACGGATAAAGCATAATGCATAACGCATAACGCATAAAGCATAACGCATAACGCATAACGGATAAAGCATAATGCATAACGCATAACGCATTACGCATTACGCATAACTTATAACTCATAACTCATAACGAATAACGCATAACGCAAAATGCATAACGCATGTCGGATCACGCATAACGCATAACGCATAACGCATAACGGATGAAGCATAACGCATAACGCATAACGCCTAACGCATAACGCATAACCCCTAACGCATAACGCATAACGCATAACGCATAACGCATAACGTGTAACTAATAACGCATAACGCATAAAGCATAACGTATAACGCATAACGCATATCGCATAACGCATAACGCATAACGTATAACGCATAACGCATACCGTATAACGCATAACGCATAACGCAAACGTATAACGCACAACGCATAACGCATAACGAACAACGGATAACGCATAACGCATAACGCATAACGCATAACGCATAACGAATACCGCAAAACGTATATCGCCTAACACATAACGGATCACGCATAACGCATAACGCATAACGTATAACGCATAACGCATAACGCATAACACATAACGCATAACGCATAATGCACAACGCATTACGAATACAGCAAAACGCATAACGCTTAACGCATAACGGATCACGCATAACGCATAACGCATAATGCATAACGCATAACGCATAACGCATAATGCATAACGCATAAAGCGTAACGCATAACGCATAACGCATAAAGCGTAACACATAACGCATAACGCATAATGCACAACGCATAACGAATACAGCAAAACGCATAACGCTTAACGCATAACGCATAACGCATAACGCATAATGCATAACGCATAACTTATAACTCGTAACTCATAAGGAGTAACGCATAACGCATAAAGCATAACGCATAACGCATAACGCATAAATCATAACGCATAACGCATAACGCATAACGCATAACGCATAACGCATAACGCATAACGCATAACGCATAATGCACAACGCATAACGAATACAGCAAAACGCATAACGCTTAACGCATAACGCATAACGCATAACGCATAATGCATAACGCATAACGCATAACGCATAACACATAACGCATAACGCATAATGCACAACGCATTACGAATACAGCAAAACGCATAACGCTTAACGCATAACGGATCACGCATAACGCATAACGCATAATGCATAACGCATAACGCATAACGCATAATGCATAACGCATAAAGCGTAACGCATAACGCATAACGCATAAAGCGTAACACATAACGCATAACGCATAATGCACAACGCATAACGAATACAGCAAAACGCATAACGCTTAACGCATAACGCATAACGCATAACGCATAATGCATAACGCATTACGCATAACTTATAACTCATAACTCATAAGGAGTAACGCATAACGCATAAAGCATAACGCATAACGCATAACGCATAAATCATAACGCATAACGCATAACGCATAACGCATAACGCATAACGCATAACGCATAACGCATAACGCATAACGCATAACGCATAACGCATAACGCATAACGCATAACGCATAACGCATACCGTATAACGCATAACGCATAACGAATAACGCATAACGCATAACGCATAACGCATAACGCATAACGCATAACGCATAACGCATAACGCATAACGCATAACGCATAACGCATAACGCATAACGCATACCGTATAACGCATAACGCATAACGCATAACGCATAACGCATAACGCATAACGCATAACGCATAACGCATAACGCATAACGCATAACGCATAACGCATAACGCATAACGCATAACGCATAACGCATAACGCATAACGCATAACGCATAACGCATAACGCATAACGCATAACGCATTACGCATAACGCATAACGCATGACGCATAACGCATAACGCATAACGCATAACGCATAACGCATAACGCATAACGGATCACGCATAACGCATAACGCAAAGCGCATAACGCATAACGCATAACGCATAACGCATAAAGCATAACGCATAACGCATTACGCATAACTTATAACTCATAACTCATAACGAATAACGCATACCGCATTACGCATAACTTATAACTCATAACTCATACGGAGTAACGCATAACGCATAAAGCATAACGCATAACGCATAACGCATAAAGCATAACGCATAACGCATAACTTATAACTCATTACTCATAACGCATAACGCATAAAGCATAACGCATAACGCATAACGGATAAAGCATAATGCATAACGCATAACGCATAAAGCATAACGCATAACGCATAACTTATAACTCATTACTCATAACGAATAACGCATAACGCATAAGGCATAACGCATAACGCATAACGCATGACGCATAACGCATAAAGCATAACGCATAATACACAACGCATAACGAATACAGCAAAACGCATAACGCTTAACGCATAACGCATAACGCATAACGCATAACGCATAACGCATAACGCATAACGCATAACGCATAACGCATAACGCATAACGCATAACGCATAACGCATAACGCATAAGGCATAACTTATAAAGCATAATGCATAACGCGTAACGCATAACGCATTACGCATAACTTATAACTCATAACTCATAACGAATAACGCATAACGCAAAATGCATAACGCATGTCGGATCACGCATAACGCATAACGCATAAAGCATAAATCATAACGCATAACGAATACCGCAAAACGTATATCGCCTAACACATAACGCATCACGCATAACGCATAACGCATAACGCATATCGCATAACGCATAACGCATAACGCATAACGCATAACGCATAACGCATAACGCATAACGCATAACGCATAACGCATAACGCATAACGCATAACGCATAACGTATTACGTATAACGCATACCGCATTACGCATAACTTATAACTCATAACTCCTACGGAGTAACGCATAACGCATAAAGCATAACGCATAACGCATAACGCATAAAGCATAACGCATATCGCATAACTTATAACTCATTACTCATAACGCATAACGCATAACGCATAAAGCATAACGCATAACGCATAACGGATAAAGCATAATGCATAACGCATAACGCAAAACGCATTACGCATAACTTATAACTCATAACTCATAAGGAGTAACGCATAACACATAAAGCATAACGCATAACGCATAACGCATAAAGCATAACGCATAACGCATAACGTATAACGCATAACGCATAACGCATAACGCATAAAGCATAACGCATAACGCATAACTTATAACTCATTACTCATAACGAATAACGCATAACGCATAAGGCATAACGCATAACGCATAACGCATAACGCATAACGCATAAAGCATAACGCATAACGCATAACGGATAAAGCATAATGCATAACGCATAACGCATTACGCATTACGCATAACTTATAACTCATAACTCATAACGAATAACGCATAACGCAAAATGCATAACGCATGTCGGATCACGCATAACGCATAACGCATAAAGCATAAATCATAACGCATAACGAATACCGCAAAACGTATATCGCCTAACACATAACGCATCACGCATAACGCATAACGCATAACGCATATCGCATAACGCATAACGCATAACGCATAACGCATAACGCATAACGCATAACGCATAACGCATAACGCATAACGCATAACGCATAACGTATTACGTATAACGCATACCGCATTACGCATAACTTATAACTCATAACTCCTACGGAGTAACGCATAACGCATAAAGCATAACGCATAACGCATAACGCATAAAGCATAACGCATATCGCATAACTTATAACTCATTACTCATAACGCATAACGCATAACGCATAAAGCATAACGCATAACGCATAACGGATAAAGCATAATGCATAACGCATAACGCAAAACGCATTACGCATAACTTATAACTCATAACTCATAAGGAGTAACGCATAACACATAAAGCATAACGCATAACGCATAACGCATAAAGCATAACGCATAACGCATAACGTATAACGCATAACGCATAACGCATAACGCATAACGCATAAAGCATAACGCATAACGCATAACTTATAACTCATTACTCATAACGAATAACGCATAACGCATAAGGCATAACGCATAACGCATAACGCATAACGCATAACGCATAAAGCATAACGCATAACGCATAACGGATAAAGCATAATGCATAACGCATAACGCATTACGCATTACGCATAACTTATAACTCATAACTCATAACGAATAACGCATAACGCAAAATGCATAACGCATGTCGGATCACGCATAACGCATAACGCATAACGCATAACGGATAAAGCATAATGCATAACGCATAACGCAAAACGCATTACGCATAACTTATAACTCATAACTCATAAGGAGTAACGCATAACGCATAAAGCATAACGCATAACGCATAACGCATAAAGCATAACGCATAACGCATAACGCATAACGCATAACGCATAACGCATAACGCATAACGCATAACGCATAACGCATAACGCATAACGCATAACGCATAACGCATAACGCATAACACATAACGCATAACGCATAATGCACAACGCATTACGAATACAGCAAAACGCATAACGCTTAACGCATAACGGATCACGCATAACGCATAACGCATAATGCATAACGCATAACGCATAACGCATAATGCATAACGCATAAAGCGTAACGCATAACGCATAACGCATAAAGCATAACACATAACGCATAACGCATAATGCACAACGCATAACGAATACAGCAAAACGCATAACGCTTAACGCATAACGCATAACGCATAACGCATAATGCATAACGCATAATGCATAAAGCCTAACGCATAACGCATAACGCATAACGCATAACGCATAACGCATAACGCATAACGCATAACGCATAACGCATAACGCATAACGTATAACGCATACCGCATTACGCATAAAGCATAATGCATAACGCATAACGCATAAGGCATAACTTATAAAGCATAATGCATAACGCGTAACGCATAACGCATTACGCATAACTTATAACTCATAACTCATAACGAATAACGCATAACGCAAAATGCATAACGCATGTCGGATCACGCATAACGCATAACGCATAAAGCATAAATCATAACGCATAACGAATACCGCAAAACGTATATCGCCTAACACATAACGCATCACGCATAACGCATAACGCATAACGCATAACGCATAACGCATAACGCATAACGCATAACGCATAACGCATAACGCATAACGCATAACGCATAACGTATTACGTATAACGCATACCGCATTACGCATAACTTATAACTCATAACTCCTACGGAGTAACGCATAACGCATAAAGCATAACGCATAACGCATAACGCATAACGCAAAATGCATAACGCATGTCGGATCACGCATAACGCATAACGCATAACGCATAACGCATAACGCATAACGCATAACGCATAACGCATAACGCATAACGCATAACGCATAACGCATAACGCATAACGCATAACGCATAACGCATAAAGCATAACGCATAACTTATAACGCATAACGCATAACGCACAACGCATAACGCATAACGCATAACGCATAACGCATAACGCATAACGCATAAAGCATAACGCATAACGCATACCTTATAACTCATTACTCATAACGAATAACGCATAACGCATAAGGCATAACGCATAACGCATAACGCATAACGCATAACGCATAAAGCATAACGCATAACGCATAACGGATAAAGCATAATGCATAACGCATAACGCATAACGCATTACGCATAACTTATAACTCATAACTCATAACGAATAACGCATAACGCAAAATGCATAACGCATGTCGGATCACGCATAACGCATAACGCATAACGCATAACGCATAACGCATAACGCATAACGCTTAACGCATAAAGCATAACGCATAACGCATAACGCATAAAGCATAACGCAAAACGCATAACTTATAACTCATTACTCATAACGCATAACGCATAACGCATAAAGCATAACGCATAACGCATAACGCATAAAGCATAATGCATAACGCATAACGCATAAAGCATAACGCATAACGCATAACTTATAACTCATTACTCATAACGAATAACGCATAACGCATAACGCATAACGCATAACGCATAACGCATAACGCATAACGCATGCCGTATAACGCATAACGCATAACGAATAACGCATAACGCATAACGCATAACGCATAACGCATAACGCATAACGCATAACGCATAACGCATAACGCATAACGCATAACGCATAACGCATAACGCATACCGTATAACGCATAACGCATAACGCATACGCATAACGCATAACGCATAACGCATAACGCATAACGCATAACGCATAACGCATAACGCATAACGCATAACGCATAAAGCATAACGCATAACGCATAACTTATAACTCATTACTCATAACGAATAACGCATAACGCATAAGGCATAACGCATAAGGCATAACTCATAACGCATAAAGCATAACGCATAACGCATAACGCATAACGCATAACGCATAACGCATAACGCATAACGCATAACGCATAACGCATAACGCATAACGCATAACGCATAACGCATAACGCATAACGCATAACGCATAACGCATAACGCATAACGCATAACGCATAACGCATAACGCATTACGCATAACGCATAACGCATGACGCATAACGCATAACGCATAACGCATAACGCATAACGCATAACGCATAACGGATAACGCATAACGCATAACGCAAAGCGCATAACGCATAACGCATAACGCATAACGCATAAAGCATAACGCATAACGCATTACGCATAACTTATAACTCATAACTCATAACGAATAACGCATACCGCATTACGCATAACTTATAACTCATAACTCATACGGAGTAACGCATAACGCATAAAGCATAACGCATAAAGCATAACGCATAACGCATAACGCATAAAGCATAACGCATAACGCATAACTTATAACTCATTACTCATAACGCATAACGCATAACGCATAAAGCATAACGCATATCGCATAACGGATAAAGCATAATGCATAACGCATAACGCAAAACGCATTACGCATACTTTATAACTCATAAATCATAAGGAGTAACGCATAACGCATAAAGCATAACGCATAACGCATAACTTATAACTCATTACTCATAACGAATAACGCATAACGCATAACGTGTAACTAATAACGCATAACGCATAAAGCATAACGCATAACGCATAACGCATATCGCATAACGCATAACGCATAACTTATAACTCATTACTCATAACGAATAACGCATAACGCATAAGGCATAACGCATAAAGCATAACGCATAACGCATAACGCATAACGCATAACGCATAACGCATAACGCATAACGCATAACGCATAACGCATAACGCATAACGCATGACGCATAACGCATAACGCATAACGCATAACGCATAACGCATAACGCATAACGCATAACGCATAACGGATCACGCATAACGCATAACGCAAAGCGCATAACGCATAACGCATAACGCATAACGCATAACGCATAACGCATAACGCATAACGCATAACGCATAACGCATTACGCATAACTTATAACTCATAACTCATAAGGAGTAACGCATAACGCATAAAGCATAACGCATAACGCATAACGCATAACGCATAACGCATAACGCATGACGCATAACGCATAACGCATACCGCATAACGCATAACGCATAACGCATAACGCATAACGCATAACGCATAACGGATCACGCATAACGGATCACGCATAACGCATAACGCAAAGCGCATAACGCATAACGCATAACGCATAACGCATAACGCATAACGCATAACGCATAACGCATAACGCATTACGCATAACTTATAACTCATAACTCATAAGGAGTAACGCATAACGCATAAAGCATAACGCATAACGCATAACGCATAACGCATAACGCATTACGCATAACTTATAACTCATAACTCATAAGGAGTAACGCATAACGCATAAAGCATAACGCATAATGCATAACGCATAACGCATAACGCATAACGCATAACGAATAACGCATAACGCAAAATGCATAACGCATGTCGGATCACGCATAACGCATAACGCATAACGCATAACGGATGAAGCATAACGCATAACGCATAACGCCTAACGCATAACGCATAACCCCTAACGCATAACGCATAACGCATAACGCATAACGCATAACGTGTAACTAATAACGCATAACGCATAAAGCATAACGCATTACGCATTACGCATAACTTATAACTCATAACTCATAACGAATAACGCATAACGCATAACGCATAACGCATAACGCATAACGCATAACGCATAACGCATAACGCATAACGCATAACGCATAACGCATAAAGCATAACGCATAACGCATAACGCATAACGCATTACGCATAACTTATAACTCATAACTCATAAGGAGTAACGCATAACGCATAAAGCATAACGCATAACGCATAACGCATAACGCATAACGCATAACGCATAACGCATAACGCATAACGCATAACGCATAAAGCATAACGCATAACGCATAACGTATAACGCATAACGCATAACGCATAACGCATAACGCATAAAGCATAACGCATAACGCATAACTTATAACTCATTACTCATAACGAATAACGCATAACGCATAAGGCATAACGCATAACGCATAACGCATAACGCATAACGCATAAAGCATAACGCATAACGCATAACGGATAAAGCATAATGCATAACGCATAACGCATTACGCATTACGCATAACTTATAACTCATAACTCATAACGAATAACGCATAACGCAAAATGCATAACGCATGTCGGATCACGCATAACGCATAACGCATAACGCATAACGGATAAAGCATAATGCATAACGCATAACGCATAACGCATTACGCATAACTTATAACTCATAACTCATAAGGAGTAACGCATAACGCATAAAGCATAACGCATAACGCATAACGCATAAAGCATAACGCATAACGCATAAAGCATAACGCATAACGCATAACGCATAACGCATAACGCATAACGCATAACGCATAACGCATAACGCATAACGCATAACGCATAACGCATAACGCATAACGCATAAAGCATAACGCATAACGCATACCTTATAACTCATTACTCATAACGAATAACGCATAACGCATAAGGCATAACGCATAACGCATAACGCATAACGCATAACGCATAAAGCATAACGCATAACGCATAACGGATAAAGCATAATGCATAACGCATAACGCATTACGCATTACGCATAACTTATAACTCATAACTCATAACGAATAACGCATAACGCAAAATGCATAACGCATGTCGGATCACGCATAACGCATAACGCATAACGCATAACGCATAACGCATAACGCATAACGCATAACGCATAACGCATAACGCATAACGCATAACGCATAACGCATAACGCATAACGCATAACGCATAACGCATAAAGCATAACGCATAACTTATAACGCATAACGCATAACGCACAACGCATAACGCATAACGCATAACGCATAACGCATAACGCATAACGCATAAAGCATAACGCATAACGCATACCTTATAACTCATTACTCATAACGAATAACGCATAACGCATAAGGCATAACGCATAACGCATAACGCATAACGCATAACGCATAAAGCATAACGCATAACGCATAACGGATAAAGCATAATGCATAACGCATAACGCATTACGCATTACGCATAACTTATAACTCATAACTCATAACGAATAACGCATAACGCAAAATGCATAACGCATGTCGGATCACGCATAACGCATAACGCATAACGCATAACGCATAACGCATAACGCATAACGCTTAACGCATAAAGCATAACGCATAACGCATAACGCATAAAGCATAACGCAAAACGCATAACTTATAACTCATTACTCATAACGCATAACGCATAACGCATAAAGCATAACGCATAACGCATAACGGATAAAGCATAATGCATAACGCATAACGCATAAAGCATAACGCATAACGCATAACTTATAACTCATTACTCATAACGAATAACGCATAACGCATAACGCATAACGCATAACGCATAACGCATAACGCATAACGCATGCCGTATAACGCATAACGCATAACGAATAACGCATAACGCATAACGCATAACGCATAACGCATAACGCATAACGCATAACGCATAACGCATAACGCATAACGCATAACGCATAACGCATAACGCATAACGCATACCGTATAACGCATAACGCATAACGCATACGCATAACGCATAACGCATAACGCATAACGCATAACGCATAACGCATAACGCATAACGCATAACGCATAACGCATAACGCATAAAGCATAACGCATAACGCATAACTTATAACTCATTACTCATAACGAATAACGCATAACGCATAAGGCATAACGCATAAGGCATAACTCATAACGCATAAAGCATAACGCATAACGCATAACGCATAACGCATAACGCATAACGCATAACGCATAACGCATAACGCATAACGCATAACGCATAACGCATAACGCATAACGCATAACGCATAACGCATAACGCATAACGCATAACGCATAACGCATAACGCATAACGCATTACGCATAACGCATAACGCATGACGCATAACGCATAACGCATAACGCATAACGCATAACGCATAACGCATAACGGATAACGCATAACGCATAACGCAAAGCGCATAACGCATAACGCATAACGCATAACGCATAAAGCATAACGCATAACGCATTACGCATAACTTATAACTCATAACTCATAACGAATAACGCATACCGCATTACGCATAACTTATAACTCATAACTCATACGGAGTAACGCATAACGCATAAAGCATAACGCATAACGCATAACGCATAAAGCATAACGCATAACGCATAACTTATAACTCATTACTCATAACGCATAACGCATAAAGCATAACGCATAACGCATAACGGATAAAGCATAATGCATAACGCATAACGCATAAAGCATAACGCATAACGCATAACTTATAACTCATTACTCATAACGAATAACGCATAACGCATAAGGCATAACGCATAACGCATAACGCATAACGCATAACGCATAACGCATAAAGCATAACGCATAACGCATAACGGATAAAGCATAATGCATAACGCATAACGCATTACGCATTACGCATAACTTATAACTCATAACTCATAACGAATAACGCATAACGCAAAATGCATAACGCATGTCGGATCACGCATAACGCATAACGCATAACGCATAGCGCATAACGCATAACGCATAACGCATAACGCATAACGCATAACGCATAACGCATAACGCATAACGCATAACGCATAACGTATAACGCATACCGCATAACGCATAATGCATAACGCATAACGCATAACGCATAATGCATAACGCATAAAGCGTAACGCATAACGCATAACGCATAAAGCGTAACACATAACGCATAACGCATAATGCACAACGCATAACGAATACAGCAAAACGCATAACGCTTAACGCATAACGCATAACGCATAACGCATAATGCATAACGCATAGCGCATAACGCATAACGCATAACGCATAACGCATAACGCATAACGCATAACGCATAACGCATAACGCATAACGTATAACGCATACCGCATTACGCATAAAGCATAATGCATAACGCATAACGCATAACGCATTACGCATAACTTATAACTCATAACTCATAAGGAGTAACGCATAACGCATAAAGCATAAAGCATAACGCATAACGCATAACGGATAAAGCATAATGCATAACGCATAACGCATAACGCATTACGCATAACTTATAACTCATAACTCATAACGAATAACGCATAACGCAAAATGCATAACACATGTCGGATCACGCATAACGCATAACGCATAAAGCATAAATCATAACGCATAACGAATACCGCAAAACGTATATCGCCTAACACATAACGCATCACGCATAACGCATAACGCATAACGCATAACGCATAACGCATAACGCATAACGCATAACGCATAACGCATAACGCATAACGCATAACGCATAACGCATAACGTATTACGTATAACGCATACCGCATTACGCATAACTTATAACTCATAACTCATACCGAGTAACGCATAACGCATAAAGCATAACGCATAACGCATAACGCATAATGCATAACGCATAACGCATAACGCATAATGCATAACGCATAAAGCATAACGCATATCGCATAACGGATAAAGCATAATGCATAACGCATAACGCAAAACGCATTACGCATACTTTATAACTCATAAATCATAAGGAGTAACGCATAACGCATAAAGCATAACGCATAACGCATACCTTATAACTCATTACTCATAACGAATAACGCATAACGCATAACGTGTAACTAATAACGCATAACGCATAAAGCATAACGTATAACGCATAACGCATATCGCATAACGCATAACGCATAACTTATAACTCATTACTCATAACGAATAACGCATAACGCATAAGGCATAACGCATAAAGCATAACGCATAACGCATAACGCATAACGCATAACGCATAACGCATAACGCATAACGCATAACGCATAACGCATAACGCATAACGCATGACGCATAACGCATAACGCATAACGCATAACGCATAACGCATAACGCATAACGCATAACGCATAACGGATCACGCATAACGCATAACGCAAAGCGCATAACGCATAACGCATAACGCATAACGCATAACGCATAAAGCATAACGCATAACGCATAACGCATAACGCATTACGCATAACTTATAACTCATAACTCATAAGGAGTAACGCATAACGCATAAAGCATAACGCATAACGCATAACGCATAACGCATAACGCATAACGCATGACGCATAACGCATAACGCATACCGCATAACGCATAACGCATAACGCATAACGCATAACGCATAACGCATAACGCATAACGGATCACGCATAACGGATCACGCATAACGCATAACGCAAAGCGCATAACGCATAACGCATAACGCATAACGCATAACGCATAACGCATAACGCATAACGCATAACGCATTACGCATAACTTATAACTCATAACTCATAAGGAGTAACGCATAACGCATAAAGCATAACGCATAACGCATAACGCATAACGCATAACGCATTACGCATAACTTATAACTCATAACTCATAAGGAGTAACGCATAACGCATAAAGCATAACGCATAACGCATAACGCATAACGCATAACGCATAACGCATAACGAATAACGCATAACGCAAAATGCATAACGCATGTCGGATCACGCATAACGCATAACGCATAACGCATAACGGATGAAGCATAACGCATAACGCATAACGCATAACGCATAACGCATAACCCCTAACGCATAACGCATAACGCATAACGCATAACGCATAACGTGTAACTAATAACGCATAACGCATAAAGCATAACGCATTACGCATTACGCATAACTTATAACTCATAACTCATAACGAATAACGCATAACGCATAACGCATAACGGATCACGCATAACGCATAACGCAAAGCGCATAACGCATAACGCATAACGCATAACGCATAAAGCATAACGCATAACGCATAACGCATAACGCATTACGCATAACTTATAACTCATAACTCATAAGGAGTAACGCATAACGCATAAAGCATAACGCATAACGCATAACGCATAACGCATAACGCATAACGCATAACGCATAACGCATAACGCATAAAGCATAACGCATAACGCATTACGCATAACTTATAACTCATAACTCATAACGAATAACGCATACCGCATTACGCATAACTTATAACTCATAACTCATACGGAGTAACGCATAACGCATAAAGCATAACGCATAACGCATAACGCATAAAGCATAACGCATAACGCATAACTTATAACTCATTACTCATAACGCATAACGCATAACGCATAAAGCATAACGCATAACGCATAACGGATAAAGCATAATGCATAACGCATAACGCATAAAGCATAACGCATAACGCATAACGGATAAAGCATAATGCATAACGCATAACGCATTACGCATTACGCATAACTTATAACTCATAACTCATAACGAATAACGCATAACGCAAAATGCATAACGCATGTCGGATCACGCATAACGCATAACGCATAACGCATAACGGATGAAGCATAACGCATAACGCATAACGCCTAACGCATAACGCATAACCCCTAACGCATAACGCATAACGCATAACGCATAACGCATAACGTGTAACTAATAACGCATAACGCATAAAGCATACCGTATAACGCATAACGCATATCGCATAACGCATAACGCATAACGTATAACGCATAACGCATACCGTATAACGCATAACGCATAACGCAAACGTATAACGCACAACGCATAACGCATAACGAACAACGGATAACGCATAACGCATAACGCATAACGCATAACGCATAACGAATACCGCAAAACGTATATCGCCTAACACATAACGGATCACGCATAACGCATAACGCATAACGTATAACGCATAACGCATAACGCATAACACATAACGCATAACGCATAATGCACAACGCATTACGAATACAGCAAAACGCATAACGCTTAACGCATAACGGATCACGCATAACGCATAACGCATAATGCACAACGCATAACGAATACAGCAAAACGCATAACGCTTAACGCATAACGCATAACGCATAACGCATAATGCATAACGCATAACTTATAACTCATAACTCATAAGGAGTAACGCATAACGCATAAAGCATAACGCATAACGCATAACGCATAAATCATAACGCATAACGCATAACGCATAACGCATAACGCATAACGCATAACGCATAACGCATAACGCATAATGCACAACGCATAACGAATACAGCAAAACGCATAACGCTTAACGCATAACGCATAACGCATAACGCATAATGCATAACGCATAACGCATAACGCATAACACATAACGCATAACGCATAATGCACAACGCATTACGAATACAGCAAAACGCATAACGCTTAACGCATAACGGATCACGCATAACGCATAACGCATAATGCATAACGCATAACGCATAACGCATAATGCATAACGCATAAAGCGTAACGCATAACGCATAACGCATAAAGCGTAACACATAACGCATAACGCATAATGCACAACGCATAACGAATACAGCAAAACGCATAACGCATAACGCATAACGCATAACGCATAACGCATAATGCATAACGCATTACGCATAACTTATAACTCATAACTCATAAGGAGTAACGCATAACGCATAAAGCATAACGCATAACGCATAACGCATAAATCATAACGCATAACGCATAACGCATAACGCATAACGCATAACGCATAACGCATAACGCATAACGCATAACGCATAACGCATAACGCATAACGCATAACGCATAACGCATAACGCATACCGTATAACGCATAACGCATAACGAATAACGCATAACGCATAACGCATAACGCATAACGCATAACGCATAACGCATAACGCATAACGCATAACGCATAACGCATAACGCATAACGCATACCGTATAACGCATAACGCATAACGCATAACGCATAACGCATAACGCATAACGCATAACGCATAACGCATAACGCATAACGCATAACGCATAACGCATAACGCATAACGCATAACGCATAACGCATAACGCATAACGCATAACGCATAACGCATTACGCATAACGCATAACGCATAACGCATGACGCATAACGCATAACGCATAACGCATAACGCATAACGCATAACGGATCACGCATAACGCATAACGCAAAGCGCATAACGCATAACGCATAACGCATAACGCATAAAGCATAACGCATAACGCATTACGCATAACTTATAACTCATAACTCATAACGAATAACGCATACCGCATTACGCATAACTTATAACTCATAACTCATACGGAGTAACGCATAACGCATAAAGCATAACGCATAACGCATAACGCATAAAGCATAACGCATAACGCATAACTTATAACTCATTACTCATAACGCATAACGCATAAAGCATAACGCATAACGCATAACGGATAAAGCATAATGCATAACGCATAACGCATAAAGCATAACGCATAACGCATAACTTATAACTCATTACTCATAACGAATAACGCATAACGCATAAGGCATAACGCATAACGCATAACGCATAACGCATAACGCATAAAGCATAACGCATAATACACAACGCATAACGAATACAGCAAAACGCATAACGCTTAACGCATAACGCATAACGCATAACGCATAATGCATAACGCATAACGCATAACGCATAACACATAACGCATAACGCATAATGCACAACGCATTACGAATACAGCAAAACGCATAACGCTTAACGCATAACGGATCACGCATAACGCATAACGCATAATGCATAACCAATAACGCATAACGCATAATGCATAACGCATAAAGCGTAACGCATAACGCATAACGCATAAAGCGTAACACATAACGCATAACGCATAATGCACAACGCATAACGAATACAGCAAAACGCATAACGCTTAACGCATAACGCATAACGCATAACGCATAATGCATAACGCATTACGCATAACTTATAACTCATAACTCATAAGGAGTAACGCATAACGCATAAAGCATAACGCATAACGCATAACGCATAAATCATAACGCATAACGCATAACGCATAACGCATAACGCATAACGCATAACGCATAACGCATAACGCATAACGCATAACGCATAACGCATAACGCATAACGCATAACGCATAACGCATAACGCATACCGTATAACGCATAACGCATAACGAATAACGCATAACGCATAACGCATAACGCATAACGCATAACGCATAACGCATAACGCATAACGCATAACGCATAACGCATAACGCATAACGCATACCGTATAACGCATAACGCATAACGCATAACGCATAACGCATAACGCATAACGCATAACGCATAACGCATAACGCATAACGCATAACGCATAACGCATAACGCATAACGCATAACGCATAACGCATAACGCATAACGCATAACTTATAACTCATTACTCATAACGAATAACGCATAACGCATAAGGCATAACGCATAACGCATAACGCATGACGCATAACGCATAAAGCATAACGCATAACGCATAACTTATAACTCATTACTCATAACGCATAACGCATAAAGCATAAAGCATAACGCATAACGCATAACGGATAAAGCATAATGCATAACGCATAACGCAAAACGCATTACGCATAACTTATAACTCATAACTCATAAGGAGTAACGCATAACGCATAAAGCATAACGCATAACGCATAACGCATAAAGCATAACGCATAACGCATAACGCATAACGCATAACGCATAACGCATAACGCATAACGCATAACGCATAACGCATAAAGCATAACGCATAACGCATAACGCATAACGCATAACACATAACGCATAACGCATAATGCACAACGCATTACGAATACAGCAAAACGCATAACGCTTAACGCATAACGGATCACGCATAACGCATAACGCATAATGCATAACGCATAACGCATAACGCATAATGCATAACGCATAAAGCGTAACGCATAACGCATAACGCATAAAGCGTAACACATAACGCATAACGCATAATGCACAACGCATAACGAATACAGCAAAACGCATAACGCTTAACGCATAACGCATAACGCATAACGCATAACGCATAACGCATAACGCATAACGCATAACGCATAACGCAAAACGCATAACGCATAACGCATTACGCATAACGCATAACGCATGACGCATAACGCATAACGCATAACGCATAACGCATAACGCATAACGCATAACGGATCATGCATAACGCATAACGCAAAGCGCATAACGCATAACGCATAACGCATAACGCATAAAGCATAACGCATAACGCATTACGCATAACTTATAACTCATAACTCATAACGAATAACGCATACCGCATTACGCATAACTTATAACTCATAACTCATACGGAGTAACGCATAACGCATAAAGCATAACGCATAACGCATAACGCATAAAGCATAACGCATAACGCATAACTTATAACTCATTACTCATAACGCATAACGCATAAAGCATAACGCATAACGCATAACGGATAAAGCATAATGCATAACGCATAACGCATAAAGCATAACGCATAACGCATAACTTATAACTCATTACTCATAACGAATAACGCATAACGCATAAGGCATAACGCATAACGCATAACGCATGACGCATAACGCATAAAGCATAAAGCATAACGCATAACGCATAACGGATAAAGCATAATGCATAACGCATAACGCATTACGCATTACGCATAACTTATAACTCATAACTCATAACGAATAACGCATAACGCAAAATGCATAACGCATGTCGGATCACGCATAACGCATAACGCATAACGCATAACGCATAACGCATAACGCATAACGCATAACGCATAACGCATAACGCAAAACGCATAACGCATAACGCATAAAGCATAACGCATAACTTATAACTCATTACTCATAACGAATAACGCATAACGCATAACGCATAACGCATAACGCATAACGCATAACGCATAACGCATAACGCATAACGCATAACACATAACGCATAACGCATAATGCACAACGCATTACGAATACAGCAAAACGCATAACGCTTAACGCATAACGGATCACGCATAACGCATAACGCATAATGCATAACGCATAACGCATAACGCATAATGCATAACGCATAAAGCGTAACGCATAACGCATAACGCATAAAGCGTAACACATAACGCATAACGCATAATGCACAACGCATAACGAATACAGCAAAACGCATAACACTTAACGCATAACGCATAACGCATAACGCATAACGCATAACGCATAATGCATAACGCATAACGCATAACGCATAACGCATAACGCATAACGCATAACGCATAACGCATAACGCATAACGCATAACGCATAACGTATAACGCATACCGCATTACGCATAAAGCATAATGCATAACGCATAACGCATAACGCATTACGCATAACTTATAACTCATAACTCATAAGGAGTAACGCATAACGCATAAAGCATAAAGCATAACGCATAACGCATAACGGATAAAGCATAATGCATAACGCGTAACGCATAACGCATTACGCATAACTTATAACTCATAACTCATAACGAATAACGCATAACGCAAAATGCATAACGCATGTCGGATCACGCATAACGCATAACGCATAAAGCATAAATCATACCGCATAACGAATACCGCAAAACGTATATCGCGTAACACGTAACGCATCACGCATAACGCATAACGCATAACGCATAACGCATAACGCATAACGCATAACGCATAACGCATAACGCATAACGCATAACGCATAACGCATAACGCATAACGCATAACGTATTACGTATAACGCATACCGCATTACGCATAACTTATAACTCATAACTCCTACGGAGTAACGCATGACGCATAAAGCATAACGCATAACGCATAACGCATAAAGCATAACGCATAACGCATAACTTATAACTCATTACTCATAACGCATAACGCATAACGCATAAAGCATAACGCATAACGCATAACGCATAAAGCATAACGCATAACGCATAACGTATAACGCATAACGCATAACGCATAACGCATAACGCATAACGCATAAAGCATAACGCATAACGCATAACTTATAACTCATTACTCATAACGAATAACGCATAACGCATAAGGCATAACGCATAACGCATAACGCATAACGCATAACGCATAAAGCATAACGCATAACGCATAACGGATAAAGCATAATGCATAACGCATAACGCATTACGCATTACGGATAACTTATAACTCATAACTCATAACGAATAACGCATAACGCAAAATGCATAACGCATGTCGGATCACGCATAACGCATAACGCATAACGCATAACGGATAAAGCATAATGCATAACGCATAACGAAAAACGCATTACGCATAACTTATAACTCATAACTCATAAGGAGTAACGCATAACGCATAAAGCATAACGCATAACGCATAACGCATAAAGCATAACGCATAACGCATAACGCATAACGCATAACGCATAACGCATAACGCATAACGCATAACGCATAACGCATAACGCATAACGCATAACGCATAAAGCATAACGCATAACGCATACCTTATAACTCATTACTCATAACGAATAACGCATAACGCATAACGCATAACGCATAACGCATAACGCATAACGCATAACGCATAAAGCATAACGCATAACGCATAACGGATAAAGCATAATGCATAACGCATAACGCATTACGCATTACGCATAACTTATAACTCATAACTCATAACGAATAACGCATAACGCAAAATGCATAACGCATGTCGGATCACGCATAACGCATAACGCATAACGCATAACGCATAACGCATAACGCATAACGCATAACGCATAACGCATAACGCATAACGCATAACGCATAACGCATAACGCATAACGCATAACGCATAACGCATAACGCATAACGCATAACGCATAACGCATAAAGCATAACGCATTACGCATAACTTATAACTCATAACTCATAAGGAGTAACGCATAACGCATAAAGCATAACGCATAACGCATAACGCATAACGCATAACGCATAACGCATAACGCATAACGCATAACGCATAACGCATAACGCATAACGCATAACGCATAACGCATAACGCATGACGCATAACGCATAACGCATAACGCATAACGCATAACGCATAACGCATAACGCATAACGCATAACGCATAACGGATCACGCATAACGCATAACGCAAAGCGCATAACGCATAACGCATAACGCATAACGCATAAAGCATAACGCATAACGCATAACGCATAACGCATTACGCATAACTTATAACTCATAACTCATAAGGAGTAACGCATAACGCATAAAGCATAACGCATAACGCATAACGCATAACGCATAACGCATAACGCATAACGCATAACGCATAACGCATAACGCATAACGCATAACGCATAACGCATAACGCATAAAGCATAACGCATTACGCATAACTTATAACTCATAACTCATAAGGAGTAACGCATAACGCATAAAGCATAACGCATAACGCATAACGCATAACGCATAACGCATAACGCATAACGCATAACGCATAACGCATAACGCATAACGCATAACGCATGACGCATAACGCATAACGCATAACGCATAACGCATAACGCATAACGCATAACGCATAACGCATAACGCATAACGCATAACGCATTACGCATAACTTATAACTCATAACTCATAACGAATAACGCATACCGCATTACGCATAACTTATAACTCATAACTCATACGGAGTAACGCATAACGCATAAAGCATAACGCATAACGCATAACGCATAAAGCATAACGCATAACGCATAACTTATAACTCATTACTCATAACGCATAACGCATAACGCATAAAGCATAACGCATAACGCATAACGGATAAAGCATAATGCATAACGCATAACGCAAAACGCATTACGCATAACTTATAACTCATAACTCATAAGGAGTAACGCATAACGCATAAAGCATAACGCATAACGCATAACGCATAAAGCATAACGCATAACGCATAACGCATAACGCATAACGCATAACGCATAACGCATAACGCATAACGCATAACGCATAAAGCATAACGCATAACGCATAACGCATAACGCATAACACATAACGCATAACGCATAAAGCACAACGCATTACGAATACAGCAAAACGCATAACGCTTAACGCATAACGGATCACGCATAACGCATAACGCATAATGCATAACGCATAACGCATAACGCATAATGCATAACGCATAAAGCGTAACGCATAACGCATAACGCATAAAGCGTAACACATAACGCATAACGCATAATGCACAACGCATATCGAATACAGCAAAACGCATAACGCTTAACGCATAACGCATAACGCATAACGCATAACGCATAACGCATAACGCATAACGCATAACGCATAACGCATAACGCATAACGCATAACGCATAACGCATAACGCATAACGCATAACGTATAACGCATACCGCATTACGCATAAAGCATAATGCATAACGCATAACGCATAACGCATTACGCATAACTTATAACTCATTACTCATAAGGAGTAACGCATAACGCATAAAGCATAAAGCATAACGCATAACGCATAACGGATAAAGCATAATGCATAACGCATAACGCATAACGCATTACGCATAACTTATAACTCATAACTCATAACGAATAACGCATAACGCAAAATGCATAACGCATGTCGGATCACGCATAACGCATAACGCATAAAGCATAAATCATAACGCATAACGAATACCGCAAAACGTATATCGCCTAACACATAACGCATCACGCATAACGCATAACGCATAACGCATAACGCATAACGCATAACGAATAACGCATAACGCATAACGCATAACGCATAACGCATAACGCATAACGCATAACGCATAACGCATAACGCATAACGTATTACGTATAACGCATACCGCATTACGCATAACTTATAACTCATAACTCATACGGAGTAACGCATAACGCATAAAGCATAACGCATAACGCATAACGCATAAAGCATAACGCATAACGAATAACTTATAACTCATTACTCATAACGCATAACGCATAACGCATAAAGCATAACGCATAACGCATAACGGATAAAGCATAATGCATAACGCATAACGCAAAACGCATTACGCATAACTTATAACTCATAACTCATAAGGAGTAACGCATAACGCATAAAGCATAACGCATAACGCATAACGCATAAAGCATAACGCATAACGCATAACGCATAACGCATAACGCATAACGCATAACGCATAACGCATAACGCATAACGCATAAAGCATAACGCATAACGCATAACTTATAACTCATTACTCATAACGAATAACGCATAACGCATAAGGCATAACGCATAACGCATAACGCATAACGCATAACGCATAAAGCATAACGCATAACGCATAACGGATAAAGCATAATGCATAACGCATAACGCATTACGCATTACGCATAACTTATAACTCATAACTCATAACGAATAACGCATAACGCATAACGCATAACGCATAACGCATAACGCATAACGCATAACGCATAACGCATAACGCATAACGCATAACGCATAACGCATAAAGCATAACGCATTACGCATAACTTATAACTCATAACTCATAAGGAGTAACGCATAACGCATAAAGCATAACGCATAACGCATAACGCATAACGCATAACGCATAACGCATAACGCATAACGCATAACGCATAACGCATAACGCATAACGCATAACCCATAACGCATAACGCATAACGCATGACGCATAACGCATAACGCATAACGCATAACGCATAACGCATAACGCATAACGCATAACGCATAACGCATAACGGATCACGCATAACGCATAACGCAAAGCGCATAACGCATAACGCATAACGCATAACGCATAAAGCATAACGCATAACGCATAACGCATAACGCATTACGCATAACTTATAACTCATAACTCATAAGGAGTAACGCATAACGCATAAAGCATAACGCATAACGCATAACGCATAACGCATAACGCATAACGCATAACGCATAACGCATAACGCATAACGCATAACGCATAACGCATAACGCATAACGCATAAAGCATAACGCATTACGCATAACTTATAACTCATAACTCATAAGGAGTAACGCATAACGCATAAAGCATAACGCATAACGCATAACGCATAACGCATAACGCATAACGCATAACGCATAACGCATAACGCATAACGCATAACGCATAACGCATAACGCATAACGCATGACGCATAACGCATAACGCATAACGCATAACGCATAACGCATAACGCATAACGCATAACGCATAACGCATAACGCATAACGCATAACGGATCACGCATAACGCATAACGCAAAGCGTATAACGCATAACGCATAACGCATAACGCATAAAGCATAACGCATAACGCATTACGCATAACTTATAACTCATAACTCATAACGAATAACGCATACCGCATTACGCATAACTTATAACTCATAACTCATACGGAGTAACGCATAACGCATAAAGCATAACGCATAACGCATAACGCATAAAGCATAACGCATAACGCATAACTTATAACTCATTACTCATAACGCATAACGCATAACGCATAAAGCATAACGCATAACGCATAACGGATAAAGCATAAAGCATAACGCATAACGCAAAACGCATTACGCATAACTTATAACTCATAACTCATAAGGAGTAACGCATAACGCATAAAGCATAACGCATAACGCATAACGCATAAAGCATAACGCATAACGCATAACGCATAACGCATAACGCATAACGCATAACGCATAACGCATAACGCATAACGCATAAAGCATAACGCATAACGCATAACGCATAACGCATAACACATAACGCATAACGCATAATGCACAACGCATTACGAATACAGCAAAACGCATAACGCTTAACGCATAACGGATCACGCATAACGCATAACGCATAATGCATAACGCATAACGCATAACGCATAATGCATAACGCATAAAGCGTAACGCATAACGCATAACGCATAAAGCGTAACACATAACGCATAACGCATAATGCACAACGCATATCGAATACAGCAAAACGCATAAGGCATAACGCATAAAGCATAACGCATAACGCATAACGCATAACGCATAACGCATAACGCATAACGCATAACGCATAACGCATAACGCATAACGCATAACGCATGACGCATAACGCATAACGCATAACGCATAACGCATAACGCATAACGCATAACGCATAACGCATAACGGATCACGCATAACGCATAACGCAAAGCGCATAACGCATAACGCATAACGCATAACGCATAACGCATAAAGCATAACGCATAACGCATAACGCATAACGCATTACGCATAACTTATAACTCATAACTCATAAGGAGTAACGCATAACGCATAAAGCATAACGCATAACGCATAACGCATAACGCATAACGCATGACGCATAACGCATAACGCATACCGCATAACGCATAACGCATAACGCATAACGCATAACGCATAACGCATAACGCATAACGGATCACGCATAACGGATCACGCATAACGCATAACGCAAAGCGCATAACGCATAACGCATAACGCATAACGCATAAAGCATAACGCATAACGCATAACGCATAACGCATTACGCATAACTTATAACTCATAACTCATAAGGAGTAACGCATAACGCATAAAGCATAACGCATAACGCATAACGCATAACGCATAACGCATTACGCATAACTTATAACTCATAACTCATAAGGAGTAACGCATAACGCATAAAGCATAACGCATAACGCATAACGCATAACGCATAACGCATAACGCATAACGAATAACGCATAACGCAAAATGCATAACGCATGTCGGATCACGCATAACGCATAACGCATAACGCATAACGGATGAAGCATAACGCATAACGCATAACGCATAACGCATAACGCATAACCCCTAACGCATAACGCATAACGCATAACGCATAACGCATAACGTGTAACTAATAACGCATAACGCATAAAGCATAACGCATTACGCATTACGCATAACTTATAACTCATAACTCATAACGAATAACGCATAACGCATAACGCATAACGGATCACGCATAACGCATAACGCAAAGCGCATAACGCATAACGCATAACGCATAACGCATAAAGCATAACGCATAACGCATAACGCATAACGCATTACGCATAACTTATAACTCATAACTCATAAGGAGTAACGCATAACGCATAAAGCATAACGCATAACGCATAACGCATAACGCATAACGCATAACGCATAACGCATAACGCATAACGCATAAAGCATAACGCATAACGCATTACGCATAACTTGTAACTCATAACTCATAACGAATAACGCATACCGCATTACGCATAACTTATAACTCATAACTCATACGGAGTAACGCATAACGCATAAAGCATAACGCATAACGCATAACGCATAAAGCATAACGCATAACGCATAACTTATAACTCATTACTCATAACGCATAACGCATAACGCATAAAGCATAACGCATAACGCATAACGGATAAAGCATAATGCATAACGCATAACGCATAAAGCATAACGCATAACGCATAACGGATAAAGCATAATGCATAACGCATAACGCATTACGCATTACGCATAACTTATAACTCATAACTCATAACGAATAACGCATAACGCAAAATGCATAACGCATGTCGGATCACGCATAACGCATAACGCATAACGCATAACGGATGAAGCATAACGCATAACGCATAACGCCTAACGCATAACGCATAACCCCTAACGCATAACGCATAACGCATAACGCATAACGCATAACGTGTAACTAATAACGCATAACGCATAAAGCATAACGTATAACGCATAACGCATATCGCATAACGCATAACGCATAACGTATAACGCATAACGCATACCGTATAACGCATAACGCATAACGCAAACGTATAACGCACAACGCATAACGCATAACGAACAACGGATAACGCATAACGCATAACGCATAACGCATAACGCATAACGAATACCGCAAAACGTATATCGCCTAACACATAACGGATCACGCATAACGCATAACGCATAACGTATAACGCATAACGCATAACGCATAACACATAACGCATAACGCATAATGCACAACGCATTACGAATACAGCAAAACGCATAACGCTTAACGCATAACGGATCACGCATAACGCATAACGCATAATGCACAACGCATAACGAATACAGCAAAACGCATAACGCTTAACGCATAACGCATAACGCATAACGCATAATGCATAACGCATAACTTATAACTCATAACTCATAAGGAGTAACGCATAACGCATAAAGCATAACGCATAACGCATAACGCATAAATCATAACGCATAACGCATAACGCATAACGCATAACGCATAACGCATAACGCATAACGCATAACGCATAATGCACAACGCATAACGAATACAGCAAAACGCATAACGCTTAACGCATAACGCATAACGCATAACGCATAATGCATAACGCATAACGCATAACGCATAACACATAACGCATAACGCATAATCCACAACGCATTACGAATACAGCAAAACGCATAACGCTTAACGCATAACGGATCACGCATAACGCATAACGCATAATGCATAACGCATAACGCATAACGCATAATGCATAACGCATAAAGCGTAACGCATAACGCATAACGCATAAAGCGTAACACATAACGCATAACGCATAATGCACAACGCATAACGAATACAGCAAAACGCATAACGCTTAACGCATAACGCATAACGCATAACGCATAATGCATAACGCATTACGCATAACTTATAACTCATAACTCATAAGGAGTAACGCATAACGCATAAAGCATAACGCATAACGCATAACGCATAAATCATAACGCATAACGCATAACGCATAACGCATAACGCATAACGCATAACGCATAACGCATAACGCATAACGCATAACGCATAACGCATAACGCATAACGCATAACGCATACCGTATAACGCATAACGCATAACGAATAACGCATAACGCATAACGCATAACGCATAACGCATAACGCATAACGCATAACGCATAACGCATAACGCATAACGCATAACGCATAACGCATACCGTATAACGCATAACGCATAACGCATAACGCATAACGCATAACGCATAACGCATAACGCATAACGCATAACGCATAACGCATAACGCATAACGCATAACGCATAACGCATAACGCATAACGCATAACGCATAACGCATAACGCATAACGCATAACGCATTACGCATAACGCATAACGCATAACGCATGACGCATAACGCATAACGCATAACGCATAACGCATAACGCATAACGGATCACGCATAACGCATAACGCAAAGCGCATAACGCATAACGCATAACGCATAACGCATAAAGCATAACGCATAACGCATTACGCATAACTTATAACTCATAACTCATAACGAATAACGCATACCGCATTACGCATAACTTATAACTCATAACTCATACGGAGTAACGCATAACGCATAAAGCATAACGCATAACGCATAACGCATAAAGCATAACGCATAACGCATAACTTATAACTCATTACTCATAACTCATAACGCATAAAGCATAACGCATAACGCATAACGGATAAAGCATAAAGCATAACGCATAACGCATAAAGCATAACGCATAACGCATAACTTATAACTCATTACTCATAACGAATAACGCATAACGCATAAGGCATAACGCATAACGCATAACGCATGACGCATAACGCATAAAGCATAACGCATAATACACAACGCATAACGAATACAGCAAAACGCATAACGCTTAACGCATAACGCATAACGCATAACGCATAAAGCATAACGCATAACGCATAACGCATAACACATAACGCATAACGCATAATGCACAACGCATTACGAATACAGCAAAACGCATAACGCTTAACGCATAACGGATCACGCATAACGCATAACGCATAATGCATAACTAATAACGCATAACGCATAATGCATAACGCATAAAGCGTAACGCATAACGCATAACGCATAAAGCGTAACACATAACGCATAACGCATAATGCACAACGCATAACGAATACAGCAAAACGCATAACGCTTAACGCATAACGCATAACGGATAACGCATAATGCATAACGCATTACGCATAACTTATAACTCATAACTCATAAGGAGTAACGCATAACGCATAAAGCATAACGCATAACGCATAACGCATAAATCATAACGCATAACGCATAACGCATAACGCATAACGCATAACGCATAACGCATAACGCATAACGCATAACGCATAACGCATAACGCATAACGCATAACGCATAACGCATAACGCATAACGCATACCGTATAACGCATAACGCATAACGAATAACGCATAACGCATAACGCATAACGCATAACGCATAACGCATAACGCATAACGCATAACGCATAACGCATAACGCATAACGCATAACGCATACCGTATAACGCATAACGCATAACGCATAACGCATAACGCATAACGCATAACGCATAACGCATAACGCATAACGCATAACGCATAACGCATAACGCATAACGCATAACGCATAACGCATAACGCATAACGCATAACGCATAACTTATAACTCATTACTCATAACGAATAACGCATAACGCATAAGGCATAACGCATAACGCATAACGCATAACGCATAACGCATAAAGCATAACGCATAACGCATAACTTATAACTCATTACTCATAACGCATAACGCATAAAGCATAAAGCATAACGCATAACGCATAACGGATAAAGCATAATGCATAACGCATAACGCAAAACGCATTACGCATAACTTATAACTCATAACTCATAAGGAGTAACGCATAACGCATAAAGCATAACGCATAACGCATAACGCATAAAGCATAACGCATAACGCATAACGCATAACGCATAACGCATAACGCATAACGCATAACGCATAACGCATAACGCATAAAGCATAACGCATAACGCATAACGCATAACGCATAACACATAACGCATAACGCATAATGCACAACGCATTACGAATACAGCAAAACGCATAACGCTTAACGCATAACGGATCACGCATAACGCATAACGCATAATGCATAACGCATAACGCATAACGCATAATGCATAACGCATAAAGCGTAACGCATAACGCATAACGCATAAAGCGTAACACATAACGCATAACGCATAATGCACAACGCATAACGAATACAGCAAAACGCATAACGCTTAACGCATAACGCATAACGCATAACGCATAACGCATAACGCATAACGCATAACGCATAACGCATAACGCAAAACGCATAACGCATAACGCATTACGCATAACGCATAACGCATGACGCATAACGCATAACGCATAACGCATAACGCATAACGCATAACGCATAACGGATCATGCATAACGCATAACGCAAAGCGCATAACGCATAACGCATAACGCATAACGCATAAAGCATAACGCATAACGCATTACGCATAACTTATAACTCATAACTCATAACGAATAACGCATACCGCATTACGCATAACTTATAACTCATAACTCATACGGAGTAACGCATAACGCATAAAGCATAACGCATAACGCATAACGCATAAAGCATAACGCATAACGCATAACTTATAACTCATTACTCATAACGCATAACGCATAAAGCATAACGCATAACGCATAACGGATAAAGCATAATGCATAACGCATAACGCATAACGCATAACGCATAACGCATAACTTATAACTCATTACTCATAACGAATAACGCATAACGCATAAGGCATAACGCATAACGCATAACGCATGACGCATAACGCATAAAGCATAAAGCATAACGCATAACGCATAACGGATAAAGCATAATGCATAACGCATAACGCATTACGCATTACGCATAACTTATAACTCATAACTCATAACGAATAACGCATAACGCAAAATGCATAACGCATGTCGGATCACGCATAACGCATAACGCATAACGCATAACGCATAACGCATAACGCATAACGCATAACGCATAACGCATAACGCAAAACGCATAACGCATAACGCATAAAGCATAACGCATAACTTATAACTCATTACTCATAACGAATAACGCATAACGCATAACGCATAACGCATAACGCATAACGCATAACGCATAACGCATAACGCATAACGCATAACACATAACGCATAACGCATAATGCACAACGCATTACGAATACAGCAAAACGCATAACGCTTAACGCATAACGGATCACGCATAACGCATAACGCATAATGCATAACGCATAACGCATAACGCATAATGCATAACGCATAAAGCGTAACGCATAACGCATAACGCATAAAGCGTAACACATAACGCATAACGCATAATGCACAACGCATAACGAATACAGCAAAACGCATAACACATAACGCATAACGCATAACGCATAACGCATAACGCATAACGCATAATGCATAACGCATAGCGCATAACGCATAACGCATAACGCATAACGCATAACGCATAACGCATAACGCATAACGCATAACGCATAACGTATAACGCATACCGCATTACGCATAAAGCATAATGCATAACGCATAACGCATAACGCATTACGCATAACTTATAACTCATAACTCATAAGGAGTAACGCATAACGCATAAAGCATAAAGCATAACGCATAACGCATAACGGATAAAGCATAATGCATAACGCGTAACGCATAACGCATTACGCATAACTTATAACTCATAACTCATAACGAATAACGCATAACGCAAAATGCATAACGCATGTCGGATCACGCATAACGCATAACGCATAAAGCATAAATCATACCGCATAACGAATACCGCAAAACGTATATCGCGTAACACATAACGCATCACGCATAACGCATAATGCATAACGCATAACGCATAACGCATAACGCATAACGCATAACGCATAACGCATAACGCATAACGCATAACGCATAACGCATAACGCATAACGTATTACGTATAACGCATACCGCATTACGCATAACTTATAACTCATAACTCCTACGGAGTAACGCATGACGCATAAAGCATAACGCATAACGCATAACGCATAAAGCATAACGCATAACGCATAACTTATAACTCATTACTCATAACGCATAACGCATAACGCATAAAGCATAACGCATAACGCATAACGCATAAAGCATAACGCAGAACGCATAACGTATAACGCATAACGCATAACGCATAACGCATAGCGCATAACGCATAAAGCATAACGCATAACGCATAACTTATAACTCATTACTCATAACGAATAACGCATAACGCATAACGCATAACGCATAACGCATAACGCATAACGCATAACGCATAAAGCATAACGCATAACGCATAACGGATAAAGCATAATGCATAACGCATAACGCATTACGCATTACGGATAACTTATAACTCATAACTCATAACGAATAACGCATAACGCAAAATGCATAACGCATGTCGGATCACGCATAACGCATAACGCATAACGCATAACGGATAAAGCATAATGCATAACGCATAACGAAAAACGCATTACGCATAACTTATAACTCATAACTCATAAGGAGTAACGCATAACGCATAAAGCATAACGCATAACGCATAACGCATAAAGCATAACGCATAACGCATAACGCATAACGCATAACGCATAACGCATAACGCATAACGCATAACGCATAACGCATAACGCATAACGCATAACGCATAAAGCATAACGCATAACGCATACCTTATAACTCATTACTCATAACGAATAACGCATAACGCATAAGGCATAACGCATAACGCATAACGCATAACGCATAACGCATAAAGCATAACGCATAACGCATAACGGATAAAGCATAATGCATAACGCATAACGCATTACGCATTACGCATAACTTATAACTCATAACTCATAACGAATAACGCATAACGCAAAATGCATAACGCATGTCGGATCACGCATAACGCATAACGCATAACGCATAACGCATAACGCATAACGCATAACGCATAACGCATAACGCATAACGCATAACGCATAACGCATAACGCATAACGCATAACGCATAACGCATAACGCATAACGCATAACGCATAACGCATAACGCATAAAGCATAACGCATTACGCATAACTTATAACTCATAACTCATAAGGAGTAACGCATAACGCATAAAGCATAACGCATAACGCATAACGCATAACGCATAACGCATAACGCATAACGCATAACGCATAACGCATAACGCATAACGCATAACGCATAACGCATAACGCATAACGCATGACGCATAACGCATAACGCATAACGCATAACGCATAACGCATAACGCATAACGCATAACGCATAACGCATAACGGATCACGCATAACGCATAACGCAAATCGCATAACGCATAACGCATAACGCATAACGCATAAAGCATAACGCATAACGCATAACGCATAACGCATTACGCATAACTTATAACTCATAACTCATAAGGAGTAACGCATAACGCATAAAGCATAACGCATAACGCATAACGCATAACGCATAACGCATAACGCATAACGCATAACGCATAACGCATAACGCATAACGCATAACGCATAACGCATAACGCATAAAGCATAACGCATTACGCATAACTTATAACTCATAACTCATAAGGAGTAACGCATAACGCATAAAGCATAACGCATAACGCATAACGCATAACGCATAACGCATAACGCATAACGCATAACGCATAACGCATAACGCATAACGCATAACGCATGACGCATAACGCATAACGCATAACGCATAACGCATAACGCATAACGCATAACGCATAACGCATAACGCATAACGCATAACGGATCACGCATAACGCATAACGCAAAGCGCATAACGCATAACGCATAACGCATAACGCATAAAGCATAACGCATAACGCATTACGCATAACTTATAACTCATAACTCATAACGAATAACGCATACCGCATTACGCATAACTTATAACTCATAACTCATACGGAGTAACGCATAACGCATAAAGCATAACGCATAACGCATAACGCATAAAGCATAACGCATAACGCATAACTAATAACTCATTACTCATAACGCATAACGCATAACGCATAAAGCATAACGCATAACGCATAACGGATAAAGCATAATGCATAACGCATAACGCAAAACGCATTACGCATAACTTATAACTCATAACTCATAAGGAGTAACGCATAACGCATAAAGCATAACGCATAACGCATAACGCATAAAGCATAACGCATAACGCATAACGCATAACGCATAACGCATAACGCATAACGCATAACGCATAACGCATAACGCATAAAGCATAACGCATAACGCATAACGCATAACGCATAACACATAACGCATAACGCATAATGCACAACGCATTACGAATACAGCAAAACGCATAACGCTTAACGCATAACGGATCACGCATAACGCATAACGCATAATGCATAACGCATAACGCATAACGCATAATGCATAACGCATAAAGCGTAACGCATAACGCATAACGCATAAAGCGTAACACATAACGCATAACGCATAATGCACAACGCATATCGAATACAGCAAAACGCATAACGCTTAACGCATAACGCATAACTCATAACGCATAACGCATAATGCATAACGCATAGCGCATAACGCATAACGCATAACGCATAACGCATAACGCATAACGCATAACGCATAACGCATAACGTATAACGCATACCGCATTACGCATAAAGCATAATGCATAACGCATAACGCATAACGCATTACGCATAACTTATAACTCATTACTCATAAGGAGTAACGCATAACGCATAAAGCATAAAGCATAACGCATAACGCATAACGGATAAAGCATAATGCATAACGCATAACGCATAACGCATTACGCATAACTTATAACTCATAACTCATAACGAATAACGCATAACGCAAAATGCATAACGCATGTCGGATCACGCATAACGCATAACGCATAAAGCATAAATCATAACGCATAACGAATACCGCAAAACGTATATCGCCTAACACATAACGCATCACGCATAACGCATAACGCATAACGCATAACGCATAACGCATAACGAATAACGCATAACGCATAACGCATAACGCATAACGCATAACGCATAACGCATAACGCATAACGCATAACGCATAACGTATTACGTATAACGCATACCGCATTACGCATAACTTATAACTCATAACTCATAAGGAGTAACGCATAACGCATAAAGCATAACGCATAACGCATAACGCATAAAGCATAACGCATAACGAATAACTTATAACTCATTACTCATAACGCATAACGCATAACGCATAAAGCATAACGCATAACGCATAACGGATAAAGCATAATGCATAACGCATAACGCAAAACGCATTACGCATAACTTATAACTCATAACTCATAAGGAGTAACGCATAACGCATAAAGCATAACGCATAACGCATAACGCATAAAGCATAACGCATAACGCATAACGCATAACGCATAACGCATAACGCATAACGCATAACGCATAACGCATAACGCATAAAGCATAACGCATAACGCATAACTTATAACTCATTACTCATAACGAATAACGCATAACGCATAAGGCATAACGCATAACGCATAACGCATAACGCATAACGCATAAAGCATAACGCATAACGCATAACGGATAAAGCATAATGCATAACGCATAACGCATTACGCATTACGCATAACTTATAACTCATAACTCATAACGAATAACGCATAACGCATAACGCATAACGCATAACGCATAACGCATAACGCATAACGCATAACGCATAACGCATAACGCATAACGCATAACGCATAAAGCATAACGCATTACGCATAACTTATAACTCATAACTCATAAGGAGTAACGCATAACGCATAAAGCATAACGCATAACGCATAACGCATAACGCATAACGCATAACGCATAACGCATAACGCATAACGCATAACGCATAACGCATAACGCATAACGCATAACGCATAACGCATAACGCATGACGCATAACGCATAACGCATAACGCATAACGCATAACGCATAACGCATAACGCATAACGCATAACGCATAACGGATCACGCATAACGCATAACGCAAAGCGCATAACGCATAACGCATAACGCATAACGCATAAAGCATAACGAATAACGCATAAAGCATAACGCATTACGCATAACTTATAACTCATAACTCATAAGGAGTAACGCATAACGCATAAAGCATAACGCATAACGCATAACGCATAACGCATAACGCATAACGCATAACGCATAACGCATAACGCATAACGCATAACGCATAACGCATAACGCATAACGCATAACGCATAAAGCATAACGCATTACGCATAACTTATAACTCATAACTCATAACGAGTAACGCATAACGCATAAAGCATAACGCATAACGCATAACGCATAACGCATAACGCATAACGCATAACGCATAACGCATAACGCATAACGCATAACGCATAACGCATAACGCATGACGCATAACGCATAACGCATAACGCATAACGCATAACGCATAACGCATAACGCATAACGCATAACGCATAACGCATAACGGATCACGCATAACGCATAACGCAAAGCGTATAACGCATAACGCATAACGCATAACGCATAAAGCATAACGCATAACGCATTACGCATAACTTATAACTCATAACTCATAACGAATAACGCATACCGCATTACGCATAACTTATAACTCATAACTCATACGGAGTAACGCATAACGCATAAAGCATAACGCATAACGCATAACGCATAAAGCATAACGCATAACGCATAACTTATAACTCATTACTCATAACGCATAACGCATAACGCATAAAGCATAACGCATAACGCATAACGGATAAAGCATAATGCATAACGCATAACGCAAAACGCATTACGCATAACTTATAACTCATAACTCATAAGGAGTAACGCATAACGCATACAGCATAACGCATAACGCATAACGCATAAAGCATAACGCATAACGCATAACGCATAACGCATAACGCATAACGCATAACGCATAACGCATAACGCATAACGCATAAAGCATAACGCATAACGCATAACGCATAACGCATAACACATAACGCATAACGCATAATGCACAACGCATTACGAATACAGCAAAACGCATAACGCTTAACGCATAACGGATCACGCATAACGCATAACGCATAATGCATAACGCATAACGCATAACGCATAATGCATAACGCATAAAGCGTAACGCATAACGCATAACGCATAAAGCGTAACACATAACGCATAACGCATAATGCACAACGCATATCGAATACAGCAAAACGCATAACGCTTAACGCATAACGCATAACGCATAACGCATAACGCATAATGCATAACGCATAACGCATAACGCATAACGCATAACGCATAACGCATAACGCATAACGCATAACGCATAACGCATAACGTATAACGCATAACGCATTACGCATAAAGCATAATGCATAACGCATAACGCATAACGCATTACGCATAACTTATAACTCATTACTCATAAGGAGTAACGCATAACGCATAAAGCATAAAGCATAACGCATAACATATAACGGATAAAGCATAATGCATAACGCATAACGCATAACGCATTACGCATAACTTATAACTCATAACTCATAACGAATAACGCATAACGCAAAATGCATAACGCATGTCGGATCACGCATAACGCATAACGCATAAAGCATAAATCATAACGCATAACGAATACCGCAAAACGTATATCGCCTAACACATAACGCATCACGCATAACGCATAACGCATAACGCATAACGCATAACGCATAACGCATAACGAATAACGCATAACGCATAACGCATAACGCATAACGCATAACGCATAACGCATAACGCATAACGCATAACGTATTACGTATAACGCATACCGCATTACGCATAACTTATAACTCATAACTCATACGGAGTAACGCATAACGCATAAAGCATAACGCATAACGCATAACGCATAAAGCATAACGCATAACGAATAACTTATAACTCATTACTCATAACGCATAACGCATAACGCATAAAGCATAACGCATAACGCATAACGGATAAAGCATAATGCATAACGCATAACGCAAAACGCATTACGCATAACTTATAACTCATAACTCATAAGGAGTAACGCATAACGCATAAAGCATAACGCATAACGCATAACGCATAAAGCATAACGCATAACGCATAACGCATAACGCATAACGCATAACGCATAACGCATAACGCATAACGCATAACGCATAACGCATAAAGCATAACGCATAACGCATAACTTATAACTCATTACTCATAACGAATAACGCATAACGCATAAGGCATAACGCATAACGCATAACGCATAACGCATAACGCATAAAGCATAACGCATAACGCATAACGGATAAAGCATAATGCATAACGCATAACGCATTACGCATTACGCATAACTTATAACTCATAACTCATAACGAATAACGCATAACGCAAAATGCATAACGCATGTCGGATCACGCATAACGCATAACGCATAACGGATGAAGCATAATGCATAACGCATAACGCAAAACGCATTACGCATAACTTATAACTCATAACTCATAAGGAGTAACGCATAACGCATAAAGCATAACGCATAACCTATAACGCATAAAGCATAACGCATAACGCATAACGCATAACGCATAACGCATAACGCATAACGCATAACGCATAAAGCATAACGCATAACGCATACCTTATAACTCATTACTCATAACGAATAACGCATAACGCATAAGGCATAACGCATAACGCATAACGCATAACGCATAACGCATAAAGCATAACGCATAACGCATAACGGATAAAGCATAATGCATAACGCATAACGCATTACGCATTACGCATAACTTATAACTCATAACTCATAACGAATAACGCATAACGCAAAATGCATAACGCATGTCGGATCACGCATAACGCATAACGCATAACGCATAACGCATAAGGCATAACGCATAACGCATAACGCATAACGCATAACGCATAACGCATAACGCATAACGCATAACGCATAACGCATAAAGCATAACGCATAACTTATAACTCATTACTCATAACGAATAACGCATAACGCATAAGGCATAACGCATAACGCATAACGCATAACGCATAACGCATAAAGCATAACGCATAACGCATAACGCATAACGCATAACGCATAACGCATAACGCATAACGCATAACGCATAACGCATAAAGCATAACGCATTACGCATAACTTATAACTCATAACTCATAAGGAGTAACGCATAACGCATAAAGCATAACGCATAACGCATTACGCATTACGCATAACTTATAACTCATAACTCATAACGAATAACGCATAACGCAAAATGCATAACGCATGTCGGATCACGCATAACGCATAACGCATAACGGATGAAGCATAATGCATAACGCATAACGCAAAACGCATTACGCATAACTTATAACTCATAACTCATAAGGAGTAACGCATAACGCATAAAGCATAACGCATAACCTATAACGCATAAAGCATAACGCATAACGCATAACGCATAACGCATAACGCATAACGCATAACGCATAACGCATAAAGCATAACGCATAACGCATACCTTATAACTCATTACTCATAACGAATAACGCATAACGCATAAGGCATAACGCATAACGCATAACGCATAACGCATAACGCATAAAGCATAACGCATAACGCATAACGGATAAAGCATAATGCATAACGCATAACGCATTACGCATTACGCATAACTTATAACTCATAACTCATAACGAATAACGCATAACGCAAAATGCATAACGCATGTCGGATCACGCATAACGCATAACGCATAACGGATAAAGCATAATGCATAACGCATAACGCATTACGCATTACGCATAACTTATAACTCATAACTCATAACGAATAACGCATAACGCAAAATGCATAACGCATGTCGGATCACGCATAACGCATAACGCATAACGCATAACGCATAAGGCATAACGCATAACGCATAACGCATAACGCATAACGCATAACGCATAACGCATAACGCATAACGCATAAAGCATAACGCAGAACTTATAACTCATTACTCATAACGAATAACGCATAACGCATAAGGCATAACGCATAACGCATAACGCATAACGCATAACGCATAAAGCATAACGCATAACGCATAACGCATAACGCATAACGCATAACGCATAACGCATAACGCATAACGCATAAAGCATAACGCATTACGCATAACTTATAACTCATAACTCATAAGGAGTAACGCATAACGCATAAAGCATAACGCATAACGCATAACGCATAACGCATAACGCATAACGCATAACGCATAACGCATAACGCATAACGCATAACGCATAACGCATGACGCATAACGCATAACGCATAACGCATAACGCATAACGCATAACGCATAACGCATAACGCATAACGCATAACGCATAACGGATCATGCATAACGCATAACGCAAAGCGCATAACGCATAACGCATAACGCATAACGCATAAAGCATAACGCATAACGCATAACGCATAACGCATTACGCATAACTTATAACTCATAACTCATAAGGAGTAACGCATAACGCATAAAGCATAACGCATAACGCATAACGCATAACGCATAACGCATAACGCATAACGCATAACGCATAACGCATAACGCATAACGCATAAAGCATAACGCATTACGCATAACTTATAACTCATAACTCATAAGGAGTAACGCATAACGCATAAAGCATAACGCATAACGCATAACGCATAACGCATAACGCATAACGCATAACGCATAACGCATAACGCATAACGCATAACGCATAACGGATCACGCATAACGCATAACGCAAAGCGCATAACGCATAACGCATAACGCATAACGCATAAAGCATAACGCATAACGCATTACGCATAACTTATAACTCATAACACATAACGAATAACGCATACCGCATTACGCATAACTTATAACTCATAACTCATACGGAGTAACGCATAACGCATAAAGCATAACGCATAACGCATAACGCATAAAGCATAACGCATAACGCATAACTTATAACTCATTACTCATAACGCATAACGCATAACGCATAAAGCATAACGCATAACGCATAACGGATAAAGCATAATGCATAACGCATAACGCAAAACGCATTACGCATAACTTATAACTCATAACTCATAAGGAGTAACGCATAACGCATAAAGCATAACGCATAACGCATAACGCATAACGCATAAAGCATAACGCATAACGCATAACGCATAACGCATAACGCATAACGCATAACGCATAACGCATAACGCATAACGCATAACGCATAACGCATAAAGCATAACGCATAACGCATAACTTATAACTCATTACTCATAACGAATAACGCATAACGCATAAGGCATAAGGCATAACGCATAACGCATAACGCATAACGCATAAAGCATAACGCATAACGCATAACGCATAACGTATTACGTATAACGCATACCGCATTACGCATAACTTATAACTCATAACTCATACGGAGTAACGCATAACGCATAAAGCATAACGCATAACGCATAACGCATATAGCATAACGCATAACGCATAACTTATAACTCATTACTCATAACGCATAAAGCATAACGCATAACGCATAACTTATAACTCATTACTCATAACGAATAACGCATAACGCATAACGCATAACGGATAACCCATATCGCATAACGCATAACGCATAATGCATAACGCATAAAGCATAACGCATAACGCATAACGCATAACCCCTAACGCATAACGCATAACGTATAACGCATACCGCATTACGCATAACTTATAACTCATAACTCATACGGAGTAACGCATAACGCATAAAGCATAACGCATAACGCATAACGCATAAAGCATAACGCATAACGCATAACTTATAACTCATTACTCATAACGCATAACGCATAACGCATAAAGCATAACGCATAACGCATAACGGATAAAGCATAATGCATAACGCATAACGCAAAACGCATTACGCATAACTTATAACTCATAACTCATAAGGAGTAACGCATAACGCATAAAGCATAACGCATAACACATAACGCATAACGCATAAAGCATAACGCATAACGCATAACGCATAACGCATAACGCATAACGCATAACGCATAACGCATAACGCATAACGCATAACGCATAAAGCATAACGCATAACGCATAACTTATAACTCATTACTCATAACGAATAACGCATAACGCATAAGGCATAAGGCATAACGCATAACGCATAACGCATAACGCATAAAGCATAACGCATAACGCATAACGCATAACGTATTACGTATAACGCATAGCGCATTACGCATAACTTATAACTCATAACTCATACGGAGTAACGCATAACGCATAAAGCATAACGCATAACGCATAACGCATAAAGCATAACGCATAACGCATAACTTATAACTCATTACTCATAACGCATAAAGCATAACGCATAACGCATAACTTATAACTCATTACTCATAACGAATAACGCATAACGCATAACGGATAACCCATATCGCATAACGCATAACGCATAATGCATAACGCATAAAGCATAACGCATAACGCATAACGCATAACCCCTAACGCATAACGCATAACGTATAACTCATAACGCATAACGCATAACGCATAACGCCTAACGCATAACGCATAACCCCTAACGCATAACGCATAACGCATAACGCATAACGCATAACGTGTAACTAATAACGCATAACGCATAAAGCATAACGTATAACGCATAACGCATATCGCATAACGCATAACGCATAACGTATAACGCATAACGCATACCGTATAACGCATAACGCATAACGCAAACGTATAACCCACAACGCATAACGCATAACGAACAACGGATAACACATAACGCATAACGCATAATGCACAACGCATAACGAATACAGCAAAACGCATAACGCTTAAAGCATAACGCATAACGCATAACGCATAATGCATAACGCATAGCGCATAACGCATAACGCATAACGCATAACGCATAACGCATAACGCATAACGCATAACGCATAACGCATAACGCATAACGCATAACGTATAACGCATACCGCATTACGCATAAAGCATAATGCATAACGCATAACGCATAACGCATTACGCATAACTTATAACTCATAACTCATAAGGAGTAACGCATAACGCATAAAGCATAACGCATAACGCATAACGCAAAATGCATAACGCATGTCGGATCACGCATAACGCATAACGCATAACGCATAACGCATAACGCATAACGCATAACGCATAACGCATAACGCATAACGCATAACGCATAACGCATAAAGCATAACGCATAACTTATATCTCATTACTCATAACGAATAACGCATAACGCATAACGCATAACGCATAACGCATAACGCATAACGCATAACGCATAACGCATTACGCATAACTTATAACTCATAACTCATAAGGAGTAACGCATAACGCATAAAGCATAACGCATAACGCATAACGCATAACGCATAACGCATAACGCATAACGCATAACGCATAACGCATAACGCATAACGCATAACGCATAACGTATAACGCATACCGCATTACGCATAAAGCATAATGCATAACGCATAACGCATAACGCATTACGCATAACCTATAACTCATAACTCATAAGGAGTAACGCATAACGCATAAAGCATAACGCATAACGCATAACGCATAAATCATAACGCATAACGCATAACGCATAACGCATAACGCATAACGCATAACGCATAACGCATAACGCATAACGCATAACGCATAACGCATAACGCATAACGCATAACGTATTACGTATAACGCATACCGCATTACGCATAACTTATAACTCATAACTCATACGGAGTAACGCATAACGCATAAAGCATAACGCATAACGCATAACGCATAAAGCATAACGCATAACGCATAACTTATAACTCATTACTCATAACGCATAAAGCATAACGCCTAACGCATAACTTATAACTCATTACTCATAACGAATAACGCATAACGCATAACGCATAACGGATAACCCATATCGCATAACGCATAACGCATAACGCATAACGCATAACCCCTAACGCATAACGCATAACGTATAACTCATAACGCATAACGCATAACGCATAACGCCTAACGCATAACGCATAACCCCTAACGCATAACGCATAACGCATAACGCATAACGCATAACGTGTAACTAATAACGCATAACGCATAACGCATAACGTATAACGCATAACGCATAACGCATAACGCATAACGCATAACGTATAACGCATAACGCATACCGTATAACGCATAACGCATAACGCAAACGTATAACGCACAACGCATAACGCATAACGAACAACGGATAACACATAACGCATAACGCATAATGCACAACGCATAACGAATACAGCAAAACGCATAACGCTTAACGCATAACGCATAACGCATAACGCATAATGCATAACGCATAACGCATAACGCATAACGCATAACGCATAACGCATAATGCATAACGCATAGCGCATAACGCATAACGCATAACGCATAACGCATAACGTATAACGCATACCGCATTACGCATAAAGCATAATGCATAACGCATAACGCATAACGCATTACGCATAACTTATAACTCATAACTCATAAGGAGTAACGCATAACGCATAAAGCATAACGCATAACGCATAACGCATAAATCATAACGCATAACGCATAACGCATAACGCATAACGCATAACGCATAACGCATAACGCATAACGCATAACGCATAACGCATAACGCATAACGCATAACGCATAACGCATAACGCATAACGCATAACTTATAACTCATTACTCATAACGAATAACGCATAACGCATAAGGCATAACGCATAAGGCATAACTCATAACGCTTAAAGCATAACGCATAACGCATAACGCATAACGCATAACGCATAACGCATAACGCATAACGCATAACGCATAACGCATAACGCATAACGCATAACGCATAACGCATAACGCATAACGCATAACGCATAACGCATTACGCATAACGCATAACGCATGACGCATAACGCATAACGCATAACGCATAACGCATAACGCATAACGGATCACGCATAACGCATAACGCAAAGCGCATAACGCATAACGCATAACGGATAAAGCATAATGCATAACGCATAACGCATTACGCATTACGCATAACTTATAACTCATAACTCATAACGAATAACGCATAACGCAAAATGCATAACGCATGTCGGATCACGCATAACGCATAACGCATAACGCATAACGCATAACGCATAACGCATAACGCATAACGCATAACGCATAACGCATAAAGCATAACGCATTACGCATAACTTATAACTCATAACTCATAAGGAGTAACGCATAACGCATAAAGCATAACGCATAACGCATAACGCATAACGCATAACGCATAACGCATAACGCATAACGCATAACGCATAACGCATAACGTATAACGCATACCGCATTACGCATAAAGCATAATGCATAACGCATAACGCATAACGCATTACGCATAACCTATAACTCATAACTCATAAGGAGTAACGCATAACGCATAAAGCATAACGCATAACGCATAACGCATAAATCATAACGCATAACGCATAACGCATAACTTATAACTTATTACTCATAACGAATAACGCATAACGCATAACGGATAACCCATATCGCATAACGCATAACGCATAATGCATAACGCATAAAGCATAACGCATAACCCCTAACGCATAACGCATAACGTATAACTCATAACGCATAACGCATAACGCATAACGCCTAACGCATAACGCATAACCCCTAACGCATAACGCATAACGCATAACGCATAACGCATAACGTGTAACTAATAACGCATAACGCATAAAGCATAACGTATAACGCATAACGCATATCGCATAACGCATAACGCATAACGCATAACGCATAACGCATAACGCATAACGCATAACGCATAACGCATAACGCATAACGCATAACGCATAACGTATAACGCATACCGCATTACGCATAAAGCATAATGCATAACGCATAACGCATAACGCATTACGCATAACTTATAACTCATAACTCATAAGGAGTAACGCATAACGCATAAAGCATAACGCATAACGCATAACGCAAAATGCATAACGCATGTCGGATCACGCATAACGCATAACGCATAACGCATAACGCATAACGCATAACGCATAACGCATAACGCATAACGCATAACGCATAACGCATAACGCATAAAGCATAACGCATAACTTATATCTCATTACTCATAACGAATAACGCATAACGCATAACGCATAACGCATAACGCATAACGCATAACGCATAAAGCATAACGCATTACGCATAACTTATAACTCATAACTCATAAGGAGTAACGCATAACGCATAATGCATAACGCATAACGCATAACGCATAACGCATAACGCATAACGCATAACGCATAACGCATAACGCATAACGCATAACGCATAACGCATAACGTATAACGCATACCGCATTACGCATAAAGCATAATGCATAACGCATAACGCATAACGCATTACGCATAACCTATAACTCATAACTCATAAGGAGTAACGCATAACGCATAAAGCATAACGCATAACGCATAACGCATAAATCATAACGCATAACGCATAACGCATAACGCATAACGCATAACGCATAACGCATAACGCATAACGCATAACGCATAACGCATAACGCATAACGCATAACGCATAACGTATTACGTATAACGCATACCGCATTACGCATAACTTATAACTCATAACTCATACGGAGTAACGCATAACGCATAAAGCATAACGCATAACGCATAACGCATAAAGCATAACGCATAACGCATAACTTATAACTCATTACTCATAACGCATAAAGCATAACGCCTAACGCATAACTTATAACTCATTACTCATAACGAATAACGCATAACGCATAACGCATAACGGATAACCCATATCGCATAACGCATAACGCATAACGCATAACGCATAACCCCTAACGCATAACGCATAACGTATAACTCATAACGCATAACGCATAACGCATAACGCATAACGCATAACGCATAACCCCTAACGCATAACGCATAACGCATAACGCATAACGCATAACGTGTAACTAATAACGCATAACGCATAAAGCATAACGTATAACGCATAACGCATATCGCATAACGCATAACGCATAACGTATAACGCATAACGCATACCGTATAACGCATAACGCATAACGCAAACGTATAACGCACAACGCATAACGCATAACGAACAACGGATAACACATAACGCATAACGCATAATGCACAACGCATAACGAATACAGCAAAACGCATAACGCTTAAAGCATAACGCATAACGCATAACGCATAATGCATAACGCATAGCGCATAACGCATAACGCATAACGCATAACGCATAATGCATAACGCATAACGCATAACGCATAACGCATAACGCATAACGCATAACGTATAACGCATACCGCATTACGCATAAAGCATAATGCATAACGCATAACGCATAACGCATTACGCATAACTTATAACTCATAACTCATAAGGAGTAACGCATAACGCATAAAGCATAACGCATAACGCATAACGCATAAATCATAACGCATAACGCATAACGCATAACGCATAACGCATAACGCATAACGCATAACGCATAACGCATAACGCATAACGCATAACGCATAACGCATAACGCATAACGCATAACGCATAACGCATAACTTATAACTCATTACTCATAACGAATAACGCATAACGCATAAGGCATAACGCATAAGGCATAACGCATAACGCATAACGCATAACGCATAACGCATAACGTATAACGCATACCGCATTACGCATAAAGCATAATGCATAACGCATAACGCATAACGCATTACGCATAACCTATAACTCATAACTCATAAGGAGTAACGCATAACGCATAAAGCATAACGCATAACGCATAACGCATAAATCATAACGCATAACGCATAACGCATAACTTATAACTTATTACTCATAACGAATAACGCATAACGCATAACGGATAACCCATATCGCATAACGCATAACGCATAATGCATAACGCATAAAGCATAACGCATAACCCCTAACGCATAACGCATAACGTATAACTCATAACGCATAACGCATAACGCATAACGCCTAACGCATAACGCATAACCCCTAACGCATAACGCATAACGCATAACGCATAACGCATAACGTGTAACTAATAACGCATAACGCATAAAGCATAACGTATAACGCATAACGCATATCGCATAACGCATAACGCATAACGTATAACGCATAACGCATACCGTATAACGCATAACGCATAACGCAAACGTATAACGCACAACGCATAACGCATAACGAACAACGGATAACACATAACGCATAACGCATAATGCACAACGCATAACGAATACAGCAAAACGCATAACGCTTAAAGCATAACGCATAACGCATAACGCATAATGCATAACGCATAGCGCATAACGCATAACGCATAACGCATAACGCATAACGCATAACGCATAACGCATAACGCATAACGCATAACGCATAACGTATAACGCATACCGCATTACGCATAAAGCATAATGCATAACGCATAACGCATAACGCATTACGCATAACTTATAACTCATAACTCATAAGGAGTAACGCATAACGCATAAAGCATAACGCATAACGCATAACGCAAAATGCATAACGCATGTCGGATCACGCATAACGCATAACGCATAACGCATAACGCATAACGCATAACGCATAACGCATAACGCATAACGCATAACGCATAACGCATAACGCATAACGCATAACGCATAACGCATAACGCATAAAGCATAACGCATAACTTATATCTCATTACTCATAACGAATAACGCATAACGCATAACGCATAACGCATAACGCATAACGCATAACGCATAAAGCATAACGCATTACGCATAACTTATAACTCATAACTCATAAGGAGTAACGCATAACGCATAAAGCATAACGCATAACGCATAACGCATAACGCATAACGCATAACGCATAACGCATAACGCATAACGCATAACGCATAACGTATAACGCATACCGCATTACGCATAAAGCATAATGCATAACGCATAACGCATAACGCATTACGCATAACCTATAACTCATAACTCATAAGGAGTAACGCATAACGCATAAAGCATAACGCATAACGCATAACGCATAAATCATAACGCATAACGCATAACGCATAACGCATAACGCATAACGCATAACGCATAACGCATAACGCATAACGCATAACGCATAACGTATTACGTATAACGCATACCGCATTACGCATAACTTATAACTCATAACTCATACGGAGTAACGCATAACGCATAAAGCATAACGCATAACGCATAACGCATAAAGCATAACGCATAACGCATAACTTATAACTCATTACTCATAACGCATAAAGCATAACGCATAACGCATAACTTATAACTCATTACTCATAACGAATAACGCATAACGCATAACGCATAACGGATAACCCATATCGCATAACGCATAACGCATAATGCATAACGCATAAAGCATAACGCATAACGCATAACGCATAACCCCTAACGCATAACGCATAACGTATAACTCATAACGCATAACGCATAACGCATAACGCCTAACGCATAACGCATAACCCCTAACGCATAACGCATAACGCATAACGCATAACGCATAACGTGTAACTAATAACGCATAACGCATAAAGCATAACGTATAACGCATAACGCATATCGCATAACGCATAACGCATAACGTATAACGCATAACGCATACCGTATAACGCATAACGCATAACGCAAACGTATAACGCACAACGCATAACGCATAACGAACAACGGATAACACATAACGCATAACGCATAATGCACAACGCATAACGAATACAGCAAAACGCATAACGCTTAAAGCATAACGCATAACGCATAACGCATAATGCATAACGCATAGCGCATAACGCATAACGCATAACGCATAACGCATAATGCATAACGCATAACGCATAACGCATAACGCATAACGCATAACGCATAACGTATAACGCATACCGCATTACGCATAAAGCATAATGCATAACGCATAACGCATAACGCATTACGCATAACTTATAACTCATAACTCATAAGGAGTAACGCATAACGCATAAAGCATAACGCATAACGCATAACGCATAAATCATAACGCATAACGCATAACGCATAACGCATAACGCATAACGCATAACGCATAACGCATAACGCATAACGCATAACGCATAACGCATAACGCATAACGCATAACGCATAACGCATAACGCATAACGCATAACGCATACCGTATAACGCATAACGCATAACGAATAACGCATAACGCATAACGCATAACGCATAACGCATAACGCATAACGCATAACGCATAACGCATAACGCATAACGCATAACGCATAACGCATACCGTATAACGCATAACGCATAACGCATAACGCATAACGCATAACGCATAACGCATAACGCATAACGCATAACGCATAACGCATAACGCATAACGCATAACGCATAAAGCATAACGCATAACGCATAACTTATAACTCATTACTCATAACGAATAACGCATAACGCATAAGGCATAACGCATAAGGCATAACTCATAACGCATAAAGCATAACGCATAACGCATAACGCATAACGCATAACGCATAACGCATAACGCATAACGCATAACGCATAACGCATAACGCATAACGCATAACGCATAACGCATAACGCATAACGCATAACGCATAACGCATAACGCATAACGCATTACGCATAACGCATAACGCATGACGCATAACGCATAACGCATAACGCATAACGCATAACGCATAACGGATCACGCATAACGCATAACGCAAAGCGCATAACGCATAACGCATAACGCATAACGCATAAAGCATAACGCATAACGCATTACGCATAACTTATAACTCATAACTCATAACGAATAACGCATACCGCATTACGCATAACTTATAACTCATAACTCATACGGAGTAACGCATAACGCATAAAGCATAACGCATAACGCATAACGCATAAAGCATAACGCATAACGCATAATTTATAACTCATTACTCATAACGCATAACGCATAACGCATAAAGCATAACGCATAACGCATAACGGATAAAGCATAATGCATAACGCATAACGCATAAAGCATAACGCATAACGCATAACTTATAACTCATTACTCATAACGAATAACGCATAACGCATAAGGCATAACGCATAACGCATAACGCATAACGCATAAAGCATAACGCATAACGCATAACGGATAAAGCATAATGCATAACGCATAACGCATTACGCATTACGCATAACTTATAACTCATAACTCATAACGAATAACGCATAACGCAAAATGCATAACGCATGTCGGATCACGCATAACGCATAACGCATAACGCATAACGCATAACGCATAACGCATAACGCATAACGCATAACGCATAAAGCATAACGCATTACGCATAACTTATAACTCATAACTCATAAGGAGTAACGCATAACGCATAAAGCATAACGCATAACGCATAACGCATAACGCATAACGCATAACGCATAACGCATAACGCATAACGCATAACGCATAACGCATAACGCATAACGTATAACGCATACCGCATTACGCATAAAGCATAATGCATAACGCATAACGCATAACGCATTACGCATAACCTATAACTCATAACTCATAAGGAGTAACGCATAACGCATAAAGCATAACGCATAACGCATAACGCATAAATCATAACGCATAACGCATAACGCATAACGCATAACGCATAACGCATAACGCATAACGCATAACGCATAACGCATAACGCATAACGCATAACGCATAACGCATAACGCATAACGTATTACGTATAACGCATACCGCATTACGCATAACTTATAACTCATAACTCATACGGAGTAACGCATAACGCATAAAGCATAACGCATAACGCATAACGCATAAAGCATAACGCATAACGCATAACTTATAACTCATTACTCATAACGCATAAAGCATAACGCATAACGCATAACTTATAACTCATTACTCATAACGAATAACGCATAACGCATAACGCATAACGGATAACCCATATCGCATAACGCATAACGCATAATGCATAACGCATAAAGCATAACGCATAACGCATAACGCATAACCCCTAACGCATAACGCATAACGTATAACTCATAACGCATAACGCATAACGCATAACGCCTAACGCATAACGCATAACCCCTAACGCATAACGCATAACGCATAACGCATAACGCATAACGTGTAACTAATAACGCATAACGCATAAAGCATAACGTATAACGCATAACGCATATCGCATAACGCATAACGCATAACGTATAACGCATAACGCATACCGTATAACGCATAACGCATAACGCAAACGTATAACGCACAACGCATAACGCATAACGAACAACGGATAACACATAACGCATAACGCATAATGCACAACGCATAACGAATACAGCAAAACGCATAACGCTTAAAGCATAACGCATAACGCATAACGCATAATGCATAACGCATAGCGCATAACGCATAACGCATAACGCATAACGCATAATGCATAACGCATAACGCATAACGCATAACGCATAACGCATAACGCATAACGTATAACGCATAACGCATTACGCATAAAGCATAATGCATAACGCATAACGCATAACGCATTACGCATAACTTATAACTCATAACTCATAAGGAGTAACGCATAACGCATAAAGCATAACGCATAACGCATAACGCATAAATCATAACGCATAACGCATAACGCATAACGCATAACGCATAACGCATAACGCATAACGCATAACGCATAACGCATAACGCATAACGCATAACGCATAACGCATAACGCATAACGCATAACGCATAACGCATACCGTATAACGCATAACGCATAACGAATAACGCATAACGCATAACGCATAACGCATAACGCATAACGCATAACGCATAACGCATAACGCATAACGCATAACGCATAACGCATAACGCATAACGCATACCGTATAACGCATAACGCATAACGCATAACGCATAACGCATAACGCATAACGCATAACGCATAACGCATAACGCATAACGCATAACGCATAAAGCATAACGCATAACGCATAACTTATAACTCATTACTCATAACGAATAACGCATAACGCATAAGGCATAACGCATAAGGCATAACTCATAACGCATAAAGCATAACGCATAACGCATAACGCATAACGCATAACGCATAACGCATAACGCATAACGCATAACGCATAACGCATAACGCATAACGCATAACGCATAACGCATAACGCATAACGCATAACGCATAACGCATAACGCATAACGCATAACGCATAACGCATAACGCATTACGCATAACGCATAACGCATGACGCATAACGCATAACGCATAACGCATAACGCATAACGCATAACTTATAACTCATTACTCATAACGCATAACGCATAACGCATAAAGCATAACGCATTACGCATAACTTATAACTCATAACTCATAACGAATAACGCATACCGCATTACGCATAACTTATAACTCATAACTCATACGGAGTAACGCATAACGCATAAAGCATAACGCATAACGCATAACGCATAAAGCATAACGCATAACGCATAAAGCATAACGCATAACGCATACCTTATAACTCATTACTCATAACGAATAACGCATAACGCATAAGGCATAACGCATAACGCATAACGCATAACGCATAACGCATAAAGCATAACGCATAACGCATAACGGATAAAGCATAATGCATAACGCATAACGCATTACGCATTACGCATAACTTATAACTCATAACTCATAACGAATAACGCATAACGCAAAATGCATAACGCATGTCGGATCACGCATAACGCATAACGCATAACGCATAACGCATAACGCATAACGCATAACGCTTAACGCATAAAGCATAACGCATAACGCATAACGCATAAAGCATAACGCAAAACGCATAACTTATAACTCATTACTCATAACGCATAACGCATAACGCATAAAGCATAACGCATAACGCATAACGGATAAAGCATAATGCATAACGCATAACGCATAAAGCATAACGCATAACGCATAACTTATAACTCATTACTCATAACGAATAACGCATAACGCATAACGCATAACGCATAACGCATAACGCATAACGCATAACGCATAACGCATAACGCATGCCGTATAACGCATAACGCATAACGAATAACGCATAACGCATAACGCATAACGCATAACGCATAACGCATAACGCATAACGCATAACGCATAACGCATAACGCATAACGCATAACGCATAACGCATACCGTATAACGCATAACGCATAACGCATACGCATAACGCATAACGCATAACGCATAACGCATAACGCATAACGCATAACGCATAACGCATAACGCATAACGCATAACGCATAAAGCATAACGCATAACGCATAACTTATAACTCATTACTCATAACGAATAACGCATAACGCATAAGGCATAACGCATAAGGCATAACTCATAACGCATAAAGCATAACGCATAACGCATAACGCATAACGCATAACGCATAACGCATAACGCATAACGCATAACGCATAACGCATAACGCATAACGCATAACGCATAACGCATAACGCATAACGCATAACGCATAACGCATAACGCATAACGCATAACGCATAACGCATTACGCATAACGCATAACGCATGACGCATAACGCATAACGCATAACGCATAACGCATAACGCATAACGCATAACGGATAACGCATAACGCATAACGCAAAGCGCATAACGCATAACGCATAACGCATAACGCATAAAGCATAACGCATAACGCATTACGCATAACTTATAACTCATAACTCATAACGAATAACGCATACCGCATTACGCATAACTTATAACTCATAACTCATACGGAGTAACGCATAACGCATAAAGCATAACGCATAACGCATAACGCATAAAGCATAACGCATAACGCATAACTTATAACTCATTACTCATAACGCATAACGCATAAAGCATAACGCATAACGCATAACGGATAAAGCATAATGCATAACGCATAACGCATAAAGCATAACGCATAACGCATAACTTATAACTCATTACTCATAACGAATAACGCATAACGCATAAGGCATAACGCATAACGCATAACGCATAACGCATAACGCATAACGCATAAAGCATAACGCATAACGCATAACGGATAAAGCATAATGCATAACGCATAACGCATTACGCATTACGCATAACTTATAACTCATAACTCATAACGAATAACGCATAACGCAAAATGCATAACGCATGTCGGATCACGCATAACGCATAACGCATAACGCATAGCGCATAACGCATAACGCATAACGCATAACGCATAACGCATAACGCATAACGCATAACGCATAACGCATAACGCATAACGTATAACGCATACCGCATAACGCATAATGCATAACGCATAACGCATAACGCATAATGCATAACGCATAAAGCGTAACGCATAACGCATAACGCATAACGCATAACGCATAACGCATAACGCATAACGCATAACGCATAACGCATAAAGCATAACGCATTACACATAACTTATAACTCATAACTCATAAGGAGTAACGCATAACGCATAAAGCATAACGCATAACGCATAACGCATAACGCATAACGCATAACGCATAACGCATAACGCATAACGTATAACGCATACCGCATTACGCATAAAGCATAATGCATAACGCATAACGCATAACGCATTACGCATAACTTATAACTCATAACTCATAAGGATTAACGCATAACGCATAAAGCATAACGCATAACGCATAACGCATAAATCATAACGCATAACGCATAACGCATAACGCATAACGCATAACGCATAACGCATAACGCATAACGCATAACGCATAACGCATAACGCATAACGCATAACGCATAACGCATAACGCATAACGCATAACGCATAACGCATAACGCATACCGTATAACGCATAACGCATAACGAATAACGCATAACGCATAACGCATAACGCATAACGCATAACGCATAACGCATGACGCATAACGCATAACGCATAACGCATAACGCATAACGCATACCGTATAACGCATAACGCATAACGCATAACGCACAACGCATAACGCATAACGCATAACGCATAACGCATAACGCATAACGCATAACGCATAACGCATAACGCATAACGCATAAAGCATAACGCATAACGCATAACTTATAACTCATTACTCATAACGAATAACGCATAACGCATAAGGCATAACGCATAAGGCATAACTCATAACGCATAAAGCATAACGCATAACGCATAACGCATAACGCATAACGCATAACGCATAACGCATAACGCATAACGCATAACGCATAACGCATTACGCATAACGCATAACGCATGACGCATAACGCATAACGCATAATGCATAACGCATAACGCATAACGCATAACGGATCACGCATAACGCATAACGCAAAGCGCATAACGCATAACGCATAACGCATAACGCATAAAGCATAACGCATAACGCATTACGCATAACTTATAACTCATAACTCATAACGAATAACGCATACCGCATTACGCATAACTTATAACTCATAACTCATACGGAGTAACGCATAACGCATAAAGCATAACGCATAACGCATAACGCATAAAGCATAACGCATAACGCATAACTTATAACTCATTACTCATAACGCATAACGCATAACGCATAAAGCATAACGCATAACGTATAACGGATAAAGCATAATGCATAACGCATAACGCATAAAGCATAACGCATAACGCATAACTTATAACTCATTACTCATAACGAATAACGCATAACGCATAAGGCATAACGCATAACGCATAACGCATAACGCATAACGCATAAAGCATAACGCATAACGCATAACGGATAAAGCATAATGCATAACGCATAACGCATTACGCATTACGCATAACTTATAACTCATAACTCATAACGAATAACGCATAACGCAAAATGCATAACGCATGTCGGATCACGCATAACGCATAACGCATAACGCATAACGCATAACGCATAACGCATAACGCATAACGCATAACGCATAACGCATAACGCATAACGCATAAAGCATAACGCATAACTTATAACTCATTACTCATAACGAATAACGCATAACGCATAACGCATAACGCATAACGCATAAGGCATAACGCATAACGCATAACGCATAAAGCATAACGCATTACGCATAACTTATAACTCATAACTCATAAGGAGTAACGCATAACGCATAAAGCATAACGCATAACGCATAACGCATAACGCATAACGCATAACGCATAACGCATAACGCATAACGCATAACGCATAACGCATAACGCATAACGCATAACGCATAACGCATAACGCATAACGCATAACGCATGACGCATAACGCATAACGCATAACGCATAACGCATAACGCATAACGCATAACGCATAACGGATCACGCATAACGCATAACGCAAAGCGCATAACGCATAACGCATAACGCATAACGCATAACGCATAACGCATAAAGCATAACGCATAACGCATAACGCATAACGCATTACGCATAACTTATAACTCATAACTCATAAGGAGTAACGCATAACGCATAAAGCATAACGCATAACGCATAACGCATAACGCATAACGCATAACGCATAACGCATAACGCATAACGCATAACGCATAACGCATAACGCATAAAGCATAACGCATTACGCATAACTTATAACTCATAACTCATAAGGAGTAACGCATAACGCATAAAGCATAACGCATAACGCATAACGCATAACGCATAACGCATAACGCATAACGCATAACGCATAACGCATAACGCATAACGCATAACGCATAACGCATGACGCATAACGCATAACGCATAACGCATAACGCATAACGCATAACGCATAACGCATAACGCATAACGGATCACGCATAACGCATAACGCAAAGCGCATAACGCATAACGCATAACGCATAACGCATAAAGCATAACGCATAACGCATTACGCATAACTTATAACTCATAACTCATAACGAATAACGCATACCGCATTACGCATAACTTATAACTCATAACTCATACGGAGTAACGCATAACGCATAAAGCATAACGCATAACGCATAACGCATAAAGCATAACGCATAACGCATAACTTATAACTCATTACTCATAACGCATAACGCATAACGCATAACGCATAACGCATAACGCATAACGCATAACGCATAACGCATAACGCATAACGGATCACGCATAACGCATAACGCAAAGCGCATAACGCATAACGCATAACGCATAACGCATAAAGCATAACGCATAACGCATAACGCATAACGCATTACGCATAACTTATAACTCATAACTCATAAGGAGTAACGCATAACGCATAAAGCATAACGCATAACGCATAACGCATAACGCATAACGCATAACGCATAACGCATAACGCATAACGCATAACGCATAACGCATAAAGCATAACGCATTACGGATAACTTATAACTCATAACTCATAAGGAGTAACGCATAACGCATAAAGCATAACGCATAACGCATAACGCATAACGCATAACGCATAACGCATAACGCATGACGCATAACGCATAACGCATAACGCATAACGCATAACGCATAACGCATAAAGCGTAACACATAACGCATAACGCATAATGCACAACGCATAACGAATACAGCAAAACGCATAACGCTTAACGCATAACGCATAACGCATAACGCATAATGCATAACGCATAGCGCATAACGCATAACGCATAACGCATAACGCATAACGCATAACGCATAACGCACAACGCATAACACATAACGCATAACGCATAATGCACAACGCATTACGAATACAGCAAAACGAATAACGCTTAACGCATAACGGATCACGCATAAGGCATAACGCATAATGCATAACGCATAACGCATAACGCATAATGCATAACGCATAAAGCGTAACGCATAACGCATAACGCATAAAGCGTAACACATAACGCATAACGCATAATGCACAACGCATAACGAATACAGCAAAACGCATAACGCTTAACGCATAACGCATAACGCATAACGCATAATGCATAACGCATAGCGCATAACGCATAACGCATAACGCATAACGCATAACGCATAACGCATAACGCATAACGCATAACGTATAACGCATACCGCATTACGCATAAAGCATAATGCATAACGCATAACGCATAACGCATTACGCATAACTTATAACTCATAACTCATAAGGAGTAACGCATAACGCATAAAGCATAACGCATAACGCATAACGCATAAATCATAACGCATAACGCATAACGCATAACGCATAACGCATAACGCATGACGCATAACGCATAACGCATAACGCATAACGCATAACGCATACCGTATAACGCATAACGCATAACGCATAACGCACAACGCATAACGCATAACGCATAACGCATAACGCATAACGCATAACGCATAACGCATAACGCATAACGCATAAAGCATAACGCATAACGCATAACTTATAACTCATTACTCATAACGAATAACGCATAACGCATAAGGCATAACGCATAAGGCATAACTCATAACGCCTAAAGCATAACGCATAACGCATAACGCATAACGCATAACGCATAACGCATAACGCATAACGCATGACGCATAACGCATAACGCATAACGCATAACGCATAACGCATAACGCATAACACATAACGCATAACGCATAACGCATAACGCATAACGCATAACGCAAAGCGCATAACGCATAACGCATAACGCATAACGCATAACGCATAAAGCATAACGCATAACGCATAACGCATAACGCATTACGCATAACTTATAACTCATAACTCATAAGGAGTAACGCATAACGCATAAAGCATAACGCATAACGCATAACGCATAACGCATAACGCATAACGCATAACGCATAACGCATAACGCATAACGCATAACGCATAACGCATAACGCATAAAGCATAACGCATTACGCATAACTTATAACTCATAACTCATAAGGAGTAACGCATAACGCATAAAGCATAACGCATAACGCATAACGCATAACGCATAACGCACAACGCATAACGCATAACGGATCACGCATAACGCATAACGCAAAGCGCATAACGCATAACGCATAACGCATAACGCATAACCCCTAACGCATAACGCATAACGCATAACGCATAACGCATAACGCATAACGCATAACGCATAACGTGTAACTAAGAACGCATAACGCATAAAGCATAACGTATAACGCATAACGCATATCGCATAACGCATAAATCATAACGCATAACGCATAACGCATGACGCATAACGCATAACGCATAACGCATAACGCATAACGCATACCGTATAACGCATAACGCATAACGCATAACGCACAACGCATAACGCATAACGCATAACGCATAACGCATAACGCATAACGCATAACGCATAACGCATAACGCATAAAGCATAATGCATAACGCATAAAGCGTAACGCATAACGCATAACGCATAAAGCTTAACACATAACGCATAACGCATAATGCACAACGCATAACGAATACAGCAAAACGCATAACGCTTAACGCATAACGCATAACGCATAACGCATAATGCATAACGCATAGCGCATAACGCATAACGCATAACGCATAACGCATAACGCATAACGCACAACGCATAACGCATAACACATAACGCATAACGCATAATGCACAACGCATTACGAATACAGCAAAACGCATAACGCTTAACGCATAACGGATCACGCATAACGCATAACGCATAATGCATAACGCATAACGCATAACGCATAATGCATAACGCATAAAGCGTAACGCATAACGCATAACGCATAAAGCGTAACACATAACGCATAACGCATAATGCACAACGCATAACGAATACAGCAAAACGCATAACGCTTAACGCATAACGCATAACGCATAACGCATAATGCATAACGCATAGCGCATAACGCATAACGCATAACGCATAACGCATAACGCATAACGCATAACGCATAACGCATAACGTATAACGCATACCGCATTACGCATAAAGCATAATGCATAACGCATAACGCATAACGCATAACGCATTACGCATAACTTATAACTCATAACTCATAAGGAGTAACGCATAACGCATAAAGCATAACGCATAACGCATAACGCATAAATCATAACGCATAACCCATAACGCATAACGCATAACGCATAACGCATAACGCATAACGCATAACGCATAACGCATAACGCATAACGCATAACGCATAACGCATAACGCATAACGCATAACGCATAACGCATAACGCATAACGCATAACGCATAACGCATAACGCATACCGTATAACGCATAACGCATAACGCATAAAGCATAACGCATTACGCATAACTTATAACTCATAACTCATAAGGAGTAACGCATAACGCATAAAGCATAACGCATAACGCATAACGCATAACGCATAACGCATAACGCATAACGCATAACGCATAACGCATAACGCATAACGCATAAGCATGACGCATAACTTATAACTCATTACTCATAACGAATAACGCATAACGCATAACGCATAACGCATAACGCATAACTCATAACGCATAAAGCATAACGCATAACGCATAACGCATAACGCATAACGCATAACGCATAACGCATAACGCATAACGCATAACGCATAACGCATAACGCATAACGCATAACGCATAACGCATAACGCATAACGCATAACGCATAACGCATTACGCATAACGCATAACGCATGACGCATAACGCATAACGCATAACGCATAACGCATAACGCATAACGCATAACGCATAACGCATAACGCATAACGCATAACGCATACCGTATAACGCATAACGCATAACGCATAAAGCATAACGCATTACGCATAACTTATAACTCATAACTCATATGGAGTAACGCATAACGCATAAAGCATAACGCATAACGCATAACGCATAACGCATAACGCATAACGCATAACGCATAACGCATAACGCATAACGCATAACGCATAACGCATAAGCATGACGCATAACGCATAACGCATAACGCATAACGCATAACGCATAACGCATAACACATAACGCATAACGCATAATGCACAACGCATAACGAATACAGCAAAACGCATAACGCTTAGCGCATAACGGATCACGCATAACGCATAACGCATAATGCATAACGCATAATGCATAAATCATAACGCATAACGCATAACGCATAACGCATAACGCATAACGCATAACGCATAACGCATAACGCATAACGCATAACGCATAACGCATAACGCATAACGCATAATGCATAACGCATAAAGCGTAACGCATAACGCATAACGCATAAAGCGTAACACATAACGCATAACGCATAATGCACAACGCATAACGAATACAGCAAAACGCATAACGCTTAACGCATAACGCATAACGCATAACGCATAATGCATAACGCATAGCGCATAACGCATAACGCATAACGCATAACGCATAACGCATAACGCATAACGCATAACGCATAACGCATAACGTATAACGCATACCGCATTACGCATAAAGCATAATGCATAACGCATAACGCATAACGCATAACGCATTACGCATAACTTATAACTCATAACTCATAAGGAGTAACGCATAACGCATAAAGCATAACGCATAACGCATAACGCATAAATCATAACGCATAACGCATAACGCATAACGCATAACGCATAACGCATAACGCATAACGCATAACGCATAACGCATAACGCATAACGCATAACGCATAACGCATAACGCATAACGCATAACGCATAACGCATAACGCATAACGCATAACGCATAACGCATAACGCATAACGCATACCGTATAACGCATAACGCATAACGCATAACGCATAACGCATTACGCATAACTTATAACTCATAACTCATAAGGAGTAACGCATAACGCATAAAGCATAACGCATAACGCATAACGCATAACGCATAACGCATAACGCATAACGCATAACGCATAACGCATAACGCATAACGCATAACGCATAAGCATGACGCATAACTTATAACTCATTACTCATAACGAATAACGCATAACGCATAAGGCATAACGCATAAGGCATAACTCATAACGCATAAAGCATAACGCATAACGCATAACGCATAACGCATAACGCATAACGCATAACGCATAACGCATAACGCATAACGCATAACGCATAAAGCATAACGCATAACGCATAACGCATAACGCATAACGCATAACGCATAACGCATAACGCATAACGCATTACGCATAACGCATAACGCATGACGCATAACGCATAACGCATAACGCATAACGCATAACGCATAACGCATAACGCATAACGCATAACGCATAACGCATACCGTATAACGCATAACGCATAACGCATAAAGCATAACGCATTACGCATAACTTATAACTCATAACTCATAAGGAGTAACGCATAACGCATAAAGCATAACGCATAACGCATAACGCATAACGCATAACGCATAACGCATAACGCATAACGCATAACGCATAACGCATAAAGCATAACGCATAAGCATGACGCATAACGCATAACGCATAACGCATAACGCATAACGCATAACGCATAACACATAACGCATAACGCATAATGCACAACGCATAACGAATACAGCAAAACGCATAACGCTTAACGCATAACGGATCACGCATAACGCATAACGCATAACGCATAATGCATAACGCATAACGCATAATGCATAAATCATAACGCATAACGCATAACGCATAACGCATAACGCATAACGCATAACGCATAACGCATAACGCATAACGCATAACGCATAACGCATAACGCATAACGCATAATGCATAACGCATAAAGCGTAACGCATAACGCATAACGCATAAAGCGTAACACATAACGCATAACGCATAATGCACAACGCATAACGAATACAGCAAAACGCATAACGCTTAACGCATAACGCATAACGCATAACGCATAATGCATAACGCATAGCGCATAACGCATAACGCATAACGCATAACGCATAACGCATAACGCATAACGCATAACGCATAACGTATAACGCATACCGCATTACGCATAAAGCATAATGCATAACGCATAACGCATAACGCATTACGCATAACTTGTAACTCATAACTCATAAGGAGTAACGCATAACGCATAACGCATAACGCATAACGCATAAATCATAACGCATAACGCATAACGCATAACGCATAACGCATAACGCATAACGCATAACGCATAACGCATAACGCATAACGCATAACGCATAACGCATAACGCATAACGCATAACGCATAACGCATAACGCATAACGCATAACGCATAACGCATAACGCATAACGCATAACGCATAACGCATAACGCATAACGCATAACGCATAACGCATAACGCATAACGCATAACGCATAACGCATAACGCATAACGCATAACGCATAACGCATAACGCATAACGCATACCGTATAACGCATAACGCATAACGCATAAAGCATAACGCATTACGCATAACTTATAACTCATAACTCATAAGGAGTAACGCATAACGCATAAAGCATAACGCATAACGCATAACGCATAACGCATAACGCATAACGCATAACGCATAACGCATAACGCATAACGCATAACGCATAACGCATAAGCATGACGCATAACTTATAACTCATTACTCATAACGAATAACGCATAACGCATAAGGCATAACGCATAAGGCATAACTCATAACGCATAAAGCATAACGCATAACGCATAACGCATAACGCATAACGCATAACGCATAACGCATAACGCATAACGCATAACGCATAACGCATAAAGCATAACGCATAACGCATAACGCATAACGCATAACGCATAACGCATAACGCATAACGCATAACGCATTACGCATAACGCATAACGCATGACGCATAACGCATAACGCATAACGCATAACGCATAACGCATAACGCATAACGCATAACGCATAACGCATAACGCATACCGTATAACGCATAACGCATAACGCATAAAGCATAACGCATTACGCATAACTTATAACTCATAACTCATAAGGAGTAACGCATAACGCATAACGCATAACGCATAACGCATAACGCATAACGCATAACGCATAACGCATAACGCATAACGCATAACGCATAACGCATAAAGCATAACGCATAAGCATGACGCATAACGCATAACGCATAACGCATAACGCATAACGCATAACGCATAACACATAACGCATAACGCATAATGCACAACGCATAACGAATACAGCAAAACGCATAACGCTTAACGCATAACGGATCACGCATAACGCATAACGCATAATGCATAACGCATAACGCATAATGCATAAATCATAACGCATAACGCATAACGCATAACGCATAACGCATAACGCATAACGCATAACGCATAACGCATAACGCATAACGCATAACGCATAACGCATAATGCATAACGCATAAAGCGTAACGCATAACGCATAACGCATAAAGCGTAACACATAACGCATAACGCATAATGCACAACGCATAACGAATACAGCAAAACGCATAACGCTTAACGCATAACGCATAACGCATAACGCATAATGCATAACGCATAGCGCATAACGCATAACGCATAACGCATAACGCATAACGCATAACGCATAACGCATAACGCATAACGTATAACGCATACCGCATTACGCATAAAGCATAATGCATAACGCATAACGCATAACGCATTACGCATAACTTGTAACTCATAACTCATAAGGAGTAACGCATAACGCATAACGCATAACGCATAACGCATAAATCATAACGCATAACGCATAACGCATAACGCATAACGCATAACGCATAACGCATAACGCATAACGCATAACGCATAACGCATAACGCATAACGCATAACGCATAACGCATAACGCATAACGCATAACGCATAACGCATAACGCATAACGCATAACGCATAACGCATAACGCATAACGCATAACGCATAACGCATAACGCATAACGCATAACGCATACCGTATAACGCATAACGCATAACGAATAACGCATAACGCATAACGCATAACGCATAACGCATAACGCATAACGCATGACGCATAACGCATAACGCATAACGCATAACGCATAACGCATACCGTATAACGCATAACGCATAACGCATAACGCACAACGCATAACGCATAACACATAACGCATAACGCATAACGCATAACGCATAACGCATAACGCATAACGCATAAAGCATAACGCATAACGCATAACTTATAACTCATTACTCATAACGAATAACGCATAACGCATAAGGCATAACGCAAAAGGCATAACTCATAACGCAAAAAGCATAACGCATAACGCATAACGCATAACGCATAACGCATAACGCATAACGCATAACGCATAACGCATAACGCATAACGCATAACGCATAACGCATAACGCATAACGCATAACGCATAACGCATTACGCATAACGCATAACGCATGACGCATAACGCATAACGCATAACGCATAACGCATAACGGATCACGCATAACGCATAACGCAAAGCGCATAACGCATAACGCATAACGCATAACGCATAAAGCATAACGCATAACGCATTACGCATAACTTATAACTCATAACTCATAACGAATAACGCATACCGCATTACGCATAACTTATAACTCATAACTCATACGGAGTAACGCATAACGCATAAAGCATAACGCATAACGCATAACGCATAAAGCATAACGCATAACGCATAACTTATAACTCATTACTCATAACGCATAACGCATAACGCATAAAGCATAACGCATAACGTATAACGGATAAAGCATAATGCATAACGCATAACGCATAAAGCATAACGCATAACGCATAACTTATAACTCATTACTCATAACGAATAACGCATAACGCATAAGGCATAACGCATAACGTATAACGCATAACGCATAACGCATAAAGCATAACGCATAACGCATAACGGATAAAGCATAATGCATAATGCATAACGCATAACGCATTACGCATTACGCATAACTTATAACTCATAACTCATAACGAATAACGCATAACGCAAAATGCATAACGCATGTCGGATCACGCATAACGCATAACGCATAACGCATAACGCATAACGCATAACGCATAACGCATAACGCATAAAGCATAACGCATAACTTATAACTCATTACTCATAACGAATAACGCATAACGCATAACGCATAACGCATAACGCATAAGGCATAACGCATAACGCATAACGCATAAAGCATAACGCATTACGCATAACTTATAACTCATAACTCATAAGGAGTAACGCATAACGCATAAAGCATAACGCATAACGCATAACGCATAACGCATAACGCATAACGCATAACGCATAACGCATAACGCATAACGCATAACGCATAACGCATGACGCATAACGCATAACGCATAACGCATAACGCATAACGCATAACGCATAACGCATAACGCATAACGGATCACGCATAACGCATAACGCAAAGCGCATAACGCATAACGCATAACGCATAACGCATAAAGCATAACGCATAACGCATAACGCATTACGCATAACTTATAACTCATAACTCATAAGGAGTAACGCATAACGCATAAAGCATAACGCATAACGCATAACGCATAACGCATAACGCATAACGCATAACGCATAACGCATAACGCATAACGCATAACGCATAACGCATAACGCATAAAGCATAATGCATTACGCATAACTTATAACTCATAACTCATAAGGAGTAACGCATAACGCATAAAGCATAACGCATAACGCATAACGCATAACGCATAACGCATAACGCATAACGCATAACGCATAACGCATAACGCATAACGCATAACGCATAACGCATGACGCATAACGCATAACGCATAACGCATAACGCATAACGCATAACGCATAACGCATAACGCATAACGCATAACGCATAACGCATAACTTATAACTCATAACTCATAACGAATAACGCATACCGCATTACGCATAACTTATAACTCATAACTCATACGGAGTAACGCATAACGCATAAAGCATAACGCATAACGCATAACGCATAAAGCATAACGCATAACGCATAACGCATAACGCATAACGCATAACGGATCACGCATAACGCATAACGCAAAGCGCATAACGCATAACGCATAACGCATAACGCATAACGCATAACGCATAACGCATAACGCATAACGGATCACGCATAACGCATAACGCAAAGCGCATAACGCATAACGCATAACGCATAACGCATAACGCATAACGCATAACGCATAACGCATAACGCATAACGCATAACGCATAACGCATAACGCATAACGCATAACGCATAACGCATAACGCATACCGCATTACGCATAACTTATAACTCATAACTCATACGGAGTAACGCATAACGCATAAAGCATAACGCATAACGCATAACGCATAAAGCATAACGCATAACGCATAACTTATAACTCATTACTCATAACGCATAAAGCATAACGCATAACGCATAACTTATAACTCATTACTCATAACGAATAACGCATAACGCATAACGCATAACGGATAACGCATATCGCATAACGCATAACGCATAATGCATAACGCATAAAGCATAACGCATAACGCATAACGCATAACGCATAACGCATAACGCATAACGCATAACGCATAACGCATAACGCATAAAGCATAACGCATTACGCATAACTTATAACTCATAACTCATAAGGAGTAACGCATAACGCATAAAGCATAACGCATAACGCATAACGCATAACGCATAACGCATAACGCATAACGCATAACGCATAACGCATAACGCATAACGCATAACGCATAACGCATAACGCATAACGCATAACGCATGACGCATAACGCATAACGCATAACGCATAACGCATAACGCATAACGCATAACGCATAACGCATAACGCATAACGGATCACGCATAACGCATAACGCAAAGCGCATAACGCATAACGCATAACGCATAACGCATAACGCATAAAGCATAACGCATAACGCATTACGCATAACTTATAACTCATAACTCATAACGAATAACGCATACCGCATTACGCATAACTTATAACTCATAACTCATACGGAGTAACGCATAACGCATAAAGCATAACGCATAACGCATAACGCATAAAGCATAACGCATAACGCATAACTTATAACTCATTACTCATAACGCATAAAGCATAACGCATAACGCATAACTTATAACTCATTACTCATAACGAATAACGCATAACGCATAACGCATAACGGATAACGCATATCGCATAACGCATAACGCATAATGCATAACGCATAAAGCATAACGCATAACGCATAACGCATAACGCATAACCCCTAACGCATAACGCATAACGTATAACTCATAACGCATAACGCATAACGCATAACGCCTAACGCATAACGCATAACCCCTAACGCATAACGCATAACGCATAACGCATAACGCATAACGTGTAACTAAGAACGCATAACGCATAAAGCATAACGTATAACGCATAACGCATATCGCATAACGCATAACGCATAACGTATAACGCATAACGCATACCGTATAACGCATAACGCATAACGCAAACGTATAACGCACAACGCATAACGCATAACGAACAACGGATAACGCATAACGCATAACGCATAACGCATAACGCATAACGAATACCGCAAAACGTATATCGCCTAACACATAACGGATCACGCATAACGCATAACGCATAACGTATAACGCATAACGCATAACGCATAACACATAACGCATAACGCATAATGCACAACGCATTACGAATACAGCAAAACGCATAACGCTTAACGCATAACTGATCACGCATAACGCATAACGCATAATGCATAACGCATAACGCATAACGCATAATGCATAACGCATAAAGCGTAACGCATAACGCATAACGCATAAAGCGTAACACATAACGCATAACGCATAATGCACAACGCATAACGAATACAGCAAAACGCATAACGCTTAACGCATAACGCATAACGCATAACGCATAATGCATAACGCATAGCGCATAACGCATAACGCATAACGCATAACGCATAACGCATAACGCATAACGCATAACGCATAACGCATAACGCATAACGAATAACGCATACCGCATTACGCATAAAGCATAATGCATAACGCATAACGCATAACGCATTACGCATAACTTATAACTCATAACTCATAAGGAGTAACGCATAACGCATAAAGCATAAGGCATAACGCATAACGCATAAATCATAACGCATAACGCATAACGCATAACGCATAACGCATAACGCATAACGCATAACGCATAACGCATAACGCATAACGCATAACGCATAACGCATAACGCATAACGCATAACGCATAACGCATAACGCATAACGCATACCGTATAACGCATAACGCATAACGAATAACGCATAACGCATAACGCATAACGCATAACGCATAACGCATAACGCATAACGCATAACGCATAACGCATAACGCATAACGCATAACGCATAACGCATAACGCATAACGCATACCGTATAACGCATAACGCATAACGCATAACGCATAACGCATAACGCATAACGCATAACGCATAACGCATAACGCATAACGCATAACGCATAACGCATAACGCATAACGCATAAAGCATAACGCATAACGCATAACTTATAACTCATTACTAATAACGAATAACGCATAACGCATAAGGCATAACGCATAACGCATAACTCATAACGCATAAAGCATAACGCATAACGCATAACGCATAACGCATAACGCATAACGCATAACGCATAACGCATAACGCATAACGCATAACGCATAACGCGTAACGCATAACGCATAAAGCATAACGCATAACGCATAACGCATTACGCATAACTTATAACTCATAACTCATAAGGAGTAACGCATAACGCATAAAGCATAACGCATAACGCATAACGCATAACGCATAACGCGTAACGCATAACGCATAACGCATAACGCATAACGCATAACGCATAACGCATAACGCATAACGAATAACGCATAAAGCATAACGCATAACGCATAACGCACAAAGCATAACGCATTACGCATAACGCATAACTTGTAACTCATTACTCATAACGAATAACGCATAACGCATAACGCATAACGCATAACGCATAACGCATAACGCATACCGTATAACGCATAACGCATAACGAATAACGCATAACGCATAACGCATAACGCATAACGCATAACGCATAACGCATAACGCATAACGCATAACGCATAACGCATAACGCATAACGCATAACGCATAACGCATAACGCATACCGTATAACGCATAACGCATAACGCATAACGCATCACGCATAACGCATAACGCATAACGCATAACGCATAACGCATAACGCATAACGCATAACGCATAACGCATAAAGCATAACGCATAACGCATAACTTATAACTCATTACTAATAACGAATAACGCATAACGCATAAGGCATAACGCATAAGGCATAACTCATAACGCATAAAGCATAACGCATAACGCATAACGCATAACGCATAACGCATAACGCATAACGCATAACGCATAACGCATAACGCATAACGCGTAACGCATAACGCATAAAGCATAACGCATAACGCATAACGCATAACGCATAACTTATAACTCATAACTCATAAGGAGTAACGCATAACGCATAAAGCATAACGCATAACGCATAACGCATAACGCATAACGCGTAACGCATAACGCATAACGCATAACGCATAACGCATAACGCATAACGCATAACGAATAACGCATAAAGCATAACGCATAACGCATAACGCACAAAGCATAACGCATTACGCATAACGCATAACTTGTAACTCATTACTCATAACGAATAACGCATAACGCATAACGCATAACGCATAACGCATAACGCATAACGCATAACGCATAAAGCATAACGCTTAACGCATAACGGATACAGCATAATGCATAACGCATAACGCATAACGCATTACGCATAACTTATAACTCATAACTCATAACGAATAACGCATAACGCAAAATGCATAACGCATAACGCTTAACGCATAAAGCATAACGCATAACGCATAACGGATAAAGCATAATGCATAACGCATAACGCATAACGCATTACGCATAACTTATAACTCATAACTCATAACGAATAACGCATAACGCAAAATGCATAACGCATGTCGGATGACGCATAACGCATAACGCATAAAGCATAAATCATAACGCATAACGAATACCGCAAAACGTATATCGCCTAACACATAACGCATCACGCATAACGCATAACGCATAACGCATAACGCATAACGCATAACGCATAACGCATAACGCATAACGCATAACGCATAACGCATAACGCATAACGCATAACGCATAACGCATAACGCATAACGCATAACGCATAACGTATTACGTATAACGCATACCGCATTACGCATAACTTATAACTCATATCTCATACGGAGTAACGCATAACGCATAAAGCATAACGCATAACGCATAACGCATAAAGCATAACGCATAACGCATAACTTATAACTCATTACTCATAACGCATAACGCATAACGCATAAAGCATAACGCATAACGCATAACGGATAAAGCATAATGCATAACGCATAACGCAAAACGCATTACGCATAACTTATAACTCATAACTCATAAGGAGTAACGCATAACGCATAAAGCATAACGCATAACGCATAACGCATAAAGCATAACGCATAACGCATAACGCATAACTTATAACTCATAACTCATAAGGAGTAACGCATAACGCATAATGCAATAACGCATAACGCATAACGCATAACGCATAAAGCATAACGCATAACGCATAACTTATAACTCATTACTCATAACGAATAACGCATAACGCATAAGGCATAACGCATAACGCATAACGCATAACGCATAACGCATAAAGCATAACGCATAACGCATAACGGATAAAGCATAATGCATAACGCATAACGCATTACGCATTACGCATAAAGCATAACGCATAACTTATAACTCATTACTCATAACGAATAACGCATAACGCTTAAGGCATAACGCATAACGCATAACGCATAACGCATAACGCATAAAGCATAACGCATAACGCATAACGCATAACGCATAACGCATAACGCATAACGCATAACGCATAACGCATAACGCATAACGCATAAAGCATAACGCATTACGCATAACTTATAACTCATAACTCATAAGGAGTAACGCATAACGTATAAAGCATAACGCATAACGCATAACGCATAACGCATATCGCATAACGCATAACGCATAACGCATAACGCATAACGCATAACGCATAACGCATGACGCATAACGCATAACGCATAACGCATAACGCATAACGCATAACGCATAACGGATCACGCATAACGCATAACGCAAAGCGCATAACGCATAACGCATAACGCATAACGCATAAAGCATAACGCATAACGCATTACGCATAACGCATTACGCATAACTTATAACTCATAACTCATAAGGAGTAACGCATAACGCATAAAGCATAACGCATAACGCATAACGCATAACGCATAACGCATAACGCATAACGCATAACGCATAACGCATAACGCATAACGCATAACGCATTACGCATAACTTATAACTCATAACTCATAACGAATAACGCATACCGCATTACGCATAACTTATAACTCATAACTCATACGGAGTAACGCATAACGCATAAAGCATAACGCATAACGCATAAAGCATAACGCATAACTTATAACTCATTACTCATAACGCATAACGCATAACGCATAACGCATAAAGCATAACGCATAACGCATAACGGATAAAGCATAATGCATAACGCATAACGCAAAACGCATTACGCATAACTTATAACTCATAACTCATAAGGAGTAACGCATAACGCATAAAGCATAACGCATAACGCATAACGCATAAAGCATAACGCATAACGCATAACGCATAACGCATTACGCATAACTTATAACTCATAACTCATAAGGAGTAACGCATAACGCATAAAGCATAACGCATAACGCATAACGCATAACGCATAACGCATAACGCATAACGCATAACGCATAACGCATAACGCATAACGCATAACGCATAACGCATAACGCATAACGCATAACGCATAACGCATTACGCATAACTTATAACTCATAACTCATAACGAATAACGCATACCGCATTACGCATAATTTATAACTCATAACTCATACGGAGTAACGCATAACGCATAAAGCATAACGCATAACGCATAACTTATAACTCATTACTCATAACGCATAACGCATAACGCATAAAGCATAACGCATAACGCATAACGGATAAAGCATAATGCATAACGCATAACGCAAAACGCATTACGCATAACTTATAACTCATAACTCATAAGGAGTAACGCATACCGCATAAAGCATAACGCATAACGCATAACGCATAAAGCATAACGCATAACGCATAACGCATAACGCATAACGCATAACGCATAACGCATAACGCATAACGCATAAAGCATAACGCATAACGCATAACTTATAACTCATTACTCATAACGAATAACGCATAACGCATAAGGCATAACGCATAACGCATAACGCATAACGCATAACGCATAAAGCATAACGCATAACGCATAACTTATAACTCATTACTCATAACGAATAACGCATAACGCATAAGGCATAACGCATAACGCATAACGCATAACGCATAAAGCATAAATCATAACGCATAACGAATACCGCAAAACGTATATCGCCTAACACATAACGCATCACGCATAACGCATAACGCATAACGAATAACGCATAACGCATAACTTATAACTCATTACTCATAACGCATAACGCATAACGCATAACGCATAACGCATAATGCATAACGCATAGCGCATAACGCATAACGCATAACGCATAACGCATAACGCATAACGCATAACGCATAACGCATAACGCATAACGTATAACGTATAACGCATACCGCATTACGCATAACTTATAACTCATAACTCATAAGGAGTAACGCATAACGCATAACGCATAACGCATAACGCATAACGCATAACGCATAAGGCATAAAGCATAACGCATAACGCATAACTTATAACTCATTACTCATAACGAATAACGCATAACGCATAACGCATAACGGATAACGCATATCGCATGACGCATAACGCATAATGCATAACGCATAAAGCATAACGCATAACGCATAACGCATAACCCCTAACGCATGACGCATAACGTATAACTGATAACGCATAACGCATAACGCATAACTCATAACGCCTAACGCATAACGCATAACGCATAACCCCTAACGCATAACGCATAACGCATAACGCATAACGTGTAACTAATAACGCACAACGCATAACGCATAACGAACAACGGATAACGCATAACGCATAACGCATAACGCATAACGAATACCGCAAAACGTATATCGCCTAACACATAACGGATCACGCATAACGCATAACGCATAACGTATAACGCATAACGCATAACGCATAACACATAACGCATAACGCATAACGCATAACACATAACGCATAACGCATAATGCACAACGCATTACGAATACAGCAAAACGCATAACGCTTAACGCATAACGGATCACGCATAACGCATAACGCATAATGCATAACGCATAACGCATAACGCATAATGCATAACGCATAAAGCGTAACGCATAACGCATAACACATAAAGCATAACACATAACGCATAACGCATAATGCACAACGCATAACGAATACAGCAAAACGCATAACGCTTAACGCATAACGCATAACGCATAACGCATAATGCATAACGCATAGCGCATAACGCATAACGCATAACGCATAACACATAACGCATAACGCATAACGCATAACGCATAACGCATAACGCATAACGCATAACGCAGAACGCATAACGCATAACGTATAACGTATAACGCATACCGCATTACGCATAACTTATAACTCATAACTCATAAGGAGTAACGCATAACGCATAAAGCATAACGCATAACGCATAACGCATAAAGCCGAACGCATAACGCATAACTTATAACTCATTACTCATAACGAATAACGCATAACGCATAATTTATAACTCATTACTCATAACGCATAACGCATAACGCATAACGCATAAAGCATAACGCATAACGCATAACGGATAAAGCATAATGCATAACGCATAACGCATAACGCATTACGCATAACTTATAACTCATAACTCATAAGGAGTAACGCATAACGCATAAAGCATAACGCATGACGCATAACGCATAAAGCATAACGCATAACGCATAACGCATAACGCATAACGCATAACGCATAACGCATAACGCATAACGCATAACGCATAACGCATACCGTATAACGCATAACGCATAACGCATAACGCATAACGCATAACGCATAACGCATAACGCATAACGCATAAAGCATAACGCATAACGCATAACTTATAACTCATTACTCATAACGAATAACGCATAACGCATAACGCATAACGCATAACGCATAAAGCATAACGCATAACGCATAACGTATAACGCATAACGCATAACGCATAACGCATAACTCATATCGCATAACGCATAAATCATACCCCATAACGCACAACGCATAACGCATAATGCACAACGCATAACGAATACCGCAAAACGCATAACGCATAACGCATAACGCATACCGCATAACTCATAACGCATAACGCACAACGCATAACGCACACCGTATAACGCATAACGCATAACGCATAACGCATAACGCATAAAGCATAACGCATAACGCATAACGCATAACGCATAACGGATCACGCATAACGCATAACGCATAACGCATAACGCATAACGCATAACGCATAAAGCGTAACACATAACGCATAACGCATAATGCACAACGCATAACGAATACAGCAAAACGCATAACGCTTAACGCATAACGCATAACGCATAACGCATAATGCATAACGCATAGCGCATAACGCATAACGCATAACGCATAACGCATAACGCATAACGCATAACGCATAACGCACAACGCATAACACATAACGCATAACGCATAATGCACAACGCATTACGAATACAGCAAAACGAATAACGCTTAACGCATAACGGATCACGCATAAGGCATAACGCATAATGCATAACGCATAACGCATAACGCATAATGCATAACGCATAAAGCGTAACGCATAACGCATAACGCATAAAGCGTAACACATAACGCATAACGCATAATGCACAACGCATAACGAATACAGCAAAACGCATAACGCTTAACGCATAACGCATAACGCATAACGCATAATGCATAACGCATAGCGCATAACGCATAACGCATAACGCATAACGCATAACGCATAACGCATAACGCATAACGCATAACGTATAACGCATACCGCATTACGCATAAAGCATAATGCATAACGCATAACGCATAACGCATTACGCATAACTTATAACTCATAACTCATAAGGAGTAACGCATAACGCATAAAGCATAACGCATAACGCATAACGCATAAATCATAACGCATAACGCATAACGCATAACGCATAACGCATAACGCATGACGCATAACGCATAACGCATAACGCATAACGCATAACGCATACCGTATAACGCATAACGCATAACGCATAACGCACAACGCATAACGCATAACGCATAACGCATAACGCATAACGCATAACGCATAACGCATAACGCATAAAGCATAACGCATAACGCATAACTTATAACTCATTACTCATAACGAATAACGCATAACGCATAAGGCATAACGCATAAGGCATAACTCATAACGCATAAAGCATAACGCATAACGCATAACGCATAACGCATAACGCATAACGCATAACGCATAACGCATGACGCATAACGCATAACGCATAACGCATAACGCATAACGCATAACGCATAACACATAACGCATAACGCATAACGGATCACGCATAACGCATAACGCAAAGCGCATAACGCATAACGCATAACGCATAACGCATAAAGCATAACGCATAACGCATAACGCATAACGCATTACGCATAACTTATAACTCATAACTCATAAGGAGTAACGCATAACGCATAAAGCATAACGCATAACGCATAACGCATAACGCATAACGCATAACGCATAACGCATAACGCATAACGCATAACGCATAACGCATAACGCATAACGCATAACGCATAAAGCATAACGCATTACGCATAACTTATAACTCATAACTCATAAGGAGTAACGCATAACGCATAAAGCATAACGCATAACGCATAACGCATAACGCATAACGCATAACGCATAACGCATAACGGATCACGCATAACGCATAACGCAAAGCGCATAACGCATAACGCATAACGCATAACGCATAAAGCATAAAGCATAACGCCTAACGCATAACGCATAACCCCTAACGCATAACGCATAACGCATAACGCATAACGCATAACGCATAACGCATAACGCATAACGCATAACGTGTAACTAAGAACGCATAACGCATAAAGCATAACGTATAACGCATAACGCATATCGCATAACGCATAACGCATAACGTATAACGCATAACGCATACCGTATAACGCATAACGCATAACGCAAACGTATAACGCACAACGCATAACGCATAACGAACAACGGATAACGCATAACGCATAACGCATAACGCATAACGCATAACGAATACCGCAAAACGTATATCGCCTAACACATAACGGATCACGCATAACGCATAACGCATAACGTATAACGCATAACGCATAACGCATAACGCATAACACATAACGCATAACGCATAATGCACAACGCATTACGAATACAGCAAAACGCATAACGCTTAACGCATAACGGATCACGCATAACGCATAACGCATAATGCATAACGCATAACGCATAACGCATAATGCATAACGCATAAAGCGTAACGCATAACGCATAACGCATAAAGCGTAACACATAACGCATAACGCATAATGCACAACGCATAACGAATACAGCAAAACGCATAACGCTTAACGCATAACGCATAACGCATAACGCATAATGCATAACGCATAACGCATAACGCATAACGCATAACGCATAACGCATAACGCATAACGCACAACGCATAACGCATAACACATAACGCATAACGCATAATGCACAACGCATTACGAATACAGCAAAACGCATAACGCTTAACGCATAACGGATCACGCATAACGCATAACGCATAATGCATAACGCATAACGCATAACGCATAATGCATAACGCATAAAGCGTAACGCATAACGCATAACGCATAAAGCGTAACACATAACGCATAACGCATAATGCACAACGCATAACGAATACAGCAAAACGCATAACGCTTAACGCATAACGCATAACGCATAACGCATAATGCATAACGCATAGCGCATAACGCATAACGCATAACGCATAACGCATAACGCATAACGCATAACGCATAACGCATAACGTATAACGCATACCGCATTACGCATAAAGCATAATGCATAACGCATAACGCATAACGCATAACGCATTACGCATAACTTATAACTCATAACTCATAAGGAGTAACGCATAACGCATAAAGCATAACGCATAACGCATAACGCATAAATCATAACGCATAACGCATAACGCATAACGCATAACGCATAACGCATAACGCATAACGCATAACGCATAACGCATAACGCATAACGCATAACGCATAACGCATAACGCATAACGCATAACGCATAACGCATAACGCATAACGCATACCGTATAACGCATAACGCATAACGCATAAAGCATAACGCATTACGCATAACTTATAACTCATAACTCATAAGGAGTAACGCATAACGCATAAAGCATAACGCATAACGCATAACGCATAACGCATAACGCATAACGCATAACGCATAACGCATAACGCATAATGCATAACGCATAACGCATAAGCATGACGCATAACTTATAACTCATTACTCATAACGAATAACGCATAACGCATAAGGCATAACGCATAAGGCATAACTCATAACGCATAAAGCATAACGCATAACGCATAACGCATAACGCATAACGCATAACGCATAACGCATAACGCATAACGCATAACGCATAACGCATAACGCATAACGCATAACGCATAACGCATAACGCATAACGCATAACGCATAACGCATAACGCATAACGCATAACGCATTACGCATAACGCATAACGCATGACGCATAACGCATAACGCATAACGCATAACGCATAACGCATAACGCATAACGCATAACGCATAACGCATAACGCATAACGCATAACGCATACCGTATAACGCATAACGCATAACGCATAAAGCATAACGCATTACGCATAACTTATAACTCATAACTCATAAGGAGTAACGCATAACGCATAAAGCATAACGCATAACGCATAACGCATAACGCATAACGCATAACGCATAACGCATAACGCATAACGCATAACGCATAACGCATAAGCATGACGCATAACGCATAACGCATAACGCATAACGCATAACGTGTAACTAAGAACGCATAACGCATAAAGCATAACGTATAACGCATAACGCATATCGCATAACGCATAACGCATAACGTATAACGCATAACGCATACCGTATAACGCATAACGCATAACGCAAACGTATAACGCACAACGCATAACGCATAACGAACAACGGATAACGCATAACGCATAACGCATAACGCATAACGCATAACGAATACCGCAAAACGTATATCGCCTAACACATAACGGATCACGCATAACGCATAACGCATAACGTATAACGCATAACGCATAACGCATAACGCATAACACATAACGCATAACGCATAATGCACAACGCATTACGAATACAGCAAAACGCATAACGCTTAACGCATAACGGATCACGCATAACGCATAACGCATAATGCATAACGCATAACGCATAACGCATAATGCATAACGCATAAAGCGTAACGCATAACGCATAACGCATAAAGCGTAACACATAACGCATAACGCATAATGCACAACGCATAACGAATACAGCAAAACGCATAACGCTTAACGCATAACGCATAACGCATAACGCATAATGCATAACGCATAGCGCATAACGCATAACGCATAACGCATAACGCATAACGCATAACGCACAACGCATAACGCATAACACATAACGCATAACGCATAATGCACAACGCATTACGAATACAGCAAAACGCATAACGCTTAACGCATAACGGATCACGCATAACGCATAACGCATAATGCATAACGCATAACGCATAACGCATAATGCATAACGCATAAAGCGTAACGCATAACGCATAACGCATAAAGCGTAACACATAACGCATAATGCACAACGCATAACGAATACAGCAAAACGCATAACGCTTAACGCATAACGCATAACGCATAACGCATAATGCATAACGCATAGCGCATAACGCATAACGCATAACGCATAACGCATAACGCATAACGCATAACGCATAACGCATAACGTATAACGCATACCGCATTACGCATAAAGCATAATGCATAACGCATAACGCATAACGCATAACGCATTACGCATAACTTATAACTCATAACTCATAAGGAGTAACGCATAACGCATAAAGCATAACGCATAACGCATAACGCATAAATCATAACGCATAACGCATAACGCATAACGCATAACGCATAACGCATAACGCATAACGCATAACGCATAACGCATAACGCATAACGCATAACGCATAACGCATAACGCATAACGCATAACGCATAACGCATAACGCATACCGTATAACGCATAACGCATAACGCATAAAGCATAACGCATTACGCATAACTTATAACTCATAACTCATAAGGAGTAACGCATAACGCATAAAGCATAACGCATAACGCATAACGCATAACGCATAACGCATAACGCATAACGCATAACGCATAACGCATAATGCATAACGCATAACGCATAAGCATGACGCATAACTTATAACTCATTACTCATAACGAATAACGCATAACGCATAAGGCATAACGCATAAGGCATAACTCATAACGCATAAAGCATAACGCATAACGCATAACGCATAACCCATAACGCATAACGCATAACGCATAACGCATAACGCATAACGCATAACGCATAACGCATAACGCATAACGCATAACGCATAACGCATAACGCATAACGCATAACGCATAACGCATAACGCATAACGCATAACGCATTACGCATAACGCATAACGCATGACGCATAACGCATAACGCATAACGCATAACGCATAACGCATAACGCATAACGCATAACGCATAACGCATAACGCATAACGCATAACGCATACCGTATAACGCATAACGCATAACGCATAAAGCATAACGCATTACGCATAACTTATAACTCATAACTCATAAGGAGTAACGCATAACGCATAAAGCATAACGCATAACGCATAACGCATAACGCATAACGCATAACGCATAACGCATAACGCATAACGCATAACGCATAACGCATAACGCATAAGCATGACGCATAACGCATAACGCATAACGCATAACGCATAACGCATAACGCATAACACATAACGCATAACGCATAATGCACAACGCATAACGAATACAGCAAAACGCATAACGCTTAACGCATAACGGATCACGCATAACGCATAACGCATAATGCATAACGCATAATGCATAAATCATAACGCATAACGCATAACGCATAACGCATAACGCATAACGCATAACGCATAACGCATAACGCATAACGCATAACGCATAACGCATAATGCATAACGCATAAAGCGTAACGCATAACGCATAACGCATAAAGCATAACACATAACGCATAACGCATAATGCACAACGCATAACGAATACAGCAAAACGCATAACGCTTAACGCAAACGTATAACGCCCAACGCATAACGCATAATGCATAACGCATAGCGCATAACGCATAACTCATAACGCATAACGCATAACGCATAACGCATAACGCATAACGCATAACGTATAACGCATACCGCATTACGCATAAAGCATAATGCATAACGCATAACGCATAACGCATAACGCATTACGCATAACTTATAACTCATAACTCATAAGGAGTAACGCATAACGCATAAAGCATAACGCATAACGCATAACGCATAAATCATAACGCATAACGCATAACGCATAACGCATAACGCATAACGCATAACGCATAACGCATAACGCATAACGCATAACGCATAACGCATAACGCATAACGCATAACGCATAACGCATAACGCATAACGCATAACGCATAACGCATAACGCATAACGCATAACGCATAACGCATACCGTATAACGCATAACGCATAACGCATAAAGCATAACGCATTACGCATAACTTATAACTCATAACTCATAAGGAGTAACGCATAACGCATAAAGCATAACGCATAACGCATAACGCATAACGCATAACGCATAACGCATAACGCATAACGCATAACGCATAACGCATAACGCATAACGCATAACGCATAATAATGACGCATAACTTATAACTCATTACTCATAACGAATAACGCATAACGCATAAGGCATAACGCATAAGGCATAACTCATAACGCATAAAGCATAACGCATAACGCATAACGCATAACCCATAACGCATAACGCATAACGCATAACGCATAACGCATAACGCATAACGCATAACGCATAACGCATAACGCATAACGCATAACGCATAACGCATAACGCATAACGCATTACGCATAACGCATAACGCATGACGCATAACGCATAACGCATAACGCATAACGCATAACGCATAACGCATAACGCATAACGCATAACGCATAACGCATAACGCATAACGCATAACGCATACCGTATAACGCATAACGCATAACGCATAAAGCATAACGCATTACGCATAACTTATAACTCATAACTCATAAGGAGTAACGCATAACGCATAAAGCATAACGCATAACGCATAACGCATAACGCATAACGCATAACGCATAACGCATAACGCATAACGCATAACGCATAACGCATAACACATAACGCATAACGCATAATGCACAACGCATAACGAATACAGCAAAACGCATAACGCTTAACGCATAACGGATCACGCATAACGCATAACGCATAATGCATAACGCATAACGCATAATGCATAACGCATAAAGCGTAACGCATAACGCATAACGCATAAAGCGTAACACATAACGCATAACGCATAATGCACAACGCATAACGAATACAGCAAAACGCATAACGCTTAACGCATAACGCATAACGCATAACGCATAATGCATAACGCATAGCGCATAACGCATAACGCATAACGCATAACGCATAACGCATAACGCACAACGCATAACGCATAACACATAACGCATAACGCATAATGCACAACGCATTACGAATACAGCAAAACGCATAACGCTTAACGCATAACGGATCACGCATAACGCATAACGCATAATGCATAACGCATAACGCATAACGCATAATGCATAATGCATAACGCATAAAGCGTAACGCATAACGCATAACGCATAAAGCGTAACACATAACGCATAACGCATAATGCACAACGCATAACGAATACAGCAAAACGCATAACGCTTAACGCATAACGCATAACGCATAACGCATAATGCATAACGCATAGCGCATAACGCATAACGCATAACGCATAACGCATAACGCATAACGCATAACGCATAACGCATAACGTATAACGCATACCGCATTACGCATAAAGCATAATGCATAACGCATAACGCATAACGCATAACGCATTACGCATAACTTATAACTCATAACTCATAAGGAGTAACGCATAACGCATAAAGCATAACGCATAACGCATAACGCATAAATCATAACGCATAACGCATAACGCATAACGCATAACGCATAACGCATAACGCATAACGCATAACGCATAACGCATAACGCATAACGCATAACGCATAACGCATAACGCATAACGCATAACGCATAACGCATAACGCATAACGCATACCGTATAACGCATAACGCATAACGCATAAAGCATAACGCATTACGCATAACTTATAACTCATAACTCATAAGGAGTAACGCATAACGCATAAAGCATAACGCATAACGCATAACGCATAACGCATAACGCATAACGCATAACGCATAACGCATAACGCATAACGCATAACGCATAAGCATGACGCATAACTTATAACTCATTACTCATAACGAATAACGCATAACGCATAAGGCATAACGCATAAGGCATAACTCATAACGCATAAAGCATCACGCATAACGCATAACGCATAACGCATAACGCATAACGCATAACGCATAACGCATAACGCATAACGCATAACGCATAACGCATAACGCATAACGCATAACGCATAACGCATAACGCATAACGCATAACGCATAACGCATTACGCATAACGCATAACGCATGACGCATAACGCATAACGCATAACGCATAACGCATAACGCATAACGCATAACGCATAACGCATAACGCATAACGCATAACGCATAACGCATACCGTATAACGCATAACGCATAACGCATAAAGCATAACGCATTACGCATAACTTATAACTCATAACTCATAAGGAGTAACGCATAACGCATAAAGCATAACGCATAACGCATAACGCATAACGCATAACGCATAACGCATAACGCATAACGCATAACGCATAACGCATAACGCATAACGCATAACGCATAAGCATGACGCATAACGCATAACGCATAACGCATAACGCATAACGCATAACGCATAACGCATAACGCATAACGCATAATGCTCAACGCATAACGAATACAGCAAAACGCATAACGCTTAACGCATAACGGATCACGCATAACGCATAACGCATAATGCATAACGCATAATGCATAAATCATAACGCATAACGCATAACGCATAACGCATAACGCATAACGCATAACGCATAACGCATAACGCATAACGCATAACGCATAACGCATAATGCATAACGCATAAAGCGTAACGCATAACGCATAACGCATAAAGCGTAACACATAACGCATAACGCATAATGCACAACGCATAACGAATACAGCAAAACGCATAACGCTTAACGCATAACGCATAACGCATAACGCATAATGCATAACGCATAGCGCATAACGCATAACTCATAACGCATAACGCATAACGCATAACGCATAACGCATAACGCATAACGTATAACGCATACCGCATTACGCATAAAGCATAATGCATAACGCATAACGCATAACGCATAACGCATTACGCATAACTTATAACTCATAACTCATAAGGAGTAACGCATAACGCATAAAGCATAACGCATAACGCATAACGCATAAATCATAACGCATAACGCATAACGCATAACGCATAACGCATAACGCATAACGCATAACGCATAACGCATAACGCATAACGCATAACGCATAACGCATAACGCATAACGCATAACGCATACCGTATAACGCATAACGCATAACGCATAAAGCATAACGCATTACGCATAACTTATAACTCATAACTCATAAGGAGTAACGCATAACGCATAAAGCATAACGCATAACGCATAACGCATAACGCATAACGCATAACGCATAACGCATAACGCATAACGCATAACGCATAACGCATAACGCATAACGCATAACGCATAACGCATAAGCATGACGCATAACTTATAACTCATTACTCATAACGAATAACGCATAACGCATAAGGCATAACGCATAAGGCATAACTCATAACGCATAAAGCATAACGCATAACGCATAACCCATAACGCATAACGCATAACGCATAACGCATAACGCATAACGCATAACGCATAACGCATAACGCATAACGCATAACGCATAACGCATAACGCATAACGCATAACGCATAACGCATAACGCATAACGCATAACGCATAACGCATAACGCATAACGCATAACGCATAACGCATTACGCATAACGCATAACGCATGACGCATAACGCATAACGCATAACGCATAACGCATAACGCATAACGCATAACGCATAACGCATAACGCATAACGCATAACGCATAACGCATAACGCATACCGTATAACGCATAACGCATAACGCATAAAGCATAACGCATTACGCATAACTTATAACTCATAACTCATAAGGAGTAACGTATAACGCATAAAGCATAACGCATAACGCATAACGCATAACGCATAACGCATAACGCATAACGCATAACGCATAACGCATAACGCATAACGCATAACGCATAACGCATAAGCATGACGCATAACGCATAACGCATAACGCATAACGCATAACGCATAACGCATAACACATAACGCATAACGCATAACGCATAACGCAAACGTATAGCGCACAACGCATAATGCATAAACCATAACGCTTACTTCATAACGCATAACGCATAATGCACAACGCATAACGCATAACGCATAACGTATAACGCATAACGCATACCGTATAACGCATAATGCATAACGCATAACGCATAACGCATAACGCATAACGCATAACGTATAACGCATAACGCATACCGTATAACACATAACGCATAACGCATAACGCAAACGTATAGCGCACAACGCATAATGCATAAACCATAACCCTTACTTCATAACGCCATAACGCATAACGCATAACGCATAACGCATAACGCATAACGCATAACGCATAACGCAAACGTATAACGCACAACGCATAACGCATAACGCATAACGCATAACGCATAACGCATAACGTATAACGCATAACGCATAACGCATAACGCATAACGCATAACGCATAACGCATAACGCATAACCATAACGCATAACGCATAACGCATAACGCATAACGCATAACCATAACGGATCACGCATAACCCATAACGCATAACGCATAACGCATAACGCATAATGCATAAATCATAACGCATAACGCATAACGCATAACGCATAACGCATAACGCATAACGCATAACGCATAACGCATAACGCATAACGCATAACGCATAATGCATAACGCATAAAGCGTAACGCATAACGCATAACGCATAAAGCGTAACACATAACGCATAACGCATAATGCACAACGCATAACGAATACAGCAAAACGCATAACGCTTAACGCATAACGCATAACGCATAACGCATAATGCATAACGCATAGCGCATAACGCATAACGCATAACGCATAACGCATAACGCATAACGCATAACGCATAACGCATAACGCATAACGTATAACGCATACCGCATTACGCATAAAGCATAATGCATAACGCATAACGCATAACGCATTACGCATAACTTATAACTCATAACTCATAAGGAGTAACGCATAACGCATAAAGCATAACGCATAACGCATAACGCATAAATCATAACGCATAACGCATAACGCATAACGCATAACGCATAACGCATAACGCATAACGCATAACGCATAACGCATAACGCATAACGCATAACGCATAACGCATAACGCATAACGCATAACGCATAACGCATAACGCATAACGCATAACGCATAACGCATAACGCATAACGCATAACGCATAACGCATAACGCATAACGCATAACGCATACCGTATAACGCATAACGCATAACGAATAACGCATAACGCATAACGCATAACGCATAACGCATAACGCATAACGCATGACGCATAACGCATAACGCATAACGCATAACGCATAACGCATACCGTATAACGCATAACGCATAACGCATAACGCACAACGCATAACGCATAACACATAACGCATAACGCATAACGCATAACGCATAACGCATAACGCATAACGCATAAAGCATAACGCATAACGCATAACTTATAACTCATTACTCATAACGAATAACGCATAACGCATAAGGCATAACGCAAAAAGCATAACTCATAACGCAAAAAGCATAACGCATAACGCATAACGCATAACGCATAACGCATAACGCATAACGCATAACGCATAACGCATAACGCATAACGCATAACGCATAACGCATAACGCATAACGCATAACGCATAACGCATAACGCATAACGCATAACGCATAACGCATAACGCATTACGCATAACGCATAACGCATGACGCATAACGCATAACGCATAACGCATAACGCATAACGGATCACGCATAACGCATAACGCAAAGCGCATAACGCATAACGCATAACGCATAACGCATAAAGCATAACGCATAACGCATTACGCATAACTTATAACTCATAACTCATAACGAATAACGCATACCGCATTACGCATAACTTATAACTCATAACTCATACGGAGTAACGCATAACGCATAAAGCATAACGCATAACGCATAACGCATAAAGCATAAAGCATAACGCATAACGCATAACTTATAACTCATTACTCATAACGCATAACGCATAACGCATAAAGCATAACGCATAACGTATAACGGATAAAGCATAATGCATAACGCATAACGCATAAAGCATAACGCATAACGCATAACTTATAACTCATTACTCATAACGAATAACGCATAACGCATAAGGCATAACGCATAACGCATAACGCATAACGCATAACGCATAAAGCATAACGCATAACGCATAACGGATAAAGCATAATGCATAATGCATAACGCATAACGCATTACGCATTACGCATAACTTATAACTCATAACTCATAACGAATAACGCATAACGCAAAATGCATAACGCATGTCGGATCACGCATAACGCATAACGCATAACGCATAACGCATAACGCATAACGCATAACGCATAACGCATTACGCATAACGCATAACGCATGACGCATGACGCATAACGCATAACGCATAACGCATAACGCATAACGCATAACGCATAACGCATAACGCATAACGCATAACGCATAACGCATAACGCATAACGCATACCGTATAACGCATAACGCATAACGCATAAAGCATAACGCATTACGCATAACTTATAACTCATAACTCATAAGGAGTAACGCATAACGCATAAAGCATAACGCATAACGCATAACGCATAACGCATAACGCATAACGCATAACGCATAACGCATAACGCATAACGCATAACGCATAACGCATAACGCATAACGCATAAGCATGACGCATAACGCATAACGCATAACGCATAACGCATAACGCATAACGCATAACACATAACGCATAACGCATAACGCATAACGCATAACGCATAACGCATAACGCATAACGCATAACGCATAACGCATAACGCATAACGCATTACGCATAACGCATAACGCATGACGCATAACGCATAACGCATAACGCATAACGCATAACGCATAACGCATAACGCATAACGCATAACGCATAACGCATAACGCATACCGTATAACGCATAACGTATAACGCATAAAGCATAACGCATTACGCATAACTTATAACTCATAACTCATAAGGAGTAACGCATAACGCATAAAGCATAACGCATAACGCATAACGCATAACGCATAACGCATAACGCATAACGCATAACGCATAACGCATAACGCATAACGCATAACGCATAACGCATAAGCATGACGCATAACGCATAACGCATAACGCATAACGCATAACGCATAACGCATAACACATAACGCATAACGCATAATGCACAACGCATAACGAATACAGCAAAACGCATAACGCTTAACGCATAACGGATCACGCATAACGCATAACGCATAATGCATAACGCATAATGCATAAATCATAACGCATAACGCATAACGCATAACGCATAACGCATAACGCATAACGCATAACGCATAACGCATAACGCATAACGCATAACGCATAATGCATAACGCATAAAGCGTAACGCATAACGCATAACGCATAAAGCGTAACACATAACGCATAACGCATAATGCACAACGCATAACGAATACAGCAAAACGCATAACGCTTAACGCATAACGCATAACGCATAACGCATAATGCATAACGCATAGCGCATAACGCATAACGCATAACGCATAACGTATAACGCATACCGCATTACGCATAAAGCATAATGCATAACGCATAACGCATAACGCATAACGCATTACGCATAACTTATAACTCATAACTCATAAGGAGTAACGCATAACGCATAAAGCATAACGCATAACGCATAACGCATAAATCATAACGCATAACGCATAACGCATAACGCATAACGCATAACGCATAACGCATAACGCATAACGCATAACGCATAACGCATAACGCATAACGCATAACGCATAACGCATAACGCATAACGCATAACGCATAACGCATACCGTATAACGCATAACGCATAACGCATAAAGCATAACGCATTACGCATAACTTATAACTCATAACTCATAAGGAGTAACGCATAACGCATAAAGCATAACGCATAACGCATAACGCATAACGCATAACGCATAACGCATAACGCATAACGCATAACGCATAACGCATAACGCATAACGCATAACGCATAACGCATAACGCATAAGCATGACGCATAACTTATAACTCATTACTCATAACGAATAACGCATAACGCATAAGGCATAACGCATAAGGCATAACTCATAACGCATAAAGCATAACGCATAACGCATAACGCATAACCCATAACGCATAACGCATAACGCATAACGCATAACGCATAACGCATAACGCATAACGCATAACGCATAACGCATAACGCATAACGCATAACGCATAACGCATAACGCATAACGCATAACGCATAACGCATTACGCATAACGCATAACGCATGACGCATAACGCATAACGCATAACGCATAACGCATAACGCATAACGCATAACGCATAACGCATAACGCATAACGCATAACGCATAACGCATACCGTATAACGCATAACGCATAACGCATAAAGCATAACGCATTACGCATAACTTATAACTCATAACTCATAAGGAGTAACGCATAACGCATAAAGCATAACGCATAACGCATAACGCATAACGCATAACGCATAACGCATAACGCATAACGCATAACGCATAACGCATAACGCATAACGCATAACGCATAACGCATAACGCATAAGCATGACGCATAACGCATAACACATAACGCATAACGCATAACGCATAACGCATAACACATAACGCATAACGCATAATGCACAACGCATAACGAATACAGCAAAACGCATAACGCTTAACGCATAACGGATCACGCATAACGCATAACGCATAATGCATAACGCATAACGCATAATGCATAAATCATAACGCATAACGCATAACGCATAACGCATAACGCATAACGCATAACGCATAACGCATAACGCATAACGCATAACGCATAACGCATAATGCATAACGCATAAAGCGTAACGCATAACGCATAACGCATAAAGCGTAACACATAACGCATAACGCATAATGCACAACGCATAACGAATACAGCAAAACGCATAACGCTTAACGCATAACGCATAACGCATAACGCATAATGCATAACGCATAGCGCATAACGCATAACGCATAACGCATAACGCATAACGCATAACGCATAACGCATAACGCATAACGTATAACGCATACCGCATTACGCATAAAGCATAATGCATAACGCATAACGCATAACGCATTACGCATAACTTATAACTCATAACTCATAAGGAGTAACGCATAACGCATAAAGCATAACGCATAACGCATAACGCATAAATCATAACGCATAACGCATAACGCATAACGCATAACGCATAACGCATAACGCATAACGCATAACGCATAACGCATAACGCATAACGCATAACGCATAACGTATAACGCATACCGCATTACGCATAAAGCATAATGCATAACGCATAACGCATAACGCATTACGCATAACTTATAACTCATAACTCATAAGGAGTAACGCATAACGCTTAACGCATAACGGATCACGCATAACGCATAACGCATAATGCATAACGCATAACGCATAAATCATAACGCATAACGCATAACGCATAACGCATAACGCATAACGCATAACGCATAACGCATAACGCATAACGCATAACGCATAACGCATAATGCATAACGCATAAAGCGTAACGCATAACGCATAACGCATAAAGCGTAACACATAACGCATAACGCATAATGCACAACGCATAACGAATACAGCAAAACGCATAACGCTTAACGCATAACGCATAACGCATAACGCATAATGCATAACGCATAGCGCATAACGCATAACTCATAACGCATAACGCATAACGCATAACGCATAACGCATAACGCATAACGTATAACGCATACCGCATTACGCATAAAGCATAATGCATAACGCATAACGCATAACGCATAACGCATTACGCATAACTTATAACTCATAACTCATAAGGAGTAACGCATAACGCATAAAGCATAACGCATAACGCATAACGCATAAATCATAACGCATAACGCATAACGCATAACGCATAACGCATAACGCATAACGCATAACGCATAACGCATAACGCATAACGCATAACGCATAACGCATAACGCATAACGCATAACGCATAACGCATAACGCATAACGCATAACGCATAACGCATACCGTATAACGCATAACGCATAACGCATAAAGCATAACGCATTACGCATAACTTATAACTCATAACTCATAAGGAGTAACGCATAACGCATAAAGCATAACGCATAACGCATAACGCATAACGCATATCGCATAACGCATAACGCATAACGCATAACGCATAACGCATAACGCATAACGCATAACGCATAACGCATAACGCATAACGCATGACGCATAACTTATAACTCATTACTCATAACGAATAACGCATAACGCATAAGGCATAACGCATAAGGCATAACTCATAACGCATAAAGCATAACGCATAACGCATAACGCATAACCCATAACGCATAACGCATAACGCATAACGCATAACGCATAACGCATAACGCATAACGCATAACGCATAACGCATAACGCATAACGCATAACGCATAACGCATAACGCATAACGCATAACGCATAACGCATAACGCATTACGCATAACGCATAACGCATGACGCATAACGCATAACGCATAACGCATAACGCATAACGCATAACGCATAACGCATAACGCATAACGCATAACGCATAACGCATAACGCATAACGCATACCGTATAACGCATAACGCATAACGCATAAAGCATAACGCATTACGCATAACTTATAACTCATAACTCATAAGGAGTAACGCATAACGCATAAAGCATAACGCATAACGCATAACGCATAACGCATAACGCATAACGCATAACGCATAACGCATAACGCATAACGCATAACGCATAACGCATAACGCATAAGCATGACGCATAACGCATAACGCATAACGCATAACGCATAACGCATAACGCATAACACATAACGCATAACGCATAATGCACAACGCATAACGAATACAGCAAAACGCATAACGCTTAACGCATAACGGATCACGCATAACGCATAACGCATAATGCATAACGCATAACGCATAATGCATAAATCATAACGCATAACGCATAACGCATAACGCATAACGCATAACGCATAACGCATAACGCATAACGCATAACGCATAACGCATAACGCATAATGCATAACGCATAAAGCGTAACGCATAACGCATAACGCATAAAGCGTAACACATAACGCATAACGCATAATGCACAACGCATAACGAATACAGCAAAACGCATAACGCTTAACGCATAACGCATAACGCATAACGCATAATGCATAACGCATAGCGCATAACGCATAACGCATAACGCATAACGCATAACGCATAACGCATAACGCATAACGCATAACGTATAACGCATACCGCATTACGCATAAAGCATAATGCATAACGCATAACGCATAACGCATTACGCATAACTTATAACTCATAACTCATAAGGAGTAACGCATAACGCATAAAGCATAACGCATAACGCATAACGCATAAATCATAACGCATAACGCATAACGCATAACGCATAACGCATAACGCATAACGCATAACGCATAACGCATAACGCATAACGCATAACGCATAACGCATAACGCATAACGCATAACGCATAACGCATAACGCATAACGCATAACGCATAACGCATAACGCATAACGCATAACGCATAACGCATAACGCATAACGCATAACGCATAACGCATAACGCATAACGCATACCGTATAACGCATAACGCATAACGAATAACGCATAACGCATAACGCATAACGCATAACGCATAACGCATAACGCATGACGCATAACGCATAACGCATAACGCATAACGCATAACGCATACCGTATAACGCATAACGCATAACGCATAACGCACAACGCATAACGCATAACACATAACGCATAACGCATAACGCATAACGCATAACGCATAACGCATAACGCATAAAGCATAACGCATAACGCATAACGCATAACGCATAACGCATAACGCATAACGCATAACGCATAACGCATAACGCATAACGCATAACGCATTACGCATAACGCATAACGCATGACGCATAACGCATAACGCATAACGCATAACGCATAACGGATCACGCATAACGCATAACGCAAAGCGCATAACGCATAACGCATAACGCATAACGCATAAAGCATAACGCATAACGCATTACGCATAACTTATAACTCATAACTCATAACGAATAACGCATACCGCATTACGCATAACTTATAACTCATAACTCATACGGAGTAACGCATAACGCATAACGCATAACGCATAACGCATAACGCATAAAGCATAACGCATAACGCATAACTTATAACTCATTACTCATAACGCATAACGCATAACGCATAAAGCATAACGCATAACGTATAACGGATAAAGCATAATGCATAACGCATAACGCATAAAGCATAACGCATAACGCATAACTTATAACTCATTACTCATAACGAATAACGCATAACGCATAAGGCATAACGCATAACGCATAACGCATAACGCATAACGCATAAAGCATAACGCATAACGCATAACGGATAAAGCATAATGCATAATGCATAACGCATAACGCATTACGCATTACGCATAACTTATAACTCATAACTCATAACGAATAACGCATAACGCAAAATGCATAACGCATGTCGGATCACGCATAACGCATAACGCATAACGCATAACGCATAACGCATAACGCATAACGCATAACGCATAAAGCATAACGCATAACTTATAACTCATTACTCATAACGAATAACGCATAACGCATAACGCATAACGCATAACGCATAACGCATAACGCATAACGCATAACGCATAAAGCATAACGCATTACGCATAACTTATAACTCATAACTCATAAGGAGTAACGCATAACGCATAAAGCATAACGCATAACGCATAACGCATAACGCATAACGCATAACGCATAACGCATAACGCATAACGCATAACGCATAACGCATAACGCATGACGCATAACGCATAACGCATAACGCATAACGCATAACGCATAACGCATAACGCATAACGCATAACGGATCACGCATAACGCATAACGCAAAGCGCATAACGCATAACGCATAACGCATAACGCATAAAGCATAACGCATAACGCATAACGCATTACGCATAACTTATAACTCATAACTCATAAGGAGTAACGCATAACGCATAAAGCATAACGCATAACGCATAACGCATAACGCATAACGCATAACGCATAACGCATAACGCATAACGCATAACGCATAACGCATAACGCATAACGCATAAAGCATAATGCATTACGCATAACTTATAACTCATAACTCATAAGGAGTAACGCATAACGCATAAAGCATAACGCATAACGCATAACGCATAACACATAACGCATAACGCATAACGCATAACGCATAACGCATAACGCATGACGCATAACGCATAACGCATAACGCATAACGCATAACGCATAACGCATAACGCATAACGCATAACGCATAACGCATAACGCATAACGCATAACGCATAACGCATAACGCATAACGCATAACTTATAACTCATAACTCATAACGAATAACGCATACCGCATTACGCATAACTTATAACTCATAACTCATACGGAGTAACGCATAACGCATAAAGCATAACGCATAACGCATAACGCATAAAGCATAACGCATAACGGATAACGCATAACGCATAACGCATAACGCATAACGGATCACGCATAACGCATAACGCAAAGCGCATAACGCATAACGCATAACGCATAACGCATAACGCATAACGCATAACGCATAACGCATAACGCATAACGCATAACGCATAACGCATAACGCATAACGCATAACGCATAACGCATAACGCATAACGCATAACGCATAACGCATACCGCATTACGCATAACTTATAACTCATAACTCATACGGAGTAACGCATAACGCATAAAGCATAACGCATAACGCATAACGCATAAAGCATAACGCATAACGCATAACTTATAACTCATTACTCATAACGCATAAAGCATAACGCATAACGCATAACTTATAACTCATTACTCATAACGAATAACGCATAACGCATAACGGATAACGCATATCGCATAACGCATAACGCATAATGCATAACGCATAAAGCATAACGCATAACGCATAACGCATAACGCATAACCCCTAACGCATAACGCATAACGTATAACTCATAACGCATAACGCATAACGCATAACGCCTAACGCATAACGCATAACGCATAACGCATAACGGATCACGCATAACGCATAACGCATAACGCATAACGCATAATGCACAACGCATAACGAATACAGCAAAACGCATAACGCTTAACGCATAACGGATCACGCATAACGCTTAACGCATAACGGATCACGCATAACGCATAACGCATAATGCATAACGCATAATGCATAAATCATAACGCATAACGCATAACGCATAACGCATAACGCATAACGCATAACGCATAACGCATAACGCATAACGCATAACGCATAACGCATAATGCATAACGCATAAAGCGTAACGCATAACGCATAACGCATAAAGCGTAACACATAACGCATAACGCATAATGCACAACGCATAACGAATACAGCAAAACGCATAACGCTTAACGCATAACGCATAACGCATAACGCATAATGCATAACGCATAGCGCATAACGCATAACGCATAACGCATAACGTATAACGCATACCGCATTACGCATAAAGCATAATGCATAACGCATAACGCATAACGCATAACGCATTACGCATAACTTATAACTCATAACTCATAAGGAGTAACGCATAACGCATAAAGCATAACGCATAACGCATAACGCATAAATCATAACGCATAACGCATAACGCATAACGCATAACGCATAACGCATAACGCATAACGCATAACGCATAACGCATAACGCATAACGCATAACGCATAACGCATAACGCATAACGCATAACGCATAACGCATAACGCATAACGCATACCGTATAACGCATAACGCATAACGCATAAAGCATAACGCATTACGCATAACTTATAACTCATAACTCATAAGGAGTAACGCATAACGCATAAAGCATAACGCATAAAGCATAACGCATAACGCATAACGCATAACGCATAACGCATAACGCATAACGCATAACGCATAACGCATAACGCATAACGCATAACGCATAACGCATAAGCATGACGCATAACTTATAACTCATTACTCATAACGAATAACGCATAACGCATAAGGCATAACGCATAAGGCATAACTCATAACGCATAAAGCATAACGCATAACGCATAACGCATAACCCATAACGCATAACGCATAACGCATAACGCATAACGCATAACGCATAACGCATAACGCATAACGCATAACGCATAACGCATAACGCATAACGCATAACGCATTACGCATAACGCATAACGCATGACGCATAACGCATAACGCATAACGCATAACGCATAACGCATAACGCATAACGCATAACGCATAACGCATAACGCATAACGCATAACGCATACCGTATAACGCATAACGCATAACGCATAAAGCATAACGCATTACGCATAACTTATAACTCATAACTCATAAGGAGTAACGCATAACGCATAAAGCATAACGCATAACGCATAACGCATAAATCATAACGCATAACGCATAACGCATAACGCATAACGCATAACGCATAACGCATAACGCATAACGCATAACGCATAACGCATAACGCATAACGCATAACGTATAACGCATACCGCATTACGCATAAAGCATAATGCATAACGCATAACGCATAACGCATTACGCATAACTTATAACTCATAACTCATAAGGAGTAACGCATAACGCTTAACGCATAACGGATCACGCATAACGCATAACGCATAATGCATAACGCATAATGCATAACGCATAACGCATAACGCATAACGCATAACGCATAACGCATAACGCATAACGCATAACGCATAACGCATAACGCATAACGCATAACGCATAATGCATAACGCATAAAGCGTAACGCATAACGCATAACGCATAAAGCGTAACACATAACGCATAACGCATAATGCACAACGCATAACGAATAAAGCAAAACGCATAACGCTTAACGCATAACGCATAACGCATAACGCATAATGCATAACGCATAGCGCATAACGCATAACTCATAACGCATAACGCATAACGCATAACGCATAACGCATAACGCATAACGTATAACGCATACCGCATTACGCATAAAGCATAATGCATAACGCATAACGCATAACGCATAACGCATTACGCATAACTTATAACTCATAACTCATAAGGAGTAACGCATAACGCATAAAGCATAACGCATAACGCATAACGCATAAATCATAACGCATAACGCATAACGCATAACGCATAACGCATAACGCATAACGCATAACGCATAACGCATAACGCATAACGCATAACGCATAACGCATAACGCATAACGCATAACGCATAACGCATAACGCATAACGCATAACGCATAACGCATACCGTATAACGCATAACGCATAACGCATAAAGCATAACGCATTACGCATAACTTATAACTCATAACTCATAAGGAGTAACGCATAACGCATAAAGCATAACGCATAACGCATAACGCATAACGCATATCGCATAACGCATAACGCATAACGCATAACGCATAACGCATAACGCATAACGCATAACGCATAACGCATAACGCATAACGCATGACGCATAACTTATAACTCATTACTCATAACGAATAACGCATAACGCATAAGGCATAACGCATAAGGCATAACTCATAACGCATAAAGCATAACGCATAACGCATAACGCATAACCCATAACGCATAACGCATAACGCATAACGCATAACGCATAACGCATAACGCATAACGCATAACGCATAACGCATAACGCATAACGCATAACGCATAACGCATAACGCATAACGCATAACGCATAACGCATAAAGCATTACGCATAACGCATAACGCATGACGCATAACGCATAACGCATAACGCATAACGCATAACGCATAACGCATAACGCATAACGCATAACGCATAACGCATAACGCATAACGCATAACGCATACCGTATAACGCATAACGCATAACGCATAAAGCATAACGCATTACGCATAACTTATAACTCATAACTCATAAGGAGTAACGCATAACGCATAAAGCATAACGCATAACGCATAACGCATAACGCATAACGCATAACGCATAACGCATAACGCATAACGCATAACGCATAACGCATAACGCATAACGCATAAGCATTACGCATAACGCATAACGCATAACGCATAACGCATAACGCATAACGCATAACACATAACGCATAACGCATAATGCACAACGCATAACGAATACAGCAAAACGCATAACGCTTAACGCATAACGGATCACGCATAACGCATAACGCATAATGCATAACGCATAACGCATAATGCATAAATCATAACGCATAACGCATAACGCATAACGCATAACGCATAACGCATAACGCATAACGCATAACGCATAACGCATAACGCATAACGCATAATGCATAACGCATAAAGCGTAACGCATAACGCATAACGCATAAAGCGTAACACATAACGCATAACGCATAATGCACAACGCATAACGAATACAGCAAAACGCATAACGCTTAACGCATAACGCATAACGCATAACGCATAATGCATAACGCATAGCGCATAACGCATAACGCATAACGCATAACGCATAACGCATAACGCATAACGCATAACGCATAACGTATAACGCATACCGCATTACGCATAAAGCATAATGCATAACGCATAACGCATAACGCATTACGCATAACTTATAACTCATAACTCATAAGGAGTAACGCATAACGCATAAAGCATAACGCATAACGCATAACGCATAAATCATAACGCATAACGCATAACGCATAACGCATAACGCATAACGCATAACGCATAACGCATAACGCATAACGCATAACGCATAACGCATAACGCATAACGCATAACGCATAACGCATAACGCATAACGCATAACGCATAACGCATAACGCATAACGCATAACGCATAACGCATAACGCATAACGCATAACGCATAACGCATAACGCATAACGCATAACGCATACCGTATAACGCATAACGCATAACGAATAACGCATAACGCATAACGCATAACGCATAACGCATAACGCATAACGCATAACGCATAACGCATAACGCATAACGCATAACGCATAACGCATACCGTATAACGCATAACGCATAACGCATAACGCACAACGCATAACGCATAACACATAACGCATAACGCATAACGCATAACGCATAACGCATAACGCATAACGCATAAAGCATAACGCATAACGCATAACGCATAACGCATAACGCATAACGCATAACGCATAACGCATAACGCATAACGCATAACGCATAACGCATTACGCATAACGCATAACGCATGACGCATAACGCATAACGCATAACGCATAACGCATAACGGATCACGCATAACGCATAACGCAAAGCGCATAACGCATAACGCATAACGCATAACGCATAAAGCATAACGCATAACGCATTACGCATAACTTATAACTCATAACTCATAACGAATAACGCATACCGCATTACGCATAACTTATAACTCATAACTCATACGGAGTAACGCATAACGCATAAAGCATAACGCATAACGCATAACGCATAAAGCATAACGCATAACGCATAACTTATAACTCATTACTCATAACGCATAACGCATAACGCATAAAGCATAACGCATAACGTATAACGGATAAAGCATAATGCATAACGCATAACGCATAAAGCATAACGCATAACGCATAACTTATAACTCATTACTCATAACGAATAACGCATAACGCATAAGGCATAACGCATAACGCATAACGCATAACGCATAACGCATAAAGCATAACGCATAACGCATAACGGATAAAGCATAATGCATAATGCATAACGCATAACGCATTACGCATTACGCATAACTTATAACTCATAACTCATAACGAATAACGCATAACGCAAAATGCATAACGCATGTCGGATCACGCATAACGCATAACGCATAACGCATAACGCATAACGCATAACGCATAACGCATAACGCATAAAGCATAACGCATAACTTATAACTCATTACTCATAACGAATAACGCATAACGCATAACGCATAACGCATAACGCATAACGCATAACGCATAACGCATAACGCATAAAGCATAACGCATTACGCATAACTTATAACTCATAACTCATAAGGAGTAACGCATAACGCATAAAGCATAACGCATAACGCATAACGCATAACGCATAACGCATAACGCATAACGCATAACGCATAACGCATAACGCATAACGCATAACGCATGACGCATAACGCATAACGCATAACGCATAACGCATAACGCATAACGCATAACGCATAACGCATAACGGATCACGCATAACGCATAACGCAAAGCGCATAACGCATAACGCATAACGCATAACGCATAAAGCATAACGCATAACGCATAACGCATTACGCATAACTTATAACTCATAACTCATAAGGAGTAACGCATAACGCATAAAGCATAACGCATAACGCATAACGCATAACGCATAACGCATAACGCATAACGCATAACGCATAACGCATAACGCATAACGCATAACGCATAAAGCATAATGCATTACGCATAACTTATAACTCATAACTCATAAGGAGTAACGCATAACGCATAAAGCATAACGCATAACGCATAACGCATAACACATAACGCATAACGCATAACGCATAACGCATAACGCATAACGCATGACGCATAACGCATAACGCATAACGCATAACGCATAACGCATAACGCATAACGCATAACGCATAACGCATAACGCATAACGCATAACGCATAACGCATAACGCATAACGCATAACGCATAACGCATAACTTATAACTCATAACTCATAACGAATAACGCATACCGCATTACGCATAACTTATAACTCATAACTCATACGGAGTAACGCATAACGCATAAAGCATAACGCATAACGCATAACGCATAAAGCATAACGCATAACGCATAACGCATAACGCATAACGCATAAAGCATAACGCATAACTTATAACTCATTACTCATAACGAATAACGCATAACGCATAAGGCATAACGCATAACGCATAACGCATAACGCATAACGCAAAGCGCATAACGCATAACGCATAACGCATAACGCATAACGCATAACGCATAACGCATAACGCATAACGCATAACGCATAACGCATAAAGCATAACGCATAACTTATAACTCATTACTCATAACGAATAACGCATAACGCATAACGCATAACGCATAACGCATAAGGCATAACGCATAACGCATAACGCATAAAGCATAACGCATTACGCATAACTTATAACTCATAACTCATAAGGAGTAACGCATAACGCATAAAGCATAACGCATAACGCATAACGCATAACGCATAACGCATAACGCATAACGCATAACGCATAACGCATAACGCATAACGCATAACGCATAACGCATAACGCATAACGCATAACGCATGACGCATAACGCATAACGCATAACGCATAACGCATAACGCATAACGCATAACGCATAACGCATAACGCATAACGCATAACGGATCACGCATAACGCATAACGCAAAGCGCATAACGCATAACGCATAACGCATAACGCATAAAGCATAACGCATAACGCATAACGCATAACGCATTACGCATAACTTATAACTCATAACTCATAAGGAGTAACGCATAACGCATAAAGCATAACGCATAACGCATAACGCATAACGCATAACGCATAACGCATAACGCATAACGCATAACGCATAACGCATAACGCATAACGTGTAACTAAGAACGCATAACGCATAAAGCATAACGTATAACGCATAACGCATATCGCATAACGCATAACGCATAACGTATAACGCATAACGCATACCGTATAACGCATAACGCATAACGCAAACGTATAACGCACAACGCATAACGCATAACGAACAACGGATAACGCATAACGCATAACGCATAACGCATAACGAATACCGCAAAACGTATATCGCCTAACACATAACGGATCACGCATAACGCATAACGCATAACGTATAACGCATAACGCATAACGCATAACACATAACGCATAACGCATAATGCACAACGCATTACGAATACAGCAAAACGCATAACGCTTAACGCATAACGGATCACGCATAACGCATAACGCATAATGCATAACGCATAACGCATAACGCATAATGCATAACGCATAAAGCGTAACGCATAACGCATAACGCATAAAGCGTAACACATAACGCATAACGCATAATGCACAACGCATAACGAATACAGCAAAACGCATAACGCTTAACGCATAACGCATAACGCATAACGCATAATGCATAACGCATAGCGCATAACGCATAACGCATAACGCATAACGCATAACGCATAACGCATAACGCATAACGCATAACGCATAACGCATAACGTATAACGCATACCGCATTACGCATAAAGCATAATGCATAACGCATAACGCATAACGCATTACGCATAACTTATAACTCATAACTCATAAGGAGTAACGCATAACGCATAAAGCATAAGGCATAACGCATAACGCATAAATCATAACGCATAACGCATAACGCATAACGCATAACGCATAACGCATAACGCATAACGCATAACGCATAACGCATAACGCATAACGCATAACGCATAACGCATAACGCATAACGCATAACGCATAACGCATAACGCATAACGCATAACGCATAACGCATACCGTATAACGCATAACGCATAACGAATAACGCATAACGCATAACGCATAACGCATAACGCATAACGCATAACGCATAACGCATAACGCATAACGCATAACGCATAACGCATAACGCATAACGCATAACGCATACCGTATAACGCATAACGCATAACGCATAACGCATAACGCATAACGCATAACGCATAACGCATAACGCATAACGCATAACGCATAACGCATAACGCATAACGCATAAAGCATAACGCATAACGCATAACGCATAACGCATAACGCATAACGCATAAAGCATAACGCATAACGCATTACGCATAACTTATAACTCATAACTCATAACGAATAACGCATACCGCATTACGCATAACTTATAACTCATAACTCATACGGAGTAACGCATAACGCATAAAGCATAACGCATAACGCATAACGCATAAAGCATAACGCATAACGCATAACTTATAACTCATTACTCATAACTCATAACGAATAACGCATAACGCAAAATGCATAACGCATAACGCATAACGCATAACGCATAACGCATAACGCATAAAGCATAACGCATAACTTATAACTCATTACTCATAACGAATAACGCATAACGCATAAGGCATAACGCATAACGCATAACGCATAACGCATAACGCAAAGCGCATAACGCATAACGCATAACGCATAACGCATAACGCATAACGCATAACGCATAACGCATAACGCATAACGCATAACGCATAAAGCATAACGCATAACTTATAACTCATTACTCATAACGAATAACGCATAACGCATAACGCATAACGCATAACGCATAAGGCATAACGCATAACGCATAACGCATAAAGCATAACGCATTACGCATAACTTATAACTCATAACTCATAAGGAGTAACGCATAACGCATAAAGCATAACGCATAACGCATAACGCATAACGCATAACGCATAACGCATAACGCATAACGCATAACGCATAACGCATAACGCATAACGCATAACGCATAACGCATGACGCATAACGCATAACGCATAACGCATAACGCATAACGCATAACGCATAACGCATAACGCATAACGCATAACGGATCACGCATAACGCATAACGCAAAGCGCATAACGCATAACGCATAACGCATAACGCATAAAGCATAACGCATAACGCATAACGCATAACGCATTACGCATAACTTATAACTCATAACTCATAAGGAGTAACGCATAACGCATAAAGCATAACGCATAACGCATAACGCATAACGCATAACGCATAACGCATAACGCATAACGCATAACGCATAACGCATAACGCATAACGCATAACGCATAACGCATAACGCATAAAGCATAACGCATTACGCATAACTTATAACTCATAACTCATAAGGAGTAACGCATAACGCATAAAGCATAACGCATAACGCATAACGCATAACGCATAACCCCTAACGCATAACGCATAACGTATAACTCATAACGCATAACGCATAACGCATAACGCCTAACGCATAACGCATAACCCCTAACGCATAACGCATAACGCATAACGCATAACGCATAACGCATAACGTGTAACTAAGAACGCATAACGCATAAAGCATAACGTATAACGCATAACGCATATCGCATAACGCATAACGCATAACGTATAACGCATAACGCATACCGTATAACGCATAACGCATAACGCAAACGTATAACGCACAACGCATAACGCATAACGAACAACGGATAACGCATAACGCATAACGCATAACGCATAACGCATAACGAATACCGCAAAACGTATATCGCCTAACACATAACGGATCACGCATAACGCATAACGCATAACGTATAACGCATAACGCATAACGCATAACACATAACGCATAACGCATAATGCACAACGCATTACGAATACAGCAAAACGCATAACGCTTAACGCATAACGGATCACGCATAACGCATAACGCATAATGCATAACGCATAACGCATAACGCATAATGCATAACGCATAAAGCGTAACGCATAACGCATAACGCATAAAGCGTAACACATAACGCATAACGCATAATGCACAACGCATAACGAATACAGCAAAACGCATAACGCTTAACGCATAACGCATAACGCATAACGCATAATGCATAACGCATAGCGCATAACGCATAACGCATAACGCATAACGCATAACGCATAACGCATAACGCATAACGCATAACGCATAACGTATAACGCATACCGCATTACGCATAAAGCATAATGCATAACGCATAACGCATAACGCATTACGCATAACTTATAACTCATAACTCATAAGGAGTAACGCATAACGCATAAAGCATAAGGCATAACGCATAACGCATAAATCATAACGCATAACGCAAAACGCATAACGCATAACGCATAACGCATAACGCATAACGCATAACGCATAACGCATAACGCATAACGCATAACGCATAACGCATAACGCATAACGCATACCGTATAACGCATAACGCATAACGAATAACGCATAACGCATAACGCATAACGCATAACGCATAACGCATAACGCATAACGCATAACGCATAACGCATAACGCATAACGCATACCGTATAACGCATAACGCATAACGCATAACGCATAACGCATAACGCATAACGCATAACGCATAACGCATAACGCATAACGCATAACGCATAACGCATAACGCATAACGCATAAAGCATAACGCATAACGCATAACTTATAACTCATTACTAATAACGAATAACGCATAACGCATAATGCATAACGCATAAGGCATAACTCATAACGCATAAAGCATAACGCATAACGCATAACGCATAACGCATAACGCATAACGCATAACGCATAACGCATAACGCATAACGCATAACGCGTAACGCATAACGCATAAAGCATAACGCATAACGCATAACGCATTACGCATAACTTATAACTCATAACTCATAAGGAGTAACGCATAACGCATAAAGCATAACGCATAACGCATAACGCATAACGCATAACGCATAACGCATAACGCATAACGCATAACGCATAACGCATAACGCATAACGCATAACGAATAACGCATAAAGCATAACGCATAACGCATAACGCACAAAGCATAACGCATTACGCATAACGCATAACTTGTAACTCATTACTCATAACGAATAACGCATAACGCATAACGCATAACGCATAACGCATAACGCATAACGCATAACGCATAACGCATAAAGCATAACGCTTAACGCATAACGGATACAGCATAATGCATAACGCATAACGCATAACGCATTACGCATAACTTATAACTCATAACTCATAACGAATAACGCATAACGCAAAATGCATAACGCATAACGCATAACGCATAAAGCATAACGCATAACGCATAACGGATAAAGCATAATGCATAACGCATAACGCATAACGCATTACGCATAACTTATAACTCATAACTCATAACGAATAACGCATAACGCAAAATGCATAACGCATGTCGGATGACGCATAACGCATAACGCATAAAGCATAAATCATAACGCATAACGAATACCGCAAAACGTATATCGCCTAACACATAACGCATCACGCATAACGCATAACGCATAACGCATAACGCATAACGCATAACGCATAACGCATAACGCATAACGCATAACGCATAACGCATAACGCATAACGCATAACGCATAACGCATAACGCATAACGCATAACGTATTACGTATAACGCATACCGCATTACGCATAACTTATAACTCATATCTCATACGGAGTAACGCATAACGCATAAAGCATAACGCATAACGCATAACGCATAAAGCATAACGCATAACGCATAACTTATAACTCATTACTCATAACGCATAACGCATAACGCATAAAGCATAACGCATAACGCATAACGGATAAAGCATAATGCATAACGCATAACGCAAAACGCATTACGCATAACTTATAACTCATAACTCATAAGGAGTAACGCATAACGCATAAAGCATAACGCATAACGCATAACGCATAACGCATAACGCATAACGCATAACGCATAACTTATAACTCATAACTCATAAGGAGTAACGCATAACGCATAACGAATAACGCATAACGCATAACGCATAACGCATAAAGCATAACGCATAACGCATAACTTATAACTCATTACTCATAACGAATAACGCATAACGCATAAGGCATAACGCATAACGCATAACGCATAACGCATAACGCATAAAGCATAACGCATAACGCATAACGGATAAAGCATAATGCATAACGCATAACGCATTACGCATTACGCATAAAGCATAACGCATAACTTATAACTCATTACTCATAACGAATAACGCATAACGCATAAGGCATAACGCATAACGCATAACGCATAACGCATAACGCATAAAGCATAACGCATAACGCATAACGCATAACGCATAACGCATAACGCATAACGCATAACGCATAACGCATAACGCATAACGCATAACGCATAAAGCATAACGCATTACGCATAACTTATAACTCATAACTCATAAGGAGTAACGCATAACGTATAAAGCATAACGCATAACGCATAACGCATAACGCATATCGCATAACGCATAACGCATAACGCATAACGCATAACGCATAACGCATAACGCATGACGCATAACGCATAACGCATAACGCATAACGCATAACGCATAACGCATAACGCATAACGCATAACGGATCACGCATAACGCATAACGCAAAGCGCATAACGCATAACGCATAACGCATAACGCATAAAGCATAACGCATAACGCATTACGCATAACGCATTACGCATAACTTATAACTCATAACTCATAAGGAGTAACGCATAACGCATAAAGCATAACGCATAACGCATAACGCATACCGTATAACGCATAACGCATAACGCATAACGCATAACGCATAACGCATAACGCATAACGCATAACGCATAACGCATAACGCATAACGCATAACGCATAACGCATAACGCATAACGCATAAAGCATAACGCATAACGCATAACTTATAACTCATTACTAATAACGAATAACGCATAACGCATAAGGCATAACGCATAAGGCATAACTCATAACGCATAAAGCATAACGCATAACGCATAACGCATAACGCATAACGCATAACGCATAACGCATAACGCATAACGCATAACGCATAACGCGTAACGCATAACGCATAAAGCATAACGCATAACGCATAACGCATTACGCATAACTTATAACTCATAACTCATAAGGAGTAACGCATAACGCATAAAGCATAACGCATAACGCATAACGCATAACGCATAACGCATAACGCATAACGCATAACGCATAACGCATAACGCATAACGCATAACGCATAACGAATAACGCATAAAGCATAACGCATAACGCATAACGCACAAAGCATAACGCATTACGCATAACGCATAACTTGTAACTCATTACTCATAACGAATAACGCATAACGCATAACGCATAACGCATAACGCATAACGCATAACGCATAACGCATAACGCATAAAGCATAACGCTTAACGCATAACGGATACAGCATAATGCATAACGCATAACGCATAACGCATTACGCATAACTTATAACTCATAACTCATAACGAATAACGCATAACGCAAAATGCATAACGCATAACGCATAACGCATAAAGCATAACGCATAACGCATAACGGATAAAGCATAATGCATAACGCATAACGCATAACGCATTACGCATAACTTATAACTCATAACTCATAACGAATAACGCATAACGCAAAATGCATAACGCATGTCGGATGACGCATAACGCATAACGCATAAAGCATAAATCATAACGCATAACGAATACCGCAAAACGTATATCGCCTAACACATAACGCATCACGCATAACGCATAACGCATAACGCATAACGCATAACGCATAACGCATAACGCATAACGCATAACGCATAACGCATAACGCATAACGCATAACGCATAACGCATAACGCATAACGCATAACGCATAACGCATAACGTATTACGTATAACGCATACCGCATTACGCATAACTTATAACTCATATCTCATAAGGAGTAACGCATAACGCATAAAGCATAACGCATAACGCATAACGCATAAAGCATAACGCATAACGCATAACTTATAACTCATTACTCATAACGCATAACGCATAACGCATAAAGCATAACGCATAACGCATAACGGATAAAGCATAATGCATAACGCATAACGCAAAACGCATTACGCATAACTTATAACTCATAACTCATAAGGAGTAACGCATAACGCATAAAGCATAACGCATAACGCATAACGCATAAAGCATAACGCATAACGCATAACGCATAACTTATAACTCATAACTCATAAGGAGTAACGCATAACGCATAATGCAATAACGCATAACGCATAACGCATAACGCATAAAGCATAACGCATAACGCATAACTTATAACTCATTACTCATAACGAATAACGCATAACGCATAACGCATAACGCATAACGCATAACGCATAACGCATAACGCATAACGCATAACGCATAACGCATAACGGATAAAGCATAATGCATAACGCATAACGCATTACGCATTACGCATAAAGCATAACGCATAACTTATAACTCATTACTCATAACGAATAACGCATAACGCATAAGGCATAACGCATAACGCATAACGCATAACGCATAACGCATAAAGCATAACGCATAACGCATAACGCATAACGCATAACGCATAACGCATAACGCATAACGCATAACGCATAACGCATAACGCATAACGCATAAAGCATAACGCATTACGCATAACTTATAACTCATAACTCATAAGGAGTAACGCATAACGTATAAAGCATAACGCATAACGCATAACGCATAACGCATATCGCATAACGCATAACGCATAACGCATAACGCATAACGCATAACGCATAACGCATGACGCATAACGCATAACGCATAACGCATAACGCATAACGCATAACGCATAACGCATAACGCATAACGGATCACGCATAACGCATAACGCAAAGCGCATAACGCATAACGCATAACGCATAACGCATAAAGCATAACGCATAACGCATTACGCATAACGCATTACGCATAACTTATAACTCATAACTCATAAGGAGTAACGCATAACGCATAAAGCATAACGCATAACGCATAACGCATAACGCATAACGCATAACGCATAACGCATAACGCATAACGCATAACGCATTACGCATAACTTATAACTCATAACTCATAACGAATAACGCATACCGCATTACGCATAACTTATAACTCATAACTCATACGGAGTAACGCATAACGCATAACGCATAAAGCATAACGCATAACGCATAACGGATAAAGCATAATGCATAACGCATAACGCATTACGCATTACGCATAAAGCATAACGCATAACTTATAACTCATTACTCATAACGAATAACGCATAACGCATAAGGCATAACGCATAACGCATAACGCATAACGCATAACGCATAAAGCATAACGCATAACGCATAACGCATAACGCATAACGCATAACGCATAACGCATAACGCATAACGCATAACGCATAACGCATAACGCATAAAGCATAACGCATTACGCATAACTTATAACTCATAACTCATAAGGAGTAACGCATAACGTATAAAGCATAACGCATAACGCATAACGCATAACGCATATCGCATAACGCATAACGCATAACGCATAACGCATAACGCATAACGCATAACGCATGACGCATAACGCATAACGCATAACGCATAACGCATAACGCATAACGCATAACGCATAACGCATAACGGATCACGCATAACGCATAACGCAAAGCGCATAACGCATAACGCATAACGCATAACGCATAAAGCATAACGCATAACGCATTACGCATAACGCATTACGCATAACTTATAACTCATAACTCATAAGGAGTAACGCATAACGCATAAAGCATAACGCATAACGCATAACGCATAACGCATAACGCATAACGCATAACGCATAACGCATAACGCATAACGCATAACGCATTACGCATAACTTATAACTCATAACTCATAACGAATAACGCATACCGCATTACGCATAACTTATAACTCATAACTCATACGGAGTAACGCATAACGCATAAAGCATAACGCATAACGCATAAAGCATAACGCATAACTTATAACTCATTACTCATAACGCATAACGCATAACGCATAACGCATAAAGCATAACGCATAACGCATAACGGATAAAGCATAATGCATAACGCATAACGCAAAACGCATTACGCATAACTTATAACTCATAACTCATAAGGAGTAACGCATAACGCATAAAGCATAACGCATAACGCATAACGCATAAAGCATAACGCATAACGCATAACGCATAACGCATTACGCATAACTTATAACTCATAACTCATAAGGAGTAACGCATAACGCATAAAGCATAACGCATAACGCATAACGCATAACGCATAACGCATAACGCATAACGCATAACGCATAACGCATAACGCATAACGCATAACGCATAACGCATTACGCATAACTTATAACTCATAACTCATAACGAATAACGCATACCGCATTACGCATAATTTATAACTCATAACTCATACGGAGTAACGCATAACGCATAAAGCATAACGCATAACGCATAACTTATAACTCATTACTCATAACGCATAACGCATAACGCATAAAGCATAACGCATAACGCATAACGGATAAAGCATAATGCATAACGCATAACGCAAAACGCATTACGCATAACTTATAACTCATAACTCATAAGGAGTAACGCATACCGCATAAAGCATAACGCATAACGCATAACGCATAAAGCATAACGCATAACGCATAACGCATAACGCATAACGCATAACGCATAACGCATAACGCATTACGCATAAAGCATAACGCATAACGCATAACTTATAACTCATTACTCATAACGAATAACGCATAACGCATAAGGCATAACGCATAACGCATAACGCATAACGCATAACGCATAAAGCATAACGCATAACGCATAACTTATAACTCATTACTCATAACGAATAACGCATAACGCATAAGGCATAACGCATAACGCATAACGCATAACGCATAACGCATTACGCATAAAGCATAACGCATAACGCATAACTTATAACTCATTACTCATAACGAATAACGCATAACGCATAACGCATAACGCATAACGCATAACGCATAACGTATAACGTATAACGCATACCGCATTACGCATAACTTATAACTCATAACTCATAAGGAGTAACGCATAACGCATAAGGCATAACGCATAACGCATAACGCATAACGCATAACGCATAAGGCATAAAGCATAACGCATAACGCATAACTTATAACTCATTACTCATAACGAATAACGCATAACGCATAACGCATAACGGATAACGCATATCGCATAACGCATAACGCATAATGCATAACGCATAAAGCATAACGCATAACGCATAACGCATAACCCCTAACGCATGACGCATAACGTATAACTGATAACGCATAACGCATAACGCATAACTCATAACGCCTAACGCATAACGCATAACGCATAACCCCTAACGCATAACGCATAACGCATAACGCATAACGTGTAACTAATAACGCACAACGCATAACGCATAACGAACAACGGATAACGCATAACGCATAACGCATAACGCATAACGAATACCGCAAAACGTATATCGCCTAACACATAACGGATCACGCATAACGCATAACGCATAACGTATAACGCATAACGCATAACGCATAACACATAACGCATAACGCATAACGCATAACGCATAACGCATAACGCATAACGCATAACGCATAACGCATAACGCATAACGCATAACGGATCACGCATAACGCATAACGAATAACGCATAATGCATAATGCATAACGCATATCGCATAACGCATAACGCATAATGCATAACGCATAAAGCATAACGCATAACGCATAACGCATAACGCATAACGCATAACGCATAACGCATAACGCATAACGCATATCGCATAACGCATAACGCATAACGCATAACGCATAACGCATAACGCATAACGCATAACGCATAACGCATAACGCATGACGCATAACGCATAACGCATAACGCATAACGCATAACGCATAACGCATAACGCATAACGCATAACGTATAACGAATAACGCATAAAGCATAACGCATAACGCATTACGCATAACGCATAACGGATAAAGCATAATGCATAACGCATACCGCATAACGCATAACGCATTACGCATAACTTATAACTCATAACTCATAACGAATAACGCATAACGCAAAATGCATAACGCATGTCGGATCACAGATAACGCATAACGCATAAAGCATAAATCATAACGCATAACGCATAACGTTAACGCATAAGGCTTGATGCATGACGCATATCGCATATCGCATAAGGCTTGATGCATGACGCATATCGCATCACGCATAACGCATAATACATAACGTATAACGCATTATGCATAACGCATAACGCATAATGCATAACTCATAAGGCATAACGCATTACGCATAACTTATAACTCATAACTCATAACGAATAACGCATAACGCAAAATGAATAACGCATAAAGCATAACGCATAACCCATAACCCTTAACGCATAACGCATAACACATAATGCACAACGCTTAACGAATACCGCAAATCGCATAACGCCTAACGCATAACGGATCACGCATGACGCATAAAGCATAACGCATAACGCATAATGCATAACGCATAACGCATAACGCATAAAGCATAACGCATAACTCATATCGCATAACGCATAAATCATAACCCATAACGCACAACGCATAACTCATAATGCACAACGCATAACGAATACCGCAAAACGCATATCGCATAACGCATAACGCATAACGTATAACGCATAACGCATACCGTATAACGCATAACGCATAACGCAAACGTATAACGCAAAACGCATAACGCATAACGAACAACGGATAACGCATAACGCATAACGCATAACGCATAACGCATAACGAATACCGCAAAACGTATATCGCCTAACACATAACGGATCACGCATAACGCATAATGCATAACGCATAACGCATAACGCATAACGCATAACGCATAACGCATAACGCATAACGAATAAAGCTTAACGCATAACGCATAACGGATAAAGCATAATGCATAACGCATAACGCATAACGCATTACGCATAACTTATAACTCATAACTCATAACGAATAACGCATAACGCAAAATGCATAACGCATAACGCATAACGCATAAAGCATAACGCATAACGCATAACGCATAACGCATAACGCATAACGCATAACGCATAACGCATAACGCATAAGGCATAACGCATAACGCATAACGCATAACGCATAACGCATAACGCATAACGCATAACGCATAACGCATAACGCATAACGCATAACGCATAGCGCATAACGCATAACGCATAACGCATAACGCATAACGCATAACGCATAACGCATAACGCATAATGCACAACGCATAACGAATACAGCAAAACGCATAACGCTTAACGCATAACGCATAACGCATAACGCATAATGCATAACGCATAGCGCATAACGCATAACGCATAACGCATAACACATAACGCATAACGCATAACGCATAACGCATAACGCATAACGCATAACGCATAACGCATAACGCATAACGTATAACGTATAACGCATACCGCATTACGCATAACTTATAACTCATAACTCATAAGGAGTAACGCATAACGCATAAAGCATAACGCATAACGCATAACGCATAACGCATAAAGCATAACGCATAACGCATAACTTATAACTCATTACTCATAACGAATAACGCATAACGCATAACTTATAACTCATTACTCATAACGCATAACGCATAACGCATAACGCATAACGCATAAAGCATAACGCATAACGCATAACGGATAAAGCATAATGCATAACGCATAACGCATAACGCATTACGCATAACTTATAACTCATAACTCATAAGGAGTAACGCATAACGCATAAAGCATAACGCATGACGCATAACGCATAAAGCATAACGCATAACGCATAACGCATAACGCATAACGCATAACGCATAACGCATAACGCATAACGCATAACGCATAACGCATAACGCATACCGTATAACGCATAACGCATAACGCATAACGCATAACGCATAACGCATAAAGCATAACGCATAACGCATAACTTATAACTCATTACTCATAACGAATAACGCATAACGCATAAGGCATAACGCATAACGCATAACGCATAACGCATAAAGCATAACGCATAACGCATAACGCATAACGCATAACGCATAACGCATTACTCATATCGCATAACGCATAAATCATACCCCATAACGCACAACGCATAACGCATAATGCACAACGCATAACGAATACCGCAACACGCATAACGCATAACGCATAGCGTATACCGCATAACTCATAACGCATAACGCACAACGCATAACGCACACCGTATAACGCATAACGCATAACGCATAACGCATAACGTATAAAGCATAACGCATAACGCATAACGCATAACGCATAACGGATCACGCATAACGCATAACGCATAACGCATAACGCATAACGCATAACGCATAACGCATAACGCATAACGCATTACGCATAACTTATAACTCATAACTCATAAGGAGTAACGCATAACGCATAAAGCATAACGCATAACGCATAACGCATAACGCATAACGCATAACGCATAACGCATAACGGACACGCATAACGCATAACGAATAACGCATAATGCATAATGCATAACGCATATCGCATAACGCATAACGCATAATGCATAACGCATAAAGCATAACGCATAACGCATAACGCATAACGCATAACGCATAACGCATAACGCATAACGCATAACGCATAACGCATAACGCATAACGCATAACGCATAACGCATAACGCATAACGCATAACGCATAACGCATGACGCATAACGCATAACGCATAACGCATAACGCATAACGCATAACGCATAACGCATAACGCATAACGCATAACGTATAACGAATAACGCATAAAGCATAACGCATAACGCATTACGCATAACGCATAACGGATAAAGCATAATGCATAACGCATAACGCATAACGCATAACGCATTACGCATAACTTATAACTCATAACTCATAACGAATAACGCATAACGCAAAATGCATAACGCATGTCGGATCACACATAACGCATAACGCATAAAGCATAAATCATAACGCATAACGCATAACGTTAACGCATAACCCATAACGCATAAGGCTTGATGCATGACGCATATCGCATATCGCATAAGGCTTGATGCATGACGCATATCGCATAACGCATAACGCATAATACATAACGTATAACGCATTATGCATAACGCATAACGCATAATGCATAACTCATAAGGCATAACGCATTACGCATAACTTATAACTCATAACTCATAACGAATAACGCATAACGCAAAATGAATAACGCATAAAGCATAACGCATAACCCATAACCCTTAACGCATAACGCATAACACATAATGCACAACGCTTAACGAATACCGCAAATCGCATAACGCCTAACGCATAACGGATCACGCATGACGCATAACGCATAAAGCATAACGCATAACGCATAACGCATAACGCATAAAGCATAACGCATAACGCATAACTTATAACTCATTACTCATAACGAATAACGCATAACGCATAACTTATAACTCATTACTCATAACGCATAACGCATAACGCATAACGCATAACGCATAAAGCATAACGCATAACGCATAACGGATAAAGCATAATGCATAACGCATAACGCATAACGCATTACGCATAACTTATAACTCATAACTCATAAGGAGTAACGCATAACGCATAACGCATAACGCATGACGCATAACGCATAAAGCATAACGCATAACGCATAACGCATAACGCATAACGCATAACGCATAACGCATAACGCATAACGCATAACGCATAACGCATACCGTATAACGCATAACGCATAACGCATAACGCATAACGCATAACGCATAACGCATAACGCATAAAGCATAACGCATAACGCATAACTTATAACTCATTACTCATAACGAATAACGCATAACGCATAAGGCATAACGCATAACGCATAACGCATAAAGCATAACGCATAACGCATAACGCATAACGCATAACGCATAACGCATTACTCATATCGCATAACGCATAAATCATACCCCATAACGCACAACGCATAACGCATAATGCACAACGCATAACGAATACCGCAACACGCATAACGCATAACGCATAGCGTATACCGCATAACTCATAACGCATAACGCACAACGCATAACGCACACCGTATAACGCATAACGCATAACGCATAACGCATAACGCATAATGCATAACGCATAAAGCATAACGCATAACGCATAACGCATAACGCATAACGCATAACGCATAATGCATAACGCATAAAGCATAACGCATAACGCATAACGCATAACCCCTAACGCATAACGCATAACGTATAACTCATAACGCATAACGCATAACGCATAACGCCTAACGCATAACGCATAACGCATAACCCCTAACGCATAACGCATAACGCATAACGCATAACGCATAACGCATAACGTGTAACTAATAACGCATAACGCATAAAGCATAACGTATAACGCATAACGCATATCGCATAACGCATAACGCATAACGTATAACGCATAACGCATACCGTATAACGCATAACGCATAACGCAAACGTATAACGCAAAACGCATAACGCATAACGAACAACGGATAACGCATAACGCATAACGCATAACGCATAACGCATAACGCATAACGAATACCGCAAAACGTATATCGCCTAACACATAACGGATCACGCATAACGCATAATGCATAACGCATAACGCATAACGCATAATGCATAACGCATAAAGCGTAACGCATAACGCATAACGCATAAAGCGTAACACATAACGCATAACGCATAACGCATAACGCATAACGCATAACGCATAACGCATAACGCATAACGCATAACGCTTAACGCATAACGCATAACGCATAACGCATAACGCATAACGCATAACGCATAACGCATAACGCATAACGCATAACGCATAACGCATAACGCATAACGCATAGCGCATAACGCATAACGCATAACGCATAACGCATAACGCATAACGGATCACGCATAACGCATAACGCATAACGTATAACGCATACCGCATTACGCATAAAGCATAATGCATAACGCATAACGCATAACGCATTACGCATAACTTATAACTCATAACTCATAAGGAGTAACGCATAACGCATAACGCATAACGCATAACGCATAACGCATAACGCATAACGCATAACGCATAACGCATAACGGATCACGCATAACGCATAACGCATAACGCATAACGCATAACGCATAACGCATAACGCATAACGCATAACGCATAAAGCATAACGCATAACGCATAACGCATTACGCATAACTTATAACTCATAACTCATAAGGAGTAACGCATAACGCATAAAGCATAACGCATAACGCATAACGCATAACGCATAACGCATAACGCATAACGCATAACGCATAACGCATAACGCATAACGCATAACGCATAACGCATAACGCATAACGCATAACGCATAACGCATAACGCATAACGCATAACGCATAACGCATAACGCATAACGCATAACGCATAACGAATAACGCATAAAGCATAACGCATAACGCATAACGCATAAAGCATAACGCATAACGCATAACGCATAACGCATTATGCATAACGCATAACTTGTAACTCATTACTCATAACGAATAACGCATAACGCATAACGCATAACGCATAACGAATAAAGCTTAACGCATAACGCATAACGGATAAAGCATAATGCATAACGCATAACGCATAACGCATTACGCATAACTTATAACTCATAACTCATAACGAATAACGCATAACGCAAAATGCATAACGCATAACGCATAACGCATAAAGCATAACGCATAACGCATAACGGATAAAGCATAATGCATAACGCATAACGCATAACGCATAATGCATAACGCATAAAGCGTAACGCATAACGCATAACGCATAAAGCGTAACACATAACGCATAACGCATAACGCATAACGCATAACGCATAACGCATAACGCATAACGCATAACGCATAACGCATAACGCATAACGCATAACGCATAACGCATAACGCATAACGCATAACGCATAACGCATAACGCATAACGCATAACGCATAACGCATAACGCATAACGCATAACGCATAGCGCATAACGCATAACGCATAACGCATAACGCATAACGCATAACGCATAACGCATAACGCATAACGCATAACGTATAACGCATACCGCATTACGCATAAAGCATAATGCATAACGCATAACGCATAACGCATTACGCATAACTTATAACTCATAACTCATAAGGAGTAACGCATAACGCATAACGCATAACGCATAACGCATAACGCATAACGCATAACCCATAACGGATCACGCATAACGCATAACGCATAACGCATAACGCATAACGCATAACGCATAACGCATAACGCATAAAGCATAACGCATAACGCATAACGCATTACGCATAACTTATAACTCATAACTCATAAGGAGTAACGCATAACGCATAAAGCATAACGCATAACGCATAACGCATAACGCATAACGCATAACGCATAACGCATAACGCATAACGCATAACGCATAACGCATAACGCATAACGCATAACGCATAACGCATAACGCATAACGCATAACGCATAACGAATAACGCATAAAGCATAACGCATAACGCATAACGCATAAAGCATAACGCATAACGCATAACGCATAACGCATAACTTGTAACTCATTACTCATAACGAATAACGCATAACGCATAACGCATAACGCATAACGCATAACGAATAAAGCTTAACGCATATCGCATAACGGATAAAGCATAATGCATAACGCATAACGCATAACGCATTACGCATAACTTATAACTCATAACTCATAACGAATAACGCATAACGCAAAATGCATAACGCATGTCGGATCACGCATAACGCATAACGCATAAAGCATAAATCATAACGCATAACGAATACCGCAAAACGTATATCGCCTAACACATAACGCATCACGCATAACGCATAACGCATAACGCATAACGCATAACGCATAACGCATAACGCATAACGCATAACGCATTACGCATAACGCATGACGCATAACGCATAACGCATAACGTATTACGTATAACGCATACCGCATTACGCATAACTTATAACTCATAACTCATACGGAGTAACGCATAACGCATAAAGCATAACGCATAACGCATAACGCATAAAGCATAACGCATAACGCATAACTTATAACTCATTACTCATAACGCATAACGCATAACGCATAAAGCATAACGCATAACGCATAACGGATAAAGCATAATGCATAACGCATAACGCATAGCGCATTACGCATAACTTACAACTCATAACTCATAAGGAGTAACGCATAACGCATAAAGCATAACGCATAACGCATAACGCATAAAGCATAACGCATAACGCATAACGCATAACGCATAACGCATAACGCAAAACGCATAACGCATAACGCATAACGCATAAAGCATAACGCATAACGCATAACTTATAACTCATTACTCATAACGAATAACGCATAACGCATAAGGCATAACGCATAACGCATAACGCATAACGCATAACGCATAAAGCATAACGCATAACGCATAACGGATAACGCATAACGCATAACGCATAACGCATTACGCATTACGCATAACTTATAACTCATACCTCATAACGAATAACGCATAACGCAAAATGCATAACGCATGTCGGATCACGCATAACGCATAACGCATAACGCATAACGCATAACGCATAACGCATAACGCATAACGCATAACGCATAACGCATAAAGCATAACGCATAACGCATAACTTACAACTCATTACTCATAACGAATAACGCATAACGCATAAGGCATAACGCATAACGCATAACGCATAACGCATAACGCATAAAGCATAAAGCATAACGCATAACGCATAACGCATAACGCATAACGCATAACGCATAACGCATAACGCATAACGCATAAAGCATAACGCATTACGCATTACGCATAACTTATAACTCATAACTCATAAGGAGTAACGCATAACGCATACAGCATAACGCATAACGCATAACGCATAACGCATAACGCATAACGCATAACGCATAACGCATAACGCATAACGCATAACGCATAACGCATAACGCATAACGCATAACGCATAACGCATAACGCATAACGCATAACGCATAACGTATAACGCATAACGCATAACGCATAACGCATAACGCATAACGCATAACGCATAACGCATGACGCATAACGCATAACGCATAACGTATTACGTATAACGCATACCGCATTACGCATAACTTATAACTCATAACTCATAAGGAGTAACGCATAACGCATAAAGCATAACGCATAACGCATAACGCATAAAGCATAACGCATAACGCATAACTTATAACTCATTACTCATAACGCATAACGCATAACGCATAAAGCATAACGCATAACGCATAACGGATAAAGCATAATGCATAACGCATAACGCATAACGCATTACGCATAACTTATAACTCATAACTCATAAGGAGTAACGCATAACGCATAAAGCATAACACATAACGCATAACGCATAAAGCATAACGCATAACGCATAACGCATAAAGCATAACGCATAACGCATAACGCATAACGCATAACGCATAACGCATAACGCATAACGCATAAAGCATAACGCATAACGCATAACTTATAACTCATTACTCATAACGAATAACGCATAACGCATAAGGCATAACGCATAACGCATAACGCATAACGCATAACGCATAAAGCATAACGCATAACGCATAACGGATAAAGCATAATGCATAACGCATAACGCATTACGCATTACGCATAACTTATAACTCATACCTCATAACGAATAACGCATAACGCAAAATGCATAACGCATGTCGGATCACGCATAACGCATAACGCATAACGCATAACGCATAACGCATAACGCATAACGCATAACGCATAACGCATAACGCATAAAGCATAACGCATAACGCATAACTTATAACTCATTACTCATAACGAATAACGCATAACACATAAGGCATAACGCATAACGCATAACGCATAACGCATAACGCATAAAGCATAAAGCATAACGCATAACGCATAACGCATAACGCATAACGCATAACGCATAACGCATAACGCATAAAGCATAACGCATTACGCATAACTTATAACTCATAACTCATAAGGAGTAACGCATAACGCATAACGCATAACGCATAACGCATAACGCATAACGCATAACGCATAACGCATAACGCATAACGCATAACGCATAACCCATAACGCATAACGAATAACGCATAAAGCATAACGCATAACGCATAACGCATAAAGCATAACGCATAACGCATAACGCATAACGCATTACGCATAACGCATAACTTATAACTCATTACTCATAACGAATAACGCATAACGCATAACGCATAACGCATAACGCATAACGCATAACGCATAAAGCATAACGCATAACGCATAACGCATAACGGATAAAGCATAATGCATAACGCATAACGCATTACGCATAACTTATAACTCATAACTCATAACGATTAACGCATAACGCAAAATGCATAACGCATGTCGGATCACGCATAACGCATAACGCATAAAGCATAAATCATAACGCATAACGAATACCGCAAAACGTATATCGCCTAACACATAACGGATCACGCATAACGCATAACGCATGACGCATAACGCATAACGCATAACGCATAACGCATAACGCATAACGCATAACGCATAACGCATAACGCATAAAGCATAACGCATAACGCATAACGGATAAAGCATAATGCATAACGCATAACGCATAACGCATTACGCATAACTTATAACTCATAACGAATAACGCATAACGCAAAATGCATAACGCATGTCGGATCACGCATAACGCATAACGCATAAAGCATAAATCATAACGCATAACGAATACCGCAAAACGTATATCGCCTAACACATAACGGATCACGCATAACGCATAACGCATAACGCATAACGCATAACGCATAACGCATAACGCATAACGCATAACGCATAACGCATAACGCATAACGCATAACGCATAACGCATAACGCATAACGCATAACGCATAACGGATCACGCATAACGCATAACGCATAACGCATAACGCATAACGCATAACGCATAACGCATAACGCATAACGCATAAAGCATAACGCATAACGCATAACGCATTACGCATAACTTATAACTCATAACTCATAAGGAGTAACGCATAACGCATAAAGCATAACGCATAACGCATAACGCATAACGCATAACGCATAACGCATAACGCATAACGCATAACGCATAACGCATAACGCATAACGCATAACGCATAACGCATAACGCATAACGCATAACGCATAACGCATAACGCATAACGCATAACGCATAACGCATAACGCATAACGCATAACGCATAACGAATAACGCATAAAGCATAACGCATAACGCATAACGCATAAAGCATAACGCATAACGCATAACGCATAACGCATTATGCATAACGCATAACTTGTAACTCATTACTCATAACGAATAACGCATAACGCATAACGCATAACGCATAACGAATAAAGCTTAACGCATAACGCATAACGGATAAAGCATAATGCATAACGCATAACGCGTAACGCATTACGCATAACTTATAACTCATAACTCATAACGAATAACGCATAACGCAAAATGCATAACGCATAACGCATAACGCATAAAGCATAACGCATAACGCATAACGGATAAAGCATAATGCATAACGCATAACGCATAACGCATAATGCATAACGCATAAAGCGTAACGCATAACGCATAACGCATAAAGCGTAACACATAACGCATAACGCATAACGCATAACGCATAACGCATAACGCATAACGCATAACGCATAACGCATAACGCATAACGCATAACGCATAACGCATAACGCATAACGCATAACGCATAACGCATAACGCATAACGCATAACGCATAACGCATAACGCATAGCGCATAACGCATAACGCATAACGCATAACGCATAACGCATAACGCATAACGCATAACGCATAACGTATAACGCATACCGCATTACGCATAAAGCATAATGCATAACGCATAACGCATAACGCATTACGCATAACTTATAACTCATAACTCATAAGGAGTAACGCATAACGCATAACGCATAACGCATAACGCATAACGCATAACGCATAACGCATAACGCATAACGGATCACGCATAACGCATAACGCATAACGCATAACGCATAACGCATAACGCATAACGCATAACGCATAAAGCATAACGCATAACGCATAACGCATTACGCATAACTTATAACTCATAACTCATAAGGAGTAACGCATAACGCATAAAGCATAACGCATAACGCATAACGCATAACGCATAACGCATAACGCATAACGCATAACGCATAACGCATAACGCATAACGCATAACGCATAACGCATAACGCATAACGCATAACGCATAACGAATAACGCATAAAGCATAACGCATAACGCATAACGCATAAAGCATAACGCATAACGCATAACGCATAACGCATTATGCATAACGCATAACTTGTAACTCATTACTCATAACGAATAACGCATAACGCATAACGCATAACGCATAACGCATAACGAATAAAGCTTAACGCATATCGCATAACGGATAAAGCATAATGCATAACGCATAACGCATAACGCATTACGCATAACTTATAACTCATAACTCATAACGAATAACGCATAACGCAAAATGCATAACGCATGTCGGATCACGCATAACGCATAACGCATAAAGCATAAATCATAACGCATAACGAATACCGCAAAACGTATATCGCCTAACACATAACGCATCACGCATAACGCATAACGCATAACGCATAACGCATAACGCATAACGCATAACGCATAACGCATAACGCATTACGCATAACGCATGACGCATAACGTATAACGCATAACGTATTACGTATAACGCATACCGCATTACGCATAACTTATAACTCATAACTCATACGGAGTAACGCATAACGCATAAAGCATAACGCATAACGCATAACGCATAACGCATAACGCATAACGCATAACTTATAACTCATTACTCATAACGCATAACGCATAACGCATAAAGCATAACGCATAACGCATAACGGATAAAGCATAATGCATAACGCATAACGCATAGCGCATTACGCATAACTTACAACTCATAACTCATAAGGAGTAACGCATAACGCATAACGCATAACGCATAACGCATAACGCATAAAGCATAACGCATAACGCATAACGCATAACGCATAACGCATAACGCATAACGCATAACGCATAACGCATAACGCATAAAGCATAACGCATAACGCATAACTTATAACTCATTACTCATAACGAATAACGCATAACGCATAAGGCATAACGCATAACGCATAACGCATAACGCATAACGCATAAAGCATAACGCATAACGCATAACGGATAAAGCATAATGCATAACGCATAACGCATTACGCATTACGCATAACTTATAACTCATACCTCATAACGAATAACGCATAACGCAAAATGCATAACGCATGTCGGATCACGCATAACGCATAACGCATAACGCATAACGCATAACGCATAACGCATAACGCATAACGCATAACGCATAAAGCATAACGCATAACGCATAACTTACAACTCATTACTCATAACGAATAACGCATAACGCATAAGGCATAACGCATAACGCATAACGCATAACGCATAACGCATAAAGCATAAAGCATAACGCATAACGCATAACGCATAACGCATAACGCATAACGCATAACGCATAACGCATAACGCATAAAGCATAACGCATTACGCATTACGCATAACTTATAACTCATAACTCATAAGGAGTAACGCATAACGCATACAGCATAACGCATAACGCATAACGCATAACGCATAACGCATAACGCATAACGCATAACGCATAACGCATAACGCATAACGCATAACGCATAACGCATAACGCATAACGCATAACGCATAACGCATAACGCATAACGCATAACGTATAACGCATAACGCATAACGCATAACGCATAACGCATAACGCATAACGCATAACGCATGACGCATAACGCATAACGCATAACGTATTACGTATAACGCATACCGCATTACGCATAACTTATAACTCATAACTCATACGGAGTAACGCATAACGCATAAAGCATAACGCATAACGCATAACGCATAAAGCATAACGCATAACGCATAACTTATAACTCATTACTCATAACGCATAACGCATAACGCATAAAGCATAACGCATAACGCATAACGGATAAAGCATAATGCATAACGCATAACGCATAACGCATTACGCATAACTTATAACTCATAACTCATAAGGAGTAACGCATAACGCATAAAGCATAACGCATAACGCATAACGCATAAAGCATAACGCATAACGCATAACGCATAAAGCATAACGCATAACGCATAACGCATAACGCATAACGCATAACGCATAACGCATAACGCATAAAGCATAACGCATAACGCATAACTTATAACTCATTACTCATAACGAATAACGCATAACGCATAAGGCATAACGCATAACGCATAACGCATAACGCATAACGCATAAAGCATAACGCATAACGCATAACGGATAAAGCATAATGCATAACGCATAACGCATTACGCATTACGCATAACTTATAACTCATACCTCATAACGAATAACGCATAACGCAAAATGCATAACGCATGTCGGATCACGCATAACGCATAACGCATAACGCATAACGCATAACGCATAACGCATAACGCATAACGCATAACGCATAACGCATAAAGCATAACGCATAACGCATAACTTATAACTCATTACTCATAACGAATAACGCATAACGCATAAGGCATAACGCATAACGCATAACGCATAACGCATAACGCATAACGCATAAAGCATAACGCATAACGCATAACGCATAACGCATAACGCATAACGCATAACGCATAACGCATAAAGCATAACGCATTACGCATAACTTATAACTCATAACTCATAAGGAGTAACGCATAACGCATAACGCATAACGCATAACGCATAACGCATAACGCATAACGCATAACGCATAACGCATAACGCATAACCCATAACGCATAACGAATAACGCATAAAGCATAACGCATAACGCATAACGCATAAAGCATAACGCATAACGCATAACGCATAACGCATTACGCATAACGCATAACTTATAACTCATTACTCATAACGAATAACGCATAACGCATAACGCATAACGCATAACGCATAACGCATAACGCATAACGCATAAAGCATAACGCATAACGCATAACGCATAACGGATAAAGCATAATGCATAACGCATAACGCATTACGCATAACTTATAACTCATAACGCATAACGGATAAAGCATAATGCATAAAGCATAACGCATAACGCATAACGCATAACGCATAACGCATAACGCATAACGCATAACGCATAACGCATAACGCATAACGCATAACGCATAACGCATAACGCATAACGCATAACGGATAACGCATAACGCATAACGCATAACGTATAACGCATACCGCATTACGCATAAAGCATAATGCATAACGCATAACGCATAACGCATAACGCATAACGGATCACGCATAACGCATAACGCATAACGCATAACGCATAACGCATAACGCATAACGCATAAAGCATAACGCATAACGCATAACGCATTACGCATAACTTATAACTCATTACTCATAACGAATAACGCATAACGCATAAGGCATAACGCATAACGCATAACGCATAACGCATAACGCATAAAGCATAAAGCATAACGCATAACGCATAACGCATAACGCATAACGCATAACGCATAACGCATAACGCATAACGCATAAAGCATAACGCATTACGCATTACGCATAACTTATAACTCATAACTCATAAGGAGTAACGCATAACGCATACAGCATAACGCATAACGCATAACGCATAACGCATAACGCATAACGCATAACGCATAACGCATAACGCATAACGCATAACGCATAACGCATAACGCATAACGCATAACGCATAACGCATAACGCATAACGCATAACGTATAACGCATAACGCATAACGCATTACGCATAACGCATAACGCATAACGCATAACGCATGACGCATAACGCATAACGCATAACGTATTACGTATAACGCATACCGCATTACGCATAACTTATAACTCATAACTCATACGGAGTAACGCATAACGCATAAAGCATAACGCATAACGCATAACTTATAACTCATTACTCATAACGAATAACGCATAACGCATAAGGCATAACGCATAACGCATAACGCATAACGCATAAAGCATAACGCATAACGCATAACTTATAACTCATTACTCATAACGAATAACGCATAACGCATAAGGCATAACGCATAACGCATAACGCATAACGCATAACGCATAAAGCATAACGCATAACGCATAACGGATAAAGCATAATGCATAACGCATAACGCATTACGCATTACGCATAACTTATAACTCATACCTCATAACGCAAAATGCATAACGCATGTCGGATCACGCATAACGCATAACGCATAACGCATAACGCATAACGCATAACGCATAACGCATAACGCATAACGCATAACGCATAAAGCATAACGCATAACGCATAACTTATAACTCATTACTCATAACGAATAACGCATAACGCATAAGGCATAACGCATAACGCATAACGCATAACGCATAACGCATAAAGCATAAAGCATAACGCATAACGCATAACGCATAACGCATAACGCATAACGCATAACGCATAACGCATAAAGCATAACGCATTACGCATAACTTATAACTCATAACTCATAAGGAGTAACGCATAACGCATAACGCATAACGCATAACGCATAACGCATAACGCATAACGCATAACGCATAACGCATAACGCATAACCCATAACGCATAACGAATAACGCATAAAGCATAACGCATAACGCATAACGCATAAAGCATAACGCATAACGCATAACGCATAACGCATAACGCATAACGCATAACTTATAACTCATTACTCATAACGAATAACGCATAACGCATAACGCATAACGCATAACGCATAACGCATAACGCATAAAGCATAACGCATAACGCATAACGCATAACGGATAAAGCATAATGCATAACGCATAACGCATTACGCATAACTTATAACTCATAACGCATAACGGATAAAGCATAATGCATAAAGCATAACGCATAACGCATAACGCATAACGCATAACGCATAACGCATAACGCATAACGCATAACGCATAACGCATAACGCATAACGCATAACGCATAACGCATAACGCATAACGGATAACGCATAACGCATAACGCATAACGTATAACGCATACCGCATTACGCATAAAGCATAATGCATAACGCATAACGCATAACGCATAACGCATAACGGATCACGCATAACGCATAACGCATAACGCATAACGCATAACGCATAACGCATAACGCATAACGCATAAAGCATAACGCATAACGCATAACGCATTACGCATAACTTATAACTCATTACTCATAACGAATAACGCATAACGCATAAGGCATAACGCATAACGCATAACGCATAACGCATAACGCATAAAGCATAAAGCATAACGCATAACGCATAACGCATAACGCATAACGCATAACGCATAACGCATAACGCATAACGCATAAAGCATAACGCATTACGCATTACGCATAACTTATAACTCATAACTCATAAGGAGTAACGCATAACGCATACAGCATAACGCATAACGCATAACGCATAACGCATAACGCATAACGCATAACGCATAACGCATAACGCATAACGCATAACGCATAACGCATAACGCATAACGCATAACGCATAACGCATAACGCATAACGTATAACGCATAACGCATAACGCATTACGCATAACGCATAACGCATAACGCATAACGCATGACGCATAACGCATAACGCATAACGTATTACGTATAACGCATACCGCATTACGCATAACTTATAACTCATAACTCATACGGAGTAACGCATAACGCATAAAGCATAACGCATAACGCATAACTTATAACTCATTACTCATAACGAATAACGCATAACGCATAAGGCATAACGCATAACGCATAACGCATAACGCATAACGCATAAAGCATAACGCATAACGCATAACGGATAAAGCATAATGCATAACGCATAACGCATTACGCATTACGCATAACTTATAACTCATACCTCATAACGAATAACGCATAACGCAAAATGCATAACGCATGTCGGATCACGCATAACGCATAACGCATAACGCATAACGCATAACGCATAACGCATAACGCATAACGCATAACGCATAACGCATAACGCATAACGCATAACGCATTACGCATAACTTATAACTCATTACTCATAACGAATAACGCATAACGCATAAGGCATAACGCATAACGCATAACGCATAACGCATAACGCATAAAGCATAACGCATTACGCATTACGCATAACTTATAACTCATAACTCATAAGGAGTAACGCATAACGCATACAGCATAACGCATAACGCATAACGCATAACGCATAACGCATAACGCATAACGCATAACGCATAACGCATAACGCATAACGCATAACGCATAACGCATAACGCATAACGCATAACGCATAACGCATAACGCATAACGTATAACGCATAACGCATAACGCATTACGCATAACGCATAACGCATAACGCATAACGCATGACGCATAACGCATAACGCATAACGTATTACGTATAACGCATACCGCATTACGCATAACTTATAACTCATAACTCATACGGAGTAACGCATAACGCATAAAGCATAACGCATAACGCATAACGCATAAAGCATAACGCATAACGCATAACTTATAACTCATTACTCATAACGCATAACGCATAACGCATAAAGCATAACGCATAACGCATAACGGATAAAGCATAATGCATAACGCATAACGCATAACGCATTACGCATAACTTATAACTCATAACTCATAAGGAGTAACGCATAACGCATAAAGCATAACGCATAACGCATAACGCATAAAGCATAACGCATAACGCATAACGCATAAAGCATAACGCATAACGCATAACGCATAACGCATAACGCATAACGCATAACGCATAAAGCATAACGCATAACGCATAACTTATAACTCATTACTCATAACGAATAACGCATAACGCATAAGGCATAACGCATAACGCATAACGCATAACGCATAACGCATAAAGCATAACGCATAACGCATAACGGATAAAGCATAATGCATAACGCATAACGCATTACGCATTACGCATAACTTATAACTCATACCTCATAACGAATAACGCATAACGCAAAATGCATAACGCATGTCGGATCACGCATAACGCATAACGCATAACGCATAACGCATAACGCATAACGCATAACGCATAACGCATAACGCATAACGCATAACGCATAACGCATAACGCATAAAGCATAACGCATAACGCATAACTTATAACTCATTACTCATAACGAATAACGCATAACGCATAAGGCATAACGCATAACGCATAACGCATAACGCATAACGCATAAAGCATAAAGCATAACGCATAACGCATAACGCATAACGCATAACGCATAACGCATAACGCATAACGCATAACGCATAACGCATAACGCATAACGCATAACGCATAACGCATAACGCATAACGCATAACGCATAACGCATGAAGCATAACGCATAACGCATTACCCATAACTTATAACTCATAACTCATAAGGAGTAACGCATAACGCATAACGCATAACGCATAACGCATAACGCATAACGCATAACGCATAACGCATAACGCATAACGCATAACGCATAACGCATAACGCATAACGCATAACGCATAACCCATAACGCATAACGAATAACGCATAAAGCATAACGCATAACGCATAACGCATAAAGCATAACGCATAACGCATAACGCATAACGCATTACGCATAACGCATAACTTATAACTCATTACTCATAACGAATAACGCATAACGCATAACGCATAACGCATAACGCATAACGCATAAAGCATAACGCATAACGCATAACGCATAACGGATAAAGCATAATGCATAACCCATAACGCATTACGCATAACTTATAACTCATAACTCATAACGAATAACGCATAACGCAAAATGCATAACGCATGTCGGATCACGCATAACGCATAACGCATAAAGCATAAATCATAACGCATAACGAATACCGCAAAACGTATATCGCCTAACACATAACGGATCACGCATAACGCATAACGCATGACGCATAACGCATAACGCATAACGCATAACGCATAACGCATAACGCATAACGCATAACGCATAAAGCATAACGCATAACGCATAACGGATAAAGCATAATGCATAACGCATAACGCATAACGCATTACGCATAACTTATAACTCATAACGAATAACGCATAACGCAAAATGCATAACGCATGTCGGATCACGCATAACGCATAACGCATAAAGCATAAATCATAACGCATAACGAATACCGCAAAACGTATATCGCCTAACACATAACGGATCACGCATAACGCATAACGCATAACGTATAACGCATAACGCATAACGCATAACGCATAAAGCATAACGCATAGCGCATAACGGATAAAGCATAATGCATAACGCATAACGCATAACGCATAACGCATTACGCATAACTTATAACTCATAACTCATAACGAATAACGCATAACGCAAAATGCATAACGCATAACGCATAACGCATAAAGCATAACGCATAACGCATAACGCATAACGCATAACGCATAACGCATAACGCATAACGCATAGCGCATAACGCATAACGCATAACGCATAACGCATAACGCATAACGCATAACGCATAACGCATAACGTATAACGCATACCGCATTACGCATAAAGCATAATGCATAACGCATAACGCATAACGCATTACGCATAACTTATAACTCATAACTCATAAGGAGTAACGCATAACGCATAACGCATAACGCATAACGCATAACGCATAACGCAGAACGCATAACGCATAACGCATAACGCATAACGGATCACGTATAACGCATAACGCATAACGCATAACGCATAACGCATAACGCATAAAGCATAACGCATAACGCATAACGCATTACGCATAACTTATAACTCATAACTCATAAGGAGTAACGCATAACGCATAAAGCATAACGCATAACGCATAACGCATAACGCATAACGCATAACGCATAACGCATAACGCATAACGCATAACGCATAACGCATAACGCATAACGCATAACGCATAACGCATAACGAATAACGCATAAAGCATAACGCATAACGCATAACGCAGAAAGCATAACGCATAACGCATAACGCATAACGCATTATGCATAACGCATAACTTGTAACTCATTACTCATAACGAATAACGCATAACGCATAACGCATAACGCATAACGAATAAAGCTTAACGCATAACGCATAACGGATAAAGCATAATGCATAACGCATAACGCATAACGCATTACGCATAACTTATAACTCATAACTCATAACGAATAACGCATAACGCAAAATGCATAACGCATGTCGGATCACGCATAACGCATAACGCATAAAGCATAAATCATAACGCATAACGAATACCGCAAAACGTATATCGCCTAACACATAACGCATCACGCATAACGCATAACGCATAACGCATAACGCATAACGCATAACGCATAACGCATAACTCATAACGCATAACGCATAACGCATAACGCATGACGCATAACGCATAACGCATAACGTATTACGTATAACGCATACCGCATTACGCATAACTTATAACTCATAACTCATACGGAGGAACGCATAACGCATAAAGCATAACGCATAACGCATAACGCATAAAGCATAACGCATAACGCATAACTTATAACTCTTTACTCATAACGCATAACGCATAACGCATAACGCATAACGCATAACGCATAACGGATAAAGCATAATGCATAACGCATAACGCATTACGCATAACTTATAACTCATAACTCATAAGGAGTAACGCATAACGCATAAAGCATAACGCATAACGCATAACGCATAAAGCATAACGCATAACGCATAACGCATAACGCATAACGCATAACGCATAACGCATAACGCATAACGCATAACGCATAACGCATAAAGCATAACGCATAACGCATAACTTATAACTCATTACTCATAACGAATAACGCATAACGCATAACGCATAACGCATAACGCATAACGCATAACGCATAACGCATAACGCATAAAGCATAACGCATAACGCATAACGGATAAAGCATAATGCATAACGCATAACGCATTACGCATTACGCATAACTTATAACTCATACCTCACAACGAATAACGCATAACGCAAAATTCATAACGCATGTCGGATCACGCATAACGCATAACGCATAACGCATAACGCATAACGCATAACGCATAACGCATAACGCATAACGCATAACGCATAACGCATAAAGCATAACGCATAACGCATAACTTATAACTCATTACTCATAACGAATAACGCATAACGCATAAGGCATAACGCATAACGCATAACGCATACCGCATAACGCATAAAGCATAAAGCATAACGCATAACGCATAACGCATAACGCATAACGCATAACGCATAACGCATAAAGCCTAACGCATTACGCATAACTTATAACTCATAACTCATAAGGAGTAACGCATAACGCATACAGCATAACGCATAACGCATAACGCATAACGCATAACGCATAACGCATAACGCATAACGCATAACGCATAACGCATAACGCATAACGCATAACGCATAACGCATAACGCATAACGCATAACGCATAACGCATAACGCATAACGTATAACGCATAACGCATAACGCATAACGCATAACGCATAACGGATCACGCATAACGCATAACGCAAAGCGCATAACGCATAACGCATAACGCATAACGCATAAAGCATAACGCATAACGCATAACGCATAACGCATAACGCATAACGCATAACGCATAACGCATAACCCATAACGCATAACGAATAACGCATAAAGCATAACGCATAACGCATAACGCATAAAGCATAACGCATAACGCATAACGCATTACGCATAACGCATAACTTATAACTCATTACTCATAACGAATAACGCATAACGCATAACGCATAACGCATAACGCATAACGCATAACGCATAACGCATAACGCATAACGCATAACGCATAACGCATAACGCATAACGCATAACGCATAAAGCATAACGCATAACGCATAACTTATAACTCATTACTCATAACGAATAACGCATAACGCATAAGGCATAACGCATAACGCATAACGCATACCGCATAACGCATAAAGCATAAAGCATAACGCATAACGCATAACGCATAACGCATAACGCATAACGCATAACGCATAAAGCCTAACGCATTACGCATAACTTATAACTCATAACTCATAAGGAGTAACGCATAACGCATACAGCATAACGCATAACGCATAACGCATAACGCATAACGCATAACGCATAACGCATAACGCATAACGCATAACGCATAACGCCTAACACATAACGCATCACGCATAACGCATAACGCATAACGCATAACGCATAACGCATAACGCATAACGCATAACGCATAACGCATAACGCATAACGCATAACGCATGACGCATAACGCATAACGCATAACGTATTACGTATAACGCATACCGCATTACGCATAACTTATAACTCATAACTCATACGGAGGAACGCATAACGCATAAAGCATAACGCATAACGCATAACGCATAAAGCATAACGCATAACGCATAACTTATAACTCTTTACTCATAACGCATAACGCATAACGCATAAAGCATAACGCATAACGCATAACGGATAAAGCATAATGCATAACGCATAACGCATTACGCATAACTTATAACTCATAACTCATAAGGAGTAACGCATAACGCATAAAGCATAACGCATAACGCATAACGCATAAAGCATAACGCATAACGCATAACGCATAACGCATAACGCATAACGCATAACGCATAACGCATAACGCATAACGCATAACGCATAAAGCATAACGCATAACGCATAACTTATAACTCATTACTCATAACGAATAACGCATAACGCATAAGGCATAACGCATAACGCATAACGCATAACGCATAACGCATAACGCATAAAGCATAACGCATAACGCATAACGGATAAAGCATAATGCATAACGCATAACGCATTACGCATTACGCATAACTTATAACTCATACCTCACAACGAATAACGCATAACGCAAAATTCATAACGCATGTCGGATCACGCATAACGCATAACGCATAACGCATAACGCATAACGCATAACGCATAACGCATAACGCATAACGCATAACGCATAACGCATAAAGCATAACGCATAACGCATAACTTATAACTCATTACTCATAACGAATAACGCATAACGCATAAGGCATAACGCATAACGCATAACGCATACCGCATAACGCATAAAGCATAAAGCATAACGCATAACGCATAACGCATAACGCATAACGCATAACGCATAACGCATAAAGCCTAACGCATTACGCATAACTTATAACTCATAACTCATAAGGAGTAACGCATAACGCATACAGCATAACGCATAACGCATAACGCATAACGCATAACGCATAACGCATAACGCATAACGCATAACGCATAACGCATAACGCATAACGCATAACGCATAACGCATAACGCATAACGCATAACGCATAACGCATAACGCATAACGCATAACGTATAACGCATAACGCATAACGCATAACGCATAACGCATAACGGATCACGCATAACGCATAACGCAAAGCGCATAACGCATAACGCATAACGCATAACGCATAAAGCATAACGCATAACGCATAACGCATAACGCATAACGCATAACGCATAACGCATAACGCATAACGCATAACCCATAACGCATAACGAATAACGCATAAAGCATAACGCATAACGCATAACGCATAAAGCATAACGCATAACGCATAACGCATTACGCATAACGCATAACTTATAACTCATTACTCATAACGAATAACGCATAACGCATAACGCATAACGCATAACGCATAACGCATAAAGCATAACGCATAACGCATAACGCATAACGGATAAAGCATAATGCATAACGCATAACGCATAACGCATTACGCATAACTTATAACTCATAACTCATAACGAATAACGCATAACGCAAAATGCATAACGCATGTCGGATCACGCATAACGCATAACGCATAAAGCATAAATCATAACGCATAACGAATACCGCAAAACGTATATCGCCTAACACATAACGGATCACGCATAACGCATAACGCATAACGCATAACGCATAACGCATAACGCATAACGCATAACGCATAACGCATAACGCATAACGCATAAAGCATAACGCATAACGCATAACGGATAAAGCATAATGCATAACGCATAACGCATAACGCATTACGCATAACTTATAACTCATAACGAATAACGCATAACGCAAAATGCATAACGCATGTCGGATCACGCATAACGCATAACGCATAAAGCATAAATCATAACGCATAACGAATACCGCAAAACGTATATCGCCTAACACATAACGGATCTCGCATAACGCATAACGCATAACGTATAACGCATAACGCATAACGCATAACGCATAAAGCATAACGCATAACGCATAACGGATAAAGCATAATGCATAACGCATAACGCATAACGCATTACGCATAACTTGTAACTCATAACTCATAACGAATAACGCATAACGCAAAATGCATAACGCATGTCGGATCACGCATAACGCATAACGCATAACGCATAACGCATAACGCATAACGCATAACGCATAACGCATAACGCATAACGCATAACGCATAACGCATAACGCATAACGCATAACGCATAACGCATAACGCATAACGCATAACGAATAACGCATAAAGCATAAGGCATAACGCATAACGCATAACGCATAACGCATAACGCATAACGCATAAAGCATAACGCATTACGCATAACTTATAACTCATAACTCATAAGGAGTAACGCATAACGCATAAAGCATAACGCATAACGCATAACGCATAACGCATAACGCATAACGCATAGCGCATAACGCATAACGCATAACGCATAACGCATAACGCATAACGCATAACGCATAACGCATAACGTATAACGCATACCGCATTACGCATAAAGCATAATGCATAACGCATAACGCATAACGCATTACGCATAACTTATAACTCATAACTCATAAGGAGTAACGCATAACGCATAACGCATAACGCATAACGCATAACGCATAACGCAGAACGCATAACGCATAACGCATAACGCATAACGGATCACGTATAACGCATAACGCATAACGCATAACGCATAACGCATAACGCATAACGCATAAAGCATAACGCATAACGCATAACGCATTACGCATAACTTATAACTCATAACTCATAAGGAGTAACGCATAACGCATAAAGCATAACGCATAACGCATAACGCATAACGCATAACGCATAACGCATAGCGCATAACGCATAACGCATAACGCATAACGCATAACGCATAACGCATAACGCATAACGCATAACGTATAACGCATACCGCATTACGCATAAAGCATAATGCATAACGCATAACGCATAACGCATTACGCATAACTTATAACTCATAACTCATAAGGAGTAACGCATAACGCATAACGCATAACGCATAACGCATAACGCATAACGCAGAACGCATAACGCATAACGGATCACGTATAACGCATAACGCATAACGCATAACGCATAACGCATAACGCATAACGCATAAAGCATAACGCATAACGCATAACGCATTACGCATAACTTATAACTCATAACTCATAAGGAGTAACGCATAACGCATAAAGCATAACGCATAACGCATAACGCATAACGCATAACGCATAACGCATAACGCATAACGCATAACGCATAACGCATAACGCATAACGCATAACGCATAACGCATAACGAATAACGCATAAAGCATAACGCATAACGCATAACGCAGAAAGCATAACGCATAACGCATAACGCATAACGCATTATGCATAACGCATAACTTGTAACTCATTACTCATAACGAATAACGCATAACGCATAACGCATAACGCATAACGAATAAAGCTTAACGCATAACGCATAACGGATAAAGCATAATGCATAACGCATAACGCATAACGCATTACGCATAACTTATAACTCATAACTCATAACGAATAACGCATAACGCAAAATGCATAACGCATGTCGGATCACGCATAACGCATAACGCATAAAGCATAAATCATAACGCATAACGAATACCGCAAAACGTATATCGCCTAACACATAACGCATAACGCATAACGCATAACGCATAACGCATAACGCATAACGCATAACGCATAACGCATAACGCATAACGCATAACGCATAACGCATAACGCATGACGCATAACGCATAACGCATAACGTATTACGTATAACGCATACCGCATTACGCATAACTTATAACTCATAACTCATACGGAGGAACGCATAACGCATAAAGCATAACGCATAACGCATAACGCATAAAGCATAACGCATAACGCATAACTTATAACTCTTTACTCATAACGCATAACGCATAACGCATAAAGCATAACGCATAACGCATAACGGATAAAGCATAATGCATAACGCATAACGCATTACGCATAACTTATAACTCATAACTCATAAGGAGTAACGCATAACGCATAAAGCATAACGCATAACGCATAACGCATAAAGCATAACGCATAACGCATAACGCATAACGCATAACGCATAACGCATAACGCATAACGCATAACGCATAACGCATAAAGCATAACGCATAACGCATAACTTATAACTCATTACTCATAACGAATAACGCATAACGCATAAGGCATAACGCATAACGCATAACGCATAACGCATAACGCATAACGCATAACGCATAACGCATAACGCATAACGGATAAAGCATAATGCATAACGCATAACGCATTACGCATTACGCATAACTTATAACTCATACCTCACAACGAATAACGCATAACGCAAAATTCATAACGCATGTCGGATCACGCATAACGCATAACGCATAACGCATAACGCATAACGCATAACGCATAACGCATAACGCATAACGCATAACGCATAACGCATAAAGCATAACGCATAACGCATAACTTATAACTCATTACTCATAACGAATAACGCATAACGCATAAGGCATAACGCATAACGCATAACGCATACCGCATAACGCATAAAGCATAAAGCATAACGCATAACGCATAACGCATAACGCATAACGCATAACGCATAACGCATAACGCATAACGCATAAAGCCTAACGCATTACGCATAACTTATAACTCATAACTCATAAGGAGTAACGCATAACGCATACAGCATAACGCATAACGCATAACGCATAACGCATAACGCATAACGCATAACGCATAACGCATAACGCATAACGCATAACGCATAACGCATAACGCATAACGCATAACGCATAACGCATAACGCATAACGCATAACGCATAACGCATAACGCATAACGTATAACGCATAACGCATAACGCATAACGCATAACGCATAACGGATCACGCATAACGCATAACGCAAAGCGCATAACGCATAACGCATAACGCATAACGCATAAAGCATAACGCATAACGCATAACGCATAACGCATAACGCATAACGCATAACGCATAACGCATAACGCATAACGCATAACCCATAACGCATAACGAATAACGCATAAAGCATAACGCATAACGCATAACGCATAAAGCATAACGCATAACGCATAACGCATTACGCATAACGCATAACTTATAACTCATTACTCATAACGAATAACGCATAACGCATAACGCATAACGCATAACGCCTAACGCATAAAGCATAACGCATAACGCATAACGCATAACGGATAAAGCATAATGCATAACGCATAACGCATAACGCATTACGCATAACTTATAACTCATAACTCATAACGAATAACGCATAACGCAAAATGCATAACGCATGTCGGATCACGCATAACGCATAACGCATAAAGCATAAATCATAACGCATAACGAATACCGCAAAACGTATATCGCCTAACACATAACGGATCACGCATAACGCATAACGCATAACGCATAACGCATAACGCATAACGCATAACGCATAACGCATAACGCATAACGCATAACGCATAAAGCATAACGCATAACGCATAACGGATAAAGCATAATGCATAACGCATAACGCATAACGCATTACGCATAACTTATAACTCATAACGAATAACGCATAACGCAAAATGCATAACGCATGTCGGATCACGCATAACGCATAACGCATAAAGCATAAATCATAACGCATAACGAATACCGCAAAACGTATATCGCCTAACACATAACGGATCTCGCATAACGCATAACGCATAACGTATAACGCATAACGCATAACGCATAACGCATAAAGCATAACGCATAACGCATAACGGATAAAGCATAATGCATAACGCATAACGCATAACGCATTACGCATAACTTGTAACTCATAACTCATAACGAATAACGCATAACGCAAAATGCATAACGCATGTCGGATCACGCATAACGCATAACGCATAACGCATAACGCATAACGCATAACGCATAACGCATAACGCATAACGCATAACGCATAACGCATAACGCATAACGCATAACGCATAACGCATAACGCATAACGAATAACGCATAAAGCATAAGGCATAACGCATAACGCATAACGCATAACGCATAACGCATAACGCATAAAGCATAACGCATTACGCATAACTTATAACTCATAACTCATAAGGAGTAACGCATAACGCATAAAGCATAACGCATAACGCATAACGCATAACGCATAACGCATAACGCATAACGCATAACGCATAACGCATAACGCATAACGCATAACGCATAACGCATAACGCATAACGCATAACGGATCACGCATAACGCATAACGCATATCGCATAACGCATAACGCATAACGCATAACGCATAAAGCATAACGCATAACGCATAACGCATTACGCATAACTTATAACTCATAACTCATAAGGAGTAACGCATAACGCATAAAGCATAACGCATAACGCATAACGCATAACGCATAACGCATAACGCATAACGCATAACGCATAACGCATAACGCATAACGCATAACGCATAACGCATAACGCATAACGCATAACGAATAACGCATAAAGCATAACCCATAACGCATAACGCATAAAGCATAACGCATAACGCATAACGCATTACGCATAACGCATAACTTGTAACTCATTACTAATAACGAATAACGCATAACGCATACCGCATAACGCATAACGCATAACGCATAAAGCATAACGCATAACGCATAACGGATAAAGAATAATGCATAACGCATAACGCATAACGCATTACGCATAACTTATAACTCATAACTCATAACGAATAACGCATAACGCAAAATGCATAACGCATAACGCATAACGCATAAAGCATAACGCATAACGCATAACGGATAAAGCATAATGCATAACGCATAACGCATAACGCATTACGCATAACTTATAACTCATAACTCATAACGAATAACGCATAACGCAAAATGCATAACGCATGTCGGATCACGCATAACGCATAACGCATAAAGCATAAATCATAACGCATAACGAATACCGCAAAACGTATATCGCCTAACACATAACGGATCACGCATAACGCATAACGCATAACGTATAACGCATAACGCATAACGCATAACGCATAAAGCATAACGCATAACGCATAACGGATAAAGCATAATGCATAACGCATAACGCATAACGCATAACGGATAAAGCATAATGCATAACGCATAACGCATAACGCATTACGCATAACTTATAACTCATAACTCATAACGAATAACGCATAACGCAAAATGCATAACGCATGTCGGATCACGCATAACGCATAACGCATAACGCATAACGCATAAAGCATACCGCGTTACGCATAACTTATAAATCATAACTCATAAGGAGTATAGCATAACGCATAAAGCATAACGCATAACGCATAACGCATAACGCATAACACATAACGCATAACGCAAACGTATAACGCATAACGTATAACGCATAACGCATACCGTATAACGCATAACGCATAATGCATATCGCATAACGCATAACGCATAATGCATAACGCATAAAGCATAACGCATAACGCATAACGCATAACGCATAACGCATAACGCATAACGCATAACGCATAACGCATGACGCATAACGCATAACGCATAACGCATAACGCATAAAGCATAACGCATAACGCATAACGCAAACGTATATCGCATAACGTATAACGCATAACGCATACCGTATAACGCATAACGCATAATGCATAATGCGCAACGCATAACGGATCACGCATAACGCATAACGCATAACGCATAACGCATAACGCATAACGCATAACGCATAACGCATAACGCATAAAGCATAACGAATTACGCATAACTTATAACTCATAACTCATAAGGAGTAACGCATAACGCATAAAGCATAACGCATAACGCATAACGCATAACGCATAACGCATAACGCATAACGCATAACGCATAACGCATAACGCATAACGGATCACGCATAACGCATAAAGCATAACGCATAACGCATAACGCATATCGCATAACGCATAACGCATAACGCATAATGCATAACGCATAAAGCGTAACGCATAACGCATAACGCATAAAGCATAACACATAACGCATAACGCATAACGCATAACGCATAACGCATAACGCATAACGGATCACGCATAACGCATAACGCATAACGCATAACGCATAACGCATAACGCATAACGCATACCGTATAACGCATAACGCATAACGCAAACGTATAACGCACAACGCATAACGCATAACGAACAACGGATAACGCATAACGCATAACGCATTACGCATAACTTATAACTCATAACTCATAACGAATAACGCATAACGCAAAATGCATAACGCATGTCGGATCACGCATAACGCATAACGCATAAAGCATAAATCATAACGCATAACGAATACCGCAAAACGTATATCGCCTAACACATAACGGATCACGCATAACGCATAACGCATAACGCATAACGTATAACGCATAACGCATAACGCATAAAGCATAACGCATAACGCATAACGGATAAAGCATAATACATAACGCATAACGCATAACGCATTACGCATAACTTATAACTCATAACGAATAACGCATAACGCAAAATGCATAACGCATGTCGGATCACGCATAACGCATAACGCATAACGCATAACGCATAACGCATAACGCATAACGCATAACGCATAAAGCATAACGCATAACGCATAACGCATAACGCATAACGCATAACTTATAACTCATTACTCATAACGAATAACGCATTACGCATAACTTATAACTCATAACTCATAACGAATAACGCATAACGCAAAATGCATAACGCATGTCGGATCACGCATAACGCATAACGCATAAAGCATACATCATAACGCATAACGCATAACGTTAACGCATAACCCATAACGCATAACGCATAACGCATAACGCATAACGCATAAAGCATAACGCATAACGCATACCGTATAACGCATAACGCATAACGCATAACGCATAACGCATAACGCATAACGCATAACGCATAACGCATAACGCATAACGCATAACGCATAACGCATAACGCATAACGCATAACGCGTAACGCATATCGCATAACGCATAACGCATAACGCATAACGCATAACGCATAACGGATCACGCATAACGCATAACGCATAACGCATAACGCATAACGCATAACGCATAACGCATAATGCACAACGCTTAACGAATACCGCAAATCGCATAACGCCTAACGCATAACGGATCACGCATAACGCATAACGCATAATGCATAACGCATAACGCATAACGCATAATGCATAACGCATAACGCATTACGCATAACTTATAACTCATAACTCATAACGAATAACGCATAACGCAAAATGCATAACGCATGTCGGATCACGCATAACGCATAACGCATAAAGCATAAATCATAACGCATAACGAATACCGCAAAACGTATATCGCCTAACACATAACGGATCACGCATAACGCATAACGCATAACGTATAACGCATAACGCATAACGCATAACGCATAAAGCATAACGCATAACGCATAACGGATAAAGCATAATGCATAACGCATAACGCATAACGCATTACGCATAACTTGTAACTCATAACTCATAACGAATAACGCATAACGCAAAATGCATAACGCATGTCGGATCACGCATAACGCATAACGCATAACGCATAACGCATAACGCATAACGCATAACGCATAACGCATAACGCATAACGAATAACGCATAAAGCATAAGGCATAACGCATAACGCATAAAGCATAACGCATAACGCATAACGCATAACGCATAACGCATTACGCATAACGCATAACTCATTACTCATAACGAATAACGCATAACGTTAACGCATAACCCATAACGCATAAGGCTTGATGCATGACGCATATCGCATATCGCATAAGGCTTGATGCATGACGCATATCGCATAACACATAAGGCATAACGCATAATACATAACGTATAACGCATTATGCATAACGCATAACGCATAATGCATAACTCATAAGGCATAACGCATTACGCATAACTTATAACTCATAACTCATAACGAATAACGCATAACGCAAAATGAATAACGCATAAAGCATAACGCATAACCCATAACCCATAACGCATAACGCATAACGCATAATGCACAACGCTTAACGAATACCGCAAATCGCATAACGCCTAACGAATAACGGATCACGCATGACGCAAAAGCATAACGCATAACGCATAACGCATAACGCATAACGGATCACGCATAACGCATAACGCATAACGCATAACGCATAACGCATAACGCATAACGCATAACGCATAACGCATAACGCATACCGTATAACGCATAACGCATAACGCAAACGTATAACGCACAACGCATAACGCATAACGAACAACGGATAACGCATAACGCATAACGCATTACGCATAACTTATAACTCATAACTCATAACGAATAACGCATAACGCAAAATGCATAACGCATGTCGGATCACGCATAACGCATAACGCATAAAGCATAAATCATAACGCATAACGAATACCGCAAAACGTATATCGCCTAACACATAACGGATCACGCATAACGCATAACGCATAACGTATAACGCATAACGCATAACGCATAACGCATAAAGCATAACGCATAACGCATAACGGATAAAGCATAATGCATAACGCATAACGCATAACGCATAACGGATAAAGCATAATGCATAACGCATAACGCATAACGCATTACGCATAACTTATAACTCATAACTCATAACGAATAACGCATAACGCAAAATGCATAACGCATGTCGGATCACGCATAACGCATAACGCATAACGCATAACGCATAAAGCATACCGCGTTACGCATAACTTATAAATCATAACTCATAAGGAGTATAGCATAACGCATAAAGCATAACGCATAACGCATAACGCATAACGCATAACACATAACGCATAACGCAAACGTATAACGCATAACGTATAACGCATAACGCATACCGTATAACGCATAACGCATAATGCATATCGCATAACGCATAACGCATAATGCATAACGCATAAAGCATAACGCATAACGCATAACGCATAACGCATAACGCATAACGCATAACGCATAACGCATAACGCATGACGCATAACGCATAACGCATAACGCATAACGCATAAAGCATAACGCATAACGCATAACGCAAACGTATATCGCATAACGTATAACGCATAACGCATACCGTATAACGCATAACGCATAATGCATAATGCGCAACGCATAACGGATCACGCATAACGCATAACGCATAACGCATAACGCATAACGCATAACGCATAACGCATAACGCATAACGCATAAAGCATAACGAATTACGCATAACTTATAACTCATAACTCATAAGGAGTAACGCATAACGCATAAAGCATAACGCATAACGCATAACGCATAACGCATAACGCATAACGCATAACGCATAACGCATAACGCATAACGCATAACGGATCACGCATAACGCATAAAGCATAACGCATAACGCATAACGCATATCGCATAACGCATAACGCATAACGCATAATGCATAACGCATAAAGCGTAACGCATAACGCATAACGCATAAAGCATAACACATAACGCATAACGCATAACGCATAACGCATAACGCATAACGCATAACGGATCACGCATAACGCATAACGCATAACGCATAACGCATAACGCATAACGCATAACGCATACCGTATAACGCATAACGCATAACGCAAACGTATAACGCACAACGCATAACGCATAACGAACAACGGATAACGCATAACGCATAACGCATTACGCATAACTTATAACTCATAACTCATAACGAATAACGCATAACGCAAAATGCATAACGCATGTCGGATCACGCATAACGCATAACGCATAAAGCATAAATCATAACGCATAACGAATACCGCAAAACGTATATCGCCTAACACATAACGGATCACGCATAACGCATAACGCATAACGCATAACGTATAACGCATAACGCATAACGCATAAAGCATAACGCATAACGCATAACGGATAAAGCATAATACATAACGCATAACGCATAACGCATTACGCATAACTTATAACTCATAACGAATAACGCATAACGCAAAATGCATAACGCATGTCGGATCACGCATAACGCATAACGCATAACGCATAACGCATAACGCATAACGCATAACGCATAACGCATAAAGCATAACGCATAACGCATAACGCATTACGCATAACGCATAACTTATAACTCATTACTCATAACGAATAACGCATTACGCATAACTTATAACTCATAACTCATAACGAATAACGCATAACGCAAAATGCATAACGCATGTCGGATCACGCATAACGCATAACGCATAAAGCATACATCATAACGCATAACGCATAACGTTAACGCATAACCCATAACGCATAACGCATAACGCATAACGCATAACGCATAAAGCATAACGCATAACGCATACCGTATAACGCATAACGCATAACGCATAACGCATAACGCATAACGCATAACGCATAACGCATAACGCATAACGCATAACGCATAACGCATAACGCATAACGCATAACGCATAACGCATAACGCATAACGCATAACGCGTAACGCATATCGCATAACGCATAACGCATAACGCATAACGCATAACGCATAACGGATCACGCATAACGCATAACGCATAACGCATAACGCATAACGCATAACGCATAACGCATAATGCACAACGCTTAACGAATACCGCAAATCGCATAACGCCTAACGCATAACGGATCACTCATGACGCATAAAGCATAACGCATAACGCATAACGCATAACGCGTAACGCATAACGCATAACTCATATCGCATAACGCATAAATCATAACCCATAACGCACAACGCATAACGCATAATGCACAACGCATTACGAATACAGCAAAACGCATAACGCTTAACGCATAACGGATCACGCATAACGCATAACGCATAATGCATAACGCATAACGCATAACGCATAATGCATAACGCATAACGCATTACGCATAACTTATAACTCATAACTCATAACGAATAACGCATAACGCAAAATGAATAACGCATAAAGCATAACGCATAACCCATAACCCTTAACGCATAACGCATAACGCATAATGCACAACGCTTAACGAATACCGCAAATCGCATAACGCCTAACGCATAACGGATCACGCATGACGCATAAAGCATAACGCATAACGCATAACGCATAACGCATAACTCATATCGCATAACGCATAAATCATAACCCATAACGCACAACGCATAACGCATAATGCACAACGCATAACGAATACCGCAAAACGCATAACGCATAACGCATAACGCATACCGCATAACTCATAACGCATAACGCATAAAGCATAACGCATTACGCATAACTTATAACTCATAACTCATAAGGAGTAACGCATAACGCATAAAGCATAACGCATAACGCATAACGCATAACGCATAACGCATAACGCATAACGCATAACGCATAACGCATAACGCATAACGCATAACGCATAACGAATAACGCATAACGTATAACTTATAACTCATAACTCATAAGGAGTAACGCATAACGCATAAAGCATAACGCATAACGCATAACGCATAACGCATAACGCATAACGCATAACGCATAACGGATCACGCATGACGCATAAAGCATAACGCATAACGCATAACGCATAACGCATAACGCATAACTTATAACTCATTACTCATAACGAATAACGCATAACGCATAACTTATAACTCATTACTCATAACGCATAACGCATAACGCATAAAGCATAACGCATAACGCATAACGGATAAAGCATAATGCATAACGCATAACGCATAACGCATAACGCATTACGCATAACTTATAACTCATAACTCATAAGGAGTAACGCATAACGCATAAAGCATAACGCATAACGCATAACGCATAAAGCATAACGCATAACGCATAACTCATAACGCATAACGCATAACGCATAACGCATAACGCATAACGCATAACGCATAACGCATAACGCATACCGTATAACGCATAACGCATAACGCATAACGCATAACGCATAACGCATAACGCATAACGCATAACGCATAACGCATAAAGCAAAACGCATAACGCATAACTTATAACTCATTACTCATAACGAATAACCCATAACGCATAAGGCATAACGCATAACGCATAACGCATAACGCATAACGCATAAAGCATAACGCATAACGCATAACGGATAAAGCATAATGCATAACGCATAACGCATGACGCATTACGCATAACTTATAACTCATAACTCATAACGAATAACGCATAACGCAAAATGCATAACGCATGTCGGATCACGCATAACGCATAACGCATAACGCATAACGCATAACGCATAACGCATAACGCATAACGCATAACGAATAACGCATAAAGCATAACGCATAACGCATAACGCATAAAGCATAACGCATAACGCATAACGCATTACGCATAACGCATAACTTATAACTCATTACTCATAACGAATAACGCATAACGCATAACGCATAACGCATAACGCATAACGCATAACGCATAACGCATAAAGCATAACGAATAACGCATAACGCATAACGCATAACGGATAAAGCATAATGCATAACGCATAACGCATGACGCATTACGCATAACTTATAACTCATAACTCATAACGAATAACGCATAACGCAAAATGCATAACGCATGTCGGATCACGCATAACGCATAACGCATAACGCATAACGCATAACGCATAACGCATAACGCATAACGCATACCGTATAACGCATAACGCATAACGCATAACGCATAACGCATAACGCATAACGCATAACGCATAACGCATAACGCATAACGCATAACGCATAACGCATAACGCATAACGCATAACGCATAAAGCAAAACGCATAACGCATAACTTATAACTCATTACTCATAACGAATAACGCATAACGCATAAGGCATAACGCATAACGCATAACGCATAACGCATAACGCATAAAGCATAACGCATAACGCATAACGGATAAAGCATAATGCATAACGCATAACGCATGACGCATTACGCATAACTTATAACTCATAACTCATAACGAATAACGCATAACGCAAAATGCATAACGCATGTCGGATCACGCATAACGCATAACGCATAACGCATAACGCATAACGCATAACGCATAACGCATAACGAATAACGCATAAAGCATAACGCATAACGCATAACGCATAAAGCATAACGCATAACGCATAACGCATAACGCATTACGCATAACGCATATCTTATAACTCATTACTCATAACGAATAACGCATAACGCATAACGCATAACGCATAACGCATAACGCATAACGCATAACGCATAACGCATAAAGCATAACGCATAACGCATAACTCATAACGCATAACGCATAACGCATAACGCATAACGCATAACGCATACCGTATAACGCATAACGCATAACGCATAACGCATAACGCATAACGCATAACGCATAACGCATAACGCATAAAGCAAAACGCATAACGCATAACTTATAACTCATTACTCATAACGAATAACGCATAACGCATAAGGCATAACGCATAACGCATAACGCATAACGCATAAAGCATAACGCATAACGCATAACGGATAAAGCATAATGCATAACGCATAACGCATGACGCATTACGCATAACTTATAACTCATAACTCATAACGAATAACGCATAACGCAAAATGCATAACGCATGTCGGATCACGCATAACGCATAACGCATAACGCATAACGCATAACGCATAACGCATAACGCATAACGCATAACGAATAACGCATAAAGCATAACGCATAACGCATAACGCATAAAGCATAACGCATAACGCATAACGCATAACGCATTACGCATAACGCATATCTTATAACTCATTACTCATAACGAATAACGCATAACGCATAACGCATAACGCATAACGCATAACGCATAACGCATAACGCATAAAGCATAACGCATAACGCATAACGGATAAAGCATAATGCATATCGCATAACGTATAACGCATTACGCATAACTTATAACTCATAACTCATAACGAATAACGCATAACGCAAAATGCATAACGCATGTCGGATCACGCATAACGCATAACGCATAAAGCATAAATCATAACGCATAACGTATAACGTTAACGCATAACCCATAACGCATAAGGCTTGATGCATGACGCATATCGCATATCGCATAAGGCTTGATGCATGACGCATATCGCATAACGCATAACGCATAACGCATAACGCATAACGCATAACGCATAACGCATAACGCATAACGCATAACGCATAACGCATAACGCATAACGCATAACGCATAACGCATAAAGCATAACGAATTACGCATAACTTATAACTCATAACTCATAAGGAGTAACGCATAACGCATAACGCATAACGCATAACGCATAACGCATAACGCATAACGCATAAGGCATAACGCATAACGCATAACGCATAACGCATAACGCATAACGGATCACGCATAACGCATAACGCATAACGCATAACGCATAACGCATAACGCATAAAGCATAACGCATAACGCATAACGCATTACGCATAACTTATAACTCATAACTCATAAGGAGTAACGCATAACGCATAAAGCATAACGCATAACGCATAACGCATAACGCATAACGCATAACGCATAACGCATAACGCATAACGCATAAAGCATAACGCATAACGCATAACGCATAATGCACAACGCTTAACGAATACCGCAAATCGCATAACGCCTAACGCATAACGGATCACGCATGACGCATAAAGCATAACGCATAACGCATAACGCATAACGCATAACTCAAATCGCATAACGCATAAATCATAACCCATAACGCACAACGCATAACGCATAATGCACAACGCATAACGAATACCGCAAAACGCATAACGCATAACGCATAACGCATACCGCATAACTCATAACGCATAACGCATAAAGCATAACGCATTACGCATAACTTATAACTCAAAACTCATAAGGAGTAACGCATAACGCATAAAGCATAACGCATAACGCATAACGCATAACGCATAACGCATAACGCATAACGCATAACGCATATCGCATAACGCATAACGCATAACGCATAACGGATCACGCATAACGCATAACGCATAACGCATAACGCATAACGCATAACGCATAACGCATAACGCATAACGCATAACGCATAACGCATAAAGCATAACGCATAACGCATAACGCATTACGCATAACTTATAACTCATAACTCATAAGGAGTAACGCATAACGCATAAAGCATAACGCATAACGCATAACGCATAACGCATAAGGCATAACGCATAACGCATAACGCATAACGCATAATGCATAAAGCATAATGCATAACGCATAACTTATAACTCATTACTCATAACGAATAACGCATAACGCATAACGCATAACGCATATCGCATAACGCATAACGCAAAATGAATAACGCATAAAGCATAACGCATAACCCATAACCCTTAACGCATAACGCATAACGCATAATGCACAACTCTTAACGAATACCGCAAATCGCATAACGCCTAACGCATAACGGATCACGCATGACGCATAAAGCATAACGCATAACGCATAACGCATAACGCGTAACGCATAAAGCATAACGCATAACGCATAATGCATAAAGCATAACGCATAACGCATAACGCATAATGCACAACGCTTAACGAATACCGCAAATCGCATAACGCCTAACGCATAACGGATCACGCATGACGCATAAAGCATAACGCATAACGCATAACGCATAACGCATAACGCATAACGCATAACGCATAACGCATAACGCATAACGCATAACGCATTACGCATAACGCATATCTTATAACTCATTACTCATAACGAATAACGCATAACGCATAACGCATAACGCATAACGCATAACGCATAACGCATAACGCATAACGCATAACGCATAAAGCATAACGCATAACGCATAACGGATAAAGCATAATGCATATCGCATAACGTATAACGCATTACGCATAACTTATAACTCATAACTCATAACGAATAACGCATAACGCAAAATGCATAACGCATGTCGGATCACGCATAACGCATAACGCATAAAGCATAAATCATAACGCATAACGCATAACGTTAACGCATAACCCATAACGCATAAGGCTTGATGCATGACGCATATCGCATATCGCATAAGGCTTGATGCATGACGCATATCGCATAACGCATAACGCATAACGCATAACGCATAACGCATAACGCATAACGCATAACGCATAACGCATAACGCATAACGCATAACGCATAAAGCATAACGAATTACGCATAACTTATAACTCATAACTCATAAGGAGTAACGCATAACGCATAACGCATAACGCATAACGCATAACGCATAACGCATAAGGCATAACGCATAACGCATAACGCATAACGCATAACGCATAACGGATCACGCATAACGCATAACGCATAACGCATAACGCATAACGCATAACGCATAAAGCATAACGCATAACGCATAACGCATTACGCATAACTTATAACTCATAACTCATAAGGAGTAACGCATAACGCATAAAGCATAACGCATAACGCATAACGCATAACGCATAACGCATAACGCATAACGCATAACGCATAACGCATAATGCATAAAGCATAACGCATAACGCATAACGCATAATGCACAACGCTTAACGAATACCGCAAATCGCATAACGCCTAACGCATAACGGATCACGCATGACGCATAAAGCATAACGCATAACGCATAACGCATAACGCATAACGCAAATCGCATAACGCATAAATCATAACCCATAACGCACAACGCATAACGCATAATGCACAACGCATAACGAATACCGCAAAACGCATAACGCATAACGCATAACGCATACCGCATAACTCATAACGCATAACGCATAAAGCATAACGCATTACGCATAACTTATAACTCAAAACTCATAAGGAGTAACGCATAACGCATAAAGCATAACGCATAACGCATAACGCATAACGCATAACGCATAACGCATAACGCATAACGCATAACGCATAACGCATATCGCATAACGCATAACGCATAACGCATAACGGATCACGCATAACGCATAACGCATAACGCATAACGCATAACTTATAACGCATAACGCATAACGCATAACGCATAACGCATAAAGCATAACGCATAACGCATAACGCATTACGCATAACTTATAACTCATAACTCATAAGGAGTAACGCATAACGCATAAAGCATAACGCATAACGCATAACGCATAACGCATAAGGCATAAGGCATAACGCATAACGCATAACGCATAATGCATAAAGCATAATGCATAACGCATAACTTATAACTCATTACTCATAACGAATAACGCATAACGCATAACGCATATCGCATAACGCATAACGCAAAATGAATAACGCATAAAGCATAACGCATAACCCATAACCCTTAACGCATAACGCATAACGCATAATGCACAACGCTTAACGAATACCGCAAATCGCATAACGCCTAACGCATAACGGATCACGCATGACGCATAAAGCATAACGCATAACGCATAACGCATAACGCGTAACGCATAAAGCATAACGCATAACGCATAACGCATAAAGCATAACGCATAACGCATAACGCATAATGCACAACGCTTAACGAATACCGCAAATCGCATAACGCCTAACGCATAACGGATCACGCATGACGCATAAAGCATAACGCATAACGCATAACGCATAACGCATAACGCATAACGCATAACGCATAACGCATAACGCATAACGCATAACGCATAACGCATAACGCATAACGCATAACGCATAACGCATAACGCATAACGCATAACGCATAACGCATAACGCATAACGCATAACGAATAACGCATAACGTATAACTTATAACTCATAACTCATAAGAAGTAACGCATAACGCATAAAGCATAACGCATAACGCATAACGCATAACGCATAACGGATCACGCATGACGCATACAGCATAACGCATAACGCATAACGCATAACGCATAACGCATAACGCATAACGCATAACGCATAACGCATAACTTATAACTCATTACTCATAACGAATAACGCATAACGCATAACTTATAACTCATTACTCATAACGCATAACGCATAACGCATAAAGCATAACGCATAACGCATAACGGATAAAGCATAATGCATAACGCATAACGCATAACGCATTACGCATAACTTATAACTCAGAACTCATAAGGAGTAACGCATAACGCATAAAGCATAACGCATAACGCATAACGCATAAAGCATAACGCATAACGCATAACTCATAACGCATAACGCATAACGCATAACGCATAACGCATAACGCATAACGCATAACGCATACCGTATAACGCATAACGCATAACGCATAACGCATAACGCATAACGCATAACGCATAACGCATAACGCATAACGCATAACGCATAACGCATAACGCATAAAGCAAAACGCATAACGCATAACTTATAACTCATTACTCATATCGAATAACGCATAACGCATAAGGCATAACGCATAACGCATAACGCATAACGCATAACGCATAAAGCATAACGCACAACGCATAACGGATAAAGCATAATGCATAACGCATAACGCATGACGCATTACGCATAACTTATAACTCATAACTCATAACGAATAACGCATAACGCAAAATGCATAACGCATGTCGGATCACGCATAACGCATAACGCATAACGCATAACGCATAACGCATAACGCATAACGCATAACGCATAACGAATAACGCATAAAGCATAACGCATAACGCATAACGCATAAAGCATAACGCATAACGCATAACGCATTACGCATAACTTATAACTCATAACTCATAACGAATAACGCATAACGCAAAATGAATAACGCATAAAGCATAACGCATAACCCATAACCCTTAACGCATAACGCATAACGCATAATGCACAACGCTTAACGAATACCGCAAATCGCATAACGCCTAACGCATAACGGATCACGCATGACGCATAAAGCATAACGCATAACGCATAACGCGTAACGCATAACGCATAACTCATATCGCATAACGCATAAATCATAACCCATAACGCACAACGCATAACGCATAATGCGCAACGCATAACGGATCACGCATAACGCATAACGCATAACGCATAACGCATAACGCATAACGCATAACGCATAACGCATAACGCATAACGCATAAAGCATAACGAATTACGCATAACTTATAACTCATAACTCATAAGGAGTAACGCATAACGCATAAAGCATAACGCATAACGCATAACGCATAACGCATAACGCATAACGCATAACGCATAACGCATAACGCATAACGGATCACGCATAACGCATAACGCATAACGCATAACGCATAACGCATAACGCATAAAGCATAACGCATAACGCATAACGCATTACGCATAACTTATAACTCATAACTCATAAGGAGTAACGCATAACGCATAAAGCATAACGCATAACGCATAACGCATAACGCATAACGCATAACGCATAACGCATAACGCATAACGCATAAAGCATAACGCATAACGCATAACGCATAATGCACAACGCTTAACGAATACCGCAAATCGCATAACGCCTAACGCATAACGGATCACGCATGACGCATAAAGCATAACGCATAACGCATAACGCATAACGCATAACTCAAATCGCATAACGCATAAATCATAACCCATAACGCACAACGCATAACGCATAATGCACAACGCATAACGAATACCGCATAACGCATAACGCATAACGCATAACGCATACCGCATAACTCATAACGCATAACGCAAAAAGCATAACGCATTACGCATAACTTATAACTCAAAACTCATAAGGAGTAACGCATAACGCATAAAGCATAACGCATAACGCATAACGCATAACGCATAACGCATAACGGATCACGCATAACGCATAACGCATAACGCATAACGCATAACGCATAACGCATAACGCATAAAGCATAACGCATAACGCATAACGCATTACGCATAACTTATAACTCATAACTCATAAGGAGTAACGCATAACGCATAAAGCATAACGCATAACGCATAACGCATAACGCATAACGCATAACGCATAACGCATAACGCATAATGCATAAAGCATAACGCATAACGCATAACGCATAATGCACAACGCATAACGAATACCGCAAAACGCATAACGCATACCGCATAACTCATAACGCATAACGCAAAAAGCATAACGCATTACGCATAACTTATAACTCAAAACTCATAAGGAGTAACGCATAACTTATAACTCAAAACTCATAAGGAGTAACGCATAACGCATAAAGCATAACGCATAACGCATAACGCATAACGCATAACGCATAACGCATAACGCATAACGCATAACGCATAACGCATAACGCATATCGCATAACGCATAACGCATAACGCATAACGGATCACGCATAACGCATAACGCATAACGCATAACGCATAACGCATAACGCATAACGCATAACGCATAACGCATAAAGCATAACGCATAACGCATAACGCATTACGCATAACTTATAACTCATAACTCATAAGGTGTAACGCATAACGCATAAAGCATAACGCATAACGCATAACGCATAAAGCATAATGCATAACGCATAACTTATAACTCATTACTCATAACGAATAACGCATAACGCATAACGCATATCGCATAACGCATAACGCAAAATGAATAACGCATAAAGCATAACGCATAACCCATAACCCTTAACGCATAACGCATAACGCATAATGCACAACGCTTAACGAATACCGCAAATCGCATAATGCCTAACGCATAACGGATCACGCATGACGCATAAAGCATAACGCATAACGCATAACGCATAACGCGTAACGCATAAAGCATAACGCATAACGCATAATGCATAAAGCATAACGCATAACGCATAACGCATAATGCACAACGCTTAACGAATACCGCAAATCGCATAACGCCTAACGCATAATGGATCACGCATGACGCATAAAGCATAACGCATAACGCATAACGCATAACGCATAACGCATAACGCATAACGCATAACGCATAACGCATAACGCATAACGCATAACGAATAACGCATAACGTATAACTTATAACTCATAACTCATAAGAAGTAACGCATAACGCATAAAGCATAACGCATAACGCATAACGCATAACGCATAACGGATCACGCATGACGCATAAAGCATAACGCATAACGCATAACGCATAACGCATAACGCATAACGCATAACGCATAACTTATAACTCATTACTCATAACGAATAACGCATAACGCATAACTTATAACTCATTACTCATAACGCATAACGCATAACGCATAAAGCATAACGCATAACGCATAATGGATAAAGCATAATGCATAACGCATAACGCATAACGCATAAAGCATAACGCATAACGCATAACGCATAACGCATAACGCATAACGCATAACGCATAACGCATAACGCATAACGCATAAAGCATAACGCATAACGCATAACTTATAACTCATTACTCATAACGAATAACGCATAACGCATAAGGCATAACGCATAACGCATAACGCATAACGCATAACGCATAAAGCATAAAGCATAACGCATAACGCATAACGGATAAAGCATAATGCATAACGCATAACGCATTACGCATTACGCATAACTTATAACTCATACCTCATAACGAATAACGCATAACGCAAAATTCATAACGCATGTCGGATCACGCATAACGCATAACGCATAACGCATAACGCATAACGCATAACGCATAACGCATAACGCATAACGCATAACGCATAACGCATAACGCATAAAGCATAACGCATAACGCATAACTTATAACTCATTACTCATAACGAATAACGCATAACGCATAAGGCATAACGCATAACGCATAACGCATAACGCATAACGCATAAAGCATAAAGCATAACGCATAACGCATAACGCATAACGCATAACGCATAACGCATAACGCATAACGCATAACGCATAACGCATAAAGCCTAACGCATTACGCATAACTTATAACTCATAACTCATAAGGAGTAACGCATAACGCATACAGCATAACGCATAACGCATAACGCATAACGCATAACGCATAACGCATAAAGCATAACGCATAACGCATAATGGATAAAGCATAATGCATAACGCATAACGCATAACGCATAAAGCATAACGCATAACGCATAACGCATAACGCATAACGCATAACGCATAACGCATAACGCATAACGCATAACGCATAAAGCATAACGCATAACGCATAACTTATAACTCATTACTCATAACGAATAACGCATAACGCATAAGGCATAACGCATAACGCATAACGCATAACGCATAACGCATAAAGCATAACGCATAACGCATAACGGATAAAGCATAATGCATAACGCATAACGCATTACGCATTACGCATAACTTATAACTCATACCTCATAACGAATAACGCATAACGCAAAATTCATAACGCATGTCGGATCACGCATAACGCATAACGCATAACGCATAACGCATAACGCATAACGCATAACGCATAACGCATAACGCATAACGCATAACGCATAACGCATAAAGCATAACGCATAACGCATAACTTATAACTCATTACTCATAACGAATAACGCATAACGCATAAGGCATAACGCATAACGCATAACGCATAACGCATAACGCATAAAGCATAAAGCATAACGCATAACGCATAACGCATAACGCATAACGCATAACGCATAACGCATAACGCATAACGCATAACGCATAAAGCCTAACGCATTACGCATAACTTATAACTCATAACTCATAAGGAGTAACGCATAACGCATACAGCATAACGCATAACGCATAACGCATAACGCATAACGCATAACGCATAACGCATAACGCATAACGCATAACGCATAACGCATAACGCATAACGCATAACGCATAACGCATAACGCATAACGCATAACGCATAACGCATAACGCATAACGCATAACGTATAACGCATAACGCATAACGCATAACGCATAACGCATAAAGCATAACGCATAACGCATAACGCATAACGCATTACGCATAACTTATAACTCATAACGAATAACGCATAATGCATAACGCATAACGCATAACGCATTACGCATAACTTGTAACTCATAACTCATAACGAATAACGCATAACGCAAAATGCATAACGCATGTCGGATCACGCATAACGCATAACGCATAACGCATAACGCATAACGCATAACGCATAACGCATAACGCATAACGCATAACGCATAACGCATAACGCATAACGCATAACGCATAACGAATAACGCATAAAGCATAAGGCATAACGCATAACGCATAACGCATAACGCATAACGCATAACGCATAACGCATAACGCATAACGCATAACGCATAAAGCATAACGCATTACGCATAACTTATAACTCATAACTCATAAGGAGTAACGCATAACGCATAAAGCATAACGCATAACGCATAACGCATAACGCATAACGCATAACGCATAACGCATAACGCATAACGCATAACGCATAACGCATAACGCATAACGGATCACGCATAACGCATAACGCATATCGCATAACGCATAACGCATAACGCATAACGCATAAAGCATAACGCATAACGCATAACGCATTACGCATAACTTATAACTCATAACTCATAAGGAGTAACGCATAACGCATAAAGCATAACGCATAACGCATAACGCATAACGCATAACGCATAACGCATAACGCATAACGCATAACGCATAACGCATAACGAATAACGCATAAAGCATAACGCATAACGCATAACGCATAAAGCATAACGCATAACGCATAACGCATAACGCATTACGCATAACGCATAACTTGTAACTCATTACTCATAACGAATAACGCATAACGCATACCGCATAACGCATAACGCATAACGCATAAAGCATAACGCATAACGCATAACGGATAAAGAATAATGCATAACGCATAACGCATAACGCATTACGCATAACTTATAACTCATAACTCATAACGAATAACGCATAACGCAAAATGCATAACGCATAACGCATAACGCATAAAGCATAACGCATAACGCATAACGGATAAAGCATAATGCATAACGCATAACGCATAACGCATTACGCATAACTTATAACTCATAACTCATAACGAATAACGCATAACGCAAAATGCATAACGCATGTCGGATCACGCATAACGCATAACGCATAAAGCATAAATCATAACGCATAACGAATACCGCAAAACGTATATCGCCTAACACATAGCGGATCACGCATAACGCATAACGCATAACGTATAACGCATAACGCATAACGCATAACGCATAAAGCATAACGCATAACGCATAACGGATAAAGCATAATGCATAACGCATAACGCATAACGCATTACGCATAACTTGTAACTCATAACTCATAACGAATAACGCATAACGCAAAATGCATAACGCATGTCGGATCACGCATAACGCATAACGCATAACGCATAACGCATAACGCATAACGCATAACGCATAACGCATAACGCATAACGCATAACGCATAACGAATAACGCATAAAGCATAAGGCATAACGCATAACGCATAAAGCATAACGCATAACGCATAACGCATAACGCATAACGCATTACGCATAACGCATAACTCATTACTCATAACGAATAACGCATAACGTTAACGCATAACCCATAACGCATAAGGCTTGATGCATGACGCATATCGCATATCGCATAAGGCTTGATGCATGACGCATAAAGCATAACGCATAACGCATAACGGATAAAGAATAATGCATAACGCATAACGCATAACGCATTACGCATAACTTATAACTCATAACTCATAACGAATAACGCATAACGCAAAATGCATAACGCATAACGCATAATACATAACGTATAACGCATTATGCATAACGCATAACGCATAATGCATAACTCATAAGGCATAACGCATTACGCATAACTTATAACTCATAACTCATAACGAATAACGCATAACGCAAAATGAATAACGCATAAAGCATAACGCATAACCCATAACCCATAACGCATAACGCATAACGCATAATGCACAACGCTTAACGAATACCGCAAATCGCATAACGCCTAACGAATAACGGATCACGCATGACGCAAAAGCATAACGCATAACGCATAACGCATAACGCATAACGCATAACGGATCACGCATAACGCATAACGCATAACGCATAACGCATAACGCATAACGCATAACGCATAACGCATAACGCATAACGCATACCGTATAACGCATAACGCATAACGCAAACGTATAACGCACAACGCATAACGCATAACGAACAACGGATAACGCATAACGCATAACGCATTACGCATAACTTATAACTCATAACTCATAACGAATAACGCATAACGCAAAATGCATAACGCATGTCGGATCACGCATAACGCATAACGCATAAAGCATAAATCATAACGCATAACGAATACCGCAAAACGTATATCGCCTAACACATAACGGATCACGCATAACGCATAACGTATAACGCATAACGCATAACGCATAACGCATAAAGCATAACGCATAACGCATAACGCATAACGCATAACGCATTACGAATACCGCAAAACGTATATCGCCTAACACATAACGGATCACGCATAACGCATAACGTATAACGCATAACGCATAACGCATAACGCATAAAGCATAACGCATAACGCATAACGCATAACGCATAACGCATTACGCATAACTTATAACTCATAACTCATAACGAATAACGCATAACGCAAAATGCATAACGCATGTCGGATCACGCATAACGCATAACGCATAACGCATAACGCATAAAGCATACCGCGTTACGCATAACTTATAAATCATAACTCATAAGGAGTACCGCATAACGCATAAAGCATAACGCATAACGCATAACGCATAACGCATAACGCATAACGCAAACGTATAACGCATAACGTATAACGCATAACGCATACCGTATAACGCATAACGCATAATGCATATCGCATAACGCATAACGCATAATGCATAACGCATAAAGCATAACGCATAACGCATAACGCATAACGCATAACGCATAACGCATAACGCATAACGCATAACGCATAACGCATAACGCATAACGCATAACGCATAACGCATAAAGCATAACGCATAACGCATAACGCAAACGTATAACGCATAACGTATAACGCATAACGCATACCGTATAACGCATAACGCATAATGCATAACGCATAACGCATAACGCATAACGCATAACGCATAACGCATAAAGCATAACGCATAACGCATAACGCAAACGTATAACGCATAACGTATAACGCATAACGCATACCGTATAACGCATAACGCAGAATGCATAACGCATAACGCATAACGCATAACGGATAACGCATATCGCATAACGCATAACGCATAATGCATAACGCATAAAGCATAACGCATAACGCATAACGCATAACCCCTAACGCATAACGCATAACGTATAACTCATAACGCATAACGCATAACGCATAACGCATAACGCATAACGCAAAACCCCTAACGCATAACGCATAACGCATAACGTGTAACTAATAACGCATAACGCATAAAGCATAACGCATAACGCATAACGCATATCGCATAACGCATAACGCATAACGTATAACGCATAACGCATACCGTATAACGCATAACGCATAATGCATAACGCATAACGCATAACGCATAACGGATAAAGCATAATGCATAACGCATAACGCATAACGCATTACGCATAACTTATAACTCATAACTCATAACGAATAACGCATAACGCAAAATGCATAACGCATGTCGGATCACGCATAACGCATAACGCATAACGCATAACGCATAAAGCATACTGTTCCGGCGACACGTCAAACAGCCGATCCACCGAACCGCCTTCTCGCCTCGCGTCGGACATCGCCGTCTCGGTGCCCCCCACCTAGCACTCGCGGAACAGGTGTTTTTCGGACTCGAGACGACGACCATTCGTTGCGTAACCACAACACCGCTATCATTTCGTTTGGGTATCGATCCATTTCGTAGAGTCACTAATCGTTGTCCAATTCTAGCGAACGCGTATTTTGTACAAAGCCTTTATTTGTTTATAATTACAATTACATTTAATGTGTGTGTGAACTACATTTATTCGTGTACTCCAGTGCCTTCTTTCGTCACTCATTAACAAATCCCAGATTCGCGTTCCGATCTCAAACATTTTGGTCCTTCGAGCCGGATCAGATCGGCGGCTCTCCACATCTCAATCTGAGATTGTTAGTGTGTGCACAAACCAGTGAAATCGCAGCGAGATATTTGTGGAAGTAATACAGACAAAATACATTCGCACAGTACATGTGAACTGGTCTGTGACCGTTACCGTTCGCGCGAGTGTTGTTTAGTGTCGCGTTCGTGTCTCGCGTGACCTCGTGCTCGTTCCCGCAACCGCCTTTTTCAAAATGTCAACGGCCAAATCGTTAATCGCTCTGCAATTCGAACTACACCACACTATCGGTCGCGTAATCGTGAATACGAAAAAAAAGGGTGCAGCTAACCTCACGGAAGCGTATCTACAGGCTCGGTTGGACGCACTCCTACGCAATTGGGACGAGTTTCGAGCAAACCACGTAAAGCTTCAGGATCTGAGCACCCCCGAAATCCAGAAGCATGATTATTACGTTGACGGGCTACGTCAAACCACTGAGGAGCTGGTCATCGACACGCAAGCTGCGCTCTGCGATCTACTCAAGGATCTCGCACACAGTAGTTCCGCCCCGACCGAAGAGTCGACCGCTGGCAATCGAGACAAGGCACCACATACATCATCGGCAAAGCTCCGTCGTCTCGACGTTCCGACGTTTTCAGGCGATTACAAAGATTGGCCACCATTCAAGGCATTATTCGCGTCCCTTGTGTTAGACAACGCCAGCCTTTCCACGACCGAAAAGTTTCACTACCTCCTTCTGAGCCTTCACGGCGAAGCTCTCGATCTGGTCAGAAACTTACCTGTCGACGGTGCTCATTTCGATCAAGCGTGGCAACTCATCGTCGGTCAGTACGAGAACACGCGTGCCCTTGTCGACAACCTGCTCGACACGTTGTTTTCGTTGTCCCCAGCGACGTCGGAATCCGCGACGGAACTCAAACGGATCCGCGGTACGGTGAAGCAAGTGCTGGACGCGCTTGCCGTCTTGAAGTGCCAAGTGCAGCATTGGGGGCCATTCATCATTTTGTGGGTCACTCAACGACTGGACCCGGAAACCCTCAAGGCGTGGGAACTGCAGCTTGCGGACAACACCGAATACCCAGAGTTCTCCGTATTGGACGCATTCCTCGAGCACCGCATTCGAGCGCTGGCCAAGGTCGAGAGTGCGAGACCTGCCACACACACAGCAAAACCTCGAGCGCCCGGCGCTCAATCACATGCTACCGTTGCGGCGCAGAACCACTGCATTCTAGGATGCACTGCTTACCACTACCTCGGAAACTGCGCTCAATACCTCGCGATGACGCCGGAGCAACGCAAGCAGCTGGTAACTCAACATCGACGCTGCTACAACTGCTTGGGGAACCACCAACGCAAGGCCTGCCGCAGTGATAAAAGGTGCGTGAAATGCACTTCTCGACACCACACGTCGTTACACGATACTTCCAGTGTCTCCTCCGCGCCCTCATCACCATCGGAATCCGAAGCCACAGTCGAGACTCCCTCGGTGTCTGCTCACCATGTCGTTCCCGTCTCGCCCTCGATGCCCTTGCGTCGTCCGATGATCTTGGCCACTGCACTTGTGAACGTACTGTCCACGAACGGAGACAGCATCCGTGCCCGTGTTCTGCTCGACCAGGTATCCGAGGTCTCATTCATCAAGGAGTCCATCTGCCAACGGTTGCGTCTTCCTCGGCAGCATGCACGCATGCCGATCTACGGAATCGGGGCGGGTCATAATGTGACCACCCGGGGCGTCTCCACGTTTGTTATATCTTCGCTCACTCAGACGTACACCTGCGAAGTTAAAGCATTCATTTTACCCGAGCTGACTCACTATGCACCAGCCGTTACCAATCCTCACGCAAGTTGGGGACACATTCAAGGGTTGAACTTGGCCGACCCGCATTACCTCGACCCTCAGCCGATCGACATGGTGATCGGTGTTGACATCTACAGCCGCATCATTCGACCCGACATCAGACGAGGTGACGACGACTCTCCAGTCGCCCAGCTCACCACGTTGGGATGGGTCATCTCCGGTCCAGCATCATACGTTGGCACTCACAAGGCGTCCAATGGGGTCTCCAGTTTCCAGTGCGGCATCGACCGGGAACTCTACGAGCTCGTCCAGAAATTTTGGGTCCAGGAGGAGCCGAACACCCAACCCGACTCGACCCGCACTCACTCCGAGCGTCAATGTGAGGCACATTTTTGTCAAACTCATTCCCGCGACGATACCGGACGATACATTGTGCGCCTACCATTCGCGAAAAGCACTGGCGAGCTCGGGGATTCGCGAACGTCGGCGCTTCAAATCCTCCGACGCAGCGAAATCAACCTCGCATCACGTCCACACTTCCGCGATAAATACATAGAGTTCCTCACCGAGTACGAGCGCCTCGGTCACATGCGCAAGGTAACCGACTCCGAGAATCGAACGACAACCGCGTCCTACGTTCTACCGCACCACGGAGTCCTTCGCGGGACAGGCGAATCAGCAAAAATCCGCGTCGTATTTAACGGGTCACACCGCACAACGTCCGGCGCGTCCCTTAACGAATGTCTGCACATCGGTCCGAAATTGCAGACGGACTTGGCAGACATTATACTCCGATGGCGCAGAGTCCGTTTCGCGTTCTCCGCAGACGTGGAGAAAATGTACCGCCAAATCCGCGTTCATGAAAACGACCAGACTTTCCAGAGAATCGTCTGGCGTCCCGATGTATCGTCACCGGTGCAGGAATACGCGCTCACCACCGTCACCTACGGCCTCGCATGCGCCCCGTTCCTCGCGATCAGGTGCATGCACCAGTTAGCCAGCGACGAAGGCAGCAAGTTTCCGCTAGCTCGGGATATTCTTTTACAGGAGACATACGTTGACGACATACTTTCGGGCGCGAACACCCTACCGACGGCCCAGGAGAAAATTCGTCAACTTCAGCGTCTATTGGAAGCCGGGGGATTCAAGCTGAAAAAATGGGTCGCCAATTACGATGAATTGATCCCCGTTGAAGAACGACGTTCGGAGTCGTTAAACGAGAGAGCATTGTCCGTCGATGCCCCTCATCGCGCCCTCGGTCTCGCGTGGAACACCGATTCCGACACATTCGCGTTCTCCTTCCAGGCACCCCCGACCGCTAGCAGTTCCAAGCGCGGAGTGCTGTCAACAATCTCCCAGCTATTCGACCCGTTGGGATGGCTCGCGCCCGTCACCGTGCAAGGAAAAATGCTTATGCAGGAGTTATGGACGCAGAAAACGGGATGGGACGAGGCTCTCCCGGCTGAGTTCTCTCGTCGCTGGGAGCGATTCTGCAGTGACTTGGCAGAAATTCGCCGGCTAACTCTGACTCGATGGGTCGGGCAACTCGATCCCGACCGCGGCGTCGAACTCCACGGATTCGCCGATGCATCCACGCGCGCGATGGGCGTCGCAATCTACATGCGGGTCCAAAACGACGACGATACGTTCCGCGTAACTCTACTCTCCGCGAAGTCCAGGGTCGCACCCATCAAACCGATGACCATCCCGCGTCTCGAGCTATCGGCCGCGCATCTCCTCGCAAAACAAATCGCTCACATTCGCACCGCGCTAGACCTCGAGCAAATACCAACGCACCTGTGGACGGACTCGGCCGTGGCCCTCGCGTGGATCCGCAGCCACCCCTCCAGATGGAAAGATTTCGTTCGGAACCGCGTCGCGGATATACACCAACTCGCCCCGCAAGCGTACTGGCACCATGTCCCGGGGACCTGCAACCCGGCTGACCTAGCGTCCCGCGGCGTCTCCCCGCAGTCGTTGCTCAATTCCATCTGGTGGCGGGGCCCTGAGTGGCTACAAGAGTTCTCTCCCGCCTGGCCCACGGAGACATTATCTCCCGACCCCCGCATCGACATCGAACAACGGCCCGAAAAAACGTCCGTGTTACACGCAGCGTCGATACCTTCGTGGACGTTAATCGACCGGTACTCGTCCCTCACGCGACTACTACGCATTACTTCGCTGTGTCTCCGAGCTGTGCGCCGAATGAAGGTGAAGAGAGCGGATCGCGGCCCGGCTGAGCCTGTCACGACCATCGAACTAGAACAGGCTCGTCGATTCTGGATCTGCCAAACCCAGGCGAAACATTTCTCACCTGAAATTCAGGCCATGAAAGGCGGCGTCGCGCTACCAAAGTCGAGTCCACTCGTCAAGTTGATGCCTTTCGCGGACGCGTACGGCATCTTACGTGTGGGAGGGCGCCTGCAGCACTCCCTCCTCGATGCGGACCAGAAACATCCCATCATCTTGCCGCGATCCTCCTCACTCACCTCGCTCGTAATCGCCCAAGCGCACTGGCGAAACTTACACGCGGGCCCACAGCTCACACTGTCGACAGTGAGGCAATCGTACTGGATTGTCGGCGGCCGACAGCCAGTACGTTCATTTATTAAGCGATGCGTAACGTGCGCTCGCCACAGAGCTAGTCAGTGTACGCAAGTGATGGGACAGCTCCCGCCGAGACGCATCACTCCAGCGCGTGCATTCGTGAACTCCGGTGTGGATTACGCTGGCCCGTTTCATTGGAAAACAACGCGTGGCCGCGGAGCCAAGATCTTTAAAGGTTACCTCGCTGTGTTCGTGTGCATGGCCACCGGAGCGGTGCACCTCGAGTTCGCCTCAGACTACACGGCAGACGCGTTTATAGCGGCCTATAAACGGTTCACGGGTCGTCGCGGCATTTGCAGTACATTGTCGAGCGACTGTGGCACGAATTTCGTCGGTGCGGACGCCGAACTGCGTCGTATGTTCAAACGCGCCTCACAGGAGTCTCAAGCGATCGCAAACAGTCTCGCGAACCTCGGGACACAGTGGAGATTCAACCCGCCCTCCGCCCCTCACTTCGGAGGAAAATGGGAAGCCGCAGTTAAATCCACAAAATTTCACATGCGCCGCGTAATCGGAGAATCCCCACTCACGTTCGAAGAATACGCGACACTGTTTGCACAAATCGAAGCAGCACTAAACTCGCGACCGATCTGTCCGCTTTCCGACGACCCCTCCGATCTGTCCGCGCTAACCCCGGGCCACTTCCTTATAGGCGACGCACTAAATGTTCTTCCGGAACCGGACCTCACAGACACTCCTCGCTCCAGGTTGTCGCGATGGCAGATGCTGCGCCAAATCCTTGACCACTTCTGGTCGCGTTGGTCACGAGAATACCTGCAGCAATTCCATGCCACGACGAAATGGCAGACGAAATCGGAACCATTCCGCGTAGGCGAGCTTGTCCTTGTACGAGACGAACGGTCGCCTCCGGCTAAATGGCCTCTCGCCCGCGTGACCGAAATCCATCCCGGAAAAGACGATGTGACTCGCGTCGTCACTGTCCGGACCGCCACTACAACACTCAAACGGCCGATCGTCAAATTGTGTCGACTGCCAATCGAATCACAACAATCCGCGTCATAACCGAGGGCCCGTGTTTATTGCCTAAACTGCGTCACGGCAAGGGGGGGAGAAATGTTCCGGCGACACGTCAAACAGCCGATCCACCGAACCGCCTTCTCGCCTCGCGTCGGACATCGCCGTCTCGGTGCCCCCCACCTAGCACTCGCGGAACAGGTGTTTTTCGGACTCGAGACGACGACCATTCGTTGCGTAACCACAACACCGCTATCATTTCGTTTGGGTATCGATCCATTTCGTAGAGTCACTAATCGTTGTCCAATTCTAGCGAACGCGTATTTTGTACAAAGCCTTTATTTGTTTATAATTACAATTACATTTAATGTGTGTGTGAACTACATTTATTCGTGTACTCCAGTGCCTTCTTTCGTCACTCATTAACAAATCCCAGATTCGCGTTCCGATCTCAAACACATACCGCGTTACGCATAACTTATAAATCATAACTCATAAGGAGTACCGCATAACGCATAAAGCATAACGCATAACGCATAACGCATAACGCATAACGCATAACGCATAACGCAAACGTATAACGCATAACGTATAACGCATAACGCATACCGTATAACGCATAACGCATAATGCATATCGCATAACGCATAACGCATAATGCATAACGCATAAAGCATAACGCATAACGCATAACGCATAACGCATAACGCATAACGCATAACGCATAACGCATAACGCATGACGCATAACGCATAACGCATAACGCATAACGCATAAAGCATAACGCATAACGCATAACGCAAACGTATAACGCATAACGTATAACGCATAACGCATACCGTATAACGCATAACGCATAATGCATAACGCATAACGCATAACGCATAACGGATAACGCATATCGCATAACGCATAACGCATAATGCATAACGCATAAAGCATAACGCATAACGCATAACGCATAACCCCTAACGCATAACGCATAACGTATAACTCATAACGCATAACGCATAACGCATAACGCATAACGCATAACGCAAAACCCCTAACGCATAACGCATAACGCATAACGCATAACGCATAACGCATAACGTGTAACTAATAACGCATAACGCATAAAGCATAACGCATAACGCATAACGCATATCGCATAACGCATAACGCATAACGTATAACGCATAACGCATACCGTATAACGCATAACGCATAATGCATAACGCATAACGCATAACGCATAATGCATAACGCATAAAGCGTAACGCATAACGCATAACGCATAAAGCATAACACATAACGCATAACGCATAACGCATAACGCATAACGCATAACGGATCACGCATAACGCATAACGCATAACGCATAACGCATAACGCATAACGCATAACGCATACCGTATAACGCATAACGCATAACGCAAACGTATAACGCACAACGCATAACGCATAACGAACAACGGATAACGCATAACGCATAACGCATTACGCATAACTTATAACTCATAACTCATAACGAATAACGCATAACGCAAAATGCATAACGCATGTCGGATCACGCATAACGCATAACGCATAAAGCATAAATCATAACGCATAACGAATACCGCAAAACGTATATCGCCTAACACATAACGGATCACGCATAACGCATAACGCATAACGCATAACGTATAACGCATAACGCATAACGCATAACGCATAAAGCATAACGCATAACGCATAACGGATAAAGCATAATACATAACGCATAACGCATAACGCATTACGCATAACTTATAACTCATAACTCATAACGAATAACGCATAACGCAAAATGCATAACGCATGTCGGATCACGCATAACGCATAACGCATAACGCATAACGCATAACGCATAACGCATAACGCATAAAGCATAACGCATAACGCATAACGCATTACGCATAACGCATAACTTATAACTCATTACTCATAACGAATAACGCATTACGCATAACTTATAACTCATAACGAATAACGCATAACGCAAAATGCATAACGCATGTCGGATCACGCATAACGCATAACGCATAAAGCATAAATCATAACGCATAACGCATAACGTTAACGCATAACCCATAACGCATAACGCATAACGCATAACGCATAACGCATAACGCATAAAGCATAACGCATAACGCATACCGTATAACGCATAACGCATAACGCATAACGCATAACGCATAACGCATAACGCATAACGCATAACGCGTAACGCATATCGCATAACGCATAACGCATAACGCATAACGCATAACGCATAACGGATCACGCATAACGCATAACGCATAACGCATAACGCATAACGCATAACGCATAATGCACAACGCTTAACGAATACCGCAAATCGCATAACGCCTAACGCATAACGGATCACTCATGACGCATAAAGCATAACGCATAACGCATAACGCATAACGCGTAACGCATAACGCATAACTCATATCGCATAACGCATAAATCATAACCCATAACGCACAACGCATAACGCATAATGCACAACGCATTACGAATACAGCAAAACGCATAACGCTTAACGCATAACGGATCACGCATAACGCATAACGCATAATGCATAACGCATAACGCATAACGCATAATGCATAACGCATAACGCATTACGCATAACTTATAACTCATAACTCATAACGAATAACGCATAACGCAAAATGAATAACGCATAAAGCATAACGCATAACCCATAACCCTTAACGCATAACGCATAACGCATAATGCACAACGCTTAACGAATACCGCAAATCGCATAACGCCTAACGCATAACGGATCACGCATGACGCATAAAGCATAACGCATGACGCATAACGCATAACGCATAACTCATATCGCATAACGCATAAATCATAACCCATAACGCACAACGCATAACGCATAATGCGCAACGCATAACGGATCACGCATAACGCATAACGCATAACGCATAACGCATAACGCATAACGCATAACGCATAACGCATAACGCATAACGCATAAAGCATAACGAATTACGCATAACTTATAACTCATAACTCATAAGGAGTAACGCATAACGCATAAAGCATAACGCATAACGCATAACGCATAACGCATAACGCATAACGCATAACGCATAACGCATAACGCATAACGCATAACGGATCACGCATAACGCATAACGCATAACGCATAACGCATAACGCATAACGCATAAAGCATAACGCATAACGCATAACGCATTACGCATAACTTATAACTCGTAACTCATAAGGAGTAACGCATAACGCATAAAGCATAACGCATAACGCATAACGCATAACGCATAACGCATAACGCCTAACGCATAACGCATAATGCATAAAGCATAACGCATAACGCATAACGCATAATGCACAACGCTTAACGAATACCGCAAATCGCATAACGCCTAACGCATAACGGATCACGCATGACGCATAAAGCATAACGCATAACGCATAACGCATAACGCATAACTCAAATCGCATAACGCATAAATCATAACCCATAACGCACAACGCATAACGCATAATGCACAACGCATAACGAATACCGCAAAACGCATAACGCATAACGCATAACGCATACCGCATAACTCATAACGCATAACGCAAAAAGCATAACGCATTACGCATAACTTATAACTCAAAACTCATAAGGAGTAACGCATAACGCATAAAGCATAACGCATAACGCATAACGCATAACGCATAACGCATAACGCATAACGCATAACGCATAACGCATAACGCATAACGCATAACGCATAACGCATAACGCATATCGCATAACGCATAACGCATAACGCATAACGGATCACGCATAACGCATAACGCATAACGCATAACGCATAACGCATAACGCATAACGCATAAAGCATAACGCATAACGCATAACGCATAACGCATAACGCATAACGCATAACGCATAACGCATAACGCATAATGCATAAAGCATAATGCATAACGCATAACTTATAACTCATTACTCATAACGAATAACGCATAACGCATAACGCATATCGCATAACGCATAACGCAAAATGAATAACGCATAAAGCATAACGCATAACCCATAACCCTTAACGCATAACGCATAACGCATAATGCACAACGCTTAACGAATACCGCAAATCGCATAACGCCTAACGCATAACGGATCACGCATGACGCATAAAGCATAACGCATAACGCATAACGCATAACGCATAACGCATAACGCATAACGCATAACGCATAACGCATAACGCATAACGCATAACGCATAACGCATAACGCATAACGCATAACGCATAACGCATAACGCATAACGAATAACGCATAACGTATAACTTATAACTCATAACTCATAAGAAGTAACGCATAACGCATAAAGCATAACGCATAACGCATGACGCATAAAGCATAACGCATAACGCATAACGGATAAAGCATAATGCATAACGCATAACGCATAACGCATAAAGCATAACGCATAACGCATAACGCATAACGCATAACGCATAACGCATAACGCATAACGCATAACGCATAAAGCATAACGCATAACGCATAACTTATAACTCATTACTCATAACGAATAACGCATAACGCATAAGGCATAACGCATAACGCATAACGCATAACGCATAACGCATAAAGCATAACGCATAACGCATAACGGATAAAGCATAATGCATAACGCATAACGCATTACGCATTACGCATAACTTATAACTCATACCTCATAACGAATAACGCATAACGCAAAATTCATAACGCATGTCGGATCACGCATAACGCATAACGCATAACGCATAACGCATAACGCATAACGCATAACGCATAACGCATAACGCATAACGCATAACGCATAACGCATAACGCATAAAGCATAACGCATAACGCATAACTTATAACTCATTACTCATAACGAATAACGCATAACGCATAAGGCATAACGCATAACGCATAACGCATAACGCATAACGCATAAAGCATAAAGCATAACGCATAAAGCATAACGCATAACGCATAACGCATAACGCATAACGCATAACGCATAACGCATAACGCATAAAGCCTAACGCATTACGCATAACTTATAACTCATAACTCATAAGGAGTAACGCATAACGCATACAGCATAACGCATAACGCATAACGCATAACGCATAAAGCATAACGCATAACGCATAACGGATAAAGCATAATGCATAACGCATAACGCATAACGCATTACGCATAACTTATAACTCATAACGAATAACGCATAACGCAAAATGCATAACGCATGTCGGATCACGCATAACGCATAACGCATAAAGCATAAATCATAACGCATAACGAATACCGCAAAACGTATATCGCCTAACACATAACGGATCTCGCATAACGCATAACGCATAACGTATAACGCATAACGCATAACGCATAACGCATAAAGCATAACGCATAACGCATAACGGATAAAGCATAATGCATAACGCATAACGCATAACGCATTACGCATAACTTGTAACTCATAACTCATAACGAATAACGCATAACGCAAAATGCATAACGCATGTCGGATCACGCATAACGCATAACGCATTACGCATAACGCATAACGCATAACGCATAACGCATAACGCATAACGCATAACGCATAACGCATAACGCATAACGCATAACGCATAACGCATAACGCATAACGCATAACGAATAACGCATAAAGCATAAGGCATAACGCATAACGCATAACGCATAACGCATAACGCATAACGCATAACGCATAACGCATAACGCATAACGCATAACGCATAACGCATAAAGCATAACGCATTACGCATAACTTATAACTCATAACTCATAAGGAGTAACGCATAACGCATAAAGCATAACGCATAACGCATAACGCATAACGCATAACGCATAACGCATAACGCATAACGCATAACGCATAACGCATAACGCATAACGCATAACGCATAACGCATAACGGATCACGCATAACGCATAACGCATATCGCATAACGCATAACGCATAACGCATAACGCATAAAGCATAACGCATAACGCATAACGCATTACGCATAACTTATAACTCATAACTCATAAGGAGTAACGCATAACGCATAAAGCATAACGCATAACGCATAACGCATAACGCATAACGCATAACGCATAACGCATAACGCATAACGCATAACGAATAACGCATAAAGCATAACGCATAACGCATAACGCATAACGCATAACGCATAACGCATTACGCATAACGCATAACTTGTAACTCATTACTCATAACGAATAACGCATAACGCATACCGCATAACGCATAACGCATAACGCATAAAGCATAACGCATAACGCATAACGGATAAAGAATAATGCATAACGCATAACGCATAACGCATTACGCATAACTTATAACTCATAACTCATAACGAATAACGCATAACGCAAAATGCATAACGCATAACGCATAACGCATAAAGCATAACGCATAACGCATAACGGATAAAGCATAATGCATAACGCATAACGCATAACGCATTACGCATAACTTATAACTCATAACTCATAACGAATAACGCATAACGCAAAATGCATAACGCATGTCGGATCACGCATAACGCATAACGCATAAAGCATAAATCATAACGCATAACGAATACCGCAAAACGTATATCGCCTAACACATAACGGATCACGCATAACGCATAACGCATAACGTATAACGCATAACGCATAACGCATAACGCATAAAGCATAACGCATAACGCATAACGGATAAAGCATAATGCATAACGCATAACGCATAACGCATTACGCATAACTTGTAACTCATAACTCATAACGAATAACGCATAACGCAAAATGCATAACGCATGTCGGATCACGCATAACGCATAACGCATAACGCATAACGCATAACGCATAACGCATAACGCATAACGCATAACGCATAACGCATAACGCATAACGCATAACGAATAACGCATAAAGCATAAGGCATAACGCATAACGCATAAAGCATAACGCATAACGCATAACGCATAACGCATAACGCATTACGCATAACGCATAACTCATTACTCATAACGAATAACGCATAACGTTAACGCATAACCCATAACGCATAAGGCTTGATGCATGACGCATATCGCATATCGCATAAGGCTTGATGCATGACGCATATCGCAAAACACATAAGGCATAACGCATAATATATAACGTATAACGCATTATGCATAACGCATAACGCATAATGCATAACTCATAAGGCATAACGCATTACGCATAACTTATAACTCATAACTCATAACGAATAACGCATAACGCAAAATGAATAACGCATAAAGCATAACGCATAACCCATAACCCATAACGCATAACGCATAACGCATAATGCACAACGCTTAACGAATACCGCAAATCGCATAAAGCCTAACGAATAACGGATCACGCATGACGCAAAAGCATAACGCATAACGCATAACGCATAACGCATAACGCATAACGGATCACGCATAACGCATAACGCATAACGCATAACGCATAACGCATGACGCATAACGCATAACGCATAACGCATAACGCATAACGCATACCGTATAACGCATAACGCATAACGCAAACGTATAACGCACAACGCATAACGCATAACGAACAACGGATAACGCATAACGCATAACGCATTACGCATAACTTATAACTCATAACTCATAACGAATAACGCATAACGCAAAATGCATAACGCATGTCGGATCACGCATAACGCATAACGCATAACGCATAACGCATAAAGCATACCGCGTTACGCATAACTTATAAATCATAACTCATAAGGAGTACCGCATAACGCATAAAGCATAACGCATAACGCATAACGCATAACGCATAACGCATAACGCATAACGCAAACGTATAACGCATAACGTATAACGCATAACGCATACCGTATAACGCATAACGCATAATGCATATCGCATAACGCATAACGCATAATGCATAACGCATAAAGCATAACGCATAACGCATAACGCATAACGCATAACGCATAACGCATAACGCATAACGCATAACGCATGACGCATAACGCATAACGCATAACGCATAACGCATAAAGCATAACGCATAACGCATAACGCAAACGTATAACGCATAACGTATAACGCATAACGCATACCGTATAACGCATAACGCATAATGCATAACGCATAACGCATAACGCATAACGGATAACGCATATCGCATAACGCATAACGCATAATGCATAACGCATAAAGCATAACGCATAACGCATAACGCATAACCCCTAACGCATAACGCATAACGTATAACTCATAACGCATAACGCATAACGCATAACGCATAACGCATAACGCATAACGCAAAACCCCTAACGCATAACGCATAACGCATAACGCATAACGCATAACGCATAACGCATAACGTGTAACTAATAACGCATAACGCATAAAGCATAACGCATAACGCATAACGCATATCGCATAACGCATAACGCATAACGTATAACGCATAACGCATACCGTATAACGCATAACGCATAATGCATAACGCATAACGCATAACGCATAATGCATAACGCATAAAGCGTAACGCATAACGCATAACGCATAAAGCATAACACATAACGCATAACGCATAACGCATAACGCATAACGCATAACGGATCACGCATAACGCATAACGCATAACGCATAACGCATAACGCATAACGCATAACGTATAACGCACAACGCATAACGCATAACGAACAACGGATAACGCATAACGCATAACGCATTACGCATAACTTATAACTCATAACTCATAACGAATAACGCATAACGCAAAATGCATAACGCATGTCGGATCACGCATAACGCATAACGCATAAAGCATAAATCATAACGCATAACGAATACCGCAAAACGTATATCGCCTAACACATAACGGATCACGCATAACGCATAACGCATAACGCATAACGTATAACGCATAACGCATAACGCATAACGCATAAAGCATAACGCATAACGCATAACGGATAAAGCATAATACATAACGCATAACGCATAACGCATTACGCATAACTTATAACTCATAACTCATAACGAATAACGCATAACGCAAAATGCATAACGCATGTCGGATCACGCATAACGCATAACGCATAACGCATAACGCATAACGCATAACGCATAATGCATAAAGCATAACGCATAACGCATAACGCATTACGCATAACGCATAACTTATAACTCATTACTCATAACGAATAACGCATTACGCATAACTTATAACTCATAACTCATAACGAATAACGCATAACGCAAAATGCATAACGCATGTCGGATCACGCATAACGCATAACGCATAAAGCATAAATCATAACGTATAACGCATAACGTTAACGCATAACCCATAACGCATAACGCATAACGCATAACGCATAACGCATAAAGCATAACGCATAACGCATACCGTATAACGCATAACGCATAACGCATAACGCATAACGCATAACGCATAACGCATAACGCATAACGCATAACGCATAACGCATAACGCATAACGCATAACGCATAACGCATAACGCGTAACGCATATCGCATAACGCATAACGCATAACGCATAACGCATAACGCATAACGCATAACGGATCACGCATAACGCATAACGCATAACGCATAACGCATAACGCATAACGCATAATGCACAACGCTTAACGAATATCGCAAATCGCATAACGCCTAACTCATAACGGATCACTCATGACGCATAAAGCATAACGCATAACGCATAACGCATAACGCGTAACGCATAACGCATAACGCATAACGCATAACGCATAATGCACAACGCTTAACGAATACCGCAAATCGCATAACGCCTAACGCATAACGGATCACTCATGACGCATAAAGCATAACGCATAACGCATAACGCATAACGCGTAACGCATAACGCATAACGCATAACGCATAACGCATAACTTATAACTCATTACTCATAACGAATAACGCATAACGCATAACTTATAACTCATTACTCATAACGCATAACGCATAACGCATAAAGCATAACGCATAACGCATAACGGATAAAGCATAATGCATAACGCATAACGCATAACGCATAACGCATTACGCATAACTTATAACTCATAACTCATAAGGAGTAACGCATAACGCATAAAGCATAACGCATAACGCATAACGCATAAAGCATAACGCATAACGCATAACTCATAACGCATAACGCATAACGCATAACGCATAACGCATAACGCATAACGCATAACGCATAACGCATACCGTATAACGCATAACGCATAACGCATAACGCATAACGCATAACGCATAACGCATAACGCATAACGCATAACGCATAACGCATAACGCATAAAGCAAAACGCATAACGCATAACTTATAACTCATTACTCATAACGAATAACCCATAACGCATAAGGCATAACGCATAACGCATAACGCATAACGCATAACGCATAAAGCATAACGCATAACGCATAACGGATAAAGCATAATGCATAACGCATAACGCATGACGCATTACGCATAACTTATAACTCATAACTCATAACGAATAACGCATAACGCAAAATGCATAACGCATGTCGGATCACGCATAACGCATAACGCATAACGCATAACGCATAACGCATAACGCATAACGAATAACGCATAAAGCATAACGCATAACGCATAACGCATAAAGCATAACGCATAACGCATAACGCATTACGCATAACGCATAACTTATAACTCATTACTCATAACGAATAACGCATAACGCATAACGCATAACGCATAACGCATAACGCATAACGCATAACGCATAAAGCATAACGAATAACGCATAACGCATAACGCATAACGCATAACGCATAACGCATAACGCATAACGCATAACGCATAAAGCAAAACGCATAATGCATAACTTATAACTCATTACTCATAACGAATAACGCATAACGCATAAGGCATAACGCATAACGCATAACGCATAACGCATAACGCATAAAGCATAACGCATAACGCATAACGGATAAAGCATAATGCATAACGCATAACGCATGACGCATTACGCATAACTTATAACTCATAACTCATAACGAATAACGCATAACGCAAAATGCATAACGCATGTCGGATCACGCATAACGCATAACGCATAACGCATAACGCATAACGCATAACGCATAACGCATAACGCATAACGAATAACGCATAAAGCATAACGCATAACGCATAACTCATAACGCATAACGCATAACGCATAACGCATAACGCATAACGCATAACGCATACCGTATAACGCATAACGCATAACGCATAACGCATAACGCATAACGCATAACGCATAACGCATAACGCATAACGCATAACGCATAACGCATAACGCATAACGCATAAAGCAAAACGCATAACGCATAACGGATAAAGCATAATGCATAACGCATAACGCATGACGCATTACGCATAACTTATAACTCATAACTCATAACGAATAACGCATAACGCAAAATGCATAACGCATGTCGGATCACGCATAACGCATAACGCATAACGCATAACGCATAACGCATAACGCATAACGCATAACGCATAACGAATAACGCATAAAGCATAACGCATAACGCATAACGCATAAAGCATAACGCATAACGCATAACGCATAACGCATTACGCATAACGCATATCTTATAACTCATTACTCATAACGAATAACGCATAACGCATAACGCATAACGCATAACGCATAACGCATAACGCATAACGCATAACGCATAAAGCATAACGCATAACGCATAACGGATAAAGCATAATGCATATCGCATAACGTATAACGCATTACGCATAACTTATAACTCATAACTCATAACGAATAACGCATAACGCAAAATGCATAACGCATGTCGGATCACGCATAACGCATAACGCATAAAGCATAAATCATAACGCATAACGCATAACGTTAACGCATAACCCATAACGCATAAGGCTTGATGCATGACGCATATCGCATATCGCATAAGGCTTGATGCATGACGCATATCGCATAACGCATAATACATAACGTATAACGCATTATGCATAACGCATAACGCATAATGCATAACTCATAAGGCATAACGCATTACGCATAACTTATAACTCATAACTCATAACGAATAACGCATAACGCAAAATGAATAACGCATAAAGCATAACGCATAACCCATAACCCTTAACGCATAACGCATAACGCATAATGCACAACGCTTAACGAATACCGCAAATCGCATAACGCCTAACGCATAACGGATCACGCATGACGCATAAAGCATAACGCATAACGCATAACGCGTAACGCATAACGCATAACTCATATCGCATAACGCATAAATCATAACCCATAACGCACAACGCATAACGCATAATGCGCAACGCATAACGGATCACGCATAACGCATAACGCATAACGCATAACGCATAACGCATAACGCATAACGCATAACGCATAACGCATAACGCATAACGCATAAAGCATAACGAATTACGCATAACTTGTAACTCATAACTCATAAATAGTAACGCATAACGCATAAAGCATAACGCATAACGCATAACGCATAACGCATAACGCATAACGCATAACGCATAACGCATAACGCATAACGCATAACGGATCACGCATAACGCATAACGCATAACGCATAACGCATAACGCATAACGCATAAAGCATAACGCATAACGCATAACGCATTACGCATAACTTATAACTCATAACTCATAAGGAGTAACGCATAACGCATAAAGCATAACGCATAACGCATAACGCATAACGCATAACGCATAACGCATAACGCATAACGCATAACGCATAACGCATAAAGCATAACGCATAACGCATAACGCATAATGCACAACGCTTAACGAATACCGCAAATCGCATAACGCCTAACGCATAACGGATCACGCATGACGCATAAAGCATAACGCATAACGCATAACGCATAACGCATAACTCAAATCGCATAACGCATAAATCATAACCCATAACGCACAACGCATAACGCATAATGCACAACGCATAACGAATACCGCAAAACGCATAACGCATAACGCATAACGCATACCGCATAACTCATAACGCATAACGCATAAAGCATAACGCATTACGCATAACTTATAACTCAAAACTCATAAGGAGTAACGCATAACGCATAAAGCATAACGCATAACGCATAACGCATAACGCATAACGCATAACGCATAACGCATAACGCATAACGCATATCGCATAACGCATAACGCATAACGCATAACGGATCACGCATAACGCATAACGCATAACGCATAACGCATAACGCATAACGCATAACGCATAACGCATAACGCATAACGCATAACGCATAAAGTTTAACGCATAACGCATAACGCATTACGCATAACTTATAACTCATAACTCATAAGGAGTAACGCATAACGCATAAAGCATAACGCATAACGCATAACGCATAACGCATAACGCATAACGCATAACGCATAACGCATAACGCATAATGCATAAAGCATAACGCATAACGCATAACGCATAATGCACAACGCTTAACGAATACCGCAAATCGCATAACGCCTAACGCATAACGGATCACGCATGACGCATAAAGCATAACGCATAACGCATAACGCATAACGCATAACTCAAATCGCATAACGCATAAATCATAACCCATAACGCACAACGCATAACGCATAATGCACAACGCATAACGAATACCGCAAAACGCATAACGCATAACGCATAACGCATACCGCATAACTCATAACGCATAACGCATAAAGCATAACGCATTACGCATAACTTATAACTCAAAACTCATAAGGAGTAACGCATAACGCATAAAGCATAACGCATAACGCATAACGCATAACGCATAACGCATAACGCATAACGCATAACGCATATCGCATAACGCATAACGCATAACGCATAACGGATCACGCATAACGCATAACGCATAACGCATAACGCATAACGCATAACGCATAACGCATAACGCATAACGCATAACGCATAACGCATAACGCATAACGCATAACGCATAACGCATAACGCATAACGCATAACGCATAAAGCATAACGAATTACGCATAACTTATAACTCATAACTCATAAGGAGTAACGCATAACGCATAAAGCATAACGCATAACGCATAACGCATAACGCATAACGCATAACGCATAACGCATAACGCATAACGCATAACGGATCACGCATAACGCATAACGCATAACGCATAACGCATAACGCATAACGCATAACGCATAAAGCATAACGCATAACGCATAACGCATTACGCATAACTTATAACTCATAACTCATAAGGAGTAACGCATAACGCATAAAGCATAACGCATAACGCATAACGCATAACGCATAACGCATAACGCATAACGCATAATGCATAAAGCATAACGCATAACGCATAACGCATAAAGCATAACGCATTACGCATAACTTATAACTCAAAACTCATAAGGAGTAACGCATAACGCATAAAGCATAACGCATAACGCATAACGCATAACGCATAACGCATAACGCATAACGCATAACGCATATCGCATAACGCATAACGCATAACGCATAACGGATCACGCATAACGCATAACGCATAACGCATAACGCATAACGCATAACGCATAACGCATAACGCATAACGCATAACGCATAAAGTTTAACGCATAACGCATAACGCATTACGCATAACTTATAACTCATAACTCATAAGGAGTAACGCATAACGCATAAAGCATAACGCATAACGCATAACGCATAACGCATAACGCATAACGCATAACGCATAACGCATAACGCATAACGCATAATGCATAAAGCATAATGCATAACGCATAACTTATAACTCATTACTCATAACGAATAACGCATAACGCATAACGCATATCGCATAACGCATAACGCAAAATGAATAACGCATAAAGCATAACGCATAACCCATAACCCTTAACGCATAACGCATAACGCATAATGCACAACGCTTAACGAATACCGCAAATCGCATAACGCCTAACGCATAACGGATCACGCATGACGCATAAAGCATAACGCATAACGCATAACGCATAACGCGTAACGCATAAAGCATAACGCATAACGCATAATGCATAAAGCATAACGCATAACGCATAACGCATAATGCACAACGCTTAACGAATACCGCAAATCGCATAACGCCTAACGCATAACGGATCACGCATGACGCATAAAGCATAACGCATAACGCATAACGCATAACGCATAACGCATAACGCATAACGCATAACGCATAACGCATAACGCATAACGCATAACGCATAACGCATAACGCATAACGCATAACGCATAACGCATAACGCATAACGCATAACGAATAACGCATAACGTATAACTTATAACTCATAACTCATAAGAAGTAACGCATAACGCATAAAGCATAACACATAACGCATAACGCATAACGCATAACGGATCACGCATGACGCATACAGCATAACGCATAACGCATAACGCATAACGCATAACGCATAACGCATAACTTATAACTCATTACTCATAACGAATAACGCATAACGCATAACTTATAACTCATTACTCATAACGCATAACGCATAACGCATAAAGCATAACGCATAACGCATAACGGATAAAGCATAATGCATAACGCATAACGCATAACGCATTACGCATAACTTATAACTCATAACTCATAATGAGTAACGCATAACGCATAAAGCATAACGCATAACGCATAACGCATAAAGCATAACGCATAACGCATAACTCATAACGCATAACGCATAACGCATAACGCATAACGCATAACGCATAACGCAAAACGCATACCGTATAACGCATAACGCATAACGCATAACGCATAACGCATAACGCATAACGCATAACGCATAACGCATAACGCATAACGCATAAAGCAAAACGCATAACGCATAACTTATAACTCATTACTCATATCGAATAACGCATAACGCATAAGGCATAACGCATAACGCATAACGCATAACGCATAACGCATAAAGCATAACGCATAACGCATAACGGATAAAGCATAATGCATAACGCATAACGCATGACGCATTACGCATAACTTATAACTCATAACTCATAACGAATAACGCATAACGCAAAATGCATAACGCATGTCGGATCACGCATAACGCATAACGCATAACGCATAACGCATAACGCATAACGCATAACGCATAACGCATAACGCATAACGAATAACGCATAAAGCATAACGCATAACGCATAACGCATAAAGCATAACGCATAACTCATAACGCATAACGCATTACGCATAACTTATAACTCATAACTCATAACGAATAACGCATAACGCAAAATGAATAACGCATAAAGCATAACGCATAACCCATAACCCTTAACGCATAACGCATAACGCATAATGCACAACGCTTAACGAATACCGCAAATCGCATAACGCCTAACGCATAACGGATCACGCATGACGCATAAAGCATAACGCATAACGCATAACGCGTAACGCATAACGCATAACTCATAACGCATAACGCATAAATCATAACCCATAACGCACAACGCATAACGCATAATGCGCAACGCATAACGGATCACGCATAACGCATAACGCATAACGCATAACGCATAACGCATAACGCATAACGCATAACGCATAACGCATAACGCATAACGCATAAAGCATAACGAATTACGCATAACTTATAACTCATAACTCATAAGGAGTAACGCATAACGCATAAAGCATAACGCATAACGCATAACGCATAACGCATAACGCATAACGCATAACGCATAACGCATAACGCATAACGGATCACGCATAACGCATAACGCATAACGCATAACGCATAACGCATAACGCATAACGCATAAAGCATAACGCATAACGCATAACGCATTACGCATAACTTATAACTCATAACTCATAAGGAGTAACGCATAACGCATAAAGCATAACGCATAACGCATAACGCATAACGCATAACGCATAACGCATAACGCATAATGCATAAAGCATAACGCATAACGCATAACGCATAATGCACAACGCTTAACGAATACCGCAAATCGCATAACGCCTAACGCATAACGGATCACGCATGACGCATAAAGCATAACGCATAACGCATAACGCATAACGCATAACTCAAATCGCATAACGCATAAATCATAACCCATAACGCACAACGCATAACGCATAATGCACAACGCATAACGAATACCGCAAAACGCATAACGCATAACGCATAACGCATACCGCATAACTCATAACGCATAACGCAAAAAGCATAACGCATTACGCATAACTTATAACTCAAAACTCATAAGGAGTAACGCATAACGCATAAAGCATAACGCATAACGCATAACGCATAACGCATAACGCATAACGCATAACGCATAACGCATAACGCATAACGCATAACGCATATCGCATAACGCATAACGCATAACGCATAACGGATCACGCATAACGCATAACGCATAACGCATAACGCATAACGCATAACGCATAACGCATAACGCATAACGCATAACGCATAAAGCATAACGCATAACGCATAACGCATTACGCATAACTTATAACTCATAACTCATAAGGTGTAACGCATAACGCATAAAGCATAACGCATAACGCATAACGCATAACGCATAACGCATAACGCATAACGCATAACGCATAACGCATAACGCATAACGCATAATGCATAAAGCATAATGCATAACGCATAACTTATAACTCATTACTCATAACGAATAACGCATAACGCATAACGCATATCGCATAACGCATAACGCAAAATGAATAACGCATAAAGCATAACGCATAACCCATAACCCTTAACGCATAACGCATAACGCATAATGCACAACGCTTAACGAATACCGCAAATCGCATAACGCCTAACGCATAACGGATCACGCATGACGCATAAAGCATAACGCATAACGCATAACGCATAACGCGTAACGCATAAAGCATAACGCATAACGCATAATGCATAAAGCATAACGCATAACGCATAACGCATAATGCACAACGCTTAACGAATACCGCAAATCGCATAACGCCTAACGCATAATGGATCACGCATGACGCATAAAGCATAACGCATAACGCATAACGCATAACGCATAACGCATAACGCATAACGCAGAACGCATAACGCATAACGCATAACGCATAACGCATAACGCATAACGCATAACGCATAACGCATAACGCATAACGCATAACGCATAACGCATAACGAATAACGCATAACGTATAACTTATAACTCATATATCATAAGAAGTAACGCATAACGCATAAAGCATAACGCATAACGCATAACGCATAACGCATAACGGATCACGCATGACGCATAAAGCATAACGCATAACGCATAACGCATAACGCATAACGCATAACGCATAACTTATAACTCATTACTCATAACGAATAACGCATAACGCATAACTTATAACTCATTACTCATAACGCATAACGCATAACGCATAAAGCATAACGCATAACGCATAACGGATAAAGCATAATGCATAACGCATAACGCATAACGCATTACGCATAACTTATAACTCATAACTCATAAGGAGTAACGCATAACGGATAAAGCATAACGCATAACGCATAACGCATAAAGCATAACGCATAACGCATAACTCATAACGCATAACGCATAACGCATAACGCATAACGCATAACGCATAACGCATAACGCATAACGCATACCGTATAACGCATAACGCATAACGCATAACGCATAACGCATAACGCATAACGCATAACGCATAACGCATAACGCATAACGCATAACGCATAAAGCAAAACTAATAACGCATAACTTATAACTCATTACTCATAACGAATAACGCATAACGCATAAGGCATAACGCATAACGCATAACGCATAACGCATAACGCATAACGCATAACGCATAACGCATAACGCATAACGCATAACGCATAAAGCAAAACGCATAACGCATAACTTATAACTCATTACTCATAACGAATAACGCATAACGCATAAGGCATAACGCATAACGCATAACGCATAACGCATAACGCATAAAGCATAACGCATAACGCATAACGGATAAAGCATAATGCATAACGCATAACGCATGACGCATTACGCATAACTTATAACTCATAACTCATAACGAATAACGCATAACGCAAAATGCATAACGCATGTCGGATCACGCATAACGCATAACGCATAACGCATAACGCATAACGCATAACGCATAACGCATAACGCATAACGAATAACGCATAAAGCATAACGCATAACGCATAACGCATAAAGCATAACGCATAACGCATAACTTATAACGCATAACGCATTACGCATAACGCATAACTTATAACTCATTACTCATAACGAATAACGCATAACGCATAACGCATAACGCATAACGCATAACGCATAACGCATAACGCATAACGCATAAAGCATAACGAATAACGCATAACGCATAACGCATAACGCATAACGCATAACGCATAACGCATAACGCATAACGCATAACGCATAACGCATAAAGCAAAACGCATAACGCATAACTTATAACTCATTACTCATAACGAATAACGCATAACGCATAAGGCATAACGCATAACGCATAACGCATAACGCATAACGCATAACGCATAACGCATAATGCATAAAGCATAATGCATAACGCATAACTTATAACTCATTACTCATAACGAATAACGCATAACGCATAAAGCATAACGCATAACGCATAACGGATAAAGCATAATGCATAACGCATAACGCATAACGCATTACGCATAACTTATAACTCATAACTCATAATGAGTAACGCATAACGCATAAAGCATAACGCATAACGCATAACGCATAAAGCATAACGCATAACGCATAACTCATAACGCATAACGCATAACGCATAACGCATAACGCATAACGCATAACGCATAACGCATAACGCATAACGCATACCGTATAACGCATAACGCATAACGCATAACGCATAACGCATAACGCATAACGCATAACGCATAACGCATAACGCATAACGCATAAAGCAAAACGCATAACGCATAACTTATAACTCATTACTCATATCGAATAACGCATAACGCATAAGGCATAACGCATAACGCATAACGCATAACGCATAACGCATAAAGCATAACGCATAACGCATAACGGATAAAGCATAATGCATAACGCATAACGCATGACGCATTACGCATAACTTATAACTCATAACTCATAACGAATAACGCATAACGCAAAATGCATAACGCATGTCGGATCACGCATAACGCATAACGCATAACGCATAACGCATAACGCATAACGCATAACGCATAACGCATAACGAATAACGCATAAAGCATAACGCATAACGCATAACGCATAAAGCATAACGCATAACGCATAACGCATTACGCATAACTTATAACTCATAACTCATAACGAATAACGCATAACGCAAAATGAATAACGCATAAAGCATAACGCATAACCCATAACCCTTAACGCATAACGCATAACGCATAATGCACAACGCTTAACGAATACCGCAAATCGCATAACGCCTAACGCATAACGGATCACGCATGACGCATAAAGCATAACGCATAACGCATAACGCATAACGCATAACGCATAACGCATAACGCATAATGCATAAAGCATAACGAATTACGCATAACTTATAACTCATAACTCATAAGGAGTAACGCATAACGCATAAAGCATAACGCATAACGCATAACGCATAACGCATAACGCATAACGCATAACGCATAACGCATAACGGATCACGCATAACGCATAACGCATAACGCATAACGCATAACGCATAACGCATAACGCATAAAGCATAACGCATAACGCATAACGCATTACGCATAACTTATAACTCATAACTCATAAGGAGTAACGCATAACGCATAAAGCATAACGCATAACGCATAACGCATAACGCATAACGCATAACGCATAACGCATAACGCATAACGCATAACGCATAATGCATAAAGCATAACGCATAACGCATAACGCATAATGCACAACGCTTAACGAATACCGCAAATCGCATAACGCCTAACGCATAACGGATCACGCATGACGCATAAAGCATAACGCATAACGCATAACGCATAACGCATAACTCAAATCGCATAACGCATAAATCATAACCCATAACGCACAACGCATAACGCATAATGCACAACGCATAACGAATACCGCAAAACGCATAACGCATAACGCATAACGCATAACGCATAACGCATAACGCATAACGCATAACGCATAACGCATAACGCATAACGCATATCGCATAACGCATAACGCATAACGCATAACGGATCACGCATAACGCATAACGCATAACGCATAACGCATAACGCATAACGCATAACGCATAACGCATAACGCATAACGCATAACGCATAAAGCATAACGCATAACGCATAACGCATTACGCATAACTTATAACTCATAACTCATAAGGTGTAACGCATAACGCATAAAGCATAACGCATAACGCATAACGCATAACGCATAACGCATAACGCATAACGCATAACGCATAACGCATAACGCATAATGCATAAAGCATAATGCATAACGCATAACTTATAACTCATTACTCATAACGAATAACGCATAACGCATAACGCATATCGCATAACGCATAACGCAAAATGAATAACGCATAAAGCATAACGCATAACCCATAACCCTTAACGCATAACGCATAACGCATAATGCACAACGCTTAACGAATACCGCAAATCGCATAACGCCTAACGCATAACGGATCACGCATGACGCATAAAGCATAACGCATAACGCATAACGCATAACGCGTAACGCATAAAGCATAACGCATAACGCATAATGCATAAAGCATAACGCATAACGCATAACGCATAATGCACAACGCTTAACGAATACCGCAAATCGCATAACGCCTAACGCATAATGGATCACGCATGACGCATAAAGCATAACGCATAACGCATAACGCATAACGCATAACGCATAACGCATAACGCATAACGCATAACGCATAACGCATAACGCATAACGCATAACGCATAACGCATAACGCATAACGCATAACGAATAACGCATAACGTATAACTTATAACTCATATATCATAAGAAGTAACGCATAACGCATAAAGCATAACGCATAACGCATAACGCATAACGCATAACGGATCACGCATGACGCATAAAGCATAACGCATAACGCATAACGCATAACGCATAACGCATAACGCATAACGCATAACGCATAACTTATAACTCATTACTCATAACGAATAACGCATAACGCATAACTTATAACTCATTACTCATAACGCATAACGCATAACGCATAAAGCATAACGCATAACGCATAACGGATAAAGCATAATGCATAACGCATAACGCATAACGCATTACGCATAACTTATAACTCATAACTCATAAGGAGTAACGCATAACGGATAAAGCATAACGCATAACGCATAACGCATAAAGCATAACGCATAACGCATAACTCATAACGCATAACGCATAACGCATAACGCATAACGCATAACGCATAACGCATAACGCATAACGCATACCGTATAACGCATAACGCATAACGCATAACGCATAACGCATAACGCATAACGCATAACGCATAACGCATAACGCATAACGCATAACGCATAACGCATAAAGCAAAACGCATAACGCATAACTTATAACTCATTACTCATAACGAATAACGCATAACGCATAAGGCATAACGCATAACGCATAACGCATAACGCATAACGCATAACGCATAACGCATAACGCATAACGCATAACGCATAACGCATAAAGCAAAACGCATAACGCATAACTTATAACTCATTACTCATAACGAATAACGCATAACGCATAAGGCATAACGCATAACGCATAACGCATAACGCATAACGCATAAAGCATAACGCATAACGCATAACGGATAAAGCATAATGCATAACGCATAACGCATGACGCATTACGCATAACTTATAACTCATAACTCATAACGAATAACGCATAACGCAAAATGCATAACGCATGTCGGATCACGCATAACGCATAACGCATAACGCATAACGCATAACGCATAACGCATAACGCATAACGCATAACGCATAACGAATAACGCATAAAGCATAACGCATAACGCATAACGCATAAAGCATAACGCATAACGCATAACGCATAACGCATTACGCATAACGCATAACTTATAACTCATTACTCATAACGAATAACGCATAACGCATAACGCATAACGCATAACGCATAACGCATAACGCATAACGCATAACGCATAAAGCATAACGAATAACGCATAACGCATAACGCATAACGCATAACGCATAACGCATAACGCATAACGCATAACGCATAACGCATAACGCATAAAGCAAAACGCATAACGCATAACTTATAACTCATTACTCATAACGAATAACGCATAACGCATAAGGCATAACGCATAACGCATAACGCATAACGCATAAAGCATAACGCATAACGCATAACGGATAAAGCATAATGCATAACGCATAACGCATGACGCATTACGCATAACGTATAACTCATAACTCATAACGAATAACGCATAACGCAAAATGCATAACGCATGTCGGATCACGCATAACGCATAACGCATAACGCATAACGCATAACGCATAACGCATAACGCATAACGAATAACGCATAAAGCATAACGCATAACGCATAACTCATAACGCATAACGCATAACGCATAACGCATAACGCATAACGCATAACGCATAACGCATACCGTATAACGCATAACGCATAACGCATAACGCATAACGCATAACGCATAACGCATAACGCATAACGCATAAAGCAAAACGCATAACGCATAACTTATAACTCATTACTCATAACGAATAACGCATAACGCATAAGGCATAACGCATAACGCATAACGCATAACGCATAACGCATAAAGCATAACGCATAACGCATAACGGATAAAGCATAATGCATAACGCATAACGCATGACGCATTACGCATAACTTATAACTCATAACTCATAACGAATAACGCATAACGCAAAATGCATAACGCATGTCGGATCACGCATAACGCATAACGCATAACGCATAACGCATAACGCATAACGCATAACGCATAACGCATAATGCACATCGCTTAACGAATACCGCAAATCGCATAACGCCTAACGCATAACGGATCACGCATGACGCATAAAGCATAACGCATAACGCATAACGCATTACGCATAACTTATCACTCATAACTCATAACGAATAACGCATAACGCAAAATGAATAACGCATAAAGCATAACGCATAACCCATAACCCTTAACGCATAACGCATAACGCATAATGCACATCGCTTAACGAATACCGCAAATCGCATAACGCCTAACGCATAACGGATCACGCATGACGCATAAAGCATAACGCATAACGCATAACGCGTAACGCATAACGCATAACTCATATCGCATAACGCATAAATCATAACCCATAACGCACAACGCATAACGCATAATGCGCGACGCATAACGGATCACGCATAATGCATAACGCATAACGCATGACGCATTACGCATAACTTATAACTCATAACTCATAACGAATAACGCATAACGCAAAATGCATAACGCATGTCGGATCACGCATAACGCATAACGCATAACGCATAACGCATAACGCATAACGCATAACGCATAACGAATAACGCATAAAGCATAACGCATAACGCATAACTCATAACGCATAACGCATAACGCATAACGCATAACGCATAACGCATAACGCATAACGCATACCGTATAACGCATAACGCATAACGCATAACGCATAACGCATAACGCATAACGCATAACGCATAACGCATAAAGCAAAACGCATAACGCATAACTTATAACTCATTACTCATAACGAATAACGCATAACGCATAAGGCATAACGCATAACGCATAACGCATAACGCATAACGCATAAAGCATAACGCATAACGCATAACGGATAAAGCATAATGCATAACGCATAACGCATGACGCATTACGCATAAAGCAAAACGCATAACGCATAACTTATAACTCATTACTCATAACGAATAACGCATAACGCATAACGCATAACGCATAACTTATAACTCATTACTCATAACGAATAACGCATAACGCATAACTTATAACTCATTACTCATAACGCATAACGCATAACGCATAAAGCATAACGCATAACGCATAACGGATAAAGCATAATGCATAACGCATAACGCATAACGCATTACGCATAACTTATAACTCATAACTCATAAGGAGTAACGCATAACGGATAAAGCATAACGCATAACGCATAACGCATAAAGCATAACGCATAACGCATAACTCATAACGCATAACGCATAACGCATAACGCATAACGCATAACGCATAACGCATAACGCATAACGCATACCGTATAACGCATAACGCATAACGCATAACGCATAACGCATAACGCATAACGCATAACGCATAACGCATAACGCATAACGCATAACGCATAACGCATAAAGCAAAACGCATAACGCATAACTTATAACTCATTACTCATAACGAATAACGCATAACGCATAAGGCATAACGCATAACGCATAACGCATAACGCATAACGCATAACGCATAACGCATAACGCATAACGCATAACGCATAACGCATAACGCATAAAGCAAAACGCATAACGCATAACTTATAACTCATTACTCATAACGAATAACGCATAACGCATAAGGCATAACGCATAACGCATAACGCATAACGCATAACGCATAAAGCATAACGCATAACGCATAACGGATAAAGCATAATGCATAACGCATAACGCATGACGCATTACGCATAACTTATAACTCATAACTCATAACGAATAACGCATAACGCAAAATGCATAACGCATGTCGGATCACGCATAACGCATAACGCATAACGCATAACGCATAACGCATAACGCATAACGCATAACGCATAACGAATAACGCATAAAGCATAACGCATAACGCATAACGCATAAAGCATAACGCATAACGCATAACGCATAACGCATTACGCATAACGCATAACTTATAACTCATTACTCATAACGAATAACGCATAACGCATAACGCATAACGCATAACGCATAACGCATAACGCATAACGCATAACGCATAAAGCATAACGAATAACGCATAACGCATAACGCATAACGCATAACGCATAACGCATAACGCATAACGCATAACGCATAACGCATAAAGCAAAACGCATAACGCATAACTTATAACTCATAACTCATAACGAATAACGCATAACGCATAAGGCATAACGCATAACGCATAACGCATAACGCATAAAGCATAACGCATAACGCATAACGGATAAAGCATAATGCATAACGCATAACGCATGACGCATTACGCATAACTTATAACTCATAACTCATAACGAATAACGCATAACGCAAAATGCATAACGCATGTCGGATCACGCATAACGCATAACGCATAACGCATAACGCATAACGCATAACGCATAACGCATAACGAATAACGCATAAAGCATAACGCATAACGCATAACTCATAACGCATAACGCATAACGCATAACGCATAACGCATAACGCATAACGCATAACGCATACCGTATAACGCATAACGCATAACGCATAACGCATAACGCATAACGCATAACGCATAACGCATAACGCATAAAGCAAAACGCATAACGCATAACTTATAACTCATTACTCATAACGAATAACGCATAACGCATAAGGCATAACGCATAACGCATAACGCATAACGCATAACCCATAAAGCATAACGCATAACGCATAACGGATAAAGCATAATGCATAACGCATAACGCATGACGCATTACGCATAACTTATAACTCATAACTCATAACGAATAACGCATAACGCAAAATGCATAACGCATGTCGGATCACGCATAACGCATAACGCATAACGCATAACGCATAACGCATAACGCATAACGCATAACGCATAACGCATAACGCATAAAGCATAACGCATAACGCATAACGGATAAAGCATAATGCATATCGCATAACGTATAACGCATTACGCATAACTTATAACTCATAACTCATAACGAATAACGCATAACGCAAAATGCATAACGCATGTCGGATCACGCATAACGCATAACGCATAAAGCATAAATCATAACGCATAACGCATAACGTTAACGCATAACCCATAACGCATAAGGCTTGATGCATGACGCATATCGCATATCGCATAAGGCTTGATGCATGACGCATATCGCATAACGCATAATACATAACGTATAACGCATTATGCATAACGCATAACGCATAATGCATAACTCATAAGGCATAACGCATTACGCATAACTTATCACTCATAACTCATAACGAATAACGCATAACGCAAAATGAATAACGCATAAAGCATAACGCATAACCCATAACCCTTAACGCATAACGCATAACGCATAATGCACATCGCTTAACGAATACCGCAAATCGCATAACGCCTAACGCATAACGGATCACGCATGACGCATAAAGCATAACGCATAACGCATAACGCGTAACGCATAACGCATAACTCATATCGCATAACGCATAAATCATAACCCATAACGCACAACGCATAACGCATTATGCATAACGGATCACGCATAATGCATAACGCATAACGCATAACGCATTACGCATAACTTATAACTCATAACTCATAACGAATAACGCATAACGCAAAATGCATAACGCATGTCGGATCACGCATAACGCATAACGCATAACGCATAACGCATAACGCATAACGCATAACGCATAACGAATAACGCATAAAGCATAACGCATAACGCATAACTCATAACGCATAACGCATAACGCATAACGCATAACGCATAACGCATAACGCATAACGCATACCGTATAACGCATAACGCATAACGCATAACGCATAACGCATAACGCATAACGCATAACGCATAACGCATAAAGCAAAACGCATAACGCATAACTTATAACTCATTACTCATAACGAATAACGCATAACGCATAAGGCATAACGCATAACGCATAACGCATAACGCATAACGCATAAAGCATAACGCATAACGCATAACGGATAAAGCATAATGCATAACGCATAACGCATGACGCATTACGCATAACTTATAACTCATAACTCATAACGAATAACGCATAACGCAAAATGCATAACGCATGTCGGATCACGCATAAAGCAAAACGCATAACGCATAACTTATAACTCATTACTCATAACGAATAACGCATAACGCATAAGGCATAACGCATAACGCATAACGCATAACGCATAACGCATAACGCATAACGCATAACGCATAACGCATAACGCATAACGCATAACGCATAAAGCAAAACGCATAACGCATAACTTATAACTCATTACTCATAACGAATAACGCATAACGCATAAGGCATAACGCATAACGCATAACGCATAACGCATAACGCATAAAGCATAACGCATAACGCATAACGGATAAAGCATAATGCATAACGCATAACGCATGACGCATTACGCATAACTTATAACTCATAACTCATAACGAATAACGCATAACGCAAAATGCATAACGCATGTCGGATCACGCATAACGCATAACGTATTACGTATAACGCATAACGCATAACGCATAACGCATAACGCATAACGAATAACGCATAACGCATAACGCATAACGCATAACGCATAAAGCATAACGCATAACGCATAACGCATAACGCATTACGCATAACGCATAACTTATAACTCATTACTCATAACGAATAACGCATAACGCATAACGCATAACGCATAACGCATAACGCATAACGCATAACGCATAACGCATAAAGCATAACGAATAACGCATAACGCATAACGCATAACGCATAACGCATAACGCATAACGCATAACGCATAACGCATAACGCATAAAGCAAAACGCATAACGCATAACTTATAACTCATTACTCATAACGAATAACGCATAACGCATAAGGCATAACGCATAACGCATAACGCATAACGCATAAAGCATAACGCATAACGCATAACGGATAAAGCATAATGCATAACGCATAACGCATGACGCATTACGCATAACTTATAACTCATAACTCATAACGAATAACGCATAACGCAAAATGCATAACGCATGTCGGATCACGCATAACGCATAACGCATAACGCATAACGCATAACGCATAACGCATAACGCATAACGAATAACGCATAAAGCATAACGCATAACGCATAACTCATAACGCATAACGCATAACGCATAACGCATAACGCATAACGCATAACGCATAACGCATACCGTATAACGCATAACGCATAACGCATAACGCATAACGCATAACGCATAACGCATAACGCATAAAGCAAAACGCATAACGCATAACTTATAACTCATTACTCATAACGAATAACGCATAACGCATAAGGCATAACGCATAACGCATAACGCATAACGCATAACGCATAAAGCATAACGCATAACGCATAACGGATAAAGCATAATGCATAACGCATAACGCATGACGCATTACGCATAACTTATAACTCATAACTCATAACGAATAACGCATAACGCAAAATGCATAACGCATGTCGGATCACGCATAACGCATAACGCATAACGCATAACGCATAACGCATAACGCATAACGCATAACGCATAAAGCATAACGCATAACGCATAACGGATAAAGCATAATGCATATCGCATAACGTATAACGCATTACGCATAACTTATAACTCATAACTCATAACGAATAACGCATAACGCAAAATGCATAACGCATGTCGGATCACGCATAACGCATAACGCATAAAGCATAAATCATAACGCATAACGCATAACGTTAACGCATAACCCATAACGCATAAGGCTTGATGCATGACGCATATCGCATATCGCATAAGGCTTGATGCATGACGCATATCGCATAACGCATAATACATAACGTATAACGCATTATGCATAACGCATAACGCATAATGCATAACTCATAAGGCATAACGCATTACGCATAACTTATCACTCATAACTCATAACGAATAACGCATAACGCAAAATGAATAACGCATAAAGCATAACGCATAACCCATAACCCTTAACGCATAACGCATAACGCATAATGCACATCGCTTAACGAATACCGCAAATCGCATAACGCCTAACGCATAACGGATCACGCATGACGCATAAAGCATAACGCATAACGCATAACGCGTAACGCATAACGCATAACTCATATCGCATAACGCATAAATCATAACCCATAACGCACAACGCATAACGCATAATGCGCGACGCATAACGGATCACGCATAATGCATAACGCATAACGCATGACGCATTACGCATAACTTATAACTCATAACTCATAACGAATAACGCATAACGCAAAATGCATAACGCATGTCGGATCACGCATAACGCATAACGCATAACGCATAACGCATAACGCATAACGCATAACGCATAACGAATAACGCATAAAGCATAACGCATAACGCATAACTCATAACGCATAACGCATAACGCATAACGCATAACGCATAACGCATAACGCATAACGCATACCGTATAACGCATAACGCATAACGCATAACGCATAACGCATAACGCATAACGCATAACGCATAAAGCAAAACGCATAACGCATAACTTATAACTCATTACTCATAACGAATAACGCATAACGCATAAGGCATAACGCATAACGCATAACGCATAACGCATAACGCATAACGCATAACGCATAACGCATAACGCATAACGCATAACGCATAACGCATAAAGCAAAACGCATAACGCATAACTTATAACTCATTACTCATAACGAATAACGCATAACGCATAAGGCATAACGCATAACGCATAACGCATAACGCATAACGCATAAAGCATAACGCATAACGCATAACGGATAAAGCATAATGCATAACGCATAACGCATGACGCATTACGCATAACTTATAACTCATAACTCATAACGAATAACGCATAACGCAAAATGCATAACGCATGTCGGATCACGCATAACGCATAACGCATAACGCATAACGCATAACGCATAACGCATAACGCATAACGCATAACGAATAACGCATAAAGCATAACGCATAACGCATAACGCATAAAGCATAACGCATAACGCATAACGCATAACGCATTACGCATAACGCATAACTTATAACTCATTACTCATAACGAATAACGCATAACGCATAACGCATAACGCATAACGCATAACGCATAACGCATAACGCATAACGCATAAAGCATAACGAATAACGCATAACGCATAACGCATAACGCATAACGCATAACGCATAACGCATAACGCATAACGCATAACGCATAAAGCAAAACGCATAACGCATAACTTATAACTCATTACTCATAACGAATAACGCATAACGCATAAGGCATAACGCATAACGCATAACGCATAACGCATAAAGCATAACGCATAACGCATAACGGATAAAGCATAATGCATAACGCATAACGCATGACGCATTACGCATAACTTATAACTCATAACTCATAACGAATAACGCATAACGCAAAATGCATAACGTATGTCGGATCACGCATAACGCATAACGCATAACGCATAACGCATAACGCATAACGCATAACGCATAACGAATAACGCATAAAGCATAACGCATAACGCATAACTCATAACGCATAACGCATAACGCATAACGCATAACGCATAACGCATAACGCATAACGCATACCGTATAACGCATAACGCATAACGCATAACGCATAACGCATAACGCATAACGCATAACGCATAAAGCAAAACGCATAACGCATAACTTATAACTCATTACTCATAACGAATAACGCATAACGCATAAGGCATAACGCATAACGCATAACGCATAACGCATAACGCATAAAGCATAACGCATAACGCATAACGGATAAAGCATAATGCATAACGCATAACGCATGACGCATTACGCATAACTTATAACTCATAACTCATAACGAATAACGCATAACGCAAAATGCATAACGCATGTCGGATCACGCATAACGCATAACGCATAACGCATAACGCATAACGCATAACGCATAACGCATAACGCATAACGCATAAAGCATAACGCATAACGCATAACGGATAAAGCATAATGCATATCGCATAACGTATAACGCATTACGCATAACTTATAACTCATAACTCATAACGAATAACGCATAACGCAAAATGCATAACGCATGTCGGATCACGCATAACGCATAACGCATAAAGCATAAATCATAACGCATAACGCATAACGTTAACGCATAACCCATAACGCATAAGGCTTGATGCATGACGCATATCGCATATCGCATAAGGCTTGATGCATGACGCATATCGCATAACGCATAATACATAACGTATAACGCATTATGCATAACGCATAACGCATAATGCATAACTCATAAGGCATAACGCATTACGCATAACTTATCACTCATAACTCATAACGAATAACGCATAACGCAAAATGAATAACGCATAAAGCATAACGCATAACCCATAACCCTTAACGCATAACGCATAACGCATAATGCACATCGCTTAACGAATACCGCAAATCGCATAACGCCTAACGCATAACGGATCACGCATGACGCATAAAGCATAACGCATAACGCATAACGCGTAACGCATAACGCATAACTCATATCGCATAACGCATAAATCATAACCCATAACGCACAACGCATAACGCATAATGCGCGACGCATAACGGATCACGCATAATGCATAACGCATAACGCATGACGCATTACGCATAACTTATAACTCATAACTCATAACGAATAACGCATAACGCAAAATGCATAACGCATGTCGGATCACGCATAACGCATAACGCATAACGCATAACGCATAACGCATAACGCATAACGCATAACGAATAACGCATAAAGCAAAACGCATAACGCATAACTCATAACGCATAACGCATAACGCATAACGCATAACGCATAACGCATAACGCATAACGCATACCGTATAACGCATAACGCATAACGCATAACGCATAACGCATAACGCATAACGCATAACGCATAACGCATAAAGCAAAACGCATAACGCATAACTTATAACTCATTACTCATAACGAATAACGCATAACGCATAAGGCATAACGCATAACGCATAACGCATAACGCATAACGCATAAAGCATAACGCATAACGCATAACGGATAAAGCATAATGCATAACGCATAACGCATGACGCATTACGCATAACTTATAACTCATAACTCATAACGAATAACGCATAACGCAAAATGCATAACGCATGTCGGATCACGCATAACGCATAACGCATAACGCATAACGCATAACGCATAACGCATAACGCATAACGCATAACGCATAAAGCATAACGCATAACGCATAACGGATAAAGCATAATGCATATCGCATAACGTATAACGCATTACGCATAACTTATAACTCATAACTCATAACGAATAACGCATAACGCAAAATGCATAACGCATGTCGGATCACGCATAACGCATAACGCATAAAGCATAAATCATAACGCATAACGCATAACGTTAACGCATAACCCATAACGCATAAGGCTTGATGCATGACGCATATCGCATATCGCATAAGGCTTGATGCATGACGCATATCGCATAACGCATAATACATAACGTATAACGCATTATGCATAACGCATAACGCATAATGCATAACTCATAAGGCATAACGCATTACGCATAACTTATAACTCATAACTCATAACGAATAACGCATAACGCAAAATGAATAACGCATAAAGCATAACGCATAACCCATAACCCTTAACGCATAACGCATAACGCATAATGCCCATCGCTTAACGAATACCGCAAATCGCATAACGCCTAACGCATAACGGATCACGCATGACGCATAAAGCATAACGCATAACGCATAACGCGTAACGCATAACGCATAACTCATATCGCATAACGCATAAATCATAACCCATAACGCACAACGCATAACGCATAATGCGCGACGCATAACGGATCACGCATAACGCATAACGCATAACGCATAACCCATAACGCATAACGCATAACGCATAACGCATAACGCATAAAGCATAACGAATTACGCATAACTTATAACTCATAACTCATAAGGAGTAACGCATAACGCATAAAGCATAACGCATAACGCATAACGCATAACGCATAACGCATAACGCATAACGCATAACGCATGACGGATCACGCATAACGCATAACGCATAACGCATAACGCATAACGCATAACGCATAAAGCATAACGCATAACGCATAACGCATTACGCATAACTTATAACTCATAACTCATAAGGAGTAACGCATAACGCATAAAGCATAACGCATAACGCATAACGCATAACGCATAACGCATAACGCATAACGCATAACGCATAACGCATAATGCATAAAGCATAACGCATAACGCATAACGCATAATGCACAACGCTTAACGAATACCGCAAATCGCATAACGCCTAACGCATAACGGATCACGCATGACGCATAAAGCATAACGCATAACGCATAACGCATAACGCATAACTCATATCGCATAACGCATAAATCATAACCCATAACGCACAACGCATAACGCATAATGCACAACGCATAACGAATACTGCAAAACGCATAACGCATAACGCATAACGCATACCGCATAACTCATAACGCATAACGCATAAAGCATAACGCATTACGCATAACTTATAACTCATAACTCATAAGGAGTAACGCATAACGCATAAAGCATAACGCATAACGCATAACGCATAACGCATAACGCATAACGCATAACGCATAACGCATAACGCATAACGCATAACGCATAACGCATAACGCATAACGCATAACGCATAACGCATAACGGATCACGCATAACGCATAACGCATAACGCATAACGCATAACGCATAACGCATAACGCATAACGCATAACGCATAACGCATAACGCATAACGCATAACGCATAATGCATAAAGCATAATGCATAACGCATAACGCATAACGCATAACTTATAACTCATTACTCATAACGAATAACGCATAACGCATAACGCATAACTTATAACTCATAACTCATAAGGAGTAACGCATAACGCATAATGCATAACGCATAACGCATAAAGCATAACGCATAACGCATAACGCATTACGCATAACTTATAACTCATAACTCATAAGGAGTAACGCATAACGCATAAAGCATAACGCATAACGCATAACGCATAACGCATAACGCATAACGCATAACGCATAACGCATAATGCATAAAGCATAATGCATAACGCATAACTTATAACTCATTACTCATAACGAATAACGCATAACGCATAACGCATATCGCATAACGCATAACGCATAATGCATAACGCATAAAGCATAACGCATAACGCATAACGCATAACGCATAACGCATAACGCATAACGCATAACGCATAACCCATAACGCATAACGCATAACGCATAACGCATAACGCATGACGCATAACGCATAACGCATAACGCATAACGCATAACGCAAACGTATAACGCACAACGCATAACGCATAACGCATAACGCAAAACGCATAACGCATAACGCATAACGCATAACGCATAACGCATAAAGCATAACGCATAACGCATAACTTATAACTCATTACTCATAACGAATAACGCATAACGCATAACGCATAACTTATAACTCATAACTCATAAGGAGTAACGCATAACGCATAATGCATAACGCATAACGCATAACGCATAAAGCATAACGCATAACGCATAACGTATAACTCATAACGCATAACGCATAACGCATAACGCCTAACGCATAACGCATAACCCCTAACGCATAACGCATAACGCATAACGCATAACGCATAACGTGTAACTAATAACGCATAACGCATAAAGCATAACGCATAACGCATAACGCATATCGCATAACGCATAACGCATAACGCATAACGTATAACGCATAACGCATACCGTATAACGCATAACGCAAACGTATAACGCACAACGCATAACGCATAACGAACAACGGATAACGTATATCCCATAACGCATAACGCATAACGAATACCGCAAAACGTATATCGCCTAACACATAACGGATCACGCATAACGCATAACGCATAACGTATAACGCATAAGGCATAACGCATAACACATAACGTATAACGCATAATGCACAACGCATTACGAATACAGAAAACGCATAACGCTTAACGCATAACGGATCACGCATAACGCATAACGCATAATGCATAACGCATAACGCATAATGCATAACGCATAAAGCGTAACGCATAACGCATAACGCATAAAGCATAACACATAACGCATAACGCATAATGCACAACGCATAACGAATAGAGCAAAACGCATAACGCTTAACGCATAACGCATAACGCATAACGCATAATGCATAACGCATAGCGCATAACGCATAACGCATAACGCACAACGCATAACGCATAACGCATAACGCATAACGCATAACGCATAACATATAACGTATAACGCATACCGCATTACGCATAACTTATAACTCATAACTCATAAGGAGTAACGCATAACGCATAAAGCATAACGCATAACGCATAACGCATAAAGCATAACGCATAACGCATAACTTATAACTCATTACTCATAACGAATAACGCATAACGCATAACTTATAACTCATTACTCATAACGCATAACGCATAACGCATAAAGCATAAAGCATAACGCATAACGCATAACGGATAAAGCATAATGCATAACGCATAACGCATAACGCATTACGCATAACTTATAACTCATAACTCATAAGGAGTAACGCATAACGCATAAAGCATAACGTATAACGCATAACGCATAAAGCATAACGCATAACGCATAACGCATAACGCATAACGCATAACGCATAACGCATAACGCATAACGCATAACGCATAACGCATAACGCATAACGCATAACGCATAACGCATAACGCATAACGCATAACGCATAACGCATACCGTATAACGTATAACGCATAACGCATAACGCATAACACATAACGCATAACGCATAATGCACAACGCATTACGAATACAGAAAACGCATAACGCTTAACGCATAACGGATCACGCATAACGCATAACGCATAACGCATAAAGCATAACGCATAACGCATAACGGATAAAGCATAATGCATAACGCATAACGCATAACGCAATATTCATAACTTATAACTCATAACTCATAACGAATAACGCATAACGCAAAATGCATAACGCATGTCGGATCACGCATAACGCATAACGCACAACGCATAACGCATAACGCATAACGCATAACGCATAACGCATACCGTATAACGTATAACGCATACCGCATTACGCATAACTTATAACTCATAACTCATAAGGAGTAACGCATAACGCATAAAGCATAACGCATAACGCATAACGCATAAAGCATAACGCATAACGCATAACTTATAACTCATTACTCATAACGAATAACGCATAACGCATAACTTATAACTCATTACTCATAACGCATAACGCATAACGCATAAAGCATAAAGCATAAAGCATAACGCATAACGCATAACGGATAAAGCATAATGCATAACGCATAACGCATAACGCATTACGCATAACTTATAACTCATAACTCATAAGGAGTAACACATAACGCATAAAGCATAACGTATAACGCATAACGCATAAAGCATAACGCATAACGCATAACGCATAACGCATAACGCATAACGCATAACGCATAACGCATAACGCATAACGCATAACGCATAACGCATAACGCATAACGCATAACGCATAACGCATAACGCATAACGCATAACGCATAACGCATAACGCATAACGCATACCGTATAACGTATAACGCATAACGCATAACGCATAACACATAACGCATAACGCATAATGCACAACGCATTACGAATACAGAAAACGCATAACGCTTAACGCATAACGGATCACGCATAACGCATAACGCATAACGCATAACGCATAACGCATAAAGCATAACGCATAACGCATAACGGATAAAGCATAATGCATAACGCATAACGCATAACGCAATATTCATAACTTATAACTCATAACTCGTAACGAATAACGCATAACGCATAAGGCATAACGCATAACGCATAACGCATAACGCATAACGCATAAAGCATAACGCATAACGAATAACGCATAACGCATAACGCATAACGCATAACGCATAACGCATAAGGCATAAAGCATAACGCATTACGCATAACTTATAACTCATAACTCATAAGGAGTAACGCATAACGCATAAAGCATAACGCATAACGCATAACGAATACCGCAAAACGTATATCGCCTAACACATAACGGATCACGCATAACGCATAACGCATAACGTATAACGCATAACGCATAACGCATAACGCATAACACATAACGCATAACGCATAATGCACAACGCATTACGAATACAGCAAAACGCATAACGCTTAACGCATAACGGATCACGCATAACGCATAACGCATAATGCATAACGCATAACGCATAACGCATAATGCATAACGCATAAAGCGTAACGCATAACGCATAACGCATAAAGCATAACACATAACGCATAACGCATAATGCACAACGCATAACGAATACAGCAAAACGCATAACGCTTAACGTATAACGTATAACGCATACCGCATTACGCATAACTTATAACTCATAACTCATAAGGAGTAACGCATAACGCATAAAGCATAACGCATAACGCATAACTTATAACTCATTACTCATAACGAATAACGCATAACGCATAACTTATAACTCATTACTCATAACGCATAACGCATAACGCATAAAGCATAACGCATAACGCATAACGCATAACGGATAAAGCATAATGCATAACGCATAACGCATAACGCATTACGCATAACTTATAACTCATAACTCATAAGGAGTAACGCATAACGCATAACGCATAAAGCATAACGCATAACGCATAACGCATAACGCATTACGCATAACTCATAACTTATAACTCATTACTCATAACGAATAACGCATAACGCATAACGCATAACGCATAACGCATATCGCATAACGCATAACGCATAACGCATAACGGATCACGCATAACGCATAACGCATAACGCATAAAGCATAACGCATAAAGTATAACGCATAAAGCATAACGCATAACGCATAACGCATTACGCATAACTTATAACTCATAACTCATAAGGAGTAACGCATAACGCATAAAGCATAACGCATAACGCATAACGAATACCGCAAAACGTATATCGCCTAACACATAACGGATCACGCATAACGCATAACGCATAACGTATAACGCATAACGCATAACGCATAACGCATAACACATAACGCATAACGCATAATGCACAACGCATAACGAATACAGCAAAACGCATAACGCTTAACGTATAACGTATAACGCATACCGCATTACGCATAACTTATAACTCATAACTCATAAGGAGTAACGCATAACGCATAAAGCATAACGCATAACGCATAACTTATAACTCATTACTCATAACGAATAACGCATAACGCATAACTTATAACTCATTACTCATAACGCATAACGCATAACGCATAAAGCATAACGCATAACGCATAACGCATAACGGATAAAGCATAATGCATAACGCATAACGCATAACGCATTACGCATAACTTATAACTCATAACTCATAAGGAGTAACGCATAACGCATAACGCATAAAGCATAACGCATAACGCATAACGCATAACGCATTACGCATAACTCATAACTTATAACTCATTACTCATAACGAATAACGCATAACGCATAACGCATAACGCATAACGCATAACGCATAACGCATAACGCATAACGCATAACGCATAAAGCATAACGCATAACGCATAACGGATAAAGCATAATGCATAACGCATAACGTATAACGCATTACGCATAACTTATAACTCATAACTCATAACGAATAACGCATAACGCAAAATGCATAGCGCATGTCGGATCACGCATAACGCATAACGCATAAAGCATAAATCATAACGCATAACGCATAACGTTAACGCATAACCCATAACGCATAAGGCTTGATGCATGACGCATATCGCATATCGCATAAGGCTTGATGCATGACGCATATCGCATAACGCATAATACATAACGTATAACGCATTATGCATAACGCATAACGCATAATGCATAACTCATAAGGCATAACGCATTACGCATAACTTATAACTCATAACTCATAACGAATAACGCATAACGCAAAATGAATAACGCATAAAGCATAACGCATAACCCATAACCCTTAACGCATAACGCATAACGCATAATGCACAACGCTTAACGAATACCGCAAATCGCATAACGCCTAACGCATAACGGATCACGCATGACGCATAAAGCATAACGCATAACGCATAACGCATAACGCGTAACGCATAACGCATAACTCATATCGCATAACGCATAAATCATAACCCATAACGCACAACGCATAACGCATAATGCACAACGCATAACGAATACCGCAAAACGCATAACGCATAACGCATAACGCATAACGCATAACTCATAACGCATAACGCATAACGCATAACGCACACCGTATAACGTATAACGCATAACGCATAACGCATAACGCATAAAGCATAACGCATAACGCATAACGCATAACGCATAACGGATCACGCATAACGCATAACGCATAACGCATAACGCATTACGCATAACGCATAACGCATAACGCATAACGCATAACGCATAACGCATAACGCATAACGCATAACGCATAACGCATAAAGCATAACGCATTACGCATAACTTATAACTCATAACTCATAAGGAGTAACGCATAACGCATAAAGCATAACGCATAACGCATAACGCATAACGCATAACGCATAACGCATAACGCATAACGCATAACGCATAACGCATAACGCATAACGCATAACGCATAACGCATAACGCATAACGCATAACGCATAACGCATAACGCATAACGCATAACGCATAACGCATAACGCATAACGCATAACGGATCACGCATAACGCATAACGCATAACGCATAACGCATAACGCATAACGCATAAAGCATTAAGCATAACGCAAACGCATTACGCATAACTTATAACTCATAAGGAGTAACGCATAACGCATAAAGCATAACGCATAACGCATAACGCATAACGCATAACGCATAACGCATAACGCATAACGCATAACGCATAACGCATAACGCATAATGCATAAAGCATAACGCATAACGCATAACTTATAACTAATTACTCATAACGAATAACGCATAACGCATAACGCATATCGCATAACGCATAACGCATAATGCATAAAGCATAAAGCATAACGTATAACGCATAACGCATAACGCATAACGCATAACGCATAACGCATAACGCATAACGCATAACGCATAACGCATAACGCATAACGCATAGCGCTTAACGCATAACGCATAACGCATAACGCATAAAGCATAACGCATAACGCATAACACAAACGTATAACGCACAACGCATAACGCATAACGCATAACGCTTAACGCATAACGGATCACGCATAACGCATAACGCATAATGCATAACGCATAACGCATAACGCATAATGCATAACGCATAACGCATAACGCATAACGCATAACGCATATCGCATAACGCATAACGCATAATGCATAACGCATAAAGCATAACGTATAACGCATAACGCATAACGCATAACGCATAACGCATAACGCATAACGCATAAAGCATAACGCATTACGCATAACTTATAACTCATAACTCATAAGGAGTAACGCATAACGCATAAAGCATAACGCATAACGCATAACGCATAACGCATAACGCATAACGCATAACGCATAACGCATAACGGATCACGCATAACGCATAACGCATAACGCATAACGCATAACGCATAACGCATAACGCATAAAGCATAACGCATAACGCAAACGCATTACGCATAACTTATAACTCATAAGGAGTAACGCATAACGCATAAAGCATAACGCATAACGCATAACGCATAACGCATAACGCATAACGCATAACGCATAACGCATAATGCATAAAGCATAACGCATAACGCATAACTTATAACTAATTACTCATAACGAATAACGCATAACGCATAACGCATATCGCATAACGCATAACGCATAATGCATAACGCATAAAGCATAACGCATAACTCATAACGCATAACGCATAACGCATAACGCATAACGCATAACGCATACCGTATAACGCATAACGCATAACGCATAACGCATATCGCATAACGCATAACGCATAACGCATAACGCATAACGCATAACGCATAAAGCATAACGCATAACGCATAACGGATAAAGCATAATGCATAACGCATAACGCATGACGCATTACGCATAACTTATAACTCATAACTCATAACGAATAACGCATAACGCAAAATGCATAACGCATGTCGGATCACGCATAACGCATAACGCATAACGCATAACGCATAACGCATAACGCATAACGCATAACGAATAACGCATAAAGCATAACGCATAACGCATAACGCATAAAGCGTAACGCATAACGCATAACGCATAACGCATTACGCATAACGCATATCTTATAACTCATTACTCATAACGAATAACGCATAACGCATAACGCATAACGCATAACGCATAACGCATAACGCATAAAGCATAACGCATAACGCATAACGGATAAAGCATAATGCATATCGCATAACGTATAACGCATTACGCATAACTTATAACTCATAACTCATAACGAATAACGCATAACGCAAAATGCATAACGCATGTCGGATCACGCATAACGCATAACGCATAAAGCATAAATCATAACACATAACGCATAACGTTAACGCATAACCCATAACGCATAAGGCTTGATGCATGACGCATATCGCATATCGCATAAGGCTTGATGCATGACGCATATCGCATAACGCATAATACATAACGTATAACGCATTATGCATAACGCATAACGCATAATGCATAACTCATAAGGCATAACGCATTACGCATAACTTATAACTCATAACTCATAACGAATAACGCATAACGCAAAATGAATAACGCATAAAGCATAACGCATAACCCATAACCCTTAACGCATAACGCATAACGCATAATGCACAACGCTTAACGAATACCGCAAATCGCATAACGCCTAACGCATAACGGATCACGCATGACGCATAAAGCATAACGCATAACGCATAACGCGTAACGCATAACGCATAACTCATATCGCATAACGCATAAATCATAACCCATAACGCACAACGCATAACGCATAATGCGCAACGCATAACGGATCACGCATAACGCATAACGCATAACGCATAACGCATAACGCATAACGCATAACGCATAACGCATAACGCATAACGCATAACGCATAACGCATAACGCATAATGCATAAAGCATAACGCATAACGCATAACGGATAAAGCATAATGCATAACGCATAACGCATTACGCATAACTTATAACTCATAACTCATAACGCATAACGCATAACGCATAACGCTTAACGCATAACGGATCACGCATAACGCATAACGCATAATGCATAACGCATAACGCATAACGCATAATGCATAACGCATAACGCATAACGCATAACGCATAACGCATATCGCATAACGCATAACGCATAATGCATAACGCATAAAGCATAACGTATAACGCATAACGCATAACGCATAACGCATAACGCATAACGCATAACGCATAACGCATAACGCGTAACGCATAACGCATAACTCATATCGCATAACGCATAAATCATAACCCATAACGCACAACGCATAACGCATAATGCAGAACGCATAACGCATAACGCATAACGCATAACGCATATCGCATAACGCATAACGCATAATGCATAATGCATAACGCATAAAGCATAACGTATAACGCATAACGCATAACGCATAACGCATAACGCATAACGCATAACGCATAACGCATAACGCATAAAGCATAACGCATAAACAAAAACGCAAACGTATAACGCACAACGCATAACGCATAACGCATAACGCTTAACGCATAACGCATCACGCATAACGCATAACGCATAATGCATAACGCATAACGCATATCGCATAATGCATAACACATAAAGCATAACGCATAACGCATAACTTATAACTCATTACTCATAACGAATAACGCATAACGCATAACTTATAACTCATTACTCATAACGAATAACGCATAACGCATAACGCATAACGCATAACGCATAACGCATAACGCATAACGCATAACGCATAAAGCATAACGCATAACGCATAACGCATAACGTATAACGCATTACGCATAACTTATAACTCATAACTCATAACGAATAACGCATAACGCAAAATGCATAACGCATGTCGGATCACGCATAACGCATAACGCATAAAGCATAAATCATAACGCATAACGCATAACGTTAACGCATAACCCATAACGCATAAGGCTTGATGCATGACGCATATCGCATATCGCATAAGGCTTGATGCATGACGCATATCGCATAACGCATAATACATAACGTGTAACGCATTATGCATAACGCATAACGCATAATGCATAACTCATAAGGCATAACGCATTACGCATAACTTATAACTCATAACGAATAACGCATAACGCAAAATGAATAACGCATAAAGCATAACGCATAACCCATAACCCTTAACGCATAACGCATAACGCATAATGCACAACGCTTAACGAATACCGCAAATCGCATAACGCCTAACGCATAACGGATCACGCATGACGCATAAAGCATAACGCATAACGCATAACGCATAACGCGTAACGCATAACGCATAACTCATATCGCATAAGCATAAATCATAACCCATAACGCACAACGCATAACGCATAATGCAGAACGCATAACGAATACCGCAAAACGCATAACGCATAACGCATAACGCATAACGCATAACTCATAACGCATAACGCATAACGCATAACGCACACCGTATAACGTATAACGCATAACGCATAACGCATAACGCATAAAGCATAACGCATAACGCATAACGCATAACGCATAACGGATCACGCATAACGCATAACGCATAACGCATAACGCATTACGCATAACGCATAACGCATAACGCATAACGCATAACGCATAACGCATAACGCATAACGCATAAAGCATAACGCATTACGCATAACTTATAACTCATAACTCATAAGGAGTAACGCATAACGCATAACGCATAACGCATAACGCATAACGCATAACGCATAACGCATAACGCATAACGGATCACGCATAACGCATAACGCATAACGCATAACGCATAACGCATAACGCATAAAGCATAACGCATAACGCAAATGCATTACGCATAACTTATAACTCATAAGGAGTAACGCATAACGCATAAAGCATAACGCATAACGCATAACGCATAACGCATAACGCATAACGCATAACGCATAATGCATAAAGCATAACGCATAACGTATAACGCATTACGCATAACTTATAACTCATAACTCATAACGAATAACGCATAACGCAAAATGCATAAGGCATGTCGGATCACGCATAACGCATAACGCATAAAGCATAAATCATAACGCATAACGCATAACGTTAACGCATAACCCATAACGCATAAGGCTTGATGCATGACGCATATCGCATATCGCATAAGGCTTGATGCATGACGCATATCGCATAACGCATAATACATAACGTGTAACGCATTATGCATAACGCATAACGCATAATGCATAACTCATAAGGCATAACGCATTACGCATAACTAATTACTCATAACGAATAACGCATAACGCATAACGCATATCGCATAACGCATAACGCATAATGCATAACGCATAAAGCATAACGTATAACGCATAACGCATAACGCATAAAGCATAACGCATAACGCATAACGGATAAAGCATAATGCATAACGCATAACGCATTACGCATAACTTATAACTCATAACTCATAACGCATAACGCATAACGCATAACGCTTAACGCATAACGCATAATGCATAACGCATAACGCATAACGCATAATGCATAACGCATAACGCATAACGCATAACGCATAACGCATAACGCATAACGTATAACGCATTACGCATAACTTATAACTCATAACTCATAACGAATAACGCATAACGCAAAATGCATAACGCATGTCGGATCACGCATAACGCATAACGCATAAAGCATAAATCATAACGCATAACGCATAACGTTAACGCATAACCCATAACGCATAAGGCTTGATGCATGACGCATATCGCATATCGCATAAGGCTTGATGCATGACGCATATCGCATAACGCATAATACATAACGTGTAACGCATTATGCATAACGCATAACGCATAATGCATAACTCATAAGGCATAACGCATTACGCATAACTTATAACTCATAACGAATAACGCATAACGCAAAATGAATAACGCATAAAGCATAACGCATAACCCATAACCCTTAACGCATAACGCATAACGCATAATGCACAACGCTTAACGAATACCGCAAATCGCATAACGCCTAACGCATAACGGATCACGCATGACGCATAAAGCATAACGCATAACGCATAACGCATAACGCGTAACGCATAACGCATAACTCATATCGCATAAGCATAAATCATAACCCATAACGCACAACGCATAACGCATAATGCAGAACGCATAACGAATACCGCAAAACGCATAACGCATAACGCATAACGCATAACGCATAACTCATAACGCATAACGCATAACGCATAACGCACACCGTATAACGTATAACGCATAACGCATAACGCATAACGCATAAAGCATAACGCATAACGCATAACGCATAACGCATAACGGATCACGCATAACGCATAACGCATAACGCATAACGCATTACGCATAACGCATAACGCATAACGCATAACGCATAACGCATAACGCATAACGCATAACGCATAAAGCATAACGCATTACGCATAACTTATAACTCATAACTCATAAGGAGTAACGCATAACGCATAACGCATAACGCATAACGCATAACGCATAACGCATAACGCATAACGCATAACGGATCACGCATAACGCATAACGCATAACGCATAACGCATAACGCATAACGCATAAAGCATAACGCATAACGCAAATGCATTACGCATAACTTATAACTCATAAGGAGTAACGCATAACGCATAAAGCATAACGCATAACGCATAACGCATAACGCATAACGCATAACGCATAACGCATAATGCATAAAGCATAACGCATAACGCATAACTTATAACTAATTACTCATAACGAATAACGCATAACGCATAACGCATATCGCATAACGCATAACGCATAATGCATAACGCATAAAGCATAACGTATAACGCATAACGCATAACGCATAAAGCATAACGCATAACGCATAACGGATAAAGCATAATGCATAACGCATAACGCATTACGCATAACTAATAACTCATAACTCATAACGCATAACGCATAACGCATAACGCTTAACGCATAACGCATAATGCATAACGCATAACGCATAACGCATAATGCATAACGCATAACGCATAACGCATAACGCATAACGCATAACGCATATCGCATAACGCATAACGCATAATGCATAACGCATAAAGCATAACGTATAACGCATAACGCATAACGCATAACGCATAACGCATAACGCATAACGCATAACGCATAAAGCATAACGCATAAACAAAAACGCAAACGTATAACGCACAACGCATAACGCATAACGCATAACGCTTAACGCATAACGGATCACGCATAACGCATAACGCATAATGCATAACGCATAACGCATATCGCATAATGCATAACGCATAAAGCGTAACGCATAACGCATAACGCATAAAGCATAACACATAACGCATAACGCATAATGCACAACGCATAACGAATACAGCAAAACGCATAACGCTTAACGCATAACGCATAACGCATAACGCATAATGCATAACGCATAGCGCATAACGCATAACGCATAACGCATAACGCATAACGCATAACGCATAACGCATAACGCATAACGCATAACGTATAACGTATAACGCATACCGCATTACGCATAACTTATAACCCATAACTCATAAGGAGTAACGCATAACGCATAAAGCATAACGCATAACGCATAACGCATAAAGCATAAAGCATAACGCATAACTTATAACTCATTACTCATAACGAATAACGCATAACGCATAACTTATAACTCATTACTCATAACGCATAACGCATAACGTATAAAGCATAACGCATAACGCATAACGGATAAAGCATAATGCATAACGCATAGCGCATAACGCATAACGCATAACGCATAACGCATAACGCATAACGCATAACGCATAACGCATAACGCATAACGCATAACGCATAATGCATAACGCATAACGCATAACGCATAACGCATAACGCATAATGCATAAAGCATAACGCATAACGCATAACGCATAACGCATAACGCATAACGCATAACGCAAACGTATAACGCACAACGCATAACGCATAACGCATAACGCTTAACGCATAACGGATCACGCATAACGCATAACGCATAATGCATAATGCATAACGCATAACGCATAACGCATAACGCATAACGCATAACGCATAACGCATAACGCATAACGCATAACGCATAACGCATAGCGCTTAACGCATAACGCATAACGCATAACGCATAAAGCATAACGCATAACGCATAACGCAAACGTATAACGCACAACGCATAACGCATAACGCATAACGCTTAACGCATAACGGATCACGCATAACGCATAACGCATAATGCATAACGCATAACGCATAACGCATAATGCATAACGCATAACGCATAACGCATAACGCATAACGCATATCGCATAACGCATAACGCATAATGCATAACGCATAAAGCATAACGTATAACGCATAACGCATAACGCATAACGCATAACGCATAACGCATAACGCATAACGCATAATGCATAAAGCATAAAGCATAACGCATAACGCATAACTTATAACTAATTACTCATAACGAATAACGCATAACGCATAACGCATATCGCATAACGCATAACGCATAATGCATAACGCATAAAGGATAACGTATAACGCATAACGCATAACGCATAACGCATAACGCATTACGCATAACTTATATCTCATAACTCATAAGGAGTAACGCAAAACGCATAAAGCATAACGCATAACGCATAACGCATAACGCATAACGCATAACGCATAACGCATAACGCATAACGCAAACGCATAACGAATAACGCATAAAGCATAACGCATAACGCATAACGCATAAAGCATAACGCATAACGCATAACGCATAACGCATTACGCATAACGCATAACTTATAACTCATTACTCATAACGAATAACGCATAACGCATAACGCATAACGCATAACGCATAACGCATAACGCGTAAAGCATAACGAATAACGCATAACGGATAAAGCATAATGCATAACGCATAACGCATAACGCTTAACGCATAACGCATAACGCATAACGCATAATGCATAACGCATAACGCATAAAGCATAACGCATAACGCATAACGCAAACGTATAACGCATAACGCATAACGCTTAACGCATAACGGATCACGCATAACGCATAACGCATAATGCATAACGCATAACGCATAACGCATAATGCATAACGCGTAAAGCGTAACGCATAACGCATAACGCATAAAGCATAACACATAACGCATAACGCATAATGCACAACGCATAACGAATACAGCAAAACGCATAACGCTTAACGCATAACGCATAACGCATAACGCATAATGCATAACGCATAGCGCATAACGCATAACGCATAACGCATAACGCATAACGCATAACGCATAACGCATAACGTATAACGTATAACGCATACCGCATTACGCATAACTTATAACTCATAACTCATAAGGAGTAACGCATAACGCATAAAGCATAACGCATAACGCATAACGCATAACGCATAAAGCATAACGCATAACGCATAACTTATAACTCATTACTCATAACGAATAACGCATAACGCATAACTTATAACTCATTACTCATAACGCATAACGCATAACGCATAAAGCATAACGCATATCGCATAACGGATAAAGCATAATGCATAACGCATAACGCATAACGCATTACGCATTACGCATAACTTATAACTCATAACTCATAAGGAGTAACGCATAACGCATAAAGCATAACGCATAACGCATAACGCATAACGCATAACGCATAACGCATAACGGATAAAGCATAATGCATAACGCATAACGCATTACGCATAACTTATAACTCATAACTCATAACGCATAACGCATAACGCATAACGCTTAACGCATAACGGATCACGCATAACGCATAACGCATAATGCATAACGCATAACGCATAACGCATAACGCATAACGCATAACGCATAACGCATAACGCATAACGCATAACGCATAACGCATAAAGCATAACGCATAACGCATAACGCATAACGCATTACGCATAACTTATATCTCATAACTCATAAGGAGCAACGCAAAACGCATAAAGCATAACGCATAACGCATAACGCATAACGCATAACGCATAACGCATAACGCATAACGCATAACGCATAACGCATAACGCATAACGCATAACGCATAACGCATAACGCAAACGCATAACGAATAACGCATAAAGCATAACGCATAACGCATAACGCATAAAGCATAACGCATAACGCATAACGCATAACGCATTACGCATAACGCATAACTTATAACTCATTACTCATAACGAATAACGCATAACGCATAACGCATAACGCATAACGCATAACGCATAACGCATAAAGCATAACGCATAACGCATAACGGATAACGCATAAAGCATAACGCATAACGCATAACGCATAAAGCATAATGCATAACGCATAACGCATAACGCTTAACGCATAACGCATAACGCATAACGCATAATGCATAACGCATAACGCATAAAGCATAACGCATAACGCATAACGCAAACGTATAACGCATAACGCATAACGCTTAACGCATAACGGATCACGCATAACGCATAACGCATAATGCATAACGCATAACGCATAACGCATAATGCATAACGCGTAAAGCGTAACGCATAACGCATAACGCATAAAGCATAACACATAACGCATAACGCATAATGCACAACGCATAAAGAATACAGCAAAACGCATAACGCTTAACGCATAACGCATAACGCATAACGCATAATGCATAACGCATAGCGCATAACGCATAACGCATAACGCATAACGCATAACGCATAACGCATAACGCATAACGTATAACGTATAACGCATACCGCATTACGCATAACTTATAACTCATAACTCATAAGGAGTAACGCATAACGCATAAAGCATAACGCATAACGCATAACGCATAAAGCATAACGCATAACGCATAACTTATAACTCATTACTCATAACGAATAACGCATAACGCATAACTTATAACTCATTACTCATAACGCATAACGCATAACGCATAAAGCATAACGCATATCGCATAACGGATAAAGCATAATGCATAACGCATAACGCATAACGCATTACGCATTACGCATAACTTATAACTCATAACTCATAAGGAGTAACGCATAACGCATAAAGCATAACGCATAACGCATAACGTATAACGTATAACGCATACCGCATTACGCATAACTTATAACTCATAACTCATAAGGAGTAACGCATAACGCATAAAGCATAACGCATAACGCATAACGCATAAAGCATAACGCATAACGCATAACTTATAACTCATTACTCATAACGAATAACGCATAACGCATAACTTATAACTCATTACTCATAACGCATAACGCATAACGCATAAAGCATAACGCATATCGCATAACGGATAAAGCATAATGCATAACGCATAACGCATAACGCATTACGCATTACGCATAACTTATAACTCATAACTCATAAGGAGTAACGCATAACGCATAAAGCATAACGCATAACGCATAACGCATAACGCATAACGCATAACGCATAACGCATAACGCATAACGCATAACGCATAACGGATCACGCATAACGCATAACGCATAACGCATAACGCATAACGCATAACGCATAACGCATAACGCATAACGCATAAAGCATAACGCATAACGCATAACGCATAACGCATTACGCATAACTTATATCTCATAACTCATAAGGAGTAACGCAAAACGCATAAAGCATAACGCATAACGCATAACGCATAACGCATAACGCATAACGCATAACGCATAACGCATAACGCATAACGCATAACGCATAACGCATAACGCATAACGCATAACGCATAACGCATAACGCATAACGCATAACGCATAACGCAAACGCATAACGAATAACGCATAAAGCATAACGCATAACGCATAACGCATAAAGCATAACGCATAACGCATAACGCATAACGCATAACGCATAACGCATAAAGCATAACGCATAACGCATAACGGATAAAGCATAATGCATAACGCATAACGCATAACGCTTAACGCATAACGCATAACGCATAACGCATAATGCATAACGCATAGCGCATAACGCATAACGCATAACGCATAACGCATAACGGATAAAGCATAATGCATAACGCATAACGCATAACGCTTAACGCATAACGCATAACGCATAACGCATAATGCATAACGCATAGCGCATAACGCATAACGCATAACGCATAACGCATAACGCATAACGCATAACGAATAACGCATAAAGCATAACGCATAACTCATAACGCATAAAGCATAACGCATAACGCATAACGCATAACGCATAACGCATTACGCATAACGCATAACTTATAACTCATTACTCATAACGAATAACGCATAACGCATAACGCATAACGCATAACGCATAAAGCATAACGCATAACGCATAACGGATAAAGCATAATGCATAACGCATAACGCATAACGCATTACGCATAACTTATAACTCATAACTCATAACGAATAACGCATAACGCATAATGCATAACGCATGTCGGATCACGCATAACGCATAACGCATAAAGCATAAATCATAACGCATAACGAATACCGCAAAACGTATATCGCCTAACACATAACGGATCACGCATAACGCATAACGCATAACGTATAACGCATAACTCATAACGCATAACGCATAAAGCATAACGCATAACGCATAACGGATAAAGCATAATGCATAACGCATAACGCATTACGCATAACTTATAACTCATAACTCATAACGAATAACGCATAACGCAAAATGCATAACGCATGTCGGATCACGCATAACGCATAACGCATAACGCATAACGCATAACGCATAACGCATAACGCATAACGAATAACGCATAAAGCATAACGCATAACGCATAACGCATAAAGCATAACGCATAACGCATAACGCATAACGCATTACGCATAACGCATAACTTATAACTCATTACTCATAACGAATAACGCATAACGCATAACGCATAACGCATAACGCATAACGCATAACGCATAACGCATAACGTATAACGCATAAAGCATAACGCATAACGCATAACGGATAAAGCATAATGCATAACGCATAACGCATAACACATAACGCATAACGCATAACGCATAACGCATAACGCATAACGCATAACGCATAACGCATGACGCATAACGCATAACGCATAACGCATAACGCATAACGCATAACGCATAACGCATAACGCATAACGCATAACGCATAACGCAAACGCATAACGAATAACGCATAAAGCATAACGCATAACGCATAACGCATAAAGCATAACGCATAACGCATAACGCATAACGCATAACGCATAACGCATAAAGCATAACGCATAACGCATAACGGATAAAGCATAATGCATAACGCATAACGCATAACGCATAACGCATAACGCATAACGCATAACGCATAATGCATAACGCATAGCGCATAACGCATAACGCATAACGCATAACGCATAACGGATAAAGCATAATGCATAACGCATAACGCATAACGCTTAACGCATAACGCATAACGCATAACGCATAACGCATAATGCATAACGCATAGCGCATAACGCATAACGCATAACGCATAACGAATAACGCATAAAGCATAACGCATAACTCATAACGCATAAAGCATAACGCATAACGCATAACGCATAACGCATAACGCATAACGCATTACGCATAACGCATAACTTATAACTCATTACTCATAACGAATAACGCATAACGCATAACGCATAACGCATAACGCATAAAGCATAACGCATAACGCATAACGGATAAAGCATAATGCATAACGCATAACGCATAACGCATTACGCATAACTTATAACTCATAACTCATAACGAATAACGCATAACGCATAATGCATAACGCATGTCGGATCACGCATAACGCATAACGCATAAAGCATAAATCATAACGCATAACGAATACCGCAAAACGTATATCGCCTAACACATAACGGATCACGCATAACGCATAACGCATACCGTATAACGCATAACTCATAACGCATAACGCATAAAGCATAACGCATAACGCATAACGGATAAAGCATAATGCATAACGCATAACGCATTACGCATAACTTATAACTCATAACTCATAACGAATAACGCATAACGCAAAATGCATAACGCATGTCGGATCACGCATAACGCATAACGCATAACGCATAACGCATAACGCATAACGCATAACGCATAACGAATAACGCATAAAGCATAACGCATAACGCATAACGCATAAAGCATAACGCATAACGCATAACGCATAACGCATTACGCATAACGCATAACTTATAACTCATTACTCATAACGAATAACGCATAACGCATAACGCATAACGCATAACACATAACGCATAACGCATAACGTATAACGCATAAAGCATAACGCATAACGCATAACGGATAAAGCATAATGCATAACGCATAACGCATAACGCATAACGCATAACGCATAACGCATAACGCATAACGCATAACGCATAACGCATGACGCATAACGCATAACGCATAACGCATAACGCATAAAGCATAACGCAAACGTATAACGCACAACGCATAACGCATAACTCATAACTCATAACGAATAACGCATAACGCAAAATGGATAACGCATGTCGGATCACGCATAACGCATAACGCATAACGCATAACGCATAACGCATAACGCATAACGCATAACGGATCACGCATAACGCATAACGCATAACGCATAACGCATAACGCATAACGCATAACGCATAACGCATAAAGCATAACGCATAACGCATAACGCATTACGCATAACGTATAACTCATAACTCATAAGGAGTAACGCATAACGCATAAAGCATAACGCATAACGCATAACGCTAACGCATAACGCATAACGCATAACGCATAATGCATAAAGCATAACGCATAACGCATAACTTATAACGCATTACTCATAACGAATAACGCATAACGCATAACGCATATCGCATAACGCATAACGCATAATGCATAACGCATAAAGCATAACGCATAACGCATAACGCATAACGCATAACGCATAACGCATAACGCATAACGCATAACGCATAACGCATAACGCATAACGCATGACGCATAACGCATAACGCATAACGCATAACGCAAACGTATAACGCACAACGCATAACGCATAACGCATAACGCAAAACGCATAACGCATAACGCATAACGCATAACGCATAACGCATAACGCATAACGCATAACGCATAACGCATAACGCATAAAGCATAACGCATAACGCATAACTTATAACTCATTACTCATAACGAATAACGCATAACGCATAACGCATAACGGATAACGCATATCGCATAACGCATAACGCATAATGCATAACGCATAAAGCATAACGCATAACGCATAACGCATAACCCCTAACGCATAACGCATAACGTATAACTCATAACGCATAACGCATAACGCATAACGCATAACGCCTAACGCATAACGCATAACGCATAACCCCTAACGCATAACGCATAACGCATAACGCATAACGTGTAACTAATAACGCATAACGCATAAAGCATAACGTATAACGCATATCGCATAACGCATAACGCATAACGTATAACGCATAACGCATATCGCATAACGCATAACGCATAACGCATAATGCATAACGCATAAAGCATAACGCATAACGCATAACGCATAACGCAAACGTATAACGCACAACGCATAACGCATAACGCATAACGCAAAACGCATAACGCATAACGCATAACGCATAACGCATAACGCATAACGCATAACGCATAACGCATAACGCATAAAGCATAACACATAACGCATAACGCATAATGCACAACGCATAACGAATACAGCAAAACGCATAACGCATAACGCATAACGCATAAAGCATAACGCATAACGCATAACTTATAACTCATTACTCATAACGAATAACGCATAACGCATAACTTATAACTCATTACTCATAACGCATAACGTATAACGCATAAAGCATAACGCATAACGCATAACGGATAAAGAATAATGCATAACGCATAACGCATTACGCATAACTTATAACTCATAACTCATAAGGAGTAACGCATAACGCATAAAGCATAAAGCATAACGCATAACGCATAACGCATAAAGCATAACGCATAACGCATAACGCATAACGCATAACGCATAACGCATAACGCATAACGCATAACGCATAACGCATAACGCATAACGCATAACGCATAACGCATAACGCATAACGCATACCGTATAACGCATAACGCATAACGCATAACGCATAACGCATAACGGATCACGCATAACGCATAACGCATAACGCATAACGCATAACGCATAACGCATAAAGCATAACGCATAACGCATAACGCATTACGCATAACGCATAAAGCGTAACGCATAACGCATAACGCATAAAGCATAACACATAACGCATAACGCATAATGCACAACGCATAACGAATAAAGCAAAACGCATAACGCTTAACGCATAACGCATAACGCATAACGCATAATGCATAACGCATAGCGCATAACGCATAACGCATAACGCACAACGCATAACGCATAACGCATAACGCATAACGCATAACGCATAACGTATAACGTATAACGCATACCGCATTACGCATAACTTATAACTCATAACTCATAAGGAGTAACGCATAACGCATAAAGCATAACGCATAACGCATAACGCATAACGCATAACGCATAAAGCATAACGCATAACGCATAACTTATAACTCATTACTCATAACGAATAACGCATAACGCATAACTTATAACTCATTACTCATAACGCATAACGTATAACGCATAAAGCATAACGCATAACGCATAACGGATAAAGAATAATGCATAACGCATAACGCATAACGCATTACGCATAACTTGTAACTCATAACTCATAAGGAGTAACGCATAACGCATAAAGCATAAAGCATAACGCATAACGCATAACGCATAAAGCATAACGCATAACGCATAACGCATAACGCATAACGCATAACGCATAACGCATAACGCATAACGCATAACGCATAACGCATAACGCATAACGCATAACGCATAACGCATAACGCATAACGCATACCGTATAACGCATAACGCATAACGCATAACGCATAACGCATAACGCATAACGCATAACGCATAACGCATAACGCATAACGCATAACGCATAACGCATAACGCATAAAGCATAACGCATAACGCATAACTTATAACTCATTACTCATAACGAATAACGCATAACGCATAACGCATAACGCATAACGCATAACGCATAACGCATAACGCATAACGCATAACGCATAAAGCATAACGCATAACGCATAACGGATAAAGCATAATGCATAACGCATAACGCATAACGCATTATGCATAACTTATAACTCATAACTCATAACGAATAACGCATAACGCAAAATGCATAACGCATGTCGGATCACGCATAACGCATAACGCATAACGCATAACGCATAACGCATAACGCATAACGCATAACGCATAACGCATAACGCATAACGCATAACGCATAACGCATAAAGCATAACGCATAACGCATATCTTATAACTCATTACTCATAACGAATAACGCATAACGCATAACGCATAACGCATGACGCATAACGCATAACGCATAACGCATAACGCATAACGCATAACGCATAACGCATAACGCATAACGCATAACGCATAACGCATAACGCATAACGCATAACGCATAACGCATAACGCATAACGCATAACGGATCACGCATAACTTATAACTCATAACTCATAAGGAGTAACGCATAACGCATAAAGCATAACGCATAACGCATAACGCATAACGCATAACGCATAACGCATAACGCATAACGCATAATGCATAAAGCATAACGCATAACGCATAACTTATAACGCATTACTCATAACGAATAACGCATAACGCATAACGCATATCGCATAACGCATAACGCATAACGCATAATGCATAACGCATAAAGCATAACGCATAACGCATAACGCATAACGCAAACGTATAACGCACAACGCATAACGCATAACGCATAACGCAAAACGCATAACGCATAACGCATAACGCATAACGCATAACGCATAACGCATAACGCATAACGCATAACGCATAAAGCATAACACATAACGCATAACGCATAATGCACAACGCATAACGAATACAGCAAAACGCATAACGCTTAACGCATAACGCATAACGCATAACGCATAATGCATAACGCATAACGCATAACGCATAACGCATAACGCATAACGCATAACGCATAACGCATAACGCATAACGTATAACGTATAACGCATACCGCATTACGCATAACTTATAACTCATAACTCATAAGGAGTAACGCATAACGCATAAAGCATAACGCATAACGCATAACGCATAAAGCATAACGCATAACGCATAACTTATAACTCATTACTCATAACGAATAACGCATAACGCATAACTTATAACTCATTACTCATAACGCATAACGCATAACGCATAAAGCATAACGCATATCGCATAACGGATAAAGCATAATGCATAACGCATAACGCATAACGCATTACGCATTACGCATAACTTATAACTCATAACTCATAAGGAGTAACGCATAACGCATAAAGCATAACGCATAACGCATAACGCATAACGCATAACGCATAACGCATAACGCATAACGGATCACGCATAACGCATAACGCATAACGCATAACGCATAACGCATAACGCATAACGCATAACGCATAACGCATAAAGCATAACGCATAACGCATAACGCATAACGCATTACGCATAACTTATATCTCATAACTCATAAGGAGTAACGCAAAACGCATAAAGCATAACGCATAACGCATAACGCATAACGCATAACGCATAACGCATAACGCATAACGCATAACGCATAACGCATAACGCATAACGCATAACGCATAACGCATAACGCATAACGAATAACGCATAAAGCATAACGCATAACGCATAACGCATAAAGCATAACGCATAACGCATAACGCATAACGCATTACGCATAACGCATAACTTATAACTCATTACTCATAACGAATAACGCATAACGCATAACGCATAACGCATAACGCATAACGCATAACGCATAACGCATAACGCATAAAGCATAACGCATAACGCATAACGGATAAAGCATAATGCATAACGCATAACGCATAACGCTTAACGCATAACGCATAACGCATAACGCATAATGCATAACGCATAGCGCATAACGCATAACGCATAACGCATAACGCATAACGGATAAAGCATAATGCATAACGCATAACGCATAACGCTTAACGCATAACGCATAACGCATAACGCATAATGCATAACGCATAGCGCATAACGCATAACGCATAACGCATAACGCATAACGCATAACGAATAACGCATAAAGCATAACGCATAACTCATAACGCATAAAGCATAACGCATAACGCATAACGCATAACGCATTACGCATAACGCATAACTTATAACTCATTACTCATAACGAATAACGCATAACGCATAACGCATAACGCATAACGCATAACGCATAACGCATAAAGCATAACGCATAACGCATAACGGATAAAGCATAATGCATAACGCATAACGCATAACGCATTACGCATAACTTATAACTCATAACTCATAACGAATAACGCATAACGCATAATGCATAACGCATGTCGGATCACGCATAACGCATAACGCATAAAGCATAAATCATAACGCATAACGAATACCGCAAAACGTATATCGCCTAACACATAACGGATCACGCATAACGCATAACGCATAACGTATAACGCATAACTCATAACGCATAACGCATAAAGCATAACGCATAACGCATAACGGATAAAGCATAATGCATAACGCATAACGCATTACGCAAAACTTATAACTCATAACTCATAACGAATAACGCATAACGCAAAATGCATAACGCATGTCGGATCACGCATAACGCATAACGCATAACGCATAACGCATAACGCATAACGCATAACGCATAACGCATAACGCATAACGTATAACGCATAACGCATAAAGCATAACGCATAACGCATAACGCATAAAGCATAACGCATAACGCATAACGCATAACGCATTACGCATAACGCATAACTTATAACTCATTACTCATAACGAATAACGCATAACGCATAACGCATAACGCATAACGCATAACGCATAACGCATAACGCATAACGCATAACGCATAAAGCATAACGCATAACGGATAAAGCATAATGCATAACGCATAACGCATAACGCATAACGCATAACGCATAACGCATAACGCATAACGCATAACGCATAACGCATAACGCATAACGCATAACGCATAACGCATAACGCATGACGCATAACGCATAACGCATAACGCATAACGCATAACGCAAACGTATAACGCACAACGCATAACGCATAACTCATAACTCATAACGAATAACGCATAACGCAAAATGGATAACGCATGTCGGATCACGCATAACGCATAACGCATAACGCATAACGCATAACGCATAACGGATCACGCATAACGCATAACGCATAACGCATAACGCATAACGCATAACGCATAACGCATAACTTATAACTCATTACTCATAACGAATAACGCATAACGCATAACGCATAACGGATAACGCATATCGCATAACGCATAACGCATAATGCATAACGCATAAAGCATAACGCATAACGCATATCGCATAACGCATAACGCATAACGTATAACGCATAACGCATACCGTATAACGCATAACGCATAACGCAAACGTATAACGCACAACGCATAACGCATAACGAACAACGGATAACGCATAACGCATAACGCATAACGAATACCGCAAAACGTATATCGCCTAACACATAACGGATCACGCATAACGCATAACGCATAACGTATAACGCATAACGCATAACGCATAACACATAACGCATAACGCATAATGCACAACGCATTACGAATACAGCAAAACGCATAACGCTTATCGCATAACGGATCACGCATAACGCATAACGCATAATGCATAACGCATAACGCATAACGCATAATGCATAACGCATAAAGCGTAACGCATAACGCATAACGCATAAAGCATAACACATAACGCATAACGCATAATGCACAACGCATAACGAATAAAGCAAAACGCATAACGCTTAACGCATAACGCATAACGCATAACGCATAATGCATAACGCATAGCGCATAACGCATAACGCATAACGCACAACGCATAACGCATAACGCATAACGCATAACGCATAACGCATAACGCTTAACGTATAACTTATAACGCATACCGCATTACGCATAACTTATAACTCATAACTCATAAGGAGTAACGCATAACGCATAAAGCATAACGCATAACGCATAACGCATAACGCATAAAGCATAACGCATAACGCATAACTTATAACTCATTACTCATAACGAATAACGCATAACGCATAACTTATAACTCATTACTCATAACGCATAACGTATAACGCATAAAGCATAACGCATAACGCATAACGGATAAAGAATAATGCATAACGCATAACGCATAACGCATTACGCATAACTTATAACTCATAACTCATAAGGAGTAACGCATAACGCATAAAGCATAAAGCATAACGCATAACGCATAACGCATAAAGCATAACGCATAACGCATAACGCATAACGCATAACGCATAACGCATAACGCATAACGCATAACGCATAACGCATAACGCATAACGCATAACGCATAACGCATAACGCATAACGCATACCGTATAAAGCATAATGCATAACGCATAACGCATAACGCATTATGCATAACTTATAACTCATAACTCATAACGAATAACGCATAACGCAAAATGCATAACGCATGTCGGATCACGCATAACGCATAACGCATAACGCATAACGCATAACGCATAACGCATAACGCATAACGCATAACGCATAACGCATAAAGCATAACGCATAACGCATATCTTATAACTCATTACTCATAACGAAGAACGCATAACGCATAACGCATAACGCATAACGCATAACGCATAACGCATAACGCATAACGCATAACGCATAACGCATAACGCATAACGCATAACGAATACCGCAAAACGTATATCGCCTAACACATAACGGATCACGCATAACGCATAACGCATAACGTATAACGCATAACGCATAACGCATAACGCATAATGCATAACGCATAAAGCATAACGCATAACGCATAACGCATAACGCAAACGTATAACGCACAACGCATAACGCATAACGCATAACGCAAAACGCATAACGCATAACGCATAACGCATAACCCATAACGCATAACGCATAACGCATAACGCATAACGCATAACGCATAACGCATAAAGCATAACGCATAACGCATAACTTATAACTCATTACTCATAACGAATAACGCATAACGCATAACGCATAACGGATAACGCATAACGCATAACGTATAACTCATAACGCATAACGCATAACGCATAACGCATAACGCCTAACGCATAACGCATAACGCATAACCCCTAACGCATAACGCATAACGCATAACGCATAACGCATAACGCATAACGCATAACGCATAACGCATAACGCATAACGCATAACGCATAACGCATAACGCATAACGCATGACGCATAACGCATAACGCATAACGCATAACGCATAACGCATAACGCATAAAGCATAACGCATAACGCATGACGGATAAAGCATAATGCATAACGCATAACGCGTAACGCATAACGCATAACGCATAACGCATAACGCATAACGCATAACGCATAACGCATAACGCATAACGCATAACGCATAACGCATAACGCATGACGCATAACGCATAACGCATAACGCATAACGCATAACGCATAACGCAAACGTATAACGCACAACGCATAACGCATAACTCATAACTCATAACGTATAACGCATAACGCAAAATGGATAACGCATGTCGGATCACGCATAACGCATAACGCATAACGCATAACGCATAACGCATAACGCATAACGCATAACGGATCACGCATAACGCATAACGCATAACGCATAACGCATAACGCATAACGCATAACGCAAAACGCATAACGCATAACGCATAACGCATAAACCATAACGCATAACGCATAACGCATTACGCATAACGTATAACTCATAAATCATAAGGAGTAACGCATAACGCATAAAGCATAACGCATAACGCATAACGCTAACGCATAACGCATAACGCATAACGCATAACGCATAATGCATAAAGCATAACGCATAACGCATAACTTATAACGCATTACTCATAACGCATAACGAATACCGCAAAACGTATATCGCCTAACACATAACGGATCACGCATAACGCATAACGCATAACGTATAACGCATAACGCATAACGCATAACGCATAACACATAACGCATAACGCATAATGCACAACGCATTACGAATACAGCAAAACGCATAACGCTTAACGCATAACGGATCACGCATAACGCATAACGCATAATGCATAACGCATAACGCATAACGCATAATGCATAACGCATAAAGCGTAACGCATAACGCATAACGCATAAAGCATAACACATAACGCATAACGCATAATGCACAACGCATAACGAATAAAGCAAAACGCATAACGCTTAACGCATAACGCATAACGCATAACGCATAATGCATAACGCATAGCGCATAACGCATAACGCATAACGCACAACGCATAACGCATAACGCATAACGCATAACGCATAACGCATAACGTATAACGTATAACGCATACCGCATTACGCATAACTTATAACTCATAACTCATAAGGAGTAACGCATAACGCATAAAGCATAACGCATAGCGCATAACGCATAACGCATAACGCACAACGCATAACGCATAACGCATAACGCATAACGCATAACGCATAACGTATAACGTATAACGCATACCGCATTACGCATAACTTATAACTCATAACTCATAAGGAGTAACGCATAACGCATAAAGCATAAAGCATTAACGCATAACGCATAACGCATAACGCATAAAGCATAACGCATAACGCATAACTTATAACTCATTACTCATAACGAATAACGCATAACGCATAACTTATAACTCATTACTCATAACGCATAACGTATAACGCATAAAGCATAACGCATAACGCATAACGGATAAAGAATAATGCATAACGCATAACGCATAACGCATTACGCATAACGCATAACTTATAACTCATTACTCATAACGAATAACGCATAACGCATAACTTATAACTCATTACTCATAACGCATAACGCATAACGCATAAAGCATAACGCATAACGCATAACGGATAAAGAATAATGCATAACGCATAACGCATAACGCATAACGCATAACGCATAACGCATAAAGCATAACACATAACGCATAACGCATAATGCACAACGCATAACGAATAAAGCAAAACGCATAACGCTTAACGCATAACGCATAACGCATAACGCATAATGCATAACGCATAGCGCATAACGCATAACGCATAACGCACAACGCATAACGCATAACGCATAACGCATAACGCATAACGCATAACGCATAACGCATAACGTATAACGTATAACGCACAACGCATAACGCATAACGCATAACGCTTAACGCATAACGGATCACGCATAACGCATAACGCATAATGCATAACGCATAACGCATATCGCATAATGCATAACGCATAAAGCGTAACGCATAACGCATAACGCATAAAGCATAACACATAACGCATAACGCATAATGCACAACGCATAACGAATACAGCAAAACGCATAACGCTTAACGCATAACGCATAACGCATAACGCATAATGCATAACGCATAGCGCATAACGCATAACGCATAACGCATAACGCATAACGCATAACGCATAACGCATAACGCATAACGTATAACGTATAACGCATACCGCATTACGCATAACTTATAACTCATAACTCATAAGGAGTAACGCATAACGCATAAAGCATAACGCATAACGCATAACGCATAAAGCATAACGCATAACGCATAACGCATAACGCATAACGCATAACGCATAACGCATAATGCATAAAGCATAACGCATAACGCATAACTTATAACTAATTACTCATAACGAATAACGCATAACGCATAACGCATATCGCATAACGCATAACGCATAATGCATAACGCATAAAGCATAACGTATAACGCATAACGCATAACGCATAACGCATAACGCATAACGCATAACGCATAACGCATAACGCATAACGCATAACGCATAACGCATAACGCATAACGCATAACGCATAACGCATAGCGCTTAACGCATAACGCATAACGCATAACGCATAAAGCATAACGCATAACGCATAACGCAAACGTATAACGCACAACGCATAACGCATAACGCATAACGCTTAACGCATAACGGATCACGCATAACGCATAACGCATAATGCATAATGCATAACGCATAACGCATAACGCATAACGCATAACGCATAACGCATAACGCATAACGCATAACGCATAACGCATAACGCATAGCGCTTAACGCATAACGCATAACGCATAACGCATAAAGCATAACGCATAACGCATAACGCAAACGTATAACGCACAACGCATAACGCATAACGCATAACGCTTAACGCATAACGGATCACGCATAACGCATAACGCATAATGCATAACGCATAACGCATAACGCATAATGCATAACGCATAACGCATAACGCATAACGCATAACGCATATCGCATAACGCATAACGCATAATGCATAACGCATAAAGCATAACGTATAACGCATAACGCATAACGCATAACGCATAACGCATAACGCATAATGCATAAAGCATAACGCATAACGCATAACTTATAACTAATTACTCATAACGAATAACGCATAACGCATAACGCATATCGCATAACGCATAACGCATAATGCATAACGCATAAAGCATAACGTATAACGCATAACGCATAACGCATAACGCATAACGCATAACGCATTACGCATAACTTATATCTCATAACTCATAAGGAGTAACGCAAAACGCATAAAGCATAACGCATAACGCATAACGCATAACGCATAACGCATAACGCATAACGCATAACGCATAACGCAAACGCATAACGAATAACGCATAAAGCATAACGCATAACGCATAACGCATAAAGCATAACGCATAACGCATAACGCATAACGCATTACGCATAACGCATAACTTATAACTCATTACTCATAACGAATAACGCATAACGCATAACGCATAACGCATAACGCATAACGCATAACGCATAAAGCATAACGAATAACGCATAACGGATAAAGCATAATGCATAACGCATAACGCATAACGCTTAACGCATAACGCATAACGCATAACGCATAACGCATAATGCATAACGCATAACGCATAAAGCATAACGCATAACGCATAACGCAAACGTATAACGCATAACGCATAACGCTTAACGCATAACGGATCACGCATAACGCATAACGCATAATGCATAACGCATAACGCATAACGCATAATGCATAACGCGTAAAGCGTAACGCATAACGCATAACGCATAAAGCATAACACATAACGCATAACGCATAATGCACAACGCATAACGAATACAGCAAAACGCATAACGCTTAACGCATAACGCATAACGCATAACGCATAATGCATAACGCATAGCGCATAACGCATAACGCATAACGCATAACGCATAACGCATAACGCATAACGCATAACGTATAACGTATAACGCATACCGCATTACGCATAACTTATAACTCATAACTCATAAGGAGTAACGCATAACGCATAAAGCATAACGCATAACGCATAACGCATAAAGCATAACGCATAACGCATAACTTATAACTCATTACTCATAACGAATAACGCATAACGCATAACTTATAACTCATTACTCATAACGCATAACGCATAACGCATAAAGCATAACGCATATCGCATAACGGATAAAGCATAATGCATAACGCATAACGCATAACGCATTACGCATTACGCATAACTTATAACTCATAACTCATAAGGAGTAACGCATAACGCATAAAGCATAACGCATAACGCATAACGCATAACGCATAACACATAACGCATAACGGATAAAGCATAATGCATAACGCATAACGCATTACGCATAACTTATAACTCATAACTCATAACGCATAACGCATAACGCATAACGCATAACGCTTAACGCATAACGGATCACGCATAACGCATAACGCATAATGCATAACGCATAACGCATAACGCATAACGCATAATGCATAAAGCATAACGCATAACGCATAACTTATAACTAATTACTCATAACGAATAACGCATAACGCATAACGCATATCGCATAACGCATAACGCATAATGCATAACGCATAAAGCATAACGTATAACGCATAACGCATAACGCATAACGCATAACGCATAACGCATAACGCATAACGCATAACGCATAACGCATAACGCATAACGCATAACGCATAACGCATAACGCATAGCGCTTAACGCATAACGCATAACGCATAACGCATAAAGCATAACGCATAACGCATAACGCAAACGTATAACGCATAACGCATAACGCATAACGCATAACGCTTAACGCATAACGGATCACGCATAACGCATAACGCATAATGCATAATGCATAACGCATAACGCATAACGCATAACGCATAACGCATAACGCATAACGCATAACGCATAACGCATAACGCATAACGCATAACGCATAACGCATAACGCATAGCGCTTAACGCATAACGCATAACGCATAACGCATAAAGCATAACGCATAACGCATAACGCAAACGTATAACGCACAACGCATAACGCATAACGCATAACGCTTAACGCATAACGGATCACGCATAACGCATAACGCATAATGCATAACGCATAACGCATAACGCATAATGCATAACGCATAACGCATAACGCATAACGCATAACGCATATCGCATAACGCATAACGCATAATGCATAACGCATAAAGCATAACGTATAACGCATAACGCATAACGCATAACGCATAACGCATAACGCATAACGCATAACGCATAATGCATAAAGCATAACGCATAACGCATAACTTATAACTAATTACTCATAACGAATAACGCATAACGCATAACGCATATCGCATAACGCATAACGCATAATGCATAACGCATAAAGCATAACGTATAACGCATAACGCATAACGCATAACGCATAACGCATAACGCATAACGCATTACGCATAACTTATATCTCATAACTCATAAGGAGTAACGCAAAACGCATAAAGCATAACGCATAACGCATAACGCATAACGCATAACGCATAACGCATAACGCATAACGCATAACGCATAACGCAAACGCATAACGAATAACGCATAAAGCATAACGCATAACGCATAACGCATAAAGCATAACGCATAACGCATAACGCATAACGCATTACGCATAACGCATAACTTATAACTCATTACTCATAACGAAAAACGCATAACGCATAACGCATAACGCATAACGCATAACGCATAACGCATAACGCATAAAGCATAACGAATAACGCATAACGGATAAAGCATAATGCATAACGCATAACGCATAACGCTTAACGCATAACGCATAACGCATAACGCATAATGCATAACGCATAACGCATAAAGCATAACGCATAACGCATAACGCAAACGTATAACGCATAACGCATAACGCTTAACGCATAACGGATCACGCATAACGCATAACGCATAACGCATTACGCATAACGCATAAAGCGTAACGCATAACGCATAACGCATAAAGCATAACACATAACGCATAACGCATAATGCACAACGCATAACGAATAAAGCAAAACGCATAACGCTTAACGCATAACGCATAACGCATAACGCATAATGCATAACGCATAGCGCATAACGCATAACGCATAACGCACAACGCATAACGCATAACGCATAACGCATAACGCATAACGCATAACGCATAACGTATAACTTATAACGCATACCGCATTACGCATAACTTATAACTCATAACTCATAAGGAGTAACGCATAACGCATAAAGCATAACGCATAACGCATAACGCATAACGCATAACGCATAACGCATAACGCATAACGCATAACGCATAACGCATAACGCATAACGCATAAAGCATAACGCATAACGCATAACTTATAACTCATTACTCATAACGAATAACGCATAACGCATAACGCATAACGCATAACGCATAACGCATAACGCATAACGCATAACGCATAAAGCATAACGCATAACGCATAACGGATAAAGCATAATGCATAACGCATAACGCATAACGCATTATGCATAACTTATAACTCATAACTCATAACGAATAACGCATAACGCAAAATGCATAACGCATGTCGGATCACGCATAACGCATAACGCATAACGCATAACGCATAACGCATAACGCATAACGCATAACGCATAACGCATAACGCATAACGCATAACGCATAACGCATAACGCATAAAGCATAACGCATAACGCATATCTTATAACTCATTACTCATAACGAATAACGCATAACGCATAACGCATAACGCATGACGCATAACGCATAACGCATAACGCATAACGCATAACGCATAACGCATAACGCATAACGCATAACGCATAACGCATAACGCATAACGCATAACGCATAACGGATCACGCATAACGCATAACGCATAACGCATAACGCATAGCGCATAACGCATAACGCATAACGCATAACGCATAACGCATAACGCATAACGCATAACGTATAACGTATAACGCATACCGCATTACGCATAACTTATAACTCATAACTCATAAGGAGTAACGCATAACGCATAAAGCATAACGCATAACGCATAACGCATAAAGCATAACGCATAACGCATAACTTATAACTCATTACTCATAACGAATAACGCATAACGCATAACTTATAACTCATTACTCATAACGCATAACGCATAACGCATAAAGCATAACGCATATCGCATAACGGATAAAGCATAATGCATAACGCATAACGCATAACGCATTACGCATTACGCATAACTTATAACTCATAACTCATAAGGAGTAACGCATAACGCATAAAGCATAACGCATAACGCATAACGCATAACGCATAACGCATAACGCATAACGGATAAAGCATAATGCATAACGCATAACGCATTACGCATAACTTATAACTCATAACTCATAACGCATAACGCATAACGCATAACGCATAACGCTTAACGCATAACGGATCACGCATAACGCATAACGCATAATGCATAACGCATAACGCATAACGCATAACGCATAATGCATAAAGCATAACGCATAACGCATAACTTATAACTAATTACTCATAACGAATAACGCATAACGCATAACGCATATCGCATAACGCATAACGCATAATGCATAACGCATAAAGCATAACGTATAACGCATAACGCATAACGCATAACGCATAACGCATAACGCATAACGCATAACGCATAACGCATAACGCATAACGCATAACGCATAACGCATAACGCATAGCGCTTAACGCATAACGCATAACGCATAACGCATAAAGCATAACGCATAACGCAAACGTATAACGCATAACGCATAACGCATAACGCATAACGCTTAACGCATAACGGATCACGCATAACGCATAACGCATAATGCATAATGCATAACGCATAACGCATAACGCATAACGCATAACGCATAACGCATAACGCATAACGCATAACGCATAACGCATAACGCATAACGCATAACGCATAACGCATAGCGCTTAACGCATAACGCATAACGCATAACGCATAAAGCATAACGCATAACGCATAACGCAAACGTATAACGCACAACGCATAACGCATAACGCATAACGCTTAACGCATAACGGATCACGCATAACGCATAACGCATAATGCATAACGCATAACGCATAACGCATAATGCATAACGCATAACGCATAACGCATAACGCATAACGCATATCGCATAACGCATAACGCATAATGCATAACGCATAAAGCATAACGTATAACGCATAACGCATAACGCATAACGCATAACGCATAACGCATAACGCATAACGCATAATGCATAAAGCATAACGCATAACGCATAACTTATAACTAATTACTCATAACGAATAACGCATAACGCATAACGCATATCGCATAACGCATAACGCATAATGCATAACGCATAAAGCATAACGTATAACGCATAACGCATAACGCATAACGCATAACGCATAACGCATAACGCATTACGCATAACTTATATCTCATAACTCATAAGGAGTAACGCAAAACGCATAAAGCATAACGCATAACGCATAACGCATAACGCATAACGCATAACGCATAACGCATAACGCATAACGCATAACGCATAACGCAAACGCATAACGAATAACGCATAAAGCATAACGCATAACGCATAACGCATAAAGCATAACGCATAACGCATAACGCATAACGCATTACGCATAACGCATAACTTATAACTCATTACTCATAACGAATAACGCATAACGCATAACGCATAACGCATAACGCATAACGCATAACGCATAACGCATAAAGCATAACGAATAACGCATAACGGATAAAGCATAATGCATAACGCATAACGCATAACGCTTAACGCATAACGCATAACGCATAACGCATAACGCATAACGCATAACGCATAAAGCATAACGCATAACGCATAACGCAAACGTATAACGCATAACGCATAACGCTTAACGCATAACGGATCACGCATAACGCATAACGCATAACGCATTACGCATAACGCATAAAGCGTAACGCATAACGCATAACGCATAAAGCATAACACATAACGCATAACGCATAATGCACAACGCATAACGAATAAAGCAAAACGCATAACGCTTAACGCATAACGCATAACGCATAACGCATAATGCATAACGCATAGCGCATAACGCATAACGCATAACGCATAACGCATAACGCATAACGCATAACGCATAACGCATAACGCATAACGCATAACGTATAACTTATAACGCATACCGCATTACGCATAACTTATAACTCATAACTCATAAGGAGTAACGCATAACGCATAAAGCATAACGCATAACGCATAACGCATAACGCATAAAGCATAACGCATAACGCATAACTTATAACTCATTACTCATAACGAATAACGCATAACGCATAACTTATAACTCATTACTCATAACGCATAACGTATAACGCATAAAGCATAACGCATAACGCATAACGGATAAAGCATAATGCATAACGCATAACGCATAACGCATTACGCATAACTTATAACTCATAACTCATAAGGAGTAACGCATAACGCATAAAGCATAAAGCATAACGCATAACGCATAACGCATAAAGCATAACGCATAACGCATAACGCATAACGCATAACGCATAACGCATAACGCATAACGCATAACGCATAACGCATAACGCATAACGCATAACGCATAACGCATAACGCATAACGCATAACGCATAACGCATAACGCATAACGCATACCGTATAACGCATAACGTATAACGCATAACGCATAACGCATAACGCATAACGCATAACGCATAACGCATAACGCATAACGCATAACGCATAAAGCATAACGCATAACGCATAACTTATAACTCATTACTCATAACGAATAACGCATAACGCATAACGCATAACGCATAACGCATAACGCATAACGCATAACGCATAACGCATAACGCATAACGGATAAAGAATAATGCATAACGCATAACGCATAACGCATTACGCATAACTTATAACTCATAACTCATAAGGAGTAACGCATAACGCATAAAGCATAAAGCATAACGCATAACGCATAACGCATAAAGCATAACGCATAACGCATAACGCATAACGCATAACGCATAACGCATAACGCATAACGCATAACGCATAACGCATAACGCATAACGCATAACGCATAACGCATAACGCATAACGCATAACGCATAACGCATAACGCATAACGCATACCGTATAACGCATAACGTATAACGCATAACGCATAACGCATAACGCATAACGCATAACGCATAACGCATAACGCATAACGCATAACGCATAAAGCATAACGCATAACGCATAACTTATAACTCATTACTCATAACGAATAACGCATAACGCATAACGCATAACGCATAACGCATAACGCATAACGCATAACGCATAACGCATAACGCATAACGCATAACGCATAAAGCATAACGCATAACGCATAACTTATAACTCATTACTCATAACGAATAACGCATAACGCATAACGCATAACGCATAACGCATAACGCATAACGCATAACGCATAACGCATAAAGCATAACGCATAACGCATAACGGATAAAGCATAATGCATAACGCATAACGCATAACGCATTATGCGTAACTTATAACTCATAACTCATAACGAATAACGCATAACGCAAAATGCATAACGCATGTCGGATCACGCATAACGCATAACGCATAACGCATAACGCATAACGCATAACGCATAACGCATAACGCATAACGCATAACGCATAACGCATAACGCATAACGCATAACGCATAAAGCATAACGCATAACGCATATCTTATAACTCATTACTCATAACGAATAACGCATAACGCATAACGCATAACGCATGACGCATAACGCATAACGCATAACGCATAACGCATAACGCATAACGCATAACGCATAACGCATAACGCATAACGCATAACGCATAACGCATAACGCATAACGCATAACGGATCACGCATAACGCATAACGCATAACGCATAACGCATAACGCATAACGCATAACGCATAACTTATAACTCATTACTCATACCGAATAACGCATAACGCATAAGGCATAACGCATAACGCATAACGCATAACGCATAACGCATAACGCATAACGCATAACGCATAACGCATAACGCATAACGCATAACGCATAACGCATAAAGCATAACGCATAACGCATAACGCATTACGCATAAAGCATAACGCATAACGCATAACGCATAACGCATTACGCATAACGCATAACTTATAACTCATTACTCATAACGAATAACGCATAACGCATAACGCATAACGCATAACGCATAACGCATAACGCATAACGCATAAAGCATAACGAATAACGCATAACGGATAAAGCATAATGCATAACGCATAACGCATAACGCTTAACGCATAACGCATAACGCATAACGCATAATGCATAACGCATAACGCATAAAGCATAACGCATAACGCATAACGCAAACGTATAACGCATAACGCATAACGCTTAACGCATAACGGATCACGCATAACGCATAACGCATAACGCATTACGCATAACGCATAAAGCGTAACGCATAACGCATAACGCATAAAGCATAACACATAACGCATAACGCATAATGCACAACGCATAACGAATAAAGCAAAACGCATAACGCTTAACGCATAACGCATAACGCATAACGCATAATGCATAACGCATAGCGCATAACGCATAACGCATAACGCACAACGCATAACGCATAACGCATAACGCATAACGCATAACGCATAACGCATAACGCATAACGTATAACTTATAACGCATACCGCATTACGCATAACTTATAACTCATAACTCATAAGGAGTAACGCATAACGCATAAAGCATAACGCATAACGCATAACGCATAACGCATAAAGCATAACGCATAACGCATAACTTATAACTCATTACTCATAACGAATAACGCATAACGCATAACTTATAACTCATTACTCATAACGCATAACGTATAACGCATAAAGCATAACGCATAACGCATAACGGATAAAGAATAATGCATAACGCATAACGCATAACGCATTACGCATAACTTATAACTCATAACTCATAAGGAGTAACGCATAACGCATAAAGCATAAAGCATAACGCATAACGCATAACGCATAAAGCATAACGCATAACGCATAACGCATAACGCATAACGCATAACGCATAACGCATAACGCATAACGCATAACGCATAACGCATAACGCATAACGCATAACGCATAACGCATAACGCATAACGCATAACGCATAACGCATAACGCATACCGTATAACGCATAACGTATAACGCATAACGCATAACGCATAACGCATAACGCATAACGCATAACGCATAACGCATAACGCATAACGCATAAAGCATAACGCATAACGCATAACTTATAACTCATTACTCATAACGAATAACGCATAACGCATAACGCATAACGCATAACGCATAACGCATAACGCATAACGCATAACGCATAACGGATAAAGAATAATGCATAACGCATAACGCATAACGCATTACGCATAACTTATAACTCATAACTCATAAGGAGTAACGCATAACGCATAAAGCATAAAGCATAACGCATAACGCATAACGCATAAAGCATAACGCATAACGCATAACGCATAACGCATAACGCATAACGCATAACGCATAACGCATAACGCATAACGCATAACGCATAACGCATAACGCATAACGCATAACGCATAACGCATAACGCATAACGCATAACGCATAACGCATACCGTATAACGCATAACGTATAACGCATAACGCATAACGCATAACGCATAACGCATAACGCATAACGCATAACGCATAACGCATAACGCATAAAGCATAACGCATAACGCATAACTTATAACTCATTACTCATAACGAATAACGCATAACGCATAACGCATAACGCATAACGCATAACGCATAACGCATAACGCATAACGCATAACGCATAACGCATAAAGCATAACGCATAACGCATAACTTATAACTCATTACTCATAACGAATAACGCATAACGCATAACGCATAACGCATAACGCATAACGCATAACGCATAACGCATAACGCATAACGCATAAAGCATAACGCATAACGCATAACGGATAAAGCATAATGCATAACGCATAACGCATAACGCATTATGCATAACTTATAACTCATAACTCATAACGAATAACGCATAACGCAAAATGCATAACGCATGTCGGATCACGCATAACGCATAACGCATAACGCATAACGCATAACGCATAACGCATAACGCATAACGCATAACGCATAACGCATAACGCATAAAGCATAACGCATAACGCATATCTTATAACTCATTACTCATAACGAATAACGCATAACGCATAACGCATAACGCATGACGCATAACGCATAACGCATAACGCATAACGCATAACGCATAACGCATAACGCATAACGCATAACGCATAACGCATAACGCATAACGCATAACGCATAACGCATAACGGATCACGCATAACGCATAACGCATAACGCATAACGCATAACGCATAACGCATAACTTATAACTCATTACTCATAACGAATAACGCATAACGCATAAGGCATAACGCATAACGCATAACGCATAACGCATAACGCATAACGCATAACGCATAACGCATAACGCATAACGCATAACGCATAACGCATAACGCATAAAGCATAACGCATAACGCATAACGCATTACGCATAACTTATAACTCATAACTCATAAGGAGTAACGCATAACGCATAAAGCATAACGCATAACGCATAACGCATAACGCATAACGCATAACGCATAACGCATAACGCATAACGCATAATGCATAAAGCATAACGCATAACGCATTACTCATAACGAATAACGCATAACGCATAACGCATATCGCATAACGCATAACGCATAACGCATAATGCATAACGCATAAAGCATAACGCATAACGCATAACGCATAACGCAAACGTATAACGCACAACGCATAACGCATAACGCATAACGCAAAACGCATAACGCATAACGCATAACGCATAACGCATAACGCATAACGCATAACGCATAAAGCATAACACATAACGCATAACGCATAATGCACAACGCATAACGAATACAGCAAAACGCATAACGCTTAACGCATAACGCATAACGCATAACGCATAATGCATAACGCATAACGCATAACGCATAACGCATAACGCATAACGCATAACGCATAACGCATAACGCATAACGCATAACGTATAACGTATAACGCATACCGCATTACGCATAACTTATAACTCATAACTCATAAGGAGTAACGCATAACGCATAAAGCATAACGCATAACGCATAACGCATAAAGCATAACGCATAACGCATAACTTATAACTCATTACTCATAACGAATAACGCATAACGCATAACTTATAACTCATTACTCATAACGCATAACGCATAACGCATAAAGCATAACGCATAACTTATAACTCATTACTCATAACGCATAACGCATAACGCATAAAGCATAACGCATATCGCATAACGGATAAAGCATAATGCATAACGCATAACGCATAACGCATTACGCATTACGCATAACTTATAACTCATAACTCATAAGGAGTAACGCATAACGCATAAAGCATAACGCATAACGCATAACGCATAACGCATAACGCATAACGCATAACGCATAACGCATAACGCATAACGCATAACGCATAACGCATAACGCATAACGCATAACGGATCACGCATAACGCATAACGCATAACGCATAACGCATAACGCATAACGCATAACTTATAACTCATTACTCATAACGAATAACGCATAACGCACAAGGCATAACGCATAACGCATAACGCATAACGCATAACGCATAACGCATAACGCATAACGCATAACGCATAACGCATAACGCATAACGCATAACGCATAAAGCATAACGCATAACGCATAACGCATAACGCATAACTTATATCTCATAACTCATAAGGAGTAACGCATAACGCATAAAGCATAACGCATAACGCATAACGCATAACGCATAACGCATAACGCATAACGCATAACGCATAACGCATAACGCATAATGCATAAAGCATAACGCATAACGCATAACTTATAACGCATTACTCTTAACGAATAACGCATAACGCATAAAGCATAACGCATAACGCATAACGCATAACGCATAACGCATAACGCATAACGCATAACGCATAACGCATAATGCATAAAGCATAACGCATAACGCATAACTTATAACGCATTACTCATAACGAATAACGCATAACGCATAACGCATATCGCATAACGCATAACGCATAACGCATAATGCATAACGCATAAAGCATAACGCATAACGCATAACGCATAACGCAAACGTATAACGCACAACGCATAACGCATAACGCATAACGCAAAACGCATAACGCATAACGCATAACGCATAACGCATAACGCATAACGCATAACGCATAACGCATAAAGCATAACACATAACGCATAACGCATATTGCACAACGCATAACGAATACAGCAAAACGCATAACGCTTAACGCATAACGCATAACGCATAACGCATAATGCATAACGCATAGCGCATAACGCATAACGCATAACGCATAACGCATAACGCATAACGCATAACGCATAACGTATAACGTATAACGCATACCGCATTACGCATAACTTATAACTCATAACTCATAAGGAGTAACGCATAACGCATAAAGCATAACGCATAACGCATAACGCATAAAGCATAACGCATAACGCATAACTTATAACTCATTACTCATAACGAATAACGCATAACGCATAACTTATAACTCATTACTCATAACGCATAACGCATAACGCATAAAGCATAACGCATATCGCATAACGGATAAAGCATAATGCATAACGCATAACGCATAACGCATTACGCATTACGCATAACTTATAACTCATAACTCATAAGGAGTAACGCATAACGCATAAAGCATAACGCATAACGCATAACGCATAACGCATAACGCATAACGCATAACGCATAACGCATAACGCATAACGGATCACGCATAACGCATAACGCATAACGCATAACGCATAACGCATAACGCATAACGCATAAAGCATAACGCATAACGCATAACGCATAACGCATTACGCATAACTTATATCTCATAACTCATAAGGAGTAACGCAAAACGCATAAAGCATAACGCATAACGCATAACGCATAACGCATAACGCATAACGCATAACGCATAACGCATAACGCATAACGCATAACGCATAACGCATAACGCATAACGCATAACGCATAACGAATAACGCATAAAGCATAACGCATAACGCATAACGCATAAAGCATAACGCATAACGCATAACGCATAACGCATTACGCATAACGCATAACTTATAACTCATTACTCATAACGAATAACGCATAACGCATAACGCATAACGCATAACGCATAACGCATAACGCATAACGCATAAAGCATAACGCATAACGCATAACGGATAAAGCATAACGCATAACGCATAACGCATAACGCTTAACGCATAACGCATAACGCATAACGCATAATGCATAACGCATAGCGCATAACGCATAACGCATAACGCATAACGCATAACGGATAAAGCATAATGCATAACGCATAACGCATAACGCTTAACGCATAACGCATAACGCATAACGCATAATGCATAACGCATAGCGCATAACGCATAACGCATAACGCATAACGCATAACGCATAACGCATAACGAATAACGCATAAAGCATAACGCATAACTCATAACGCATAAAGCATAACGCATAACGCATAACGCATAACGCATTACGCATAACGCATAACTTATAACTCATTACTCATAACGAATAACGCATAACGCATAACGCATAACGCATAACGCATAACGCATAAAGCATAACGCATAACGCATAACGGATAAAGCATAATGCATAACGCATAACGCATAACGCATTACGCATAACTTATAACTCATAACTCATAACGCATAACGCATAACGCATAATGCATAACGCATGTCGGATCACGCATAACGCATAACGCATAAAGCATAAATCATAACGCATAACGAATACCGCAAAACGTATATCGCCTAACACATAACGGATCACGCATAACGCATAACGCATAACGTATAACGCATAACTCATAACGCATAACGCATAAAGCATAACGCATAACGCATAACGGATAAAGCATAATGCATAACGCATAACGCATAACGCATAACTTATAACTCATAACTCATAACGAATAACGCATAACGCAAAATGCATAACGCATGTCGGATCACGCATAACGCATAACGCATAACGCATAACGCATAACGCATAACGCATAACGCATAACGCATAACGCATAACGCATAACGCATAACGCATAAAGCATAACGCATAACGCATAACGCATAAAGCATAACGCATAACGCATAACGCATAACGCATTACGCATAACGCATAACTTATAACTCATTACTCATAACGAATAACGCATAACGCATAACGCATAACGCATAACGCATAACGCATAACGCATAACGCATAAAGCATAACGCATAACGGATAAAGCATAATGCATAACGCATAACGCATAACGCATAACGCATAACGCATAACGCATAACGCATAACGCATAACGCATAACGCATAACGCATAACGCATAACGCATAACGCATAACGCATAACGCATAACGCATAACGCATAACACAAACGTATAACGCACAACGCATAACGCATAACTCATAACTCATAACGAATAACGCATTACGCAAAATGGATAACGCATGTCGGATCACGCATAACGCATAACGCATAACGCATAACGCATACCGCATAACGGATTACGCATAACGCATAACGCATAACGCATAACGCATAACGCATAACGCATAACTCATTACTCATAACGAATAACGCATAACGCATAACGCATAACGGATAACGCATATCGCATAACGCATAACGCATAATGCATAACGCATAAAGCATAACGCATAACGCATATCGCATAACGCATAACGCATAACGTATAACGCATAACGCATACCGTATAACGCATAACGCATAACGCAAACGTATAACGCACAACGCATAACGCATAACGAACAACGGATAACGCATAACGCATAACGCATAACGAATACCGCAAAACGTATATCGCCTAACACATAACGGATCACGCATAACGCATAACGCATAACGTATAACGCATAACGCATAACGCATAACACATAACGCATAACGCATAATGCACAACGCATTACGAATACAGCAAAACGCATAACGCTTATCGCATAACGGATCACGCATAACGCATAACGCATAATGCATAACGCATAACGCATAACGCATAATGCATAACGCATAAAGCGTAACGCATAACGCATAACGCATAAAGCATAACACATAACGCATAACGCATAATGCACAACGCATAACGAATAAAGCAAAACGCATAACGCTTAACGCATAACGCATAACGCATAACGCATAATGCATAACGCATAGCGCATAACGCATAACGCATAACGCATAACGCATAACGCATAACGCATAACGCATAACGCATAACGCATAACGCATAACGCATAACGCATAACGTATAACTTATAACGCATACCGCATTACGCATAACTTATAACTCATAACTCATAAGGAGTAACGCATAACGCATAAAGCATAACGCATAACGCATAACGCATAAAGCATAACGCATAACGCATAACTTATAACTCATTACTCATAACGAATAACGCATAACGCATAACTTATAACTCATTACTCATAACGCATAACGTATAACGCATATCGCATAACGCATAACGCATAACGCATAACGCATAACGCATAACGCATAACGCATAATGCATAAAGCATAACGCATAACGCATAACGCATAACGCATAACGCATAACGCATAACGCATAACGCATAATGCATAAAGCATAACGCATAACGCAAAACTTATAACGCATTACTCATAACGAATAACGCATAACGCATAACGCATATCGCATAACGCATAACGCATAACGCATAAAGCATAACGCATAAAGCATAACGCATAACGCATAACGCATAACGCAAACGTATAACGCACAACGCATAACGCATAACGCATAACGCAAAACGCATAACGCATAACGCATAACGCATAACGCATAACGCATAACGCATAACGCATAACGCATAAAGCATAACACATAACGCATAACGCATAATGCACAACGCATAACGAATACAGCAAAACGCATAACGCTTAACGCATAACGCATAACGCATAACGCATAATGCATAACGCATAGCGCATAACGCATAACGCATAACGCATAACGCATAACGCATAACGCATAACGCATAACGTATAACGTATAACGCATACCGCATTACGCATAACTTATAACTCATAACTCATAAGGAGTAACGCATAACGCATAAAGCATAACGCATAACGCATAACGCATAAAGCATAACGCATAACGCATAACTTATAACTCATTACTCATAACGAATAACGCATAACGCATAACTTATAACTCATTACTCATAACGCATAACGCATAACGCATAAAGCATAACGCATATCGCATAACGGATAAAGCATAATGCATAACGCATAACGCATAACGCATTACGCATTACGCATAACTTATAACTCATAACTCATAAGGAGTAACGCATAACGCATAAAGCATAACGCATAACGCATAACGCATAACGCATAACGCATAACGCATAACGCATAACGCATAACGGATCACGCATAACGCATAACGCATAACGCATAACGCATAACGCATAACGCATAACGCATAACGCATAACGCATAACGCATAACGCATAACGCATAAAGCATAACGCATAACGCATAACGCATAACGCATTACGCATAACTTATATCTCATAACTCATAAGGAGTAACGCAAAACGCATAAAGCATAACGCATAACGCATAACGCATAACGCATAACGCATAACGCATAACGCATAACGCATAACGCATAACGCATAACGCATAACGCATAACGCATAACGCATAACGCATAACGCATAACGAATAACGCATAAAGCATAACGCATAACGCATAACGCATAAAGCATAACGCATAACGCATAACGCATAACGCATTACGCATAACGCATAACTTATAACTCATTACTCATAACGAATAACGCATAACGCATAACGCATAACGCATAACGCATAACGCATAACGCATAACGCATAACGCATAACGCATAACGCATAAAGCATAACGCATAACGCATAACGGATAAAGCATAATGCATAACGCATAACGCATAACGCTTAACGCATAACGCATAACGCATAACGCATAACGCATAATGCATAACGCATAGCGCATAACGCATAACGCATAACGCATAACGCATAACGGATAAAGCATAATGCATAACGCATAACGCATAACGCTTAACGCATAACGCATAACGCATAACGCATAATGCATAACGCATAGCGCATAACGCATAACGCATAACGCATAACGCATAACGCATAACGCATAACGAATAACGCATAAAGCATAACGCATAACTCATAACGCATAAAGCATAACGCATAACGCATAACGCATAACGCATTACGCATAACGCATAACTTATAACTCATTACTCATAACGAATAACGCATAACGCATAACGCATAACGCATAACGCATAACGCATAACGCATAAAGCATAACGCATAACGCATAACGGATAAAGCATAATGCATAACGCATAACGCATAACGCATTACGCATAACTTATAACTCATAACTCATAACGAATAACGCATAACGCATAATGCATAACGCATGTCGGATCACGCATAACGCATAACGCATAAAGCATAAATCATAACGCATAACGAATACCGCAAAACGTATATCGCCAAACACATAACGGATCACGGATAACGCTTAACGCATAACGTATAACGCATAACTCATAACGCATAACGCATAAAGCATAACGCATAACGCATAACGGATAAAGCATAATGCATAACGCATAACGCATTACGCATAACTTATAACTCATAACTCATAACGAATAACGCATAACGCAAAATGCATAACGCATGTCGGATCACGCATAACGCATAACGCATAACGCATAACGCATAACGCATAACGCATAACGCATAACGCATAACGCATAACGCATAACGCATAACGCATAAAGCATAACGCATAACGCATAACGCATAAAGCATAACGCATAACGCATAACGCATAACGCATTACGCATAACGCATAACTTATAACTCATTACTCATAACGAATAACGCATAACGCATAACGCATAACGCATAACGCATAACGCATAACGCATAACGCATAACGCATAAAGGATAACGCATAACGGATAAAGCATAATGCATAACGCATAACGCATAACGCATAACGCATAACGCATAACGCATAACGCATAACGCATAACGCATAACGCATAACGCATAACGCATAACGCATAACGCATAACGCATAACGCATAACGCATAACGCATAACGCAAACGTATAACGCACAACGCATAACGCATAACTCATAACTCATAACGAATAACGCATAACGCAAAATGGATAACGCATGTCGGATCACGCATAACGCATAACGCATAACGCATAACGCATAACGCATAACGGATCACGCATAACGCATAACGCATAACGCATAACGCATAACGCATAACGCATAACTTATAACTCATTACTCATAACGAATAACGCATAACGCATAACGCATAACGGATAACGCATATCGCATAACGCATAACGCATAATGCATAACGCATAAAGCATAACGCATAACGCATATCGCATAACGCATAACGCATAACGTATAACGCATAACGCATACCGTATAACGCATAACGCATAACGCAAACGTATAAGGCACAACGCATAACGCATAACGAACAACGGATAACGCATAACGCATAACGCATAACGAATACCGCAAAACGTATATCGCCTAACACATAACGGATCACGCATAACGCATAACGCATAACGTATAACGCATAACGCATAACGCATAACACATAACGCATAACGCATAATGCACAACGCATTACGAATACAGCAAAACGCATAACGCTTATCGCATAACGGATCACGCATAACGCATAACGCATAATGCATAACGCATAACGCATAACGCATAATGCATAACGCATAAAGCGTAACGCATAACGCATAACGCATAAAGCATAACACATAACGCATAACGCATAATGCACAACGCATAACGAATAAAGCAAAACGCATAACGCTTAACGCATAACGCATAACGCATAACGCATAATGCATAACGCATAGCGCATAACGCATAACGCATAACGCATAACGCATAACGTATAACTTATAACTCATTACTCATAACGCATAACGTATAACGCATAAAGCATAACGCATAACGCATAACGGATAAAGAATAATGCATAACGCATAACGCATTACGCATAACTTATAACTCATAACTCATAAGGAGTAACGCATAACGCATAAAGCATAAAGCATAACGCATAACGCATAACGCATAAAGCATAACGCATAACGCATAACGCATAACGCATAACGCATAACGCATAACGCATAACGCATAACGCATAACGCATAACGCATAACGCATAACGCATAACGCATAACGCATAACGCATAACGCATACCGTATAACGCATAACGCATAACGCATAACGCATAACGCATAACGCATAACGCATAACGCATAACGCATAACGCATAACGCATAACGCATAACGCATAACGCATAACGCATAACGCATAACGCATAACGCATAACGCATAACGCATAACGCATAACGCATAACTCATAAAGCATAACGCATAACGCATAACTTATAACTCATTACTCATAACGAATAACGCATAACGCATAAGGCATAACGCATAACGCATAACGCATAACGCATAACGCATAACGCATAAAGCATAACGCATAACGCATAACGGATAAAGCATAATGCATAACGCATAACGCATAACGCATTATGCATAACTTATAACTCATAACTCATAACGAATAACGCATAACGCAAAATGCATAACGCATGTCGGATCACGCATAACGCATAACGCATAACGCATAACGCATAACGCATAACGCATAACGCATAACGCATAACGCATAACGCATAAAGCATAACGCATAACGCATAACGCATAACGCATAACGCATAAAGCATAACGCATAACGCATAACGCATAACGCATAACGCATAACGCATAACGCATAACGCATAACGCATAACGCATAACGCATAACGCATAACGCATAACGCATAACGCATAACGCATAACGCATAACGCATAACGCATAACGCATACCGTATAACGCATAACGCATAACGCATAACGCATAACGCATAACGCATAACGCATAACGCATAACGCATAACGCATAACGCATAACGCATAACGCATAACGGATAAAGCATAATGCATAACGCATAACGCATAACGCATAACGCATATCTTATAACTCATTACTCATAACGAATAACGCATAACGCATAACGCATAACGCATAACGCATAACGCATAACGCATAACGCATAACGCATAACGCATAACGCATAACGCATAACGCATAACGCATAACGCATAACGCATAACGCATAACGCATAACGCATAACGCATAACGCATAACGCATAACGCATAACGCATAACGCATAACGGATCACGCATAACGCATAACGCATAACGCATAACGCATAACTTATAACTCATTACTCATAACGAATAACGCATAACGCATAACGCATAACGCATAACGCATAACGCATAACGCATAACGCATAACGCATAACGCATAACGCATAACGCATAACGCATAACGCATAACGCATAACGCATAACGCATAACGCATAAAGCATAACGCATAACGCATAACGCATTACGCATAACTTATAACTCATAACTCATAAGGAGTAACGCATAACGCATAAAGCATAAAGCATAACGCATAACGCATAACGCATAACGCATTACGCATAACTTATAACTCATAACTCATAAGGAGTAACGCATAACGCATAAAGCATAACGCATAACGCATAACGCATAACGCATAACGCATAACGCATAACGCATAACGCATAACGCATTACGCATAACGCATAACGCATAAAGCATAACACATAACGCATAACGCATAATGCACAACGCATTACGAATACAGCAAAACGCATAACGCTTAACGCATAACGCATAACGCATAATGCATAACGCATAGCGCATAACGCATAACGCATAACGCATAACGCATAACGCATAACGCATAACGCATAACGCATAACGCATAACGCATAACGCATAACGCATAACGCATAACGCATAACGCATAACGCATTACGCATAACGCATAACGCATAACGCATATTGCACAACGCATAACGAATACAGCAAAACGCATAACGCTTAACGCATAACGCATAACGCATAACGCATAATGCATAACGCATAGCGCATAACGCATAACGCATAACGCATAACGCATAACGCATAACGCATAACGCATAACGTATAACGTATAACGCATACCGCATTACGCATAACTTATAACTCATAACTCATAAGGAGTAACGCATAACGCATAAAGCATAACGCATAACGCATAACGCATAAAGCATAACGCATAACGCATAACTTATAACTCATTACTCATAACGAATAACGCATAACGCATAACTTATAACTCATTACTCATAACGCATAACGCATAACGCATAAAGCATAACGCATATCGCATAACGGATAAAGCATAATGCATAACGCATAACGCATAACGCATTACGCATTACGCATAACTTATAACTCATAACTCATAAGGAGTAACGCATAACGCATAAAGCATAACGCATAACGCATAACGCATAACGCATAACGCATAACGCATAACGCATAACGCATAACGCATAACGGATCACGCATAACGCATAACGCATAACGCATAACGCATAACGCATAACGCATAACGCATAAAGCATAACGCATAACGCATAACGCATAACGCATTACGCATAACTTATATCTCATAACTCATAAGGAGTAACGCAAAACGCATAAAGCATAACGCATAACGCATAACGCATAACGCATAACGCATAACGCATAACGCATAACGCATAACGCATAACGCATAACGCATAACGCATAACGCATAACGCATAACGCATAACGAATAACGCATAAAGCATAACGCATAACGCATAACGCATAAAGCATAACGCATAACGCATAACGCATAACGCATTACGCATAACGCATAACTTATAACTCATTACTCATAACGCATAACGCATAACGCATAACGCATAACGCATAACGCATAACGCATAACGCATAACGCATAAAGCATAACGCATAACGCATAACGGATAAAGCATAATGCATAACGCATAACGCATAACGCTTAACGCATAACGCATAACGCATAACGCATAATGCATAACGCATAGCGCATAACGCATAACGCATAACGCATAACGCATAACGGATAAAGCATAATGCATAACGCATAACGCATAACGCTTAACGCATAACGCATAACGCATAACGCATAATGCATAACGCATAACGCATAACGCATAACGCATAACGCATAACGCATAACGCATAACGCATAACGAATAACGCATAAAGCATAACGCATAACTCATAACGCATAAAGCATAACGCATAACGCATAACGCATAACGCATTACGCATAACGCATAACTTATAACTCATTACTCATAACGAATAACGCATAACGCATAACGCATAACGCATAACGCATAACGCATAAAGCATAACGCATAACGCATAACGGATAAAGCATAATGCATAACGCATAACGCATAACGCATTACGCATAACTTATAACTCATAACTCATAACGAATAACGCATAACGCATAATGCATAACGCATGTCGGATCACGCATAACGCATAACGCATAAAGCATAAATCATAACGCATAACGAATACCGCAAAACGTATATCGCATAACTCATAACGGATCACGCATAACGCATAACGCATAACGTATAACGCATAACTCATAACGCATAACGCATAAAGCATAACGCATAACGCATAACGGATAAAGCATAATGCATAACGCATAACGCATTACGCATAACTTATAACTCATAACTCATAACGAATAACGCATAACGCAAAATGCATAACGCATGTCGGATCACGCATAACGCATAACGCATAACGCATAACGCATAACGCATAACGCATAACGCATAACGCATAACGCATAACGCATAACGCATAACGCATAAAGCATAACGCATAACGCATAACGCATAAAGCATAACGCATAACGCATAACGCATAACGCATTACGCATAACGCATAACTTATAACTCATTACTCATAACGAATAACGCATAACGCATAACGCATAACGCATAACGCATAACGCATAACGCATAACGCATAAAGCATAACGCATAACGGATAAAGCATAATGCATAACGCATAACGCATAACGCATAACGCATAACGCATAACGCATAACGCATAACGCATAACGCATAACGCATAACGCATAACGCATAACGCATAACGCATAACGCATAACGCATAACGCATAACGCATAACACAAACGTATAACGCACAACGCATAACGCATAACTCATAACTCATAACGAATAACGCATTACGCAAAATGGATAACGCATGTCGGATCACGCATAACGCATAACGCATAACGCATAACGCATACCGCATAACGGATTACGCATAACGCATAACGCATAACGCATAACGCATAACGCATAACGCATAACTCATTACTCATAACGAATAACGCATAACGCATAACGCATAACGGATAACGCATATCGCATAACGCATAACGCATAATGCATAACGCATAAAGCATAACGCATAACGCATATCGCATAACGCATAACGCATAACGTATAACGCATAACGCATACCGTATAACGCATAACGCATAACGCAAACGTATAACGCACAACGCATAACGCATAACGAACAACGGATAACGCATAACGCATAACGCATAACGAATACCGCAAAACGTATATCGCCTAACACATAACGGATCACGCATAACGCATAACGCATAACGTATAACGCATAACGCATAACGCATAACACATAACGCATAACGCATAATGCACAACGCATTACGAATACAGCAAAACGCATAACGCTTATCGCATAACGGATCACGCATAACGCATAACGCATAATGCATAACGCATAACGCATAACGCATAAAGCATAACGCATAAAGCGTAACGCATAACGCATAACGCATAAAGCATAACACATAACGCATAACGCATAATGCACAACGCATAACGAATAAAGCAAAACGCATAACGCTTAACGCATAACGCATAACGCATAACGCATAATGCATAACGCATAGCGCATAACGCATAACGCATAACGCACAACGCATAACGCATAACGCATAACGCATAACGCATAACGCATAACGCATAACGCATAACGCATAACGTATAACTTATAACGCATACCGCATTACGCATAACTTATAACTCATAACTCATAAGGAGTAACGCATAACGCATAAAGCATAACGCATAACGCATAACGCATAAAGCATAACGCATAACGCATAACTTATAACTCATTACTCATAACGAATAACGCATAACGCATAACTTATAACTCATTACTCATAACGCATAACGTATAACGCATATCGCATAACGCATAACGCATAACGCATAACGCATAACGCATAACGCATAACGCATAATGCATAAAGCATAACGCATAACGCATAACGCATAACGCATAACGCATAACGCATAACGCATAACGCATAATGCATAAAGCATAACGCATAACGCAAAACTTATAACGCATTACTCATAACGAATAACGCATAACGCATAACGCATATCGCATAACGCATAACGCATAACGCATAATGCATAACGCATAAAGCATAACGCATAACGCATAACGCATAACGCAAACGTATAACGCACAACGCATAACGCATAACGCATAACGCAAAACGCATAACGCATAACGCATAACGCATAACGCATAACGCATAACGCATAACGCATAACGCATAAAGCATAACACATAACGCATAACGCATAATGCACAACGCATAACGAATACAGCAAAACGCATAACGCTTAACGCATAACGCATAACGCATAACGCATAATGCATAACGCATAGCGCATAACGCATAACGCATAACGCATAACGCATAACGCATAACGCATAACGCATAACGTATAACGTATAACGCATACCGCATTACGCATAACTTATAACTCATAACTCATAAGGAGTAACGCATAACGCATAAAGCATAACGCATAACGCATAACGCATAACGCATAACGCATAACGCATAACTTATAACTCATTACTCATAACGAATAACGCATAACGCATAACTTATAACTCATTACTCATAACGCATAACGCATAACGCATAAAGCATAACGCATATCGCATAACGGATAAAGCATAATGCATAACGCATAACGCATAACGCATTACGCATTACGCATAACTTATAACTCATAACTCATAAGGAGTAACGCATAACGCATAAAGCATAACGCATAACGCATAACGCATAACGCATAACGCATAACGCATAACGCATAACGCATAACGGATCACGCATAACGCATAACGCATAACGCATAACGCATAACGCATAACGCATAACGCATAACGCATAACGCATAACGCATAACGCATAACGCATAAAGCATAACGCATAACGCATAACGCATAACGCATTACGCATAACTTATATCTCATAACTCATAAGGAGTAACGCAAAACGCATAAAGCATAACGCATAACGCATAACGCATAACGCATAACGCATAACGCATAACGCATAACGCATAACGCATAACGCATAACGCATAACGCATAACGCATAACGCATAACGCATAACGAATAACGCATAAAGCATAACGCATAACGCATAACGCATAAAGCATAACGCATAACGCATAACGCATAACGCATTACGCATAACGCATAACTTATAACTCATTACTCATAACGAATAACGCATAACGCATAACGCATAACGCATAACGCATAACGCATAACGCATAACGCATAACGCATAACGCATAACGCATAAAGCATAACGCATAACGCATAACGGATAAAGCATAATGCATAACGCATAACGCATAACGCTTAACGCATAACGCATAACGCATAACGCATAACGCATAATGCATAACGCATAGCGCATAACGCATAACGCATAACGCATAACGCATAACGGATAAAGCATAATGCATAACGCATAACGCATAACGCTTAACGCATAACGCATAACGCATAACGCATAATGCATAACGCATAACGCATAACGCATAACGCATAACGCATAACGCATAACGCATAACGCATAACGAATAACGCATAAAGCATAACGCATAACTCATAACGCATAAAGCATAACGCATAACGCATAACGCATAACGCATTACGCATAACGCATAACTTATAACTCATTACTCATAACGAATAACGCATAACGCATAACGCATAACGCATAACGCATAACGCATAACGCATAAAGCATAACGCATAACGCATAACGGATAAAGCATAATGCATAACGCATAACGCATAACGCATTACGCATAACTTATAACTCATAACTCATAACGAATAACGCATAACGCATAATGCATAACGCATGTCGGATCACGCATAACGCATAACGCATAAAGCATAAATCATAACGCATAACGAATACCGCAAAACGAATATCGCCAAACACATAACGGATCACGGATAACGCTTAACGCATAACGTATAACGCATAACTCATAACGCATAACGCATAAAGCATAACGCATAACGCATAACGGATAAAGCATAAAGCATAACGCATAACGCATTACGCATAACTTATAACTCATAACTCATAACGAATAACGCATAACGCAAAATGCATAACGCATGTCGGATCACGCATAACGCATAACGCATAACGCATAACGCATAACGCATAACGCATAACGCATAACGCATAACGCATAACGCATAACGCATAACGCATAAAGCATAACGCATAACGCATAACGCATAAAGCATAACGCATAACGCATAACGCATAACGCATTACGCATAACGCATAACTTATAACTCATTACTCATAACGAATAACGCATAACGCATAACGCATAACGCATAACGCATAACGCATAACGCATAACGCATAACGCATAAAGGATAACGCATAACGGATAAAGCATAATGCATAACGCATAACGCATAACGCATAACGCATAACGCATAACGCATAACGCATAACGCATAACGCATAACGCATAACGCATAACGCATAACGCATAACGCATAACGCATAACGCATAACGCATAACGCATAACGCAAACGTATAACGCACAACGCATAACGCATAACTCATAACTCATAACGAATAACGCATAACGCAAAATGGATAACGCATGTCGGATCACGCATAACGCATAACGCATAACGCATAACGCATAACGCATAACGGATCACGCATAACGCATAACGCATAACGCATAACGCATAACGCATAACGCATAACTTATAACTCATTACTCATAACGAATAACGCATAACGCATAACGCATAACGGATAACGCATATCGCATAACGCATAACGCATAATGCATAACGCATAAAGCATAACGCATAACGCATATCGCATAACGCATAACGCATAACGTATAACGCATAACGCATACCGTATAACGCATAACGCATAACGCAAACGTATAAGGCACAACGCATAACGCATAACGAACAACGGATAACGCATAACGCATAACGCATAACGAATACCGCAAAACGTATATCGCCTAACACATAACGGATCACGCATAACGCATAACGCATAACGTATAACGCATAACGCATAACGCATAACACATAACGCATAACGCATAATGCACAACGCATTACGAATACAGCAAAACGCATAACGCTTATCGCATAACGGATCACGCATAACGCATAACGCATAATGCATAACGCATAACGCATAACGCATAATGCATAACGCATAAAGCGTAACGCATAACGCATAACGCATAACGCATAACACATAACGCATAACGCATAATGCACAACGCATAACGAATAAAGCAAAACGCATAACGCTTAACGCATAACGCATAACGCATAACGCATAATGCATAACGCATAACGCATAACGCATAACGCATAACGCATAACGCATAACGTATAACTTATAACTCATTACTCATAACGCATAACGTATAACGCATAAAGCATAACGCATAACGCATAACGGATAAAGAATAATGCATAACGCATAACGCATTACGCATAACTTATAACTCATAACTCATAAGGAGTAACGCATAACGCATAAAGCATAAAGCATAACGCATAACGCATAACGCATAAAGCATAACGCATAACGCATAACGCATAACGCATAACGCATAACGCATAACGCATAACGCATAACGCATAACGCATAACGCATAACGCATAACGCATAACGCATAACGCATAACGCATAACGCATACCGTATAACGCATAACGCATAACGCATAACGCATAACGCATAACGCATAACGCATAACGCATAACGCATAACGCATAACGCATAACGCATAACGCATAACGCATAACGCATAACGCATAACGCATAACGCATAACGCATAACGCATAACGCATAACGCATAACGCATAAAGCATAACGCATAACGCATAACTTATAACTCATTACTCATAACGAATAACGCATAACGCATAAGGCATAACGCATAACGCATAACGCATAACGCATAACGCATAACGCATAAAGCATAACGCATAACGCATAACGGATAAAGCATAATGCATAACGCATAACGCATAACGCATTATGCATAACTTATAACTCATAACTCATAACGAATAACGCATAACGCAAAATGCATAACGCATGTCGGATCACGCATAACGCATAACGCATAACGCATAACGCATAACGCATAACGCATAACGCATAACGCATAACGCATAACGCATAAAGCATAACGCATAACGCATAACGCATAACGCATAACGCATAAAGCATAACGCATAACGCATAACGCATAACGCATAACGCATAACGCATAACGCATAACGCATAACGCATAACGCATAACGCATAACGCATAACGCATAACGCATAACGCATAACGCATAACGCATAACGCATAACGCATAACGCATACCGTATAACGCATAACGCATAACGCATAACGCATAACGCATAACGCATAACGCATAACGCATAACGCATAACGCATAACGCATAACGCATAACGCATAACGCATAACGCATAACGGATAAAGCATAATGCATAACGCATAACGCATAACGCATAACGCATATCTTATAACTCATTACTCATAACGAATAACGCATAACGCATAACGCATAACGCATAACGCATAACGCATAACGCATAACGCATAACGCATAACGCATAACGCATAACGCATAACGCATAACGCATAACGCATAACGCATAACGCATAACGCATAACGCATAACGCATAACGCATAACGCATAACGCATAACGCATAACGGATCACGCATAACGCATAACGCATAACGCATAACGCATAACTTATAACTCATTACTCATAACGAATAACGCATAACGCATAAGGCATAACGCATAACGCATAACGCATAACGCATAACGCATAACGCATAACGCATAACGCATAACGCATAACGCATAACGCATAACGCATAACGCATAACGCATAACGCATAAAGCATAACGCATAACGCATAACGCATTACGCATAACTTATAACTCATAACTCATAAGGAGTAACGCATAACGCATAAAGCATAAAGCATAACGCATAACGCATAACGCATAACGCATAACGCATAACGCATAACGCATAATGCATAATGCATAACGCATAACGCATAACTTATAACGCATTACTCATAACGAATAACGCATAACGCATAACGCATATCGCATAACGCATAACGCATAACGCATAATGCATAACGCATAAAGCATAACGCATAACGCATAACGCATAACGCATAACGCAAACGTATAACGCACAACGCATAACGCATAACGCATAACGCAAAACGCATAACGCATAACGCATAACGCATAACCCATAACGCATAACGCATAACGCATAACGCATAACGCATAACGCATAACGCATAAAGCATAACGCATAACGCATAACTTATAACTCATTACTCATAACGAATAACGCATAACGCATAACGCATAACGGATAACGCATAACGCATAACGTATAACTCATAACGCATAACGCATAACGCATAACGCATAACGCCTAACGCATAACGCATAACGCATAACCCCTAACGCATAACGCATAACGCATAACGCATAACGCATAACGCATAACGCATAACGCATAACGCATAACGCATAACGCATGACGCATAACGCATAACGCATAACGCATAACGCATAACGCATAACGCATAACGCATAACGCATAAAGCATAACGCATAACGCATGACGGATAAAGCATAATGCATAACGCATAACGCGTAACGCATAACGCATAACGCATAACGCATAACGCATAACGCATAACGCATAACGCATAACGCATAACGCATAACGCATAACGCATAACGCATAACGCATGACGCATAACGCATAACGCATAACGCATAACGCATAACGCATAACGCAAACGTATAACGCACAACGCATAACGCATAACTCATAACTCATAACGAATAACGCATAACGCAAAATGGATAACGCATGTCGGATCACGCATAACGCATAACGCATAACGCATAACGCATAACGCATAACGGATCACGCATAACGCATAACGCATAACGCATAACGGATCACGCATAACGAATAACGCATAACGCATAACGCATAACGCATAACGCATAACGCATAACGCATAACGCATAACGCATAACGCATAACGCATAACGCATAACGCATAACGCATAAACCATAACGCATAACGCATAACGCATTACGCATAACGTATAACTCATAAATCATAAGGAGTAACGCATAACGCATAAAGCATAACGCATAACGCATAACGCTAACGCATAACGCATAACGCATAACGCATAACGCATAATGCATAAAGCATAACGCATAACGCATAACTTATAACGCATTACTCATAACGAAGAACGCATAACGCATAACGCATATCGCATAACGCATAACGCATAATGCATAACGCATAAAGCATAACGCATAACGCATAACGCATAACGCATAACGCATAACGCATAACGCATAACGCATAACGCATAACGAATACCGCAAAACGTATATCGCCTAACACATAACGGATCACGCATAACGCATAACGCATAACGTATAACGCATAACGCATAACGCATAACGCATAACGCATAACGCATAACGCATAATGCACAACGCATTACGAATACAGCAAAACGCATAACGCTTAACGCATAACGGATCACGCATAACGCATAACGCATAATGCATAACGCATAACGCATAACGCATAACGCATAACGCATAACGCATAACGCATAACGCATAACGCATAACGCATAACGCATAACGCATAACGCATAACGCATAACGCATAACGCATAACGCATAACGCATAACGCATAACGCATAACGCATAACGCATAACGCATAACGCATAACGCATAACGCATAACGCATAACGGATCACGCATAACGCATAACGCATAACGCATAACGCATAACGCATAACTTATAACTCATTACTCATAACGAACAACGCATAACGCATAAGGCATAACGCATAACGCATAACGCATAACGCATAACGCATAACGCATAACGCATAACGCATAACGCATAACGCATAACGCATAACGCATAACGCATAACGCATAAAGCATAACGCATAACGCATAACGCATTACGCATAACTTATAACTCATAACTCATAAGGAGTAACGCATAACGCATAAAGCATAACGCATAACGCATAACGCATAACGCATAACGCATAACGCATAACGCATAATGCATAAAGCATAACGCATAACGCATAACTTATAACGCATTACTCATAACTAATAACGCATAACGCATAACGCATATCGCATAACGCATAACGCATTACGCATAATGCATAACGCATAAAGCATAACGCATAACGCATAACGCATAACGCAAACGTATAACGCACAACGCATAACGCATAACGCATAACGCAAAACGCATAACGCATAACGCATAACGCATAACCCATAACGCATAACGCATAACGCATAACGCATAACGCATAACGCATAACGCATAAAGCATAACGCATAACGCATAACTTATAACTCATTACTCATAACGAATAACGCATAACGCATAACGCATAACGGATAACGCATAACGCATAACGTATAACTCATAACGCATAACGCATAACGCATAACGCATAACGCATAACGCCTAACGCATAACGCATAACGCATAACCCCTAACGCATAACGCATAACGCATAACGCATAACGCATAACGCATAACGCATAACGCATAACGCATAACGCATAACGCATAACGCATAACGCATAACGCATAACGCATAACGCATAACGCATGACGCATAACGCATAACGCATAACGCATAACGCATAACGCATAACGCATAACGCATAACGCATAAAGCATAACGCATAACGCATGACGGATAAAGCATAATGCATAACGCATAACGCGTAACGCATAACGCATAACGCATAACGCATAACGCATAACGCATAACGCATAACGCATAACGCATAACGCATAACGCATAACGCATAACGCATAACGCATGACGCATAACGCATAACGCATAACGCATAACGCATAACGCATAACGCAAACGTATAACGCACAACGCATAACGCATAACTCATAACTCATAACGAATAACGCATAACGCAAAATGGATAACGCATGTCGGATCACGCATAACGCATAACGCATAACGCATAACCCATAACGCATAACGGATCACGCATAACGCATAACGCATAACGCATAACGGATCACGCATAACGCATAACGCATAACGCATAACGCATAACGCATAACGCATAAACCATAACGCATAACGCATAACGCATTACGCATAACGTATAACTCATAAATCATAAGGAGTAACGCATAACGCATAAAGCATAACGCATAACGCATAACGCTAACGCATAACGCATAACGCATAACGCATAACGCATAATGCATAAAGCATAACGCATAACGCATAACTTATAACGCATTACTCATAACGAAGAACGCATAACGCATAACGCATATCGCATAACGCATAACGCATAATGCATAACGCATAAAGCATAACGCATAACGCATAACGCATAACGCATAACGCATAACGCATAACGCATAACGCATAACGCATAACGAATACCGCAAAACGTATATCGCCTAACACATAACGGATCACGCATAACGCATAACGCATAACGTATAACGCATAACGCATAACGCATAACGCATAACGCATAACGCATAACGCATAATGCACAACGCATTACGAATACAGCAAAACGCATAACGCTTAACGCATAACGGATCACGCATAACGCATAACGCATAATGCATAACGCATAACGCATAACGCATAATGCATAACGCATAAAGCGTAACGCATAACGCATAACGCATAAAGCATAACACATAACGCATAACGCATAATGCACAACGCATAACGAATAAAGCAAAACGCATAACGCTTAACGCATAACGCATTACGCATAACGCATAATGCATAACGCATAGCGCATAACGCATAACGCATAACGCACAACGCATAACGCATAACGCATAACGCATAACGCATAACGCATAACGCATAACGTATAACGTATAACGCATACCGCATTACGCATAACTTATAACTCATAACTCATAAGGAGTAACGCATAACGCATAAAGCATAACGCATAACGCATAACGCATAACGCATAAAGCATAACGCATAACGCATAACTTATAACTCATTACTCATAACGAATAACGCATAACGCATAACTTATAACTCATTACTCATAACGCATAACGTATAACGCATAAAGCATAACGCATAACGCATAACGGATAAAGAATAATGCATAACGCATAACGCATAACGCATAACGCATAACGCATAACGCATAACGCATAACGCATAAAGCATAACGCATAACGCATAACGCATAACGCATAACGCATAACGCATACCGTATAACGCATAACGCATAACGCATAACGCATAACGCATAACGCATAACGCATAAAGCATAACGCATAACGCATAACGCATAACGCATAACGCATAACGCATACCGTATAACGCATAACGCATAACGCATAACGCATAACGCATAACGCATAACGCATAACGCATAACGCATAACGCATAACGCATAACGCATAACGCATAACGCATAACGCATAACGCATAACGCATAAAGCATAACGCATAACGCATAACGCATAACGCATAACGCATAACGCATACCGTATAACGCATATCGCATAACGCATAACGCATAACGCATAACGCATAACGCATAACACATAACGCATAACGCATAACGCATAACGCATAACGCATAACGCATAACGAATAACGCATAAAGCATAACGCATAACGCATAACGCATAAAGCATAACGCATAACGCATAACGCATAACGCATTACGCATAACGCATAACTTATAACTCGTTACTCATAACGCATAACGCATATCGCATAACGCATAACGCATAACGCATAACGCATAAAGCATAACGCATAACGCATAACGGATAAAGCATAATGCATAACGCATAACGCATAACGCATTACGCATAACTTATAACTCATAACTCATAACGAATAACGCATAACGCAAAATGCATAACGCATGTCGGATCACGCATAACGCATAACGCATAAAGCATAAATCATAACGCATAACGCATAACGTTAACGCATAACCCATAACGCATAAGGCTTGATGCATGACGCATATCGCATATCGCATAAGGCTTGATGCATGACGCATATCGCATAACGCATAAGGCATAACGCATAATACATAACGTATAACGCATTATGCATAACGCATAACTTATAATGCATAACTCATAAGGCATTACGCATTACGCATAACTTATAACTCATAACTCATAACGAATAACGCATAACGCAAAATGAATAACGCATAAAGCATAACGCATAACCCATAACCCATAACGCATAACGCATAACGCATAATGCACAACGCTTAAAGAATACCGCAAATCGCATAACGCCTAACGCATAACGGATCCCGCATGACGCATAAAGCATAACGCATAACGCATAACGCATAACGCATAACGCATAACTCATATCGCATAACGCATAAATCATAACCCATAACGCACAACGCATAACGCATAATGCACAACGCATAACGAATACCGCAAAACGCATAACGCATAACGCATAACGCACACCGCTTAACTCATAACGCATAACGCATAAAGCATAACGCATTACGCATAACTTATAACTCATAACTCATAAGGAGTAACGCATAACGCATAAAGCATAACGCATAACGCATAACGCATAACGCATAACGCATAACGCATAACGCATAACGCATAACGCATAACGCATAACGCATAACGCATAACGCATAACGCATAACGCATAACGCATAACGCATAACGCATAACGCATAACGCATAACGCATAACGCATAACGCATAACGGATCACGCATAACGGATAACGCATAACGCATAACGCATAACGCATAACGCATAAAGCATAACGCATAACGCATAACGCATAACGCATAACGCATAACGCATAACGCATAACGCATAATGCATAAAGCATAACGCATAACGCATAACTTAGAACGCATTACTCATAACGAATAACGCATAACGCATAACGCATATCGCATAACGCATAACGCATAACGCATAATGCATAACGCATAAAGCATAACGCATAACGCATAACGCATAACGCATAACGCATAACGCATAACGCATAAGGCTTGATGCATGACGCATATCGCATATCGCATAACGCATAACGCATAACGCATAACGCATAACGCATAACGCATAACGCATAACGCATAACGCATAACGCATAACGCATAACGCATAACGTATAACGTATAACGCATACCGCATTACGCATAACTTATAACTCATAACTCATAAGGAGTAACGCATAACGCATAACTTATAACTCATTACTCATAACGCATAACGTATAACGCATAAAGCATAACGCATAACGCATAACGGATAAAGAATAATGCATAACGCATAACGCATAACGCATTACGCATAACTTATAACTCATAACTCATAAGGAGTAACGCATAACGCATAAAGCATAACGCATAACGCATAACGCATAACGCATAAAGCATAACGCATAACGCATAACGCATAACGCATAACGCATAACGCATAACGCATAAAGCATAACGCATAACGCATAACGCATAACGCATAACGCATACCGTATAACGCATAACGCATAACGCATAACGCATAACGCATAAAGCATAACGCATAACGCATAACGCATAACGCATAACGCATAACGCATAACGCATAACGCATAACGCATAACGCACAACGCATAACGCATAACGCATAACGCATAACGCATAACGCATAACGCATAACGTATAACGTATAACGCATACCGCATTACGCATAACTTATAACTCATAACTCATAAGGAGTAACGCATAACGCATAAAGCATAACGCATAACGCATAACGCATAAAGCATAACGCATAACGCATAACGCATAACGCATAACGCATAACGCATAACGCATAAAGCATAACGCATAACGCATAACGCATAACGCATAACGCATAACGCATACCGTATAACGCATAACGCATAACGCATAACGCATAACGCATAACGCATAACGCATAAAGCATAACGCATAACGCATAACGCATAACGCATAACGCATAACGCATACCGTATAACGCATAACGCATAACGCATAACGCATAACGCATAACGCATAACGCATAACGCATAACGCATAACGCATAACGCATAACGCATAACGCATAACGCATAACGCATAACGCATAACGCATAACGCATAACGCATAAAGCATAACGCATAACGCATAACGCATAACGCATAACGCATAACGCATACCGTATAACGCATATCGCATAACGCATAACGCATAACGCATAACGCATAACGCATAACACATAACGCATAACGCATAACGCATAACGCATAACGCATAACGCATAACGAATAACGCATAAAGCATAACGCATAACGCATAACGCATAAAGCATAACGCATAACGCATAACGCATAACGCATTACGCATAACGCATAACTTATAACTCGTTACTCATAACGCATAACGCATATCGCATAACGCATAACGCATAACGCATAACGCATAAAGCATAACGCATAACGCATAACGGATAAAGCATAATGCATAACGCATAACGCATAACGCATTACGCATAACTTATAACTCATAACTCATAACGAATAACGCATAACGCAAAATGCATAACGCATGTCGGATCACGCATAACGCATAACGCATAAAGCATAAATCATAACGCATAACGCATAACGTTAACGCATAACCCATAACGCATAAGGCTTGATGCATGACGCATATCGCATAACGCATAAGGCATAACGCATAATACATAACGTATAACGCATTATGCATAACGCATAACTTATAATGCATAACTCATAAGGCATTACGCATTACGCATAACTTATAACTCATAACTCATAACGAATAACGCATAACGCAAAATGAATAACGCATAAAGCATAACGCATAACCCATAACCCATAACGCATAACGCATAACGCATAATGCACAACGCTTAAAGAATACCGCAAATCGCATAACGCCTAACGCATAACGGATCCCGCATGACGCATAAAGCATAACGCATAACGCATAACGCATAACGCATAACGCATAACTCATATCGCATAACGCATAAATCATAACCCATAACGCACAACGCATAACGCATAATGCACAACGCATAACGAATACCGCAAAACGCATAACGCATAACGCATAACGCACACCGCTTAACTCATAACGCATAACGCATAAAGCATAACGCATAACGCATAACGCATAACGCATAACGCATAACGCATAACGCATAACGCATAACGCATAACGCATAACGCATAACGCATAACGCATAACGCATAACGCATAACGCATAACGCATAACGCATAACGCATAACGCATAACGGATCACGCATAACGGATAACGCATAACGCATAACGCATAACGCATAACGCATAAAGCATAACGCATAACGCATAACGCATAACGCATAACGCATAACGCATAACGCATAACGCATAACGCATAATGCATAAAGCATAACGCATAACGCATAACTTAGAACGCATCACTCATAACGAATAACGCATAACGCATAACGCATATCGCATAACGCATAACGCATAACGCATAATGCATAACGCATAAAGCATAACGCATAACGCATAACGCATAACGCATAACGCATAACGCATAACGCATAACTCATAACGCATGACGCATAACGCATAACGCATAACGCATAACGCATAACGCATAACGAAAACGTATAACGCACAACGCATAACGCATAACGCATAACGCAAAACGCATAACGCATAACGCATAACGCATAACGCATAACGCATAACGCATAACGCATAACGCATAACGCATAACGCATAACGCATAAAGCATAACGCATAACGCATAACTTATAACTCATTACTCATAACGAATAACGCATAACGCATAACGCATAACGGATAACGCATAACGCATAACGCATAACGAATAACGCATAAAGCATAACGCATAACGCATAACGCATAAAGCATAACGCATAACGCATAACGCATAACGCATTACGCATAACGCATAACTTATAACTCATTACTCATAACGCATAACGCATATCGCATAACGCATAACGCATAACGCATAACGCATAAAGCATAACGCATAACGCATAACGCATAAAGCATAACGCATAACGCATAACGGATAAAGCATAATGCATAACGCATAACGCATAACGCATTACGCATAACTTATAACTCATAACTCATAACGAATAACGCATAACGCAAAATGCATAACGCATGTCGGATCACGCATAACGCATAACGCATAAAGCATAAATCATAACGCATAACGCATAACGTTAACGCATAACCCATAACGCATAAGGCTTGATGCATGACGCATATCGCATATCGCATAAGGCTTGATGCATGACGCATATCGCATAACGCATAAGGCATAACGCATAATACATAACGTATAACGCATTATGCATAACGCATAACGCATAATGCATAACTCATAAGGCATTACGCATTACGCATAACTTATAACTCATAACTCATAACGAATAACGCATAACGCAAAATGAATAACGCATAAAGCATAACGCATAACCCATAACCCATAACGCATAACGCATAACGCATAATGCACAACGCTTAACGAATACCACCAAACCGCATAACGCCTAACGCATAACGGATCACGCATGACGCATAAAGCATAACGCATAACGCATAACGCTTAACGCATAACGCATAACGCATAACTCATATCGCATAACGCATAAATCATAACCCATAACGCACAACGCATAACGCATAATGCACAAAGCATAACGAATACCGCAAAACGCATAACGCATAACGCATACCGCTTAACTCATAACGCATAACGCATAAAGCATAACGCATTACGCATAACTTATAACTCATAACTCATAAGGAGTAACGCATAACGCATAAAGCATAGCGCATAACGCATAACGCATAACGCATAACGCATAACGCATAACGCATAACGCATAACGCATAACGCATAACGCATAACGCATAACGCATAACGCATAACGCATAACGCATAACGCATAACGGATCACGCATAACGGATAACGCATAACGCATAACGCATAACGCATAACGCATAACTTATAACTCATTACTCATAACGAATAACGCATAACGCATAAGGCATAACGCATAACGCATAACGCATAACGCATAACGCATAACGCATAACGCATAACGCATAACGCATAACGCATAACGCATAACGCATAACGCATAAAGCATAACGCATAACGCATAACGCATTACGCATAACTTATAACTCATAACTCATAAGGAGTAACGCATAACGCATAAAGCATAACGCATAACGCATAACGCATAACGCATAACGCATAACGCATAACGCATAATGCATAAAGCATAACGCATAACGCATAACTTATAACGCATAACTCATAACGCATGACGCATAACGCATAACGCATAACGCATAACGCATAACGCAAACGTATAACGCACAACGCATAACGCATAACGCATAACGCAAAACGCATAACGCATAACCCCTAACGCATAACGCATAACGCATAACGCATAACGCATAACGTGTAACTAATAACGCATAACGCATAAAGCATAACGCATAACGCATAACGCATATCGCATAACGCATAACGCATAACGTATAACGCATAACGCATAATGCATAACGCATAAAGCGTAACGCATAACGCATAACGCTTAAAGCATAACACATAACGCATAACGCATAATGCACAACGCATAACGAATAAAGCAAAACGCATAACGCTTAACGCATAACGCATAACGCATAACGCATAATGCATAACGCATAACGCATAACGCATAACGTATAACGTATAACGCATACCGCATTACGCATAACTTATAACTCATAACTCATAAGGAGTAACGCATAACGCATAAAGCATAACGCATAACGCATAACGCATAAAGCATAACGCATAACGCATAACTTATAACTCATTACTCATAACGAATAACGCATAACGCATAACTTATAACTCATTACTCATAACGCATAACGCATAACGCATAAAGCATAACGCATAACGCATAACTCATTACTCATAACGCATAACGCATAACGCATAACACATAACGCATACCGCATAACGCATAACTCATTACTCATAACGCATAACGCATAACGCATAACGCATAACGCATAACGCATAACGCATAACGCATAAAGCATAACGCATAACGCATAACGCATAACGCATAAAGCATAACGCATAACGCATAACGGATAAAGCATAATGCATAACGCATAACGCATAACGCATTATGCATAACTTATAACTTATTACTCATAACGAATAACGCATAACGCAAAATGCATAACGCATGTCGGATCACGCATAACGCATAACGCATAACGCATAACGCATAACGCATAACGCAAAATGCATAACGCATGTCGGATCACGCATAACGCATAACGCATAACGCATAACGCATAACGCATAACGCATAACGCATAACGCATAACGCATAACGCATAATGCATAAAGCATAACGCATAACGCATAACGCATAACGCATAACGCATAACTCATTACTCATAACGCATAACGCATAACGCATAACGCATAACGCATAACGCATAACGCATAACGCATAACGCAAAATGCATAACGCATGTCGGATCACGCATAACGCATAACGCATAACGCATAACGCATAACGCATAACGCATAACGCATAACGCATAACGCATAACGCATAACGCATAACGCATAACGAATAACGCATAACGCATAACGCATAACGCATAACGCATAAAGCATAACGCATTACGCATAACTTATAACTCATAACTCATAAGGAGTAACGCATAACGCATAAAGCATAACGCATAACGAATAACGCATAACGCATAACGCATAACGCATAACGCATAACGCATAACGCATAACGCATAAAGCATAACGCATTACGCATAACATATAACTCATAACTCATAAGGAGTAACGCATAACGCATAAAGCATAACGCATAACGCATAACGCATTACGCATAACTTATAACTCATAACTCATAAGGAGTAACGCATAACGCATAAAGCATAACGCATAACGCATAACGAATACCGCAAAACGTATATCGCCTAACACATAACGGATCACGCATAACGCATAACGCATAACGTATACCGCATAACGCATAACGCATAACGCATAACGCATAACGCATAACGCATAACGCATAACGCATAACGCATAACGCATAACGCATAACGCATAACGCATAACGCATAACGCATAACGCATAACGCATAACGCATAACGCATAACGCATAACGCATAACGGATCACGCATAACGGATAACGCATAACGCATAACGCATAACGCATAACGCATAACTTATAACTCATTACTCATAACGAATAACGCATAACGCATAAGGCATAACGCATAACGCATAACGCATAACGCATAACGCATAACGCATAACGCATAACGCATAACGCATAACGCATAACGCATAACGCATAAAGCATAACGCATAACGCATAACGCATTACGCATAACTTATAACTCACAACTCATAAGGAGTAACGCATAACGCATAAAGCATAACGCATAACGCATAACGCATAACGCATAACGCATAACGCATAACGCATAATGCATAAAGCATAACGCATAACGCATAACTTATAACGCATAACTCATAACGCATGACGCATAACGCATAACGCATAACGCATAACGCATAACGCATATCGCATAACGCATAACGCATAACGTATAACGCATAACGCATAATGCATAACGCATAAAGCGTAACGCATAACGCATAACGCTTAAAGCATAACACATAACGCATAACGCATAATGCACAACGCATAACGAATAAAGCAAAACGCATAACGCTTAACGCATAACGCATAACGCATAACGCATAATGCATAACGCATAGCGCATAACGCATAACGCATAACGCACAACGCATAACGCATAACGCATAACGCATAACGCATAACGCATAACGCATAACGTATAACGTATAACGCATACCGCATTACGCATAACTTATAACTCATAACTCATAAGGAGTAACGCATAACGCATAAAGCATAACGCATAACGCATAACGCATAGCGCATAACGCATAACGCATAACGCATAACGCATAATGCATAACGCATAGCGCATAACGCATAACGCATAACGCACAACGCATAACGCATAACGCATAACGCATAAAGCATAACGCATAACGCATAACTTATAACTCATTACTCATAACGAATAACGCATAACGCATAACTTATAACTCATTACTCATAACGCATAACGCATAACGCATAAAGCATAACGCATAACGCATAACTTATAACTCATTACTCATAACGAATAACGCATAACGCATAACGCATAACGCATAATGCATAACGCATAGCGCATAACGCATAACGCATAACGCATAACGCATAAAGCATAACGCATAACGCATAACTTATAACTCATTACTCATAACGAATAACGCATAACGCATAACGCATAACGCATAATGCATAACGCATAGCGCATAACGCATAACGCATAACGCATAACGCATAACGCATAATGCATAACGCATAGCGCATAACGCATAACGCATAATGCATAACGCATAAAGCGTAACGCATAAAGCATAACGCATAACGCATAACTTATAACTCATTACTCATAACGAATAACGCATAACGCATAACTTATAACTCATTACTCATAACGCATAACGCATAACGCATAAAGCATAACGCATAACGCATAACTTATAACTCATTACTCATAACGAATAACGCACAACGCATAACGCATAACGCATAACGCAAAACGCATAACGCATAACCCCTAACGCATAACGCATAACGCATAACGCATAACGCATAACGTGTAACTAATAACGCATAACGCATAAAGCATAACGCATAACGCATAACGCATATCGCATAACGCATAACGCATAACGTATAACGCATAACGCATAATGCATAACGCATAAAGCGTAACGCATAACGCATAACGCTTAAAGCATAACACATAACGCATAACGCATAATGCACAACGCATAACGAATAAAGCAAAACGCATAACGCTTAACGCATAACGCATAACGCATAACGCATAATGCATAACGCATAGCGCATAACGCATAACGCATAACGCACAACGCATAACGCATAACGCATAACGCATAACGCATAACGCATAACGCATAACGTATAACGTATAACGCATACCGCATTACGCATAACTTATAACTCATAACTCATAAGGAGTAACGCATAACGCATAAAGCATAACGCATAACGCATAACGCATAGCGCATAACGCATAACGCATAACGCATAACGCATAATGCATAACGCATAGCGCATAACGCATAACGCATAACGCACAACGCATAACGCATAACGCATAACGCATAAAGCATAACGCATAACGCATAACTTATAACTCATTACTCATAACGAATAACGCATAACGCATAACTTATAACTCATTACTCATAACGCATAACGCATAACGCATAAAGCATAACGCATAACGCATAACTTATAACTCATTACTCATAACGAATAACGCATAACGCATAACGCATAACGCATAATGCATAACGCATAGCGCATAACGCATAACGCATAACGCATAACGCATAAAGCATAACGCATAACGCATAACTTATAACTCATTACTCATAACGAATAACGCATAACGCATAACGCATAACGCATAATGCATAACGCATAGCGCATAACGCATAACGCATAACGCACAACGCATAACGCATAACGCATAACGCATAAAGCATAACGCATAACGCATAACTTATAACTCATTACTCATAACGAATAACGCATAACGCATAACTTATAACTCATTACTCATAACGCATAACGCATAACGCATAAAGCATAACGCATAACGCATAACTCATTACTCATAACGCATAACGCATAACGCATAACACATAACGCATACCGCATAACGCATAACTCATTACTCATAACGCATAACGCATAACGCATAACGCATAACGCATAACGCATAACGCATAACGCATAAAGCATAACGCATAACGCATAACGCATAACGCATAAAGCATAACGCATAACGGATAAAGCATAATGCATAACGCATAACGCATAACGCATTATGCATAACTTATAACTTATTACTCATAACGAATAACGCATAACGCAAAATGCATAACGCATGTCGGATCACGCATAACGCATAACGCATAACGCATAACGCATAACGCATAACGCATAACGCAAAATGCATAACGCATGTCGGATCACGCATAACGCATAACGCATAACGCATAACGCATAACGCATAACGCATAACGCATAACGCATAACGCATAACGCATAATGCATAAAGCATAACGCATAACGCATAACGCATAACGCATAACGCATAACTCATTACTCATAACGCATAACGCATAACGCATAACGCATAACGCATAACGCATAACGCATAACGCAAAATGCATAACGCATGTCGGATCACGCATAACGCATAACGCATAACGCATAACGCATAACGCATAACGCATAACGCATAACGCATAACGCATAACGCATAACGCATAACGCATAACGAATAACGCATAACGCATAACGCATAACGCATAAAGCATAACGCATTACGCATAACTTATAACTCATAACTCATAAGGAGTAACGCATAACGCATAAAGCATAACGCATAACGAATAACGCATAACGCATAACGCATAACGCATAACGCATAACGCATAACGCATAACGCATAACGCATAAAGCATAACGCATTACGCATAACATATAACTCATAACTCATAAGGAGTAACGCATAACGCATAAAGCATAACGCATAACGCATAACGCATTACGCATAACTTATAACTCATAACTCATAAGGAGTAACGCATAACGCATAAAGCATAACGCATAACGCATAACGAATACCGCAAAACGTATATCGCCTAACACATAACGGATCACGCATAACGCATAACGCATAACGTATACCGCATAACGCATAACGCATAACACATAACGCATAACGCATAACGCATAACGCATAACGCATAACGCATAACGCATAACGCATAACATATAACGCATAACGCATAACGCATAACGCATAACGCATAACGTATAACGTATAACGCATACCGCATTACGCATAGCGCATAACGCATAACGCATAACGCATAACGCATAACGCATAACGCATAACGCATAACGCATAACGCATAACGCATAACGCATAACGCATAACGCATAACGCATAACGTATAACGTATAACGCATACCGCATTACGCATAACTTATAACTCATAACTCATAAGGAGTAACGCATAACGCATAAAGCATAACGCATAACGCATAACGCATAAAGCATAACGCATAACGCATAACTTATAACTCATTACTCATAACGAATAACGCATAACGCATAACTTATAACTCATTACTCATAACGCATAACGCATAACGCATAACGCATAAAGCATAACGCATAACGCATGACGCATAAAGCATAAAGCATTAAGCATAACGCATAACGCATAACTTATAACTCATTACTCATAACGAATAACGCATAACGCATAACTTATAACTCATTACTCATAACGCATAACGCATAACGCATAAAGCATAACGCATAACGCATAACGGATAAAGAATAATGCATAACGCATAACGCATAACGCATAACGCATAACGCATTACGCATAACTTATAACTCATAACTCATAAGGAGTAACGCATAACGCATAAAGCATAACGCATAACGCATAACGCATAACGCATAAAGCATAACGCATAACGCATAACGCAGAACGCATAACGCATAACGCATAACGCATAACGCATAACGCATAACGCATAACGCATAACGCATAACGCATAACGCATAACGCATAACGCATACCGTATAACGCATAACGCATAACGCATAACGCATAACGCATAACGCATAACGCATAACGCATAACGCATAACGCATAACGCATAACGCATAACGCATAACGCATAATGCATAACGCATAAAGCATAACGCATAACGCATAACTTATAACTCATTACTCATAACGAATAACGCATAACGCATAAGGCATAACGCATAACGCATAACGCATAACGCATAACGCATAACGCATAACGCATAACGCATAACGCATAACGCATAACGCATAACGCATAACGCATAAAGCATAACGCATAACGAATAACGCATAACGCATAACGCATAACGCATAACGCATAAAGCATAACGCATAACGCATAACGTATAATGCATAACGCATAACGCATAACGCATAACTCATAAGGCATAACAAATTACGCATAACTTATAACTCATAACTCATAACGAATAACGCATAACGCAAAATGAATAACGCATAAAGCATAACGCATAACCCATAACCCATAAAGCATAACGCATATCGCATAATGCACAACGCTTAACGAATACCGCAAATCGCATAACGCCTAACGCATAACGGATCACGCATGACGCATGACGCATAAAGCATAACGCATAACACATAACGCATAACGCATAACTCATATCGCATAACGCATAACGGATAAAGCATAATGCATAACGCATAACGCATAACGCATTATGCATAACTTATAACTCATAACTCATAACGAATAACGCATAACGCAAAATGCATAACGCATGTCGGATCACGCATAACGCATAACGCATAACGCATAACGCATAACGCATAACGCATAACGCATAACGCATAACGCATAACGCATAAAGTATAACGCATAACGCATAACTTATAACTCATTACTCATAACGAATAACGCATAACGGATAAGGCATAACGCATAACGCATAACGCATAACGCATAACGCACAACGCATAACGCATAACGCATAACGCATAAAGCATAACGCATAACGAATAACGCATAACGCATAACGCATAACGCATAACGCATAACGCATAAAGCATAACGCATAACGCATAACGCATAACGCATAACGCATTACGCATAACTTATAACTCATAACTCATAACGAATAACGCATAACGCAAAATGCATAACGCATGTCGGATCACGCATAACGCATAACGCATAAAGCATAAATCATAACGCATAACGCATAACGTTAACGCATAACCCATAACGCATAAGGCTTGATGCATGACGCATATCGCATATCGCATAAGGCTTGATGCATGACGCATATCGCATAACGCATAAGGCATAACGCATAATACATAACGTATAACGCATTATGCATAACGCATAACGCATAATGCATAACTCATAAGGCATAACGCATTACGCATAACTTATAACTCATAACTCATAACGAATAACGCATAACGCAAAATGAATAACGCATAAAGCATAACGCATAACCCATAACCCATAACGCATAACGCATAACGCATAATGCACAACGCTTAACGAATACCGCAAATCGCATAACGCCTAACGCATAACGGATCACGCATGACGCATAAAGCATAACGCATAACGCATAACGCATAACTCATATCGCATAACGCATAAATCATAACCCATAACGCACAACGCATAACGCATAATGCACAACGCATAACGAATACCGCAAAACGCATAACGCATAACGCATACCGCTTAACTCATAACGCATAACGCATAAAGCATAACGCATTACGCATAACTTATAACTCATAACTCATAAGGAGTAACGCATAACGCATAAAGCATAACGCATAACGCATAACGCATAACGCATAACGCATAACGCATGACGCATAACGCATAACGCATAACGCATAACGCATAACGCATAACGCATAACGGATCACGCATAACGCATAACGCATAACGCATAACGCATAACGCATAACGCATAAAGCATAACGCATAACGCATAACGCATTACGCATAACTTATAACTCATAACTCGTAAGGAGTAACGCATAACGCATAAAGCATAACGCATAACGCATAACGCATAACGAATAACGCATAACGCATAACGCATAACGCATAACGCATAACGCAAAATGCATAACGCATGTCGGATCACGCATAACGCATAACGCATAACGCATAACGCATAACGCATAACGCATAACGGATCACGCATAACGCATAACGCATAACGCATAACGCATAACGCATAACGCATATCGCATAACGCATAACGCATAATGCATAACGCATAAAGCATAACGCATAACGCATAACGCATAACGCATAACGCATAACGCATAATGCATAACGCATAACGCATAACGCATAACGCATAACGCATGACGCATAACGCATAACGCATAACGCATAACGCAAACGTATAACGCACAACGCATAACGCATAACTCATAACTCATAACGAATAACGCATAACGCAAAATGCATAACGCATGTCGGATCAGGCATAACGCATAACGCATAACGCATAACGCATAACGCATAACGCATAACGGATCACGCATAACGCATAACGCATAACGCATAACGCATAACGCATAACGCATAACGCATAAAGCATAACGCATAACGCATAACTCATAACGCATTACGCATAACTTATAACTCATAACTCATAAGGAGTAACGCATAACGCATAAAGCATAACGCATAACGCATAACGCATAACGCATAACGCATAACGCATAACGTTAACGCATAACCCATAACGCATAAGGCTTGATGCATGACGCATATCGCATATCGCATAAGGCTTGATGCATGACGCATATCGCATATCGCATAAGGCTTGATGCATGACGCATATCGCATAACGCATAAGGCATTACGCATAATACATAACGTATAACGCATTATGCATAACGCATAACGCATAATGCATAACTCATAAGGCATAACAAATTACGCATAACTTATAACTCATAACTCATAACGAATAACGCATAACGCAAAATGAATAACGCATAAAGCATAACGCATAACCCATAACCCATAACGCATAACGCATAACGCATAATGCACAACGCTTAACGAATACCGCAAATCGCATAACGCCTAACGCATAACGGATCACGCATGACGCATAAAGCATAACGCATAACGCATAACGCATAACGCATAACGCATAACGCATAACGCATAACGGATCACGCATAACGCATAACGCATAACTCATAAGGAGTAACGCATAACGCATAAAGCATAACGCATAACGCATAACGCATAACGCATAACGCATAACGCATAACGCATAACGCATAACGCATAACGCATAACGCATAACGCATAACGCATAACGGATCACGCATAACGCATAACGCATAACGCATAACGCATAACGCATAACGCATAAAGCATAACGCATAACGCATAACGCATTACGCATAACTTATAACTCATACCTCGTAAGGAGTAACGCATAACGCATAAAGCATAACGCATAACGCATAACGCATAACGCATAACGCATAACGCAAAATGCATAACGCATGTCGGATCACGCATAACGCATAACGCATAACGCATTACGCATAACTTATAACTCATAACTCATAAGGAGTAACGCATAACGCATAAAGCATAACGCATAACGCATAACGCATAACGCATAACGCATAACGCATAACGCATAACGCATAACGCATAACGCATAACGCATAACGCATAAGGCATAACGCATAACGCATAACGCAAAATGCATAACGCATGTCGGATCACGCATAACGCATAACGCATAACGCATTACGCATAACTTATAACTCATAACTCATAAGGAGTAACGCATAACGCATAAAGCATAACGCATAACGCATAACGCATAACGCATAACGCATAACGCATAACGCATAACGCATAACGCATAACGCATAAGGCATAACGCATAACGCATAACGCATAAGGATCACGCATAACGCATAACGCATAACGCATAACGCATAACGCATAACGCATAACGCATAACGCATAACGCATAACGCATGACGCATAACGCATAACGCATAACGCATAACGCATAACGCAAACGTATAACGCACAACGCATAACGCATAACGCATAACGCATAACGCATAACGCATAACGCATAAGGCATAACGCATAACGCATAACGCAAAATGCATAACGCATGTCGGATCACGCATAACGCATAACGCATAACGCATTACGCATAACTTATAACTCATAACTCATAAGGAGTAACGCATAACGCATAAAGCATAACGCATAACGCATAACGCATAACGCATAACGCATAACGCATAACGCATAACGCATAACGCATAACGCATAACGCATAAGGCATAACGCATAACGCATAACGCATAAGGATCACGCATAACGCATAACGCATAACGCATAACGCATAACGCATAACGCATAACGCATAACGCATAACGCATAACGCATAACGCATAACGCATAACGCATAACGCATAACGCATAACGCAAACGTATAACGCACAACGCATAACGCATAACTCATAACTCATAACGAATAACGCAGAACGCAAAATGCATAACGCATGTCGGATCACGCATAACGCATAACGCATAACGCATAACGCATAACGCATAACGCATAACGGATAAAGAATAATGCATAACGCATAACGCATAACGCATTACGCATAACTTATAACTCATAACTCATAAGGAGTAACGCATAACGCATAAAGCATAACGCATAACGCATAACGCATAAAGCATAACGCATAACGCAAAACGCATAACGCATAACGCATAACGCATAACGCATAACGCATAACGCATAACACATACCGTATAACGCATAACGCATAACGCATAACGCATAACGCATAACGCATAACGCATAACGCATAACGCATAACGCATAACGCATAACGCATAACGCATAACGCATAAAGCATAACGCATAACGCATAACTTATAACTCATTACTCATAACGAATAAGGCATAACGCATAAGGCATAACGCATAACGCATAACGCATAACGCATAACGCATAACGCATAAAGCATAACGCATAACGCATAACGGTTAAAGCATAATGCATAACGCATAACGCATAACGCATTATGCATAACTTATAACTCATAACTCATAACGAATAACGCATAACGCAAAATGCATAACGCATGTCGGATCACGCATAACGCATAACGCATAACGCATAACGCATAACGCATAACGCATAACGCATAACGCATAACGCATAACGCATAACGCATAACGCATAATGCATAAAGCATAACGCATAACGCATAACTTATAACTCATTACTCATAACGAATAACGCATAACGCATAAGGCATAACGCATAACGCATAACGCATAACGCATAACGCATAACGCATAACGCATAACGCATAACGGATCACGTATTACTCATAACGCATAACGCATAACGGATCACGCATTTCTCATAACGCATAACGCATAACGCATAACGCATAACGCATAACGCATAACGCATAACGCATAACGCATAACGCATAACGCATAACGCATAACGCATAATGCATATCGCATAATGCATAACGCATAACGCATAACGCATAACGCATAACGCATAACGCATAACGCATAACGCATAACGCATAACGCTTAACGCATGACCCATAGCGCATAACGCATTACGCGTAACGCATAACGCATAACGCATAACGCATAACGCATAACGCATAACGCATAACGCATAACGCATAACGCATAACGCATAACGCATAACGCATAACGCATAAAGCATACCGCATAACGCATAACGCATAACGCATAACGCATAACGCATAACGGATCACGCATTACTCATAACGCATAACGCATAACGGATCACGCATTACTCATAACGCATAACGCATAACGCATAACGCATAACGCATAACGGATCTCGCATTTCTCATAACGCATAACGCATAACGCATAACGCATAACGCATAACGCATAACGCATAACGCATAACGCATAACGCATAACGCATAAAGCATACCGCATAACGCATAACGCATAATGCATAACGCATAACGCGTAACGGATCTCGCATTACTCATAACGCATAACGCATAACGCATGACGGATCACGCATTACTCATAACGCATAACGCATGACTCATAACGCACAACCCATAACGTATTACGCATAACGCAAATCGCATAACGCATAACGCATAACGCATAACGCATAACGCATAACGCATAACGCATAACGCATAACGCATAACGCATAACGCATAACGCATAACGCATAACGCATAACGCATAACGCATAACGCATAACGCATAACGCATAACGCATAACGCATAACGCATAACGCATAACGCATAGCGCATAACGCATAACGCATAACGCATAACGCATAACGCATAACGCATAACGCAAAACGCGTAACGCATAACGCATAACGCATAACGCATAACGCATAACGCATAACGCATAACGCATAAAGCATACCGCATAACGCATAACGCATAACGCATAACGCATAACGCATAACGGATCACGCATTACTCATAACGCATAACGCATAACGGATCACGCATTACTCATAACGCATAACGCATAACGCATAACGCATAACGCATAACGGATCTCGCATTTCCCATAACGCATAACGCATAACGCATAACGCATAACGCATAACGCATAACGCATAACGCATAACGCATAAAGCATACCGCATAACGCATAACGCATAATGCATAACGCATAACGCGTAACGGATCTCGCATTACTCATAACGCATAACGCATAACGCATGACGGATCACGCATTACTCATAACGCATAACGCATGACTCATAACGCACAACCCATAACGTATTACGCATAACGCAAATCGCATAACGCATAACGCATAACGCATAACTTATAACTCATTACTCATAACGAATAACGCATAACGCATAAGGCATAACGCATAACGCATAACGCATAACGCATAACGCATAACGCATAACGCATAACGCATAACGCATAACGCATAACGCATAACGCATAACGCATAAAGCATAACGCATAACGAATAACGCATAACGCATAACGCATAACGCATAACGTATAATGCATAACGCATAACGCACAACGCATAACACATAACGCATCACGCATAACGCATTACTCATAACGCATAACGCATAACGCATAACGCATAAAGCATAACGCATAACGCATAACGCATAACGCATAATGCATAACGCATAACGCATAACGGATCACGCATTACTCATAACGCATAACGCATAACGGATCACGCATTACTCATAACGCATAACGCATAACGCATAACGCATAACGCATAACGAATCTCGCATTTCTCATAACGCATAACGCATAACGCATAACGCATAACGCATAACGCATAACCCATAACGCATAACGCATAAAGCAAAACGCATAACGCATAACGCATGACTCATAACGCACAACCCATAACGCATAACGCATAACGCAAATCGCATAACGCATAACGCATAACGCATAACGCATAACGCATAACGCATAACGCATAACGCATAACGCATAACGCATAACGCATAACGCATAACGCATAATGCATAACGCATAACGCATAACGCATAAGAATAACGCATAACGCATAACGCATAACGCATAAAGCATAACGCATAACGCATAACGCATAACGCATAACGCATAACGCATAACGCATAACGCAAAACGCGTAACGCATAACGCATAACGCATTACACATAACGGATCACGCATTACTCATAACGCATAACGCATAACGCATAACCCATAACGCATAACGCATAAAGCAAAACGCATAACGCATAACGCATAACGCATAACGCATAACGGATCACGCATTACTCATAACGCATAACGCATAACGCATAACGCATATCGCATAACGCATAACGCATAACGCATAACGCATAACGCATAACGCTTAACGCATAACTCATAACGCATAACGCATAACGCATAACGGATCATGCATTACTCATAACGCATAACGCATAACGGATCACGCATTACTCATAACGCATAACGCATAACGGATCACGCATTTCTCATAACGCATAACGCATAACGGATCACGCATTACTCATAACGCATAACGCATAACGCATAACGTATCACGCGTTACTCATAACGCATAACGCATAACGCATAACGCATAACGCATAGCGCTAACGCATAACGCATAACGCATAACGCATAACGGATCACGTTTCATCATAACGCATAACGCATAACGGATCACGCATTTCTCATAACGCATAACGCATAACGCATAACGCATAACGCATAACGCATAACGCATAACGCATAACGCATAACGCATAACGCATAACGCATAACGCATAACGCATAACGCATAATGCATATCGCATAATGCATAACGCATAACGCATAACGCATAACGCATAACGCATAACGCATAACGCATAACGCATAACGCATAACGCATAACGCATAACGCTTAACGCATGACCCATAGCGCATAACGCATTACGCGTAACGCATAACGCATAACGCATAAAGCATTACGCATAACGGATCACGCATTACTCATAACCCATAACGCATAACGCATAACGCATAACGGATGACGCATTCCGCATAACGCATAACGGATGACGCATTCCGCATAACGCATAACGCAAAACGCATAACGCCTAACGCATTACGCATGACGGATCACGCATTACTCATAACGCATAACGGATGACGCATTCCGCATAACGCATAACGCATAACGCATAACGCTTAACGCATGACCCATAGCGCATAACGCATTACGCGTAACGCATAACGCATAACGCATAAAGCATTACGCATAACGGATCACGCATTACTCATAACCCATAACGCATAACGCATAACGCATAACGCATTACGCATATCGCATAACGCATAACGCATAACGCGTAACGGATCTCGCATTACTCATAACGCATAACGCATAACGCATGACGGATCACGCATTACTCATAACGCATAAGGGATGACGCATTCCGCATAACGCATAACGCATAACGCATAACGCATAACGCATAACGCATAACGCATAACGCATAACGCATAACGCATAACGCATAACGCATAACGCATAACGCATAACGCATAACGCATAACGCATAACGCATAACGCATAACGCATAACGCATAACGCATAACGCATAAAGCATACCGCATAACGCATAACGCATAACGCATAACGCATAACGCATAACGGATCACGCATTACTCATAACGCATAACGCATAACGGATCACGCATTACTCATAACGCATAACGCATAACGCATAACGCATAACGCATAACGGATCTCGCATTTCTCATAACGCATAACGCATAACGCATAACGCATAACGCATAACGCATAACGCATAACGCATAACGCATAAAGCATACCGCATAACGCATAACGCATAATGCATAACGCATAACGCGTAACGGATCTCGCATTACTCATAACGCATAACGCATAACGCATGACGGATCACGCATTACTCATAACGCATAACGCATGACTCATAACGCACAACCCATAACGTATTACGCATAACGCAAATCGCATAATGCATAACGCATAACGCATAACGCATAACGCATAACGCATAACGCATAACGCATAACGCATAACGCATAACGCATAACGCATAACGCATAACGCATAACGCATAACGCATAACGCATAACGCATAACGCATAACGCATAACGCATAACGCATAGCGCATAACGCATAACGCATAACGCATAACGCATAACGCATAACGCATAACGCATAACGCATAACGGATCACGCATTACTCATAACGCATAACGCATAACGCATAACGTATCACGCGTTACTCATAACGCATAAGGCATAACGCATAACGCATAACGCATAGCGCTAACGCATAACGCATAACGCATAACGCATAACGGATCACGTATTACTCATAACGCATAACGCATAACGGATCACGCATTTCTCATAACGCATAACGCATAACGCATAACGCATAACGCATAACGCATAACGCATAACGCATAACGCATAACGCATAACGCATAACGCATAATGCATATCGCATAATGCATAACGCATAACGCATAACGCACAACGCATAACGCATAACGCATAACGCATAACGCATAACGCATTACGCATAACGCATAACGCATAACGCATAACGCATAACGCATAACGGATCACGCATTACTCATAACGCATAACGCATAACGGATCACGCATTACTCATAACGCATAACGCATAACGCATAACGCATAACGCATAACGCATAACGCATAACGCATAACGCATAACGCATAACGCATAAAGCATACCGCATAACGCATAACGCATAATGCATAACGCATAACGCGTAACGGATCTCGCATTACTCATAACGCATAACGCATAACGCATGACGGATCACGCATTACTCATAACGCATAACGCATGACTCATAACGCACAACCCATAACGTATTACGCATAACGCAAATCGCATAACGCATAACGCATAACGCATAACGCATAACGCATAACGCATAACGCATAACGCATAACGCATAACGCATAACGCATAACGCATAACGCATAACGCATAACGCATAACGCATAACGCATAACGCATAACGCATAACGCATAACGCATAACGCATAACGCATAACGCATAACGCATAACGCATAACGCATAGCGCATAACGCATAACGCATAACGGATCACGCATTACTCATAACGCATAACGCATAACGGATCACGCATTACTCATAACGCATAACGCATAACGCATAACGCATAACGCATAACGGATCTCGCATTTCTCATAACGCATAACGCATAACGCATAACGCATAACGCATAACGCATAACGCATAACGGATCTCGCATTTCTCATAACGCATAACGCATAACGCATAACGCATAACGCATAACGCATAACGCATAACGCATAACGCATAAAGCATACCGCATAACGCATAACGCATAATGCATAACGCATAACGCGTAACGGATCTCGCATTACTCATAACGCATAACGCATAACGCATGACGGATCACGCATTACTCATAACGCATAACGCATGACTCATAACGCACAACCCATAACGTATTACGCATAACGCAAATCGCATAACGCATAACGCATAACGCATAACGCATAACGCATAACGCATAACGCATAACGCATAACGCATAACGCATAACGCATAACGCATAACGCATAACGCATAACGCATAACGCATAACGCATAACGCATAACGCATAACGCATAACGCATAGCGCATAACGCATAACGCATAACGCATAACGCATAACGCATAACGCATAACGCATAACGCATAACGCATAACGCAAAACGCGTAACGCATAACGCATAACGCATTACACATAACGGATCACGCATTACTCATAACGCATAACGCATAACGCATAACCCATAACGCATAACGCATAAAGCAAAACGCATAACGCATAACGCATAACGCATAACGCATAACGCATAACGGATCACGCATTACTCATAACGCATAACGCATAACGCATAACGCATATCGCATAACGCATAACGCATAACGCATAACGCATAACGCATAACGCATAACGCATAACTCATAACGCATAACGCATAACTCATAACGCATAACGCATAACGCATAACGCATAACGGATCACGCATTACTCATAACGCATAACGCATAACGGATCACGCATTTCTCATAACGCATAACGCATAACGGATCACGCATTACTCATAACGCATAACGCATAACGCATAACGGATCACGCATTACTCATAACGCATAACGCATAACGCATAACGTATCACGCGTTACTCATAACGCATAACGCATAACGCATAACGCATAACGCATAGCGCTAACGCATAACGCATAACGCATAACGCATAACGGATCACGCATTACTCATAACGCATAACGCATAACGCATAACGTATCACGCGTTACTCATAACGCATAAGGCATAACGCATAACGCATAACGCATAGCGCTAACGCATAACGCATAACGCATAACGCATAACGGATCACGTATTACTCATAACGCATAACGCATAACGGATCACGCATTTCTCATAACGCATAACGCATAACGCATAACGCATAACGCATAACGCATAACGCATAACGCATAACGCATAACGCATAACGCATAACGCATAACGCATAACGCATAACGCATAATGCATATCGCATAATGCATAACGCATAACGCATAACGCACAACGCATAACGCATAACGCATAACGCATAACGCATAACGCATTACGCATAACGCATAACGCATAACGCATAACGCATAACGCATAACGGATCTCGCATTTCCAATAACGCATAACGCATAACGCATAACGCATAACGCATAACGCATAACGCATAACGCATAACGCATAACGCATAAAGCATACCGCATAACGCATAACGCATAATGCATAACGCATAACGCGTAACGGATCTCGCATTACTCATAACGCATAACGCATAACGCATGACGGATCACGCATTACTCAAAACGCATAACGCATGACTCATAACGCACAACCCATAACGTATTACGCATAACGCAAATCGCATAACGCATAACGCATAACGAATAACGCATAACGCATAACGCATAACGCATAACGCATAACGCATAACGCATAACGCATAACGCATAACGCATAACGCATAACGCATAACGCATAACGCATAACGCATAACGCATAACGCATAACGCATAACGCATAACGCATAACGCATAACGCATAACGCATAGCGCATAACGCATAACGCATAACGCATAACGCATAACGCATAACGCATAACGCATAACGCAAAACGCGTAACGCATAACGCATAACGCATTACACATAACGGATCACGCATTACTCATAACGCATAACGCATAACCCATAACGCATAACGCATAAAGCAAAACGCATAACGCATAACGCATAACGCATAACGCATAACGGATCACGCATTACTCATAACGCATAACGCATAACGCATAACGCATATCGCATAACGCATAACGCATAACGCATAACGCATAACGCATAACGCATAACGCATAACGCATAACGCATAACGCATAACTCATAACGCATAGCGCATAACTCATAACGCATAACGCATAACGCATAACGCATAACGGATCACGCATTACTCATAACGCATAACGCATAACGGATCACGCATTTCTCATAACGCATAACGCATAACGGATCACGCATTACTCATAACGCATAACGCATAACGCATAACGGATCACGCATTACTCATAACGCATAACGCATAACGCATAACGTATCACGCGTTACTCATAACGCATAACGCATAACGCATAACGCATAACGCATAACGCATAGCGCTAACGCATAACGCATAACGCATAACGCATAACGGATCACGCATTACTCATAACGCATAACGCATAACGCATAACGTATCACGCATAACGCATTACACATAACGGATCACGCATTACTCATAACGCATAACGCATAACGCATAACCCATAACGCATAACGCATAAAGCAAAACGCATAACGCATAACGCATAACGCATAACGCATAACGGATCACGCATTACTCATAACGCATAACGCATAACGCATAACGCATATCGCATAACGCATAACGCATAACGCATAACGGATCACGCATTACTCATAACGCATAACGCATAACGCATAACGCATATCGCATAACGCATAACGCATAACGCATAACGCATAACGCATAACGCATAACGCATAACGCATAACGCATAACTCATAACGCATAGCGCATAACTCATAACGCATAACGCATAACGCATAACGCATAACGGATCACGCATTACTCATAACGCATAACGCATAACGGATCACGCATTTCTCATAACGCATAACGCATAACGGATCACGCATTACTCATAACGCATAACGCATAACGCATAACGGATCACGCATTACTCATAACGCATAACGCATAACGCATAACGTATCACGCATAACGCATTACACATAACGGATCACGCATTACTCATAACGCATAACGCATAACGCATAACCCATAACGCATAACGCATAAAGCAAAGCGCATAACGCATAACGCATAACGCATAACGTATCACGCGTTACTCATAACGCATAAGGCATAACACATAACGCATAACGCATAGCGCTAACGCATAACGCATAACGCATAACGCATAACGGGTCACGTATTACTCATAACGCATAACGCATAACGGATCACGCATTTCTCATAACGCATAACGCATAACGCATAACGCATAACGCATAACGCATAACGCATAACGCATAACGCATAACGCATAACGCATAACGCATAACGCATAACGCATAACGCATAACGCATAACGCATAACGCATAATGCATATCGCATAATGCATAACGCATAACGCATAACGCACAACGCATAACGCATAACGCATAACGCATAACGCATAACGCATTACGCATAACGCATAACGCATAACGCATAACGCATAACGCATAACGGATCTCGCATTTCCAATAACGCATAACGCATAACGCATAACGCATAACGCATAACGCATAACGCATAACGCATAACGCATAAAGCATACCGCATAACGCATAACGCATAATGCATAACGCATAACGCGTAACGGATCTCGCATTACTCATAACGCATAACGCATAACGCATGACGGATCACGCATTACTCATAACGCATAACGCATGACTCATAACGCACAACCCATAACGTATTACGCATAACGCAAATCGCATAACGCATAACGCATAACGAATAACGCATAACGCATAACGCATAACGCATAACGCATAACGCATAACGCATAACGCATAACGCATAACGCATAACGCATAACGCATAACGCATAACGCATAACGCATAACGCATAACGCATAACGCATAACGCATAACGCATAACGCATAACGCATAACGCATAGCGCATAACGCATAACGCATAACGCATAACGCATAACGCATAACGCATAACGCATAACGCATAACGCATAACGCAAAACGCGTAACGCATAACGCATAACGCATTACACATAACGGATCACGCATTACTCATAACGCATAACGCATAACGCATAACCCATAACGCATAACGCATAAAGCAAAACGCATAACGCATAACGCATAACGCATAACGCATAACGGATCACGCATTACTCATAACGCATAACGCATAACGCATAACGCATAACGCATATCGCATAACGCATAACGCATAACGCATAACGCATAACGCATAACGCATAACGCATAACGCATAACGCATAACTCATAACGCATAGCGCATAACTCATAACGCATAACGCATAACGCATAACGCATAACGGATCACGCATTACTCATAACGCATAACGCATAACGGATCACGCATTTCTCATAACGCATAACGCATAACGGATCACGCATTACTCATAACGCATAACGCATAACGCATAACGGATCACGCATTACTCATAACGCATAACGCATAACGCATAACGTATCACGCGTTACTCATAACGCATAACGCATAACGCATAACGCATAACGCATAGCGCTAACGCATAACGCATAACGCATAACGCATAACGGATCACGCATTACTCATAACGCATAACGCATAACGCATAACGTATCACGCATAACGCATTACACATAACGGATCACGCATTACTCATAACGCATAACGCATAACGCATAACCCATAACGCATAACGCATAAAGCAAAACGCATAACGCATAACGCATAACGCATAACGCATAACGGATCACGCATTACTCATAACGCATAACGCATAACGCATAACGCATATCGCATAACGCATAACGCATAACGCATAACGGATCACGCATTACTCATAACGCATAACGCATAACGCATAACGCATATCGCATAACGCATAACGCATAACGCATAACGCATAACGCATAACGCATAACGCATAACGCATAACGCATAACTCATAACGCATAGCGCATAACTCATAACGCATAACGCATAACGCATAACGCATAACGGATCACGCATTACTCATAACGCATAACGCATAACGGATCACGCATTTCTCATAACGCATAACGCATAACGGATCACGCATTACTCATAACGCATAACGCATAACGCATAACGGATCACGCATTACTCATAACGCATAACGCATAACGCATAACGTATCACGCGTTACTCATAACGCATAACGCATAACGCATAACGCATAACGCATAGCGCTAACGCATAACGCATAACGCATAACGCATAACGGATCACGCATTACTCATAACGCATAACGCATAACGCAAAACGTATCACGCATTACGCATTACACATAACGGATCACGCATTACTCATAACGCATAACGCATAACGCATAACCCATAACGCATAACGCATAAAGCAAAACGCATAACGCATAACGCATAACGCATAACGCATAACGGATCACGCATTACTCATAACGCATAACGCATAACGCATAACGCATATCGCATAACGCATAACGCATAACGCATAACGCATAACGCATAACGCATAACGCATAACGCATAACGGATCTCGCATTTCCAATAACGCATAACGCATAACGCATAACGCATAACGCATAACGCATAACGCATAACGCATAACGCATAACGCATAACGCATAAAGCATACCGCATAACGCATAACGCATAATGCATAACGCATAACGCGTAACGGATCTCGCATTACTCATAACGCATAACGCATAACGCATGACGGATCACGCATTACTCATAACGCATAACGCATGACTCATAACGCACAACCCATAACGTATTACGCATAACGCAAATCGCATAACGCATAACGCATAACGAATAACGCATAACGCATAACGCATAACGCATAACGCATAACGCATAACGCATAACGCATAACGCATAATGCATAACGCATAACGCATAACGCATAACGCATAACTCATAACGCATAGCGCATAACTCATAACGCATAACGCATAACGCATAACGGATCACGCATTACTCATAACGCATAACGCATAACGCATAACGTATCACGCGTTACTCATAACGCATAACGCATAACGCATAACGCATAACGCATAGCGCTAACGCATAACGCATAACGCATAACGCATAACGGATCACGCATTACTCATAACGCATAACGCATAACGCAAAACGTATCACGCATAACGCATTACACATAACGGATCACGCATTACTCATAACGCATAACGCATAACGCATAACCCATAACGCATAACGCATAAAGCAAAACGCATAACGCATAACGCATAACGCATAACGGATCACGCATTACTCATAACGCATAACGCATAACGCATAACGCATATCGCATAACGCATAACGCATAACGCATAACGCATAACGCATAACGCATAACGCATAACGCATAACGGATCTCGCATTTCCAATAACGCATAACGCATAACGCATAACGCATAACGCATAACGCATAACGCATAACGCATAACGCATAACGCATAACGCATAAAGCATACCGCATAACGCATAACGCATAATGCATAACGCATAACGCGTAACGGATCTCGCATTACTCATAACGCATAACGCATAACGCATGACGGATCACGCATTACTCATAACGCATAACGCATGACTCATAACGCACAACCCATAACGTATTACGCATAACGCATAACGCATAACGCATAACGCATAACGCATAACGCATAACGCATAACGCATAACGCATAACGCATAACGCATAACGCATAGCGCATAACGCATAACGCATAACGCATAACGCATAACGCATAACGCATAACGCATAACGCATAACGCATAACGCATAACGCAAAACGCGTAACGCATAACGCATAACGCATTACACATAACGGATCACGCATTACTCATAACGCATAACGCATAACGCATAACCCATAACGCATAACGCATAAAGCAAAACGCATAACGCATAACGCATAACGCATAACGCATAACGGATCACGCATTACTCATAACGCATAACGCATAACGCATAACGCATAACGCATATCGCATAACGCATAACGCATAACGCATAACGCATAACGCATAACGCATAACGCATAACGCATAACTCATAACGCATAGCGCATAACTCATAACGCATAACGCATAACGCATAACGCATAACGGATCACGCATTACTCATAACGCATAACGCATAACGGATCACGCATTTCTCATAACGCATAACGCATAACGGATCACGCATTACTCATAACGCATAACGCATAACGCATAACGGATCACGCATTACTCATAACGCATAACGCATAACGCATAACGTATCACGCGTTACTCATAACGCATAACGCATAACGCATAACGCATAACGCATAGCGCTAACGCATAACGCATAACGCATAACGCATAACGGATCACGCATTACTCATAACGCATAACGCATAACGCATAACGTATCACGCATAACGCATTACACATAACGGATCACGCATTACTCATAACGCATAACGCATAACGCATAACCCATAACGCATAACGCATAAAGCAAAACGCATAACGCATAACGCATAACGCATAACGCATAACGGATCACGCATTACTCATAACGCATAACGCATAACGCATAACGCATATCGCATAACGCATAACGCATAACGCATAACGGATCACGCATTACTCATAACGCATAACGCATAACGCATAACGCATATCGCATAACGCATAACGCATAACGCATAACGCATAACGCATAACGCATAACGCATAACGCATAACTCATAACGCATAGCGCATAACTCATAACGCATAACGCATAACGCATAACGCATAACGGATCACGCATTACTCATAACGCATAACGCATAACGGATCACGCATTTCTCATAACGCATAACGCATAACGGATCACGCATTACTCATAACGCATAACGCATAACGCATAACGGATCACGCATTACTCATAACGCATAACGCATAACGCATAACGTATCACGCGTTACTCATAACGCATAACGCATAACGCATAACGCATAACGCATAGCGCTAACGCATAACGCATAACGCATAACGCATAACGGATCACGCATTACTCATAACGCATAACGCATAACGCAAAACGTATCACGCATAACGCATTACACATAACGGATCACGCATTACTCATAACGCATAACGCATAACGCATAACCCATAACGCATAACGCATAAAGCAAAACGCATAACGCATAACGCATAACGCATAACGCATAACGGATCACGCATTACTCATAACGCATAACGCATAACGCATAACGCATATCGCATAACGCATAACGCATAACGCATAACGCATAACGCATAACGCATAACGCATAACGCATAACGGATCTCGCATTTCCAATAACGCATAACGCATAACGCATAACGCATAACGCATAACGCATAACGCATAACGCATAACGCATAACGCATAACGCATAACGCATAACGCATAACGCATAACGCATAATGCATAACGCATAACGCGTAACGGATCTCGCATTACTCATAACGCATAACGCATAACGCATAACGGATCACGCATTACTCATAACGCATAACGCATGACTCATAACGCACAACCCATAACGTATTACGCATAACGCAAATCGCATAACGCATAACGCATAACGAATAACGCATAACGCATAACGCATAACGCATAACGCATAACGCATAACGCATAACGCATAATGCATAACGCATAACGCATAACGCATAACGCATAACTCATAACGCATAGCGCATAACTCATAACGCATAACGCATAACGCATAACGGATCACGCATTACTCATAACGCATAACGCATAACGCATAACGGATCACGCATTACTCATAACGCATAACGCATAACGCATAACGTATCACGCGTTACTCATAACGCATAACGCATAACGCATAACGCATAACGCATAGCGCTAACGCATAACGCATAACGCATAACGCATAACGGATCACGCATTACTCATAACGCATAACGCATAACGCAAAACGTATCACGCATAACGCATTACACATAACGGATCACGCATTACTCATAACGCATAACGCATAACGCATAACCCATAACGCATAACGCATAAAGCAAAACGCATAACTCATAACGCATAACGCATAACGCATAACGGATCACGCATTACTCATAACGCATAACGCATAACGCATAACGCATATCGCATAACGCATAACGCATAACGCATAACGCATAACGCATAACGCATAACGCATAACGCATAACGGATCTCGCATTTCCAATAACGCATAACGCATAACGCATAACGCATAACGCATAACGCATAACGCATAACGCATAACGCATAACGCATAAAGCATACCGCATAACGCATAACGCATAATGCATAACGCATAACGCGTAACGGATCTCGCATTACTCATAACGCATAACGCATAACGCATGACGGATCACGCATTACTCATAACGCATAACGCATGACTCATAACGCACAACCCATAACGTATTACGCATAACGCAAATCGCATAACGCATAACGCATAACGAATAACGCATAACGCATAACGCATAACGCATAACGCATAACGCATAACGCATAACGCATAACGCATAACGCATAATGCATAACGCATAACGCATAACGCATAACGCATAACTCATAACGCATAGCGCATAACTCATAACGCATAACGCATAACGCATAACGCATAACGGATCACGCATTACTCATAACGCATAACGCATAACGGATCACGCATTTCTCATAACGCATAACGCATAACGGATCACGCATTACTCATAACGCATAACGCATAACGCATAACGGATCACGCATTACTCATAACGCATAACGCATAACGCATAACGTATCACGCGTTACTCATAACGCATAACGCATAACGCATAACGCATAACGCATAACGGATCACGCATTACTCATAACGCATAACGCATAACGCAAAACGTATCACGCATAACGCATTACACATAACGGATCACGCATTACTCATAACGCATAACGCATAACGCATAACCCATAACGCATAACGCATAACGCATAACGCATAACGCATAACGCATAACGCATAACGCATAATGCATAACGCATAACGCATAACGCATAACGCATAACTCATAACGCATAGCGCATAACTCATAACGCATAACGCATAACGCATAACGCATAACGCATAACGCATAACGGATCACGCATTACTCATAACGCATAACGCATAACGCATAACGCATATCGCATAACGCATAACGCATAACGCATAGCGCATAACGCATAACGCATAACGCATAACGCATAACGCATAACGCATAACTCATAACGCATAGCGCATAACTCATAACGCATAACGCATAACGCATAACGCATAACGGATCACGCATTACTCATAACGCATAACGCATAACGGATCACGCATTTCTCATAACGCATAACGCATAACGGATCACGCATTACTCATAACGCATAACGCATAACGCATAACGGATCACGCATTACTCATAACGCATAACGCATAACGCATAACGTATCACGCGTTACTCATAACGCATAACGCATAACGCATAACGCATAACGCATAGCGCTAACGCATAACGCATAACGCATAACGCATAACGCATAACGGATCACGCATTACTCATAACGCATAACGCATAACGCATAACGTATCACGCGTTACTCATAACGCATAAGGCATAACGCATAACGCATAACGCATAGCGCTAACGCATAACGCATAACGCATAACGCATAACGGATCACGTATTACTCATAACGCATAACGCATAACGGATCACGCATTTCTCATAACGCATAACGCATAACGCATAACGCATAACGCATAACGCATAACGCATAACGCATAACGCATAACGCATAACGCATAACGCATAACGCATAATGCATATCGCATAATGCATAACGCATAACGCATAACGCACAACGCATAACGCATAACGCATAACGCATAACGCATAACGCATTACGCATATCGCATAACGCATAACGCATAACGCGTAACGGATCTCGCATTACTCATAACGCATAACGCATAACGCATGACGGATCACGCATTACTCATAACGCATAACGGATGACGCATTCCGCATAACGCATAACGCAAAACGCATAACGCCTAACGCATAACGCATGACGGATCACGCATTACTCATAACGCATAACGGATGACGCATTCCGCATAACGCATAACGCATAACGCATAACGCTTAACGCATGACCCATAGCGCATAACGCATTACGCGTAACGCATAACGCATAACGCATAAAGCATTACGCATAACGGATCACGCATTACTCATAACCCATAACGCATAACGCATAACGCATAACGCATAGCGCATAACGCATAACACATAACGGATCACGCATTACTCATAACGCATAACGCATAACGCATAACCCATAACGCATAACGCATAAAGCAAAACGCATAACGCATAACGCATAACGCATGACTCATAACGCACAACCCATAACGCATAACGCATAACGCATAACGGATCACGCATTACTCATAACGCATAACGCATAACGCATAACGCATAACGCATAACGCATACCGCATAACGCATAACGCATAACGCATAACGCATAACGCATAACGCATAACGCATAACGCATAACGCATAACGCATAACGCATAACGCATAACGCATAACGCATAACGCATAACGCATAACGCATAACGCATAACGCATAACGCATAACGCATAACGGATCACGCATTACTTATAACGCATAACGCATAACGGATCACGCATTTCTCATAACGCATAACGCATAACGCATAACGCATAACGCATAACGCATAACGCATAACGCATAACGCATAACGCATAACGCATAACGCATAACGCATAACGCATAACGCATCACGCATAACGCATAACTCAAATCGCATAACGCATAACGCATAACGCATAACGCATAACGTATAACGCATAACTCATGACGCATAACGCTTAACGTAAAACGCATAACGCATAGCGGATAACGCACAACGCATAACACATAACGCATAACTCATAACGCATAACGCATAACTTAAAACGCATAACGCATAGCGGATAACGCACAACGCATAACACATAACGCATAACGCATAACGCATAACGCATAACGCATAACGCATAACGCATAACGCATAACGCATAACGCATAACGCATAACGCATAACGCATAACGCATAACGCATAACGCATAACGCATAACGCATAACGCATAACGCATAACGCATAACGCATAACGCATAGCGCATAACGCATAACGCATAACGCATAACGCATAACGCATAACGCATAACGCATAACGCATAACGCATAACGCAAAACGCGTAACGCATAACGCATAACGCATAACGCATAACGCATAACGCATAACGCATAAAGCATACCGCATAACGCATAACGCATAACGCATAACGCATAACGCATAACGGATCACGCATTACTCATAACGCATAACGCATAACGGATCACGCATTACTCATAACGCATAACGCATAACGCATAACGCATAACGCATAACGGATCTCGCATTTCTCATAACGCATAACGCATAACGCATAACGCATAACGCATAACGCATAACGCATAACGCATAACGCATAACGCATAAAGCATACCGCATAACGCATAACGCATAATGCATAACGCATAACGCGTAACGGATCTCGCATTACTCATAACGCATAACGCATAACGCATGACGGATCACGCATTACTCATAACGCATAACGCATGACTCATAACGCACAACCCATAACGTATTACGCATAACGCAAATCGCATAACGCATAACGCATAACGCATAACGCATAACGCATAACGCATAACGCATAACGCATAACGCATAACGCATAACGCATAACGCATAACGCATAACGCATAACGCATAACGCATAACGCATAACGCATAACGCATAACGCATAGCGCATAACGCATAACGCATAACGCATAACGCATAACGCATAACGCATAACGCATAACGCATAACGCATAACGCATAACGCATAACGCATAACGCATAACGCATAACGCATAACGCATAACGCATAACGCATAGCGCATAACGCATAACGCATAACGCATAACGCATAACGCATAACGCATAACGCATAACGCATAACGCATAACGCAAAACGCGTAACGCATAACGCATAACGCATAACGCATAACGCATAACGCATAACGCATAAAGCATACCGCATAACGCATAACGCATAACGCATAACGCATAACGCATAACGGATCACGCATTACTCATAACGCATAACGCATAACGGATCACGCATTACTCATAACGCATAACGCATAACGCATAACGCATAACGCATAACGGATCTCGCATTTCTCATAACGCATAACGCATAACGCATAACGCATAACGCATAACGCATAACGCATAACGCATAACGCATAACGCATAAAGCATACCGCATAACGCATAACGCATAATGCATAACGCATAACGCGTAACGGATCTCGCATTACTCATAACGCATAACGCATAACGCATGACGGATCACGCATTACTCATAACGCATAACGCATGACTCATAACGCACAACCCATAACGTATTACGCATAACGCAAATCGCATAACGCATAACGCATAACGCATAACGCATAACGCATAACGCATAACGCATAACGCATAACGCATAACGCATAACGCATAACGCATAACGCATAACGCATAACGCATAACGCATAACGCATAACGCATAACGCATAACGCATAACGCATAACGCATAACGCATAACGCATAACGCATAACGCATAACGCATAACGCATAACGCATAACGCATAACGCATAACGCATAACGCAAAACGCGTAACGCATAACGCATAACGCATTACACATAACGGATCACGCATTACTCATAACGCATAACGCATAACGCATAACCCATAACGCATAACGCATAAAGCAAAACGCATAACGCATAACGCATAACGCATAACGCATAACGCATAACGCATAACGCATAACGCATAACGCATAACTCATAACGCATAACGCATAACTCATAACGCATAACGCATAACGCATAACGCATAACGGATCACGCATTACTCATAACGCATAACGCATAACGGATCACGCATTTCTCATAACGCATAACGCATAACGGATCACGCATTACTCATAACGCATAACGCATAACGCATAACGGATCACGCATTACTCATAACGCATAACGCATAACGCATAACGTATCACGCGTTACTCATAACGCATAACGCATAACGCATAACGCATAACGCATAGCGCTAACGCATAACGCATAACGCATAACGCATAACGGATCACGCATTACTCATAACGCATAACGCATAACGCATAACGTATCACGCGTTACTCATAACGCATAAGGCATAACGCATAACGCATAACGCATAGCGCTAACGCATAACGCATAACGCATAACGCATAACGGATCACGTATTACTCATAACGCATAACGCATAACGGATCACGCATTTCTCATAACGCATAACGCATAACGCATAACGCATAACGCATAACGCATAACGCATAACGCATAACGCATAACGCATAACGCATAATGCATATCGCATAATGCATAACGCATAACGCATAACGCACAACGCATAACGCATAACGCATAACGCATAACGCATAACGCATTACGCATAACGCATAACGCATAACGCATAACGCATAACGCATAACGCATAACGCATAACGCATAACGCATAACGGATCACGCATTACTCATAACGCATAACGCATAACGGATCACGCATTACTCATAACGCATAACGCATAACGCATAACGCATAACGCATAACGGATCTCGCATTTCTCATAACGCATAACGCATAACGCATAACGCATAACGCATAACGCATAACGCATAACGCATAACGCATAACGCATAACGCATAACGCATAAAGCATACCGCATAACGCATAACGCATAATGCATAACGCATAACGCGTAACGGATCTCGCATTACTCATAACGCATAACGCATAACGCATGACGGATCACGCATTACTCATAACGCATAACGCATGACTCATAACGCACAACCCATAACGTATTACGCATAACGCAAATCGCATAACGCATAACGCATAACGAATAACGCATAACGCATAACGCATAACGCATAACGCATAACGCATAACGCATAACGCATAACGCATAACGCATAACGCATAACGCATAACGCATAACGCATAACGCATAACGCATAACGCATAACGCATAACGCATAACGCATAACGCATAGCGCATAACGCATAGCGCATAACGCATAACGCATAACGCATAACGCATAACGCATAACGCATAACGCATAACGCATAACGCAAAACGCGTAACGCATAACGCATAACGCATTACACATAACGGATCACGCATTACTCATAACGCATAACGCATAACGCATAACCCATAACGCATAACGCATAAAGCAAAACGCATAACGCATAACGCATAACGCATAACGCATAACGGATCACGCATTACTCATAACGCATAACGCATAACGCATAACGCATATCGCATAACGCATAACGCATAACGCATAACGCATAACGCATAACGCATAACGCATAACGCATAACGCATAACTCATAACGCATAACGCATAACTCATAACGCATAACGCATAACGCATAACGCATAACGGATCACGCATTACTCATAACGCATAACGCATAACGGATCACGCATTTCTCATAACGCATAACGCATAACGGATCACGCATTACTCATAACGCATAACGCATAACGCATAACGGATCACGCATTACTCATAACGCATAACGCATAACGCATAACGTATCACGCGTTACTCATAACGCATAACGCATAACGCATAACGCATAACGCATAGCGCTAACGCATAACGCATAACGCATAACGCATAACGGATCACGCATTACTCATAACGCATAACGCATAACGCATAGCGTATCACGCGTTACTCATAACGCATAAGGCATAACGCATAACGCATAACGCATAGCGCTAACGCATAACGCATAACGCATAACGCATAACGGATCACGTATTACTCATAACGCATAACGCATAACGGATCACGCATTTCTCATAACGCATAACGCATAACGCATAACGCATAACGCATAACGCATAACGCATAACGCATAACGCATAACGCATAACGCATAACGCATAACGCATAACGCATAACGCATAACGCATAACGCATAACGCATAACGCATAACGCATAATGCATATCGCATAATGCATAACGCATAACGCATAACGCATAACGCATAACGCATAACGCATAACGCATAACGCATAACGCATTACGCATATCGCATAACGCATAACGCATAACGCGTAACGGATCTCGCATTACTCATAACGCATAACGCATAACGCATGACGGATCACGCATTACTCATAACGCATAACGGATGACGCATTCCGCATAACGCATAACGCAAAACGCATAACGCCTAACGCATAACGCATGACGGATCACGCATTACTCATAACGCATAACGGATGACGCATTCCGCATAACGCATAACGCATAACGCATAACGCTTAACGCATGACCCATAGCGCATAACGCATTACGCGTAACGCATAACGCATAACGCATAAAGCATTACGCATAACGGATCACGCATTACTCATAACCCATAACGCATAACGCATAACGCATAACGCATAGCGCATAACGCATAACACATAACGGATCACGCATTACTCATAACGCATAACGCATAACGCATAACCCATAACGCATAACGCATAAAGCAAAACGCATAACGCATAACGCATAACGCATGACTCATAACGCACAACCCATAACGCATAACGCATAACGCATAACGGATCACGCATTACTCATAACGCATAACGCATAACGCATAACGCATAACGCATAACGCATAACGCATAACGCATAACGCATAACGCATAACGCATAACGCATAACGCATAACGCATAACGCATAACGCATAACGCATAACGCATAACGCATAACGCATAACGGATCACGCATTACTTATAACGCATAACGCATAACGGATCACGCATTTCTCATAACGCATAACTCATAACGCATAACGCATAACGCATAACGCATAACGCATAACGCATAACGCATAACGCATAACGCATAACGCATAACGCATAACGCATCACGCATAACGCATAACTCAAATCGCATAACGCATAACGCATAACGCATAACGCATAACGTATAACGCATAACTCATGACGCATAACGCTTAACGTAAAACGCATAACGCATAGCGGATAACGCACAACGCATAACACATAACGCATAACTCATAACGCATAACGCATAACTTAAAACGCATAACGCATAGCGGATAACGCACAACGCATAACACATAACGCATAACGCATAACTTAAAACGCATAACGCATAGCGGATAACGCACAACGCATAACACATAACGCATAACGCATAACGCATAACGCATAACGCATAACGCATAACGCATAACGCATAACGCATAACGCATAACGGATAACGCATAACGCATAATGCATAACGCATAACGCATAACGCATAACGCATAACGCATAACGCATAACGCATAACGCATAACGCATAACGCATAACGCAAATCGCATAACGCATAACGCATAACGCATAAAGCATAACGCATAACGCATAACGCATAACGCATAATGCATAACGCATAACGCATAACGGATCACGCATTACTCATAACGCACAACCCATAACGCATAACGCATAACCCATAACGCATAACGCATAAAGCAAAACGCATAACGCATAACGCATAACACATGACTCATAACGCACAACCCATAACGCATAACGCATAACGCATAACGCATAACGCATAACGCATAACGCATAACGCATAACGCTTAACGCATGACCCATAGCGCATAACGCATTACGCGTAACGCATAACGCATAACGCATAAAGCATTACGCATAACGGATCACGCATTACTCATAACCCATAACGCATAACGCATAACGCATAACGCATAACGGATAACGCACAACGCATAACACATAACGTATAACGCATAACACATAACGCATAACCCATAACGCATAACGCATAACGCATAACGCATAACGCATAACGGATCACGCATTACTCATAACGCATAACGCATGACTCATAACGCACAACCCATAACGCATAACGCATAACGCAAATCGCATAACGCACAACGCATAACGCATAACGCATAACGCATAACGCATAACGAATAACTCATAACCCATAACGCATAACGCATAACGCATAACCCAAATCGCATAACGCATAACGCATAACGCATAACCCATAACGTATAACGCATAACTCATAACGCATAACGCATAACGTAAAACGCATAACGCATAGCGGATGACGCACAACGCATAACACATAACGCATAACGCATAACGCATAACGCATAACGCATAACGCATAAAGCATAACGCATAACGGATCTCGCATAACGCAAAACGCATAACGCATAACGCATAACGGATCACGCATTACTCATAACGCATAACGCATGACTCATAACGCACAACCCATAAATCATAACGCATAACGCATAACGCAAATCGCATAACGCACAACGCATAACGCATAACGCATAACGCATAACGCATAACGCATAACGCATAACCCATAACGTATAACGCATAACTCATAACGCATAACGCATAACGTAAAACGCATAACGCATAGCGGACAACGCACAACGCATAACACATAACGCATAACGCATAACGCATTACTCATAACGCATAACGCATAACGCATAACGCATAACGCATAAAGCATAACGCATAACGCATAACGCATAACGCATAATGCATAACGCATAACGCATAACGGATCACGCATTACTCATAACGCATAACGCATAACGGATCACGCATTACTCATAACGCATAACGCATAACGCATAACGAATCTCGCATTTCTCATAACGCATAACGCATAACGAATAACGCATAACGCATAACGGATCACGCATTACTCATAACGCATAACGCATGACTCATAACGCACAACCCATAACGCATAACGCATAACGCAAATCGCATAACGCACAACGCATAACGCATAACGCATAACGCATAACGCATAACGCATAACGCATAACGCATAACGCATAACGCATAACGCATAACGCATAACGCATAACGCATAAAGCATAACGCATAACGCATATCGGATCACGCATTTCTCATAACGCATAACGCATAACGCATAACGGATCACGCGTTACTCATAACGCATAACGCATAACGCATAACGCATAACGCATAACGCATAACGCATAACGGATCACGCGTTACTCATAACGCATAACGCAAAACGCATAACGCATAACGCTTAACGCATGACCCATAGCGCATAACGCATTACGCGTAACGAATAACGCATAACGCATAAAGCATTACGCATAACGGATCACGCATTACTCATAACCCATAACGCATAACGCATAACGCATAACGCATAGCGCATAACGCATAACGCATGACGGATCACGCATTACTCATAACGCATAACGGATGACGCATTCCGCATAACGCATAACGCATAACGCATAACGCTTAACGCATGACCCATAGCGCATAACGCATTACGCGTAACGAATAACGCATAACGCATAAAGCATTACGCATAACGGATCACGCATTACTCATAACCCATAACGCATAACGCATAACGCATAACGCATAGCGCATAACGCATAACACATAACGGATCACGCATTACTCATAACGCATAACGCATAACGCATAACCCATAACGCATAATGCATAAAGCAAAACGCATAACGCATAACGCATAACGCATAACGCATAACGCATAACGCATAACGCATAACGCAAATCGCATAACGCATAACGCATAACGCATAAAGCATAACGCATAACGCATAACGGATCACGCATTTCTCATAACGCATAACGCATAGCGCATAACGGATCACGCGTTACTCATAACGCATAACGGATCACGCATTACTCATAACGCATAACGCATAACGCATAACCCATAACGCATAACGCATAAAGCAAAACGCATAACGCATAACGCATAACACATGACTCATAACGCACAACCCATAACGCATAACGCATAACGCATAACGCATAACGCATAACGCATAACGCATAACGCATAACGCTTAACGCATGACCCAGAGCGCATAACGCATTACGCGTAACGCATAACGCATAACGCATAAAGCATTACGCATAACGGATCACGCATTACTCATAACCCATAACGCATAACGCATAACGTATAACGCATAGCGCATAACGCATAACACATAACGCATAACGCATAACGCATAACGCATAACGCATAACGCATAACGCATAACGCATAACGGATCACGCATTACTCATAACGCATAACGCATAACGCATAACGCATAACGCATAACGCAAATAGCATAACGCATAACGCATAACGCATAACGCATAACGCATAACGCATAACGGATCACGCATTACTCATTCCGCATAACGCATAACGGATCACGCATCACTCATAACGCATAACGCATAGCGCATAACGCATAACGCATAACGCACAACGCATAACGCATAACGCATAACGCGTAACGCATAACGCATAACGCATAACGCATAACGCATAACGCATAACGCATAACGCATAACGCATAACGCATAACGCATAACACATAACGCATAACGCATAACGCATAACGCATAACGCATAACGCATAACGCATAAAGCATAACGCATAACGCATAACGCATAATGCATAACGCATAACGCATAACAGATCACGCATTACTCATAACGCATAACGCATAACGGATCACGCATTACTCATAACGCATAACGCATAACGCATAACGGATCTCGCATTTCTCATAACGCATAACGCATAACGCATAACGCATAACGCATAACGCATAACCCATAACGCATAACGCATAAAGCAAAACGCATAACGCATAACGCATGACTCATAACGCACAACCCATAACGCATAACGCATAACGCTAATCGCATAACGCATAACGCATAACGCATAACGCATAACACATAACGCATAACGCATAACGCATAACGCATAACGCATAACGGATCACGCATTACTCATAACGCATAACGCATAACGCATAACGCATAACGCAAATAGCATAACGCATAACGCATAACGCATAACGCATAACGCATAACGCATAACGGATCACGCATTACTCATTCCGCATAACGCATAACGGATCACGCATCACTCATAACGCATAACGCATAGCGCATAACGCATAACGCATAACGCACAACGCATAACGCATAACGCATAACGCGTAACGCATAACGCATAACGCATAACGCATAACGCATAACGCATAACGCATAACGCATAACGCATAACGCATAACGCATAACGCATAACGCATAACGCATAACGGATAACGCACAACGCATAACACATAACGTATAACGCATAACACATAACGCATAACCCATAACGCATAACGCATAACGCATAACGCATAACGCATAACGCATAACGCATAACGCATAACGCATAACGCATAACGCATAACGCATAACGCATAACGCGTAACGCATAACACATAACATATAACGCATAACGCATAACGAAAACGCATAACGCATAGCGGATAACGCACAACGCATAACACATAACGCATAACGCATAACGCATAACGCATAACGCATAACGCATAACGCATAAAGCATAACGCATAACGCATAACGCATAATGCATAACGCATAACGCATAACGGATCACGCATTACTCATAACGCATAACGCATAACGGATCACGCATTACTCATAACGCATAACGCATAACGCATAACGGATCTCGCATTTCTCATAACGCATAACGCATAACGCATAACGCATAACGCATAACGCATAACGCATAACCCATAACGCATAACGCATAAAGCAAAACGCATAACGCATAACGCATGACTCATAACGCACAACCCATAACGCATAACGCATAACGCTAATCGCATAACGCATAACGCATAACGCATAACGCATAACGCATAACGCATAACGCATAACGCATAACGCAAATCGCATAACGCATAACGCATAACGCATAAAGCATAACGCATAACGCATAACGCATAACGGATAACGCATAATGCATAACGCATAACGCATAACGGATCACGCATTACTCATAACGCACAACCCATAACGCATAACGCATAACGCAAATCGCATAACGCATAACGCATAACGCATAACGCATAACGCATAACGCATAACGCATAACGCATAACGCATAACGCATAACGCATAACGCATAACGCATAACGCATAACGCATAACGCATAACGCATAACGCATAACGCATAACGCATAACGCATAACGCATAACGCATAACGCATAACGCATAAAGCATAACGCATTACGCATAACGCATAACGCATAACGCATAACGCAAAACGCGTAACGCATAACGCATAACGCATTACACATAACGGATCACGCATTACTCATAACGCATAACGCATAACGCATAACCCATAACGCATAACGCATAAAGCAAAACGCATAACGCATAACGCATAACGCATAACGGATCACGCATTACTCATAACGCATAACGCATAACGCATATCGCATAACGCATAACGCATAACGGATGACGCATTCCGCATAACGCATAACGCAAAACGCCTAACGCATAACGCATGACGGATCACGCATTACTCATAACGCATAACGGATGACGCATTCCGCATAACGCATAACGCATAACGCATAACGCATAACGCTTAACGCATGACCCATAGCGCATAACGCATTACGCGTAACGCATAACGCATAACGCATAAAGCATAACGCATAACGGATCACGCATTACTCATAACCCATAACGCATAACGCAAAACGCATAACGCCTAACGCATAACGCATGACGGATCACGCATTACTCATAACGAATAACGGATGACGCATTCCGCATAACGCATAACGCATAACGCATAACGCATAACGCATAACGCATAACGCATAAAGCATAACGCATAACGCATAACGTATCACGCATTTCTCATAACGCATAACGCATAGCGCATAACGGATCACGCGTTACTCATAACGCATAACGGATCACGCATTACTCATAACGCATAACGCATAACGCATAACGGATCACGCATTACTCATAACGCATAACGCATAACGCATAACGCATAACGCATAACGCAAATAGCATAACGCATAACGCATAACGCATAACGCATAACGCATAACGCATAACGGATCACGCATTACTCATTACGCATAACGCATAACGGATCACGCATCACTCATAACGCATAACGCATAACGCATAACGCATAACGGATAACGCACAACGCATAACACATAACGTATAACGCATAACACATAACGCATAACCCATAACGCATAACGCATAACGCATAACGCATAACGCATAACGCATAACGGATCACGCATTACTCATAACGCATAACGCATGACTCATAACGCACAACCCATAACGCATAACGCATAACGCAAATCGCATAACGCACAACGCATAACGCATAACGCATAACGCATAACGCATAACGCATAACGAATAACTCATAACCCATAACGCATAACGCATAACGCATAACCCAAATCGCATAACGCATAACGCATAACGCATAACCCATAACGTATAACGCATAACTCATAACGCATAACGCATAACGTAAAACGCATAACGCATAGCGGATAACGCACAACGCATAACACATAACGCATAACGCATAACGCATAACGCATAACGCATATAGCATAACGCATAACGGATCTCGCATAACGCAAAACGCATAACGCATAACGCATAACGGATCACGCATTACTCATAACGCATGACTCATAACGCACAACCCATAAATCATAACGCATAACGCATAACGCAAATCGCATAACGCACAACGCATAACGCATAACGCATAACTCATAACGCATAACGCATAACGCATAACGCATAACCCATAACGTATAACGCATAACTCATAACGCATAACGCATAACGTAAAACGCATAACGCATAGCGGATAACGCACAACGCATAACACATAACGCATCACGCATAACGCATTACTCATAACGCCTAACGCATAACGCATAACGCATAAAGCATAACGCATAACGCATAACGCATAATGCATAACGCATAACGCATAACGGATCACGCATTACTCATAACGCATAACGCATAACGGATCACGCATTACTCATAACGCATAACGCATAACGCATAACGCATAACGCATAACGAATCTCGCATTTCTCATAACGCATAACGCATAACGCATAACGCATAACGCATAACGCATAACCCATAACGCATAACGCATAAAGCAAAACGCATAACGCATAACGCATGACTCATAACGCACAACCCATAACGCATAACGCATAACGCAAATCGCATAACGCATAACGCATAACGCATAACGCATAACGCATAACGCATAACGCATAACGCATAACGCATAACGCATAACGCATAACGCATAACGCAGAACGCATAACGCATAACGCATAACGCATAACGCATAAAGCATACCGCATAACGCTTAACGCATAACGCATAACGCATAACGCATAACGGATCACGCATTACTCATAACGCATAACGCATAACGGATCACGCATTACTCATAACGCATAACGCATAACGCATAACGCATAACGGATCTCGCATTTCTCATAACGCATAACGCATAACGCATAACGCATAACGCATAACGCATAACGCATAACGCATAAAGCATACCGCATAACGCATAACGCATAATGCATAACGCATAACGCGTAACGGATCTCGCATTACTCATAACGCATAACGCATAACGCATGACGGATCACGCATTACTCTTAACGCATAACGCATGACTCATAACGCACAACCCATAACGTATTACGCATAACGCAAATCGCATAACGCATAACGCATAACGCATAACGCATAACGCATAACGCATAACGCATAACGCATAACGCATAACGCATAACGCATAACGCATAACGCATAACGCATAACGCATAACGCATAACGCATAACGCATAACGCATAACGCATAACGCATAACGCATAACGCATAACGCATAACGCATAACGCATAACGCATAACGCATAACGCATAGCGCATAACGCATAACGCATAACGCATAACGCATAACGCATAACGCATAACGCATAACGCATAACGCATAACGCAAAACGCGTAACGCATAACGCATAACGCATTACACATAACGGATCACGCATTACTCATTACGCATAACGCATAACGGATCACGCATCACTCATAACGCATAACGCATAGCGCATAACGCATAACGCATAACGCACAACGCATAACGCATAACGCATAACGCATAACGCATAACGCGTAACGCATAACGCATAACGCATAACGCATAACGCATAACGCATAACGCATAACGCATAACGGATCACGCATTACTCATAACGCATAACGCATGACTCATAACGCACAACCCATAACTCATAACGCATAACGCATAACGCAAATCGCATAACGCACAACGCATAACGCATAACGCATAACGCATAACGCATAACGCATAACGCATAACGCATAACGCATAACGCATAACGCATAACGCATAACGCATAACGCATAACGCATAACGCATAACGCATAACGCATAAAGCATACCGCATAACGCATAACGCATAATGTATAACGCATAACGCATAACGGATCACGCATTACTCATAACGCATAACGCATAACGGATCACGCATTACTCATAACGCATAACGCATAACGCATAACGCATAACGGATCTCGCATTTCTCATAACGCATAACGCATAACGCATAACGCATAACGCATAACGCATAACGCATAACGCATAACGCATAACGCATAACGCATAACGCATAACCCATAACGCATAACGCATAAAGCAAAACGCATAACGCATAACGCATGACTCATAACGGATCACGCATTACTCATAACGCATAACGCATAACGCATAACCCATAACGCATAACGCATAAAGCAAAACGCATAACGCATAACGCATAACGCATAACGCATAACGCATAACGGATCACGCATTACTCATAACGCATAACGCATAACGCATAACGCATATCGCATAACGCATAACGCATAACGCATAACGCATAACGCATAACGCATAACGCATAACGCTTAACGCATAACTCATAACGCATAACGCATAACGCATAACGCATAACGCATAGCGCTAACGCATAACGCATAACGCATAACGCATAACGGATCACGTAATACTCATAACGCATAAAGCATAACGGATCACGCATTTCTCATAACGCATAACGCATAACGCATAACGCATAACGCATAACGCATAACGCATAACGCATAACGCATAACGCATAACGCATAACGCATAATGCATATCGCATAATGCATAACGCATAACGCATAACGCATAACGCATAACGCATAACGCATAACGCATAACGCATTACGCATATCGCATAACGCATAACGCATAACGCGTAACGGATCTCGCATTACTCATAACGCATAACGCATAACGCATGACGGATCACGCATTACTCATAACGCATAACGGATGATGCATTCCGCATAACGCATAACGCAAAACGCATAACGCCTAATGCATAACGCATGACGGATCACGCATTACTCATAACGCATAACGGATGACGCATTCCGCATAACGCATAACGCATAACGCATAACGCTTAACGCATGACCCATAGCGCATAACGCATTACGCGTAACGCATAACGCATAACGCATAAAGCATTACGCATAACGGATCACGCATTACTCATAACCCATAACGCATAACGCATAACGCATAACGCATAACGCATAACGGATCACGCATTACTCATAACGCATAACGCATAACGCATAACGCATAACGCATAACGCATAACGCATAACGCATAACGCATAACGCATAACGCATAACGCATAACGCATAACGCATAACGCATAACGCACAACGCATAACGCATAACGCATAACGCATAACGGATCACGCATTACTTATAACGCATAACGCATAACGGATCACGCATTTCTCATAACGCATAACGCATAACGCATAACGCATAACGCATAACGCATCACGCATAACGCATAACGCAAATCGCATAACGCATAACGCATAACGCATAACGCATAACGTATAACGCATAACTCATAACGCATAACGCTTAACGTAAAACGCATACCGCATAGCGGATAACGCACAACGCATAGCACATAACGCATAACTCATAACGCATAACGCATAACTTAAAACGCATAACGCATAGCGGATAACGCACAACGCATAACACATAACGCATAACGCATAACTTAAAACGCATAACGCATAGCGGATAACGCACAACGCATAACACATAACGCATAACGCATAACGCATAACGCATAACGCATAACGCATAACTCATAACGCATAACGCATAACGCATAACGGATAACGCATAACGCATAACGCATAACTCATAACGCATAACGCATAACGCATAACGCATAACGCATAACGCATAACGCATAACGCATAACGCATAACGCATAACGCATTACGCATAACGCATAACGCATAACGCATAACGCATAACGGATCACGCATTACTCATAACTCATAACGCATAACGGATCACGCATTTCTCATAACGCATAACGCATAACGCATAACGCATAACGCATATCGCATAACGCATAACGCATAACGCATAACGCATAACGCATAACGGATCACGCATTACTCATAACGCAGAACGGATGATTCATTCCGCATAACGCATAACGCATAACGCATAACGCTTAACGCATGACCCATAGCGCATAACGCATTACGCGTAACGCACAACGCATAACGCATAAAGCATAACGCATAACGGATCACGCATTACTCATAACCCATAACGCATAACGCAAAACGCATAACGCCTAACGCATAACGCATGACGGATCACGCATTACTCATAACGCATAACGGATGACGCATTCCGCATAACGCATAACGCATAACGCATAACGCATAACGCATAACGCATAACGCATAACGCATAACGCATAACGCATAACGCATAAAGCATAACGCATAACGCATATCGGATCACGCATTTCTCATAACGCATAACGCATAACGCATAACGGATCACGCGTTACTCATAACGCATAACGCATAACGCATAACGCATAACGCATAACGCCTAACGCATAACGCATGACGGATCACGCATTACTCATAACGCATAACGGATGACGCATTCCGCATAACGCATAACGCATAACGCATAACGCTTAACGCATGACCCATAGCGCATAACGCATTACGCGTAACGCATAACGCATAAAGCATTACGCATAACGGATCACGCATTACTCATAACCCATAACGCATAACGCATAACGCATAACGCATAGCGCATAACGCATAACGAATAACTCATAACGCATAACGCATAACGTAAAACGCATAACGCATAGCGGATAACGCACAACGCATAACACATAACGCATAACGCATAACGCATAACGCATAACGCATAACGCATAAAGCATAACGCATAACGGATCTCGCATAACGCATAAAGCATAACGCATAACGCATAACGGATCTCGCATTACTCATAACGCATAACGCATGACTCATAACGCACAACCCATAACGCATAACGCATAACGCATAACGCATAAAGAATAACTCATAACCCATAACGCATAACGCATAACGCATAACCCAAATCGCATAACGCATAACGCATAACGCATAACCCATAACGTATAACGCATAACTCATAACGCATAACGCATAACGTAAAACGCATAACGCATAGCGGATAACGCACAACGCATAACACATAACGCATAACGCATAACGCATTACTCATAACGCATAACGCATAACGCATAACGCATAACGCATAACGCATAACGCATAACGCATAACGCAAATAGCATAACGCATAACGCATAACGCATAACGCATAACGCATAACGCATAACGTATAACGCATAGCTCATAACGCATAACGCATAACGTAAAACGCATAACGCATAGCGGATAACGCACAACGCATAACACATAACGCATAACGCATAACGCATACCGCATAACGCATAAAGCATAACGCATAACGGATCTCGCATAACGCATAACGCATAACGCATAACGCATAACGCATAACGCATAACGCATAACGCATAACGGATCACGCATTACTCATAACGCATAACGCATAACGCATAACGCATAATGCATAACGCATAACGCAAATAGCATAACGCATAACGCATAACGCATAACGCATAACGCATAACGCATAACGCATAACGGATCACACATTACTCATTACGCATAACGCATAACGGATCACGCATCACTCATAACGCATAACGCATAACGCATAACGCATAACGCATAACGCACAACGCATAACGCATAACGCATAACGCATAACGCATAACGCATAACGCATAACGCGTAACGCATAACGCATATCGCATAACGGATCACGCATTACTCATAACGCGTAACGCATAACGCATAATGCATAACGCATAACGCATAACGCATAACGCAAATAGCATAACGCATAATGCATAACGCATAACGCATAACGCATAACGCATAACGCATAACGAATCACGCATTACTCATTACGCATAACGCATAACGGATCACGCATCACTCATAACGCATAACGCATAGCGCATAACGCATAACGCATAACGCACAACGCATAACGCATAACGCATAACGCATAACGCATAACGCATAACGCATAACGCGTAACGCATAACGCATAACGCATAACGCATAACGCATAACGCATAACGCATAACGCATAACGCCTAAGGCATAAAGCAAAACGCATAACGCATGACGCATAACGCATAACGCATAACGCATAACGCAAATCGCATAACGCATAACGGATCACGCATTTCTCATAACGCATAACGCATAACGGATCACGCGTTACTCATAACGCATAACGGATCACGCATTACTCATAACGCATAACGCATAACGCATAACCCATAACGCATAACGCATAACGCATAACGCATAACGCATGACGGATCACGCATTACTCATAACGCATAACGGATGACGCATTCCGCATAACGCATAACGCATAACGCATAACGCATAACGCATAACGCATAAAGCATAACGCATAACGCATAACGGATCACGCATTTCTCATAACGCATAACGCATAACGCATAACGCATAACGCATAGCGCATAACGCATAACACATAACGGATCACGCATTACTCATAACGCATAACGCATAACGCATAACCCATAACGCATAACGCATAAAGCAAAACGCATAACGCATAACGCATAACGCATAACGCATAACCCAAATCGCATAACGCATAACGCATAACGCATAACGCATATCCCATAACGTATAACGCATAACTCATAACGCATAACGCATAACGTAAAACGCATAACGCATAGCGGATAACGCACAACGCATAACACATAACGCATAACGCATAACGCATAAAGCATAACGCATAACGGATCTCGCATAACGCATAACGCATAACGCATAACGGATCACGCATAACGGATCACGCATTACTCATAACTCATAATGCATAACGGATCACGCATTTCTCATAACGCATAACGCATAACGCATAACGCATAACGCATAACGCATGACGGATCACGCATTACTCATAACGCATAACGGGGACGTATTCCGCATAACGCATAACGCATAACGCATAACGCATAACGCATAACGCATAACGCATAACGCATAACGCATAACGCATAACGCATAACGCATAAAGCATAACGCATAACGCATAACGGATCACGCATTTCTCATAACGCATAACGCATAACGCATAACGCATAACCCATAACGCATAACGCATAAAGCAAAACGCATAACGCATAACGCATAACGCATAACGCATAACGCATAAAGCATAACGCATAACGCATAACGGATCACGCATTTCTCATAACGCATAACGCATAACGCATAACGGATCACGCGTTACTCATAACGCATAACGGATCACGCATTACTCATAACGCATAACGCATGACTCATAACGCACAACCCATAACGCATAACGCATAACGCAAATCGCATAACGCATAACGCATAACGCATAACGCATAACGCATAACGCATAACGCATAACGGATCACGCATTACTCATTACGCATAACGCATAACGGATCACGCATCACTCATAACGCATAACGCATAACGCATAACGCATAACGCATAACGCACAACGCATAACGCATAACGCATAACGCATAACGCATAACGCATAACGCATAACGCATAACGCATAACGCATAACGGATCACGCATTACTCATTACGCATAACGCATAACGGATCACGCATCACTCATAACGCATAACGCATAACGCATAACGCATAACGCATAACGCACAACGCATAACGCATAACGCATATCGCATAACGCATAACGCATAACGCGTAACGCATAACGCATAACGCATACCGGATCACGCATTACTCATAACGCGTAACGCATAACGCATAACGCATAACGCATAACGCATAACGCAAATAGCATAACGCATAACGCATAACGCATAACGCATAACGCATAACGGATCACGCATTACTCATTACGCATAACGCATAACGGATCACGCATCACTCATAACGCATAACGCATAGCGCATAACGCATAACGCATAACGCACAACGCATAGCGCATAACGCATAACGCATAACGCACAACGCATAACGCATAACGCATAACGCATAACGCATAACGCATAACGCGTAACGCATAACGCATAACGCATAACGCATAACGCATAACGCATAACGCATAACGCATAACGCATAACGGATAACGCACAACGCATAACACATAACGCATAAAGCATAACACATAACGCATAACCCATAACGCATAACGCATAACGCATAACGCATAACGCATAACGCATAACGGATCACGCATTACTCATAACGCATAACGCATGACTCATAACGCACAACCCATAACTCATAACGCATAACGCATAACGCAAATCGCATAACGCACAACGCAGAACGCATAACGCATAACGCATAACGCATAACGCATAACGCATAACCCGTAACGTATAACGCATAACTCATAACGCATAACGCATAACGTAAAACGCATAACGCATAGCGGATAACGCACAACGCATAACACATAACGCATAACGCATAACGCATAAAGCATTACGCATAACGGATCTCGCATAACGCATAACACATAACGCATAACGCATAACGGATCACGCATTACTCATAACGCATAACGCATGACTCATAACGCACAACCCATAACGCATAACGCATAACGCATAACGCAAATCGCATAACGCACAACGCATAACGCATAACGCATAACGCATAACGCATAACGCATAACGCATAACGAATAACTCATAACCCATAACGCATAACGCATAACGCATAACCCAAATCGCATAACGCATAACGCATAACGCATAACCCATAACGTATAACGCATAACTCATAACGCATAACGCATAACGTAAAACGCATAACGCATAGCGGATAACGCACAACGCATAACACATAACGCATAACGCATAACGCAAAACGCATAACGCATAACGCATAACGCATAACGCATAACGCATAACCCGTAACGTATAACGCATAACTCATAACGCATAACGGATCTCGCATAACGCACAACCCATAACGCATAACGCATAACGCATAACGCAAATCGCATAACGCACAACGCACAACCCATAACGCATAACGCATAACGCATAACGCAAATCGCATAACGCACAACGCATAACGCATAACGCATAACTCATAACGCATAACGCATAACGTAAAACGCATAACGCATAGCGGATAACGCACAACGCATAACACATAACGCATAACGCATAACGCATTACGCATAACGCATAACGCATAACGCATAACGCATAACGCAAATAGCATAACGCATAACGCATAACGCATAACGCATAACGCATAACGGATCTCGCATAACGCATAACGCATAACGCATAACGCATAACGCATAACGCATAACGCATAACGCAAAACGCATAACGCATAACGCATAACGCATAACGCATAACCCGTAACGTATAACGCATAACTCATAACGCATAACGGATCTCGCATAACGCATAACGCATAACGCATAACGCATAACGCATAACGCATAACGCATAACGCATAACGGATCACGCATTACGCATAACGCATAACGCATGACTCATAACGCACAACCCATAACGCATAACGCATAACGCATAACGCAAATCGCATAACGCACAACGCATAACGCATAACGCATAACGCATAACGCATAACGCATAACGAATAACTCATAACCCATAACGCATAACGCATAACGCATAACGCATAACGCATAACCCAAATCGCATAACGCATAACGCACAACGCATAACCCATAACGTATAACGCATAACGCATAACGCATAACGCATAACGCATAACGCATAACGCAAAACGCATAGCGGATAACGCACAACGCATAACACATAACGCATTACGCATAACGCATAACGCATAACGCATAACGCATAACGCATAACGCATAACGCATAACGCATAACGCATAACGCATAGCGCATAACGCATAACGCATAACGCATAACGCATAACGCATAACGCATAACGCATAACTCATAACGCATAACGCATAACGTAAAACGCACAACGCATAACACATAACGCATAACGCATAACACATAACGCATAACGCATAACGCATTACTCATAACGCATAACGCATAACGCATAACGCATAACGCAAATAGCATAACGCATAACGCATAACGCATAACGCATAACGCATAACGCATAACGTATAACGCATAGCTCATAACGCATAACGCATAACGTAAAACGCATAACGCATAGCGGATAACGCACAACGCATAACACATAACGCATAACGCACAACGCATAACGCATATCGCATAACGCATAACGCATAACGCGTAACGCATAACGCATAACGCATACCGGATCACGCATTACTCATAACGCGTAACGCATAACGCATAACGCATAACGCATAACGCAAATAGCATAACGCATAACGCATAACGCATAACGCATAACGGATCACGCATTACTCATTACGCATAACGCATAACGGATCACGCATCACTCATAACGCATAACGCATAGCGCATAACGCATAACGCATAACGCACAACGCATAACACATAACGCATAACGCATAACGCATTACTCATAACGCATAACGCATAACGCATAACGCATAACGCATAACGCATAACGCATAACGCATAACGCATAACGCATAACGCATAACGCATAACGCATAACGCATAACGCATTACGCGTAACGCATACCGCATAACGCATAAAGCATTACGCGTAACGCATAACGCATTACGCGTAACGCATAACGCATAATGGATCACGCATTACTCATTACGCATAACGCATAACGGATCACGCATCACTCATAACGCATAACGCATAGCGCATAACGCATAACGCATAACGCACAACGCATAACGCATAACGCATAACGCATAACGCATAACGCATAACGCATAACGGATCACGCATTACTCATTACGCATAACGCATAACGGATCACGCATCACTCATAACGCATAACGCATAGCGCATAACGCATAACGCATAACGCACAACACATAACGCATCACGCATAACGCATAACGCATAACGCATAACGCATAATGCATAACGCATAACGCATAACGCATAACGCATAACCCACAACGCATAACGCATAACGCATAACGCATAACGCATAACGGATAACGCACAACGCATAACGCATAACGCATAACGCATAAAGCATAACGCATAACGGATCTCGCATTACTCATAACGCATAACGCAAATCGCATAACGCCTAACGCATAACGCATGACGGATCACGCATTACTCATAACGCATAACGGATGACGCATTCCGCATAACGCATAACGCATAACGCATAACGCATAACGCATAACGCATAACGCATTACGCGTAACGCATAACGCATAACGCATAAAGCATTACGCGTAACGCATAACGCATTACGCGTAACGCATAACGCATAACGCAAAACGCATAACGCATAACGCATAACGCATAACGCATAACGCATAACGCATAACGCATAACGCATAACGCATAACGCATAACGCATAACGCATAACGCATAACGCATAACGCATAACGCATAACGCATAACGCTTAATGCATAACGCATAACGGATCACGCATTACTCACAACGCATAACGCATAACGGATCACGCATTACTCATAACGCATAACGCATAACGCATAACGCATAACGCAAATAGCATAACGCATAACGCATAACGCATAACGCATAACGCATAACGGATCACGCATTACTCATTACGCATAACGCATAACGGATCACGCATCACTCATAACGCATAACGCACAACGCATAACGCATAACGCATAACGCATAACGCATAACGCATAACGCATAACGCATAACGCATAACGCATAACGGATCACGCATTACTCATTACGCATAACGCATAACGGATCACGCATCACTCATAACGCATAACGCATAGCGCATAACACATAACGCATAACGCACAACGCATAACGCACAACGCATAACGCATAACGCATAACGCATAACGCATAACGCATAACGCATAACGGATAACGCACAACGCATAACACATAACGTATAACGCATAACACATAACGCATAACCCATAACGCATAACGCATAACGCATAACGCATAACGCATAAAGCATAACGCATAACGGATCTCGCATTACTCATAACGCATAACGCAAAACGCATAACGCCTAACGCATAACGCATGACGGATCACGCATTACTCATAACGCATAACGGATGACGCATTCCGCATAACGCATAACGCATAACGCATAACGCATAACGCATAACGCTTAACGCATGACCCATAGCGCATAACGCATTACGCGTAACGCATAACGCATAACGCATTACGCATAACGCATAACGCATAACGCATAAAGCATAACGCATAACGGATCACGCATTACTCATAACCCATAACGCATAACGTATAACGCATAGCGCATAACGCATAATGCATAAAGCATAACGCATAACGCATAACGCATAACGGATCACGCATTACTCATAACGCATAACGCATAACGGATCACGCATCACTCATAACGCATAACGCATAACGCATAACGCATAACGCATAACGCATAACGCATAACGCATAACGCATATCGCATAACGCATAACGCATAACGCATAACGCATAACGCATAACGCATAACGCATACCGGATCACGCATTACTCATAACGCGTAACGCATAACGCATAACGCATAACGCATAACGCATAACGCAAATAGCATAACGCATAACGCATAACGCATAACGCATAACGCATAACGGATCACGCATTACTCATTACGCATAACGCATAACGGATCACGCATCACTCATAACGCATAACGCATAGCGCATAACGCATAACGCATAACGCACAACGCATAACGCATAACGCATAACGCATAACGCATAACGCATAACGCATAACGCATAACGCATAACGCATAACGCATAACGCATAACGCATAACGCATAACGGATAACGCACAACGCATAACACATAACGCATAACGCATAACACATAACGCATAACCCATAACGCATAACGCATAACGCATAACGCATAACGCATAACGGATCACGCATTACTCATAACGCATAACGCATGACTCATAACGCACAACCCATAACTCATAACGCATAACGCATAACGCAAATCGCATAACGCACAACGCAGAACGCATAACGCATAACGCATAACGCATAACGCATAACGCATAACGCATAACCCGTAACGTATAACGCATAACTCATAACGCATAACGCATAACGTAAAACGCATAACGCATAGCGGATAACGCACAACGCATAACACATAACGCATAACGCATAACGCATAAAGCATTACGCATAACGGATCTCGCATAACGCATAACGCATAACGCATAACGCATAACGGATCACGCATTACTCATAACGCATAACGCATGACTCATAACGCACAACCCATAACGCATAACGCATAACGCATAACGCAAATCGCATAACGCACAACGCATAACGCATAACGCATAACGCATAACGCATAACGCATAACGAATAACTCATAACCCATAACGCATAACGCATAACGCATAACCCTAATCGCATAACGCATAACGCATAACGCATAACCCATAACGTATAACGCATAACTCACAACGCATAACGCATAACGTAAAACGCATAACGCATAGCGGATAACGCACAACGCATAACACATAACGCATAACGCATAACGCATTACTCATAACGCATAACGCATAACGCATAACGCATAACGCATAACGCAAATAGCATAACGCATAACGCAATACGCATAACGCATAACGTATAACGCATAGCTCATAACGCATAACGCATAACGCATAACGTAAAACGCATAACGCATAGCGGATAACGCACAACGCATAACACATAACGCATAACGCATAACGCATAACGCATAACGCATAAAGCATAACGCATAACGGATCTCGCATAACGCATAACGCATAACGCATAACGCATAACGCATAACGCATAACTCATAACGCATAACGCATAACGTAAAACGCATAACGCATAGCGGATAACGCACAACGCATAACACATAACGCATAACGCATAACGCATTACTCATAACGCATAACGCATAACGCATAACGCATAACGCAAATAGCATAACGCATAACGCATAACGCATAACGCATAACGCATGACGCATAACGTATAACGCATAGCTCATAACGCATAACGCATAACGTAAAACGCATAACGCATAGCGGATAACGCACAACGCGTAACACATAACGCATAACGCATAACGCATAACGCATAAAGCATAACGCATAACGGATCTCGCATAACGCATAACGCATAACGCATAACGCATAACGCATAACGCATAACGCATAACGCATAACGCATAACGCATAACGGATCACGCATTACGCATAACCCATAACGCATGACTCATAACGCACAACCCATAACGCATAACGCATAACGCATAACGCAAATCGCATAACGCACAACGCATAACGCATAACGCATAACGCATAACGCATAACGAATAACTCATAACCCATAACGCATAACGCATAACGCATAACGCATAACCCAAATCGCATAACGCATAACGCATAACGCATAACCCATAACGTATAACGCATAACGCATAACGCATAACGCATAACGCATAACGCATAACGCAAAACGCATAGCGGATAACGCACAACGCATAACACATAACGCATTACGCATAACGCATAACGCATAACGCATAACGCATAACGCATAACGCATAACGCATAACGCATAACGCATAACGCATAACGCATAGCGCATAACGCATAACGCATAACGCATAACGCATAACGCATAACGCATAACGCATAACTCATAACGCATAACGCATAACGTAAAACGCATAACGCATAGCGGATAACGCACAACGCATAACACATAACGCATAACGCATAACGCATTACTCATAACGCATAACGCATAACGCATAACGCATAACGCAAATAGCATAACGCATAACGCATAACGCGTAACGCATAACGCATAACGCATACCGGATCACGCATTACTCATAACGCGTAACGCATAACGCATAACGCATAACGCAAATAGCATAACGCATAACGCATAACGCATAACGCATAACGCATAACGGATCACGCATTACTCATTACGCATAACGCATAACGGATCACGCATCACTCATAACGCATAACGCATAGCGCATAACGCATAACGCATAACGCACAACGCATAACGCATAACGCATAACGCATAACGCATAACGCATAACGCGTAACGCATAACGCATAACGCATAACGCACAACGCATAACGCATAACGCATAACGCATAACGCATAACGGATAACGCACAACGCATAACACATAACGCATAACGCATAACACATAACGCATAACCCATAACGCCTAACGCATAACGCATAACGCATAACGCATAACGGATCACGCATTACTCATAACGCACAACCCATAACGCATAACGCATAACGCAAATCGCATAACGCACAACGCAGAACGCATAACGCATAACGCATAACGAATAACTCATAACCCATAACGCATAACGCATAACGCATAACGCATAACGCATAACGCATAACCCAAATCGCATAACGCATAACGCATAACGCATAACCCATAACGTATAACGCATAACTCATAACGCATAACGCATAACGTAAAACGCATAACGCATAGCGGATAACGCACAACGCATAACACATAACGCATATCGCATAACGCATAAAGCATTACGCATAACGGATCTCGCATAACGCATAACGCATAACGCATAACGCATAACGGATCACGCATTACTCATAACGCATAACGCATGACTCATAACGCACAACCCATAACGCATAACGCATAACGCATAACGCAAATCGCATAAAGCATAACGCATAACGGATCTCGCATAACACATAACGCATAACGCATAACGCATAACGCATAACGCATAACGCATACCGCATAACGCATAACGCATAACGCATAACGCATAACGCATAACGCAAATAGCATAACGCATAACGCATAACGCATAACGCATAACGTATAACGCATAGCTCATAACGCATAACGCATAACGCATAACGTAAAACGCATAACGCATAGCGGATAACGCACAACGCATAACACATAACGCATAACGCATAACGCATAACGCATAACGCATAAAGCATAACGCATAACGGATCTCGCATAACACATAACGCATAACGCATAACGCATAACGCATAACGCATAACGCATAACGCATAACGCATAACGCATAACGCATAACGCATAACGCATAACCCGTAACGTATAACGCATAACTCATAACGCATAACGCATAACGTAAAACGCATAACGCATAGCGGATAACGCACAACTCATAACACATAACGCATAACGCATAACGCATTACTCATAACGCATAACGCATAACGCATAACGCATAACGCAAATAGCATAACGCATAACGCATAACGCATAACGCATAACGCATAACGCATAACGCATAACGTATAACGCATAGCTCATAACGCATAACGCATAACGTAAAACGCATAACGCATAGCGGATAACGCACAACGCATAACACATAACGCATAACGCATAACGCATAACGCATAAAGCATAACGCATAACGGATCTCGCATAACGCATAACGCATAACGCATAACGCATAACGCATAACGCATAACGCATAACGCATAACGGATCACGCATTACGCATAACGCATAACGCATGACTCATAACGCACAACCCATAACGCATAACGCATAACGCATAACGCAAATCGCATAACGCATAACGCATAACGCATAACGCATAACGCATAACGCATAACGCATAACGCATAACGAATAACTCATAACCCATAACGCATAACGCATAACGCATAACGCATAACCCAAATCGCATAACGCATAACGCATAACGCATAACCCATAACGTATAACGCATAACGCATAACGCATAACGCATAACGCATAACGCATAACGCATAACGCATAGCGCATAACGCATAACGCATAACGCATAACGCATAACGCATAACGCATAACGCATAACTCATAACGCATAACGCATAACGTAAAACGCATAACGCATAACGCATAACGCGTAACGCATAACGCATAACGCATAACGCATACCGGATCACGCATTACTCATAACGCGTAACGCATAACGCATAACGCATAACGCATAACGCATAACGCAAATAGCATAACGCATAACGCATAACGCATAACGCATAACGCATAACGGATCACGCATTACTCATTACGCATAACGCATAACGGATCACGCATCACTCATAACGCATAACGCATAGCGCATAACGCATAACGCATAAAGCATAACGCATAACGGATCTCGCATAACGCATAACGCATAACGCACAACGCATAACGCACAACGCATAACGCATAGCGCATAACGCATAACGCATAACGCATAACGGATAACGCACAACGCATAACACATAACGCATAACGCATAACACATAACGCATAACCCATAACGCATAACGCATAACGCATAACGCATAACGCATAACGGATCACGCATTACTCATAACGCATAACGCATGACTCATAACGCACAACCCATAACTCATAACGCATAACGCATAACGCAAATCGCATAACGCACAACGCAGAACGCATAACGCATAACGCATAACGCATAACGCATAACGCATAACGCATAACGCATAACGCATAACCCGTAACGTATAACGCATAACTCATAACGCATAACGCATAACGTAAAACGCATAACGCATAGCGGATAACGCACAACGCATAACACATAACGCATAACGCATAACGCATAAAGCATTACGCATAACGGATCTCGCATAACGCATAACGCATAACGCATAACGCATAACGGATCACGCATTACTCATAACGCATAACGCATGACTCATAACGCACAACCCATAACGCATAACGCATAACGCATAACGCAAATCGCATAACGCACAACGCATAACGCATAACGCATAACGCATAACGCATAACGCATAACGAATAACTCATAACCCATAACGCATTACGCATAACGCATAACCCTAATCGCATAACGCATAACGCATAACGCATAACCCATAACGTATAACGCATAACTCACAACGCATAACGCATAACGTAAAACGCATAACGCATAGCGGATAACGCACAACGCATAACACATAACGCATAACGCATAACGCATTACTCATAACGCATAACGCATAACGCATAACGCATAACGCATAACGCAAATAGCATAACGCATAACGCATAACGCATAACGCATAACGTATAACGCATAGCTCATAACGCATAACGCATAACGCATAACGTAAAACGCATAACGCATAGCGGATAACGCACAACGCATAACACATAACGCATAACGCATAACGCATAACGCATAACGCATAAAGCATAACGCATAACGGATCTCGCATAACGCATAACGCATAACGCATAACGCATAACGCATAACGCATAACGCATAACGCATAACGCATAACGCATAACGCATAACGCATAACCCGTAACGTATAACGCATAACTCATAACGCATAACGCATAACGTAAAACGCATAACGCATAGCGGATAACGCACAACGCATAACACATAACGCATAACGCATAACGCATTACTCATAACGCATAACGCATAACGCATAACGCATAACGCAAATAGCATAACGCATAACGCATAACGCATAACGCATAACGCATGACGCATAACGTATAACGCATAGCTCATAACGCATAACGCATAACGTAAAACGCATAACGCATAGCGGATAACGCACAACGCGTAACACATAACGCATAACGCATAACGCATAACGCATAAAGCATAACGCATAACGGATCTCGCATAACGCATAACGCATAACGCATAACGCATAACGCATAACGCATAACGCATAACGCATAACGCATAACGGATCACGCATTACGCATAACCCATAACGCATGACTCATAACGCACAACCCATAACGCATAACGCATAACGCATAACGCAAATCGCATAACGCATAACGCATAACGCATAACGCATAACGCATAACGCATAACGCATAACGAATAACTCATAACCCATAACGCATAACGCATAACGCATAACGCATAACCCAAATCGCATAACGCATAACGCATAACGCATAACCCATAACGTATAACGCATAACGCATAACGCATAACACATAACGCATAACGCATAACGCAAAACGCATAGCGGATAACGCACAACGCATAACACATAACGCATTACGCATAACGCATAACGCATAACGCATAACGCATAACGCATAACGCATAACGCATAACGCATAACGCATAACGCATAACGCATTACTCATAACGCATAACGCATAACGCATAACGCATAACGCAAATAGCATAACGCATAACGCATAACGCGTAACGCATAACGCATAACGCATACCGGATCACGCATTACTCATAACGCGTAACGCATAACGCATAACGCATAACGCAAATAGCATAACGCATAACGGATCACGCATTACTCATTACGCATAACGCATAACGGATCACGCATCACTCATAACGCATAACGCATAGCGCATAACGCATAACGCATAACGCACAACGCATAACGCATAACGCATAACGCATAACGCATAACGCGTAACGCATAACGCATAACGCATAACGCACAACGCATAACGCATAACGCATAACGCATAACGCATAACGGATAACGCACAACGCATAACACATAACGCATAACGCATAACACATAACGCATAACCCATAACGCATAACGCATAACGCATAACGTAAAACGCATAACGCATAGCGGATAACGCACAACGCATAACACATAACGCATATCGCATAACGCATAAAGCATTACGCATAACGGATCTCGCATAACGCATAACGCATAACGCATAACGCATAACGGATCACGCATTACTCATAACGCATAACGCATGACTCATAACGCACAACCCATAACGCATAACGCATAACGCATAACGCAAATCGCATAAAGCATAACGCATAACGGATCTCGCATAACACATAACGCATTACGCATAACGCATAACGCATAACGCATAACGCATAACGCATAACGCATAACGCATAACGCATAACGCATAACGCATAACGCATAACGCAAATAGCATAACGCATAACGCATAACGCATAACGCATAACGCATAACGCATAACGCATAACGTATAACGCATAGCTCATAACGCATAACGCATAACGTAAAACGCATAACGCATAGCGGATAACGCACAACGCATAACACATAACGCATAACGCATAACGCATAACGCATAAAGCATAACGCATAACGGATCTCGCATAACGCATAACGCATAACGCATAACGCATAACGCATAACGCATAACGCATAACGCATAACGCATAACGGATCACGCATTACGCATAACGCATAACGCATGACTCATAACGCACAACCCATAACGCATAACGCATAACGCATAACGCATAACGCATAGCGCATAACGCCTAACGCATAACGCACAACGCATAACACATAACGCATAACGCATAACGCATTACTCATAACGCATAACGCATAACGCATAACGCATAACGCATAACGCATAACGCATAACGCATAACGCATAACGCATAACGCATAACGCATTACGCGTAACGCATACCGCATAACGCATAAAGCATTACGCGTAACGCATAACGCATTACGCGTAACGCATAACGCATAATGGATCACGCATTACTCATTACGCATAACGCATAACGGATCACGCATCACTCATAACGCATAACGCATAGCGCATAACGCATAACGCATAACGCACAACGCATAACGCATAACGCATAACGCATAACGCATAACGCATAACGCATAACGGATCACGCATTACTCATTACGCATAACGCATAACGGATCACGCATCACTCATAACGCATAACGCATAGCGCATAACGCATAACGCATAACGCACAACACATAACGCATCACGCATAACGCATAACGCATAACGCATAACGCATAACGGATAACGCACAACGCATAACGCATAACGCATAACGCATAAAGCATAACGCATAACGGATCTCGCATTACTCATAACGCATAACGCAAATCGCATAACGCCTAACGCATAACGCATGACGGATCACGCATTACTCATAACGCATAACGGATGACGCATTCCGCATAACGCATAACGCATAACGCATAACGCATAACGCATAACGCATAACGCATTACGCGTAACGCATAACGCATAACGCATAAAGCATTACGCGTAACGCATAACGCATTACGCGTAACGCATAACGCATAACGCAAAACGCATAACGCATAACGCATAACGCATAACGCATAACGCATAACGCATAACGCATAACGCATAACGCATAACGCATAACGCATAACGCATAACGCATACCGCATAACGCATAACGCATAACGCATAACGCTTAATGCATAACGCATAACGGATCACGCATTACTCACTACGCATAACGCATAACGGATCACGCATTACTCATAACGCATAACGCATAACGCATAACGCATAACGCAAATAGCATAACGCATAACGCATAACGCATAACGCATAACGCATAACGGATCACGCATTACTCATTACGCATAACGCATAACGGATCACGCATCACTCATAACGCATAACGCACAACGCATAACGCATAACGCATAACGCATAACGCATAACGCATAACGCATAACGCATAACGCATAACGGATCACGCATTACTCATTACGCATAACGCATAACGGATCACGCATCACTCATAACGCATAACGCATAGCGCATAACACATAACGCATAACGCACAACGCATAACGCACAACGCATAACGCATAACGCATAACGCATAACGCATAACGCATAACGCATAACGGATAACGCACAACGCATAACACATAACGTATAACGCATAACACATAACGCATAACCCATAACGCATAACGCATAACGCATAACGCATAACGCATAAAGCATAACGCATAACGGATCTCGCATTACTCATAACGCATAACGCAAAACGCATAACGCCTAACGCATAACGCATGACGGATCACGCATTACTCATAACGCATAACGGATGACGCATTCCGCATAACGCATAACGCATAACGCATAACGCATAACGCATAACGCTTAACGCATGACCCATAGCGCATAACGCATTACGCGTAACGCATAACGCATAACGCATTACGCATAACGCATAACGCATAACGCATAAAGCATAACGCATAACGGATCACGCATTACTCATAACCCATAACGCATAACGTATAACGCATAGCGCATAACGCATAATGCATAAAGCATAACGCATAACGCATAACGCATAACGGATCACGCATTACTCATTACGCATAACGCATAACGGATCACGCATCACTCATAACGCATAACGCATAACGCATAACGCATAACGCATAACGCACAACGCATAACGCATAACGCATATCGCATAACGCATAACGCATAACGCATAACGCATAACGCATAACGCATAACGCATACCGGATCACGCATTACTCATAACGCGTAACGCATAACGCATAACGCATAACGCATAACGCATAACGCAAATAGCATAACGCATAACGCATAACGCATAACGCATAACGCATAACGGATCACGCATTACTCATTACGCATAACGCATAACGGATCACGCATCACTCATAACGCATAACGCATAGCGCATAACGCATAACGCATAACGCACAACGCATAACGCATAACGCATAACGCATAACGCATAACGCATAACGCATAACGCATAACGCATAACGCATAACGCATAACGCATAACGCATAACGCATAACGGATAACGCACAACGCATAACACATAACGCATAACGCATAACACATAACGCATAACCCATAACGCATAACGCATAACGCATAACGCATAACGCATAACGGATCACGCATTACTCATAACGCATAACGCATGACTCATAACGCACAACCCATAACTCATAACGCATAACGCATAACGCAAATCGCATAACGCACAACGCAGAACGCATAACGCATAACGCATAACGCATAACGCATAACGCATAACGCATAACCCGTAACGTATAACGCATAACTCATAACGCATAACGCATAACGTAAAACGCATAACGCATAGCGGATAACGCACAACGCATAACACATAACGCATAACGCATAACGCATAAAGCATTACGCATAACGGATCTCGCATAACGCATAACGCATAACGCATAACGCATAACGGATCACGCATTACTCATAACGCATAACGCATGACTCATAACGCACAACCCATAACGCATAACGCATAACGCAAATCGCATAACGCACAACGCATAACGCATAACGCATAACGCATAACGCATAACGCATAACGAATAACTCATAACCCATAACGCATAACGCATAACGCATAACCCTAATCGCATAACGCATAACGCATAACGCATAACCCATAACGTATAACGCATAACTCACAACGCATAACGCATAACGTAAAACGCATAACGCATAGCGGATAACGCACAACGCATAACACATAACGCATAACGCATAACGCATTACTCATAACGCATAACGCATAACGCATAACGCATAACGCATTACGCATAACGCAAATAGCATAACGCATAACGCAATACGCATAACGCATAACGTATAACGCATAGCTCATAACGCATAACGCATAACGCATAACGTAAAACGCATAACGCATAGCGGATAACGCACAACGCATAACACATAACGCATAACGCATAACGCATAACGCATAACGCATAAAGCATAACGCATAACGGATCTCGCATAACGCATAACGCATAACGCATAACGCATAACGCATAACGCATAACGCATAACGCATAACGCATAACGCATAACGCATAACGCATAACGCATAACCCGTAACGTATAACGCATAACTCATAACGCATAACGCATAACGTAAAACGCATAACGCATAGCGGATAACGCACAACGCATAACACATAACGCATAACGCATAACGCATTACTCATAACGCATAACGCATAACGCATAACGCAAATAGCATAACGCATAACGCATAACGCATAACGCATAACGCATGACGCATAACGTATAACGCATAGCTCATAACGCATAACGCATAACGTAAAACGCATAACGCATAGCGGATAACGCACAACGCGTAACACATAACGCATAACGCATAACGCATAACGCATAAAGCATAACGCATAACGGATCTCGCATAACGCATAACGCATAACGCATAACGCATAACGCATAACGCATAACGCATAACGCATAACGCATAACGCATAACGGATCACGCATTACGCATAACCCATAACGCATGACTCATAACGCACAACCCATAACGCATAACGCATAACGCATAACGCAAATCGCATAACGCACAACGCATAACGCATAACGCATAACGCATAACGCATAACGCATAACGAATAACTCATAACCCATAACGCATAACGCATAACGCATAACGCATAACCCAAATCGCATAACGCATAACGCATAACGCATAACCCATAACGTATAACGCATAACGCATAACGCATAACGCATAACGCATAACGCATAACGCAAAACGCATAGCGGATAACGCACAACGCATAACACATAACGCATTACGCATAACGCATAACGCATAACGCATAACGCATAACGCATAACGCATAACGCATAACGCATAACGCATAACGCATAACGCATAGCGCATAACGCATAACGCATAACGCATAACGCATAACGCATAACGCATAACGCATAACTCATAACGCATAACGCATAACGTAAAACGCATAACGCATAGCGGATAACGCACAACGCATAACACATAACGCATAACGCATAACGCATTACTCATAACGCATAACGCATAACGCATAACGCATAACGCAAATCGCATAACGCATAACGCATAACGCGTAACGCATAACGCATAACGCATACCGGATCACGCATTACTCATAACGCGTAACGCATAACGCATAACGCATAACGCATATCGCATAACGCATAACGCATAACGCATAACGCATAACGCATAACGGATCACGCATTACTCATTACGCATAACGCATAACGGATCACGCATCACTCATAACGCATAACGCATAGCGCATAACGCATAACGCATAACGCACAACGCATAACGCATAACGCATAACGCATAACGCATAACGCATAACGCGTAACGCATAACGCATAACGCATAACGCACAACGCATAACGCATAACGCATAACGCATAACGCATAACGGATAACGCACAACGCATAACACATAACGCATAACGCATAACACATAACGCATAACCCATAACGCATAACGCATAACGCATAACGCATAACGCATAACGGATCACGCATTACTCATAACGCACAACCCATAACTCATAACGCATAACGCATAACGCAAATCGCATAACGCACAACGCAGAACGCATAACGCATAACGCATAACGAATAACTCATAACCCATAACGCATAACGCATAACGCATAACGCATAACGCATAACCCAAATCGCATAACGCATAACGCATAACGCATAACCCATAACGTATAACGCATAACTCATAACGCATAACGCATAACGTAAAACGCATAACGCATAGCGGATAACGCACAACGCATAACACATAACGCATATCGCATAACGCATAAAGCATTACGCATAACGGATCTCGCATAACGCATAACGCATAACGCATAACGGATCACGCATTACTCATAACGCATAACGCATGACTCATAACGCACAACCCATAACGCATAACGCATAACGCATAACGCAAATCGCATAAAGCATAACGCATAACGGATCTCGCATAACACATAACGCATAACGCATAACGCATAACGCATAACGCATAACGCATAACGCATAACGCATAACGCATAACGCATAACGCATAACGCATAACGCAAATAGCATAACGCATAACGCATAACGCATAACGCATAACGTATAACGCATAGCTCATAACGCATAACGCATAACGCATAACGTAAAACGCATAACGCATAGCGGATAACGCACAACGCATAACACATAACGCATAACGCATAACGCATAACGCATAACGCATAAAGCATAACGCATAACGGATCTCGCATAACACATAACGCATAACGCATAACGCATAACGCATAACGCATAACGCATAACGCATAACGCATAACGCATAACGCATAACGCATAACGCATAACGCATAACGCATAACCCGTAACGTATAACGCATAACTCATAACGCATAACGCATAACGTAAAACGCATAACGCATAGCGGATAACGCACAACTCATAACACATAACGCATAACGCATAACGCATTACTCATAACGCATAACGCATAACGCATAACGCATAACGCAAATAGCATAACGCATAACGCATAACGCATAACGCATAACGCATAACGCATAACGTATAACGCATAGCTCATAACGCATAACGCATAACGTAAAACGCATAACGCATAGCGGATAACGCACAACGCATAACACATAACGCATAACGCATAACGCATAACGCATAAAGCATAACGCATAACGGATCTCGCATAACGCATAACGCATAACGCATAACGCATAACGCATAACGCATAACGCATAACGCATAACGCATAACGGATCACGCATTACGCATAACGCATAACGCATGACTCATAACGCACAACCCATAACGCATAACGCATAACGCATAACGCAAATCGCATAACGCATAACGCATAACGCATAACGCATAACGCATAACGCATAACGCATAACGCATAACGAATAACTCATAACCCATAACGCATAACGCATAACGCATAACGCATAACCCAAATCGCATAACGCATAACGCATAACGCATAACCCATAACGTATAACGCATAACGCATAACGCATAACGCATAACGCATAACGCATAACGCATAACGCATAGCGCATAACGCATAACGCATAACGCATAACGCATAACGCATAACGCATAACGCATAACTCATAACGCATAACGCATAACGTAAAACGCATAACGCATAACGCATAACGCGTAACGCATAACGCATAACGCATAACGCATACCGGATCACGCATTACTCATAACGCGTAACGCATAACGCATAACGCATAACGCATAACGCATAACGCAAATAGCATAACGCATAACGCATAACGCATAACGCATAACGGATCACGCATTACTCATTACGCATAACGCATAACGGATCACGCATCACTCATAACGCATAACGCATAGCGCATAACGCATAACGCATAAAGCATAACGCATAACGGATCTCGCATAACGCATAACGCATAACGCATAACGCATAACGGATCACGCATTACTCATAACGCATAACGCATGACTCATAACGCACAACCCATAACGCATAACGCATAACGCATAACGCAAATCGCATAACGCACAACGCATAACGCATAACGCATAACGCATAACGCATAACGCATAACGAATAACTCATAACCCATAACGCATTACGCATAACGCATAACCCTAATCGCATAACGCATAACGCATAACGCATAACCCATAACGTATAACGCATAACTCACAACGCATAACGCATAACGTAAAACGCATAACGCATAGCGGATAACGCACAACGCATAACACATAACGCATAACGCATAACGCATTACTCATAACGCATAACGCATAACGCATAACGCATAACGCATAACGCATAACGCAAATAGCATAACGCATAACGCATAACGCATAACGCATAACGTATAACGCATAGCTCATAACGCATAACGCATAACGCATAACGTAAAACGCATAACGCATAGCGGATAACGCACAACGCATAACACATAACGCATAACGCATAACGCATAACGCATAACGCATAAAGCATAACGCATAACGGATCTCGCATAACGCATAACGCATAACGCATAACGCATAACGCATAACGCATAACGCATAACGCATAACGCATAACGCATAACGCATAACGCATAACCCGTAACGTATAACGCATAACTCATAACGCATAACGCATAACGTAAAACGCATAACGCATAGCGGATAACGCACAACGCATAACACATAACGCATAACGCATAACGCATTACTCATAACGCATAACGCATAACGCATAACGCATAACGCAAATAGCATAACGCATAACGCATAACGCATAACGCATAACGCATGACGCATAACGTATAACGCATAGCTCATAACGCATAACGCATAACGTAAAACGCATAACGCATAGCGGATAACGCACAACGCGTAACACATAACGCATAACGCATAACGCATAACGCATAAAGCATAACGCATAACGGATCTCGCATAACGCATAACGCATAACGCATAACGCATAACGCATAACGCATAACGCATAACGCATAACGGATCACGCATTACGCATAACCCATAACGCATGACTCATAACGCACAACCCATAACGCATAACGCATAACGCATAACGCAAATCGCATAACGCATAACGCATAACGCATAACGCATAACGCATAACGCATAACGCATAACGAATAACTCATAACCCATAACGCATAACGCATAACGCATAACGCATAACCCAAATCGCATAACGCATAACGCATAACGCATAACCCATAACGTATAACGCATAACGCATAACGCATAACACATAACGCATAACGCATAACGCAAAACGCATAGCGGATAACGCACAACGCATAACACATAACGCATTACGCATAACGCATAACGCATAACGCATAACGCATAACGCATAACGCATAACGCATAACGCATAACGCATAACGCATAACGCATAACGCATAACGCATAACGCATAACGCATAACGCATAACGCATAACGCATAACGCATAACTCATAACGCATAACGCATAACGTAAAACGCATAACGCATAGCGGATAACGCACAACGCATAACACATAACGCATAACGCATAACGCATTACTCATAACGCATAACGCATAACGCATAACGCATAACGCAAATAGCATAACGCATAACGCATAACGCGTAACGCATAACGCATAACGCATACCGGATCACGCATTACTCATAACGCGTAACGCATAACGCATAACGCATAACGCAAATAGCATAACGCATAACGCATAACGCATAACGCATAACGCATAACGGATCACGCATTACTCATTACGCATAGCGCATAACGGATCACGCATCACTCATAACGCATAACGCATAGCGCATAACGCATAACGCATAACGCACAACGCATAACGCATAACGCATAACGCATAACGCATAACGCGTAACGCATAACGCATAACGCATAACGCACAACGCATAACGCATAACGCATAACGCATAACGCATAACGGATAACGCACAACGCATAACACATAACGCATAACGCATAACACATAACGCATAACCCATAACGCATAACGCATAACGCATAACGCATAACGCATAACGGATCACGCATTACTCATAACGCACAACCCATAACTCATAACGCATAACGCATAACGCAAATCGCATAACGCACAACGCAGAACGCATAACGCATAACGCATAACGAATAACTCATAACCCATAACGCATAACGCATAACGCATAACGCATAACGCATAACCCAAATCGCATAACGCATAACGCATAACGCATAACCCATAACGTATAACGCATAACTCATAACGCATAACGCATAACGTAAAACGCATAACGCATAGCGGATAACGCACAACGCATAACACATAACGCATATCGCATAACGCATAAAGCATTACGCATAACGGATCTCGCATAACGCATAACGCATAACGCATAACGCATAACGGATCACGCATTACTCATAACGCATAACGCATGACTCATAACGCACAACCCATAACGCATAACGCATAACGCATAACGCAAATCGCATAAAGCATAACGCATAACGGATCTCGCATAACACATAACGCATAACGCATAACGCATAACGCATAACGCATAACGCATAACGCATAACGCATAACGCATAACGCATAACGCATAACGCATAACGCATAACGCATAACGCAAATAGCATAACGCATAACGCATAACGCATAACGCATAACGCATAACGCATAACGTATAACGCATAGCTCATAACGCATAACGCATAACGTAAAACGCATAACGCATAGCGGATAACGCACAACGCATAACACATAACGCATAACGCATAACGCATAACGCATAAAGCATAACGCATAACGGATCTCGCATAACGCATAACGCATAACGCATAACGCATAACGCATAACGCATAACGCATAACGGATCACGCATTACGCATAACGCATAACGCATGACTCATAACGCACAACCCATAACGCATAACGCATAACGCATAACGCAAATCGCATAACGCACAACGCATAACGCATAACGCATAACGCATAACGCATAACGCATAACGCATAACGAATAACTCATAACCCATAACGCATAACGCATAACGCATAACGCATAACCCAAATCGCATAACGCATAACGCATAACGCATAATCCATAACGTATAACGCATAACGCATAACGCATAACGCATAACGCATAACGCATAACGCATAACGCATAGCGCATAACGCATAACGCATAACGCATAACGCATAACGCATAACGCATAACGCATAACTCATAACGCATAACGCATAACGTAAAACGCATAACGCATAACGCATAACGCATAACGCATAACGTATAACGCATAGCTCATAACGCATAACGCATAACGTAAAACGCATAACGCATAGCGGATAACGCACAACGCATAACACATAACGCATAACGCATAACGCATAACGCATAAAGCATAACGCATAACGGATCTCGCATAACGCATAACGCATAACGCATAACGCATAACGCATAACGCATAACGCATAACGGATCACGCATTACGCATAACGCATAACGCATGACTCATAACGCACAACCCATAACGCATAACGCATAACGCATAACGCAAATCGCATAACGCACAACGCATAACGCATAACGCATAACGCATAACGCATAACGCATAACGCATAATGAATAACTCATAACCCATAACGCATAACGCATAACGCATAACGCATAACGCATAACGCATAACGCATAACGCATAGCGCATAACGCATAACGCATAACGCATAACGCATAACGCATAGCGCATAACGCATAACGCATAAAGCATAACGCATAACGCATAACGCATAACGCATAACGCATAACGCATAACGCATAACGCATAACGCATAACGCAAAACGCGTAACGCATAACGCATAACGCATTACACATAACGGATCACGCATTACTCATAACGCATAACGCATATCGCATAACCCACAACGCATAACGCATAAAGCAAAACGCATAACGCATAACGCATAACGCTTAACGCATAACTCATAACGCATAACGCATAACGGATCACGCATTACTCATAACGCATAACGCATAACGGATCACGCATAACTCATAACGCATAACGCATAACGGATCACGCATTACTCATAACGCATAACGCATAACGGATCACGCATTTCTCATAACGCATAACGCATAACGGATCACGCATTACTCATAACGCATAACGCATAACGCATAACGGATCACGCGTTACTCATAATGCATAACGCATAACGCATAACGCATAACGCATAGCGCTAACGCATAACGCATAACGCATAACGGATCACGTATTACTCATAACGCATAACGCATAACGGATCACGCATATCTCATAACGCATAACGCATAACGCTTAACGCATAACGCATAACGCATAACGCATAACGCATAACGCATAACGCATAACGCATAACGCATAACGCATAACGCATAACGCATAACGCATAACGCATAACGCATAATGCATATCGCATAATGCATAACGCATAACGCATAACGCATAACGCATAACGCATAACGCATAACGCATAACGCATAACGCATAACGCATAAAGCATAACGCATAACGCATAACGCATAACGCATAACGGATCACGCATTACTCATAACGCATAACGCATAACGGATCACGCATTACTCATAACGCATAACGCATAACGCATAACGCATAACGCATAACGGATCTCGCATTTCTCATAACGCATAACGCATAACGCATAACGCATAACGCATAACGCATAACCCATAACGCATAACGTATAAAGCAAAACGCATAACGCATAACGCATGACTCATAACGCACAACCCATAACGCATAACGCATAACGCAAATCGCATAACGCATAACGCATAACGCATAACGCATAACGCATAACGCATAACGCATAACGCATAACGCATAACGCATAACGCATAACGCATAACGCATAACGCATAACGCATAATGCATAACGCATAACGCATAACGCATAACGCATAACGCATAACGCATAGCGCATAACGCATAACACATAACGCATAACGCATAACGCAAAACGCGTAACGCATAACGCATAACGCATTACACATAACGGATCACGCATTACTCATAACGCATAACGCATAACGCATAACCCATAACGCATAACGCATAAAGCAAAACGCATAACGCATAACGCATAACGCATAACGGATCACGCATTACTCATAACGCATAACGCATAACGCATAACGCATATCGCATAACGCATAACGCATAACGCATAACGCATAACGCATAACGCATAACGCAAATCGCATAACGCACAACGCATAACGCATAACGCATAACGCATAACGCATAACGCATAACGAATAACTCATAACCCATAACGCATAACGCATAACGCATAACCCAAATCGCATAACGCATAACGCATAACGCATAACCCATAACGTATAACGCATAACTCATAACGCATAACGCATAACGTAAAACGCATAACGCATAGCGGATAACGCACAACGCATAACACATAACGCATAACGCATAACGCATTACTCATAACGCATAACGCATAACGCATAACGCATAACGCATAACGCATAACGCATAACGCAAATAGCATAACGCATAACGCATAACGCATAACGCATAACGTATAACGCATAGCTCATAACGCATAACGCATAACGCATAACGTAAAACGCATAACGCATAGCGGATAACGCACAACGCATAACACATAACGCATAACGCATAACGCATAACGCATAAAGCATAACGCATAACGGATCTCGCATAACGCATAACGCATAACGCATAACGCATAACGCATAACGCGTAACGCATAACGCATAACGCATAACGCATAACGCATAACGCATAACGCATAACGCATAACCCGTAACGTATAACGCATAACTCATAACGCATAACGCATAACGTAAAACGCATAACGCATAGCGGATAACGCACAACGCATAACACATAACGCATAACGCATAACGCATTACTCATAACGCATAACGCATAACGCATAACGCATAACGCATAACGCAAATAGCATAACGCATAACGCATAACGCATAACGCATAACGCATAACGCATAACGTATAACGCATAGCTCATAACGCATAACGCATAACGTAAAACGCATAACGCATAGCGGATAACGCACAACGCATAACACATAACGCATAACGCATAACGCATAACGCATAAAGCATAACGCATAACGGATCTCGCATAACGCATAACGCATAACGCATAACGCATAACGCATAACGCATAACGCATAACGCATAACGCATAACGGATCACGCATTACGCATAACGCATAACGCATAACGCATAAAGCATAACGCATAACGGATCTCGCATAACGCATAACGCATAACGCATAACGCATAACGCATAACGCATAACGCATAACGCATAACGGATCACGCATTACGCATAACGCATAACGCATGACTCATAACGCACAACCCATAACGCATAACGCATAACGCATAACGCAAATCGCATAACGCACAACGCATAACGCATAACGCATAACGCATAACGCATAACGCATAACGCATAACGCATAACGCATAACGCATAAAGCATAACGCATAACGGATCTCGCATAACGCATAACGCATAACGCATAACGCATAACGCATAACGCATAACGCATAACGCATAACGCATAACGGATCACGCATTACGCATAACGCATAACGCATGACTCATAACTCATAACCCATAACGCATAACGCATAACGCATAACGCATAACCCAAATCGCATAACGCATAACGCATAACGCATAACCCATAACGTATAACGGATCACGCATTACTCATAACGCATAACGCATGACTCATAACGCACAACCCATAACTCATAACGCATAACGCATAACGCAAATCGCATAACGCACAACGCAGAACGCATAACGCATAACGCATAACGAATAACTCATAACCCATAACGCATAACGCATAACGCATAACGCATAACGCATAACGCATAACCCAAATCGCATAACGCATAACGCATAACGCATAACCCATAACGTATAACGCATAACTCATAACGCATAACGCATAACGTAAAACGCATAACGCATAGCGGATAACGCACAACGCATAACACATAACGCATAACGCATAACGCATAAAGCATTACGCATAACGGATCTCGCATAACGCATAACGCATAACGCATAACGCATAACGGATCACGCATTACTCATAACGCATAACGCATGACTCATAACGCACAACCCATAACGCATAACGCATAACGCATAACGCAAATCGCATAACGCACAACGCATAACGCATAACGCATAACGCATAACGCATAACGCATAACGAATAACTCATAACCCATAACGCATAACGCAAAACGCATAACCCAAATCGCATAACGCATAACGCATAACCCATAACCCATAACGTATAACGCATAACTCATAACGCATAACGCATAACGTAAAACGCATAACGCATAGCGGATAACGCACAACGCATAACACATAACGCATAACGCATAACGCATTACTCATAACGCATAACGCATAACGCATAACGCATAACGCATAACGCATAACGCATAACGCATAACGCATAACCCGTAACGTATAACGCATAACTCATAACGCATAACGCATAACGTAAAACGCATAACGCATAGCGGATAACGCACAACGCATAACACATAACGCATAACGCATAACGCATTACTCATAACGCATAACGCATAACGCATAACGCATAACGCATAACGTATAACGCATAGCTCATAACGCATAACGCATAACGCATAACGTAAAACGCATAACGCATAGCGGATAACGCACAACACATAACACATAACGCATAACGCATAACGCATAACGCATAACGCATAAAGCATAACGCATAACGGATCTCGCATAACGCATAACGCATAACGCATAACGCATAACGCATAACGCATAACGCATAACGCATAACGCATAACGCATAACGCATAACGCATAACGCATAACGCATAACGCATAACGCATAACGCATAACGCATAACGCATAACCCGTAACGTATAACGCATAACTCATAACGCATAACGCATAACGTAAAACGCATAACGCATAGCGGATAACGCACAACGCATAACACATAACGCATAACGCATAACGCATTACTCATAACGCATAACGCATAACGCATAACGCATAACGCAAATAGCATAACGCATAACGCATAACGCATAACGCATAACGCATAACGTATAACGCATAGCTCATAACGCATAACGCATAACGTAAAACGCATAACGCATAGCGGATAACGCACAACGCATAACACATAACGCATAACGCATAACGCATAACGCATAAAGCATAACGCATAACGGATCTCGCATAACGCATAACGCATAACGCATAACGCATAACGCATAACGCATAACGCATAACGGATCACGCATTACGCATAACGCATAACGCATGACTCATAACGCACAACCCATAACGCATAACGCATAACGCATAACGCAAATCGCATAACGCACAACGCATAACGCATAACGCATAACGCATAACGCATAACGAATAACTCATAACCCATAACGCATAACGCATAACGCATAACGCATAACCCAAATCGCATAACGCATAACGCATAACGCATAACCCATAACGCATAACGCATAACGCATAACGCATAACGCATAACGCATAACGCATAACGCAAAACGCATAGCGGATAACGCACAACGCATAACACATAACGCATTACGCATAACGCATAACGCATAACGCATAACGCATAACGCATAACGCATAACGCATAACGCATAACGCATAACGCATAACGCATAACGCATAACGCATAACGCATAACGCATAACGCATAACGCATAACGCATAACGCATAACGCATAACGCATAACTCATAACGCATAACGCATAACGTAAAACGCATAACGCATAGCGGATAACGCACAACGCATAACACATAACGCATAACGCATAACGCATTACTCATAACGCATAACGCATAACGCATAACGCATAACGCAAATAGCATAACGCATAACGCATAACGCATAACGCATAACGCATAACGCATAACGCATAACGTATAACGCATAGCTCATAACGCATAACGCATAACGTAAAACGCATAACGCATAGCGGATAACGCACAACGCATAACACATAACGCATAACGCATAACGCATAACGCATAAAGCATAACGCATAACGGATCTCGCATAACGCATAACGCATAACGCATAACGCATAACGCATAACGCATAACGGATCACGCATTACGCATAACGCATAACGCATGACTCATAACGCACAACCCATAACGCATAACGCATAACGCATAACGCAAATCGCATAACGCACAACGCGTAACGCATAACGCATAACGCATAACGCATAACGCATAACGCATAACGAATAACTCATAACCCATAACGCATAACGCATAACGCATAACGCATAACCCAAATCGCATAACGCATAACGCATAACGCATAACCCATAACGTATAACGCATAACGCATAACGCATAACGCATAACGCATAACGCATAACGCATAACGCAAAACGCATAGCGGATAACGCACAACGCATAACACATAACGCATTACGCATAACGCATAACGCATAACGCATAACGCATAACGCATAACGCATAACGCATAACACATAACGCATAACGCATAACGCATAACGCATAACGCATAACGCATAGCGCATAACGTATAACGCATAACTCATAACGCATAACGCATAACGTAAAACGCATAACGCATAGCGGATAACGCACAACGCATAACACATAACGCATAACGCATAACGCATTACTCATAACGCATAACGCATAACGCATAACGCATAACGCATAACGCATAACGCATAACGCATAACGCATAACCCGTAACGTATAACGCATAACTCATAACGCATAACGCATAACGTAAAACGCATAACGCATAGCGGATAACGCACAACGCATAACACATAACGCATAACGCATAACGCATTACTCATAACGCATAACGCATAACGCATAACGCATAACGCATAACGTATAACGCATAGCTCATAACGCATAACGCATAACGCATAACGTAAAACGCATAACGCATAGCGGATAACGCACAACGCATAACACATAACGCATAACGCATAACGCATAACGCATAACGCATAAAGCATAACGCATAACGGATCTCGCATAACGCATAACGCATAACGCATAACGCATAACGCATAACGCATAACGCATAACGCATAACGCATAACGCATAACGCATAACGCATAACGCATAACGCATAACGCATAACGCATAACGCATAACGCATAACGCATAACCCGTAACGTATAACGCATAACTCATAACGCATAACGCATAACGTAAAACGCATAACGCATAGCGGATAACGCACAACGCATAACACATAACGCATAACGCATAACGCATTACTCATAACGCATAACGCATAACGCATAACGCATAACGCAAATAGCATAACGCATAACGCATAACGCATAACGCATAACGCATAACGCATAACGCATAGCTCATAACGCATAACGCATAACGTAAAACGCATAACGCATAGCGGATAACGCACAACGCATAACACATAACGCATAACGCATAACGCATAACGCATAAAGCATAACGCATAACGGATCTCGCATAACGCATAACGCATAACGCATAACGCATAACGCATAACGCATAACGCATAACGGATCACGCATTACGCATAACGCATAACGCATGACTCATAACGCACAACCCATAACGCATAACGCATAACGCATAACGCAAATCGCATAACGCACAACGCATAACGCATAACGCATAACGCATAACGCATAACGAATAACTCATAACCCATAACGCATAACGCATAACGCATAACGCATAACCCAAATCGCATAACGCATAACGCATAACGCATAACCCATAACGTATAACGCATAACGCATAACGCATAACGCATAACGCATAACGCATAACGCAAAACGCATAGCGGATAACGCACAACGCATAACACATAACGCATTACGCATAACGCATAACGCATAACGCATAACGCATAACGCATAACGCATAACGCATAACGCATAACGCATAACGCATAACGCATAACGCATAACGCATAACGCATAACGCATAACGCATAACGCATAACGCATAACGCATAACGCATAACGCATAACTCATAACGCATAACGCATAACGTAAAACGCATAACGCATAGCGGATAACGCACAACGCATAACACATAACGCATAACGCATAACGCATTACTCATAACGCATAACGCATAACGCATAACGCATAACGCAAATAGCATAACGCATAACGCATAACGCATAACGCATAACGCATAACGCATAACGCATAACGTATAACGCATAGCTCATAACGCATAACGCATAACGTAAAACGCATAACGCATAGCGGATAACGCACAACGCATAACACATAACGCATAACGCATAACGCATAACGCATAAAGCATAACGCATAACGGATCTCGCATAACGCATAACGCATAACGCATAACGCATAACGCATAACGCATAACGGATCACGCATTACGCATAACGCATAACGCATGACTCATAACGCACAACCCATAACGCATAACGCATAACGCATAACGCAAATCGCATAACGCACAACGCGTAACGCATAACGCATAACGCATAACGCATAACGCATAACGCATAACGAATAACTCATAACCCATAACGCATAACGCATAACGCATAACGCATAACCCAAATCGCATAACGCATAACGCATAACGCATAACCCATAACGCATAACGCATAACGCATAACGCATAACGCATAACGCATAACGCATAACGCAAAACGCATAGCGGATAACGCACAACGCATAACACATAACGCATTACGCATAACGCATAACGCATAACGCATAACGCATAACGCATAACGCATAACGCATAACACATAACGCATAACGCATAACGCATAACGCATAACGCATAACGCATAGCGCATAACGCATAACGCATAACGCATAACGCATAACGCATAGCGCATAACGCATAACGCATAAAGCATAACGCATAACGCATAACGCATAACGCATAACGCATAACGCATAACGCATAACGCATAACGCAAAACGCGTAACGCATAACGCATAACGCATTACACATAACGGATCACGCATTACTCATAACGCATAACGCATATCGCATAACCCACAACGCATAACGCATAAAGCAAAACGCATAACGCATAACGCATAACGCATAACGCATAACGCATAACGCATAACGGATCACGCATTACTCATAACGCATAACGCATAACGCATACCGCATATCGCATAACGCATAACGCATAACGCATAACGCATAACGCATAACGCATAACGCATAACGCATAACGCATAACTCATATCGCATAACGCATAACGGATCACGCATTACTCATAACGCATAACGCATAACGGATCACGCATTTCTCATAACGCATAACGCATAACGGATCACGCATTACTCATAACGCATAACGCATAACGCATAACGGATCACGCGTTACTCATAATGCATAACGCATAACGCATAACGCATAACGCATAGCGCTAACGCATAACGCATAACGCATAACGGATCACGTATTACTCATAACGCATAACGCATAACGGATCACGCATATCTCATAACGCATAACGCATAACGCTTAACGCATAACGCATAACGCATAACGCATAACGCATAACGCATAACGCATAACGCATAACGCATAACGCATAACGCATAACGCATAACGCATAACGCATAACGCATAATGCATATGGCATAATGCATAACGCATAACGCATAACGCATAACGCATAGCGCATAACGCATAACGCATAACGCATAACGCATAACGCATAAAGCATAACGCATAACGCATAACGCATAACGCATAATGCATAACGCATAACGCATAACGGATCACGCATTACTCATAACGCATAACGCATAACGGATCACGCATTACTCATAACGCATAACGCATAACGCATAACGCATAACGCATAACGGATCTCGCATTTCTCATAACGCATAACGCATAACGCATAACGCATAACGCATAACGCATAACCCATAACGCATAACGTATAAAGCAAAACGCATAACGCATAACGCATGACTCATAACGCACAACCCATAACGCATAACGCATAACGCAAATCGCATAACGCATAACGCATAACGCATAACGCATAACGCATAACGCATAAGGCATAACGCATAACGCATAACGCAAATCGCATAACGCACAACGCATAACGCATAACGCATAACGCATAACGCATAACGCATAACGAATAACTCATAACCCATAACGCATAACGCATAACGCATAACCCAAATCGCATAACGCATAACGCATAACGCATAACCCATAACGTATAACGCATAACTCATAACGCATAACGCATAACGTAAAACGCATAACGCATAGCGGATAACGCACAACGCATAACACATAACGCATAACGCATAACGCATTACTCATAACGCATAACGCATAACGCATAACGCATAACGCATAACGCATAACGCATAACGCATAACGCAAATAGCATAACGCATAACGCATAACGCGTAACGCATAACGTATAACGCATAGCTCATAACGCATAACGCATAACGCATAACGTAAAACGCATAACGCATAGCGGATAACGCACAACGCATAACGCATAACGCATAACGCATAACGCATAACGCATAACGCATAAAGCATAACGCATAACGGATCTCGCATAACGTATAACGCATAACGCATAACGCATAACGCATAACGCATAACGCATAACGCATAACGCATAACGCATAACGCATAACGCATAACGCATAACGCATAACCCGTAACGTATAACGCATAACTCATAACGCATAACGCATAACGTAAAACGCATAACGCATAGCGGATAACGCACAACGCATAACACATAACGCATAACGCATAACGCATTACTCATAACGCATAACGCATAACGCATAACGCATAACGCAAATAGCATAACGCATAACGCATAACGCATAACGCATAACGCATAACGCATAACGCAAATCGCATAACGCATAACGCATAACGCATAACGCATAACGCATAACGCATAACGTATAACGCATAGCTCATAACGCATAACGCATAACGTAAAACGCATAACGCATAGCGGATAACGCACAACGCATAACACATAACGCATAACGCATAAAGCATAACGCATAAAGCATAACGCATAACGGATCTCGCATAACGCATAACGCACAACCCATAACGCATAACGCATAACGCAAATCGCATAACGCATAACGCATAACGCATAACGCACAACGCATAACGCATAACGCATAACGCATAACGCATAACGCATAACGCATAACGCATAACGCATAACGCATAACGCATAACGCATAACGCATAACGCATAACGCATAACGCATAACGCATAGCGCATAACGCATAACACATAACGCATAACGCAAAACGCGTAACGCATAACGCATAACGCATTACACATAACGGATCACGCATTACTCATAACGCATAACGCATAACGCATAACCCATAACGCATAACGCATAAAGCAAAACGCATAACGCATAACGCATAACGCATAACGCATAACGGATCACGCATTACTCGTAACGCATAACGCATAACGCATAACGCATATCGCATAACGCATAACGCATAACGCATAACGCATAACGCATAACGCATAACGCAAATCGCATAACGCACAACGCATAACGCATATCGCATAACGCATAACGCATAACGCATAACGAATAACTCATAACCCATAACGCATAACGCATAACGCATAACCCAAATCGCATAACGCATAACGCATAACGCATAACCCATAACGTATAACGCATAACTCATAACGCATAACGCATAACGTAAAACGCATAACGCATAGCGGATAACGCACAACGCATAACACATAACGCATAACGCATAACGCATTACTCATAACGCATAACGCATAACGCATAACGCATAACGCATAACGCATAACGCATAACGCAAATAGCATAACGCATAACGCATAACGCATAACGCATAACGTATAACGCATAGCTCATAACGCATAACGCATAACGCATAACGTAAAACGCATAACGCATAGCGGATAACGCACAACGCATAACACATAACGCATAACGCATAACGCATAACGCATAACGCATAAAGCATAACGCATAACGGATCTCGCATAACGTATAACGCATAACGCATAACGCATAACGCATAACGCGTAACGCATAACGCATAACGCATAACGCATAACGCATAACGCATAACGCATAACCCGTAACGTATAACGCATAACTCATAACGCATAACGCATAACGTAAAACGCATAACGCATAGCGGATAACGCACAACGCATAACACATAACGCATAACGCATAACGCATTACTCATAACGCATAACGCATAACGCATAACGCATAACGCAAATAGCATAACGCATAACGCATAACGCATAACGCATAACGCATAACGCATAACGTATAACGCATAGCTCATAACGCATAACGCATAACGTAAAACGCATAACGCATAGCGGATAACGCACAACGCATAACACATAACGCATAACGCATAAAGCATAACGCATAAAGCATAACGCATAACGGATCTCGCATAACGCATAACGCATAACGCATAACGCATAACGCATAACGCATAACGCATAACGCATAACGCATAACGCATAACGCATAACGCATAACGGATCACGCATTACGCATAACGCATAACGCATGACTCATAACGCACAACCCATAACGCATAACACATAACGCATAACGCAAATCGCATAACGCATAACGCATAACGCATAACGCATAACGCATAACGCATAACGCATAACGCATAACGGATAACTCATAACCCATAACGCATAACGCATAACGCATAACGCATAACCCAAATCGCATAACGCATAACGCATAACGCATAACCCATAACGTATAACGCATAACGCATAACGCATAACGCATAACGCATAACGCAAAACGCATAGCGGATAACGCACAACGCATAACACATAACGCATTACGCATAACGCATAACGCATAACGCATAACGCATAACGCATAACGCATAACGCATAACGCATAACGCATAACGCATAACGCATAACGCATAACGCATAACGCATAACGCATAACGCATAACGCATAACTCATAACGCATAACGCATAACGTAAAACGCATAACGCATAGCGGATAACGCACAACGCATAACACATAACGCATAACGCATAACGCATTACTCATAACGCATAACGCATAACGCATAACGCATAACGCAAATAGCATAACGCATAACGCATAACGCATAACGCATAACGTATAACGCATAGCTCATAACGCATAACGCATAACGTAAAACGCATAACGCATAGCGGATAACGCACAACGCATAACACATAACGCATAACGCATAACGCATAACGCATAAAGCATAACGCATAACGGATCTCGCATAACGCATAACGCATAACGCATAACGCATAACGCATAACGCATAACGCATAACGCATAACGGATCACGCATTACGCATAACGCATAACGCATGACTCATAACGCACAACCCATAACGCATAACGCATAACGCATAACGCAAATCGCATAACGCACAACGCATAACGCATAACGCATAACGCATAACGCATAACGCATAACGAATAACTCATAACCCATAACGCATAACGCATAACGCATAACGCATAACGCATAACCCAAATCGCATAACGCATAACGCATAACGCATAACCCATAACGTATAACGCATAACGCATAACGCATAACGCATAACGCATAACGCAAAACGCATAGCGGATAACGCACAACGCATAACACATAACGCATTACGCATAACGCATAACGCATAACGCATAACGCATAACGCATAACGCATAACGCATAACGCATAACGCATAACGCATAACGCATAACGCATAACGCATAGCGCATAACGCATAACGCATAACGCATAACGCATAACGCATAACGCATAACGCATAGCGCATAACGCATAACGCATAAAGCATAACGCATAACGCATAACGCATAACGCATAACGCATAACGCATAACGCATAACGCATAGCGCATAACGCATAACGCATAACGCATAACGCATAACGCATAACGCATAACGCATAACGCATAACGCAAATAGCATAACGCATAACGCATAACGCGTAACGCATAACGTATAACGCATAGCTCATAACGCATAACGCATAACGCATAACGTAAAACGCATAACGCATAGCGGATAACGCACAACGCATAACACATAACGCATAACGCATAACGCATAACGCATAACGCATAAAGCATAACGCATAACGGATCTCGCATAACGTATAACGCATAACGCATAACGCATAACGCATAACGCGTAACGCATAACGCATAACGCATAACGCATAACGCATAACGCATAACGCATAACGCATAACCCGTAACGTATAACGCATAACTCATAACGCATAACGCATAACGTAAAACGCATAACGCATAGCGGATAACGCACAACGCATAACACATAACGCATAACGCATAACGCATTACTCATAACGCATAACGCATAACGCATAACGCATAACGCAAATAGCATAACGCATAACGCATAACGCATAACGCATAACGCATAACGCATAACGCAAATAGCATAACGCATAACGCATAACGCATAACGCATAACGCATAACGCATAACGTATAACGCATAGCTCATAACGCATAACGCATAACGTAAAACGCATAACGCATAGCGGATAACGCACAACGCATAACACATAACGCATAACGCATAAAGCATAACGCATAAAGCATAACGCATAACGGATCTCGCATAACGCATAACGCACAACCCATAACGCATAACGCATAACGCAAATCGCATAACGCATAACGCATAACGCATAACGCACAACGCATAACGCATAACGCATAACGCATAACGCATAACGCATAACGCATAACGCATAACGCATAACGCATAATGCATAACGCATAACGCATAACGCATAACGCATAACGCATAACGCATAGCGCATAACGCATAACACATAACGCATAACGCAAAACGCGTAACGCATAACGCATAACGCATTACACATAACGGATCACGCATTACTCATAACGCATAACGCATAACGCATAACCCATAACGCATAACGCATAAAGCAAAACGCATAACGCATAACGCATAACGCATAACGGATCACGCATTACTCGTAACGCATAACGCATAACGCATAACGCATATCGCATAACGCATAACGCATAACGCATAACGCATAACGCATAACGCATAACGCAAATCGCATAACGCACAACGCATAACGCATAACGCATAACGCATAACGCATAACGCATAACGAATAACTCATAACCCATAACGCATAACGCATAACGCATAACCCAAATCGCATAACGCATAACGCATAACGCATAACCCATAACGTATAACGCATAACTCATAACGCATAACGCATAACGTAAAACGCATAACGCATAGCGGATAACGCACAACGCATAACACATAACGCATAACGCATAACGCATTACTCATAACGCATAACGCATAACGCATAACGCATAACGCATAACGCATAACGCATAACGCAAATAGCATAACGCATAACGCATAACGCATAACGCATAACGGATAACGCATAGCTCATAACGCATAACGCATAACGCATAACGTAAAACGCATAACGCATAGCGGATAACGCACAACGCATAACACATAACGCATAACGCATAACGCATAACGCATAACGCATAAAGCATAACGCATAACGGATCTCGCATAACGTATAACGCATAACGCATAACGCATAACGCATAACGCGTAACGCATAACGCATAACGCATAACGCATAACGCATAACGCATAACGCATAACCCGTAACGTATAACGCATAACTCATAACGCATAACGCATAACGTAAAACGCATAACGCATAGCGGATAACGCACAACGCATAACACATAACGCATAACGCATAACGCATTACTCATAACGCATAACGCATAACGCATAACGCATAACGCAAATAGCATAACGCATAACGCATAACGCATAACGCATAACGCATAACGCATAACGTATAACGCATAGCTCATAACGCATAACGCATAACGTAAAACGCATAACGCATAGCGGATAACGCACAACGCATAACACATAACGCATAACGCATAAAGCATAACGCATAAAGCATAACGCATAACGGATCTCGCATAACGCATAACGCATAACGCATAACGCATAACGCATAACGCATAACGCATAACGCATAACGCATAACGCATAACGCATAACGCATAACGGATCACGCATTACGCATAACGCATAACGCATGACTCATAACGCACAACCCATAACGCATAACACATAACGCATAACGCAAATCGCATAACGCATAACGCATAACGCATAACGCATAACGCATAACGCATAACGCATAACGCATAACGGATAACTCATAACCCATAACGCATAACGCATAACGCATAACGCATAACCCAAATCGCATAACGCATAACGCATAACGCATAACCCATAACGTATAACGCATAACGCATAACGCATAACGCATAACGCATAACGCAAAACGCATAGCGGATAACGCACAACGCATAACACATAACGCATTACGCATAACGCATAACGCATAACGCATAACGCATAACGCATAACGCATAACGCATAACGCATAACGCATAACGCATAACGCATAACGCATAACGCATAACGCATAACGCATAACGCATAACGCATAACTCATAACGCATAACGCATAACGTAAAACGCATAACGCATAGCGGATAACGCACAACGCATAACACATAACGCATAACGCATAACGCATTACTCATAACGCATAACGCATAACGCATAACGCATAACGCAAATAGCATAACGCATAACGCATAACGCATAACGCATAACGTATAACGCATAGCTCATAACGCATAACGCATAACGTAAAACGCATAACGCATAGCGGATAACGCACAACGCATAACACATAACGCATAACGCATAACGCATAACGCATAAAGCATAACGCATAACGGATCTCGCATAACGCATAACGCATAACGAATAACGCATAACGCATAACGCATAACGCATAACGCATAACGGATCACGCATTACGCATAACGCATAACGCATGACTCATAACGCACAACCCATAACGCATAACGCATAACGCATAACGCAAATCGCATAACGCACAACGCATAACGCATAACGCATAACGCATAACGCATAACGCATAACGAATAACTCATAACCCATAACGCATAACGCATAACGCATAACGCATAACGCATAACCCAAATCGCATAACGCATAACGCATAACGCATAACCCATAACGTATAACGCATAACGCATAACGCATAACGCATAACGCATAACGCAAAACGCATAGCGGATAACGCACAACGCATAACACATAACGCATTACGCATAACGCATAACGCATAACGCATAACGCATAACGCATAACGCATAACGCATAACGCATAACGCATAACGCATAACGCATAGCGCATAACGCATAACGCATAACGCATAACGCATAACGCATAACGCATAACGCATAGCGCATAACGCATAACGCATAAAGCATAACGCATAACGCATAACGCATAACGCATAACGCATAACGCATAACGCATAACGCATAACGCATAACGCAAAACGCGTAACGCATAACGCATAACGCATTACACATAACGGATCACGCATTACTCATAACGCATAACGCATATCGCATAACCCATAACGCATAACGCATAAAGCAAAACGCATAACGCATAACGCATAACGCATAACGCATAACGCATAACGCATAACGCATAACGCATAACGCATAACGCATAACGGATCACGCATTACTCATAACGCATAACGCATAACGCATACCGCATATCGCATAACGCATAACGCATAACGCATAACGCATAACGCATAACGCATAACGCATAACGCATAACGCATAACTCATAACGCATAACGCATAACGGATCACGCATTACTCATAACGCATAACGCATAACGGATCACGCATTTCTCATAACGCATAACGCATAACGGATCACGCATTACTCATAACGCATAACGCATAACGCATAATGCATAACGCATAACGCATAACGGATCTCGCATTTCTCATAACGCATAACGCATAACGCATAACGCATAACGCATAACGCATAACGCATAACCCATAACGCATAAAGCAAAACGCATAACGCATAACGCATAACGCATAACGCATAACGGATCACGCATTACTCATAACGCATAACGCATAACGCATAACGCATGTCGCATAACGCATAACGCATAACGCATAACGCATAACGCATAACGCATAACGCATAACGCATAACGCTTAACGCATAACTCATAACGCATAACGCATAACGCATAACGGATCACGCATTACTCATAACGCATAACGCATAACGGATCACGCATTTCTCATAACGCATAACGCATAACGGATCACGTATTACTCATAACGCATAACGCATAACGGATCACGCATTTCTCATAACGCATAACGCATAACGCATAACGCATAACGCATAACGCATAACGCATATCGCATAACGCATAACGCATAACGCATAACGCATAACGCATATCGCATAATGCATAACGCATAACGCATAACGCATAACGCATAACGCATAACGCATAACGCATATCGCATAACGCATAACGCATAACGCGTAACGGATCTCGCATAACGCATAACGCATAACGCATAACGCATAACGCATAACGCATAACGCATAACGCATAACGCATAATGCATAACGCATAACGCATAACGCATAACGCATAACGCATAACGCATAACGCATAACGCATAACGCATAACGCATAACGCATAACCCATAACGCATAAAGCATAAAGCAAAACGCATAACGCATAACGCATGACTCATAACGCATAACGCATAACGCATAACGCATAACGCATAACGCATAACGCATAACGCATAACGCATAACGCATAACGCATAACGCATAACGCATAACGCATAACCCGTAACGTATAACGCATAACTCATAACGCATAACGCATAACGTAAAACGCATAACGCATAGCGGATAACGCACAACGCATAACACATAACGCATAACGCATAACGCATTACTCATAACGCATAACGCATAACGCATAACGCATAACGCAAATAGCATAACGCATAACGCATAACGCATAACGCATAACGCATAACGTATAACGCATAGCTCATAACGCATAACGCATAACGTAAAACGCATAACGCATAGCGGATAACGCACAACGCATAACACATAACGCATAACGCATAACGCATAACGCATAACGCATAACGCATAACGCATAACGCATAACGCATAACGCATAACGCATAACGCATAACCCGTAACGTATAACGCATAACTCATAACGCATAACGCATAACGTAAAACGCATAACGCATAGCGGATAACGCACAACGCATAACACATAACGCATAACCCATAACGCATTACTCATAACGCATAACGCATAACGCATAACGCATAACGCAAATAGCATAACGCATAACGCATAACGCATAACGCATAACGCATAACGTATAACGCATAGCTCATAACGCATAACGCATAACGTAAAACGCATAACGCATAGCGGATAACGCACAACGCATAACACATAACGCATAACGCATAACGCATAACGCATAAAGCATAACGCATAACGGATCTCGCATAACGCATAACGCATAACGCATAACGCATAACGCATAACGCATAACGCATAACGGATCACGCATTACGCATAACGCATAACGCATGACTCATAACGCACAACCCATAACGCATAACGCATAACGCATAACGCAAATCGCATAACGCACAACGCATAACGCATAACGCATAACGCATAACGCATAACGAATAACTCATAACCCATAACGCATAACGCATAACGCATAACGCATAACCCAAATCGCATAACGCATAACGCATAACGCATAACCCATAACGTATAACGCATAACGCATAACGCATAACGCATAACGCATAACGCATAACGCAAAACGCATAGCGGATAACGCACAACGCATAACACATAACGCATTACGCATAACGCATAACGCATAACGCATAACGCATAACGCATAACGCATAACGCATAACGCATAACGCATAACGCATAACGCATAACGCATAACGCATAACGCATAACGCATAACGCATAACGCATAACGCATAACGCATAACGCATAACGCATAACTCATAACGCATAACGCATAACGTAAAACGCATAACGCATAGCGGATAACGCACAACGCATAACACATAACGCATAACGCATAACGCATTACTCATAACGCATAACGCATAACGCATAACGCATAACGCATAAAGCATAACGCATAACGCATAACGCATAACGCATAACGCATAACGCATAACGCATAACGTATAACGCATAGCTCATAACGCATAACGCATAACGTAAAACGCATAACGCATAGCGGATAACGCACAACGCATAACACATAACGCATAACGCATAACGCATAACGCATAAAGCATAACGCATAACGGATCTCGCATAACGCATAACGCATAACGCATAACGCATAACGCATAACGCATAACGGATCACGCATTACGCATAACGCATAACGCATGACTCATAACGCACAACCCATAACGCATAACGCATAACGCATAACGCAAATCGCATAACGCACAACGCGTAACGCATAACGCATAACGCATAACGCATAACGCATAACGCATAACGAATAACTCATAACCCATAACGCATAACGCATAACGCATAACGCATAACCCAAATCGCATAACGCATAACGCATAACGCATAACCCATAACGTATAACGCATAACGCATAACGCATTACGCATAACGCATAACGCATAACGCATTACGCATAGCGGATAACGCACAACGCATAACACATAACGCATTACGCATAACGCATAACGCATAACGCATAACGCATAACGCATAACGCATAACGCATAACACATAACGCATAACGCATAACGCATAACGCATAACGCATAACGCATAGCGCATAACGCATAACGCATAACGCATAACGCATAACGCATAGCGCATAACGCATAACGCATAAAGCATAACGCATAACGCATAACGCATAACGCATAACGCATAACGCATAACGCATAACGCATAACGCAAAACGCGTAACGCATAACGCATAACGCATTACACATAACGGATCACGCATTACTCATAACGCATAACGCATATCGCATAACCCACAACGCATAACGCATAAAGCAAAACGCATAACGCATAACGCATAACGCATAACGCATAACGCATAACGCATAACGCATAACGGATCACGCATTACTCATAACGCATAACGCATAACGCATACCGCATATCGCATAACGCATAACGCATAACGCATAACGCATAACGCATAACGCATAACGCATAACGCTTAACGCATAACTCATATCGCATAACGCATAACGGATCACGCATTACTCATAACGCATAACGCATAACGGATCACGCATTACTCATAACGCATAACGCATAACGGATCACGCATTACTCATAACGCATAACGCATAACGCATAACGGATCACGCGTTACTCATAATGCATAACGCATAACGCATAACGCATAACGCATAGCGCTAACGCATAACGCATAACGCATAACGGATCACGTATTACTCATAACGCATAACGCATAACGGATCACGCATATCTCATAACGCATAACGCATAACGCTTAACGCATAACGCATAACGCATAACGCATAACGCATAACGCATAACGCATAACGCATAACGCATAACGCATAACGCATAACGCATAACGCATAACGCATAATGCATATGGCATAATGCATAACGCATAACGCATAACGCATAACGCATAGCGCATAACGCATAACGCATAACGCATAACGCATAACGCATAAAGCATAACGCATAACGCATAACGCATAACGCATAATGCATAACGCATAACGCATAACGGATCACGAATTACTCATAACGCATAACGCATAACGGATCACGCATTACTCATAACGCATAACGCATAACGCATAACGCATAACGCATAACGGATCTCGCATTTCTCATAACGCATAACGCATAACGCATAACGCATAACGCATAACGCATAACCCATAACGCATAACGTATAAAGCAAAACGCATAACGCATAACGCATGACTCATAACGCACAACCCATAACGCATAACGCATAACGCAAATCGCATAACGCATAACGCATAACGCATAACGCATAACGCATAACGCATAACGCATAACGCATAACGCATAACGCATAACGCATAACGCATAACGCATAACGCATAATGCATAACGCATAACGCATAACGCATAACGCATAACGCATAACGCATAACGCATAGCGCATAACGCATAACACATAACGCATAACGCAAAACGCGTAACGCATAACGCATAACGCATTACACATAACGGATCACGCATTACTCATAACGCATAACGCATAACGCATAACCCATAACGCATAACGCATAAAGCAAAACGCATAACGCATAACGCATAACGCATAACGCATAACGGATCACGCATTACTCGTAACGCATAACGCATAACGCATAACGCATATCGCATAACGCATAACGCATAACGCATAACGCATAACGCATAACGCATAACGCAAATCGCATAACGCACAACGCATAACGCATAACGCATAACGCATAACGCATAACGCATAACGAATAACTCATAACCCATAACGCATAACGCATAACGCATAACCCAAATCGCATAACGCATAACGCATAACGCATAACCCATAACGTATAACGCATAACTCATAACGCATAACGCATAACGTAAAACGCATAACGCATAGCGGATAACGCACAACGCATAACACATAACGCATAACGCATAACGCATTACTCATAACGCATAACGCATAACGCATAACGCATAACGCATAACGCATAACGCATAACGCATAACGCAAATAGCATAACGCATAACGCATAACGCGTAACGCATAACGTATAACGCATAGCTCATAACGCATAACGCATAACGCATAACGTAAAACGCATAACGCATAGCGGATAACGCACAACGCATAACACATAACGCATAACGCATAACGCATAACGCATAACGCATAAAGCATAACGCATAACGGATCTCGCATAACGTATAACGCATAACGCATAACGCATAACGCATAACGCGTAACGCATAACGCATAACGCATAACGCATAACGCATAACGCATAACGCATAACGCATAACCCGTAACGTATAACGCATAACTCATAACGCATAACGCATAACGTAAAACGCATAACGCATAGCGGATAACGCACAACGCATAACACATAACGCATAACGCATAACGCATTACTCATAACGCATAACGCATAACGCATAACGCATAACGCAAATAGCATAACGCATAACGCATAACGCATAACGCATAACGCATAACGCATAACGCAAATAGCATAACGCATAACGCATAACGCATAACGCATAACGCATAACGCATAACGTATAACGCATAGCTCATAACGCATAACGCATAACGTAAAACGCATAACGCATAGCGGATAACGCACAACGCATAACACATAACGCATAACGCATAACGCATAACGCATAAAGCATAACGCATAACGGATCTCGCATAACGCATAACGCACAACCCATAACGCATAACGCATAACGCAAATCGCATAACGCATAACGCATAACGCATAACGCACAACGCATAACGCATAACGCATAACGCATAACGCATAACGCATAACGCATAACGCATAACGCATAACGCATAACGCATAACGCATAACGCATAACGCATAACGCATAACGCATAACGCATAGCGCATAACGCATAACACATAACGCATAACGCAAAACGCGTAACGCATAACGCATAACGCATTACACATAACGGATCACGCATTACTCATAACGCATAACGCATAACGCATAACCCATAACGCATAACGCATAAAGCAAAACGCATAACGCATAACGCATAACGCATAACGCATAACGGATCACGCATTACTCGTAACGCATAACGCATAACGCATAACGCATATCGCATAACGCATAACGCATAACGCATAACGCATAACGCATAACGCATAACGCAAATCGCATAACGCACAACGCATAACGCATAACGCATAACGCATAACGCATAACGAATAACTCATAACCCATAACGCATAACGCATAACGCATAACCCAAATCGCATAACGCATAACGCATAACGCATAACCCATAACGTATAACGCATAACTCATAACGCATAACGCATAACGTAAAACGCATAACGCATAGCGGATAACGCACAACGCATAACACATAACGCATAACGCATAACGCATTACTCATAACGCATAACGCATAACGCATAACGCATAACGCATAACGCATAACGCATAACGCAAATAGCATAACGCATAACGCATAACGCATAACGCATAACGTATAACGCATAGCTCATAACGCATAACGCATAACGCATAACGTAAAACGCATAACGCATAGCGGATAACGCACAACGCATAACACATAACGCATAACGCATAACGCATAACGCATAACGCATAAAGCATAACGCATAACGGATCTCGCATAACGTATAACGCATAACGCATAACGCATAACGCATAACGCGTAACGCATAACGCATAACGCATAACGCATAACGCATAACGCATAACGCATAACGCATAACCCGTAACGTATAACGCATAACTCATAACGCATAACGCATAACGTAAAACGCATAACGCATAGCGGATAACGCACAACGCATAACACATAACGCATAACGCATAACGCATTACTCATAACGCATAACGCATAACGCATAACGCATAACGCAAATAGCATAACGCATAACGCATAACGCATAACGCATAACGCATAACGCATAACGCATAACGCATAACGCATAACGCATAACGCATAACGTAAAACGCATAACGCATAGCGGATAACGCACAACGCATAACACATAACGCATAACGCATAAAGCATAACGCATAAAGCATAACGCATAACGGATCTCGCATAACGCATAACGCATAACGCATAACGCATAACGCATAACGCATAACGCATAACGCATAACGCATAACGCATAACGCATAACGCATAACGGATCACGCATTACGCATAACGCATAACGCATGACTCATAACGCACAACCCATAACGCATAACACATAACGCATAACGCAAATCGCATAACGCATAACGCATAACGCATAACGCATAACGCATAACGCATAACGCATAACGCATAACGGATAACTCATAACCCATAACGCATAACGCATAACGCATAACGCATAACCCAAATCGCATAACGCATAACGCATAACGCATAACCCATAACGTATAACGCATAACGCATAACGCATAACGCATAACGCATAACGCAAAACGCATAGCGGATAACGCACAACGCATAACACATAACGCATTACGCATAACGCATAACGCATAACGCATAACGCATAACGCATAACGCATAACGCATAACGCATAACGCATAACGCATAGCGCATAACGCATAACGCATAACGCATAACGCATAACGCATAACGCATAACGCATAACTCATAACGCATAACGCATAACGTAAAACGCATAACGCATAGCGGATAACGCACAACGCATAACACATAACGCATAACGCATAACGCATTACTCATAACGCATAACGCATAACGCATAACGCATAACGCAAATAGCATAACGCATAACGCATAACGCATAACGCATAACGCATAACGTATAACGCATAGCTCATAACGCATAACGCATAACGTAAAACGCATAACGCATAGCGGATAACGCACAACGCATAACACATAACGCATAACGCATAACGCATAACGCATAAAGCATAACGCATAACGGATCTCGCATAACGCATAACGCATAACGCATAACGCATAACGCATAACGCATAACGCATAACGCATAACGGATCACGCATTACGCATAACGCATAACGCATGACTCATAACGCACAACCCATAACGCATAACGCATAACGCATAACGCAAATCGCATAACGCACAACGCATAACGCATAACGCATAACGCATAACGCATAACGCATAACGAATAACTCATAACCCATAACGCATAACGCATAACGCATAACGCATAACGCATAACCCAAATCGCATAACGCATAACGCATAACGCATAACCCATAACGTATAACGCATAACGCATAACGCATAACGCATAACGCATAACGCAAAACGCATAGCGGATAACGCACAACGCATAACACATAACGCATTACGCATAACGCATAACGCATAACGCATAACGCATAACGCATAACGCATAACGCATAACGCATAACGCATAACGCATAACGCATAGCGCATAACGCATAACGCATAACGCATAACGCATAACGCATAACGCATAACGCATAGCGCATAACGCATAACGCATAAAGCATAACGCATAACGCATAACGCATAACGCATAACGCATAACGCATAACGCATAACGCATAACGCAAAACGCGTAACGCATAACGCATAACGCATTACACATAACGGATCACGCATTACTCATAACGCATAACGCATATCGCATAACCCATAACGCATAACGCATAAAGCAAAACGCATAACGCATAACGCATAACGCATAACGCATAACGCATAACGCATAACGCATAACGCATAACGCATAACGCATAACGGATCACGCATTACTCATAACGCATAACGCATAACGCATACCGCATATCGCATAACGCATAACGCATAACGCATAACGCATAACGCATAACGCATAACGCATAACGCATAACGCATAACTCATAACGCATAACGCATAACGGATCACGCATTACTCATAACGCATAACGCATAACGGATCACGCATTTCTCATAACGCATAACGCATAACGGATCACGCATTACTCATAACGCATAACGCATAACGCATAATGCATAACGCATAACGCATAACGGATCACGCATTTCTCATAACGCATAACGCATAACGCATAACGCATAACGCATAACGCATAACGCATAACCCATAACGCATAAAGCAAAACGCATAACGCATAACGCATAACGCATAACGCATAACGGATCACGCATTACTCATAACGCATAACGCATAACGCATAACGCATATCGCATAACGCATAACGCATAACGCATAACGCATAACGCATAACGCATAACGCATAACGCATAACGCATAACGCTTAACGCATAACTCATAACGCATAACGCATAACGCATAACGGATCACGCATTACTCATAACGCATAACGCATAACGGATCACGCATTTCTCATAACGCATAACGCATAACGGATCACGTATTACTCATAACGCATAACGCATAACGGATCACGCATTTCTCATAACGCATAACGCATAACGCATAACGCATAACGCATAACGCATAACGCATATCGCATAACGCATAACGCATAACGCATAACGCATAATGCATATCGCATAATGCATAACGCATAACGCATAACGCATAACGCATAACGCATAACGCATAACGCATATCGCATAACGCATAACGCATAACGCGTAACGGATCTCGCATAACGCATAACGCATAACGCATAACGCATAACGCATAACGCATAACGCATAACGCATAATGCATAACGCATAACGCATAACGCATAACGCATAACGCATAACGCATAACGCATAACGCATAACGCATAACGCATAACGCATAACGCATAACGCATAACGCATAACGCATAACGCATAAAGCATAACGCATAACGCATAACGCATAACGCATAATGCATAACGCATAACGCATAACGGATCACGCATTACTCATAACGCATAACGCATAACGGATCACGCATTACTCATAACGCATAACGCATAACGCATAACGCATAACGCATAACGCATAACGGATCTCGCATTTCTCATAACGCATAACGCATAACGCATAACGCATAACGCATAACGCATAACCCATAACGCATAAAGCATAAAGCAAAACGCATAACGCATAACGCATGACTCATAACGCACAACCCATTACGCATAACTCATAACGCAAATCGCATAACGCATAACGCATAACGCATAACGCATAACGCATAACGCATAACGCATAACGCATAACGCATAACGCATAACGCATAACGCATAACGCATAACGCATAACGCATAACGCATAACGCATAACGCATAACGCATAACGCATAACGCATAACGCATAGCGCATAACGCATAACGCATAACGCATAACGCATAACGCATAACGCATAACGCATATCGCATAACGCATAACGCATAACGCAAAACGCGTAACGCATAACGCATAACGCATTACACGTAACGGATCACGCATTACTCATAACGCATAACGCATAACGCATAACCCATAACGCATAACGCATAAAGCAAAACGCATAACGCATAACGCATAACGCATAACGCATAACGCATAACGCATAACGCATAACGCATAACGTATAACGCATAGCGCATAACGCATAATGCATAAAGCATAACGCATAACGCATAACGCATAACGCATAACGCATAACGCTTAATGCATAACGCATAACGGATCACGCATTACTCACAACGCATAACGCATAACGGATCACGCATTACTCATAACGCATAACGCATAACGCATAACGCATAACGCAAATAGCATAACGCATAACGCATAACGCATAACGCATAACGCATAACGGATCACGCATTACTCATTACGCATAACGCATAACGGATCACGCATCACTCATAACGCATAACGCATAACGCATAACGCATAACGCATAACGCACAACGCACAACGCATAACGCATAACGCATATCGCATAAAGCATAACGCGTAACGCATAACGCATAACGCATACCGGATCACGCATAACGCATAACGCATAACGCATAACGCATAACGCATAACGCATAACGCATAACGCATAACGCATAACGCATAACGCATAACGCATAACGCATAACGCATAGCGCATAACGCATAACGCATAACGCATAACGCATAACGCATAACGCATAACGCATATCGCATAACGCATAACGCATAACGCAAAACGCGTAACGCATAACGCATAACGCATTACACGTAACGGATCACGCATTACTCATAACGCATAACGCATAACGCATAACCCATAACGCATAACGCATAAAGCAAAACGCATAACGCATAACGCATAACGCATAACGCATAACGCGTAACGCATAACGCATAACGCATAACGCATAACGCATAACGCATAACGCATAACGCATAACGCATAACGCATAACGCATAACGCATAACGCATAACGCATAATGCATAAAGCATAACGCATAACGCATAACGCATAACGCATAACGCATAACGCTTAATGCATAACGCATAACGGATCACGCATTACTCACAACGCATAACGCATAACGGATCACGCATTACTCATTACGCATAACGCATAACGGATCACGCATCACTCATAACGCATAACGCATAGCGCATAACGCATAACGCATAACGCACATCGCATAACGCATAACGCATAACGCATAACGCATAACGCATAACGCATAACGCATAACGCATAACGCATAACGTATAACGCATAGCGCATAACGCATAATGCATAAAGCATAACGCATAACGCATAACGCTTAATGCATAACGCATAACGGATCACGCATTACTCACAACGCATAACGCATAACGCATAACGCATAACGCATAACGCATAACGCATAACGCATAACGCATAACGCATAACGCATAACGCATAACGCATAACGCATAGCGCTAACGCATAACGCATAACGCATAACGGATCACGTATTACTCATAACGCATAACACATAACGGATCACGCATTTCTCATAACGCATAACGCATAACGCTTAACGCATAACGCATAACGCATAACGCATAACGCATAACGCATAACGCATAACGCATAACGCATAACGCATAACGCATAATGCATATCGCATAATGCATAACGCATAACGCATAACGCATAACGCATAGCGCATAACGCATAACGCATAACGCATAACGCATAACGCATAAAGCATAACGCATAACGCATAACGCATAACGCATAATGCATAACGCATAACGCATAACGGATCACGCATTACTCATAACGCATAACGCATAACGGATCACGCATTACTCATAACGCATAACGCATAACGCATAACGCATAATGCATAACGCATAACGCATAACGGATCTCGCATTTCTCATAACGCATAACGCATAACGCATAACGCATAACGCATAACGCATAACGCATAACCCATAACGCATAACGTATAAAGCAAAACGCATAACGCATAACGCATGACTCATAACGCACAACCCATAACGCATAACGCATAACGCAAATCGCATAACGCATAACGCATAACGCATAACGCATAACGCATAACGCATAACGCATAACGCATAACGCATAACGCATAACGCATAACGCATAACGCATAATGCATAACGCATAACGCATAACGCATAACGCATAACGCATAACGCATAGCGCATAACGCATAACACATAACGCATAACGCATAACGCAAAACGCGTAACGCATAACGCATAACGCATTACGCATAACGGATCACGCATTACTCATAACGCATAACGCATAACGCATAACCCATAACGCATAACGCATAAAGCAAAACGCATAACGCATAACGCATAACGCATAACGCATAACGGATCACGCATTACTCATAACGCATAACGCATAACGCATAACGCATATCGCATAACGCATAACGCATAACGCATAACGCATAACGCATAACGCATAACGCATAACGCATAACGCTTAACGCATAACTCATAACGCATAACGCATAACGCATAACGGATCACGCATTACTCATAACGCATAACGCATAACGGATCACGCATTTCTCATAACGCATAACGCATAACGCATAACGCATAACGCATAACGCATAACCCATAACGCATAAAGCATAAAGCAAAACGCATAACGCGTAACGCATGACTCATAACGCACAACCCATTACGCATATCGCATAACGCATAACGCATAACGCAAAACGCGTAACGCATAACGCATAACGCATTACACGTAACGGATCACGCATTACTCATAACGCATAACGCATAACGCATAACCCATAACGCATAACGCATAAAGCAAAACGCATAACGCATAACGTATAACGCATAACGCATAACGCATAACGCATAACGCATAACGCATAACGCATAACGCATAACGCATAATGCATAAAGCATAACGCATAACGCATAACGCATAACGCATAACGCATAACGCTTAATGCATAACGCATAACGGATCACGCATTACTCACAACGCATAACGCATAACGGATCACGCATTACTCATAACGCATAACGCATAACGCATAACGCATAACGCAAATAGCATAACGCATAACGCATAACGCATAACGCATAACGCATAACGGATCACGCATTACTCATTACGCATAACGCATAACGGATCACGCATCACTCATAACGCATAACGCATAACGCATAACGCATAACGCATAACGCACAACGCATAACGCATAACGCATATCGCATAAAGCATAACGCGTAACGCATAACGCATAACGCATACCGGATCACGCATTACTCATAACGCGTAACGCATAACGCATAACGCATAACGCATAACGCATAACGCATAACGCATAACGCATAACGCATAACGCATAACGCATAATGCATATCGCATAATGCATAACGCATAACGCATAACGCATAACGCATAGCGCATAACGCATAACGCATAACGCATAACGCATAACGCATAAAGCATAACGCATAACGCATAACGCATAACGCATAATGCATAACGCATAACGCATAACGGATCACGCATTACTCATAACGCATAACGCATAACGGATTACGCATTACTCATAACGCATAACGCATAACGCATAACGCATAATGCATAACGCATAACGCATAACGGATCTCGCATTTCTCATAACGCATAACGCATAACGCATAACGCATAACGCATAACGCATAACGCATAACCCATAACGCATAACGTATAAAGCAAAACGCATAACGCATAACGCATGACTCATAACGCACAACCCATAACGCATAACGCATAACGCAAATCGCATAACGCATAACGCATAACGCATAACGCATAACGCATAACGCATAACGCATAACGCATAACGCATAACGCATAACGCATAACGCATAACGCATAATGCATAACGCATAACGCATAACGCATAACGCATAACGCATAACGCATAGCGCATAACGCATAACACATAACGCATAACGCATAACGCAAAACGCGTAACGCATAACGCATAACGCATTACACATAACGGATCACGCATTACTCATAACGCATAACGCATAACGCATAACCCATAACGCATAACGCATAAAGCAAAACGCATAACGCATAACGCATAACGCATAACGCATAACGGATCACGCATTACTCATAACGCATAACGCATAACGCATAACGCATATCGCATAACGCATAACGCATAACGCATAACGCATAACGCATAACGCATAACGCATAACGCATAACGCTTAACGCATAACTCATAACGCATAACGCATAACGCATAACGGATCACGCATTACTCATAACGCATAACGCATAACGGATCACGCATTTCTCATAACGCATAACGCATAACGCATAACGCATAACGCATAACGCATAACCCATAACGCATAAAGCATAAAGCAAAACGCATAACGCGTAACGCATGACTCATAACGCACAACCCATTACGCATATCGCATAACGCATAACGCATAACGCAAAACGCGTAACGCATAACGCATAACGCATTACACGTAACGGATCACGCATTACTCATAACGCATAACGCATAACGCATAACCCATAACGCATAACGCATAAAGCAAAACGCATAACGCATAACGTATAACGCATAACGCATAACGCATAACGCATAACGCATAACGTATAACGCATAGCGCATAACGCATAATGCATAAAGCATAACGCATAACGCATAACGCATAACGCATAACGCATAACGCTTAATGCATAACGCATAACGGATCACGCATTACTCACAACGCATAACGCATAACGGATCACGCATTACTCATAACGCATAACCCATAACGCATAACGCATAACGCAAATAGCATAACGCATAACGCATAACGCATAACGCATAACGCATAACGGATCACGCATTACTCATTACGCATAACGCATAACGGATCACGCATCACTCATAACGCATAACGCATAACGCATAACGCATAACGCATAACGCACAACGCATAACGCATAACGCATATCGCATAAAGCATAACGCGTAACGCATAACGCATAACGCATACCGGATCACGCATTACTCATAACGCGTAACGCATAACGCATAACGCATAACGCATAACGCATAACGCATAACGCATAACGCATAACGCATAACGCATAACGCATAACGCATAATGCATAAAGCATAACGCATAACGCATAACGCATAACGCATAACGCATAACGCTTAATGCATAACGCATAACGGATCACGCATTACTCACAACGCATAACGCATAACGGATCACGCATTACTCATTACGCATAACGCATAACGGATCACGCATCACTCATAACGCATAACGCATAGCGCATAACGCATAACGCATAACGCACATCGCATAACGCATAACGCATAACGCATAACGCATAACGCATAACGCATAACGCATAACGTATAACGCATAGCGCATAACGCATAATGCATAAAGCATAACGCATAACGCATAACGCATAACGCATAACGCATAACGCTTAATGCATAACGCATAACGCATAACTCATAACGCATAACGCATAACGCATAACGCATAACGCATAGCGCATAACGCATAACGCATAACGCATAACGCATAACGCATAACGCATAACGCATATCGCATAACGCATAACGCATAACGCAAAACGCGTAACGCATAACGCATAACGCATAACGCATAACGCATAACGCATAACGCATAATGCATAAAGCATAACGCATAACGCATAACGCATAACGCATAACGCATAACGCTTAATGCATAACGCATAACGGATCACGCATTACTCACAACGCATAACGCATAACGGATCACGCATTACTCATAACGCATAACGCATAACGCATAACGCATAACGCATAACGCAAATAGCATAACGCATAACGCATAACGCATAACGCATAACGCATAACGGATCACGCATTACTCATTACGCATAACGCATAACGGATCACGCATCACTCATAACGCATAACGCATAACGCATAACGCATAACGCATAACGCATAACGCACAACGCATAACGCATAACGCATATCGCATAAAGCATAACGCGTAACGCATAACGCATAACGCATACCGGATCACGCATTACTCATAACGCGTAACGCATAACGCATAACGCATAACGCATAACGCAAATAGCATAACGCATAACGCATAACGCATAACGCATAACGCATAACGCATAACGGATCACGCATTACTCATTACGCATAACGCATAACGGATCACGCATCACTCATAACGCATAACGCATAGCGCATAACGCATAACGCATAACGCACATCGCATAACGCATAACGCATAACGCATAACGCATAACGCATAACGCATAACGCATAACGCATAACGCATAACGCATAACGCATAACGCATAACGCTTAATGCATAACGCATAACGGATCACGCATTACTCACAACGCATAACGCATAACGGATCACGCATTACTCATAACCCATAACGCATAACGCATAACGCATAACGCATAACGCATAACGCATAACGCATAACGCATAACGCATAACGCATAACGCATAACGGATCACGCATTACTCATAACGCATAACGCATGACTTATAACGCACAACCCATAACTCATAACGCATAACGCATAACGCAAATCGCATAACGCACAACGCAGAACGCATAACGCATAACGCATAACGAATAACTCATAACCCATAACGCATAACGCATAACGCATAACGCATAACCCAAATCGCATAACGCATAACGCATAACGCATAACCCATAACGTATAACGCATAACTCATAACGCATAACGCATAACGTAAAACGCATAACGCATAGCGGATAACGCACAACGCATAACACATAACGCATAACGCATAACGCATAAAGCATTACGCATAACGGATCTCGCATAACGCATAACGCATAACGCATAACGCATAACCCATAACGTATAACGCATAACTCATAACGCATAACGCATAACGTAAAACGCATAACGCATAGCGGATAACGCACAACGCATAACACATAACGCATAACGCATAACGCATTACTCATAACGCATAACGCATAACGCATAACGCATAACGCATAACGCATAACGCATAACGCAAATAGCATAACGCATAACGCATAACGCATAACGCATAACGCATAACGTATAACGCATAGCTCATAACGCATAACGCATAACGTAAAACGCATAACGCATAACGCATAAAGCATAACGCATAACGCATAACGTATAACGCATAGCTCATAACGCTTAACGCATAACGTAAAACGCATAACGCATAGCGGATAACGCACAACGCATATAACATAACGCATAACGCATAACGCATAACGCATAACGCATAAAGCATAACGCATAACGGATCTCGCATAACGCATAACGCATAACGCATAACGCATAACGCATAACGCATAACGCATAACGCATAACGCATAACGCATAACGCATAACGCATAACGCATAACGCATAACGCATAACGGATCACGCATTACTCATAACGCATAACACATAACGCATTACGCATAACGCATAACGCATAACGCAAATAGCATAACGCATAACGCATAACGCATAACGCATAACGCATAACGGATCACGCATTACTCATAACGCATAACGCATGACTCATAACGCACAACCCATAACGCATAACGCATAACGCATAACCCATAACGCATAACGCATAACGCATAACCCAAATCGCATAACGCATAACGCATAACGCATAACGCATAGCGCATAACGCATAACGCATAACGCATAACGGATCTCGCATTACTCATAACGCATAACGCATAGCGCATAACGCATAACGCATAACGCATAACGCTTAACGGATCACGCATTACTCATAACGCATAACGCATAACGCATAACGCATAACGCATAACGCATAACGCATAACGCATAACGCATAACGCATAACGCATAACGCATAACGCATAACGCATATCGCATAACGCATAACGCATAACGCATAGCGCATAACGCATAACGCATAACGCATAACGCATAACGCATAACGGATCACGCATTACTCATAACGCATAACGCATAACGTATAACGCATAGCGCATAACGCATAATGCATAAAGCATAACGCATAACGCATAACGCATAACGCAAATAGCATAACGCATAACGCATAACGCATAACGCATAACGCATAACGCATAACGCATAACGCATAACGCGTAACGCATAACCCAAATCGCATAACGCATAACGCATAACGCATAACGCATAGCGCATAACGCATAACGCATAACGCATAACGCATAACGCATAACGCATAACGCATAACGGATCTCGCATAACGCATAACGCATAACGCATAACGCATAACGGATCACGCATTACTCATAACGCATAACGCATGACTCATAACGCACAACCCATAACGCATAACGCATAACGCATAACGCAAATCGCATAACGCACAACGCATAACGCATAACGCATAACGCATAACGCATAACGCATAACGCATAACGCATAACGCATAACGCATAACGCATAATGCATAACGCAAATAGCCTAACGCATAACGCATAACGCATAACGCATAACGCATAACGTATAACGCATAGCTCATAACGCATAACGCATAACGCAAAACGCATAACGCATAGCGGATAACGCACAACGCATAACACATAACGCATAACGCATAACGCATAACGCATAAAGCATAACGCATAACGGATTTCGCATAACGCATAACGCATAACGCATAACGCATAACGCATAAAGCATAACGCATAACGCATAACGTATAACGCATAGCTCATAACGCATAACGCATAACGTAAAACGCATAACGCATAGCGGATAACGCACAACGCATAACACATAACGCATAACGCATAACGCATAACGCATAAAGCATAACGCATAACGGATCTCGCATAACGCATAACGCATAACGCATAACGCATAACGCATAACGCATAACGCATAACGCATAACGCATAACGCATAACGCATAACGCATAACGGATCACGCATTACTCATAACGCATAACGCATAACGCATTACGCATAACGCATAACGCATAACGCAAATAGCATAACGCATAACGCATAACGCATAACGCATAACGCATAACGCATAACGCATAACGGATCACACATTACTCATTACGCATAACGCATAACGGATCACGCATCACTCATAACGCATAACGCATAACGCATAACGCATAACGCATAACGCACAACGCATAACGCATAACGCATAACGCATAACGCATAATGCATAACGCATAACGCATAACGCAAATAGCAAAACGCATAACGCATAACGCATAACGCATAACGCATAACGGATCACGCATTACTCATTACGCATAACGCATAACGGATCACGCATCACTCATAACGCATAACGCATAGCGCATAACGCATAACGCATAACGCACAACGCATAACGCATAACGCATAACGCATAACGCATAACGCATAACGCGTAACGCATAACGCATAACGCATAACGCATAACGCATAACGCATAACGCATAACGCATAACGCATAACGGATAACGCACAACGCATAACACATAACGTATAACGCATAACACATAACGCATAACCCATAACGCATAACGCATAACGCATAACGCATAACGCATAACGCATAACGCATAACGCATAACGGATCACGCATTACTCATAACGCAAAACGCATGACTCATAACGCACAACCCATAACGCATAACGCATAACGCAAATCGCATAACGCACAACGCATAACGCATAACGCATAACGCATAACGCATAACGAATAACTCATAACCCATAACGCATAACGCATAACGCATAACGCATAACGCATAACCCAAATCGCATAACGCATAACGCATAACGCATAACGCATAGCGCATAACGCATAACGCATAACGCATAACGCATAACGCATAACGCATAACGCATAACGCATAACGCATAACGCATAACCCAAATCGCATAACGCATAACGCATAACGCATAACGCATAGCGCATAACGCATAACGCATAACGCATAACGCATAACGCATAACGCATAACGGATCTCGCATAACGCATAACGCATAACGCATAACGCATAACGGATCACGCATTACTCATAACGCATAACGCATAACGCATAACGCATAACGCATAACGCATAACGCAAAACGCATAGCGGATAACGCACAACGCATAACACATAACGCATAACGCATAACGCATAACGCATAACGCATAACGCATAACGCATATCGCATAACGCATAACGCATAACGCATAACGCATAACGCATAACGCATAACGCATAACGCATAACGCATAACGGATCACGCATCACTCATAACGCATAACGCATAACGCATAACGCATAACGCATAACGCATAACACACAACGCATAACGCATAACGCATAACGCATAACGCATAACGCGTAACGCATAACGCGTAACGCATAACGCATAACGCATACCGGATCACGCATTACTCATAACGCGTAACGCATAACGCATAACGCATAACGCATAACGCATAACGCAAACAGCATAACGCATAACGCATAACGCATAACGCATAACGCATAACGCATAACGGATCACGCATTACTCATTACGCATAACGCATAACGGATCACGCATCACTCATAACGCATAACGCATAGCGCATAACGCATAACGCATAACGCACAACGCATAACGCATAACGCACAACGCATAACACATAACGCATAACGCATAACACATAACGCATAACCCATAACGCAGAACGCATAACGCATAACGCATAACGAATAACTCATAACCCATAACGCATAACGCATAACGCATAACGCATAACCCAAATCGCATAACGCATAACGCATAACGCATAACCCATAACGTATAACGCATAACTCATAACGCATAACGCATAACGTAAAACGCATAACGCATAGCGGATAACGCACAACGCATAACACATAACGCATAACGCATAACGCATAAAGCATTACGCATAACGGATCTCGCATAACGCATAACGCATAACGCATAACGGATCACGCATTACTCATAACGCATAACGCATGACTCATAACGCACAACCCATAACGCATAACGCATAACGCATAACGCATAACGCATAACGCATAACGCATAACGCATTACTCATAACGCATAACGCATAACGCATAACGCATAACGCATAACGCATAACGCATAACGCATAACGTATAACGCATAACTCATAACGCATTACTCATAACGCATAACGCATAACGCATAACGCATAACGCATAACGCATAACGCATAACGCATAACGCATAACGCATAACGCATAACGGATCACGCATTACTCATAACGCATAACGCATGACTCATAACGCACAACCCATAACTCATAACGCATAACGCATAACGCAAGTCGCATAACGCACAACGCAGAACGCATAACGCATAACGCATAACGAATAACTCATAACCCATAACGCATAACGCATAACGCATAACGCATAACCCAAATCGCATAACGCATAACGCATAACGCATAACCCATAACGTATAACGCATAACTCATAACGCATAACGCATAACGTAAAACGCATAACGCATAGCGGATAACGCACAACGCATAACACATAACGCATAACGCATAACGCATAAAGCATTACGCATAACGGATCTCGCATAACGCATAACGCATAACGCATAACGCATAACGGATCACGCATTACTCATAACGCATAACGCATGACTCATAACGCACAACCCATAACGCATAACGCATAACGCATAACGCATAACGCATAACGCATAACGCATAACGCATAACGCATAACGCATAACACATAACGCATAACGCATAACGCATAACGCATAAAGCATAACGCATAACGGATCTCGCATAACGCATAACGCATAACGCATAACGCATAACGCATAACGCATAACGCATAACGCATTACTCATAACGCATAACGCATAACGCATAACGCATAACGCATAACGCATTACTCATAACGCATAACGCATAACGCATAACGCATAACGCATAACGCAAATAGCATAACGCATAACGCATAACGCATAACGCATAACGCATAACGGATCACGCATTACTCATAACGCATAACGCATAACGCATTACGCATAACGCATAACGCATAACGCATAACGCATAACGCATAACGCATAACCCATAACGCATAACGCATAACGCATAACGCATAACGCATAACGCATAATGCATAACGCATAACGCATAACGCATAACGGATCACGCATTACTCATAACGCATAACGCATAACGCATTACGCATAACGCATAACGCATAACGCAAATAGCATAACGCATAACGCATAACGCATAACGCATAACGCATAACGCATAACGCATAACGGATCACACATTACTCATTACGCATAACGCATAACGGATAACGCTTCACTCATAACGCATAACGCATAACGCATAACGCATAACGCACAACGCATAACGCATAACGCATAACGCATAACGCATAACGCATAACGCATAACGCATAACGCGTAACGCATAACGCATAACGCATACCGGATCACGCATTACTCATAACGCGTAACGCATAACGCATAATGCATAACGCATAACGCATAACGCAAATAGCATAACGCATAACGCATAACGCATAACGCATAACGCATAACGGATCACGCATTACTCATTACGCATAACGCATAACGGATCACGCATCACTCATAACGCATAACGCATAGCGCATAACGCATAACGCGTAACGCATAACGCATAACGCATAACGCATAACGCATAACGCATAACGCATAACGCATAACGGATAACGCACAACGCATAACACATAACGTATAACGCATAACACATAACGCATAACCCATAACGCATAACGCATAACGCATAACGCATAACGCATAACGCATAACGCATAACGCATAACGCATAACGGATCACGCATTACTCATAACGCATAACGCATGACTCATAACGCACAACCCATAACGCATAACGCATAACGCATAACGCAAATCGCATAACGCACAACGCATAACGCATAACGCATAACGCATAACGCATAACGAATAACTCATAACCCATAAAGCATAACGCATAACGCATAACGCATAACCCAAATCGCATAACGCATAACGCATAACGCATAACGGATCACGCATTACTCATTACGCATAACGCATAACGGATCACGCATCACTCATAACGCATAACGCATAGCGCATAACGCATAACGCATAACGCACAACGCATAACGCATAACGCATAACGCATAACGCATAACGCATAACGCATAACGCATAACGCATAACGCATAACGCATAACGCGTAACGCATAACGCATAACGCATAACGCATAACGCATAACGCATAACGCATAACGGATAACGCACAACGCATAACACATAACGTATAACGCATAACACATAACGCATAACCCATAACGCATAACGCATAACGCATAACGGATCTCGCATAACGCATAACGCATAACGCATAACGCATAACGGATCACGCATTACTCATAACGCATAACGCATGACTCATAACGCACAACCCATAACGCATAACGCATAACGCATAACGCAAATCGCATAACGCACAACGCATAACGCATAACGCATAACGCATAACGCATAACGAATAACTCATAACCCATAACGCATAACGCATAACGCATAACCCAAATCGCATAACGCATAACGCATAACGCATAACCCATAACGTATAACGCATAACGCATAACGCATAACGCATAACGCATAACGCATATCGCATAACGCATAACGCATAACGCATAACGCATAACGCATAACGCATAACGCATAACGCATAACGGATCACGCATTACTCATAACGCGTAACGCATAACGCATAACGCATATCGCATAACGCATAACTCATAACGCATAACGCATAACGCATAACGCATAACGCATAACGCATAACGCATAACGCATAACGCTTAACGCATAACTCATAACGCATAACGCATAACGGATCACGCATTACTCATAACGCATAACGCATAACGGATCACGCATTTCTCATAACGCATAACGCATAACGGATCACGCATTACTCATAACGCATAACGCATAACGCATAACGGATCACGCGTTACTCATAATGCATAACGCATAACGCATAACGCATAACGCATAGCGCTAACGCATAACGCATAACGCATAACGCATAACGGATCACGTATTACTCATAACGCATAACGCATAACGGATCACGTATTACTCATAACGCATAACGCATAACGGATCACGCATTTCTCATAACGCATAACGCATAACGCATAACGCATAACGCATAACGCATAACGCATAACGCATAACGCATAACGCATAACGCATAACGCATAACGCATAACGCATAATGCATATCGCATAATGCATAACGCATAACGCATAACGCATAACGCATAACGCATAGCGCATAACGCATAACGCATAACGCATAACGCATAACGCATAAAGCATAACACATAACGCATAACGCATAACGCATAATGCATAACGCATAACGCATAACGGATCACGCATTACTCATAACGCATAACGGATCACGCATTACTCATAACGCATAACGCATAACGCATAACGCATAACGCATAACGGATCTCGCATTTCTCATAACGCATAACGCATAACGCATAACGCATAACGCATACCGCATAACGCATAACGCATAACCCATAACGTATAACGCATAAAGCAAAACGCATAACGCATAACGCATGACTCATAACGCACAACCCATAACGCATAACGCATAACGCATAACGCATAACGCATAACGCATTACGCATAACGCATAACGCATAACGCATAACGCATAACGCATAACGGATCTCGCATAACGCATAACGCATAACGCATAACGGATCACGCATTACTCATAACGCATAACGCATGACTCATAACGCACAACCCATAACGCATAACGCATAACGCATAACGCATAACGCATAACGAATAACTCATAACCCAAAACGAATAACGCATAACGCATAACGCATAACCCAAATCGCATAACGCATAACGCATAACGCATAACCCATAACGTATAACGCATAACGCATAACGCATAACGCATAACGCATAACGCATAACGCATAACGCATAACGCATAACGCAAAACGCATAGCGGATAACGCACAACGCATAACACATAACGCATAACGCATAACGCATAACGCATAACGCATAACGCATAACGCATAACGCATAACGCATAACGCATAGCGCATAACGCATAACGCATAACGCATAACGCATAACGCATAACGCATAGCGCATAACGCATAACGCATAACGCATAACGCATAACGCATAACGCATAACGCATAACGCATAACGCATAACGCAAAACGCGTAACGCATAACGCATAACGCATTACACATAACGGATCACGCATTACTCATAACGCATAACGCATAACGCATAACCCATAACGCATAACGCATAAAGCAAAACGCATAACGCATAACGCATAACGCATAACGCATAACGCATAACGGACCACGCATTACTCATAACGCATAACGCATAACGCATAACGCATAACGCATAACGCATAACGCATAACGCATAACGCATAACGCATAACGCATAACGCATAACGCTTAACGCATAACTCATAACGCATAACGCATAACGGATCACGCATTACTCATAACGCATAACGCATAACGCATAACGCATAACGCATAACGCATAACGCATAACGCATAACGCTTAACGCATAACTCATAACGCATAACGCATAACGGATCACGCATTACTCATAACGCATAACGCATAACGCATAACGCATAACGCACAACGCATAACGCATAACGCACAACGCATAACACATAACGCATAACGCATAACACATAACGCATAACCCATAACGCAGAACGCATAACGCATAACGCATAACGAATAACTCATAACCCATAACGCATAACGCATAACGCATAACGCATAACCCAAATCGCATAACGCATAACGCATAACGCATAACCCATAACGTATAACGCATAACTCATAACGCATAACGCATAACGTAAAACGCATAACGCATAGCGGATAACGCACAACGCATAACACATAACGCATAACGCATAACGCATAACGGATCTCGCATTACTCATAACGCATAACGCATAGCGCATAACGCATAACGCATAACGCATAACGCATAACGGATCACGCATTACTCATAACGCATAACGCATAACGCATAACGCATAACGCATAACGCATAACGCATAACGCATAACGCATAACGCATAACGCATAACGCATAACGCATATCGCATAACGCATAACGCATAACGCATAGCGCATAACGCATAACGCATAACGCATAACGCATAACGCATAACGGATCACGCATTACTCATAACGCATAACGCATAACGTATAACGCATAGCGCATAACGCATAATGCATAAAGCATAACGCATAACGCATAACGCATAACGCAAATAGCATAACGCATAACGCATAACGCATAACGCATAACGCGTAACGCATAACCCAAATCGCATAACGCATAACGCATAACGCATAACGCATAGCGCATAACGCATAACGCATAACGCATAACGCATAACGCATAACGCATAACGCATAACGCATAACGGATCTCGCATAACGCATAACGCATAACGCATAACGCATAACGGATCACGCATTACTCATAGCGGATAACGCACAACGCATAACACATAACGCATAACGCATAACGCATAACGCATAAAGCATAACGCATAACGGATTTCGCATAACGCATAACGCATAACGCATAACGCATAACGCATAAAGCATAACGCATAACGCATAACGTATAACGCATAGCTCATAACGCATAACGCATAACGTAAAACGCATAACGCATGGCGGATAACGCACAACGCATAACGCATAACGCATAACGGATAACGCACAACGCATAACACATAACGTATAACGCATAACACATAACGCATAACCCATAACGCATAACGCATAACGCATAACGCATAACGCATAACGCATAACGCATAACGGATCACGCATTACTCATAACGCAAAACGCATGACTCATAACGCACAACCCATAACGCATAACGCATAACGCAAATCGCATAACGCACAACGCATAACGCATAACGCATAACGCATAACGCATAACGAATAACTCATAACCCATAACGCATAACGCATAACGCATAACGCATAACCCAAATCGCATAACGCATAACGCATAACGCATAACGCATAACGCATAACGCATAACGCATAACGCATAACGCATAACGCATAACGCATAACGCATAACGCATAACGCATAACCCAAATCGCATAACGCATAACGCATAACGCATAACGCATAGCGCATAACGCATAACGCATAACGCATAACGCATAACGCATAACGCATAACGGATCTCGCATAACGCATAACGCATAACGCATAACGCATAACGGATCACGCATTACTCATAACGCATAACGCATAACGCATAACGCATAACGCATAACGCATAACGCAAAACGCATAGCGGATAACGCACAACGCATAACACATAACGCATAACGCATAACGCATAACGCATAACGCATAACGCATATCGCATAACGCATAACGCATAACGCATAGCGCATAACGCATAACGCATAACGCATAACGCATAACGCATAACGGATCACGCATCACTCATAACGCATAACGCATAACGCATAACGCATAACGCATAACGCATAACACACAACGCATAACGCATAACGCATAACGCATAACGCATAACGCGTAACGCATAACGCGTAACGCATAACGCATAACGCATACCGGATCACGCATTACTCATAACGCGTAACGCATAACGCATAACGCATAACGCATAACGCATAACGCAAACAGCATAACGCATAACGCATAACGCATAACGCATAACGCATAACGGATCACGCATTACTCATTACGCATAACGCATAACGGATCACGCATCACTCATAACGCATAACGCATAGCGCATAACGCATAACGCATAACGCACAACGCATAACGCATAACGCACAACGCATAACACATAACGCATAACGCATAACACATAACGCATAACCCATAACGCAGAACGCATAACGCAAAACGCATAACGAATAACTCACAACCCATAACGCATAACGCATAACGCATAACGCATAACCCAAATCGCATAACGCATAACGCATAACGCATAACCCATAACGTATAACGCATAACTCATAACGCATAACGCATAACGTAAAACGCATAACGCATAGCGGATAACGCACAACGCATAACACATAACGCATAACGCATAACGCATAAAGCATTACGCATAACGGATCTCGCATAACGCATAACGCATAACGCATAACGGATCACGCATTACTCATAACGCATAACGCATGACTCATAACGCACAACCCATAACGCATAACGCATAACGCATAACGCATAACGCATAACGCATAACGCATAACGCATTACTCATAACGCATAACGCATAACGCATAACGCATAACGCATAACGCATAACGCATAACGCATAACGTATAACGCATAACTCATAACGCATTACTCATAACGCATAACGCATAACGCATAACGCATAACGCATAACGCATAACGCATAACGCATAACGCATAACGCATAACGCATAACGCATAACGGATCACGCATTACTCATAACGCATAACGCATGACTCATAACGCACAACCCATAACTCATAACGCATAACGCATAACGCAAATCGCATAACGCACAACGCAGAACGCATAACGCATAACGCATAACGAATAACTCATAACCCATAACGCATAACGCATAACGCATAACGCATAACCCAAATCGCATAACGCATAACGCATAACGCATAACCCATAACGTATAACGCATAACTCATAACGCATAACGCATAACGTAAAACGCATAACGCATAGCGGATAACGCACAACGCATAACACATAACGCATAACGCATAACGCATAAAGCATTACGCATAACGGATCTCGCATAACGCATAACGCATAACGCATAACGCATAACGGATCACGCATTACTCATAACGCATAACGCATGACTCATAACGCACAACCCATAACGCATAACGCATAACGCATAACGCATAACGCATAACGCATAACGCATAACGCATAACGCATAACACATAACGCATAACGCATAACGCATAACGCATAAAGCATAACGCATAACGGATCTCGCATAACGCATAACGCATAACGCATAACGCATAACGCATAACGCATAACGCATAACGCATTACTCATAACGCATAACGCATAACGCATAACGCATAACGCATAACGCATTACTCATAACGCATAACGCATAACGCATAACGCATAACGCATAACGCAAATAGCATAACGCATAACGCATAACGCATAACGCATAACGCATAACGGATCACGCATTACTCATAACGCATAACGCATAACGCATTACGCATAACGCATAACGCATAACGCATAACGCATAACGCATAACGCATAACCCATAACGCATAACGCATAACGCATAACGCATAACGCATAACGCATAACGCATAACGCATAACGCATAACGCATAACGGATCACGCATTACTCATAACGCATAACGCATAACGCATTACGCATAACGCATAACGCATAACGCAAATAGCATAACGCATAACGCATAACGCATAACGCATAACGCATAACGCATAACGCATAACGGATCACACATTACTCATTACGCATAACGCATAACGGATAACGCTTCACTCATAACGCATAACGCATAACGCATAACGCATAACGCATAACGCACAACGCATAACGCATAACGCATAACGCATAACGCATAACGCATAACGCATAACGCATAACGCGTAACGCATAACGCATAACGCATACCGGATCACGCATTACTCATAACGCGTAACGCATAACGCATAATGCATAACGCATAACGCATAACGCAAATAGCATAACGCATAACGCATAACGCATAACGCATAACGCATAACGGATCACGCATTACTCATTACGCATAACGCATAACGGATCACGCATCACTCATAACGCATAACGCATAGCGCATAACGCATAACGCGTAACGCATAACGCATAACGCATAACGCATAACGCATAACGCATAACGGATAACGCACAACGCATAACACATAACGTATAACGCATAACACATAACGCATAACCCATAACGCATAACGCATAACGCATAACGCATAACGCATAACGCATAACGCATAACGCATAACGGATCACGCATTACTCATAACGCATAACGCATGACTCATAACGCACAACCCATAACGCATAACGCTTAACGCATAACGCAAATCGCATAACGCACAACGCATAACGCATAACGCATAACGCATAACGCATAACGAATAACTCATAACCCATAACGCATAACGCATAACGCATAACGCATAACCCAAATCGCATAACGCATAACGCATAACGCATAACGGATCACGCATTACTCATTACGCATAACGCATAACGGATCACGCATCACTCATAACGCATAACGCATAGCGCATAACGCATAACGCATAACGCACAACGCATAACGCATAACGCATAACGCATAACGCATAACGCATAACGCATAACGCATAACGCATAACGCGTAACGCATAACGCATAACGCATAACGCATAACGCATAACGGATAACGCACAACGCATAACACATAACGTATAACGCATAACACATAACGCATAACCCATAACGCATAACGCATAACGCATAACGGATCTCGCATAACGCATAACGCATAACGCATAACGCATAACGGATCACGCATTACTCATAACGCATAACGCATGACTCATAACGCACAACCCATAACGCATAACGCATAACGCATAACGCAAATCGCATAACGCACAACGCATAACGCATAACGCATAACGCATAACGCATAACGAATAACTCATAACCCATAACGCATAACGCATAACGCATAACCCAAATCGCATAACGCATAACGCATAACGCATAACCCATAACGTATAACGCATAACGCATAACGCATAACGCATAACGCATAACGCATATCGCATAACGCATAACGCATAACGCATAACGCATAACGCATAACGCATAACGCATAACGCATAACGGATCACGCATTACTCATAACGCGTAACGCATAACGCATAACGCATATCGCATAACGCATAACTCATAACGCATAACGCATAACGCATAACGCATAACGCATAACGCATAACGCATAACGCATAACGCTTAACGCATAACTCATAACGCATAACGCATAACGGATCACGCATTACTCATAACGCATAACGCATAACGGATCACGCATTTCTCATAACGCATAACGCATAACGGATCACGCATTACTCATAACGCATAACGCATAACGCATAACGGATCACGCGTTACTCATAATGCATAACGCATAACGCATAACGCATAACGCATAGCGCTAACGCATAACGCATAACGCATAACGCATAACGGATCACGTATTACTCATAACGCATAACGCATAACGGATCACGCATTTCTCATAACGCATAACGCATAACGCATAACGCATAACGCATAACGCATAACGCATAACGCATAACGCATAACGCATAACGCATAACGCATAACGCATAATGCATATCGCATAATGCATAACGCATAACGCATAACGCATAACGCATAACGCATAACGCATAACGCATAACGCATAACGCATAACGCATAACGAATAACGCATAACACATAACGCATAACGCATAACGCATAATGCATAACGCATAACGCATAACGGATCACGCATTACTCATAACGCATAACGGATCACGCATTACTCATAACGCATAACGCATAACGCATAACGCATAACGCATAACGGATCTCGCATTTCTCATAACGCATAACGCATAACGCATAACGCATAACGCATACCGCATAACGCATAACGCATAACCCATAACGTATAACGCATAAAGCAAAACGCATAACGCATAACGCATGACTCATAACGCACAACCCATAACGCATAACGCATAACGCATAACGCATAACGCATAACGCATAACGCATAACGCATAACGCATAACGCATAACGCATAACGCATAACGCATAACGGATCTCGCATAACGCATAACGCATAACGCATAACGGATCACGCATTACTCATAACGCATAACGCATGACTCATAACGCACAACCCATAACGCATAACGCATAACGCATAACGCATAACGCATAACGCATAACGCATAACGCATAACGCATAACGCATAACGCATAACGAATAACTCATAACCCAAAACGAATAACGCATAACGCATAACGCATAACCCAAATCGCATAACGCATAACGCATAACGCATAACCCATAACGTATAACGCATAACGCATAACGCATAACGCATAACGCATAACGCATAACGCATAACGCAAAACGCATAGCGGATAACGCACAACGCATAACACATAACGCATAACGCATAACGCATAACGCATAACGCATAACGCATAACGCATAACGCATAACGCATAACGCATAACGCATAACGCATAGCGCATAACGCATAACGCATAACGCATAACGCATAACGCATAACGCATAGCGCATAACGCATAACGCATAACGCATAACGCATAACGCATAACGCATAACGCATAACGCATAACGCAAAACGCAAAACGCGTAACGCATAACGCATAACGCATTACACATAACGGATCACGCATTACTCATAACGCATAACGCATAACGCATAACCCATAACGCATAACGCATAAAGCAAAACGCATAACGCATAACGCATAACGCATAACGCATAACGCATAACGGACCACGCATTACTCATAACGCATAACGCATAACGCATAACGCATATCGCATAACGCATAACGCATAACGCATAACGCATAACGCATAACGCATAACGCATAACGCTTAACGCATAACTCATAACGCATAACGCATAACGGATCACGCATTACTCATAACGCATAACGCATAACGCATAACGCATAACGCATAACGCATAACGCATAACGCATAACGCTTAACGCATAACTCATAACGCATAACGCATAACGGATCACGCATTACTCATAACGCATAACGCATAACGCATAACGCATAACGCATAACGCATAACGCATAACGCATAACGCATAACGCATAACGCATAACGCATAACGCATAACGCATAACGCATAACGCATAACGCATAACGCATAACGCATAACGCATAACGCATAACGCATAACGCATAATGCATATCGCATAATGCATAACGCATAACGCATAACGCATAACACATAACGCATAGCGCATAACGCATAACGCATAACGCATAACGCATAACGCATAAAGCATAATGCATATCGCATAATGCATAACGCATAACGCATAACGCATAACGCATAACGCATAACGCATAACGCATAACGCATAACGCATAACGCATAACGCATAAAGCATAACGCATAACGCATAACGCATAACGCATAATGCATAACGCATAACGGATCACGCATTACTCATAACGCATAACGCATAACGGATCACGCATTACTCATAACGCATAACGCATAACGCATAACGCATAATGCATAACGGACCACGCATTACTCATAACGCATAACGCATAACGCATAACGCATATCGCATAACGCATAACGCATAACGCATAACGCATAACGCATAACGCATAACGCATAACGCTTAACGCATAACTCATAACGCATAACGCATAACGGATCACGCATTACTCATAACGCATAACGCATAACGCATAACGCATAACGCATAACGCATAACGCATAACGCATAACGCATAACGCATAACGCATAACGCATAACGCATAACGCATAACGCATAACGCATAACGCATAACGCATAACGCATAACGCATAACGCATAATGCATATCGCATAATGCATAACGCATAACGCATAACGCATAACGCATAACGCATAGCGCATAACGCATAACGCATAACGCATAACGCATAACGCATAAAGCATAATGCATATCGCATAATGCATAACGCATAACGCATAACGCATAACGCATAACGCATAGCGCATAACGCATAACGCATACCGCATAACGCATAACGCATAAAGCATAACGCATAACGCATAACGCATAACGCATAATGCATAACGCATAACGGATCACGCATTACTCATAACGCATAACGCATAACGGATCACGCATTACTCATAACGCATAACGCATAACGCATAACGCATAATGCATAACGGATCTCGCATTTCTCATAACGCATAACGCATAACGCATAACGCATAACGCATAACGCATAACGCATAACGCATAACCCATAACGCATAACGCATAAAGCAAAACGCATAACGCATAACGCATGACTCATAACGCACAACCCATAACGCATAACGCATAACGCAAATCGCATAACGCATAACGCATAACGCATAACGCATAACGCATAACGCATAACGCATAACGCATAACGCATAACGCATAACGCATAACGCATAACGCATAACGCATAACGCATAACGCATAACGCATAACGCATAGCGCATAACGCATAACACATAACGCATAACGCATAACGCAAAACGCGTAACGCATAACGCATAACGCATTACACATAACGGATCACGCATTACTCATAACGCATATCGCATAACGCATAACGCATAACGCATAACGCATAACGCATAACGCATAACGCATAACGCATAACGCATAACGCTTAACGCATAACTCATAACGCATAACGCATAACGCATAACGGATCACGCATTACTCATAACGCATAACGCATAACGGATCACGCATTTCTCATAACGCATAACGCATAACGGATCACGTATTACTCATAACGCATAACGCATAACGGATCACGCATTTCTCATAACGCATAACGCATAACGCATAACGCATAACGCATAACGCATATCGCATAACGCATAACGCATAACGCATAACGCATAACGAATAACTCATAACCCATAACGCATAACGCATAACGCATAACGCATAACCCAAATCGCATAACGCATAACGCATAACGCATAACGGATCACGCATTACTCATTACGCATAACGCATAACGGATCACGCATCACTCATAACGCATAACGCATAGCGCATAACGCATAACGCATAACGCACAACGCATAACGCATAACGCATAACGCATAACGCATAACGCATAACGCATAACGCATAACGCATAACGCGTAACGCATAACGCATAACGCATAACGCATAACGCATAACGGATAACGCACAACGCATAACACATAACGTATAACGCATAACACATAACGCATAACCCATAACGCATAACGCATAACGCATAACGGATCTCGCATAACGCATAACGCATAACGCATAACGCATAACGGATCACGCATTACTCATAACGCATAACGCATGACTCATAACGCACAACCCATAACGCATAACGCATAACGCATAACGCAAATCGCATAACGCACAACGCATAACGCATAACGCATAACGCATAACGCATAACGAATAACTCATAACCCATAACGCATAACGCATAACGCATAACCCAAATCGCATAACGCATAACGCATAACGCATAACCCATAACGTATAACGCATAACGCATAACGCATAACGCATAACGCATAACGCATATCGCATAACGCATAACGCATAACGCATAACGCATAACGCATAACGCATAACGCATAACGCATAACGGATCACGCATTACTCATAACGCGTAACGCATAACGCATAACGCATATCGCATAACGCATAACTCATAACGCATAACGCATAACGCATAACGCATAACGCATAACGCATAACGCATAACGCATAACGCATAACGCATAACGCATAACGCATAACGCATAACGGATCACGCATTACTCATAACGCATAACGCATAACGGATCACGCATTTCTCATAACGCATAACGCATAACGGATCACGCATTACTCATAACGCATAACGCATAACGCATAACGGATCACGCGTTACTCATAATGCATAACGCATAACGCATAACGCATAACGCATAGCGCTAACGCATAACGCATAACGCATAACGCATAACGGATCACGTATTACTCATAACGCATAACGCATAACGGATCACGCATTTCTCATAACGCATAACGCATAACGCATAACGCATAACGCATAACGCATAACGCATAACGCATAACGCATAACGCATAACGCATAACGCATAACGCATAATGCATATCGCATAATGCATAACGCATAACGCATAACGCATAACGCATAACGCATAGCGCATAACGCATAACGCATAACGCATAACGCATAACGCATAACGCATAACACATAACGCATAACGCATAACGCATAATGCATAACGCATAACGCATAACGGATCACGCATTACTCATAACGCATAACGCATAACGGATCACGCATTACTCATAACGCATAACGCATAACGCATAACGCATAACGCATAACGGATCTCGCATTTCTCATAACGCATAACGCATAACGCATAACGCATAACGCATACCGCATAACGCATAACGCATAACCCATAACGTATAACGCATAAAGCAAAACGCATAACGCATAACGCATGACTCATAACGCACAACCCATAACGCATAACGCATAACGCATAACGCATAACGCATAACGCATAACGCATAACGCATAACGCATAACGCATAACGCATAACGCATAACGCATAACGGATCTCGCATAACGCATAACGCATAACGCATAACGGATCACGCATTACTCATAACGCATAACGCATGACTCATAACGCACAACCCATAACGCATAACGCATAACGCATAACGCAAAACGCATAACGCACAACGCATAACGCATAACGCATAACGCATAACGCATAACGAATAACTCATAACCCAAAACGAATAACGCATAACGCATAACGCATAACCCAAATCGCATAACGCATAACGCATAACGCATAACCCATAACGTATAACGCATAACGCATAACGCATAACGCATAACGCATAACGCATAACGCATAACGCAAAACGCATAGCGGATAACGCACAACGCATAACACATAACGCATAACGCATAACGCATAACGCATAACGCATAACGCATAACGCATAACGCATAACGCATAACGCATAACGCATAACGCATAGCGCATAACGCATAACGCATAACGCATAACGCATAACGCATAACGCATAGCGCATAACGCATAACGCATAACGCATAACGCATAACGCATAACGCATAACGCATAACGCATAACGCATAACGCAAAACGCGTAACGCATAACGCATAACGCATTACACATAACGGATCACGCATTACTCATAACGCATAACGCATAACGCATAACCCATAACGCATAACGCATAAAGCAAAACGCATAACGCATAACGCATAACGCATAACGCATAACGCATAACGGACCACGCATTACTCATAACGCATAACGCATAACGCATAACGCATATCGCATAACGCATAACGCATAACGCATAACGCATAACGCATAACGCATAACGCTTAACGCATAACTCATAACGCATAACGCATAACGGATCACGCATTACTCATAACGCATAACGCATAACGCATAACGCATAACGCATAACGCATAACGCATAACGCATAACGCTTAACGCATAACTCATAACGCATAACGCATAACGGATCACGCATTACTCATAACGCATAACGCATAACGCATAACGCATAACGCATAACGCATAACGCATAACGCATAACGCATAACGCATAACGCATAACGCATAACGCATAACGCATAACGCATAACGCATAACGCATAACGCATAACGCATAACGCATAACGCATAACGCATAATGCATATCGCATAATGCATAACGCATAACGCATAACGCATAACACATAACGCATAGCGCATAACGCATAACGCATAACGCATAACGCATAACGCATAAAGCATAATGCATATCGCATAATGCATAACGCATAACGCATAACGCATAACGCATAACGCATAGCGCATAACGCATAACGCATAACGCATAACGCATAACGCATAACGCATAACGCATAACGCATAACGCATAACGCATAATGCATAACGCATAACGGATCACGCATTACTCATAACGCATAACGCATAACGGATCACGCATTACTCATAACGCATAACGCATAACGCATAACGCATAATGCATAACGGACCACGCATTACTCATAACGCATAACGCATAACGCATAACGCATAACGCATAACGCATAACGCATAACGCATAACGCATAACGCATAACGCATAACGCATAACGCTTAACGCATAACTCATAACGCATAACGCATAACGGATCACGCATTACTCATAACGCATAACGCATAACGCATAACGCATAACGCATAACGCATAACGCATAACGCATAACGCATAACGCATAACGCATAACGCATAACGCATAACGCATAACGCATAACGCATAACGCATAACGCATAACGCATAACGCATAATGCATATCGCATAATGCATAACGCATAACGCATAACGCATAACGCATAACGCATAGCGCATAACGCATAACGCATAACGCATAACGCATAACGCATAACGCATAATGCATATCGCATAATGCATAACGCATAACGCATAACGCATAACGCATAACGCATAGCGCATAACGCATAACGCATACCGCATAACGCATAACGCATAAAGCATAACGCATAACGCATAACGCATAACGCATAACGCATAACGCATAACGGATCACGCATTACTCATAACGCATAACGCATAACGGATCACGCATTACTCATAACGCATAACGCATAACGCATAACGCATAATGCATAACGGATCTCGCATTTCTCATAACGCATAACGCATAACGCATAACGCATAACGCATAACGCATAACGCATAACGCATAACCCATAACGCATAACGCATAAAGCAAAACGCATAACGCATAACGCATGACTCATAACGCACAACCCATAACGCATAACGCATAACGCAAATCGCATAACGCATAACGCATAACGCATAACGCATAACGCATAACGCATAACGCATAACGCATAACGCATAACGCATAACGCATAACGCATAACGCATAACGCATAACGCATAACGCATAACGCATAACGCATAGCGCATAACGCATAACACATAACGCATAACGCATAACGCAAAACGCGTAACGCATAACGCATAACGCATTACACATAACGGATCACGCATTACTCATAACGCATATCGCATAACGCATAACGCATAACGCATAACGCATAACGCATAACGCATAACGCATAACGCATAACGCATAACGCTTAACGCATAACTCATAACGCATAACGCATAACGCATAACGGATCACGCATTACTCATAACGCATAACGCATAACGGATCACGCATTTCTCATAACGCATAACGCATAACGGATCACGTATTACTCATAACGCATAACGCATAACGGATCACGCATTTCTCATAACGCATAACGCATAACGCATAACGCATAACGCATAACGCATATCGCATAACGCATAACGCATAACGCATAACGCATAATGCATATCGCATAATGCATAACGCATAACGCACAACGCATAACGCATAACGCATAACGCATAACGCATAACGCATAACGCATATCGCATAACGCATAACGCATAACGCGTAACGGATCTCGCATTACTCATAACGCACAACCCATAACGCATAACGCATAACGCAAATCGCATAACGCATAACGCATAACGCATAACGCATAACGCATAACGCATAACGCATAACGCATAACGCATAACGCATAACGCATAACGCATAACGCATAACGCATAACGCATAACGCATAACGAAAAGCGCATAACGCATAACGCATAACGCATAACGCATAACGCATAACGCATATCGCATAACGCATAACGCATAACGCATAACGCATAACGCATAACGCATAACGCATAACGCATAACGGATCACGCATTACTCATAACGCGTAACGCATAACGCATAACGCATATCGCATAACGCATAACGCATAACGCATAACGCATAACGCATAACGCATAACGCATAACGCATAACGCATAACGCATAACGCATAACGCTTAACGCATAACTCATAACGCATAACGCATAACGGATCACGCATTACTCATAACGCATAACGCATAACGGATCACGCATTTCTCATAACGCATAACGCATAACGGATCACGCATTACTCATAACGCATAACGCATAACGCATAACGGATCACGCGTTACTCATAATGCATAACGCATAACGCATAACGCATAACGCATAGCGCTAACGCATAACGCATAACGCATAACGCATAACGGATCACGTATTACTCATAACGCATAACGCATAACGGATCACGCATTTCTCATAACGCATAACGCATAACGCATAACGCATAACGCATAACACATAACGCATAACGCATAACGCATAACGCATAACGCATAACGCATAACGCATAACGCATAACGCATAATGCATATCGCATAATGCATAACGCATAACGCATAACGCATAACGCATAACGCATAACGCATAACGCATAACGGATAACGCATAACGCATAACGAATAACGCATAACACATAACGCATAACGCATAACGCATAATGCATAACGCATAACGCATAACGGATCACGCATTACTCATAACGCATAACGCATAACGGATCACGCATTACTCATAACGCATAACGCATAACGCATAACGCATAACGCATAACGGATCTCGCATTTCTCATAACGCATAACGCATAACGCATAACGCATAACGCATACCGCATAACGCATAACGCATAACGCATAACGTATAACGCATAAAGCAAAACGCATAACGCATAACGCATGACTCATAACGCACAACCCATAACGCATAACGCATAACGCATAACGCATAACGCATAACGCATAACGCATAACGCATAACGCATAACGCATAACGCATAACGCATAACGCATAACGGATCTCGCATAACGCATAACGCATAACGCATAACGGATCACGCATTACTCATAACGCATAACGCATGACTCATAACGCACAACCCATAACGCATAACGCATAACGCATAACGCAAATCGCATAACGCACAACGCATAACGCATAACGCATAACGCATAACGCATAACGAATAACTCATAACCCAAAACGAATAACGCATAACGCATAACGCATAACCCAAATCGCATAACGCATAACGCATAACGCATAACCCATAACGTATAACGCATAACGCATAACGCATAACGCATAACGCATAACGCATAACGCATAACGCATAACGCATAACGCATAACGCAAAACGCATAGCGGATAACGCACAACGCATAACACATAACGCATAACGCATAACGCATAACGCATAACGCATAACGCATAACGCATAAATCATAACGCATAACGCATAGCGCATAACGCATAACGCATAACGCATAACGCATAACGCATAACGCATAGCGCATAACGCATAACGCATAACGCATAACGCATAACGCATAACGCATAACGCATAACGCATAACGCATAACGCAAAACGCGTAACGCATAACGCATAACGCATTACACATAACGGATCACGCATTACTCATAACGCATAACGCATAACGCATAACCCATAACGCATAACGCATAAAGCAAAACGCATAACGCATAACGCATAACGCATAACGCATAACGCATAACGGACCACGCATTACTCATAACGCATAACGCATAACGCATAACGCATATCGCATAACGCATAACGCATAACGCATAACGCATAACGCATAACGCATAACGCATAACGCTTAACGCATAACTCATAACGCATAACGCATAACGGATCACGCATTACTCATAACGCATAACGCATAACGCATAACGCATAACGCATAACGCATAACGCATAACGCATAACGCATAACGCATAACGCATAACGCATAACGCATAACGCATAACGCATAACGCATAACGCATAACGCATAATGCATATCGCATAATGCATAACGCATAACGCATAACGCATAACGCATAACGCATAGCGCATAACGCATAACGCATAACGCATAACGCATAACGCATAAAGCATAATGCATATCGCATAATGCATAACGCATAACGCATAACGCATAACGCATAACGCATAGCGCATAACGCATAACGCATAACGCATAACGCATAACGCATAAAGCATAACGCATAACGCATAAGGCATAACGCATAATGCATAACGCATAACGGATCACGCATTACTCATAACGCATAACGCATAACGGATCACGCATTACTCATAACGCATAACGCATAACGCATAACGCATAATGCATAACGGATCTCGCATTTCTCATAACGCATAACGCATAACGCATAACGCATAACGCATAACGCATAACGCATAACGCATAACCCATAACGCATAACGCATAAAGCAAAACGCATAACGCATAACGCATGACTCATAACGCACAACCCATAACGCATAACGCATAACGCAAATCGCATAACGCATAACGCATAACGCATAACGCATAACGCATAACGCATAACGCATAACGCATAACGCATAACGCATAACGCATAACGTATAACGCATAACGCATAACGCATAACGCATAACGCATAACGCATAGCGCATAACGCATAACACATAACGCATAACGCATAACGCAAAACGCGTAACGCATAACGCATAACGCATTACACATAACGGATCACGCATTACTCATAACGCATATCGCATAACGCATAACGCATAACGCATAACGCATAACGCATAACGCATAACGCATAACGCATAACGCATAACGCTTAACGCATAACTCATAACGCATAACGCATAACGCATAACGGATCACGCATTACTCATAACGCATAACGCATAACGGATCACGCATTTCTCATAACGCATAACGCATAACGGATCACGTATTACTCATAACGCATAACGCATAACGGATCACGCATTTCTCATAACGCATAACGCATAACGCATAACGCATAACGCATAACGCATATCGCATAACGCATAACGCATAACGCATAACGCATAATGCATATCGCATAATGCATAACGCATAACGCATAACGCATAACGCATAACGCATAACGCATAACGCATAACGCATAACGCATAACGCATAACGCATATCGCATAACGCATAACGCATAACGCGTAACGGATCTCGCATTACTCATAACGCACAACCCATAACGCATAACGCATAACGCAAATCGCATAACGCATAACGCATAACGCATAACGCATAACGCATAACGCATAACGCATAACGCATAACGCATAACGCATAACGCATAACGCATAACGCATAACGCATAACGAAAAGCGCATAACGCATAACGCATAACGCATAACGCATAACGCATAACGCATAACACATAACGCATAACGCATAACGCAAAACGCATAACGCATAACGCATAACGCATTACACATAACGGATCACGCATTACTCATAACGCATAACGCATAACGCATAACCCATAACGCATAACGCATAAAGCAAAACGCATAACGCATAACGCATAACGCATAACGCATAACGCATAACGCATAACGGATCACGCATTACTCATAACGCATAACGCATAACGCATAACGCATATCGCATAACGCATAACGCATAACGCATATCGCATAACGCATAACGCATAACGCATAACGCATAACGCATAACGCATAACGCATAACGCATAACGCATAACGCATATCGCTTAACGCATAACTCATAACGCATAACGCATAACGCATAACGGATCACGCATTACTCATAACGCATAACGCATAACGGATCACGCATTTCTCATAACGCATAACGCATAACGGATCACGTATTACTCATAACGCATAACGCATAACCGATCACGCATTTCTCATAACGCATAACCCATAACGCATAACGCATAACGCATAACGCATAACGCATAACGCATAACGCATAACGCATAACGCATAACGCATAACGCATAACGCATAACGCATAACGCATAACGCATAACGGATCACGCATTACTTATAACGCATAACACATAACGCATAACGCATAACGCATAACGCATAACGCATAACGCATAACGCATAACGCATAACGCATAACGCATAACGCATAACGCATAACGCATAACGCATAACGCATAACGCATAACGCATAACGCATAACGCATAACGCATAACGCATAACGCATAACGCATAACGCATAACGCATAACGCATAACGCATCACGCATCACGCATAACGCATAACGCAAATCGCATAACGCATAACGCATAACGCATAACGCATAACGCATAACGCATAACGTATAACGCATAACTCATAACGCATAACGCGTAACGTAAAACGCATTACTCATAACGCATAACGCATAACGGATCACGCATTTCTCATAACGCATAACGCATAACGGATCACGTATTACTCATAACGCATAACGCATAACGGATCACGCATTTCTCATAACGCATAACGCATAACGCATAACGCATAACGCATAACGCATAACGCATACCGCATTACGCATAACGCATAACGCATAACGCATAACGCATAACGCATAACGGATCACGCATTACTCATAACTCATAACGCATAACGGATCACGCATTTCTCATAACGCATAACGCATAACGCATAACGCATAACGCATAACGCATATCGCATAACGCATAACGCATAACGCATAACGCATAACGCATAACGCATAACGCATAACGCATAACGCATAACGCATAACGCATAACGCATAACGCGTAACGGATCTCGCATTACTCATAACGCATAACGCAAAACGCATAACGCCTAACGCATAACGCATGACGGATCACGCATTACTCATAACGCAGAACGGATGACGCATTCCGCATAACGCATAACGCATAACGCATAACGCATAACGCTTAACGCATGACCCATAGCGCATAACGCATTACGCGTAACGCATAACGCATAACGCATAAAGCATAACGCATAACGGATCACGCATTACTCATAACCCATAACGCATAACGCAAAACGCATAACGCCTAACGCATAACGCATGACGGATCACGCATTACTCATAACGCATAACGGATGACGCATTCCGCATAACGCATAACGCATAACACATAACGCATAACGCATAACGCATAACGCATAACGCATAACGCATAACGCATAACGCATAAAGCATAACGCATAACGCATATCGGATCACGCATTTCTCATAACGCATAACGCATAACGCATAACGGATCACGCGTTACTCATAACGCATAACGCATAACGCATAACGCGTAACGGATATCGCATTACTCATAACGCATAACGCAAAACGCATAACGCCTAACGCATAACGCATGACGGATCACGCATTACTCATAACGCATAACGGATGACGCATTCCGCATAACGCATAACGCATAACGCTTAACGCATGACCCATAGCGCATAACGCATTACGCGTAACGCATAACGCATAACGCATAAAGCATTACGCATAACGGATCACGCATTACTCATAACCCATAACCCATAACGCATAACGCATAACGCATAACGCATAACGCAAATCGCATAACGCATAACGCATAACGCATAAAGCATAACGCATAACGCATAACGCATAACGGATCACTCATTTCTCATAACGCATAACGCATAACGCATAACGCATAACGGATCACGCGTTACTCATAACGCATAACGGATCACGCATTACTCATAACGCATAACGCATAAAGCATAACCCATAACGCATAACGCATAAAGCAAAACGCATAACGCATAACGCATAACGCATGACTCATAACGCACAACCCATAACTCATAACGCATAACGCATAACGCATAACGTAAAACGCATAACGCATAGCGGATAACGCACAACGCATAACACATAACGCATAACGCATAACGCATAACGCATAACGCATAACGCATAAAGCATAACGCATAACGGATCTCGCATAACGCATAACGCATAACGCATAACGCATAACGGATCACGCATTACTCATAACGCATAACGCATGACTCATAACGCACAACCCATAACGCATAACGCATAACGCATAACGCAAATCGCATAACGCATAACGCATAACGCATAACGCATAACGCATAACGCTTAACGCATGACCCATAGCGCATAACGCATTACGCGTAACGCATAACGCATAACGCATAAAGCATTACGCATAACGGATCACGCATTACTCATAACCCATAACGCATAACGCATAACACATAACGCATAGCGCATAACGCATAACACATTACGGATCACGCATTACTCATAACGCATAACGCACAACGCATAACCCATAACGCATAACGCATAAAGCAAAACGCATAACGCATAACGCATAACGCATAACGCATAACGCATAACGCAAATCGCATAACGCATAACGCATAACGCATAAAGCATAACGCATAACGCATAACGCATAACGGATCACTCATTTCTCATAACGCATAACGCATAACGCATAACGGATCACGCGTTACTCATAACGCATAACGGATCACGCATTACTCATAACGCATAACGCATAAAGCATAACCCATAACGCATAACGCATAAAGCAAAACGCATAACGCATAACGCATAACGCATGACTCATAACGCACAACCCATAACGCATAACGCATAACGCATAACGCATAACGCATAACGCATAACGCTTAACGCATGACCCATAGCGCATAACGCATAACGCATAACGGATCACGCATTACTCATAACGCATAACGCATAACGCATTACGCATAACGCATAACGCATAACGCAAATAGCATAACGCATAACGCATAACGCATAACGCATAACGGATCACACATTACTCATTACGCATAACGCATAACGGATCACGCATCACTCATAACGCATAACGCATAACGCATAACGCATAACGCATAACGCACAACGCATAACGCATAACGCATAACGCATAACCCATAACGCATAACGCGTAACGCATAACGCATAACGCATACCGGATCACGCATTACTCATAACGCGTAACGCATAACGCATAATGCATAACGCATAACGCATAACGCAAATAGCATAACGCATAACGCATAACGCATAACGCATAACGCATAACGGATCACGCATTACTCATTACGCATAACGCATAACGGATCACGCATCACTCATAACGCATAACGCATAACGCATAGCGCATTACGCATAACGCATAACGCACAACGCATAACGCATAACGCATAACGCATAACGCATAACGCGTAACGCATAACGCATAACGCATAACGCATAACGCATAACGCATAACGGATCACGCATTACTCATAACGCATAACGCATGACTCATAACGCACAACCCATAACGCATAACGCATAACGCATAACGCTTATCGCATAACGCACAACGCATAACGCATAACGCATAACGAATAACTCATAACCCATAACGCATAACGCATAACGCATAACGCATAACCCAAATCGCATAACGCATAACGCATAACGCATAACCCATAACGTATAACGCATAACTCATAACGCATAACGCATAACGTAAAACGCATAACGCATAGCGGATAACGCACAACGCATAACACATAACGCATAACGCATAACGCATAACGCATAAAGCATAACGCATAACGGATCTCGCATAACGCATAACGCATAACGCATAACGCATAACGCATAACGCATAACGCATAACGCATAACGCATAACGTATAACGCATAACGCATAACGCATAACGCATAACGCATAACGCATAGCGCATAACGCATAACACATAACGCATAACGCATAACGCAAAACGCGTAACGCATAACGCATAACGCATTACACATAACGGATCACGCATTACTCATAACGCATATCGCATAACGCATAACGCATAACGCATAACGCATAACGCATAACGCATAACGCATAACGCATAACGTATAACGCTTAACGCATAACTCATAACGCATAACGCATAACGCATAACGGATCACGCATTACTCATAACGCATAACGCATAACGGATCACGCATTTCTCATAACGCATAACGCATAACGGATCACGTATTACTCATAACGCATAACGCATAACGGATCACGCATTTCTCATAACGCATAACGCATAACGCATAACGCATAACGCATATCGCATAACGCATAACGCATAACGCATAACGCATAATGCATATCGCATAATGCATAACGCATAACGCATAACGCATAACGCATAACGCATAACGCATAACGCATAACGCATAACGCATAACGCATATCGCATAACGCATAACGCATAACGCGTAACGGATCTCGCATTACTCATAACGCACAACCCATAACGCATAACGCATAACGCAAATCGCATAACGCATAACGCATAACGCATAACGCATAACGCATAACGCATAACGCATAACGCATAACGCATAACGCATAACGCATAACGCATAACGCATAACGCATAACGAAAAGCGCATAACGCATAACGCATAACGCATAACGCATAACGCATAACGCATAACACATAACGCATAACGCATAACGCAAAACGCATAACGCATAACGCATAACGCATTACACATAACGGATCACGCATTACTCATAACGCATAACGCATAACGCATAACCCATAACGCATAACGCATAAAGCAAAACGCATAACGCATAACGCATAACGCATAACGCATAACGCATAACGCATAACGCATAACGGATCACGCATTACTCATAACGCATAACGCATAACGCATAACGCATATCGCATAACGCATAACGCATAACGCATATCGCATAACGCATAACGCATAACGCATAACGCATAACGCATAACGCATAACGCATAACGCATAACGCATAACGCATATCGCTTAACGCATAACTCATAACGCATAACGCATAACGCATAACGGATCACGCATTACTCATAACGCATAACGCATAACGGATCACGCATTTCTCATAACGCATAACGCATAACGGATCACGTATTACTCATAACGCATAACGCATAACCGATCACGCATTTCTCATAACGCATAACCCATAACGCATAACGCATAACGCATAACGCATAACGCATAACGCATAACGCATAACGCATAACGCATAACGCATAACGCATAACGCATAACGCATAACGCATAACGCATAACGCATAACGCATAACGCATAACGCATAACGCATAACGGATCACGCATTACTTATAACGCATAACACATAACGCATAACGCATAACGCATAACGCATAACGCATAACGCATAACGCATAACGCATAACGCATAACGCATAACGCATAACGCATAACGCATAACGCATAACGCATAACGCATAACGCATAACGCATAACGCATAACGCATAACGCATAACGCATAACGCATAACGCATAACGCATAACGCATAACGCATAACGCATAACGCATAACGCATAACGCATCACGCATAACGCATAACGCAAATCGCATAACGCATAACGCATAACGCATAACGCATAACGCATAACGCATAACGTATAACGCATAACTCATAACGCATAACGCGTAACGTAAAACGCATTACTCATAACGCATAACGCATAACGGATCACGCATTTCTCATAACGCATAACGCATAACGGATCACGTATTACTCATAACGCATAACGCATAACGGATCACGCATTTCTCATAACGCATAACGCATAACGCATAACGCATAACGCATAACGCATAACGCATACCGCATTACGCATAACGCATAACGCATAACGCATAACGCATAACGCATAACGGATCACGCATTACTCATAACTCATAACGCATAACGGATCACGCATTTCTCATAACGCATAACGCATAACGCATAACGCATAACGCATAACGCATATCGCATAACGCATAACGCATAACGCATAACGCATAACGCATAACGCATAACGCATAACGCATAACGCATAACGCATAACGCATAACGCATAACGCGTAACGGATCTCGCATTACTCATAACGCATAACGCAAAACGCATAACGCCTAACGCATAACGCATGACGGATCACGCATTACTCATAACGCAGAACGGATGACGCATTCCGCATAACGCATAACGCATAACGCATAACGCATAACGCTTAACGCATGACCCATAGCGCATAACGCATTACGCGTAACGCATAACGCATAACGCATAAAGCATAACGCATAACGGATCACGCATTACTCATAACCCATAACGCATAACGCAAAACGCATAACGCCTAACGCATAACGCATGACGGATCACGCATTACTCATAACGCATAACGGATGACGCATTCCGCATAACGCATAACGCATAACACATAACGCATAACGCATAACGCATAACGCATAACGCATAACGCATAACGCATAACGCATAAAGCATAACGCATAACGCATATCGGATCACGCATTTCTCATAACGCATAACGCATAACGCATAACGGATCACGCGTTACTCATAACGCATAACGCATAACGCATAACGCGTAACGGATATCGCATTACTCATAACGCATAACGCAAAACGCATAACGCATAACGCATAACGCATGACGGATCACGCATTACTCATAACGCATAACGGATGACGCATTCCGCATAACGCATAACGCATAACGCTTAACGCATGACCCATAGCGCATAACGCATTACGCGTAACGCATAACGCATAACGCATAAAGCATTACGCATAACGGATCACGCATTACTCATAACCCATAACCCATAACGCATAACGCATAACGCATAACGCATAACGCAAATCGCATAACGCATAACGCATAACGCATAACGCATAACGCATAACGCATAACGCATAACGGATCACTCATTTCTCATAACGCATAACGCATAACGCATAACGCATAACGGATCACGCGTTACTCATAACGCATAACGGATCACGCATTACTCATAACGCATAACGCATAAAGCATAACGCATAACGCATAACGCATAAAGCAAAACGCATAACGCATAACGCATAACGCATGACTCATAACGCACAACCCATAACTCATAACGCATAACGCATAACGCATAACGTAAAACGCATAACGCATAGCGGATAACGCACAACGCATAACACATAACGCATAACGCATAACGCATAACGCATAACGCATAACGCATAAAGCATAACGCATAACGGATCTCGCATAACGCATAACGCATAACGCATAACGCATAACGGATCACGCATTACTCATAACGCATAACGCATGACTCATAACGCACAACCCATAACGCATAACGCATAACGCATAACGCAAATCGCATAACGCATAACGCATAACGCATAACGCATAACGCATAACGCTTAACGCATGACCCATAGCGCATAACGCATTACGCGTAACGCATAACGCATAACGCATAAAGCATTACGCATAACGCATAACGGATCACACATTACTCATTACGCATAACGCATAACGGATCACGCATCACTCATAACGCATAACGCATAACGCATAACGCATAACGCATAACGCACAACGCATAACGCATAACGCATAACGCATAACCCATAACGCATAACGCGTAACGCATAACGCATAACGCATACCGGATCACGCATTACTCATAACGCGTAACGCATAACGCATAATGCATAACGCATAACGCATAACGCAAATAGCATAACGCATAACGCATAACGCATAACGCATAACGCATAACGGATCACGCATTACTCATTACGCATAACGCATAACGGATCACGCATCACTCATAACGCATAACGCATAACGCATAGCGCATTACGCATAACGCATAACGCACAACGCATAACGCATAACGCATAACGCATAACGCATAACGCATAACGCATAACGCATAACGCATAACGCATAACGCATAACGCATAACGGATCACGCATTACTCATAACGCATAACGCATGACTCATAACGCACAACCCATAACGCATAACGCATAACGCATAACGCTTATCGCATAACGCACAACGCATAACGCATAACGCATAACGCATAACTCATAACCCATAACGCATAACGCATAACGCATAACGCATAACCCAAATCGCATAACGCATAACGCATAACGCATAACCCATAACGTATAACGCATAACTCATAACGCATAACGCATAACGTAAAACGCATAACGCATAGCGGATAACGCACAACGCATAACACATAACGCATAACGCATAACGCATAACGCATAAAGCATAACGCATAACGGATCTCGCATAACGCATAACGCATAACGCATAACGCATAACGGATCACGCATTACTCATAACGCATAACGCATGACTCATAACGCACAACCCATAACGCATAACGCATAACGCATAACGCATAACGCAAATCGCATAACGCACAACGCATAACGCATAACGCATAACGCATAACGCATAACCCAAATCGCATAACGCATAACGCATAACGCATAACCCATAACGTATAACGCATAACTCATAACGCATAACGCATAACGTAAAACGCATAACGCATAGCGGATAACGCATAACGCATAACGCATAACGCATAACACATAACGCATAACGCATAACGCATAACGCATAACGCATAACGCATAACGCATAACGCATAACGCATAACGCATAACGCATAACGCATAACGCATAACGCATAACGCATAACGCATAACGCGTAACGGATATCGCATTACTCATAACGCATAACGCAAAACGCATAACGCCTAACGCGTAACGCATGACGGATCACGCATTACTCATAACGCATAACGGATGACGCATTCCGCATAACGCATAACGCATAACGCATAACGCTTAACGCATGACCCATAGCGCATAACGCATTACGCGTAACGCATAACGCATAACGCATAAAGCATTACGCATAACGGATCACGCATTACTCATAACCCATAACCCATAACGCATAACGCATAACGCATAACGCATAGCGCATAACGCATAACACATAACGGATCACGCATAACGCATAACGCATAACGCATAACGCATAACGCATAGCGCATAACGCATAACGCATAACGCATAATGCATATCGCATAATGCATAACGCATAACGCATAACGCATAACGCATAACGCATAACGCATAACGCATAACGCATAACGCAAATCGCATAACGCATAACGCATAACGCATATCGCATAACGCATAACGCATAACGCATAACGCATAACGCATAACGCATAACGGATCACGCGTTACTCATAACGCATAACGCATAACGCATAACGCATAACGCATAACGCATAGCGCTAACGCATAAAGCATAACGCATAACGGATCACGTATTACTCATAACGCATAACGCATAACGGATCACGCATTTCTCATAACGCATAACGCATAACGCATAACGCATAACGCATAACGCATAACGCATAACGCATAACGCATAATGCATATCGCATAATGCATAACGCATAACGCATAACGCATAACGCATAACGCATAACGCATAACGCATAACGCAAATCGCATAACGCATAACGCATAACGCGTAACGGATCTCGCATTACTCATAACGCATAACGCAAAACGCATAACGCCTAACGCATAACGCATGACGGATCACGCATTACTTATAACGCATAACGGATGACGCATTCCGCATAACGCATAACGCATTACGCTTAACGCATGACCCATAGCGCATAACGCATTACGCGTAACGCATAACGCATAACGCATAAAGCATTACGCATAACGGATCACGCATTACTCATAACGCATAACGCATAACGCATAACGCATAACGGATCACGCAATACTCATAACGCATAACGCATAACGCATAACGCATAACGCATAACGCATAACGCATAACGCATAACGGATCACGCATTACTCATAACGCATAACGCATTACTCATAACGCATAACGCATAACTGATCACCCATTTCTCATAACGCATAACGCATAACGCATAACGCATAACACATAACGCATAACTCATAACGCATAACGCATAACTTAAAACGCACAACGCATAACACATAACGCATAACGCATAACTTAAAACGCATAACGCATAGCGGATAACGCACAACGCATAACGCATAACGCATAACGCATAACGGATAACGCATAACGCATAACGCATAACGCATAAGGCATAACGCATAACGCATAACGCATAACGCATAACGCATAACGCATAACGCATAACGCATAACGCATTACGCATAACGCATAACGTATAACGCATAACGCATATCGCATAACGCATAACGCATAACGCATAACGCATAACGCATAACGCATAACGCATAACGCATAACGCATAACGCATAACGCATAACGCATAACGCGTAACGGATCTCGCATTACTCATAACGCATAACGCAAAACGCATAACGCCTAACGCATAACGCATGACGGATCACGCATTACTCATAACGCAGAACGGATGACGCATTCCGCATAACGCATAACGCATAACGCATAACGGATCACGCATTACTCATAACGCATAACGCATTACTCATAACGCATAACGCATAACGGATCACCCATTTCTCATAACGCATAACGCATAACGCATAACGCATAACGCATAACGCATAACGCATAACGCATAACGCATAACGCATAACGCATAACGCATAACGCATAACGCATAACGCATAACGCAGAACGCATAACGCAAATCGCATAACGCATAACGCATAACGCATAGAGCATAACGCATAACGCATATCGCATAACGCATAACGCATAACGCATAACGCATAACGCATAACGCATAACGCATAACGCATAACGCATAACGCATAACGCATAACGCATAACGCATAACGCATAACGCATAACGCGTAACGGATCTCGCATTACTCATAACGCATAACGCAAAACGCATAACGCCTAACGCTTAACGCATGACGGATCACGCATTACTCATAACGCAGAACGGATGACGCATTCCGCATAACGCATAACGCATAACGCATAACGCATAACGGATCACGCATTACTCATAACGCATAACGCATTACTCATAACGCATAACGCATAACGCATGACCCATAACGCATAACGCATTACGCGTAACGCATAACGCATAACGCATAAAGCATTACGCATAACGGATCACGCATTACTCATAACCCATAACGCATAACGCATAACGCATAACGCATAGCGCATAACGCATAACACATAACGGATCACGCATAACGCATAACGCATAACGCATAACGCATTCCGCATAACGCATAACGCATAACGCATAACCCATAACGGATCACGCATTTATCATAACGCATAACGCATAACGCATAACGGATCACGCGTTACTCATAACGCATAACGCATAACGCATAACGCATAACGCATAACGCATAACGCATAACGCATAACGCATAACGCATAACGGATCACGCGTTACTCATAACGCATAACGCATAACGCATAACGCATAACGCATAGCGCTAACGCATAACGCATAACGCATAACGGATCACGTATTACTCATAACGCATAACGCATAACGGATCACGCATTTCTCATAACACATAACGCATAACGCATAACGCATAACGCATAACGCATAACGCATAACGCATAATGCATATCGCATAATGCATAACGCATAACGCATAACGCATAACGCATAACGCATAACGCATAACGCATATCGCATAACGCATAACGCATAACGCGTAACGGAACTCGCATTACTCATAACGCATAACGCAAAACGCATAACGCCTAACGCATAACGCATGACGGATCACGCATTACCCATAACGCATAACGGATGACGCATTCCGCATAACGCATAACGCATAACGCATAACGCATTACTCATAACGCATAACGCATTACTCATAACGCATAACGCATAACGGATCACCCATTTCTCATAACGCATAACGCATAACGCATAACGCATAACACATAACGCATAACTCATAACGCATAACGCATAACTTAAAACGCACAACGCATAACAAATAACGCATAACGCATAACTTAAAACGCATAACGCATAGCGGATAACGCACAACGCATAACACATAACGCATAACGCATAACGCATAATGCATAACGCATAACGCATAACGCATAACGCATAACGCATAACGGATAACGCATAACGCATAACGCATAACGCATAACGCATAACGCATAACGCATAACGCATAACGCATAACGCATAACGCATAACGCATTACGCATAACGCATAACGTATAACGCATAACGCATATCGCATAACGCATAACGCATAACGCATAACGCATAACGCATAACGCATAACGCATAACGCATAACGCATAACGCATAACGCATAACGCGTAACGGATCTCGCATTACTCATAACGCATAACGCAAAACGCATAACGCCTAACGCATAACGCATGACGGATCACGCATTACTCATAACGCAGAACGGATGACGCATTCCGCATAACGCATAACGCATAACGCATAACGCATAACGGATCACGCATTACTCATAACGCATAACGCATTACTCATAACGCATAACGCATAACGGATCACCCATTTCTCATAACGCATAACGCATAACGCATAACGCATAACGCATAACGCATAACGCATAACCCATAACGCATAACGCATAACGCAAATCGCATAACGCATAACGCATAACGCATAGAGCATAACGCATAACGCATATCGCATAACGCATAACGCATAACGCATAACGCATAACGCATAACGCATAACGCATAACGCATAACGCATAACGCATAACGCATAACGCATAACGCATAACGCATAACGCGTAACGGATCTCGCATTACTCATAACGCATAACGCAAAACGCATAACGCCTAACGCATAACGCATGACGGATCACGCATTACTCATAACGCAGAACGGATGACGCATTCCGCATAACGCATAACGCATAACGCATAACGCATAACGGATCACGCATTACTCATAACGCATAACGCATTACTCATAACGCATAACGCTTAACGCATGACCCATAGCGCATAACGCATTACGCGTAACGCATAACGCATAACGCATAAAGCATTACGCATAACGGATCACGCATTACTCATAACCCATAACGCATAACGCATAACGCATAACGCATAGCGCATAACGCATAACACATAACGGATCACGCATAACGCATAACGCATAACGCATAACGCATTCCGCATAACGCATAACGCATAACGCATAACCCATAACGGATCACGCATTTATCATAACGCATAACGCATAACGCATAACGGATCACGCGTTACTCATAACGCATAACGCATAACGCATAACGCATAACGCATAACGCATAACGCATAACGCATAACGGATCACGCGTTACTCATAACGCATAACGCATAACGCATAACGCATAACGCATAGCGCTAACGCATAACGCATAACGCATAACGGATCACGTATTACTCATAACGCATAACGCATAACGGATCACGCATTTCTCATAACACATAACACATAACGCATAACGCATAACGCATAACGCATAACGCATAACGCATAACGCATAATGCATATACGCATAATGCATAACGCATAACGCATAACGCATAACGCATAACGCATAACGCATAACGCATAACGCATAACGCATATCGCATAACGCATAACGCATAACGCGTAACGGAACTCGCATTACTCATAACGCATAACGCAAAACGCATAACGCCTAACGCATAACGCATGACGGATCACGCATTACTCATAACGCATAACGGATGACGCATTCCGCATAACGCATAACGCATAACGCATAACGCTTAACGCATGACCCATAGCGCATAACGCATTACGCGTAACGCATAACGCATAACGCATAAAGCATTACGCATAACGGATCACGTATTACTCATAACCCATAACGCATAACGCATAACGCATAACGCATAGCGCATAACGCATAACACATAACGGATCACGCATTACTCATAACGCATAACGCATAACGCATAACCCATAACGCATAACGCATAAAGCAAAACGCATAACGCATAACGCATAACGCATAACGCATAACGCAAATCGCATAACGCATAACGCATAACGCATAAAGCATAACGCATAACGCATAACGGATCACGCATTTCTCATAACGCATAACGCATAACGCATAACGGATCACGCGTTACTCATAACGCATAACGGATCACGCATTACTCATAACGCATAACGCATAACGCATAACCCATAACGCATAACGCACAAAGCAAAACGCATAACGCATAACGCATAACGCATGACTCATAACGCACAACCCATAACGCATTACGCATAACGCAAATCGCATAACGCATATCGCATAATGCATAAAGCATAACGCATAACGCATTCCGCATAACGCATAACGCATAACGCATAACGCATAACGGATCACGCATTACTCATAACGCATAACGCATTACTCATAACGCATAACGCTTAACGCATGACCCATAGCGCATAACGCATTACGCGTAACGCATAACGCATAACGCATAAAGCATTACGCATAACGGATCACGCATTACTCATAACCCATAACCCATAACGCATAACGCATAACGCATAACGCATAGCGCATAACGCATAACACATAACGGATCACGCATAACGCATAACGCATAACGCATAACGCATTCCGCATAACGCATAACGCATAACGCATAACCCATAACGGATCACGCATTTATCATAACGCATAACGCATAACGCATAACGGATCACGCGTTACTCATAACGCATAACGCATAACGCATAACGCATAACGCATAACGCATAACGCATAACGCATAACGGATCACGCGTTACTCATAACGCATAACGCATAACGCATAACGCATAACGCATAGCGCTAACGCATAACGCATAACGCATAACGGATCACGTATTACTCATAACGCATAACGCATAACGGATCACGCATTTCTCATAACACATAACGCATAACGCATAACGCATAACGCATAACGCATAACGCATAACGCATAACGCATAACGCATAATGCATATCGCATAATGCATAACGCATAACGCATAACGCATAACGCATAACGCATAACGCATAACGCATAACGCATATCGCATAACGCATAACGCATAACGCATAACGCATAACGCATAACGCATAACGCATAACGCGTAACGGATCTCGCATTACTCATAACGCATAACGCAAAACGCATAACGCCTAACGCATAACGCATGACGGATCACGCATTACTCATAACGCAGAACGGATGACGCATTCCGCATAACGCATAACGCATAACGCATAACGCATAACGGATCACGCATTACTCATAACGCATAACGCATTACTCATAACGCATAACGCATAACGGATCACCCATTTCTCATAACGCATAACGCATAACGCATAACGCATAACGCATAACGCATAACGCATAACGCATAACGCATAACGCATAACGCATAACGCATAACGCATAACGCATAACGCATAACGCATAACGCATAACGCATAACGCAAATCGCATAACGCATAACGCATAACGCATAGAGCATAACGCATAACGCATATCGCATAACGCATAACGCATAACGCATAACGCATAACGCATAACGCATAACGCATAACGCATAACGCATAACGCATAACGCATAACGCATAACGCATAACGCGTAACGGATCTCGCATTACTCATAACGCATAACGCAAAACGCATAACGCCTAACGCATAACGCATGACGGATCACGCATTACTCATAACGCAGAACGGATGACGCATTCCGCATAACGCATAACGCATAACGCATAACGCATAACGGATCACGCATTACTCATAACGCATAACGCATTACTCATAACGCATAACGCTTAACGCATGACCCATAGCGCATAACGCATTACGCGTAACGCATAACGCATAACGCATAAAGCATTACGCATAACGGATCACGCATTACTCATAACCCATAACGCATAACGCATAACGCATAACGCATAGCGCATAACGCATAACACATAACGGATCACGCATAACGCATAACGCATAACGCATAACGCATTCCGCATAACGCATATCGCATAACGCATAACCCATAACGGATCACGCATTTATCATAACGCATAACGCATAACGCATAACGGATCACGCGTTACTCATAACGCATAACGCATAACGCATAACGCATAACGCATAACGCATAACGCATAACGCATAACGCATAACGGATCACGCGTTACTCATAACGCATAACGCATAACGCATAACGCATAACGCATAGCGCTAACGCATAACGCATAACGCATAACGGATCACGTATTACTCATAACGCATAACGCATAACGGATCACGCATTTCTCATAACACATAACGCATAACGCATAACGCATAACGCATAACGCATAACGCATAACGCATAACGCATAATGCATATCGCATAATGCATAACGCATAACGCATAACGCATAACGCATAACGCATAACGCATAACGCATAACGCATATCGCATAACGCATAACGCATAACGCGTAACGGAACTCGCATTACTCATAACGCATAACGCAAAACGCATAACGCCTAACGCATAACGCATGACGCATAACACATAACGGATCACGCATTACTCATAACGCATAACGCATAACGCATAACCCATAACGCATAACGCATAAAGCAAAACGCATAACGCATAACGCATAACGCATAACGCATAACGCAAATCGCATAACGCATAACGCATAACGCATAAAGCATAACGCATAACGCATAACGGATCACGCATTTCTCATAACGCATAACGCATAACGCATAACGGATCACGCGTTACTCATAACGCATAACGGATCACGCATTACTCATAACGCATAACGCATAACGCATAACCCATAACGCATAACGCACAAAGCAAAACGCATAACGCATAACGCATAACGCATGACTCATAACGCACAACCCATAACGCATTACGCATAACGCAAATCGCATAACGCATATCGCATAATGCATAAAGCATAACGCATAACGCATAACGCATAACGCATAACGCTTAATGCATAACGCATAACGCATAACGCATAACGCATTACTCATAACGCATAACGCATAACGGATCACCCATTTCTCATAACGCATAACGCATAACGCATAACGCATAACGCATAACGCATAACGCATAACGCATAACGCATAACGCATAACGCATAACGCATAACGCATAACGCATAACGCATAACGCAAATCGCATAACGCATAATGCATAACGCATAGAGCATAACGCATAACGCATAACGGATCACGCATTTCTCATAACGCATAACGCATAACGGATCACGCGTTACTCATAACGCATAACGCATAACGGATCACGCATTACTCATAACCCATAACGCATAACGCATAACGCATAACGCATAACGCATAACGGATCACGCATTACTCATAACCCATAACGCATAACGCATAACGCATAACGCATAACGCATAACGCATAACCCATAACGCATAACGCATAAAGCAAAACGCATAACGCATAACGCATAACGCATGACTCATAACGCACAACCCATAACGCATAACGCATAACGCATAACGGATCACGCATTACTCATAACGCATAACGCATAACGCATATCGCATAACGCATAACGCATAACGCATAACGCATAACGGATCACGCATTACTCATAACGCATGACGCATAACGCATAACGCATAACGCATAACGCATAACGCATAACGCATAACGCATAACGCATAACGCATAACGGATCACGCATTACTCATAACGCATAACGGATCACGCATTTCTCATAACGCATAACGCATAACGCATAACGCATAACGCATAACGCATAACGCATAACGCATAACGCATAACGCATAACGCATAACGCATAACGCATAACGCATAACGCATAACGCATAACGCATAACGCATAACGCATAACGCATAACGCATAACGCATATCGCATAACGCATAACGCATAACGCATAACGCATAACGCATAACGCATAACGCATAACGCATAACGGATCACGCATTACTCATAACGCATAACGGATCACGCATTTCTCATAACGCATAACGCATAACGCATAACGCATAACGCATAACGCATAACGCATAACGCATAACGCATAACGCATAACGCATAACGCATAACGCATAACGCATAACGCATAACGCATAACGCATAACGCATAACGCATAACGCATAACGCATATCGCATAACGCATAACGCATAACGCATAACGCATAACGCATAACGCATAACGCATAACGCATAACGCATAACGCATAACGCATAACGCATAACGCATAACGCATTACGCATAACGCATAACGCATAACGCATAACGCATAACGGATCACGCATTACTCATAACGCATAACGCATAACGGATCACGCATTTCTCATAACGCATAACGCATAACGCATAACGCATAACGCATAACGCATAACTCATAACGCATAACGCATAACGCATAACGCATAACGCATAACGCATAACGCATAACTCATAACGCATAACGCATAACGCATAACGCATAACGCATAACGCATAACGCATAACGCGTAACGGAACTCGCATTACTCATAACGCATAACGCAAAACGCATAACGCCTAACGCATAACGCATGACGCATAACACATAACGGATCACGCATTACTCATAACGCATAACGCATAACGCATAACCCATAACGCATAACGCATAAAGCAAAACGCATAACGCATAACGCATAACGCATAACGCATAACGCAAATCGCATAACGCATAACGCATAACGCATAAAGCATAACGCATAACGCATAACGGATCACGCATTTCTCATAACGCATAACGCATAACGCATAACGGATCACGCGTTACTCATAACGCATAACGGATCACGCATTACTCATAACGCATAACGCATAACGCATAACCCATAACGCATAACGCACAAAGCAAAACGCATAACGCATAACGCATAACGCATGACTCATAACGCACAACCCATAACGCATTACGCATAACGCAAATCGCATAACGCATATCGCATAATGCATAAAGCATAACGCATAACGCATAACGCATAACGCATAACGCTTAATGCATAACGCATAACGCATAACGCATAACGCATTACTCATAACGCATAACGCATAACGGATCACCCATTTCTCATAACGCATAACGCATAACGCATAACGCATAACGCATAACGCATAACGCATAACGCATAACGCATAACGCATAACGCATAACGCATAACGCATAACGCATAACGCATAACGCATAACGCATAACGCAAATCGCATAACGCATAATGCATAACGCATAGAGCATAACGCATAACGCATAACGGATCACGCATTTCTCATAACGCATAACGCATAACGGATCACGCGTTACTCATAACGCATAACGCATAACGGATCACGCATTACTCATAACCCATAACGCATAACGCATAACGCATAACGCATAACGCATAACGGATCACGCATTACTCATAACCCATAACGCATAACGCATAACGCATAACGCATAACGCATAACGCATAACCCATAACGCATAACGCATAAAGCAAAACGCATAACGCATAACGCATAACGCATGACTCATAACGCACAACCCATAACGCATAACGCATAACGCATAACGGATCACGCATTACTCATAACGCATAACGCATAACGCATATCGCATAACGCATAACGCATAACGCATAACGCATAACGCATAACGGATCACGCATTACTCATAACGCATAACGCATAACGGATCACGCATTTCTCATAACGCATAACGCATAACGCATAACGCATAACGCATAACGCATGACGGATCACGCATTACTCATAACGCATAACGGGTCACGCATTTCTCATAACGCATAACGCATAACGCATAACGCATAACGCATAACGCATAACGCATAACGCATAACGCATAACGCATAACGCATAACGGATCACGCATTACTCATAACGCATAACGGATCACGCATTTCTCATAACGCATAACGCATAACGCATAACGCATAACGCATAACGCATAACGCATAACGCATAACGCATAACGCATAACGCATAACGCATAACGCATAACGCATAACGCATAACGCATAACGCATAACGCATAACGCATAACGCATAACGCATATCGCATAACGCATAACGCATAACGCATAACGCATAACGCATAACGCATAACGCATAACGCATAACGCATAACGCATAACGCATAACGCATAACGCATAACGCATTACGCATAACGCATAACGCATAACGCATAACGCATAACGGATCACGCATTACTCATAACGCATAACGCATAACGGATCACGCATTTCTCATAACGCATAACGCATAACGCATAACGCATAACGCATAACGCATAACTCATAACGCATAACGCATAACGCATAACGCATAACGCATAACGCATAACGCATAACTCATAACGCATAACGCATAACGCATAACGCATAACGCATAACGCATAACGCATAACGCATAACGCATAACGCATAACGCATAACGCATAACGCATAACGAATAACGCATAACGCATAACGCGTAACGGATCTCGCATTACTCATAACGCATAACGCAAAACGCATAACGCTTAACGCATGACCCACAGCGCATAACGCATTACGCGTAACGCATAACGCATAACGCATAAAGCATAACGCATAACGGATCACGCATTACTCATAACCCATAACGCATAACGCATAACGCATAACGCATAACGCATAACCCATAACGCATAACGCATAAAGCAAAACGCATAACGCATAACGCATAACGCATGACTCATAACGCACAACCCATAACGCATAACGCATAACGCATAACGGATCACGCATTACTCATAACGCATAACGCATAACGCATATCGCATAACGCATAACGCATAACGCATAACGCATAACGCATAACGCATAACGCATAACGCATAACGCATAACGCATAACGGATCACGCATTACTCATAACGCATAACGCATAACGGATCACGCATTTCTCATAACGCATAACGCATAACGCATAACGCATAACGCATAACGCATAACGCATAACGCATGACGGATCACGCATTACTCATAACGCATAACGGATCACGCATTTCTCATAACGCATAACGCATAACGCATAACGCATAACGCATAACGCATAACGCATAACGCATAACGCATAACGCATAACGGATCACGCATTACTCATAACGCATAACGGATCACGCATTTCTCATAACGCATAACGCATAACGCATAACGCATAACGCATAACGCATAACGCATAACGCATAACGCATAACGCATAACGCATAACGCATAACGCATAACGCATAACGCATAACGCATATCGCATAACGCATAACGCATAACGCATAACGCATAACGCATAACGCATAACGCGAAACGGATCTCGCATTACTCATAATGCATAACGCAAAACGCATAACGCCTAACGCATAACGCATGACGGATCACGCATTACTCATAACGCATAACGGATCACGCATTCCGCATAACGCATAACGGATCACGCATTACTCATAACCCATAACGCATAACGCATAACGCATAACGCATAGCGCATAACGCATAACACATAACGGATCACGCATTATTCATAACGCATAACGCATAACGCATAACCCATAACGCATAACGCATAAAGCAAAACGCATAACGCATAACGTATAACGCATGACTCATAACGCACAACCCATAACGCATAACGCATAACGCATAATGGATCACGCATTACTCATAACCCCTAACGCAATAACGCATAACGCATAACGCATAACGCATAACGTGTAACTCATAACACATATCGCATAAAGCATAACGCATAAGGAATAACGCATAACGCATATCGCATAACGCTTAACGCATAACGTATAACGCATAACGCATACCGTATAACGCATAACGCATAACGCATAACGCAAACGTATAACGCACAACGCATAACGCATAAAGCATAACGCATAACGCATAACGCATAACGCATAACGCATAACACAAACGTATAGCGCATAACGCATAACGCATAACGCATAACGCATAACCCCTAACGCAATAACGCATAACGCATAACGCATAACGCATAACGCATAACGCAAACGTATAGCGCACAACGCATAACGCATAAACCATAACCCATACTTAATAACGCATAACGCATAATGCACAACGCATAACGAACACCGGAAAACCCATAACGCCTAACGCATAACGGATCACGCATAACGCATCATGCATAACGCATGAAGCATAACGCATAACGCATAACGCATAACCCCTAACGCATAACGCATAACGCATAACGCATAACGCATAACGCATAACGTGTAACTCATAACGCATAACGCATAAAGCATAACGCATAACGCATAACACATAACGCATATCGCATAACGCATAACGCAAAACGTATATCGCATACCGTATAACGCATAACGCATAACGCATAACGCAGACGTATAACGCACAACCCATAACGCATAACGAACAACGGATAACGCATAACGCATAACGAATACCGCAAAACGTATATCGCCTAACACATAACGGATCACGCATAACGCATAACGCATAACGCAAACGTATAACGCACAACGCATAACGCATAAAGCATAACGCATAACGCATATCGCATAACGTGTAACTCATAACGCATAACGCATAAAGCTTAACGCATAAGGCATAACGCATAACGCATATCGCATAACGCATAACGCATAACGTATAACGCATAACGCATACCGTATAACGCATAACGCATAACGCATAACGCAAACGTATAACGCACAACGCATAACGCATAACGCATAACGCATAACATATAACGCATAACGCATAACGCATAACGCATAACGCATAACGCATAACGCATAACGCATAACGCATAAAGCATAACGCATAACGCATAACGCATGACGCATAACGCATAACGCAAACGTATAGCGCACAACGCATAACGCATAAACCATAACCCATACTTAATAACGCATAACGCATAATGCACAACGCATAACGAACACCGGCAAACCCATAACGCCTAACGCATAACGGATCACGCATAACGCATCATGCATAACGCATAAAGAATAACGCATAACGCATAATGCATAACGAATACCGCAAAACGTATATCGCCTAACACATAACGGATCACGCATAACGCATAACGCATAACGCATAACGCAAACGTATAACGCACAACGCATAACGCATAAAGCATAACGCATAACGCATAACGCATAACGCATAACACAAACGTATAGCGCATAACGCATAACGCATCATGCATAACGCATAAAGCATAACGCATAACGCATAGCGCATAACCCCTAACGCATAACGCATAACGCATAACGCATAACGCATAACGCATAACGTGTAACTCATAACGCATAACGCATAAAGCATAACGCATAACGCATAACACATAACGCATATCGCATAACGCATAACGCAAAACGTATATCGCATACCGTATAACGCATAACGCATAACGCATAACGCAGACGTATAACGCACAACCCATAACGCATAACGAACAACGGATAACGCATAACGCATAACGCATAACGAATACCGCAAAACGTATATCGCCTAACACATAACGGATCACGCATAACGCATAACGCATAACGTATAACGCATAACGCATAACGCATAAGGCATAACGCATAACGCATAACGCATAACGCATAACGCATAACGCATAACGCATAAGGCATAACGCATAACGCATAACGCATAACGCATAACATATAACGCATAACGCATAACGCATAACGCATAACGCACAACGCATAACGCATAACGTATAAAGCACAACGCATAACGCATAACGCATAACGCATAACGCATAACGCATAACCTCTAACGCAATAACGCATAACGCATAACGCATAACGCATAACGCAATCGTATAGCGCACAACGCATAACGCATAAACCATAACCCATACTTAATAACGCATAACGCATAATGCACAACGCATAACGAACACCGGAAAACCCATAACGCCTAACGCATAACGGATCACGCATAACGCATCATGCATAACGCATAAAGCATAACGCATAACGCATAACGCATAACCCCTAACGCATAACGCATAACGCATAACGCATAACGCATAACGCATAACGTGTAACTCATAACGCATAACGCATAAAGCGTAACGCATAACGCATAACACATAACGCATATCGCATAACGCATAACGCAAAACGTATATCGCATACCGTATAACGCATAACGCATAACGCATAACGCAGACGTATAACGCACAACCCATAACGCATAACGAACAACGGATAACGCATAACGCATAACGAATACCGCAAAACGTATATCGCCTAACACATAACGGATCACGCATAACGCATAACGCATAACGTATAACGCATAACGCATAACGCATAACGCATAACGCATAACATATAACGCATAACGCATAACGCATAACGCATAACGCATAACGCATAATGCATAACGCATAACGCATAACGCATAACGCATAACGCATAACGCATAACGCATAACGTATAACTCATAACGCATAACGCATAAAGCATGACGCATAACACATAACGCATGACGCATAACGCAGAACGCATAACGCATAACGCATAACGCATAACGCATAACCGCTAAAGCAATAACGCATAACGCATAACGTGTAACTCATAACGCATAACGCATAAAGCATAACGCATAACGCATAACGCATATCGCATAACGCATAACGCATAACGTATAACGCATAACGCATACCGTATAACGCCTAACGCATAACGCAAACGTATAACGCACAACGCATAACGCATAACGCATAACGCATAACGCATAACGCATAACGCATAACGCATAACGCATAACGCATAACGCATAACGCATAACGCATAACGCATAACGCATAACGCATAACGCATAACGTATAAAGCATAACGCATAACGCATAACGCATAACGCATAACGCATAACGCATAACCCCTAACGCAATAACGCATAACGCATAACGCATATCGCATAACGTGTAACTCATAACGCATAACGCATAAAGCTTAACGCATAAGGCATAACGCATAACGAATATCGCATAACGCATAACGCATAACGTATAACGCATAACGCATACCGTATAACGCATAACGCATAACGCATAACGCAAACGTATAACGCACAACGCATAACGCATAACGCATAACGCATAACATATAACGCATAACGCATAACGCATAACGCATAACGCATAACGCATAACGCATAACGCATAAAGCATAACGCATAACGCATAACGCATGACGCATAACGCATAACGCAAACGTATAGCGCACAACGCATAACGCATAAACCATAACCCATACTTAATAACGCATAACGCATAATGCACAACGCATAACGAACACCGGCAAACCCATAACGCCTAACGCATAACGGATCACGCATAACGCATCATGCATAACGCATAAAGCATAACGCATAACGCATAACGCATAACGCATAACGCATAACGCATAACGCATAACGCATAACATATAACGCATAACGCATGACGCATAACGCATAACGCATAACGCATAACGCATAACGCATACCGCATAATGCATAACGCATAACGCATAACGCATAACGTATAACGCATAACGCATAACGCATAACGCATAACGCATAACATATAACGCATAACGCATAACGCATAACGCATAACGCATAACGCATAATGCATAACGCATAACGCATAACGCATAACGCATAACGCATAACGCATAACGCATAACGTATAACTCATAACGCATAACGCATAAAGCATGACGCATAACACATAACGCATGACGCATAACGCAGAACGCATAACGCATAACGCATAACGCATAACGCATAACCGCTAAAGCAATAACGCATAACGCATAACGTGTAACTCATAACGCATAACGCATAAAGCATAACGCATAACGCATAACGCATATCGCATAACGCATAACGCATAACGCATAACGCATAACGCATACCGTATAACGCCTAACGCATAACGCAAACGTATAACGCACAACGCATAACGCATAACGCATAACGCATAACATATAACGCATAACGCATAACGCATAACGCATAACGCATAACGCATAACGCATAACGCATAACGCATAACGCATAACGCATAACGCATAACGTATAAAGCATAACGCATAACGCATAACGCATAACGCATAACGCATAACGCATAACCCCTAACGCAATAACGCATAACGCATAACGCATATCGCATAACGTGTAACTCATAACGCATAACGCATAAAGCTTAACGCATAAGGCATAACGCATAACGAATATCGCATAACGCATAACGCATAACGTATAACGCATAACGCATACCGTATAACGCATAACGCATAACGCATAACGCAAACGTATAACGCACAACGCATAACGCATAACGCATAACGCATAACATATAACGCATAACGCATAACGCATAACGCATAACGCATAACGCATAACGCATAACGCATAACGCATAAAGCATAACGCATAACGCATAACGCATGACGCATAACGCATAACGCAAACGTATAGCGCACAACGCATAACGCATAAACCATAACCCATACTTAATAACGCATAACGCATAATGCATAACGCATAACGCATAACGCATAACGCATAACGCATAACGCATAACGCATAACGTATAACTCATAACGCATAACGCATAAAGCATGACGCATAACACATAACGCATGACGCATAACGCAGAACGCATAACGCATAACGCATAACGCATAACGCATAACCGCTAAAGCAATAACGCATAACGCATAACGTGTAACTCATAACGCATAACGCATAAAGCATAACGCATAACGCATAACGCATATCGCATAACGCATAACGCATAACGTATAACGCATAACGCATACCGTATAACGCCTAACGCATAACGCAAACGTATAACGCACAACGCATAACGCATAACGCATAACGCATAACATATAACGCATAACGCATAACGCATAACGCATAACGCATAACGCATAACGCATAACGCATAACGCATAACGCATAACGCATAACGCATAACGTATAAAGCATAACGCATAACGCATAACGCATAACGCATAACGCATAACGCATAACCCCTAACGCAATAACGCATAACGCATAACGCATATCGCATAACGTGTAACTCATAACGCATAACGCATAAAGCTTAACGCATAAGGCATAACGCATAACGAATATCGCATAACGCATAACGCATAACGTATAACGCATAACGCATACCGTATAACGCATAACGCATAACGCATAACGCAAACGTATAACGCACAACGCATAACGCATAACGCATAACGCATAACATATAACGCATAACGCATAACGCATAACGCATAACGCATAACGCATAACGCATAACGCATAAAGCATAACGCATAACGCATAACGCATGACGCATAACGCATAACGCAAACGTATAGCGCACAACGCATAACGCATAAACCATAACCCATACTTAATAACGCATAACGCATAATGCACAACGCATAACGAACACCGGCAAACCCATAACGCCTAACGCATAACGGATCACGCATAACGCATCATGCATAACGCATAAAGCATAACGCATAACGCATAACGCATAACGCATAACGCATAACGCATAACGCATAACGCATAACGCATAACATATAACGCATAACGCATGACGCATAACGCATAACGCATAACGCATAACGCATAACGCATACCGCATAATGCATAACGCATAACGCATAACGCATAACGCATAACGCATAACGCATAACGTATAACTCATAACGCATAACGCATAAAGCATGACGCAGAACGCATAACGCATGACGCATAACGCAGAACGCATAACGCATAACGCATAACGCATAACGCATAACGCAAAACGCATAACGTTAACGCATAACCCATAACGCATAAGGCTAGATGCATGACGAATTTCGCATATCACATAACGCATAAGGCTTGATGCATGACGCATATCGCATAACGCATAACGCATAACCATAACGCATAACGCATAACGCATAACCCATAACGCATAACGCATAACGCATAACGTATAACGCATAACGCATACCGTGTAACGCATAACGCATAACGCATAACGCATAACGCATACCGTATAACGCATAACGCATAACGCATAGCGCATAACGCATAACGCATAACGCATAACGTATAACGCATAACGCATAACGCATAACGCATAAAGCATAACGTATAACGCATAACGCATGTAGCATAACCCATAACGCATAACGCATAACGCATAGCGTATAACGCATACCGTATAACGCATAACGCATAACGCATAACGCAAACGTATAGCGCACAACGCATAATGAATAAACCATAACCCATACTTCATAACGCATAACGCATAATGCACAACGCATATCGAACACCGGAAAACCCATAACGCCTAACGCATAACGGATCACGCATAACGCATAATGCATGACGCATAAAGCATAACGCATAACGCATAACGCATAACCCCTAACGCAATAACGCATAACGCATAACACATAACGTGTAACTCATAACGCATAACGCATAAAGCATAACGCATAACGCATAACGCATAACGCATATCGCATAACGCATAACGTATAACGTATAACGCATAACGCATAACGCATAACGCATAACGCATAACGCATAACCCCTAACGCAATAACGCATAACGCATAACGCATATCGCATAACGTGTAACTCATAACGCAAAACGCATAAAGCTTAACGCATAAGGCATAACGCATAACGCATATCGCATAACGCATAACGCATAACGTATAACGCATAACGCATACCGTATAACGCATAACGCATAACGCATAACGCATAAAGCGTAACGCATATCGCATAACGCATAACGCATAACGTATAACGCATAACGCATAACGCATAACGCATACGGCATAATGCATAACGCATAAAGCGTAACGCATATCGCATAACGTGTAACTCATAACGCAAAACGCATAAAGCTTAACGCATAAGGCATAACGCATAACGCTTATCGCATAACGCATAACGCATAACGCATAACGTATAACTCATAACGCATAACGCATAAAGCATGACGCATAACACATAACGCATGACGCATAACGCATAACGCATAACGCATAACGCATAACGCATAACGCATAACCGCTAAAGCAATAACGCATAACGCATAACGTGTAACTCATAACGCATAACGCATAAAGCATAACGCATAACGCATAACGCATAACGCATAACGCATAACGCATAACGTATAACGCATAACGCATACCGTATAACGCCTAACGCATAACGCAAACGTATAACGCACAACGCATAACGCATAACGCATAACGCATAACATATAACGCATAACGCATAACGCATAACGCATAACGCATAACGCATAACGCATAACGCATAACGCATAACGCATAACGCATAACGCATAACGTATAAAGCATAACGCATAACGCATAACGCATAACGCATAACGCATAACGCATAACCCCTAACGCAATAACGCATAACGCATAACGCATATCGCATAACGTGTAACTCATAACGCATAACGCATAAAGCTTAACGCATAAGGCATAACGCATAACGAATATCGCATAACGCATAACGCATAACGTATAACGCATAACGCATACCGTATAACGCATAACGCATAACGCATAACGCAAACGTATAACGCACAACGCATAACGCATAACGCATAACGCATAACATATAACGCATAACGCATAACGCATAACGCATAACGCATAACGCATAACGCATAAAGCATAACGCATAACGCATAACGCATGACGCATAACGCATAACGCAAACGTATAGCGCACAACGCATAACGCATAAACCATAACCCATACTTAATAACGCATAACGCATAATGCACAACGCATAACGAACACCGGCAAACCCATAACGCCTAACGCATAACGGATCACGCATAACGCATCATGCATAACGCATAAAGCATAACGCATAACGCATAACGCATAACGCATAACGCATAACGCATAACGCATAACGCATAACATATAACGCATAACGCATGACGCATAACGCATAACGCATAACGCATAACGCATACCGCATAATGCATAACGCATAACGCATAACGCATAACGCATAACGCATAACGCATAACGTATAACTCATAACGCATAACGCATAAAGCATGACGCAGAACGCATAACGCATGACGCATAACGCAGAACGCATAACGCATAACGCATAACGCATAACGCATAACGCAAAACGCATAACGTTAACGCATAACCCATAACGCATAAGGCTAGATGCATGACGAATTTCGCATATCACATAACGCATAAGGCTTGATGCATGACGCATATCGCATAACGCATAACGCATAACCATAACGCATAACGCATAACGCATAACCCATAACGCATAACGCATAACGCATAACGTATAACGCATAACGCATACCGTGTAACGCATAACGCATAACGCATAACGCATAACGCATACCGTATAACGCATAACGCATAACGCATAGCGCATAACGCATAACGCATAACGCATAACGTATAACGCATAACGCATAACGCATAACGCATAAAGCATAACGTATAACGCATAACGCATGTAGCATAACCCATAACGCATAACGCATAACGCATAGCGTATAACGCATACCGTATAACGCATAACGCATAACGCATAACGCAAACGTATAGCGCACAACGCATAATGAATAAACCATAACCCATACTTCATAACGCATAACGCATAATGCACAACGCATATCGAACACCGGAAAACCCATAACGCCTAACGCATAACGGATCACGCATAACGCATAATGCATGACGCATAAAGCATAACGCATAACGCATAACGCATAACCCCTAACGCAATAACGCATAACGCATAACACATAACGTGTAACTCATAACGCATAACGCATAAAGCATAACGCATAACGCATAACGCATAACGCATTTCGCATAACGCATAACGTATAACGTATAACGCATAACGCATAACGCATAACGCATAACGCATAACGCATAACCCCTAACGCAATAACGCATAACGCATAACGCATATCGCATAACGTGTAACTCATAACGCAAAACGCATAAAGCTTAACGCATAAGGCATAACGCATAACGCATATCGCATAACGCATAACGCATAACGTATAACGCATAACGCATACCGTATAACGCATAACGCATAACGCATAACGCATAAAGCGTAACGCATATCGCATAACGCATAACGCATAACGTATAACGCATAACGCATAACGCATAACGCATACGGCATAATGCATAACGCATAAAGCGTAACGCATATCGCATAACGTGTAACTCATAACGCAAAACGCATAAAGCTTAACGCATAAGGCATAACGCATAACGCTTATCGCATAACGCATAACGCATAACGTATAACGCATAACGCATACCGTATAACGCATAACGCATAACGCATAACGCAAACGTATAACGCACAACGCATAACGCATAACGCATAACGCATAACGCATAACGCATAACGCATAACGCATAACGCATAACGCATAACGCATAACGCATAACGCATAACGCATAACGCATAACGCATAACGCATAACGCATAACGCATAACGCATAACGCATAACGCATAACGCATAACGCATAACGCATAACGCATAACGCATAACGCATAACATATAACGCATAACGCATAACGCATAACGCATAACGCATAACGCATAACGCATAACGCATAACGCATAACGCATAACGCATAACGCATAACGCATAACGCATAACGCATAACGCATAACGTATAACGCATAACGCATAACGCATAACGCATAACGCATAACGCATAACGCATAACGCATAACGCATAACGCATAACGCATAACGCATAACGCATAACGCATAACGCATAACGCATAACGCATAACGCATAACGCATAACGCATAACGCATAACGCATAACGCATAACGCATAACGCATAACACATAACGCATAACGCATAATGCACAACGCATAACGAATACAGCAAAACGCATAACGCTTAACGCATAACGGATCACGCATAACGCATAACGCATAATGCATAACGCATAACGCATAACGCATACGGCATAATGCATAACGCATAAAGCGTAACGTATATCGCATAACGTGTAACTCATAACGCAAAACGCATAAAGCTTAACGCATAAGGCATAACGCATAACGCTTATCGCATAACGCATAACGCATAACGTATAACGCATAACGCATACCGTATAACGCATAACGCATAACGCATAACGCATAACGCATAACGCACAACGCATAACGCATAACGCATAACGCATAACGCATAACGCATAACGCATAACGCATAACGCATAACGCATAACGCATAACGCATAACGCATAACGCATAACGCATAACGCATAACGCATAACGCATAACGCATAACGCATAACGCATATCGCATAACGCATAACGCATAACGTATAACGCATAACGCATACCGTATAACGCATAACGCATAACGCATAACGCAAACGTATAACGCACAACGCATAACGCATAACGCATAACGCATAACATATAACGCATAACGCATAACGCATAACGCATAACGCATAACGCATAACGCATAACGCATAACGCATAACGCATAACGCATAACGCATAACGCATAACGCATAACGCATAACGCATAACGCATAACGCATAACGCATAACGCATAACGTATAACGCATAACGCATAACGCATAACGCATAACGCATAACGCATAACGCATAACGCATAACGCATAACGCATAACGCATAACGCATAACGCATAACGCATAACGCATAACGCATACCGCATAACGCATAACGCATAACCCATAACGCATAACGCATAACACATAACGCATAACGCATAACGCATAACGCATAACGCATAACGCATAACGCATAACGCATAACGCATAATGCATAACGCATAACGCATAACGCATAACGCATAAAGCATAACGCATAACGCATAACACATAACGCATAACGCATAATGCACAACGCATAACGAATACAGCAAAACGCATAACGCTTAACGCATAACGGATCACGCATAACGCATAACGCATAACGCATAACGCATAACGCATAACGCATAACGCATAACCCCTAACGCAATAACGCATAACGCATAATGCATAACGCATAACGCATAACGCATAACGCATAAAGCATAACGCATAACGCATAACACATAACGCATAACGCATAATGCACAACGCATAACGAATACAGCAAAACGCATAACGCTTAACGCATAACGGATCACGCATAACGCATAACGCATAATGCATAACGCATAACGCATAACGCATAAGGCATAATGCATAACGCATAAAGCGTAACGCATATCGCATAACGTGTAACTCATAACGCAAAACGCATAAAGCTTAACGCATAAGGCATAACGCATAACGCATATCGCATAACGCATAACGCATAACGCACAACGCATAACGCATACCGTATAACGCATAACGCATAACGCATAAGGCATAACGCACAACGCATAACGCATAACGCATAACGCATAACATATAACGCATAACGCATAACGCATAACGCATAACGCATAACGCATAACGCATAACGCATAACGCATAACGCATAACGCATAACGCATAACGCATAACGCATAACGCATAACGCATAACGCATAACGCATAACGCATAACGCATAACGCATAACGCATAACGCATAACGCATAACGTATAACGCATAACGCATAACGCATAACGCATAACGCATAACGCATAACGCATAACGCATAACGCATAACGCATAACGCATAACGCATAACGCATAACGCATAACGCATAACGCATAAGGCATAACGCATAACGCATATCGCATAACGCATAACGCATAACGTATAACGCATAACGCATACCGTATAACGCATAACGCATAACGCATAACGCAAACGTATAACGCACAACGCATAACGCATAACGCATAACGCATAACATATAACGCATAACGCATAACGCATAACGCATAACGCATAACGCATAACGCATAACGCATAACGCATAACGCATAACGCATAACGCATAACGCATAACGCATAACGTGTAACGCATAACGCATAACGCATAACGCATAACGCATAACGCATAACGCATAACGCATAACGCATAACGCATAACGCATAACGCATAACGCATAACGCATAACGCATAACGCATAACGCATACCGCATAACGCATAACGCATAACGCATAACGCATAACGCATAACGCATAACACATAACGCATAACGCATAACGCATAACGCATAACGCATAACGCATAACGCATAACGCATAACGCATAATGCATAACGCATAACGCATAACGCATAACGCATAAAGCATAACGCATAACGCATAACACATAACGCATAACGCATAATGCACAACGCATAACGAATACAGCAAAACGCATAACGCTTAACGCATAACGGATCACGCATAACGCATAACGCATAACGCATAACGCATAACGCATAACGCATAACGCATAACGCATAACGCATAACGCATAACGCATAACGCATAACGCATAACGCATAACGCATAAAGCATAACGCATAACGCATAACACATAACGCATAACGCATAATGCACAACGCATAACGAATACAGCAAAACGCATAACGCTTAACGCATAACGGATCACGCATAACGCATAACGCATAATGCATAACGCATAACGCATAACGCATACGGCATAATGCATAACGCATAAAGCGTAACGCATATCGCATAACGTGTAACTCATAACGCAAAACGCATAAAGCTTAACGCATAAGGCATAACGCATAACGCTTATCGCATAACGCATAACGCATAACGTATAACGCATAACGCATACCGTATAACGCATAACGCATAACGCATAACGCAAACGTATAACGCACAACGCATAACGCATAACGCATAACGCATAACGCATAACGCATAACGCATAACGCATAACGCATAACGCATAACGCATAACGCATAACGCATAACGCATAACGCATAACGCATAACGCATAACGCATAACGCATAACGCATAACGCATAACGCATAACGCATATCGCATAACGCATAACGCATAACGTATAACGCATAACGCATACCGTATAACGCATAACGCATAACGCATAACGCAAACGTATAACACACAACGCATAACGCATAACGCATAACGCATAACATATAACGCATAACGCATAACGCATAACGCATAACGCATAACGCATAACGCATAACGCATAACGCATAACGCATAACGCATAACGCATAACGCATAACGCATAACGCATAACGCATAACGCATAACGCATAACGTATAACGCATAACGCATAACGCATAACGCATAACGCATAACGCATAACGCATAACGCATAACGCATAACGCATAACGCATAACGCATAACGCATAACGCATAACGCATAACGCATACCGCATAACGCATAACGCATAACCCATAACGCATAACGCATAACACATAACGCATAACGCATAACGCATAACGCATAACGCATAACGCATAACGCATAACGCATAACGCATAATGCATAACGCATAACGCATAACGCATAACGCATAAAGCATAACGTATAACGCATAACACATAACGCATAACGCATAATGCACAACGCATAACGAATACAGCAAAACGCATAACGCTTAACGCATAACGGATCACGCATAACGCATAACGCATAACGCATAACGCATAACGCATAACGCATAACGCATAACCCCTAACGCAATAACGCATAACGCATAATGCATAACGCATAACGCATAACGCATAACGCATAAAGCATAACGCATAACGCATAACACATAACGCATAACGCATAATGCACAACGCATAACGAATACAGCAAAACGCATAACGCTTAACGCATAACGGATCACGCATAACGCATAACGCATAATGCATAACGCATAACGCATAACGCATAAGGCATAATGCATAACGCATATCGCATAACGTGTAACTCATAACGCAAAACGCATAAAGCTTAACGCATAAGGCATAACGCATAACGCATATCGCATAACGCATAACGCATAACGTATAACGCATAACGCATACCGTATAACGCATAACGCATAACGCATAACGCAAACGTATAACGCACAACGCATAACGCATAACGCATAACGCATAACATATAACGCATAACGCATAACGCATAACGCATAACGCATAACGCATAACGCATAACGCATAACGCATAACGCATAACGCATAACGCATAACGCATAACGCATAACGCATAACGCATAACGCATAACGCATAACGCATAACGCATAACGCATAACGCATAACGCATAACGCATAACGCATAACGCATAACGCATAACGCATAACGCATAACGCATAACGCATAACGCATAACGCATAACGCATAACGCATAACGCATAACGCATAACGCATAACGCATAACGCATAACGCATAACGCATAACGCATAACGCATAACGCATAACGCATAACGTATAACGCATAACGCATAACGCATAACGCATAACGCATAACGCATAACGCATAACGCATAACGCATAACGCATAACGCATAATGCATAACGCATAACGCATAACGCATAACGCATAAAGCATAACGCATAACGCATAACACATAACGCATAACGCATAATGCACAACGCATAACGAATACAGCAAAACGCATAACGCTTAACGCATAACGGATCACGCATAACGCATAACGCATAATGCATAACGCATAACGCATAACGCATAAGGCATAATGCATAACGCATAAAGCGTAACGCTTAACGCATAACGCAGAGCGCATAACGCATAAAGCATAACGCATAACGCATACCGCATAACGCATAACGCATAACGCATAACGCATAACGCATAACGCATAACGCATAACGCATAACGCATAGCGTATAACGCATAACGCATACCGTATAACGCATAACGCATAACGCATAACGCAAACGTATAGCGCACAACGCATAATGAATAAACCATAACCCATACTTCATAACGCATAACGCATAATGCACAACGCATATCGAACACCGGAAAACCCATAACGCCTAACGCATAACGGATCACGCATAACGCATAATGCATGACGCATAAAGCATAACGCATAACGCATAACGCATAACCCCTAACGCAATAACGCATAACGCATAACGCATAACGTGTAACTCATAACGCATAACGCATAAAGCATAACGCATAACGCATAACGCATAACGCATATCGCATAACGCATAACGCATAACGTATAACGCATAACGCATACCGTATAACGCATAACGCATAACGCAAACGTATAACGCACAACGAATAACGCATAACATATAACGCATAACGCATAACGCATAACGCATATCGCATAACGTGTAACTCATAACGCATAACGGATAAAGCTTAACGCATAAGGCATAACGCATAACGCATATCGCATAACGCATAACGCATAACGTATAACGCATAACGCATACCGTATAACGCATAACTCATAACGCATAACATATAACGCATAACGCATAACGTATAACGCACATCGCATAACGCATAACGCATAACGCATAACATATAACGCATAACGCATAACGCATAACGCATAACGCATAACGCATAACGCATAACGCATAACGCATAACGCATAAAGCATAACGCATAACGCATAACGCATAACGCATAACGCATAACCCCTAACGCATAAAGCATACCGTATAACGCATAACGCATAACGCAAACGTATAACGCACAACGCATAACGCATAACGCATAACGCATAACATATAACGCATAACGCATAACGCATATCGCATAACGTGTAACTCATAACGCATAACGCATAAAGCTTAACGCATAAGGCATAACGCATAACGCATATCACATAACGCATAACGCATAACGTATAACGCATAACGCATACCGTATAACGCATAACGCATAACGCATAACGCATAACGCATAACGCATAACGCATAACGCATAACATATAACGCATAACGCATAACGTAACACGCACATCGCATAACGCATAACATATAACGCATAACGCATAACGCATAACGCATAACGCATAACGCATAACGCATAACGCATAACGCATAACGCATAACGCATAAAGCATAACGCATAACGCATACCGCATAACGCATAACGCATAACGCATAACGCATAACACATAACGCATAACGCATAACGCATAACGCATAACGCATAACGCATAACGCATAACGCATAATGCATAACGCATAACGCATAACGCATAACGCATAACGCATAACGCATAACACATAACGCATAACGCATAATGCACAACGCATAACGAATACAGCAAAACGCATAACGCTTAACGCATAACGGATCACGCATAACGCATAACGCATAATGCATAACGCATAACGCATAACGCATAAGGCATAATGCATAACGCATAAAGCGTAACGCTTAACGCATAACGCAGAGCGCATAACGCATAAAGCATAACGCATAACGCATACCGCATAACGCATAACGCATAACGCATAACGCATAACGCATAACGCATAACGTATAACGCATAACGCATAACGCATAACATATAACGCATAACGCATAACGTAACACGCACATCGCATAACGCATAACGCATAACATATAACGCATAACGCATAACGCATAACGCATAACGCATAACGCATAACGCATAACGCATAACGCATAACGCATAAAGCATAACGCATAACGCATACCGCATACGCCTAACGCATAACGCATAACGCATAACACATAACGCATAACGCATAACGCATAACGCATAACGCATAACGCATAACGCATAACGCATAACGCATAACGCATAATGCATAACCCATAACGCATAACGCATAACGCATAACGCATAACGCATAACACATAACGCATAACGCATAATGCACAACGCATAACGAATACAGCAAAACGCATAACGCTTAACGCATAACGGATCACGCATAACGCATAACGCATAATGCATAACGCATAACGCATAACGCATAAGGCATAATGCATAACGCATAAAGCGTAACGCTTAACGCATAACGCAGAGCGCATAACGCATAAAGCATAACGCATAACGCATACCGCATAACGCATAACGCATAACGCATAACGCATAACGCATAACGCATAACGTATAACGCATAATGCATACCGCATAACGCATAACGCATAACGCATAACGCATAACGCATAACGCATAACGCATAACGCATAACGTATAACGCATAACGCATAACGCATAACGCATAACGCATAACGCATACCGTATAACGCATAACGCATAACGCATAACGCATAACGCATAACGCATAACGCATAACGCATAACGCATAACGCAAAATGCATAACGTTAACGCATAACCCATAACGCATAAGGCTAGATGCATGACGAATTTCGCATATCACATAACGCATAAGGCTTGATGCATGACGCATATCGCATAACGCATAACGCATAACCATAACGCATAACGCATAACCCATAACGCATAAAGCATAACGCATAACGCATAACGCATAACGCATAACGCATAACGCATAACGCATAACGCATAACGCATAACGCATACCACATAACGCATAACGCATAACGCATAACGCATAACGCATAACGCATAACGCATAACGCATAGCGTATAACGCATAACGCATACCGTATAACGCATAACGCATAACGCATAACGCATACCGTATAACGCATAACGCATAACGCAAACGTATAACGCACAACGCATAACGCATAACATATAACGCATAACGCATAACGCATAACGCATATCGCATAACGTGTAACTCATAACGCATAACGGATAAAGCTTAACGCATAAGGCATAACGCATAACGCATATCGCATAACGCATAACGCATAACGTATAACGCATAACGCATACCGTATAACGCATAACTCATAACGCATAACATATAACGCATAACGCATAACGTATAACGCACATCGCATAACGCATAACGCATAACGCATAACATATAACGCATAACGCATAACGCATAACGCATAACGCATAACGCATAACGCATAACGCATAACGCATAAAGCATAACGCATAACGCATAACGCATAACGCATAACGCATAACCCCTAACGCATAAAGCATAACGCATAACGCATAACGCATAACGCATATCGCATAACGCATAACGCATAACGTATAACGCATAACGCATACCGTATAACGCATAACGCATAACGCAAACGTATAACGCATAACGCATAACGCATATCGCATAACGTGTAACTCATAACGCATAACGCATAAAGCTTAACGCATAAGGCATAACGCATAACGCATATCGCATAACGCATAACGCATAACGTATAACGCATAACGCATAACGCATAACGCATAACGCATAACGCATAACGCATAACGCATAACGCATAACGCATAACATATAACGCATAACGCATAACGTGACACGCACATCGCATAACGCATAACGCATAACGCATAACATATAACGCATAACGCATAACGCATAACGCATAACGCATAACGCATAACGCATAACGCATAACGCATAACGCATAACGCATAACGCATAAAGCATAACGCATAACGCATAACGCATAACGCATAACGCATAACCCCTAACGCATAAAGCATAACGCATAACGCATAACGCATAACGCATATCGCATAACGCATAACGCATAACGTATAACGCATAACGCATACCGCATAACGCATAACGCATAACGCAATCGTATAACGCACAACGCATAACGCATAACGCATAACGCATAACATGTAACGCATAACGCATAACGCAAACGTATAACGCACAACGCATAACGCATAACGCATATCGCATAACGTGTAACTCATAACGCATAACGCATAAAGCTTAACGCATAAGGCATAACGCATAACGCATGTCGCATAACGCATAACGCATAACGCATAACGTATAACGCATAACGCATACCGTATAACGCAAACGTATAGCGCACAACGCATAATGCATAAACCATAACCCATACTTCATAACGCATAACGCATAATGCACAACGCATATCGAACACCGGAAAACCCATAACGCCTAACGCATAACGGATCACGCATAACGCATAACGCATAACGCATAACGCATAAAGCATAACGCATAACGCATAACGCATAACGCATAACCCCTAACGCAATAACGCATAACGCATAACGTATAACGCATAACGCATACCGTATAACGCATAACGCATAACGCATAACGCATAACGTATAACGCATAACGCATACCGTATAACGCATAACGCATAACGCATAACGCAAACGTATAACGCACAACGCGTAACGCATAACGCATAACATATAACGCATAACGCATAACGCATAACGCATAACGCATAACGCATAACGCATAAAGCATAACGCATAACGCATAACGCATAACACATAACGCATAACGCATAATGCATAACGCTTAAAGCATAACGCATAACGCATAACGCATAACCCCTAACGCAATAACGCAAAACGCATAACGCATAACGCATAACGCATAACGCATAACGTGTAACTCATAACGCATAACGCATAAAGCGTAACGCATAACGCATAACGCACAACGCATAACGCATAACGCATAAAGCATAACGCATAACGCATACCGTATAACGCATAACGCATGCCGCATAACGCAAACGTATAACGCACAACGCATAACGCATAATGAACAACGGATAACGCATAACGCATAACGCATAACTAATACCGCAAAACGTATATCGCCTAACACATAACGGATCACGCATAACGCATAACGCATAACGCAAAACGCATAACGTTAACGCATAACCCATAACGCATAAGGCTTGATGCATGACGAATATCGCATATCACATAACGCATAAGGCTTGATGCATGACGCATATCGCATAACGCATAACGCATAACCATAACGCATAACGCATAACCTATAACGCATAACGTATAACGCATAACGTATAACGCATAACGAATACCGTATAACGCATAACGCATAACGCATAACGCATAACGCATAACGTATAACGCATAACGCATAACGCATAACGCATAACGCATAACGCATAACGCATAACGCATAACGCATAACGCATAAAGCATAACGCATAACGCATAACGCATGAAGCATAACCCATAACGCATAACGCATAACGCATAACGCATAACGTATAACGCATAACGCATACCGTATAACGCAAACGTATAGCGCACAACGCATAATGCATAAACCATAACCCATACTTCATAACGCATAACGCATAATGCACAACGCATATCGAACACCGGAAAACCCATAACGCCTAACGCATAACGGATCACGCATAACGCATAATGCATAACGCATAAAGTATAACGCATAACGCATAACCCCTAACGCAATAACGCATAACGCATAACGCATAACGTGTAACTCATAACGCATAACGCATAAAGCATAACGCATAACGCATAACGCATAACGCATAACGCATAACGCATATCGCATAACGCATAACGCATAACGCATAACGTATAACGCATAACGCATACCGTATAACGCATAACGCATAACGCATAACGTATAACCCCTAACGCAATAACGCATAACGCATAACGCATAACGCATGAAGCATAACCCATAACGCATAACGCCTAACTCATAACGTATAACGCATAACGCATAACGCATATCGCATAACGCATAACGCATAACGTATAACGCATAACGCATACCGTATAACGCATAACGCATAACGCAAACGTATAACGCACAACGCATAACGCATAACGCATAACGCATAACGCATAACATATAACGCATAACGCATAACGCATAACCCCTAACGCATAAAGCATAACGCATAACGCATAACGCATAACGCATATCGCATAACGCATAACGCATAACGTATAACGCATAACGCATACCGTATAACGCATAACGCATAACGCAAACGTATAACGCACAACGCATAACGCATAACGCATAACGCATAACGTATAACGCATAACGCATACCGTATAACGCATAACGCATAACGCAAACGTATAACGCACAACGCATAACGCATAACGCATAACGCATAACGCATAACATATAACGCATAACGCATAACGCATAACCCCTAACGCATAACGCATATCGCATAACGCATAACGCATAACGCATAACGCATAACGCATAACGCATAACGCATAACGCATAACGCATAACGCATAACGCATAACGCATAACGCATAACGCATAACAAATAATGCATAACGCATAACGCATAACGCATAACGCATAAAGCATAACGCATAACGCAAAATGCATAACACATAACGCATAACGCATAATGCACAACGCATAACGAATACAGCAAAACGCATAACGCTTAACGCATAACGGATCACGCATAACGCATAACGCATAATGCCTAACGCATAACGCATAACGCATAAGGCATAATGCATAACGCATAAAGCGTAACGCATAACGCATAACGCAGAACGCATAACGCATAAAGCATAACGCATAACGCATACCGCATAACGCATAACGCATAACGCATAACGCATAACGCATAACGCATAACGTATAACGCATAACGCATACCGCATAACGCATAACGCATAACGCATAACGCATAACGCATAACGCATAACGCATAACGCATAACGTATAACGCATAACGCATAACGCATAACGCATAACGCATACCGTATAACGCATAACGCATAACGCATAACGCATAACGGATAACGCATAACGCATAACGCATAACGCATAACGCATAACGCATAACGCAAAACGCATAACGTTAACGCATAACCCATAACGCATAAGGCTAGATGCATGACGAATTTCGCATATCACATAACGCATAAGGCTTGATGCATGACGCATATCGCATAACGCATAACGCATAACCATAACGCATAACGCATAACCCATAACGCATAAAGCATAACGCATAACGCATAACGCATAACGCATAACGCATAACGCATAACGCATAACGCATAACGCATAACGCATAACGCATACCGCATAACGCATAACGCATAACGCATAACGCATAACGCATAACGCATAACGCATAACGCATAAAGCATAACGCATAACGCATACCGCATAACGCATAACGCATAACGCATAACGCATAACGCATAACGCATAACGCATAACGCATATCGCATAACGCAATACGCATAACGCATAACGCATAACGCATAACGCATAACGCATTACGCATAACGCACAACGAATAACGCATAACGTATAACGCATAACGCATAACGCATAACGCATAACACATAACGCATAACGCATAATGCACAACGCATAACGAATACAGCAAAACGCATAACGAATAACGCATAACGCATAACGTATAACGCATACCGCATAACGCATAACGCATAAAGCATAACGCATAACGCATAACGCATAACGCATAAAGCATAACGCATAACGCATAACGCATAACGCATTACGCATTACGCATAACGCATAACGCATAACGTATAACGCATACCGCATAACGCATAACGCATAAAGCATAACGCATAACGCATAACGCATAACGCATAAAGCATAACGCATAACGCATAACGCATAACGCATAACGCATAACGCATAACGAATAACGCATAACACATAACGCATAACGCATAACGCATAACTCATAACTCACAACGAATATCGCATAACGCATAACGCATAACGCATAACGCATAATGCATAACGCATAAAGCATAACGCATAACGCATAACCATAACGAATAACGCATATCGCATAACGCATAACGCATAATGCATAACGCATAAAGCGTAACGCATAAAGCGTAACGCATAACGCATAACGCATAACGCATAACGCATAAAGCATAACGCATAACGCATAACGCATTACGCATAACGTATAACGCATAACGTATAACGCATACCGCATAACGCATAACGCATAAAGCATAACGCATAACGCATAACGCATAACGCATAACGCATTACGCATAACGCATAACGCATAACGCATAACGTATAACGCATACCGCATAACGCATAACGCATAAAGCATAACGCATAACGCATAACGCATAACGCATAAAGCATAACGCATAACGCATAACGCATAACGCATGACGCATATCGCATAACTCATAACGCATAATGCATAACGCATAAAGCGTAACGCATAACGCATAACGCAAACCCATAAGGCATAAGGCATAACGCATAACGCATAACGCATAACGCATGTCGGATCACTCATAACGCATAATGCATAACGCATAAAGCATAAAGCATAACGTATAACGCATAACGCATATCGCATAACGCATAACGCATAACGTATAACGTATAACGCATACCGCATAACGCATAACGCATAACGCATAACGCATATCGCATAACGTATAACGCATGACGCATAACGCATAACGTATAACGCATAACGCATACCGTATAACGCATAACTCATAACGCATAACATATAACGCATAACGCATAACGTATAACGCACATCGCATAACGCATAACGCATAACGCATAACATATAACGCATAACGCATAACGCATAACGCATAACGCATAACGCATAACGCATAACGCATAACGCATAAAGCATAACGCATAACGCATAACGCATAACGCATAACGCATAACCCCTAACGCATAAAGCATAACGCATAACGCATAACGCATAACGCATATCGCATAACGCATAACGCATAACGTATAACGCATAACGCATACCGTATAACGCATAACGCATAACGCAAACGTATAACGCATAACGCATAACGCATATCGCATAACGTGTAACTCATAACGCATAACGCATAAAGCTTAACGCATAAGGCATAACGCATAACGCATATCGCATAACGCATAACGCATAACGTATAACGCATAACGCATAACGCATAACGCATAACGCATAACGCATAACGCATAACGCATAACGCATAACGCATAACATATAACGCATAACGCATAACGTGACACGCACATCGCATAACGCATAACGCATAACGCATAACATATAACGCATAACGCATAACGCATAACGCATAACGCATAACGCATAACGCATAACGCATAACGCATAACGCATAACGCATAACGCATAAAGCATAACGCATAACGCATAACGCATAACGCATAACGCATAACCCCTAACGCATAAAGCATAACGCATAACGCATAACGCATAACGCATATCGCATAACGCATAACGCATAACGTATAACGCATAACGCATACCGCATAACGCATAACGCATAACGCAATCGTATAACGCACAACGCATAACGCATAACGCATAACGCATAACATGTAACGCATAACGCATAACGCAAACGTATAACGCACAACGCATAACGCATAACGCATATCGCATAACGTGTAACTCATAACGCATAACGCATAAAGCTTAACGCATAAGGCATAACGCATAACGCATGTCGCATAACGCATAACGCATAACGCATAACGTATAACGCATAACGCATACCGTATAACGCAAACGTATAGCGCACAACGCATAATGCATAAACCATAACCCATACTTCATAACGCATAACGCATAATGCACAACGCATATCGAACACCGGAAAACCCATAACGCCTAACGCATAACGGATCACGCATAACGCATAACGCATAACGCATAACGCATAAAGCATAACGCATAACGCATAACGCATAACGCATAACCCCTAACGCAATAACGCATAACGCATAACGTATAACGCATAACGCATACCGTATAACGCATAACGCATAACGCATAACGCATAACGTATAACGCATAACGCATACCGTATAACGCATAACGCATAACGCATAACGCAAACGTATAACGCACAACGCGTAACGCATAACGCATAACATATAACGCATAACGCATAACGCATAACGCATAACGCATAACGCATAACGCATAAAGCATAACGCATAACGCATAACGCATAACGCATAACGCATAACGCATAATGCATAACGCTTAAAGCATAACGCATAACGCATAACGCATAACCCCTAACGCAATAACGCAAAACGCATAACGCATAACGCATAACGCATAACGCATAACGTGTAACTCATAACGCATAACGCATAAAGCGTAACGCATAACGCATAACGCACAACGCATAACGCATAACGCATAAAGCATAACGCATAACGCATACCGTATAACGCATAACGCATGCCGCATAACGCAAACGTATAACGCACAACGCATAACGCATAATGAACAACGGATAACGCATAACGCATAACGCATAACTAATACCGCAAAACGTATATCGCCTAACACATAACGGATCACGCATAACGCATAACGCATAACGCAAAACGCATAACGTTAACGCATAACCCATAACGCATAAGGCTTGATGCATGACGAATATCGCATATCACATAACGCATAAGGCTTGATGCATGACGCATATCGCATAACGCATAACGCATAACCATAACGCATAACGCATAACCTATAACGCATAACGTATAACGCATAACGTATAACGCATAACGAATACCGTATAACGCATAACGCATAACGCATAACGCATAACGCATACCGTATAACGCATAACGCATAACGCATAACGCATAACGCATAACGCATAACGCATAACGCATAACGCATAACGCATAAAGCATAACGCATAACGCATAACGCATGAAGCATAACCCATAACGCATAACGCATAACGCATAACGCATAACGTATAACGCATAACGCATACCGTATAACGCAAACGTATAGCGCACAACGCATAATGCATAAACCATAACCCATACTTCATAACGCATAACGCATAATGCACAACGCATATCGAACACCGGAAAACCCATAACGCCTAACGCATAACGGATCACGCATAACGCATAATGCATAACGCATAAAGTATAACGCATAACGCATAACCCCTAACGCAATAACGCATAACGCATAACGCATAACGTGTAACTCATAACGCATAACGCATAAAGCATAACGCATAACGCATAACGCATAACGCATAACGCATAACGCATATCGCATAACGCATAACGCATAACGCATAACGTATAACGCATAACGCATACCGTATAACGCATAACGCATAACGCATAACGTATAACCCCTAACGCAATAACGCATAACGCATAACGCATAACGCATGAAGCATAACCCATAACGCATAACGCCTAACTCATAACGTATAACGCATAACGCATAACGCATATCGCATAACGCATAACGCATAACGTATAACGCATAACGCATACCGTATAACGCATAACGCATAACGCAAACGTATAACGCACAACGCATAACGCATAACGCATAACGCATAACGCATAACATATAACGCATAACGCATAACGCATAACGCATAACCCCTAACGCATAAAGCATAACGCATAACGCATAACGCATAACGCATATCGCATAACGCATAACGCATAACGTATAACGCATAACGCATACCGTATAACGCATAACGCATAACGCAAACGTATAACGCACAACGCATAACGCATAACGCATAACGCATAACGTATAACGCATAACGCATACCGTATAACGCATAACGCATAACGCAAACGTATAACGCACAACGCATAACGCATAACGCATAACGCATAACGCATAACATATAACGCATAACGCATAACGCATAACCCCTAACGCATAACGCATATCGCATAACGCATAACGCATAACGCATAACGCATAACGCATAACGCATAACGCATAACGCATAACGCATAACGCATAACGCATAACGCATAACGCATAACGCATAACAAATAATGCATAACGCATAACGCATAACGCATAACGCATAAAGCATAACGCATAACGCAAAATGCATAACACATAACGCATAACGCATAATGCACAACGCATAACGAATACAGCAAAACGCATAACGCTTAACGCATAACGGATCACGCATAACGCATAACGCATAATGCCTAACGCATAACGCATAACGCATAAGGCATAATGCATAACGCATAAAGCGTAACGCATAACGCATAACGCAGAACGCATAACGCATAAAGCATAACGCATAACGCATACCGCATAACGCATAACGCATAACGCATAACGCATAACGCATAACGCATAACGTATAACGCATAACGCATACCGCATAACGCATAACGCATAACGCATAACGCATAACGCATAACGCATAACGCATAACGCATAACGTATAACGCATAACGCATAACGCATAACGCATAACGCATACCGTATAACGCATAACGCATAACGCATAACGCATAACGGATAACGCATAACGCATAACGCATAACGCATAACGCATTACGCATAACGCAAAACGCATAACGTTAACGCATAACCCATAACGCATAAGGCTAGATGCATGACGAATTTCGCATATCACATAACGCATAAGGCTTGATGCATGACGCATATCGCATAACGCATAACGCATAACCATAACGCATAACGCATAACCCATAACGCATAAAGCATAACGCATAACGCATAACGCATAACGCATAACGCATAACGCATAACGCATAACGCATAACGCATAACGCATAACGCATACCGCATAACGCATAACGCATAACGCATAACGCATAACGCATAACGCATAACGCATAACGCATAAAGCATAACGCATAACGCATACCGCATAACGCATAACGCATAACGCATAACGCATAACGCATAACGCATAACGCATAACGCATATCGCATAACGCAAAACGCATAACGCATAACGCATAACGCATAACGCATAACGCATTACGCATAACGCACAACGAATAACGCATAACGTATAACGCATAACGCATAACGCATAACGCATAACACATAACGCATAACGCATAATGCACAACGCATAACGAATACAGCAAAACGCATAACGAATAACGCATAACGTATAACGTATAACGCATACCGCATAACGCATAACGCATAAAGCATAACGCATAACGCATAACGCATAACGCATAAAGCATAACGCATAACGCATAACGCATAACGCATTACGCATTACGCATAACGCATAACGCATAACGTATAACGCATACCGCATAACGCATAACGCATAAAGCATAACGCATAACGCATAACGCATAACGCATAAAGCATAACGCATAACGCATAACGCATAACGCATAACGCATAACGCATAACGAATAACGCATAACACATAACGCATAACGCATAACGCATAACTCATAACTCACAACGAATATCGCATAACGCATAACGCATAACGCATAACGCATAATGCATAACGCATAAAGCATAACGCATAACGCATAACCATAACGAATAACGCATATCGCATAACGCATAACGCATAATGCATAACGCATAAAGCGTAACGCATAAAGCGTAACGCATAACGCATAACGCATAACGCATAACGCATAAAGCATAACGCATAACGCATAACGCATTACGCATAACGTATAACGCATAACGTATAACGCATACCGCATAACGCATAACGCATAAAGCATAACGCATAACGCATAACGCATAACGCATTACGCATAACGCATAACGCATAACGCATAACGTATAACGCATACCGCATAACGCATAACGCATAAAGCATAACGCATAACGCATAACGCATAACGCATAAAGCATAACGCATAACGCATAACGCATAACGCATGACGCATATCGCATAACTCATAACGCATAATGCATAACGCATAAAGCGTAACGCATAACGCATAACGCAAACCCATAAGGCATAAGGCATAACGCATAACGCATAACGCATAACGCATGTCGGATCACTCATAACGCATAATGCATAACGCATAAAGCATAAAGCATAACGTATAACGCATAACGCATATCGCATAACGCATAACGCATAACGTATAACGTATAACGCATACCGCATAACGCATAACGCATAACGCATAACGCATATCGCATAACGTATAACGCATGACGCATAACGCATAACACATAACGCATAACGCATAATGCACAACGCATAACGAATACAGCAAAACGCATAACGCTTAACGCATAACGGATCACGCATAACGCATAATGCACAACGCATAACGAATACCGCAAAACGCATAACGCCTAACGCATAACGGATCACGCATAACGCTTAACGCATAACGTATAACTCATAATGCACAACGCATAAAGCATAACGCATAACGCATAACGCATAACGAATAACGCCTAACGCATAACGCATAACGCATAACGCATAACTTATAACTCATAACTCATAACGAATATCGCATAACGCATAACGCATAACGCATAACGCATAACGCATAACGCATAATGCATAACGCATAACGCATAACGCATAACGCATAACGCATAACGCATAACGCACAACGCATATCGCATAACGCATAACGCATAACGCATAACGCATGGCGCATAACTCAAAATGCATAACGCATAACGCATAACGCATATCGCATAACGTATAAGGCATAACGCATAATACATAACGTATAACGCATTATGCATAACGCATAACGCATAACGCATAATGCATAACGCATAACGCAAACCCATAAGGCATAAGGCATAACGCACAACGCATAATGCATAACGCATAACGCATAACGCATAACGCATGGCGCATAACGCAAAATGCATAACGCATAAGGCATAACGCATAACGCATAAGGCATAACGCATAACGCATAACGCATAACGCACAACGCATATCGCATAACGCATAACGCATAACGCATAACGCATGGCGCATAACTCAAAATGCATAACGCATAACGCATAACGCATAACGCATAACGCATAACGCATGGCGCATAACTCAAAATGCATAACGCATAACGCATAACGCATAACGCATAACGCATAACGCACAACGCATATCGGATAACGTATAACGCAAAATGCATAACGCATAACGCATAACCCATAACGCATAACGCATGTCGGATCACTCATAACGCATAACGCATAACGCATAAAGCATAAAGCATAACGTATAACGCATAACGCATATCGCATAACGCATAACGCATAACGCATAACGCATAACGCATAACGAATAACGCATAACACATAACGCATAACGCATAACGCATAACGCATAACGCATAACTCATAACTCACAACGAATATCGCATAACGCATAACGCATAACGCATAACGCATAATGCATAACGCATAAAGCATAACGCATAACGCATAACCATAACGAATGACGCATATCGCATAACGCATAACGCATAATGCATAACGCATAAAGCGTAATGCATAACGCATAACGCATAACGCATAACGCATAACGCATAAAGCATAACGCATAACGCATAACGCATTACGCATAACGTATAACGCATAACGTATAACGCATACCGCATAACGCATAACGCATAAAGCATAACGCATAACGCATAACGCATAACGCATTACGCATAACGCATAACGCATAACGCATAACGTATAACGCATAACGCATAACGCATAACGCATAAAGCATAACGCATAACGCATAACGCATAACGCATAACGCATAAAGCATAAAGCATAACGCATAACGCATAACGCATAACGCATGACGCATATCGCATAACTCATAACGCATAATGCATAACGCATAAAGCGTAACGCATAACGCATAACGCAAACCCATAAGGCATAAGGCATAACGCATAACGCATAACGCATAACGCATGTCGGATCACTCATAACGCATAATGCATAACGCATAAAGCATAAAGCATAACGTATAACGCATAACGCATATCGCATAACGCATAACGCATAACGTATAACGTATAACGCATACCGCATAACGCATAACGCATAACGCATAACGCATATCGCATAACGTATAACGCATGACGCATAACGCATAACGCATAACGCATAACGCATAATGCAAAACGCATAACGAATACAGCAAAACGCATAACGCTTAACGCATAACGGATCACGCATAACGCATAATGCACAACGCATAACGAATACCGCAAAACGCATAACGCCTAACGCATAACGGATCACGCATAACGCTTAACGCATAACGTATAACTCATAATGCACAACGCATAAAGCATAACGCATAACGCATAACGCATAACGAATAACGCCTAACGCATAACGCATAACGCATAACGCATAACGCATAACTTATAACTCATAACTCATAACGAATATCGCATAACGCATAACGCATAACGCATAACGCATAACGCATAATGCATAACGCATAACGCATAACGCATAACGCATAACGCATAACGCATAACGCACAACGCATATCGCATAACGCATAACGCATAACGCATAACGCATGGCGCATAACTCAAAATGCATAACGCATAACGCATAACGCATATCGCATAACGTATAAGGCATAACGCATAATACATAACGTATAACGCATTATGCATAACGCATAACGCATAACGCATAATGCATAACGCATAACGCAAACCCATAAGGCATAAGGCATAACGCATAACGCATAACGCATAATGCATAACTCATAACGCATAACGCATAACGCAAAATGCATAACGCATAACGCATAACGCATAACGCATAACGCATAACGCATAACGCACAACGCATATCGCATAACGCATAAAGCATAACGCATAACGCATGGCGCATAACTCAAAATGCATAACGCACAACGCATATCGCATAACGTACAACGTATAACGCATAACGCGTAACGCATAACGCATAACGCATAACGCATAACGCATAACGCATAACGCATATCGCATAACGCATAACGCATAACGTATAACGCAAAACGCAAAACGCATAACGCATAACGTTACCGCATAAGGCTTTATGCATGATGCATATCGCATAACGCATAACGCATAACGCATAACGCATAACTCATAACTCACAACGAATATCGCATAACGCATAACGCATAACGCATAACGCATAATGCATAACGCATAAAGCATAACGCATAACGCATAACCATAACGAATGACGCATATCGCATAACGCATAACGCATAATGCATAACGCATAAAGCGTAACGCATAACGCATAACGCATAACGCATAACGCATAAAGCATAACGCATAACGCATAACGCATTACGCATAACGTATAACGCATAACGTATAACGCATACCGCATAACGCATAACGCATAAAGCATAACGCATAACGCATAACGCATAACGCATAACGCATAACGCATAACGCATAACGCATAACGTATAACGCATACCGCATAACGCATAACGCATAAAGCATAACGCATAACACATAACGCATAACGCATAAAGCATAACGCATAACGCATAACGCATAACGCATAACGCATGACGCATATCGCATAACTCATAACGCATAATGCATAACGCATAAAGCGTAACGCATAACGCATAACGCAAACCCATAAGGCATAAGGCATAACGCATAACGCATAACGCATAACGCATGTCGGATCACTCATAACACATAATGCATAACGCATAAAGCATAAAGCATAACGTATAACGCATAACGCATATCGCATAACGCATAACGCATAACGTATAACGTATAACGCATACCGCATAACGCATAACGCATAACGCATAACGCATATCGGATAACGTATAACGCATGACGCATAACGCATAACACATAACGCATAACGCATAATGCACAACGCATAACGAATACAGCAAAACGCATAACGCTTAACGCATAACGGATCACGCCTAACGCATAATGCACAACGCATAACGAATACCGCAAAACGCATAACGCCTAACGCATAACGGATCACGCATAACGCATAACGTATAACTCCTAATGCACAACGCATAAAGCATAACGCATAACGCATAACGCATAACGAATAACGCCTAACGCATAACGCATAACGCATAACGCATAACTTATAACTCATAACTCATAACGAATATCGCATAACGCATAACGCATAACGCGTAACGCATAACGCATAACGCATAATGCATAACGCATAACGCATAACGCATAACGCATAACGGATAACGCATAACGCACAACGCATATCGCATAACGCATAACGCATAACGCATAACGCATGGCGCATAACTCAAAATGCATAACGCATAACGCATAACGCATATCGCATAACGTATAAGGCATAACGCATAATACATAACGTATAACGCATTATGCATAACGCATAACGCATAACGCATAATGCATAACGCATAACGCAAACCCATAAGGCATAAGGCATAACGCACAACGCATAATGCATAACGCATAACGCATAACGCATAACGCATGGCGCATAACGCATATCGCATAACGCATAACGCATAATGCATAACGCATAAAGCGTAACGCATAACGCATAACGCATAACGCATAACGCATAAAGCATAACGCATAACGCATAACGCATTACGCATAACGTATAACGCATAACGTATAACGCATACCGCATAACGCATAACGCATAAAGCATAACGCATAACGCATAACGCATAACGCATTACGCATAACGCATAACGCATAACGCATAACGCATAACGTATAACGCATACCGCATAACGCATAACGCATAAAGCATAACGCATAACACATAACGCATAACGCATAAAGCATAACGCATAACGCATAACGCATAACGCATAACGCATAAAGCGTAACGCATAACGCATAACGCATAACGCATAACGCATAAAGCATAACGCATAACGCATAACGCATTACGCATAACGTATAACGCATAACGTATAACGCATACCGCATAACGCATAACGCATAAAGCATAACGCATAACGCATAACGCATATCGCATAACGTACAACGTATAACGCATAACGCGTAACGCATAACGCATAACGCATAACGCATAACGCATAACGCATAACGCATATCGCATAACGCATAACGCATAACGTATAACGCAAAACGCATAACGCATAACGTTACCGCATAAGGCTTTATGCATGATGCATATCGCATAACGCATAACGCATAACGCATAACGCATAACTCATAACTCACAACGAATATCGCATAACGCATAACGCATAACGCATAACGCATAATGCATAACGCATAAAGCATAACGCATAACGCATAACCATAACGAATGACGCATATCGCATAACGCATAACGCATAACGCATAACGCATATCGCATAACGTATAAGGCATAACGCATAATACATAACGTATAACGCATTATGCATAACGCATAACGCATAACGCATAATGCATAACGCATAACGCAAACCCATAAGGCATAAGGCATAACGCACAACGCATAATGCATAACGCATAACGCATAACGCATAACGCATGGCGCATAACGCATATCGCATAACGCATAACGCATAATGCATAACGCATAAAGCGTAACGCATAACGCATAACGCATAACGCATAACGCATAAAGCATAACGCATAACGCATAACGCATAACGCATAACACATAACGCATAACGCATAATGCACAACGCATAACGAATACAGCAAAACGCATAACGCTTAACGCATAACGGATCACGCCTAACGCATAATGCACAACGCATAACGAATACCGCAAAACGCATAACGCCTAACGCATAACGGATCACGCATAACGCTTAACGCATAACGTATAACTCCTAATGCACAACGCATAAAGCATAACGCATAACGCATAACGCATAACGAATAACGCCTAACGCATAACGCATAACGCATAACGCATAACTTATAACTCATAACTCATAACGAATATCGCATAACGCATAACGCATAACGCATAACGCATAACGCATAACGCATAATGCATAACGCATAACGCATAACGCATAACGCATAACGCACAACGCATATCGCATAACGCATAACGCATGGCGCATAACTCAAAATGCATAACGCATAACGCATATCGCATAACGTATAAGGCATAACGCATAATACATAACGTATAACGCATTATGCATAACGCATAACGCATAACGCATAATGCATAACGCATAACGCAAACCCATAAGGCATAAGGCATAACGCACAACGCATAATGCATAACGCATAACGCATAACGCATAACGCATGGCGCATAACGCAAAATGCATAACGCATAACGCATAACGCATAACGCATAAGGCATAACGCATAACGCATAACGCATAACGCACAACGCATATCGCATAACGCATAACGCATAACGCATAACGCACAACGCATATCGGATAACGTATAACGCAAAATGCATAACGCATAACGCATAACCCATAACGCATAACGCATGTCGGATCACTCATAACGCATAACGCATAACGCATAAAGCATAAAGCATAACGTATAACGCATAACGCATATCGCATAACGCATAACGCATAACGCATAACGCATAACGCATAACGCATAACGAATAACGCATAACACATAACGCATAACGCATAACGCATAACTCATAACTCACAACGAATATCGCATAACGCATAACGCATAACGCATAACGCATAATGCATAACGCATAAAGCATAACGCATAACGCATAACCATAACGAATGACGCATATCGCATAACGCATAACGCATAATGCATAACGCATAAAGCGTAATGCATAACGCATAACGCATAACGCATAACGCATAAAGCATAACGCATAACGCATAACGCATTACGCATAACGTATAACGCATAACGTATAACGCATACCGCATAACGCATAACGCATAAAGCATAACGCATAACGCATAACGCATAACGCATTACGCATAACGCATAACGCATAACGCATAACGTATAACGCATACCGCATAACGCATAACGCATAAAGCATAACGCATAACGCATAACGCATAACGCATAAAGCATAACGCATAACGCATAACGCATAACGCATGACGCATATCGCATAACTCATAACGCATAATGCATAACGCATAAAGCGTAACGCATAACGCATAACGCAAACCCATAAGGCATAAGGCATAACGCATAACGCATAACGCATAACGCATGTCGGATCACTCATAACGCATAATGCATAACGCATAAAGCATAAAGCATAACGTATAACGCATAACGCATATCGCATAACGCATAACGCATAACGTATAACGTATAACGCATACCGCATAACGCATAACGCATAACGCATAACGCATATCGCATAACGTATAACGCATGACGCATAACGCATAACACATAACGCATAACGCATAATGCACAACGCATAACGAATACAGCAAAACGCATAACGCTTAACGCATAACGGATCACGCATAACGCATAATGCACAACGCATAACGAATACCGCAAAACGCATAACGCCTAACGCATAACGGATCACGCATAACGCTTAACGCATAACGTATAACTCATAATGCACAACGCATAAAGCATAACGCATAACGCATAACGCATAACGAATAACGCCTAACGCATAACGCATAACGCATAACGCATGACGCATAAAGCATAACGCATAACGCATAACGCATAACGAATAACGCCTAACGCATAACGCATAACGCATAACGCATGACGCATAACGCATAACACATAACGCATAACGCATAATGCACAACGCATAACGAATACAGCAAAACGCATAACGCATAACGCATAATGCATAACGCATAACGCATAACGCATAACGCATAACGCATAACGCATAACGCACAACGCATATCGCATAACGCATAACGCATAACGCATAACGCATGGCGCATAACTCAAAATGCATAACGCATTATGCATAACGCATAACGCATAACGCATAATGCATAACGCATAACGCAAACCCATAAGGCATAAGGCATAACGCATAACGCATAACGCATAACGCATAATGCATAACTCATAACGCATAACGCATAACGCAAAATGCATAACGCATAACGCATAACGCATAACGCATAACGCATAACGCATAACGCACAACGCATATCGCATAACGCATAACGCATAACGCATGGCGCATAACTCAAAATGCATAACGCACAACGCATATCGCATAACGTACAACGTATAACGCATAACGCGTAACGCATAACGCATAACGCATAACGCATAACGCATAACGCATAACGCATATCGCATAACGCATAACGCATAACGTATAACGCAAAACGCATAACGCATAACGTTACCGCATAAGGCTTTATGCATGATGCATATCGCATAACGCATAACGCATAACTCATAACGTATAACGCATAACGCATAATGCATAACGCATAACGCATAACGCATAACGCACAACGCAAACGTATAACGCACAACGCATAATGCATAACGCATAACGCATAACGCATAACGCATGGCGCATAACGCAAAATGCATAACGCATAACGCATAACGCATAACGCATAAGGCATAACGCATAACGCATAACGCATAACGCACAACGCATATCGCATAACGCATAACGCATAACGCATAACGCATGGCGCATAACTCAAAATGCATAACGCATAACGCATAACGCATAACGCATAACGCATAACGCACAACGCATATCGGTTAACGTATAACGCAAAACGCATAACGCATAACGCATAACGCATAACGCATAACGCATATCGCATAACGCATAACGCATAACGCATAACGCATGGCGCATAACTCAAAATGCATAACGCATAACGCATAACGCATAACGCATAACGCACAACGCATATCGGATAACGTATAACGCAAAACGCATAACGCATAACGCATAACCCATAACGCATAACGCATGTCGGATCACTCATAACGCATAACGCATAACGCATAAAGCATAAAGCATAACGTATAACGCATAACGCATATCGCATAACGCATAACGCATAACGCATAACGCATAACGCATAACGAATAACGCATAACACATAACGCATAACGCATAACGCATAACGCATAACTCATAACTCACAACGAATATCGCATAACGCATAACGCATAACGCATAACGCATAATGCATAACGCATAAAGCATAACGCATAACGCATAACCATAACGAATGACGCATATCGCATAACGCATAACGCATAATGCATAACGCATAAAGCTTAACGCATAACGCATAACGCATAACGCATAACGCATAAAGCATAACGCATAACGCATAACGCATTACGCATAACGTATAACGCATAACGTATAACGCATACCGCATAACGCATAACGCATAAAGCATAACGCATAACGCATAACGCATAACGCATTACGCATAACGCATAACGCATAACGCATAACGTATAACGCATACCGCATAACGCATAACGCATAAAGCATAACGCATAACACATAACGCATAACGCATAAAGCATAACGCATAACGCATAACGCATAACGCATAACGCATAACGCATATCGCATAACTCATAACGCATAATGCATAACGCATAAAGCGTAACGCATAACGCATAACGCAAACCCATAAGGCATAAGGCATAACGCATAACGCATAACGCATAACGCATGTCGGATCACTCATAACACATAATGCATAACGCATAAAGCATAAAGCATAACGTATAACGCATTACGCATATCGCATAACGCATAACGCATAACGTATAACGTATAACGCATACCGCATAACGCATAACGCATAACGCATAACGCATATCGCATAACGTATAACGCATGACGCATAACGCATAACACATAACGCATAACGCATAATGCACAACGCATAACGAATACAGCAAAACGCATAACGCTTAACGCATAACGGATCACGCCTAACGCATAATGCACAACGCATAACGAATACCGCAAAACGCATAACGCCTAACGCATAACGGATCACGCATAACGCTTAACGCATAACGTATAACTCCTAATGCACAACGCATAAAGCATAACGCATAACGCATAACGCATAACGAATAACGCCTAACGCATAACGCATAACGCATAACGCATAACTTATAACTCATAACTCATAACGAATATCGCATAACGCAAAACGCATAACGCATAACGCATAACGCATAACGCATAACGCATAACGCATAACGCATAACGCATAACGCACAACGCATATCGCATAACGCATAACGCATAACGCATGGCGCATAACTCAAAATGCATAACGCATAACGCATAACGCATATCGCATAACGTATAAGGCATAACGCATAATACATAACGTATAACGCATTATGCATAACGCATAACGCATAACGCATAATGCATAACGCATAACGCAAACCCATAAGGCATAAGGCATAACGCATAACGCATAACGCATAACGCATAATGCATAACGCATAACGCATAACGCATAACGCAAAATGCATAACGCATAACGCATAACGCATAACGCACAACGCATATCGCATAACGCATAACGCATAACGCATAACGCATAACGCATAACGCATAACGCATAACGCATAACGCATAACGCATAACGCATAACGCATAACGTATAACGCATAACGCACAACGCATATCGCATAACGCATAACGCATAACGCATAACGCATAACGCATAACGCATAACGCATAACGCACAACGCATATCGCATAACGCATAACGCATAACGCATGGCGCATAACTCAAAATGCATAACGCATAACGCATAACGCATATCGCATAACGTATAAGGCATAACGCATAATACATAACGTATAACGCATTATGCATAACGCATAACGCATAACGCATAATGCATAACGCATAACGCAAACCCATAAGGCATAAGGCATAACGCATAACGCATAACGCATAACGCATAATGCATAACGCATAACGCATAACGCATAACGCAAAATGCATAACGCATAACGCATAACGCATAACGCACAACGCATATCGCATAACGCATAACGCATAACGCATAACGCATGGCGCATAACTCAAAATGCATAACGCACAATGCATATCGCATAACGTACAACGTATAACGCATAACGCATAACGCATAACGCATAACGCATAACGCATAACGCATAACGCATATCGCATAACGCATAACGCATAACGTATAACGCAAAACGCATAACGCATAACGTTACCGCATAAGGCTTTATGCATGATGCATATCGCATAACGCATAACGCATAACTCATAACGTATAACGCATAACGCATAATGCATAACGCATAACGCATAACGCATAACGCACAACGCAAACGTATAACGCACAACGCATAATGCATACCGCATAACGCACAATGCATAACGCATGGCGCATAACGCAAAATGCATAACGCATAACGCATAACGCATAACGCATAACGCATAACGCATAACGCATAACGCATAACGCATAACGCATAGCGCATAACGCATAACACATAACGCATAACGCATAACGCATAACGCCTAACGGATCAGGCATAACGCATAACGCATAATGCATAACACATAACGCATAACGCATAACGCATAACGCATAACGCATAACGCATAACGCATAACGCATAACGCATAACGCATATCGCATAACGCATAACGCATAACGCCTTACGGATCAGGCATAACGCATAACGCATAATGCATAACACATAACGCATAACGCATAACGCATAACGCATAACGCATAACGCATAACGCATAACGCATAACGCATAACACATAACGCATAACGCATAACGCATAACGCATAACGCATAACGCATGTCGGATCACTCATAGCGCATAACGCATAACGCATAAAGCATAAAGCATAACGTATAACGCATAACGCATATCGCATAACGCATAACGCATAACCCATAACGCATAACGCATAACGCATAACGCATAACGCATAACGCATAACGCATAACGCATAACGCATAACGCATAACGCATAACGCATAACGCATAACGCACAACGCATATCGCATAACGCATAACGCATAACGCAAAACGCATGGCGCATAACTCAAAATGCATAACGCATAACGCATAACGCATAACGCATAACGCATAACGAATACAGCAAAACGCATAATGCTTAACGCATAACGGATCACGCATAACGCATAACGCATAACGCATAACGCATAACGCATAACGCATAACGCATAACGCATATCGCATAACGCATAACGCATAACGCATAACGCATGGCGCATAACTCAAAATGCATAACGCATAACGCATAACGCATAACGCATAACGCATAACGCATAACGCATAACGCATAACGCATAACGCATAACGCATAACGCATAACGCATATCGGATAACGTATAACGCAAAACGCATAACGCATAACGCACAACGCATATCGCATAACGCATAACGCAAAACGCATGGCGCATAACTCAAAATGCATAACGCATAACGCATAACGCATAACGCATAACGCATAACGCATAACGCATAACGCATAACGCATAACGCATAACGCATAACGCATAACGCATAACGCATAATGCACAACGCATATCGCATAACGCATAACGCACAACGCATATCGCATAACGCATAACGCATAACGCATAACGCATGGCGCATACCTCAAAATGCATAACGCATAACGCATAACGCATAACGCATAACACATAACGCATAACGCATAACGCATAACGCACAACGCATATCGCATAACGCATAACGCATAACGCATCACGCATGGCGCATAACTCAAAATGCAAAACGCATAACGCATAACGCAAACGTATAACGCACAACGCATAACGAATACAGCAAAACGCATAATGCTTAACGCATAACGGATCACGCATAACGCATAACGCATAACGCATAACGCATAACGCATATCGCATAACGCATAACGCATAACGCATAACGCATGGCGCATAACTCAAAATGCATAACGCATAACGCATAACGCATAACGCATAACGCATAACGCATAACGCATAACGCATAACGCATATCGGATAACGTATAACGCAAAACGCATAACGCATAACGCATAACCCATAACGCATAACGCATGTCGGATCACTCATAACGCATAACGCATAATGCATAACACATAACGCATAACGCATAACGCATAACGCATAACGCATAACGCATAACGCATAACGCATAACGCATAACGCATAACGCATAACGCATAACGCATAACGCAATACGCCTTACGGATCAGGCATAACGCATAACGCATAATGCATAACACATAACGCATAACGCATAACGCATAACGCATAACGCATAACGCATAACGCATAACGCATAACGCATAACGCATAACGCATAACGCATAACGCATAACGCATAACGCATAACGCATAACGCATAACACATAACGCATAACGAATACAGCAAAACGCATAATGCTTAACGCATAACGGATCACGCATAACGCATAACGCATAACGCATAACGCATAACGCATATCGCATAACGCATAACGCATAACGCATAACGCATGGCGCATAACTCAAAATGCATAACGCATAACGCATAACGCATAACGCATAACGCATAACGCATAACGCATAACGCATAACGCATAACGCATAACGCATAACGCATAACGCATAACGCATAACGCATAACGCATAACGCATAACGCATAACGCACAACGCATATCGCATAACGCATAACGCATAACGCATAACGCATGGCGCATAACTCAAAATGCATAACGCATAACGCATAACGCATAACGCATAACGCATAACGCATAACGCATAACGCATAACGCATAACGCATAACGCATAACGCATAACGCATAACGCATAACGCATAACGCATAACGCATAACGCATAACGCATAACGCATAACGCATAACGTATAACGCATAACGCACAACGCATATCGCATAACGCATAACGCATAACGCATAACGCATAACGCATAACGCATAACGCATAACGCATAACGCATAACGTATAACGCATAACGCATAACGCACAACGCATATCGCATAACGCATAACGCATAATGCATAACGCATGGCGCATAACTAAAAATGCATAACGCATAACGCATAACGCATAACGCACAACGCATATCGCATAACGCATAACGCACAACGCATATCGCATAACGCATAACGCATAACGCATGGCGCATAACTCAAAATGCATAACGCATAACGCATAACGCATAACGCATAACGCATAACGCATAACGCATAACGCATAACGCATAACGCATAACGCATAACGCATAACGCATAACGCATAACGCATAACGCATAACGCATAACGCATAACGCATAACACATAACGCATAACGTATAACGCATAACGCATAACGCATAACGCATAACGCATAACGCATAACGCATAACGCATAACGCATAACGCATAACGCATAACGCACAACGCATATCGCATAACGCATAACGCATAACGCACAACGCATATCGCATAACGCATAACGCATAACGCATAACGCATGGCGCATAACTCAAAATGCATAACGCATAACGCATAACGCATAACGCATAACGCATAACGCATAACGCATAACGCATAACGCATAACGCATAACGCATAACGCATAACGCATAACGCATAACGCATAACGCATAACGCATAACGCATAACGCATAACGCATAACGCATAACGCATAACGTATAACGCATAACGCACAACGCATATCGCATAACGCATAACGCATAACGCATAACGCATAACGCATAACGCATAACGCATAACGCATAACACATAACGTATAACGCATAACGCATAACGCACAACGCATATCGCATAACGCATAACGCATAATGCATAACGCATGGCGCATAACTCAAAATGCATAACGCATAACGCATAACGCATAACGCAAACGTATAACGCACAACGCATAACGAATACAGCAAAACGCATAATGCTTAACGCATAACGGATCACGCATAACGCATAAGGCATAACGCATAACGCATAACGCATATCGAATAACGCATAACGTGTAACTCATAACGCATAACGCATAAAGCATAATGCTTAACGCATAACGTATAACGCTTATCGCATAACGCATAACGCATAACGTATAACGCATAACGCATACCGTATAACGCATAACGCATAATGCATAACGCAAACGTATAACGCACAACGCATAACGCATAACGCATAACGCATAACGCATAATGCATAACGCATAACGCATGACGCATAACGCATAACGCATATCGCATAACACATAACGCATAACCCATAACGCATAACGCATAACGCATAACGCATAACGCATAACGCATAACGCATAACGCATAACGCATAACGCATAACGCATAACGCATAACGCATAACGCATAACGCATAACGCATAACGCATAACGCATAACGCATAACGCACAACGCATATCGCATAACGCATAACGCATAACGCATAACGCATAACGCATAACGCATAACGCACAACGCATATCGCATAACGCATAACGCATAACGCATAACGCATAACGCATAACGCATAACGCACAACGCATATCGCATAACGCATAACGCATAACGCATAACGCATAACGCATATCGAATAACGCATAACGTGTGACTCATAACGCATAACGCATAAAGCATAATGCATAACGCATAACGCATAACGCATAACGCATAACGCATAACGCATAACGCATAACGCACAACGCATAACGCATAACGCATAACGCATAACGCATAACGCATGGCGCATAACTCAAAATGCATAACGCATAACGCATAACGCATAACGCATAACGCATAACGCATAACGCATAACGCATAACGCATAACGCATAACGCATAACGCATAACGCATAACGCATAACGCATAACGCATAACGCATAACGCATAACGCACAACGCATATCGCATAACGCATAACGCATAACGCACAACGCATATCGCATAACGCATAACGCATAACGCATAACGCATGGCGCATAACTCAAAATGCATAACGCATAACGCATAACGCATAACGCATAACGCATAACGCACAACGCAAATCGCATAACGCATAACGCATAACGCATAACGAATGGCGCATAACTGAAAATGCATAACGCATAACGCATAACGCATAACGCAAACGTATAACGCACAACGCATAACGAATACAGCAAAACGCATAATGCTTAACGCATAACGGATCACGCATAACGCATAACGCACAACGCATATCGCATAACGCATAACGCATAACGCATAACGCATGGCGCATAACTCAAAATGCATAACGCATATCGCATAACTTACAACGTATAACGCATAACGCATAACGCATAACGCATAACGCATAACGCATAACGCATAACGCACAACGCATATCGCATAACGCATAACGCATAACGCATAACGCATAACGCATAACGCATATCGAATAACGCATAACGTGTGACTCATAACGCATAACGCATAAAGCATAACGCATAACGCATAACGCATAACGCATAACGCATAACGCATAACGCATAACGCATAACGCATAACGCATAACGCACAACGCATATCGCATAACGCATAACGCACAACGCATATCGCATAACGCATAACGCATAACGCATAACGCATGGCGCATAACTCAAAATGCATAACGCATAACGCATAACGCATAACGCATAACGCATAACGCATAACGCATAACGCATAACGCATAACGCATAACGCATAACGCATAACGCATAACGCATAACGCATAACGCATAACGCATAACGCATAACGCATAACGCATAACGCATAACGCACAACGCATATCGCATAACGTATAACGCAAAACGCATAACGCATAACCCATAACGCATAACGCATGTCGGATCACTCATAACGCATAACGCATAACGCATAAAGCATAAAGCATAACGTATAACGCATAACGCATATCGCATAACGCATAACGCATAACCCATAACGCATAACGCATAACGCATAACGCATAACGCATAACGCATAACGCATAACGCATAACGCATAACGCATAACGCATAACGCATAACGCATAACGCATAACGCATAACGCATAACGCATAACGCATAACGCATAACGCATAACGCACAACGCATATCGCATAACGCATAACGCATAACGCAAAACGCATGGCGCATAACTCAAAATGCATAACGCATAACGCATAACGCATAACGCATAACGCATAACGCATAACGTATAACGCATAACGCATAATGCACAACGCATATCGCATAACGCATAACGCACAACGCATATCGCATAACGCATAACGCATAACGCATAACGCATGGCGCATACCTCAAAATGCATAACGCATAACGCATAACGGATAACATATAACACATAACGCATAACGCATAACGCATAACGCATAACGCACAACGCATATCGCATAACGCATAACGCATAACGCATAACGCATGGCGCATAACTCAAAATGCAAAACGCATAACGCATAACGCATAACGCAAACGTATAACGCACAACGCATAACGAATACAGCAAAACGCATAATGCTTAACGCATAACGGATCACGCATAACGCATAACGCATAACGCATAACGCATAACGCATATCGCATAACGCATAACGCATAACGCATAACGCATGGCGCATAACTCAAAATGCATAACGCATAACGCATAACGCATGGCGCATAACTCAAAATGCATAACGCATAACGCATAACGCATAACGCATAACGCATAACGCATAACGCATAACGCATAACGCATAACGCAAACGTATAACACACAACGCATAACGAATACAGCAAAACGCATAATGCTTAACGCATAACGGATCACGCATAACGCATAACGCACAACGCATATCGCATAACGCATAACGCATAACGCATAACGCATGGCGCATAACTCAAAATGCATAACGCATAACGCATAACGCATAACGCATAACGCATAACGCATAACGCATAACGCATAACGCACAACGCACATCGCATAACGCATAACGCATAACGCATCACGCATAACGCACAACGCATATCGGATAACGTATAACGCAAAACGCATAACGCATAACGCATAACCCATAACGCATAACGCATGTCGGATCACTCATAACGCATAACGCATAACGCATAAAGCATAAAGCATAACGTATAACGCATAACGCATATCGCATAACGCATAACGCATAACCCATAACGCATAACGCATAACGCATAACGCATAACGCATAACGCATAACGCATAACGCATAACGCATAACGCATAACGCATAACGCATAACGCATAACGCATAACGCATAACGCATAACGCATAACGCATAACGCATAACGCACAACGCATATCGCATAACGCATAACGCATAACGCAAAACGCATGGCGCATAACTCAAAATGCATAACGCATAACGCATAACGCATAACGCATAACGCATAACGCATAACGCATAACGCATAACGCATAACGCATAACGCATAATGCACAACGCATATCGCATAACGCATAACGCACAACGCATATCGCATAACGCATAACGCATAACGCATAACGCATGGCGCATACCTCAAAATGCATAACGCATAACGCATAACGCATAACATATAACACATAACGCATGACGCATAACGCATAACGCATAACGCATAACGCACAACGCATATCGCATAACGCATAACGCATAACGCATAACGCATGGCGCATAACTCAAAATGCAAAACGCATAACGCATAACGCATAACGCAAACGTATAACGCACAACGCATAACGAATACAGCAAAACGCATAATGCTTAACGCATAACGGATCACGCACAACGTATATCGCATAACGCATAACGCACAACGCATATCGCATAACGCATAACGCATAACGCATAACGCATGGCGCATAACTCAAAATGCATAACGCATAACGCATAACGCATAACGCATAACGCATAACGCATAACGCATAACGCAAACGTATAACGCACAACGCATAACGAATACAGCAAAACGCATAATGCTTAACGCATAACGGATCACGCATAACGCATAACGCACAACGCATATCGCATAACGCATAACGCATAACGCATAACGCATGGCGCATAACTCAAAATGCATAACGCATAACGCATAACGCATAACGCATAACGCATAACGCATAACGCATAACGCATAACGCATAACGCATAACGCACAACGCACATCGCATAACGCATAACGCATAACGCATCACGCATAACGCACAACGCATATCGGATAACGTATAACGCAAAACGCATAACGCATAACGCATAACCCATAACGCATAACGCATGTCGGATCACTCATAACGCATAACGCATAACGCATAAAGCATAAAGCATAACGTATAACGCATAACGCATATCGCATAACGCATAACGCATAACCCATAACGCATAACGCATAACGCATAACGCATAACGCATAACGCATAACGCATAACGCATAACGCATAACGCATAACGCATAACGCATAACGCATAACGCATAACGCATAACGCATAACGCAGAACGCATAACGCATAACGCATAACGCATAACGCATAACGCATAACGCATAACGCATAACGCATAACGCATAACGCATCACGCATAACGCACAACGCATAACGCATAACGCCTTACGGATCAGGCATAACGCATAACGCATAATGCATAACACATAACGCATAACGCATAACGCATAACGCATAACGCATAACGCATAACGCATAACGCATAACGCATAACGCATAACGCATAACGCATAACGCATAACACATAACGCATAACGCATAACGCATAACGCATAACGCATAACGCATGTCGGATCACTCATAGCGCATAACGCATAACGCATAAAGCATAAAGCATAACGTATAACGCATAACGCATAACGCATAACGCATAACGCATAACGCATAACGCATAACGCACAATGCATATCGCATAACGCATAACGCATAACGCAAAACGCATGGCGCATAACTCAAAATGCATAACGCATAACGCATAACGCATAACGCATAACGCATAACGCATAACGCATAACGGATGACGCATAACGCATATCGCATAATGCACAACGCATATCGCATAACGCATAACGCACAACGCATATCGCATAACGCATAACGCATAACGCATAACGCATGGCGCATACCTCAAAATGCATAACGCATAACGCATAACGCATAACGCATAACACATAACGCATAACGCATAACGCATAACGCACAACGCATATCGCATAACGCATAACGCATAACGCATAACGCATGGCGCATAACTCAAAATGCAAAACGCATAACGCATAACGCATAACGCAAACGTATAACGCACAACGCATAACGAATACAGCAAAACGCATAATGCTTAACGCATAACGGATCACGCATAACGCATAACGCATAACGCATAACGCATATCGCATAACGCATAACGCATAACGCATAACGCATGGCGCATAACTCAAAATGCATAACGCATAACGCATAACGCATAACGCATAACGCATAACGCATAACGCATGGCGCATAACTCAAAATGCATAACGCATAACGCATAACGCATAACGCATAACGCATAACGCATAACGCATAACGCATAACGCATAACGCATAACGCATAACGCATAACGCATAACGCACAACGCATATCGCATAACGCATAACGCATAATGCATAACGCATAACGCAAACGTATAACGCACAACGCATAACGAATACAGCAAAACGCATAATGCTTAACGCATAACGGATCACGCATAACGCATAACGCACAACGCATATCGCATAACGCATAACGCATAACGCATAACGCATGGCGCATAACTCAAAATGCATAACGCATAACGCATAACGCATAACGCATAACGCATAACGCATAACGCATAACGCACAACGCACATCGCATAACGCATAACGCATGGCGCATAACTCAAAATGCATAACGCATAACGCATAACGGATCACGCATAACGCATAAGGCATAACGCATAACGCATAACGCATATCGAATAACGCATAACGTGTAACTCATAACGCATAACGCATAAAGCATAATGCTTAACGCATAACGCATAACGCATAAGGCATAACGCATAACGCATAACGCATATCGAATAACGCATAACGTGTAACTCATAACGCATAACGCATAAAGCATAATGCTTAACGCATAACGCATAACGCTTATCGCATAACGCATAACTCAAAATGCATAACGCATAACGCATAACGCATAACGCAAACGTATAACGCACAACGCATAACGAATACAGCAAAACGCATAATGCTTAACGCATAACGGATCACGCATAACGCATAAGGCATAACGCATAACGCATATCGCATAACGCATAACGCATAACGCATAACGCATGGCGCATAACTCAAAATGCATAACGCATAATGCATAACGCATAACGCATAACGCATAACGCATAACGCATAACGCATAACGCATAACGCATAACGCATAGCGCATAACGCACAACGCATATCGCATAACGCATAACGCATAATGCATAACGCATGGCGCATAACTCAAAATGCATAACGCATAACGCATAACGCATAACGCAAACGTATAACGCACAACGCATAACTAATACAGCAAAACGCATAATGCTTAACGCATAACGGATCACGCATAACGCATAACGCATAACGCATATCGCATAACGCATAACGCATAACGCATAACGCATGGCGCATAACTCAAAATGCATAACGCATAACGCATAACGCATAACGCATAACGCATAACGCATAACGCATAACGCATAACGCATAACGCATAACGCATATCGCATAACGCAGAACGCATAACGCATAACGCATAACGCATAACGCATAACGCATAACGCATAACGTATAACGCATAACGCATAACGCATAACGCATAACGCATAACGCATAACGCATAACGCATAACGCATAACGCATAACGCATAACGCATAACGCATAACGCATAACGCATAACGCATGGCGCATAACGCATAACGCATAACGCATAACGCATAACGCATAACGCATAACGCATAACGCATAACGCATAACGCATAACGCATAACGCATAACGCATAACGCATAACGCATAACACATAATGCATAACGCATAACGCATAACGCATAAAGCATAACGCATAACGCATAACGCATAACACATAACGCATAACGCATAATGCACAACGCATAACGAATACAGCAAAACGCATAACGCTTAACGCATAACGGATCACGCATAACGCATAACGCATAATGCATAACGCATAACGCATAACGCATAAGGCATAATGCATAACGCATAAAGCGTAACGCATAACGCATAACGCAGAACGCATAACGCATAAAGCATAACGCATAACGCATACCGCATAACGCATAACGCATAACGCATAACGCATAACGCATAACGCATAACGCATAACGTTAACGCATAACCCATAACGCATAAGGCTAGATGCATGACGAATTTCGCATATCACATAACGCATAAGGCTTGATGCATAACGCATAACGCATAACGCATAACGCATAACGCATAACGCATAACGCATAACGCATAACGCATAACGCACAACGCATATCGCATAACGCATAACGCACAACGCATATCGCATAACGCATAACGCATAACGCATAACGCATGGCGCATAACTCAAAATGCATAACGCATAACGCATAACGCATAACGCATAACGCATAACGCATAACGCATAACGCATAACGCATAACGCATAACGCATAACGCATAACGCATAACGCATAACGCATAACGCATAACGCATAACGCATAACGCATAACGCATAACGCACAACGCATATCGCATAACGCATAACGCATAATGCATAACGCATAACGCAAACGTATAACGCACAACGCATAACGAATACAGCAAAACGCATAATGCTTAACGCATAACGGATCACGCATAACGCATAACGCACAACGCATATCGCATAACGCATAACGCATAACGCATAACGCATGGCGCATAACTCAAAATGCATAACGCATAACGCATAACGCATAACGCATAACGCATAACGCATAACGCATAACGCATAACGCACAACGCACATCGCATAACGCATGGCGCATAACTCAAAATGCATAACGCATAACGCATAACGCATAACGCATAACGCAAACGTATAACGCACAACGCATAACGAATACAGCAAAACGCATAACGCATAACGCATAAAGCATAATGCTTAACGCATAACGCATAACGCTTATCGCATAACGCATAAGGCATAACGCATAACGCATAACGCATATCGAATAACGCATAACGTGTAACTCATAACGCATAACGCATAAAGCATAATGCTTAACGCATAACGCATAACGCTTATCGCATAACGCATAACTCAAAATGCATAACGCATAACGCATAACGCATAACGCAAACGTATAACGCACAACGCATAACGAATACAGCAAAACGCATAATGCTTAACGCATAACGGATCACGCATAACGCATAAGGCATAACGCATAACGCATATCGCATAACGCATAACGCATAACGCATAACGCATGGCGCATAACTCAAAATGCATAACGCATAACGCATAACGCATAACGCATAACGCATAACGCACAACGCATATCGGATAACGTATAACGCAAAACGCATAACGCATAACGCATAACCCATAACGCATAACGCATGTCGGAAACTCATAACGCATAACGCATAACGCATAAAGCATAAAGCATAACGTATAACGCATAACGCATAACGCATAACGCATAACGCATAACGCATAACGCATAACGCATAACGCATAACGCATAACGCATAGCGCATAACGCACAACGCATATCGCATAACGCATAACGCATAATGCATAACGCATGGCGCATAACTCAAAATGCATAACGCATAACGCATAACGCATAACGCAAACGTATAACGCACAACGCATAACGAATACAGCAAAACGCATAATGCTTAACGCATAACGGATCACGCATAACGCATAACACATAACGCATAACGCATAACGCATGGCGCATAACTCAAAATGCATAACGCATAACGCATATCGCATAACGCATAACGCATAACGCATAACGCATGGCGCATAACTCAAAATGCATAACGCATAACGCATAACGCATAACGCATAACGCATAACGCATAACGCATAACGCATAACGCATAACGCATAACGCATAACGCATAACGCATAACGCATAACGCATAACGCATAACGCATATCGCATAACGCAGAACGCATAACGCATAACGCATAACGCATAACGCATAACGCATAACGCATAACGTATAACGCATAACGCATAACGCATAACGCATAACGCATAACGCATAACGCATAACGCATAACGCATAACGCATAACGCATAACGCATAACGCATAACGCATGGCGCATAACGCATAACGCATAACGCATAACGCATAACGCATAACGCATAACGCATAACGCATAACGCATAACGCATAACGCATAACGCATAACGCATAACGCATAACACATAATGCATAACGCATAACGCATAACGCATAACGCATAAAGCATAACGCATAACGCATAACGCATAACACATAACGCATAACGCATAATGCACAACGCATAACGAATACAGCAAAACGCATAACGCTTAACGCATAACGGATCACGCATAACGCATAACGCATAATGCATAACGCATAACGCATAACGCATAAGGCATAATGCATAACGCATAAAGCGTAACGCATAACGCATAACGCAGAACGCATAACGCATAAAGCATAACGCATAACGCATACCGCATAACGCATAACGCATAACGCATAACGCATAACGCATAACGCATAACGCATAACGTTAACGCATAACCCATAACGCATAAGGCTAGATGCATGACGAATTTCGCATATCACATAACGCATAAGGCTTGATGCATGACGCATATCGCATAACGCATAACGCATAACCATAACGCATAACGCATAACCCATAACGCATAAAGCATAACGCATAACACATAACGCATAACGCATAACGCATAACGCATAACGCATAACGCATAACGCATAACGCATAACGCATAACGCATAACGCATACCGCATAACGCATAACGCATAACGCATAACGCATAACGCATAACGCATAACGCATAAAGCATAACGAATACCGCATAACGCATAACGCATAACGCATAACGCATAACGCATAACGCATAACGCATAACGTATAACGCATAACGCATACCGCATAACGCATAACGCATAACGCATAACGCATAACGCATAACGCATAACGCATAACGCATAACGTATAACGCATAACGCATAACGCATAACGCATAACGCATACCGTATAACGCATAACGCATAACGCATAACGCATAACGCATAACGCATAACGCATAACGCATAACGCATAACGCATAACGCATAACGCAAAACGCATAACGTTAACGCATAACCCCTAACGCAATAACGCATAACGCATAACGTATAACGCATAACGCATACCGTATAACGCATAACGCATAACGCAAACGTATAGCGCACAACGGATAACGCATAAACCACAACCCATACTTCATAACGCCTAACGCATAATGCACAACGCATAACGAACACCGGAAAACCCATAACGCCTAACGCATAACGGATCACTCATAACGCATAATGCATAACGCATAACGCATAAAGCATAACGCATAACGCATATCGCATAACGCAGAACGCATAACGCATAACGCATAACGCATAACGCATAACGCATAACGCATAACGCATAACGTATAACGCATAACGCATAACGCATAACGCAGAACGCATAACGCATAACGCATAACGCATAACGCATAACGCATAACGCATAACGCATAACGCATAACGCATAACGCATAACGCATAACGCATAACGCATAACGCATAACGCATAACGCATAACGCATAACGCATAACGCATAACGCATAACGCATAACACATAATGCATAACGCATAACGCATAACGCATAACGCATAAAGCATAACGCATAACGCATAACGCATAACACATAACGCATAACGCATAACGCATAACGCATAACGCATAACGCATAACGCATAACGCATAACGCATAACGCATAACGCATAACGCATAACGCATAACGCATAACACATAATGCATAACGCATAACGCATAACGCATAACGCATAAAGCATAACGCATAACGCATAACGCATAACACATAACGCATAACGCATAATGCACAACGCATAACGAATACAGCAAAACGCATAACGCTTAACGCATAACGGATCACGCATAACGCATAACGCATAATGCATAACGCATAACGCATAACGCATAACGCATAACGCATAACGCATAACGCATAACGCATAACGCATAACGCATAACGCATAACGCATAACGCATAACGCATAACGCATAACGCATAACGCATAACACATAATGCATAACGCATAACGCATAACGCATAACGCATAAAGCATAACGCATAACGCATAACGCATAACACATAACGCATAACGCATAAAGCGTAACGCATAACGCATAACGCAGAACGCATAACGCATAAAGCATAACGCATAACGCATACCGCATAACGCATAACGCATAACGCATAACGCATAACGCATAACGCATAACGCATAACGCATAACGCATAACGCATAACGCTTAACGCATAACGCATAACGCAAAACGCATAACGTTAACGCATAACCCATAACGCATAAGGCTAGATGCATGACGAATTTCGCATATCACATAACGCATAAGGCTTGATGCATGACGCATATCGCATAACGCATAACGCATAACCATAACGCATAACGAATACAGCAAAACGCATAACGCTTAACGCATAACGGATCACGCATAACGCATAACGCATAACGCATAACGCATAACGCATAACGCATAACGCATAACGCATAACGCATAACGCATAACGCATAACGCATAACGCATAACGCATAACGCATAACGCATAACGCATAACGCATAACGCAAAACGCATAACGTTAACGCATAACCCCTAACGCAATTACGCATAACGCATAACGTATAACGCATAACGCATACCGTATAACGTATAACGCATAACGCAAACGTATAGCGCACAACGGATAACGCATAAACCACAACCCATACTTCATAACGCCTAACGCATAATGCACAACGCATAACGAACACCGGAAAACCCATAACGCCTAACGCATAACGGATCACTCATAACGCATAATGCATAACGCATAACGCATAAAGCATAACGCATAACGCATATCGCATAACGCAGAACGCATAACGCATAACGCATAACGCATAACGCATAACGCATAACGCATAACGTATAACGCATAACACATAACGCATAACGCATAACGCATAACGCATAACGCATAACGCATAACGCATAACGCATAACGCATAACGCATAACGCATAACGCATAACGCATAACGCATAACGCATAACGCATAACACATAATGCATAACGCATAATGCACAACGCATAACGAATACAGCAAAACGCATAACGCTTAACGCATAACGGATCACGCATAACGCATAACGCATAATGCATAACGCATAACGCATAACGCATAAGGCATAATGCATAACGCATAAAGCGTAACGCATAACGCATAACGCAGAACGCATAACGCATAAAGCATAACGCATAACGCATACCGCATAACGCATAACGCATAACGCATAACGCATAACGCATAACGCATAACGCATAACGCATAACGCATAACGCAAAACGCATAACGTTAACGCATAACCCATAACGCATAAGGCTAGATGCATGACGAATTTCGCATATCACATAACGCATAAGGCTTGATGCATGACGCATATCGCATAACGCATAACGCATAACCATAACGCATAACGAATACAGCAAAACGCATAACGCTTAACGCATAACGGATCACGCATAACGCATAACGCATAACGCATAACGCATAACGCATAACGCATACCGCATAACGCATAACGCATAACGCATAACGCATATCGCATAACGCATAACGCATAAAGCATTACGCATAACGCATACCGCATAACGCATAACGCATAACGCATAACGCATAACGCATAACGCATAACGTATAACGCATAACGCATACCGCATAACGCATAACGCATAACGCATAACGCATAACGCATAACGCATAACGCATAACGCATAACGCATAACGTATAACGCATAACGCATAACGCATAAAGCATAACGCATACCGTATAACGCATAACGCATAACGCATAACGCATAACGCATAACGCATAACGCATAACGCATAACGCATAACGCATAACGCATAACGCATAACGCAAAACGCATAACGTTAACGCATAACCCATAACGCATAAGGCTAGATGCATGACGAATTTCGCATATCACATAACGCATAAGGCATGATGCATGACGCATATCGCATAACGCATAACGCATAACCATAACGCATAACGCATAACCCATAACGCATAAAGCATAACGCATAACGCATAACGCATAACGCATAACGCATAACGCATAACGCATAACGCATAACGCATAACGCATAACGCATAACGCATAACGCATAACGCATACCGCATAACGCATAACGCATAACGCATAACGCATAACGCATAACGCATAACGCATAACGCATAACGCATAACGCATAACGCATAACGCATAACGCATCACGCATAACGCACAACGCATAACGCATAACGCCTTACGGATCAGGCATAACGCATAACGCATAATGCATAACGCATAACGCATAACGCATAACGCATAACGCATAACGCATAACGCATAACGCATAACGCATAACGCATAACGCATAACGCATAACGCATAACGCATAACGCATAACGCATAACGCATAACGCATAACACATGTCGGATCACTCATAGCGCATAACGCATAACGCATAAAGCATAAAGCATAACGTATAACGCATAACGCATAACGCATAACGCATAACGCACAACGCATATCGCATAACGCATAACGCATAACGCAAAACGCATGGCGCATAACTCAAAATGCATAACGCATAACGCATAACGCATAACGCATAACGCATAACGCATAACGCATAACGCATAACGGATAACGCATAACGCATATCGCATAATGCACAAGGCATATCGCATAACGCATAACGCACAACGCATATCGCATAACGCATAACGCATAACGCATAACGCATGGCGCATAACGCATACCGCATAACGCATAACGCATAACGCATAACGCATATCGCATAACGCATAACGCATAAAGCATTACGCATAACGCATACCGCATAACGCATAACGCATAACGCATAACGCATAACGCATAACGCATAACGTATAACGCATAACGCATACCGCATAACGCATAACGCATAACGCATAACGCATAACGCATAACGCATAACGCATAACGCATAACGCATAACGCATAACGTATAACGCATAACGCATAACGCATAAAGCATAACGCATACCGTATAACGCATAACGCATAACGCATAACGCATAACGCATAACGCATAACGCATAACGCATAACGCATAACGCATAACGCATAACGCATAACGCATAACGCATAACGCAAAACGCATAACGTTAACGCATAACCCATAACGCATAAGGCTAGATGCATGACGAATTTCGCATATCACATAACGCATAAGGCATGATGCATGACGCATATCGCATAACGCATAACGCATAACGCATAACGCATAACGCATAACGCATAACGCATAACGCATAACGCATAACGCATAACGCATAAAGCATTACGCATAACGCATAACGCATAACGCATAACGCATAACGCATAACGCATAACGCATAACGCATAACGTATAACGCATAACGCATACCGCATAACGCATAACGCATAACGCATAACGCATAACGCATAACGCATAACGCATAACGCATAACGCATAACGTATAACGCATAACGCATAACGCATAAAGCATAACGCATACCGTATAACGCATAACGCATAACGCATAACGCATAACGCATAACGCATAACGCATAACGCATAACGCATAACGCATAACGCATAACGCATAACGCATAACGCATAACGCAAAACGCATAACGTTAACGCATAACCCATAACGCATAAGGCTAGATGCATTACGAATTTCGCATATCACATAACGCATAACGCATGATGCATGACGCATATCGCATAACGCATAACGCATAACCATAACGCATAACGCATAACCCATAACGCATAAAGCATAACGCATAACGCATAACGCATAACGCATAACGCATAACGCATAACGCATAACGCATAACGCATAACGCATAACGCATAACGCATAACGCATAACGCATAACGCATACCGCATAACGCATAACGCATAACGCATAACGCATAACGCATAACGCATAACGCATAACGCATAACGCATAACGCATAACGCATAACGCATAACGCATAACGCATAACGCATCACGCATAACGCACAACGCATAACGCATAACGCCTTACGGATCAGGCATAACGCATAACGCATAATGCATAACACATAACGCATAACGCATAACGCATAACGCATAACGCATAACGCATAACGCATAACGCATAACACATAACGCATAACGCATAACGCATAACGCATAACGCATAACGCATAACGCATAACGCATGTCGGATCACTCATAGCGCATAACGCATAACGCATAAAGCATAAAGCATAACGTATAACGTATAACGCATAACGCATAACGCATAACGCATAACGCACAACGCATATCGCATAACGCATAACGCATAACGCAAAACGCATGGCGCATAACTCAAAATGCATAACGCATAACGCATAACGCATAACGCATAACGCATAACGCATAACGCATAACGCATAACGCATAACGGATAACGCATAACGCATATCGCATAATGCACAAGGCATATCGCATAACGCATAACGCACAACGCATATCGCATAACGCATAACGCATAACGCATAACGCATGGCGCATACCTCAAAATGCATAACGCATAACGCATAACGCATAACGCATAACACATAACGCATAACGCATAACGCATAACGCACAACGCATATCGCATAACGCATAACGCATAACGCATAACGCATGGCGCATAACTCAAAATGCAAAACGCATAACGCATAACGCATAACGCAAACGTATAACGCACAACGCATAACGAATACAGCAAAACGCATAATGCTTAACGCATAACGGATCACGCATAACGCATAACGCATAACGCATAACGCATATCGCATAACGCATAACGCATAACGCATAACGCATGGCGCATAACTCAAAATGCATAACGCATAACGCACAACGCATATCGCATAACGCATAACGCATAACGCATGGCGCATACCTCAAAATGCATAACGCATAACGCATAACGCATAACATATAACACATAACGCATAACGCATAACGCATAACGCATAACGCACAACGCATAACGGATCACGTATAACGCATAACGCATAACGCATAACGCATAACGCATAACGCATATCGCATAACGCATAACGCATAACGCATAACGCATGGCGCATAACTCAAAATGCATAACGCATAACGCATAACGCATAACGCATAACGCATAACGCATAACGCACAACGCACATCGCATAACGCATAACGCATAACGCATCACGCATAACGCACAACGCATATCGGATAACGTATAACGCAAAACGCATAACGCATAACGCATAACCCATAACGCATAACGCATGTCGGATCACTCATAACGCATAACGCATAACGCATAAAGCATAACGTATAACGCATAACGCATACCGTATAACGCATAACGCATAACGCATAACGCAAACGTATAACGCACAACGCATAACGAATACAGCAAAACGCATAATGCTTAACGCATAACGGATCACGCATAACGCATAACGCATAACGCATAACGCATATCGCATAACGCATAACGCATAACGCATAACGCATAACGCATAACGCATAACGCATAACGCATAACGCATAACGCATAACGCACAACGCACAACGCATAACGCATAACGCATAACGCATGACGCATAAAGCATATCGCATAACGCATAAATCATAACCCATAACGCACAACGCATAACGCATAATGCACAACGCATAACGAATACCGCAAAACGCATAACGCATAACGCATAACGCATAACGCATAACGCATAACGCATAACGCATAACGCATAACGCATAACGCATAACGCCTAACGGATCAGGAATAACGCATAACGCATAATGCATAACACATAACGCATAACGCATTACGCACAACGCATAACGCATAACGCATAACGCATAACGCAAACGTATAACGCACAACGCATAACGAATACAGCAAAACGCATAATGCTTAACGCATAACGGATCACGCATAACGCATAACGCACAACGCATATCGCATAACGCATAACGCATAACGCATAACGCATGGCGCATAACTCAAAATGCATAACGCATAACGCATAACGCATAACGCATAACGCATAACGCATAACGCATAACGCATAACGCATAACGCATAACGCACAACGCACATCGCATAACGCATAACGCATAACGCATCACGCATAACGCACAACGCATATCGGATAACGTATAACGCAAAACGCATAACGCATAACGCATAACCCATAACGCATAACGCATGTCGGATCACTCATAACGCATAACGCATAACGCATAAAGCATAAAGCATAACGTATAACGCATAACGCATATCGCATAACGCATAACGCATAACCCATAACGCATAACGCATAACGCATAACGCATAACGCATAACGCATAACGCATAACGCATAACGCATAACGCATAACGCATAACGCATAACGCATAACGCATAACGCATAACGCATAACGCATAACGCATAACGCATAACGCATAACGCATAACGCATAACGCATAACGCACAACGCATATCGCATAACGCATAACGCATAACGCATAACGCATGGCGCATACCTCAAAATGCATAACGCATAACGCATAACGCATAACATATAACACATAACGCATAACGCATAACGCATAACGCATAACGCACAACGCATATCGCATAACGCATAACGCATAACGCATAACGCATGGCGCATAACTCAAAATGCAAAACGCATAACGCATAACGCATAACGCAAACGTATAACGCACAACGCATAACGAATACAGCAAAACGCATAATGCTTAACGCATAACGGATCACGCATAACGCATAACGCATAACGCATAACGCATAACGCATATCGCATAACGCATAACGCATAACGCATAACGCATGGCGCATAACTCAAAATGCATAACGCATAACGCATAACGCATAACGCATAACGCATAACGCATAACGCATAACGCATAACGCATAACGCATAACGCATAACGCATAACGCATAACGCATAACGCATAACGCATAACGCATAACGCATAACACATAACGCATAACGCATAACGCCTTACGGATCAGGCATAACGCATAACGCATAATGCATAACACATAACGCATAACGCATAACGCATAACGCATAACGCATAACGCATAACGCATAACGCATAACACATAACGCATAACGCATAACGCATAACGCATAACGCATAACGCATAACGCATAACGCATGTCGGATCACTCATAGCGCATAACGCATAACGCATAAAGCATAAAGCATAACGTATAACGTATAACGCATAACGCATAACGCATAACGCATAACGCACAACGCATATCGCATAACGCATAACGCATAACGCAAAACGCATGGCGCATAACTCAAAATGCATAACGCATAACGCATAACGCATAACGCATAACGCATAACGCATAACGCATAACGCATAACGCATAACGGATAACGCATAACGCATATCGCATAATGCACAAGGCATATCGCATAACGCATAACGCACAACGCATATCGCATAACGCATAACGCATAACGCATAACGCATGGCGCATACCTCAAAATGCATAACGCATAACGCATAACGCATAACGCATAACACATAACGCATAACGCATAACGCATAACGCACAACGCATATCGCATAACGCATAACGCATAACGCATAACGCATGGCGCATAACTCAAAATGCAAAACGCATAACGCATAACGCATAACGCAAACGTATAACGCACAACGCATAACGAATACAGCAAAACGCATAATGCTTAACGCATAACGGATCACGCATAACGCATAACGCATAACGCATAACGCATATCGCATAACGCATAACGCATAACGCATAACGCATGGCGCATAACTCAAAATGCATAACGCATAACGCACAACGCATATCGCATAACGCATAACGCATAACGCATGGCGCATACCTCAAAATGCATAACGCATAACGCATAACGCATAACATATAACACATAACGCATAACGCATAACGCATAACGCATAACGCACAACGCATAACGGATCACGTATAACGCATAACGCATAACGCATAACGCATAACGCATAACGCATATCGCATAACGCATAACGCATAACGCATAACGCATGGCGCATAACTCAAAATGCATAACGCATAACGCATAACGCATAACGCATAACGCATAACGCATAACGCACAACGCACATCGCATAACGCATAACGCATAACGCATCACGCATAACGCACAACGCATATCGGATAACGTATAACGCAAAACGCATAACGCATAACGCATAACCCATAACGCATAACGCATGTCGGATCACTCATAACGCATAACGCATAACGCATAAAGCATAACGTATAACGCATAACGCATACCGTATAACGCATAACGCATAACGCATAACGCAAACGTATAACGCACAACGCATAACGAATACAGCAAAACGCATAATGCTTAACGCATAACGGATCACGCATAACGCATAACGCATAACGCATAACGCATATCGCATAACGCATAACGCATAACGCATAACGCATAACGCATAACGCATAACGCATAACGCATAACGCATAACGCATAACGCACAACGCACAACGCATAACGCATAACGCATAACGCATGACGCATAAAGCATATCGCATAACGCATAAATCATAACCCATAACGCACAACGCATAACGCATAATGCACAACGCATAACGAATACCGCAAAACGCATAACGCATAACGCATAACGCATAACGCATAACGCATAACGCATAACGCATAACGCATAACGCATAACGCATAACGCCTAACGGATCAGGAATAACGCATAACGCATAATGCATAACACATAACGCATAACGCATTACGCACAACGCATAACGCATAACGCATAACGCATAACGCAAACGTATAACGCACAACGCATAACGAATACAGCAAAACGCATAATGCTTAACGCATAACGGATCACGCATAACGCATAACGCACAACGCATATCGCATAACGCATAACGCATAACGCATAACGCATGGCGCATAACTCAAAATGCATAACGCATAACGCATAACGCATAACGCAAACGTATAACGCACAACGCATAAACGCATAACGTTAACGCATAACGCACAACGCACATCGCATAACGCATAACGCATAACGCATCACGCATAACGCACAACGCATATCGGATAACGTATAACGCAAAACGCATAACGCATAACGCATAACCCATAACGCATAACGCATGTCGGATCACTCATAACGCATAACGCATAACGCATAAAGCATAAAGCATAACGTATAACGCATAACGCATATCGCATAACGCATAACGCATAACCCATAACGCATAACGCATAACGCATAACGCATAACGCATAACGCATAACGCATAACGCATAACGCATAACGCATAACGCATAACGCATAACGCATAACGCATAACGCATAACGCATAACGCATAACGCATAACGCATAACGCATAACGCATAACGCATAACGCATAACGCACAACGCATATCGCATAACGCATAACGCATAACGCATAACGCATGGCGCATACCTCAAAATGCATAACGCATAACGCATAACGCATAACATATAACACATAACGCATAACGCATAACGCATAACGCATAACGCACAACGCATATCGCATAACGCATAACGCATAACGCATAACGCATGGCGCATAACTCAAAATGCAAAACGCATAACGCATAACGCATAACGCAAACGTATAACGCACAACGCATAACGAATACAGCAAAACGCATAATGCTTAACGCATAACGGATCACGCATAACGCATAACGCATAACGCATAACGCATAACGCATATCGCATAACGCATAACGCATAACGCATAACGCATGGCGCATAACTCAAAATGCATAACGCATAACGCATAACGCATAACGCATAACGCATAACGCATAACGCATAACGCATAACGCATAACGCATAACGCATAACGCATAACGCACAACGCATATCGCATAACGCATAACGCACAACGCATATCGCATAACGCATAACGCATAACGCATAACGCATGGCGCATAACTCAAAATGCATAACGCATAACGCATAACGCATAACGCATAACGCATAACGCATAACGCATAACGCATAAATCAAACGTATAACGCACAACGCATAACGAATACAGCAAAACGCATAATGCTTAACGCATAACGGATCACGCATAACGCATAACGCACAACGCATATCGCATAACGCATAACGCATAACGCATAACGCATGGCGCATAACTCAAAATGCATAACGCATAACGCATAACGCATAACGCATAACGCATAACGCATAACGCATAACGCATAACGCATAACGCACAACGCACATCGCATAACGCATAACGCATAACGCATCACGCATAACGCACACCGCATATCGGATAACGTATAACGCAAAACGCATAACGCATAACGCATAACCCATAACGCATAATGCATGTCGGATCACTCATAACGCATAACGCATAACGCATAAAGCATAAAGCATAACGTATAACGCATAACGCATATCGCATAACGCATAACGCATAACCCATAACGCATAACGCATAACGCATAACGCATAACGCATAACGCATAACGCATAACGCATAACGCATAACGCATAACGCATAACGCATAACGCATAACGCATAACGCATAACGCATAACGCATAACGCATAACGCATAACGCATAACGCATAACGCATAACGCATAACGCATAACGCATAACGCATAACGCATAACGCATAACGCATAACGCATAACGCATAACGCATAACGCATAACGCATAACGCATCACGCATAACGCACAACGCATAACGCATAACGCCTTACGGATCAGGCATAACGCATAACGCATAATGCATAACACATAACGCATAACGCATAACGCATAACGCATAACGCATAACGCATAACGCATAACGCATAACGCATAACGCATAACGCATAACGCATAACGCATAACACATAACGCATAACGCATAACGCATAACGCATAACGCATAACGCATAACGCATAGCGCATGTCGGATCACTCATAGCGCATAACGCATAACGCATAAAGCATAAAGCATAACGTATAACGCATAACGCATAACGCATAACGCATAACGCATAACGCATAACGCACAATGCATATCGCATAACGCATAACGCATAACGCAAAACGCATGGCGCATAACTCAAAGTGCATAACGCAAAACGCATAACGCATAACGCATAACGCATAACGCATAACGGATAACGCATAACGCATATCGCATAATGCACAACGCATATCGCATAACGCATAACGCACAACGCATATCGCATAACGCATAACGCATAACGCATAACGCATGGCGCATACCTCAAAATGCATAAAGCATAACGCATAACGCATAACACATAACGCATAACGCATAACTCAAAATGCAAAACGCATAACGCATAACGCATAACGCAAACGTATAACGCACAACGCATAACGAATACAGCAAAACGCATAATGCTTAACGCATAACGGATCACGCATAACGCATAACGCATAACGCATAACGCATATCGCATAACGCATAACGCATAACGCATAACGCATGGCGCATAACTCAAAATGCATAACGCATAACGCATAACGCATAACGCATAACGCATAACGCATAACGCATAACGCATAACGCATAACGCATAACGCATAACGCATAACGCATAACGCATAACGCATAACGCATAACGCATAACGCATAACGCATAACGCATAACGCATAACGCATAACGCATAACGCATAACGCATAACGTATAACGCATAACGCATACCGCATAACGCATAACGCATAACGCATAACGCATAACGCATAACGCATAACGCATAACGCATAACGTATAACGCATAACGCATAACGCATAACGCATAACGCATACCGTATAACGCATAACGCATAACGCATAACGCATAACGCATAACGCATAACGCATAACGCATAACGCATAACGCATAACGCATAACGCATAACGCAAAACGCATAACGTTAACGCATAACCCCTAACGCAATAACGCATAACGCATAACGTATAACGCATAACGCATAACGCATAACGCATAACGCATAACGCATAACGCATACCGCATAACGCATAACGCATAACGCATAACGCATAACGCATAACGCATAACGCATAAAGCATAACGCATACCGCATAACGCATAACGCATAACGCATAACGCATAACGCATAACGCATAACGCATAACGTATAACGCATAACGCATACCGCATAACGCATAACGCATAACGCATAACGCATAACGCATAACGCATAACGAATAACGCATAACGTATAACGCATAACGCATAACGCATAACGCATAACGCATACCGTATAACGCATAACGCATAACGCATAACGCATAACGCATAACGCATAACGCATAACGCATAACGCATAACGCATAACGCATAACGCATAACGCAAAACGCATAACGTTAACGCATAACCCCTAACGCAATAACGCATAACGCATAACGTATAACGCATAACGCATACCGTATAACGCATAACGCATAACGCAAACGTATAGCGCACAACGGATAACGCATAAACCACAACCCATACTTCATAACGCCTAACGCATAATGCACAACGCATAACGAACACCGGAAAACCCATAACGCCTAACGCATAACGGATCACTCAAAACGCATAATGCATAACGCATAACGCATAAAGCATAACGCATAACGCATATCGCATAACGCAGAACGCATAACGCATAACGCATAACGCATAACGCATAACGCATAACGCATAACGCATAACGTATAACGCATAACGCATAACGCATAACGCAGAACGCATAACGCATAACGCATAACGCATAACGCATAACGCATAACGCATAACGCATAACGCATAACGCATAACGCATAACGCATAACGCATAACGCATAACGCATAACGCATAACGCATAACGCATAACGCATAACGCATAACACATAATGCATAACGCATAACGCATAACGCATAACGCATAACGCATAACGCATAAAGCATAACGCATAACGCATAACGCATAACACATAACGCATAACGCATAACGCATAACGCATAACGCATAACGCATAACGCATAACGCATAACGCATAACGCATAACGCATAACGCATAACACATAATGCATAACGCATAACGCATAACGCATAACGCATAAAGCATAACGCATAACGCATAACGCATAACACATAACGCATAACGCATAATGCACAACGCATAACGAATACAGCAAAACGCATAACGCTTAACGCATAACGGATCACGCATAACGCATAACGCATAATGCATAACGCATAACGCATAACGCATAAGGCATAATGCATAACGCATAAAGCGTAACGCATAACGCATAACGCAGAACGCATAACGCATAAAGCATAACGCATAACGCATACCGCATAACGCATAACGCATAACGCATAACGCATAACGCATAACGCATAACGCATAACGCATAACGCATAACGCATAACGCATAACGCAAAACGCATAACGTTAACGCATAACCCATAACGCATAAGGCTAGATGCATGACGAATTTCGCATATCACATAACGCATAAGGCTTGATGCATGACGCATATCGCATAACGCATAACGCATAACCATAACGCATAACGAATACAGCAAAACGCATAACGCTTAACGCATAACGGATCACGCATAACGCATAACGCATAACGCATAACGCATAACGCATAACGCATAACGCATAACGCATAACGCATAACGCATAACGCATAACGCATAACGCATAACGCATAACGCATAACGCATAACGCATAACGCATAACGCAAAACGCATAACGTTAACGCATAACCCCTAACGCAATTACGCATAACGCATAACGTATAACGCATAACGCATACCGTATAACGCATAACGCATAACGCAAACGTATAGCGCACAACGGATAACGCATAAACCACAACCCATACTTCATAACGCCTAACGCATAATGCACAACGCATAACGAACACCGGAAAACCCATAACGCCTAACGCATAACGGATCACTCATAACGCATAATGCATAACGCATAACGCATAAAGCATAACGCATAACGCATATCGCATAACGCAGAACGCATAACGCATAACGCATAACGCATAACGCATAACGCATAACGCATAACGTATAACGCATAACACATAACGCATAACGCATAACGCATAACGCATAACGCATAACGCATAACGCATAACGCATAACGCATAACGCATAACGCATAACGCATAACGCATAACGCATAACACATAATGCATAACGCATAATGCACAACGCATAACGAATACAGCAAAACGCATAACGCTTAACGCATAACGGATCACGCATAACGCATAACGCATAATGCATAACGCATAACGCATAACGCATAAGGCATAATGCATAACGCATAAAGCGTAACGCATAACGCATAACGCAGAACGCATAACGCATAAAGCATAACGCATAACGCATACCGCATAACGCATAACGCATAACGCATAACGCATAACGCATAACGCATAACGCATAACGCATAACGCATAACGCAAAACGCATAACGTTAACGCATAACCCATAACGCATAAGGCTAGATGCATGACGAATTTCGCATATCACATAACGCATAAGGCTTGATGCATGACGCATATCGCATAACGCATAACGCATAACCATAACGCATAACGAATACAGCAAAACGCATAACGCTTAACGCATAACGGATCACGCATAACGCATAACGCATAACGCATAACGCATAACGCATAACGCATAACGCATACCGCATAACGCATAACGCATAACGCATAACGCATATCGCATAACGCATAACGCATAAAGCATTACGCATAACGCATACCGCATAACGCATAACGCATAACGCATAACGCATAACGCATAACGCATAACGTATAACGCATAACGCATACCGCATAACGCATAACGCATAACGCATAACGCATAACGCATAACGCATAACGCATAACGCATAACGCATAACGTATAACGCATAACGCATAACGCATAAAGCATAACGCATACCGTATAACGCATAACGCATAACGCATAACGCATAACGCATAACGCATAACGCATAACGCATAACGCATAACGCATAACGCATAACGCATAACGCATAACGCATAACACAAAACGCATAACGTTAACGCATAACCCATAACGCATAAGGCTAGATGCATGACGAATTTCGCATATCACATAACGCATAAGGCATGATGCATGACGCATATCGCATAACGCATAACGCATAACCATAACGCATAACGCATAACCCATAACGCATAAAGCATAACGCATAACGCATAACGCATAACGCATAACGCATAACGCATAACGCATAACGCATAACGCATAACGCATAACGCATAACGCATAACGCATAACGCATAACGCATACCGCATAACGCATAACGCATAACGCATAACGCATAACGCATAACGCATAACGCATAACGCATAACGCATAACGCATAACGCATAACGCATCACGCATAACGCACAACGCATAACGCATAACGCCTTACGGATCAGGCATAACGCATAACGCATAATGCATAACACATAACGCATAACGCATAACGCATAACGCATAACGCATAACGCATAACGCATAACGCATAACGCATAACGCATAACGCATAACGCATAACGCATAACGCATAACGCATAACGCATAACGCATAACACATGTCGGATCACTCATAACGCATAACGCATAACGCATAAAGCATAAAGCATAACGTATAACGCATAACGCATAACGCATAACGCATAACGCACAACGCATATCGCATAACGCATAACGCATAACGCAAAACGCATGGCGCATAACTCAAAATGCATAACGCATAACGCATAACGCATAACGCATAACGCATAACGCATAACGCATAACGCATAACGGATAACGCATAACGCATATCGCATAATGCACAAGGCATATCGCATAACGCATAACGCACAACGCATATCGCATAACGCATAACGCATAACGCATAACGCATGGCGCATAACGCATACCGCATAACGCATAACGCATAACGCATAACGCATATCGCATAACGCATAACGCATAAAGCATTACGCATAACGCATACCGCATAACGCATAACGCATAACGCATAACGCATAACGCATAACGCATAACGCATAACGTATAACGCATAACGCATACCGCATAACGCATAACGCATAACGCATAACGCATAACGCATAACGCATAACGCATAACGCATAACGCATAACGCATAACGTATAACGCATAACGCATAACGCATAAAGCATAACGCATACCGTATAACGCATAACGCATAACGCATAACGCATAACGCATAACGCATAACGCATAACGCATAACGCATAACGCATAACGCATAACGCATAACGCATAACGCATAACGCAAAACGCATAACGTTAACGCATAACCCATAACGCATAAGGCTAGATGCATGACGAATTTCGCATATCACATAACGCATAAGGCATGATGCATGACGCATATCGCATAACGCATAACGCATAACGCATACCGCATAACGCATAACGCATAACGCATAACGCATATCGCATAACGCATAACGCATAAAGCATTACGCATAACGCATACCGCATAACGCATAACGCATAACGCATAACGCATAACGCATAACGCATAACGTATAACGCATAACGCATACCGCATAACGCATAACGCATAACGCATAACGCATAACGCATAACGCATAACGCATAACGCATAACGCATAACGCATAACGTATAACGCATAACGCATAACGCATAAAGCATAACGCATACCGTATAACGCATAACGCATAACGCATAACGCATAACGCATAACGCATAACGCATAACGCATAACGCATAACGCATAACGCATAACGCAAAACGCATAACGTTAACGCATAACCCATAACGCATAAGGCTAGATGCATGACGAATTTCGCATATCACATAACGCATAAGGCATGATGCATGACGCATATCGCATAACGCATAACGCATAACCATAACGCATAACGCATAACCCATAACGCATAAAGCATAACGCATAACGCATAACGCATAACGCATAACGCATAACGCATAACGCATAACGCATAACGCATAACGCATAACGCATAACGCATAACGCATAACGCATAACGCATAACGCATACCGCATAACGCATAACGCATAACGCATAACGCATAACGCATAACGCATAACGCATAACGCATAACGCATAACGCATAACGCATAACGCATAACGCATAACGCATAACGCATCACGCATAACGCACAACGCATAACGCATAACGCCTTACGGATCAGGCATAACGCATAACGCATAATGCATAACACATAACGCATAACGCATAACGCATAACGCATAACGCATAACGCATAACGCATAACGCATAACGCATAACACATAACGCATAACGCATAACGCATAACGCATAACGCATAACGCATAACGCATAACGCATGTCGGATCACTCATAGCGCATAACGCATAACGCATAAAGCATAACGCAAACGTATAACGCACAACGCATAACGAATACAGCAAAACGCATAATGCTTAACGCATAACGGATCACGCATAACGCATAACGCACAACGCATATCGCATAACGCATAACGCATAACGCATAACGCATAACGCATGGCGCATAACTCAAAATGCATAACGCATAACGCATAACGCATAACGCATAACGCATAACGCATAACGCACAACGCACATCGCATAACGCATAACGCATAACGCATGGCGCATAACTCAAAATGCATAACGCATAACGCATAACGCATAACGCATAACGCAAACGTATAACGCACAACGCATAACGAATACAGCAAAACGCATAACGCATAACGCATAACGCATAACGCATAACGCATAACGCATAACGCATAACGCATAACGCATAACGCATAACGCATAACGCATACCGCATAACGCATAACGCATAACGCATAACGCATAACGCATAACGCATAACGCATAACGCATAACGCATAACGCATAACGCATAACGCATAACGCATAACGCATAACGCATAACGCATAACGCATAAAGCATAACGCATAACGCATACCGCATAACGCATAACGCATAACGCATAACGGATAACGCATAACGCATAACGCATAACGCATAACGTATAACGCATAACGCATACCGCATAACGCATAACGCATAACGCATAACGCATAACGCATAACGCATAACGCATAACGCATAACGCATAACGTATAACGCATAACGCATAACGCATAACGCATAACGCATAACGCATAACGCATAACGCATAACGCATAACGCATAACGCATAACGCATAACGCATAACGCATAACGCATAACGCATAACGCATCACGCATAACGCACAACGCATAACGCATAACGCCTAACGGATCAGGCATAACGCATAACGCATAATGCATAACACATAACGCATAACGCATAACGCATAACGCATAACGCATAACGCATAACGCATAACGCATAACGCATAACGCATAACACATAACGCATAACGCATAACGCATAACGCATAACGCATAACGCATAACGCATAACGCATGTCGGATCACTCATAGCGCATAACGCATAACGCATAAAGCATAAAGCATAACGTATAACGCATAACGCATAACGCATAACGCATAACGCATAACGCATAACGCACAATGCATATCGCATAACGCATAACGCATAACGCAAAACGCATGGCGCATAACTCAAAATGCATAACGCATAACGCATAACGCATAACGCATAACGCATAACGCATAACGCATATCGCATAACGCATAACGCATAACGCATAACGCATAACGCATGGCGCATAACTCAAAATGCATAACGCATAACGCATAACGCATAACGCATAACGCATAACGCACAACGCACATCGCATAACGCATAACGCATGGCGCATAACTCAAAATGCATAACGCATAACGCATAACGCATAACGCATAACGCAAACGTATAACGCACAACGCATAACGAATACAGCAAAACGCATAATGCCTAACGCATAACGGATCACGCATAACGCATAAGGCATAACGCATAACGCATAACGCATATCGAATAACGCATAACGTGTAACTCATAACGCATAACGCATAAAGCATAATGCTTAACGCATAACGCATAACGCATGGCGCATACCTCAAAATGCATAACGCATAACGCATAACGCATAACGCATAACGCATAACACATAACGCATAACGCATAACTCAAAATGCAAAACGCATAACGCATAACGCATAACGCAAACGTATAACGCACAATGCATAACGAATACAGCAAAACGCATAATGCTTAACGCATAACGGATCACGCATAACGCATAACGCATAACGCATAAAGCATATCGCATAACGCATAACGCATAACGCATAACGCATAACGCATAACGCATAACGCACAACGCACATCGCATAACGCATAACGCATGGCGCATAACTCAAAATGCATAACGCATAACGCATAACGCATAACGCATAACGCAAACGTATAACGCACAACGCATAACGAATACAGCAAAACGCATAACGCATAACGCATAACGCATAACGCATAACGCATAACGCATAACGCATAACGCATAACGTATAACGCATAACGCATAACGCATAACGCATAACGCATACCGTATAACGCATAACGCATAACGCATAACGCATAACGCATAACGCATAACGCATAACGCATAACGCATAACGCATAACGCATACCGCATAACGCATAACGCATAACGCATAACGCATAACGCATAACGCATAACGCATAACGCATAACGCATAACGCATAACGCATAACGCATAACGCATAACGCATAACGCATAACGCATAACGCATAACGCATAACGCATAAAGCATAACGCATAACGCATACCGCATAACGCATAACGCATAACGCATAACGCATAACGCATAACGCATAACGCATAACGTATAACGCATAACGCATACCGCATAACGCATAACGCATAACGCATAACGCATAACGCATAACGCATAACGCATAACGCATAACGTATAACGCATAACGCATAACGCATAACGCATAACGCATAACGCATACCGCATAACGCATAACGCATAACGCATAACGCATAACGCATAACGCATAACGCATAACGCATAACGCATAACGCATAACGCATAACGCATAACGCATAACGCATAACGCATAACGCAAAACGCATAACGTTAACGCATAACCCATAACGCATAAGGCTAGATGCATGACGAATTTCGCATATCACATAACGCATAAGGCTTGATGCATGACGCATAACGCATAACGCATAACGCATAACGTATAACGCATACCGCATACCGCATAACGCATAACGCATAACGCATAACGCATAACGCATAACGCATAACGCATAACGCATAACGTATAACGTATAACGCATAACGCATAACGCATAACGCATAACGCATAACGCATAACGCATAACGCATAACGCATAACGCATAACGCATAACGCATAACGCATAACGCATAACGCATAACGCATAACGCATAACGCATAACGCATAACGCATAACGCATCACGCATAACGCACAACGCATAACGCATAACGCCTTACGGATCAGGCATAACGCATAACGCATAATGCATAACACATAACGCATAACGCATAACGCATAACGCATAACGCATAACGCATAACACATAACGCATAACGCATAACGCATAACGCATAACGCATAACGCATAACGCATAACGCATGTCGGATCACTCATAGCGCATACCGCATAACGCATAAAGCATAAAGCATAACGTATAACGCATAACGCATAACGCATAACGCATAACGCATAACGCATAACGCACAATGCATATCGCATAACGCATAACGCATAACGCAAAACGCATGGCGCATAACTCAAAATGCATAACGCATAACGCATAACGCATAACGCATAACGCATAACGCATAACGCATATCGCATAACGCATAACGCATAACGCATAACGCATAACGCATGGCGCATAACTGAAAATGCATAACGCATAACGCATAACGCATAACGCATAACGCATAACGCATAACGCACAACGCACATCGCATAACGCATAACGCATGGCGCATAACTCAAAATGCATAACGCATAACGCATAACGCATAACGCATAACGCAAACGTATAACGCACAACGCATAACGAATACAGCAAAACGCATAATGCCTAACGCATAACGGATCACGCATAACGCATAAGGCATAACGCATAACGCATAACGCATATCGAATAACGCATAACGTGTAACTCATAACGCATAACGCATAAAGCATAATGCTTAACGCATAACGCATAACGCTTATCGCATAACGCATAAGGCATAACGCATAACGCATAACGCATATCGAATAACGCATAACGTGTAACTCATAACGCATAACGCATAAAGCATAATGCTTAACGCATAACGCATAACGCTTATCGCATAACGCATAACTCAAAATGCATAACGCATAACGCATAACGCATAACGCATAACGCATGGCGCATAACTCAAAATGCATAACGCATAACGCATAACGCATAACGCATAACGCATAACGCATAACGCATAACGCATAACGCATAACGCATAACGCATAACGCATAACGCATAACGCATAACGCATAACGCATAACGCATAACGCATAACGCATAACGCATAACGCATAACGCATAACGCATAACGCATAACGCATAACGCATAACGCATAACGCATAACGCATAACGCATAACGCATAACGCATAAAGCATAGCGCATAACTCAAAATGCATAACGCATAACGCATAACGCATAACGCATAACGCATAACGCATAACGCATAACGCATAACGCATAACGCATAACGCATAACGCATAACGCATAACGCATATCGCATAACGCAGAACGCATAACGCATAACGCATAACGCATAACGCATAACGCATAACGTATAACGCATAACGCATAACGCATAACGCATAACGCATAACGCATAACGCATAACGCATAACGCATAACGCATAACGCATGGCGCATAACGCATAACGCATAACGCATAACGCATAACGCATAACGCATAACGCATAACGCATAACGCATAACGCATAACGCATAACGCATAACGCATAACGCATAACACATAATGCATAACGCATAACGCATAACGCATAACGCATAAAGCATAACGCATAACGCATAACGCATAACGCATAACACATAACGCATAACGCATAATGCACAACGCATAACGAATACAGCAAAACGCATAACGCTTAACGCATAACGGATCACGCATAACGCATAACGCATAATGCATAACGCATAACGCATAACGCATAAGGCATAATGCATAACGCATAAAGCGTAACGCATAACGCATAACGCATAAAGCATAACGCATACCGTATAACGCATAACGCATAACGCATAACGCATAACGCATAACGCATAACGCATAACGCATAACGCATAACGCATAACGCAAAACGCATAACGTTAACGCATAACCCATAACGCATAAGGCTAGATGCATGACGAATTTCGCATATCACATAACGCATAAGGCATGATGCATGACGCATATCGCATAACGCATAACGCATAACCATAACGCATAACGCATAACCCATAACGCATAAAGCATAACGCATAACGCATAACGCATAACGCATAACGCATAACGCATAACGCATAACGCATAACGCATAACGCATAACGCATAACGCATAACGCATACCGCATAAAACGCATAAACGCATAACGCATAACGCATAACGCATAACGCATAACGCATAACGCATAACGCATAACGCATAACGCATAACGCATAACGCATAACGCATAACGCATAACGCATAACGCATAACGCATAACGCATAACGCATAACGCATAACGCATAACGCATAACGCATAACAGCATAAAACGCATAACGCATAACGCATAACGCATAACGCATAACGCATAACGCATAACGCATAAAGCATAACGCATAACGCATAACCGCATAACGCATAACGCATAACGCATAACGCATAACGCATAACGCATAACGCATAACGTATAACGCATAACGCATAACGCATAACGCATAACGCATAACGCATAACGCATAACGCATAACGCATAACGCATAACGCATAACGCATAACGCATAACGCATAACGCATAACGCATAACGCATAACGCATAACGCATAACGCATAACGCATAACGCATAACGCAAAACGCATAACGTTAACGCATAACCCATAACGCATAAGGCTAGATGCATGACGAATTTCGCATATCACATAACGCATAAGGCTTGATGCATGACGCATAACGCATAACGCATAACGCATAACGTATAACGCATACCGCATACCGCATAACGCATAACGCATAACGCATAACGCATAACGCATAACGCATAACGCATAACGCATAACGTATAACGTATAACGCATAACGCATAACGCATAACGCATAACGCATAACGCATAACGCATAACGCATAACGCATAACGCATAACGCATAACGCATAACGCATAACGCATAACGCATAACGCATAACGCATAACGCATAACGCATAACGCATAACGCATAACGCATCACGCATAACGCACAACGCATAACGCATAACGCCTTACGGATCAGGCATAACGCATAACGCATAATGCATAACACATAACGCATAACGCATAACGCATAACGCATAACGCATAACGCATAACACATAACGCATAACGCATAACGCATAACGCATAACGCATAACGCATAACGCATGTCGGATCACTCATAGCGCATAACGCATAACGCATAAAGCATAAAGCATAACGTATAACGCATAACGCATAACGCATAACGCATAACGCATAACGCATAACGCACAATGCATATCGCATAACGCATAACGCATAACGCAAAACGCATGGCGCATAACTCAAAATGCATAACGCATAACGCATAACGCATAACGCATAACGCATAACGCATAACGCATATCGCATAACGCATAACGCATAACGCATAACGCATAACGCATGGCGCATAACTGAAAATGCATAACGCATAACGCATAACGCATAACGCATAACGCATAACGCATAACGCATAACGCACAACGCACATCGCATAACGCATAACGCATGGCGCATAACTCAAAATGCATAACGCATAACGCATAACGCATAACGCATAACGCAAACGTATAACGCACAACGCATAACGAATACAGCAAAACGCATAATGCCTAACGCATAACGGATCACGCATAACGCATAAGGCATAACGCATAACGCATAACGCATATCGAATAACGCATAACGTGTAACTCATAACGCATAACGCATAAAGCATAATGCTTAACGCATAACGCATAACGCTTATCGCATAACGCATAAGGCATAACGCATAACGCATAACGCATATCGAATAACGCATAACGTGTAACTCATAACGCATAACGCATAAAGCATAATGCTTAACGCATAACGCATAACGCTTATCGCATAACGCATAACTCAAAATGCATAACGCATAACGCATAACGCATAACGCATAACGCATGGCGCATAACTCAAAATGCATAACGCATAACGCATAACGCATAACGCATAACGCATAACGCATAACGCATAACGCATAACGCATAACGCATAACGCATAACGCATAACGCATAACGCATAACGCATAACGCATAACGCATAACGCATAACGCATAACGCATAACGCATAACGCATAACGCATAACGCATAACGCATAACGCATATCGCATAACGCATAACGCATAACGCATAAAGCATAGCGCATAACTCAAAATGCATAACGCATAACGCATAACGCATAACGCATAACGCATAACGCATAACGCATAACGCATAACGCATAACGCATAACGCATAACGCATAACGCATATCGCATAACGCAGAACGCATAACGCATAACGCATAACGCATAACGCATAACGCATAACGTATAACGCATAACGCATAACGCATAACGCATAACGCATAACGCATAACGCATAACGCATAACGCATAACGCATAACGCATGGCGCATAACGCATAACGCATAACGCATAACGCATAACGCATAACGCATAACGCATAACGCATAACGCATAACGCATAACGCATAACGCATAACGCATAACACATAATGCATAACGCATAACGCATAACGCATAACGCATAAAGCATAACGCATAACGCATAACGCATAACGCATAACACATAACGCATAACGCATAATGCACAACGCATAACGAATACAGCAAAACGCATAACGCTTAACGCATAACGGATCACGCATAACGCATAACGCATAATGCATAACGCATAACGCATAACGCATAAGGCATAATGCATAACGCATAAAGCGTAACGCATAACGCATAACGCATAAAGCATAACGCATACCGTATAACGCATAACGCATAACGCATAACGCATAACGCATAACGCATAACGCATAACGCATAACGCATAACGCATAACGCAAAACGCATAACGTTAACGCATAACCCATAACGCATAAGGCTAGATGCATGACGAATTTCGCATATCACATAACGCATAAGGCATGATGCATGACGCATATCGCATAACGCATAACGCATAACCATAACGCATAACGCATAACCCATAACGCATAAAGCATAACGCATAACGCATAACGCATAACGCATAACGCATAACGCATAACGCATAACGCATAACGCATAACGCATAACGCATAACGCATAACGCATACCGCATAACGCATAACGCATAACGCATAACGCATAACGCATAACGCATAACGCATAACGCATAACGCATAACGCATAACGCATAACGCATAACGCATAACGCATCACGCATAACGCACAACGCATAACGCATAACGCCTTACGGATCAGGCATAACGCATAACGCATAATGCAAAACGCATAACGCATAACGCAAACGTATAACGCACAACGCATAACGAATACAGCAAAACGCATAATGCTTAACGCATAACGGATCACGCATAACGCACAACGCATAACGCATAACGCATATCGCATAACGCATAACGCATAACGCATAACGCATGGCGCATAACTCAAAATGCATAACGCATAACGCATAACGCATAACGCATAACGCATAACGCATAACGCATAACGCATAACGCATAACGCATAACGCATAACGCATAACGCATAACGCATAACGCATAACGCATAACGCATAACGCATAACGCATAACGCATAACGCATAACGCATAACGCATAACGCATAACGCATAACGCATAACGCATAACGCATATCGCATAACGCATAACGCATAACGCATAACGCATGGCGCATAACTCAAAATGCATAACGCATAACGCATAACGCATAACGCATAACGCATAACGCATAACGCATAACGCATAACGCATAACGCATAACGCACAACGCATATCGCATAACGCATAACGCACAACGCATATCGCATAACGCATAACGCATAACGCATAACGCATGGCGCATAACTCAAAATGCATAACGCATAACGCATAACGCATAACGCATAACGCATAACGCATAACGCATAACGCATAACGCATAACGCATAACGCATAACGCATAACGCATAACGCATAACGCATAACGCATAACGCATAACGCACAACGCATATCGCATAACGCATAACGCATAATGCATAACGCATAACGCAAACGTATAACGCACAACGCATAACGAATACAGCAAAACGCATAATGCTTAACGCATAACGGATCACGCATAACGCATAACGCACAACGCATATCGCATAACGCATAACGCATAACGCATAACGCATGGCGCATAACTCAAAATGCATAACGCATAACGCATAACGCATAACGCATAACGCATAACGCATAACGCATAACGCACAACGCACATCGCATAACGCATAACGCATGGCGCATAACTCAAAATGCATAACGCATAACGCGTAACGCATAACGCATAACGCAAACGTATAACGCACAACGCATAACGAATACAGCAAAACGCATAATGCCTAACGCATAACGGATCACGCATAACGCATAAGGCATAACGCATAACGCATAACGCATATCGAATAACGCATAACGTGTAACTCATAACGCATAACGCATAAAGCATAATGCTTAACGCATAACGCATAACGCTTATCGCATAACGCATAAGGCATAACGCATAACGCATAACGCATATCGAATAACGCATAACGTGTAACTCATAACGCATAACGCATAAAGCATAATGCTTAACGCATAACGCATAACGCTTATCGCATAACGCATAACTCAAAATGCATAACGCATAACGCATAACGCATAACGCAAACGTATAACGCACAACGCATAACGAATACAGCAAAACGCATAATGCTTAACGCATAACGGATCACGCATAACGCAAAAGGCATAACGCATAACGCATATCGCATAACGCATAACGCATAACGCATAACGCATGGCGCATAACTCAAAATGCATAACGCATAACGCATAACGCATAACGCATAACGCATAACGCACAACGCATATCGGATAACGTATAACGCAAAACGCATAACGCATAACCCATAACGCATAACGCATGTCGGATCACTCATAACGCATAACGCATAACGCATAAAGCATAAAGCATAACGTATAACGCATAACGCATATCGCATAACGCATAACGCATAACCCATAACGCATAACGCATAACGCATAACGCATAACGCACAACGCATAACGAATACAGCAAAACGCATAATGCTTAACGCATAACGGATCACGCATAACGCATAACGCATAACGCATATCGCATAACGCATAACGCATAACGCATGGCGCATAACTCAAAATGCATAACGCATAACGCATAACGCATAACGCATAACGCATAACGCATAACGCATAACGCATAACGCATAACGCATAACGCATAACGCATAACGCATAACGCATAACGCATATCGCATAACGCAGAACGCATAACGCATAACGCATAACGCATAACGCATAACGCATAACGTATAACGCATAACGCATAACGCATAACGCATAACGCATAACGCATAACGCATAACGCATAACGCATAACGCATAACGCATAACGCATAACGCATAACGCATAACGCATAACGCATGGCGCATGGCGCATAACGCATAACGCATAACGCATAACGCATAACGCATAACGCATAACGCATAACGCATAACGCATAACGCATAACGCATAACGCATAACGCATAACGCATAACACATAATGCATAACGCATAACGCATAACGCATAACGCATAAAGCATAACGCATAACGCATAACGCATAACACATAACGCATAACGCATAATGCACAACGCATAACGAATACAGCAAAACGCATAACGCTTAACGCATAACGGATCACGCATAACGCATAACGCATAATGCATAACGCATAACGCATAACGCATAAGGCATAATGCATAACGCATAAGGCGTAACGCATAACGCATAACGCAGAACGCATAACGCATAAAGCATAACGCATAACGCATACCGCATAACGCATAACGCATAACGCATAACGCATAACGCATAACGCATAACGTATAACGCATAACGCATACCGCATAACGCATAACGCATAACGCATAACGCATAACGCATAACGCATAACGCATAACGCATAACGCATAACGTATAACGCGTAACGCATAACGCATAACGCATAACGCATACCGTATAACGCATAACGCATAACGCATAACGCATAACGCATAACGCATAACGCATAACGCATAACGCATAACGCATAACGCATAACGCATAACGCATAACGCATAACGCATAACGCATAACGCATAACGCATAACGTTAACGCATATCACATAACGCATAAGGCTTGATGCATGACGCATATCGCATAACGCATAACGCATAACCATAACGCATAACGCATAACCCATAACGCATAAAGCATAACGCATAACGCATAACGCATAACGCATAACGCATAACGCATAACGCATAACGCATAACGCATAACGCATACCGCATAACGCATAACGCATAACGCATAACGCATAACGCATAACGCATAACGCATAAAGCATAACGCATAACGCATACCGCATAACGCATAACGCATAACGCATAACGCATAACGCATAACGCATAACGCATAACGTATAACGCATAACGCATACCGCATAACGCATAACGCATAACGCATAACGCATAACGCATAACGCATAACGCATAACGCATAACGCATAACGTATAACGCATAACGCATAACGCATAACGCATAACGCATACCGTATAACGCATAACGCATAACGCATAACGCATAACGCATAACGCATAACGCATAACGCATAACGCATAACGCATAACGCATAACGCATAACGCATAACGCATAACGTTAACGCATAACCCCTAACGCAATAACGCATAACGCATAACGTATAACGCATAACGCATACCGTATAACGCATAACGCATAACGCAAACGTATAGCGCACAACGGATAACGCATAAACCACAACCCATACTTCATAACGCCTAACGCATAATGCACAACGCATAACGAACACCGGAAAACCCATAACGCCTAACGCATAACGGATCACTCATAACGCATAATGCATAACGCATAACGCATAAAGCATAACGCATAACGCATATCGCATAACGCAGAACGCATAACGCATAACGCATAACGCATAACGCATAACGCATAACGCATAACGCATAACGCATAACGCATAACGCATAACGCATAACGCATAACGCATAACGCATAACGCATAACGCATAACGCATAACGCATAACGCATAACGCATAACGCATAACGCATAACGCATAACGCATAACGCATAACGCATAACGCATAACGCATAACGCATAACGCATAACGCATAACGCATAACGCATAACGCATAACGCATAACGCATAACGCATAACGCATAACGCATAACGCATAACGCATAACACATAATGCATAACGCATAACGCATAACGCATAACGCATAAAGCATAACGCATAACGCATAACGCATAACACATAACGCATAACGCATAATGCACAACGCATAACGAATACAGCAAAACGCATAACGCTTAACGCATAACGGATCACGCATAACGCATAACGCATAATGCATAACGCATAACGCATAACGCATAAGGCATAATGCATAACGCATAAAGCGTAACGCATAACGCAGAACGCATAACGCATAAAGCATAACGCATAACGCATAACGCATAACGCATAACGCATAACGCATAACGCATAACGCATAACGCATAACGCATAACGTATAACGCATAACGCATAACGCATAACGCATAACGCATAACGCATAACGCATAATGCATAACGCATAACGCATAACGCATAAGGCATAATGCATAACGCATAAAGCGTAACGCATAACGCATAACGCAGAACGCATAACGCATAAAGCATAACGCATAACGCATACCGCATAACGCATAACGCATAACGCATAACGCATAACGCATAACGCATAACGCATAACGTATAACGCATAACGCATACCGCATAACGCATAACGCATAACGCATAACGCATAACGCATAACGCATAACGCATAACGCATAACGTATAACGCATAACGCATAACGCATAACGCATAACGCATACCGTATAACGCATAACGCATAACGCATAACGCATAACGCATAACGCATAACGCATAACGCATAACGCATAACGCATAACGCATAACGCAAAACGCATAACGTTAACGCATAACCCATAACGCATAAGGCTAGATGCATGACGAATTTCGCATATCACATAACGCATAAGGCTTGATGCATGACGCATAACGCATAACGCATAACGCATAACGCATAACGCATACCGCATACCGCATAACGCATAACGCATAACGCATAACGCATAACGCATAACGCATAACGCATAACGTATAACGTATAACGCATAACGCATAACGCATAACGCATAACGCATAACGCATAACGCATAACGCATAACGCATAACGCATAACGCATAACGCATAACGCATAACGCATAACGCATAACGCATAACGCATAACGCATAACGCATAACGCATAACGCATAACGCATAAAGCATAACGCATAACGCATAACGCATAACACATAACGCATAACGCATAATGCACAACGCATAACGAATACAGCAAAACGCATAACGCTTAACGCATAACGGATCACGCATAACGCATAACGCATAATGCATAACGCATAACGCATAACGCATAAGGCATAATGCATAACGCATAAGGCGTAACGCATAACGCATAACGCAGAACGCATAACGCATAAAGCATAACGCATAACGCATACCGCATAACGCATAACGCATAACGCATAACGCATAACGCATAACGCATAACGTATAACGCATAACGCATACCGCATAACGCATAACGCATAACGCATAACGCATAACGCATAACGCATAACGCATAACGCATAACGCATAACGTATAACGCGTAACGCATAACGCATAACGCATAACGCATACCGTATAACGCATAACGCATAACGCATAACGCATAACGCATAACGCATAACGCATAACGCATAACGCATAACGCATAACGCATAACGCATAACGCATAACGCATAACGCATAACGCATAACGCATAACGCATAACGCATATCACATAACGCATAAGGCTTGATGCATGACGCATATCGCATAACGCATAACGCATAACCATAACGCATAACGCATAACCCATAACGCATAAAGCATAACGCATAACGCATAACGCATAACGCATAACGCATAACGCATAACGCATAACGCATAACGCATAACGCATACCGCATAACGCATAACGCATAACGCATAACGCATAACGCATAACGCATAACGCATAAAGCATAACGCATAACGCATACCGCATAACGCATAACGCATAACGCATAACGCATAACGCATAACGCATAACGCATAACGCATAACGCATAACGCATACCGCATAACGCATAACGCATAACGCATAACGCATAACGCATAACGCATAACGCATAACGCATAACGCATAACGTATAACGCATAACGCATAACGCATAACGCATAACGCATACCGTATAACGCATAACGCATAACGCATAACGCATAACGCATAACGCATAACGCATAACGCATAACGCATAACGCATAACGCATAACGCATAACGCATAACGCATAACGTTAACGCATAACCCCTAACGCAATAACGCATAACGCATAACGTATAACGCATAACGCATACCGTATAACGCATAACGCATAACGCAAACGTATAGCGCACAACGGATAACGCATAAACCACAACCCATACTTCATAACGCCTAACGCATAATGCACAACGCATAACGAACACCGGAAAACCCATAACGCCTAACGCATAACGGATCACTCATAACGCATAATGCATAACGCATAACGCATAAAGCATAACGCATAACGCATATCGCATAACGCAGAACGCATAACGCATAACGCATAACGCATAACGCATAACGCATAACGCATAACGCATAACGTATAACGCATAAAGCATAACGCATAACGCATAACGCATAACGCATAACGCATAACGCATAACGCATAACGCATAACGCATAACGCATAACGCATAACGCATAACGCATAACGCATAACGCATAACGCATAACGCATAACGCATAACGCATAACGCATAACGCATAACGCATAACGCATAACGCATAACGCATAACGCATAACGCATAACGCATAACGCATAACGCATAACACATAATGCATAACGCATAACGCATAACGCATAACGCATAACGCATAACGCATAACGCATAACGCATAACACATAACGCATAACGCATAATGCACAACGCATAACGAATACAGCAAAACGCATAACGCTTAACGCATAACGGATCACGCATAACGCATAACGCATAATGCATAACGCATAACGCATAACGCATAAGGCATAATGCATAACGCATAAAGCGTAACGCATAACGCAGAACGCATAACGCATAAAGCATAACGCATAACGCATACCGCATAACGCATAACGCATAACGCATAACGCATAACGCATAACGCATAACGCATAACGCATAACGCATAACGCATAACGCATAACGCATAACGCATAACGCATAACGCATAATGCATAACGCATAACGCATAACGCATAAGGCATAATGCATAACGCATAAAGCGTAACGCATAACGCATAACGCAGAACGCATAACGCATAAAGCATAACGCATAACGCATAACGCATAACGCATAACGCATAACGCATAACGCATAACGCATAACGCATAACGCATAACGTATAACGCATAACGCATACCGCATAACGCATAACGCATAACGCATAACGCATAACGCATAACGCATAACGCATAACGCATAACGTATAACGCATAACGCATAACGCATAACGCATAACGCATACCGTATAACGCATAACGCATAACGCATAACGCATAACGCATAACGCATAACGCATAACGCATAACGCATAACGCATAACGCATAACGCAAAACGCATAACGTTAACGCATAACCCATAACGCATAAGGCTAGATGCATGACGAATTTCGCATATCACATAACGCATAAGGCTTGATGCATGACGCATAACGCATAACGCATAACGCATAACGTATAACGCATACCGCATACCGCATAACGCATAACGCATAACGCATAACGCATAACGCATAACGCATAACGCATAACGTATAACGTATAACGCATAACGCATAACGCATAACGCATAACGCATAACGCATAACGCATAACGCATAACGCATAACGCATAACGCATAACGCATAACGCATAACGCATAACGCATAACGCATAACGCATAACGCATAACGCATAACGCATAACGCATAACGCATAACGCATAACGCATAACGCATAACGCATAACGCATAACGCATAGCGCATAACGCACAACGCATATCGCATAACGCATAACGCATAATGCATAACGCATGGCGCATAACTCAAAATGCATAACGCATAACGCATAACGCATAACGCATAACGCATAACGCATAACGCATAACGCATAACGCATAACGCATATCGCATAACGCAGAACGCATAACGCATAACGCATACCGCATAACGCATAACGCATAACGCATAACGCATAACGCATAACGCATAACGCATAACGCATATCGCATAACGCAGAACGCATAACGCATAACGCATAACGCATAACGCATAACGCATAACGCATAACGCATAACGCATAACGCATGGCGCATGGCGCATAACGCATAACGCATAACGCATAACGCATAACGCATAACGCATAACGCATAACGCATAACGCATAACGCATAACACATAATGCATAACGCATAACGCATAACGCATAACGCATAAAGCATAACGCATAACGCATAACGCATAACACATAACGCATAACGCATAATGCACAACGCATAACGAATACAGCAAAACGCATAACGCTTAACGCATAACGGATCACGCATAACGCATAACGCATAATGCATAACGCATAACGCATAACGCATAAGGCATAATGCATAACGCATAAAGCGTAACGCATAACGCATAACGCAGAACGCATAACGCATAAAGCATAACGCATAACGCATACCGCATAACGCATAACGCATAACGCATAACGCATAACGCATAACGCATAACGCATAACGTATAACGCATAACGCATACCGCATAACGCATAACGCATAACGCATAACGCATAACGCATAACGCATAACGCATAACGCATAACGTATAACGCATAACGCATAACGCATAACGCATAACGCATACCGTATAACGCATAACGCATAACGCATAACGCATAACGCATAACGCATAACGCATAACGCATAACGCATAACGCATAACGCATAACGCATACCGCATAACGCATAACGCATAACGCATAACGCATAACGCATAACGCACAACGCATAACGTATAACGCATAACGCATAACGCATAACGCATAACGCATAACGCATAACGCATAACGCATAACGCATAACGCATAACGCATAACGCATAACGCATAACGCATAACGCATAACGCATAACGCATAACGCATAACGCATAACGCATAACGCATAACGCATAACGCATAACGCATAACACATAATGCATAACGCATAACGCATAACGCATAACGCATAAAGCATAACGCATAACGCATAACGCATAACACATAACGCATAACGCATAATGCACAACGCATAACGAATACAGCAAAACGCATAACGCTTAACGCATAACGGATCACGCATAACGCATAACGCATAATGCATAACGCATAACGCATAACGCATAAGGCATAATGCATAACGCATAAAGCGTAACGCATAACGCAGAACGCATAACGCATAAAGCATAACGCATAACGCATACCGCATAACGCATAACGCATAACGCATAACGCATAACGCATAACGCATAACGCATAACGTATAACGCATAACGCATACCGCATAACGCATAACGCATAACGCATAACGCATAATGCATAACGCATAACGCATAACGCATAAGGCATAATGCATAACGCATAAAGCGTAACGCATAACGCATAACGCAGAACGCATAACGCATAAAGCATAACGCATAACGCATACCGCATAACGCATAACGCATAACGCATAACGCATAACGCATAACGCATAACGCATAACGTATAACGCATAACGCATACCGCATAACGCATAACGCATAACGCATAACGCATAACGCATAACGCATAACGCATAACGCATAACGTATAACGCATAACGCATAACGCATAACGCATAACGCATACCGTATAACGCATAACGCATAACGCATAACGCATAACGCATAACGCATAACGCATAACGCATAACGCATAACGCATAACGCATAACGCAAAACGCATAACGTTAACGCATAACCCATAACGCATAAGGCTAGATGCATGACGAATTTCGCATATCACATAACGCATAAGGCTTGATGCATGACGCATAACGCATAACGCATAACGCATAACGTATAACGCATAACGCATACCGCATAACGCATAACGCATAACGCATAACGCATAACGCATAACGCATAACGCATAACGTATAACGTATAACGCATAACGCATAACGCATAACGCATAACGCATAACGCATAACGCATAACGCATAACGCATAACGCATAACGCATAACGCATAACGCATAACGCATAACGCATAACGCATAACGCATAACGCATAACGCATAACGCATAACGCATAACGCATAACGCATAACGCATAACGCATAACGCATAGCGCATAACGCACAACGCATATCGCATAACGCATAACGCATAATGCATAACGCATGGCGCATAACTCAAAATGCATAACGCATAACGCATAACGCATAACGCAAACGTATAACGCACAACGCATAACGAATACAGCAAAACGCATAATGCTTAACGCATAACGGATCACGCATAACGCATAACGCATAACGCATAACGCATAACGCATAACGCATGGCGCATAACTCAAAATGCATAACGCATAACGCATAACGCATAACGCATAACGCATAACGCATAACGCATAACGCATAACGCATAACGCATAACGCATATCGCATAACGCAGAACGCATAACGCATAACGCATAACGCATAACGCATAACGCATAACGCATAACGCATAACGCATAACGCATAACGCATATCGCATAACGCAGAACGCATAACGCATAACGCATAACGCATAACGCATAACGCATAACGCATAACGCATAACGCATGGCGCATGGCGCATAACGCATAACGCATAACGCATAACGCATAACGCATAACGCATAACGCATAACGCATAACGCATAACACATAATGCATAACGCATAACGCATAACGCATAACGCATAAAGCATAACGCATAACGCATAACGCATAACACATAACGCATAACGCATAATGCACAACGCATAACGAATACAGCAAAACGCATAACGCTTAACGCATAACGGATCACGCATAACGCATAACGCATAATGCATAACGCATAACGCATAACGCATAAGGCATAATGCATAACGCATAAAGCGTAACGCATAACGCATAACGCAGAACGCATAACGCATAAAGCATAACGCATAACGCATAACGCATAACGCATAACGCATAACGCATAACGCATAACGCATAACGCATAACGCATAACGTATAACGCATAACGCATACCGCATAACGCATAACGCATAACGCATAACGCATAACGCATAACGCATAACGCATAACGCATAACGTATAACGCATAACGCATAACGCATAACGCATAACGCATACCGTATAACGCATAACGCATAACGCATAACGCATAACGCATAACGCATAACGCATAACGCATAACGCATAACGCATAACGCATAACGCATACCGCATAACGCATAACGCATAACGCATAACGCATAACGCATAACGCACAACGCATAACGTATAACGCATAACGCATACCGCATAACGCATAACGCATAACGCATAACGCATAACGCATAACGCATAACACATAACGCATAACGTATAACGCATAACGCATAACGCATAACGCATAACGCATACCGTATAACGCATAACGCATAACGCATAACGCATAACGCATAACGCATAACGCATAACGCATAACGCATAACGCATAACGCATAACGTTAACGCATAACCCCTAACGCAATAACGCATAACGCATAACGTATAACGCATAACGCATACCGTATAACGCATAACGCATAACGCAAACGTATAGCGCACAACGGATAACGCATAAACCACAACCCATACTTCATAACGCCTAACGCATAATGCACAACGCATAACGAACACCGGAAAACCCATAACGCCTAACGCATAACGGATCACTCATAACGCATAATGCATAACGCATAACGCATAAAGCATAACGCATAACGCATATCGCATAACGCAGAACGCATAACGCATAACGCATAACGCATAACGCATAACGCATAACGCATAACGCATAACGCATAACGCATAACGTATAACGCATAACGCATAACGCATAACGCATAACGCATAACGCATAACGCATAACGCATAACGCATAACGTATAACGCATAACGCATAACGCATAACGCATAACACATAATGCACAACGCATAACGAATACAGCAAAACGCATAACGCTTAACGCATAACGGATCACGCATAACGCATAACGCATAATGCATAACGCATAACGCATAACGCATAAGGCATAATGCATAACGCATAAAGCGTAACGCATAACGCAGAACGCATAACGCATAAAGCATAACGCATAACGCATATCGCATAACGCATAACGCATAACGCATAACGCATAACGCATAACGCATAACGCATAACGTATAACGCATAACGCATACCGCATAACGCATAACGCATAACGCATAACGCATAACGCATAACGCATAACGCATAACGCATAACGTATAACGCATAACGCATAACGCATAACGCATAACGCATACCGTATAACGCATAACGCATAACGCATAACGCATAACGCAAAACGCATAACGTTAACGCATAACCCCTAACGCAATAACGCATAACGCATAACGTATAACGCATAACGCATACCGTATAACGCATAACGCATAACGCAAACGTATAGCGCACAACGGATAACGCATAAACCACAACCCATACTTCATAACGCCTAACGCATAATGCACAACGCATAACGAACACCGGAAAACCCATAACGCCTAACGCATAACGGATCACTCATAACGCATAATGCATAACGCATAACGCATAAAGCATAACGCATAACGCATATCGCATAACGCAGAACGCATAACGCATAACGCATAACGCATAACGCATAACGCATAACGCATAACGTATAACGCATAACGCATAACGCATAACGCATAACGCATAACGCATAACGCATAACGCATAACGCATAACGCATAACGCATAACGCATAACGCATAACGCATAACGCATAACGCATAACACATAATGCATAACGCATAACGCATAACGCATAACGCATAAAGCATAACGCATAACGCATAACGCATAACACATAACGCATAACGCATAATGCACAACGCATAACGAATACAGCAAAACGCATAACGCTTAACGCATAACGGATCACGCATAACGCATAACGCATAATGCATAACGCATAACGCATAACGCATAAGGCATAATGCATAACGCATAAAGCGTAACGCATAACGCATAACGCAGAACGCATAACGCATAAAGCATAACGCATAACGCATACCGCATAACGCATAACGCATAACGCATAACGCATAACGCATAACGCATAACGCATAACGTATAACGCATAACGCATACCGCATAACGCATAACGCATAACGCATAACGCATAACGCATAACGCATAACGTATAACGCATAACGCATAACGCATAACGCATAACGCATACCGTATAACGCATAACGCATAACGCATAACGCATAACGCATAACGCATAACGCATAACGCATAACGCATAACGCATAACGCAAAACGCATAACGTTAACGCATAACCCATAACGCATAAGGCTAGATGCATGACGAATTTCGCATATCACATAACGCATAAGGCTTGATGCATGACGCATATCGCATAACGCATAACGCATAACCATAACGCATAACGAATACAGCAAAACGCATAACGCTTAACGCATAACGGATCACGCATAACGCATAACGCATAACGCATAACGCATAACGCATAACGCATAACGCATAACGCATACCGCATAACGCATAACGCATAACGCATAACGCATATCGCATAACGCATAACGCATAAAGCATTACGCATAACGCATACCGCATAACGCATAACGCATAACGCATAACGCATAACGCATAACGTATAACGCATACCGCATACCGCATAACGCATAACGCATAACGCATAACGCATAACGCATAACGCATAACGCATAACGTATAACGTATAACGCATAACGCATAACGCATAACGCATAACGCATAACGCATAACGCATAACGCATAACGCATAACGCATAACGCATAACGCATAACGCATAACGCATAACGCATAACGCATAACGCAAAACGCATAACGTTAACGCATAACCCATAACGCTTAAGGCTAGATGCATGACGAATTTCGCATATCACATAACGCATAAGGCATGATGCATGACGCATATCGCATAACGCATAACGCATAACGCATAACGCATAAAGCATAACGCATAACGCATAACGCATAACACATAACGCATAACGCATAATGCACAACGCATAACGAATACAGCAAAACGCATAACGCTTAACGCATAACGGATCACGCATAACGCATAACGCATAATGCATAACGCATAACGCATAACGCATAAGGCATAATGCATAACTCATAAAGCGTAACGCATAACGCATAACGCAGAACGCATAACGCATAAAGCATAACGCATAACGCATAACGCATAACGCATAACGCATAACGCATAACGCATAACGCATAACGCATAACGTATAACGCATAACGCATACCGCATAACGCATAACGCATAACGCATAACGCATAACGCATAACGCATAACGCATAACGCATAACGTATAACGCATAACGCATAAAGCATAACGCATAACGCATACCGTATAACGCATAACGCATAACGCATAACGCATAACGCATAACGCATAACGCATAACGCATAATGCATAACGCATAACGCATAACGCAAAACGCATAACGTTAACGCATAACCCATAACACATAAGGCTAGATGCATGACGAATTTCGCATATCACATAACGCATAAGGCTTGATGCATGACGCATATCGCATAACGCATAACGCATAACCATAACGCATAACGAATACAGCAAAACGCATAACGCTTAACGCATAACGGATCACGCATAACGCATTACGCATAACGCATAACGCATAACGCATAACGCATAACGCATAACGCATAACGCATAACGCATAACGCATAACGCATAACGCATAACGCATAACGCATAACGCATAACGCATAACGCATAACGCATAACTGCTTAACGCAAAACGCATAACGTTAACGCATAACCCCTAACGCAATAACGCATAACGCATAACGTATAACGCATAACGCATACCGTATAACGCATAACGCATAACGCAAACGTATAGCGCACAACGGATAACGCATAAACCACAACCCATACTTCATAACGCCTAACGCATAATGCACAACGCATAACGAACACCGGAAAACCCATAACGCCTAACGCATAACGGATCACTCATAACGCATAATGCATAACGCATAACGCATAAAGCATAACGCATAACGCATAACGCATAACGCATAACGCATAACGCATAACGCATAACGCATAACGCATAACGCATAACGCATAACGCATAACGCATAACGCATAACACATAATGCATAACGCATAACGCATAACGCATAACGCATAAAGCATAACGCATAACGCATAACGCATAACACATAACGCATAACGCATAATGCACAACGCATAACGAATACAGCAAAACGCATAACGCTTAACGCATAACGGATCACGCATAACGCATAACGCATAATGCATAACGCATAACGCATAACGCATAACGCATAAGGCATAATGCATAACGCATAAAGCGTAACGCATAACGCATAACGCAGAACGCATAACGCATAAAGCATAACGCATAACGCATACCGCATAACGCATAACGCATAACGCATAACGCATAACGCATAACGCATAACGTATAACGCATAACGCATACCGCATAACGCATAACGCATAACGCATAACGCATAACGCATAACGCATAACGCATAACGCATAACGCATAACGCATAACGCATAACGCATAACGCATAACGCATAACGCATAACGCATAACGCATAACGCATAACGCAAAACGCATAACGTTAACGCATAACCCCTAACGCAATAACGCATAACGCATAACGTATAACGCATAACGCATACCGTATAACGCATAACGCATAACGCAAACGTATAGCGCACAACGGATAACGCATAAACCACAACCCATACTTCATAACGCCTAACGCATAATGCACAACGCATAACGAACACCGGAAAACCCATAACGCCTAACGCATAACGGATCACTCATAACGCATAATGCATAACGCACAACGCATAAAGCATAACGCATAACGCATATCGCATAACGCAGAATGCATAACGCATAACGCATAACGCATAACGCATAACGCATAACGCATAACGTATAACGCATAACGCATAACGCATAACGCATAACGCATAACGCATAACGCATAACGCATAACGCATAACGCATAACGCATAACGCATAACGCATAACGCATAACGCATAACGCATAACGCATAACGCATAACGCATAACGCATAACGCATAACGCATAACGCATAACGCATAACGCATAACGCATAATGCATAACGCATAACGCATAACGCATAACGCATAAAGCATAACGCATAACGCATAACGCATAACACATGACGCATAACGCATAATGCACAACGCATAACGAATACAGCAAAACGCATAACGCTTAACGCATAACGGATCACGCATAACGCATAACGCATAATGCATAACGCATAACGCATAACGCATAAGGCATAATGCATAACGCATAAAGCGTAACGCATAACGCATAACGCAGAACGCATAACGCATAAAGCATAACGCATAACGCATACCGCATAACGCATAACGCATAACGCATAACGCATAACGCATAACGCATAACGTATAACGCATAACGCATACCGCATAACGCATAACGCATAACGCATAACGCATAACGCATAAGGCATAACGCATAACGCATAACGTATAACGCGTAACGCATAACGCATAACGCATAACGCATACCGTATAACGCATAACGCATAACGCATAACGCATAACGCATAACGCATAACGCAAACGTATAACGCACAACGCATAACGCATAATGAACAACGGATAACGCATAACGCATAACGCATAACTAATACCGCAAAACGTATATCGCCTAACACATAACGGATCACGCATAACGCATAACGCATAACGCAAAACGCATAACGTTAACGCATAACCCATAACGCATAAGGCTTGATGCATGACGAATATCGCATATCACATAACGCATAAGGCTTGATGCATGACGCATATCGCATAACGCATAACGCATAACCATAACGCATAACGCATAACCCATAACGCATAACGCATAACGCATAACGTATAACGCATAACGCATACCGTATAACGCATAACGCATAACGCATAACGCATAACGCATACCGTATAACGCATAACGCATAACGCATAACGCATAACGCATAACGCATAACGCATAACGCATAACGCATAACGCATAAAGCATAACGCATAACGCATAACGCATGAAGCATAACCCATAACGCATAACGCATAACGCATAACGCATAACGTATAACGCATAACGCATACCGTATAACGCAAACGTATAGCGCACAACGCATAATGCATAAACCATAACCCATACTTCATAACGCATAACGCATAATGCACAACGCATATCGAACACCGGAAAACCCATAACGCCTAACGCATAACGGATCACGCATAACGCATAATGCATAACGCATAAAGTATAACGCATAACGCATAACCCCTAACGCAATAACGCATAACGCATAACGCATAACGCATAACGTGTAACTCATAACGCATAACGCATAAAGCATAACGCATAACGCATAACGCATAACGCATAACGCATAACGCATATCGCATAACGCATAACGCTTAACGCATAACGTATAACGCATAACGCATACCGTATAACGCATAACGCATAACGCATAACGCATAACGTATAACCCCTAACGCAATAACGCATAACGCATAACGCATAACGCATGAAGCATAACCCATAACGCATAACGCCTAACTCATAACGTATAACGCATAACGCATAACGCATATCGCATAACGCATAACGCATAACGTATAACGCATAACGCATACCGTATAACGCATAACGCATAACGCAAACGTATAACGCACAACGCATAACGCATAACGCATAACGCATAACATATAACGCATAACGCATAACGCATAACCCATAACGCATAACGCATAACGCATAACTTATAAAGCATAACGCATAACGCATAACGCAAAACGCATAAACCCTAACGCAATAACGCATAACGCATAACGCATAACTTGTAACTCATAACGCATAACGCATAAAGCATAACGCATAAGGCATAACGCATAACGCATATCGCATAACGCATAACGCATAACGTATAACGCATAACGCATACCGTATAACGCATAACGCATAACGCATAACGCAAACGTATAACGCACAACGCATAACGCATAACGCATAACATATAACGCATAACGCATAACGCATAACGCATAACGCATAACGCATAACGCATAACGCATAAAGCATAACGCATAACGCATAACGTGTAACTCATAACGCATAACGCATAAAGCGTAACGCATAACGCATAACGCATAACGCATAACGCATAACGCATAAAGCATAACGCATAACGCATACCGTATAACGCATAACGCATGCCGCATAACGCAAACGTATAACGCACAACGCATAACGCATAATGAACAACGGATAACGCATAACGCATAACGCATAACTAATACCGCAAAACGTATATCGCCTAACACATAACGGATCACGCATAACGCATAACACATAACGCAAAACGCATAACGTTAACGCATAACCCATAACGCATAAGGCTTGATGCATGACGAATATCGCATATCACATAACGCATAAGGCTTGATGCATGACGCATATCGCATAACGCATAACGCATAACCATAACGCATAACGCATAACCCATAACGCATAACGCATAACGCATAACGTATAACGCATAACGCATACCGTATAACGCATAACGCATAACGCATAACGCATAACGCATACCGTATAACGCATAACGCATAACGCATAACGCATAACGCATAACGCATAACGCATAACGCATAACGCATAACGCATAAAGCATAACGCATAACGCATAACGCATGAAGCATAACCCATAACGCATAACGCATAACGCATAACGTATAACGCATAACGCATACCGTATAACGCAAACGTATAGCGCACAACGCATAATGCATAAACCATAACCCATACTTCATAACGCATAACGCATAATGCACAACGCATATCGAACACCGGAAAACCCATAACCCCTAACGCATAACGGATCACGCATAACGCATAATGCATAACGCATAAAGTATAACGCATAACGCATAACCCCTAACGCAATAACGCATAACGCATAACGCATAACGCATAACGTGTAACTCATAACGCATAACGCATAAAGCATAACGCATAACGCATAACGCATAACGCATAACGCATAACGCATAACGCATAACGCATAACGCATAACGCATAACGTATAACGCATAACGCATACCGTATAACGCATAACGCATAACGCATAACGTATAACCCCTAACGCAATAACGCATAACGCATAACGCATAACGCATAACGCATAACGCATGAAGCATAACCCATAACGCATAACGCCTAACTCATAACGTATAACGCATAACGCATAACGCATATCGCATAACGCATAACGCATAACGTATAACGCATAACGCATACCGTATAACGCATAACGCATAACGCAAACGTATAACGCACAACGCATAACGCATAACGCATAACGCATAACGCATAACATATAACGCATAACGCATAACGCATAACCCATAACGCATAACGCATAACGCATAACTCATAACGCATAACGCATAACGCATAACGCATAACGCAAAACGCATAAACCCTAACGCAATAACGCATAACGCATAACGCATAACGCATAACTTGTAACTCATAACGCATAACGCATAAAGCATAACGCATAAGGCATAACGCATAACGCATATCGCATAACGCCTAACGCATAACGTATAACGCATAACGCATACCGTATAACGCATAACGCATAACGCATAACGCAAACGTATAACGCACAACGCATAACGCATAACGCATAACATATAACGCATAACGCATAACGCATAACGCATAACGCATAACGCATAAAGCATAACGCATAACGCATAACACATAACGCATAACGCATAATGCATAACGCTTAAAGCATAACGCATAACGCATAACGCATAACCCCTAACGCAATAACGCAAAACGCATAACGCATAACGCATAACGCATAACGTGTAACTCATAACGCATAACGCATAAAGCGTAACGCATAACGCATAACGCATAACGCATAACGCATATCGCATAACGCATAACGCATAACGTATAACGCATAACGCATACCGTATAACGCATAACGCATAACGCATAACGCAAACGTATAACGCACAACGCATAACGCATAACGCATAACGCATAACGCATAACATATAACGCATAACGCATAACGCATAACGCATAACGCATAACGCATAACGCATAACGCACAACGCATAACGCATAACGTATAAAGCATAACGCCTAACGCATAACGCATAACGCATAACGCATAACGCATAACGCATAACCCCTAACGCAATAACGCATAACGCATAACGCATAACGCATAACGTGTAACTCATAACACATATCGCATAAAGCATAACGCATAAGGCATAACGCATAACGCATATCGCATAACGCATAACGCATAACGTATAACGCATAACGCATACTGTATAACGCATAACGCATAACGCATAACGCAAACGTATAACGCACAACGCATAACGCAGAAAGCATAACGCATAACGCATAACGCATAACGCATAACGCATAACGCATAACGCATAACGCATAACGCAAACGTATAGCGCACAACGCATAACGCATAAACCATAACCCATACTTAATAACGCATAACGCATAATGCACAACGCATAACGAACACCGGAAAACCCATAACGCCTAACGCATAACGGATCACGCATAACGCATCATGCATAACGCATAAAGCATAACGCATAACGCATAACGCAGAACGCATAACGCATAACGCATAACGCATAACGCATAACGCATAACGCATAACGCATAACGTGTAACTCATAACGCATAACGCATAAAGCATAACGCATAACGCATAACACATAACGCATATCGCATAACGCATAACGCAAAACGTATATCGCATACCGTATAACGCATAACGCATAACGCATAACGCAGACGTATAACGCACAACCCATAACGCATAACGCATAACGCATAACGCATAACGCATAACGCATAACGTATAACGCATAACGCATACCGTGTAACGCATAACGCATAACGCATAACGCATAACGCATAACGCATACCGTATAACGCATAACGCATAACGCATAGCGCATAACGCATAACGCATAACGCATAACGTATAACGCATAACGCATAACGCATAAAGCATAACGCATGACGCATAACGCATGAAGCATAACCCATAACGCATAACGCATAACGCATAGCGTATAACGCATAACGCATACCGTATAACGCATAACGCATAACGCATAACGCAAACGTATAGCGCACAACGCATAATGAATAAACCATAACCCATACTTCATAACGCATAACGCATAATGCATAACGCATAACGCATAACGTATAACGCATAACGCATAACGCATAAAGCATATCGCATGACGCATAACGCATGAAGCATAACCCATAACGCATAACGCATAACGCATAGCGTATAACGCATAACGCATACCGTATAACGCATAACGTATAACGCATAACGCATAACGCATATCGCATAACGCATAACGCATAACGTATAACGCATAACGCATACCGTATAACGCATAACGCATAACGCAAACGTATAACGCACAACGCATAACGCATAACGCATAACGCATAACGCATAACATATAACGCATAACGCATAACGCATAACCCATAACGCATAACGCATAACGCATAACTTATAAAGCATAACGCATAACGCATAACGCATAACGCAAAACGCATAAACCCTAACGCAATAACGCATAACGCATAACGCATAACGCATAACTTGTAACTCATAACGCATAACGCATAAAGCATAACGCATAAGGCATAACGCATAACGCATATCGCATAACGCATAACGCATAACGCATAACGCAAACGTATAACGCACAACGCATAACGCATAACGCATAACATATAACGCATAACGCATAACGCATAACGCATAACGCATAACGCATAACGCATAACGCATAAAGCATAACGCATAACGCATAACACATAACGCATAACGCATAATGCATAACGCTTAAAGCATAACGCATAACGCATAACGCATAACCCCTAACGCAATAACGCAAAACGCATAACGCATAACGCATAACGCATAACGTGTAACTCATAACGCATAACGCATAAAGCGTAACGCATAACGCATAACGCATAACGCATAACGCATATCGCATAACGCATAACGCATAACGTATAACGCATAACGCATACCGTATAACGCATAACGCATAACGCATAACGCAAACGTATAACGCACAACGCATAACGCATAACGCATAACGCATAACGCATAACATATAACGCATAACGCATAACGCATAACGCATAACCCCTAACGCATAACGCATAACGCATAACGCATAACGCATAACGCATAACGCATAACGTGTAACTCATAACGCATAACGCATAAAGCATAACGCATAACGCATAACACATAACGCATATCGCATAACGCATAACGCAAAACGTATATCGCATACCGTATAACGCATAACGCATAACGCATAACATATAACGCATAACGCATAACGCATAACGCATAACGCATAACGCATAACGCATAACGCATAACGCATACCGCATAATGCATAACGCATAACGCATAACGCATAACGAATAACGCATAACGCATAACGCATAACGCATAACGCATAACGCATAACGCATAACGTATAACTCATAACGTATAACGCATAACGCATGACGCATAACGCAGAACGCATAACGCATAACGCATAACGCATAACGCATAACGCATAACGCATAACGCATAACTCATAACGCATAACGCATAACGAATAACCGCTAACGCAATAACGCATAACGCATAACGTGTAACTCATAACGCAATAACGCATAACGCATAACGTGTAACTCATAACGCATAACGCATAATGCATAACGCATAACGCATAACGCATAACGCATAACGCATAACGCATAACGCATAACGCATAACGCATAACGCATAACGCATAACGCATAACGCATAACGCATAACGCATAACGCATAACGCATAACGCATAACGCATAACGCATAACGCATAACGCATAACGCATAACGTATAACGCGTAACCCATAACGCATAACTCATAACGTATAACGCATAACGCATAACGCATAACGCATAACGCATAACGCATAACGCATAACGCATAACGCATAACGCATAACGCATAACGCATAACGCATAACGCATAACGCATAACGCATAACGCATAACGCATAACGCATAACGCATAACGCATAACGCATAACGCATAACGCATAACGCATAACGCATAACGCATAACGCATAACGCATAACGCATAACGCATTACGCATAACGCATAAAGTATAACACATAACGCATAACGCATTACGCATAACGCATCACGCATAACGCATAACGCATAACGCATAACGCATATCGCATAAAACATAACGCATCACGCATAACGTACAACGTATAACGCATAACGCATAACGCATAACGCATAACGCATAACGCATAACGCATAACGTATATCGCATAACACATAACGCATAACCTATAACGCATAACGCATAAGGCATAACGCATAACGTTATCGCATAACGCATAACGCATAACGTATAACGCATAACGCATACCGTATAACGCATAACGCATAATGCATAACGCAAACGTATAACGCACAACGCATAACGCATAACGCATAACGCATAACGCATAACGCATTACGCATAACGCATAAAGTATAACACATAACGCATAACGCATTACGCATAACGCATCACGCATATCGCATAACGCATAACGCATAACGCATATCGCATAAAACATAACGCATCACGCATAATGTACAACGTATAACGCATAACGCATAACGCATAACGCATAACGCATAACGCATAACGTATATCGCATAACACATAACGCATAACCTATAACGCATAACGCATAAGGCATAACGCATAACGTTAACGCATAACGCATAACGCCTAACGCATAACGGATCACGCATAACGCATAAAGCATAACGCATAAAGCATAACGCATAACGCATAACGCATAACGCATAAAGCATAACGCATACCGCATAACGCATAACGCATATCGCATAACGCATAACGCATAACGTATAACGCATAACGCATACCGTATAACGCATAACGCATAATGCATAACGCATAACGCATAACTTATAACTCATAACTCATAACGAATATCGCATAACGCATAACGCATAACGCATAATGCATAACGCATAAAGCATAACGCATAACGCATAACGCATAACGCAAACGTATAACGCCCAACCTTAACGCATAACGAATAACGCATAACGCATAACGCATAACGCATAACGTATAACGCATAAAGCATAACGCATAACGCATAACGCATAACGTATAACGCATAACGCATAACGCATAACGCAAACGTATAACGCCCAACGCTTAACGCATAACGAATAACGCATAACGCATAACGCATAACGCATAACATATAACGCATAACGCATAACGCATGACGCATATCGCATAACGCATAACGCATAATGCATAACGCATAAAGCGTAACGCATAACGCAAACTCATAAGGCATAAGGCATAACGCATAACGCATATCGCATAACGCATAACTTATAACTCATAACTCATAACGAATATCGCATAACGCATAACGCATAACGCATAATGCATAACGCATAAAGCATAACGCATAACGCATAACGCATAACGCAAACGTATAACGCCCAACCTTAACGCATAACGAATAACGCATAACGCATAACGCATAACGCATAACGTATAACGCATAAAGCATAACGCATAACGCATAACGCATAACGTATAACGCATAACGCATAACGCATAACGCAAACGTATAACGCCCAACGCTTAACGCATAACGAATAACGCATAACGCATAACGCATAACGCATAACGCTTAACGCTTAACGCATAACGGATCACGCATAACGCATAATGTACAACGCATAACGAATACCGGAAAACGCATAACGCCTAACGCATAACGGATCACACATAACGCTTAACGCATAACGTATAACTCATAATGCACAACGCATATCGCATAACGTATAACGCAAAACGCATAACGCATAACGTTACCGCATAAGGCTTGATGCATGACGCATATCGCATAACGCATAACGCATAACGCATAACTCATAACGTATAACGTATAACGCATAATGCATAACGCATAACGCATAACGCATAACGCACAACGCATAATGCATAACGCATAACGAATACAGCAAAACGCATAATGCTTAACGCATAACGGATCACGCATAACGCATAATGTACAACGCATAACGAATACCGGAAAACGCATAACGCCTAACGCATAACGGATCACACATAACGCTTAACGCATAACGTATAACTCATAATGCACAACGCATATCGCATAACGTATAACGCAAAACGCATAACGCATAACGTTACCGCATAAGGCTTGATGCATGACGCATATCGCATAACGCATAACGCATAACTCATAACGTATAACGTATAACGCATAATGCATAACGCATAACGCATAACGCATAACGCACAACGCATAATGCATAACGCATAACGAATACAGCAAAACGCATAATGCTTAACGCATAACGGATCACGCATAACGCATAACGCATAACGCATAACGCATATCGAATAACGCATAACGTGTAACTCATAACGCATAACGCATAACGCATAACGCAAACGTATAGCGCACAACGCATAACGCATAAACCATAACCCATACTTAATAACGCATAACGCATAATGCACAACGCATAACGAACACCGGAAAACCCATAACGCCTAACGCATAACGGATCACGCATAACGCATCATGCATAACGCATAAAGCATAACGCATAACGCATAACGCATAACCCCTAACGCATAACGCATAACGCATAACGCATAACGCATAACGCATAACGCATAACGTGTAACTCATAACGCATAACGCATAAAGCATAACGCATAACGCATAACACATAACGCATATCGCATAACGCATAACGCAAAACGTATACCGCATACCGTATAACGCATAACGCATAACGCATAACGCAGACGTATAACGCACAACCCATAACGCATAACGCATAACGCATAACGCATAACGCATAACGCATAACGTATAACGCATAACGCATACCGTGTAACGCATAACGCATAACGCATAACGCATAACGCATACCGTATAACGCATAACGCATAACGCATAGCGCATAACGCATAACGCATAACGCATAACGTATAACGCATAACGCATAACGCATAAAGCATAACGCATGACGCATAACGCATGAAGCATAACCCATAACGCATAACGCATAACGCATAGCGTATAACGCATAACGCATACCGTATAACGCATAACGCATAACGCATAACGCAAACGTATAGCGCACAACGCATAATGAATAAACCATAACCCATACTTCATAACGCATAACGCATAATGCATAACGCATAACGCATAACGTATAACGCATAACGCATAACGCATAAAGCATAACGCATGACGCATAACGCATGAAGCATAACCCATAACGCATAACGCATAACGCATAGCGTATAACGCATAACGCATACCGTATAACGCATAACGTATAACGCATAACGCATAACGCATATCGCATAACGCATAACGCATAACGTATAACGCATAACGCATACCGTATAACGCATAACGCATAACGCAAACGTATAACGCACAACGCATAACGCATAACGCATAACGCATAACGCATAACATATAACGCATAACGCATAACGCATAACCCATAACGCATAACGCATAACGCATAACTTATAAAGCATAACGCATAACGCATAACGCATAACGCAAAACGCATAAACCCTAACGCAATAACGCATAACGCATAACGCATAACGCATAACTTGTAACTCATAACGCATAACGCATAAAGCATAACGCATAAGGCATAACGCATAACGCATATCGCATAACGCATAACGCATAACGCATAACGCAAACGTATAACGCACAACGCATAACGCATAACGCATAACATATAACGCATAACGCATAACGCATAACGCATAACGCATAACGCATAACGCATAACGCATAAAGCATAACGCATAACGCATAACACATAACGCATAACGCATAATGCATAACGCTTAAAGCATAACGCATAACGCATAACGCATAACCCCTAACGCAATAACGCAAAACGCATAACGCATAACGCATAACGCATAACGTGTAACTCATAACGCATAACGCATAAAGCGTAACGCATAACGCATAACGCATAACGCATAACGCATATCGCATAACGCATAACGCATAACGTATAACGCATAACGCATACCGTATAACGCATAACGCATAACGCATAACGCAAACGTATAACGCACAACGCATAACGCATAACGCATAACGCATAACGCATAACATATAACGCATAACGCATAACGCATAACGCATAACCCCTAACGCATAACGCATAACGCATAACGCATAACGCATAACGCATAACGCATAACGTGTAACTCATAACGCATAACGCATAAAGCATAACGCATAACGCATAACACATAACGCATATCGCATAACGCATAACGCAAAACGTATATCGCATACCGTATAACGCATAACGCATAACGCATAACATATAACGCATAACGCATAACGCATAACGCATAACGCATAACGCATAACGCATACCGCATAATGCATAACGCATAACGCATAACGCATAACGAATAACGCATAACGCATAACGCATAACGCATAACGCATAACGCATAACGTATAACTCATAACGTATAACGCATAACGCATGACGCATAACGCAGAACGCATAACGCATAACGCATAACGCATAACGCATAACGCATAACGCATAACGCATAACTCATAACGCATAACGCATAACGAATAACCGCTAACGCAATAACGCATAACGCATAACGTGTAACTCATAACGCAATAACGCATAACGCATAACGTGTAACTCATAACGCATAACGCATAATGCATAACGCATAACGCATAACGCATAACGCATAACGCATAACGCATAACGCATAACGCATAACGCATAACGCATAACGCATAACGCATAACGCATAACGCATAACGCATAACGCATAACGCATAACGCATAACGCATAACGCATAACGTATAACGCGTAACCCATAACGCATAACTCATAACGTATAACGCATAACGCATAACGCATAACGCATAACGCATAACGCATAACGCATAACGCATAACGCATAACGCATAACGCATAACGCATAACGCATAACGCATAACGCATAACGCATAACGCATAACGCATAACGCATAACGCATAACGCATAACGCATAACGCATAACGCATAACGCATAACGCATAACGCATAACGCATAACGCATTACGCATAACGCATAAAGTATAACACATAACGCATAACGCATTACGCATAACGCATCACGCATAACGCATAACGCATAACGCATATCGCATAAAACATAACGCATCACGCATAACGTACAACGTATAACGCATAACGCATAACGCATAACGCATAACGCATAACGCATAACGCATAACGTATATCGCATAACACATAACGCATAACCTATAACGCATAACGCATAAGGCATAACGCATAACGTTATCGCATAACGCATAACGCATAACGTATAACGCATAACGCATACCGTATAACGCATAACGCATAATGCATAACGCAAACGTATAACGCACAACGCATAACGCATAACGCATAACGCATAACGCATAACGCATTACGCATAACGCATAAAGTATAACACATAACGCATAACGCATTACGCATAACGCATCACGCATATCGCATAACGCATAACGCATAACGCATATCGCATAAAACATAACGCATCACGCATAATGTACAACGTATAACGCATAACGCATAACGCATAACGCATAACGCATAACGCATAACGTATATCGCATAACACATAACGCATAACCTATAACGCATAACGCATAAGGCATAACGCATAACGTTAACGCATAACGCATAACGCCTAACGCATAACGGATCACGCATAACGCATAAAGCATAACGCATAAAGCATAACGCATAACGCATAACGCATAACGCATAAAGCATAACGCATAACGCATAACGCATAACGCATATCGCATAACGCATAACGCATAACGTATAACGCATAACGCATACCGTATAACGCATAACGCATAATGCATAACGCATAACGCATAACTTATAACTCATAACTCATAACGAATATCGCATAACGCATAACGCATAACGCATAATGCATAACGCATAAAGCATAACGCATAACGCATAACGCATAACGCAAACGTATAACGCCCAACCTTAACGCATAACGAATAACGCATAACGCATAACGCATAACGCATAACGTATAACGCATAAAGCATAACGCATAACGCATAACGCATAACGTATAACGCATAACGCATAACGCATAACGCAAACGTATAACGCCCAACGCTTAACGCATAACGAATAACGCATAACGCATAACGCATAACGCATAACATATAACGCATAACGCATAACGCATGACGCATATCGCATAACGCATAACGCATAATGCATAACGCATAACGAACAACGGATAACGAATAACGCATAACGCATAACGCATAACGCATAACGCATAACGCATAACGCATTACGCATAACGCATAAAGTATAACACATAACGCATAACGCATAAAGTATAACACATAACGCATAACGCATTACGCATAACGCATCACGCATAACGGATAACGCATAACGCATAACGCATATCGCATAAAACATAACGCATAAAGCATAACGTACAACGTATAACGCATAACGCATAACGCATAACGCATAACGCATAACGTATATCGCATAACACATAACGCATAACCCATAACGCATAACGCATAAGGCATAACGCATAACGTTAACGCATAACGTATAACGCCTAACGCATAACGGATCACGCATAACGCATAAAGCATAACGCATAAAGCATAACGCATAACGCATAACGCATAACGCATAAAGCATAACGCATAACGCAAAACGCAAAACGCATAACGCATATCGCATAACGCATAACGCATAACGCATAACGCATAACTTATAACTCATAACTCATAACGAATATCGCATAACGCATAACGCATAACGCATAACGCATAATGCATAACGCATAAAGCATAACGCATAACGCATAACGCATAACGCATGACGCAAACGTATAACGCCCAACGCTTAACGCATAACGAATAACGCATAACGCATAACGCATAACGCATAACGTATAACGCATAAAGCATAACGCATAACGCATAACGCATAACGTATAACGCATAACGCATAACACATAACGCAAACGTATAACGCCCAACGCTTAACGCATAACGAATAACGCATAACGCATAACGCATAACGCATAACGCATAACATATAACGCATAACGCATAACGCATGACGCATATCGCATAACGCATAACGCATAATGCATAACGCATAAAGCGTAACGCATAACGCAAACTCATAAGGCATAAGGCATAACGCATAACGCATAACGCATAACGCATGTCGGATCACTCATAACGCATAATGCATAACGCATAAAGCATAAAGCATAACGTATAACGCATAACGCATATCGCATAACGCATAACGCATAACGTATAACGTATAACGCATGACGCATAACGCATATCACATAACACATAACGCATAATGCACAACGCATAACGAATACAGCAAAACGCATAACGCTTAACGCTTAACGCATAACGGATCACGCATAACGCATAATGCACAACGCATAACGAATACCGCAAAACGCATAACGCATAACGTTACCGCATAAGGCTTGATGCATGACGCATATCGCATAACGCATAACGCATAACTCATAACGTATAACGTATAACGCATAATGCATAACGCATAACGCATAACGCATAACGCACAACGCATAATGCATAACGCATAACGCATAACGCATAACGCATGGCGCAAACGCAAAATGCATAACGCATAACGCATAACGCATAACGCATAACGCACAACGCATATCGCATAACGCATAACGCATAACGCATAACGCATGGCGCATAACTCAAAATGCATAACACATAACGCATAACGCATAACGCACAACGCATATCGCATAACGCATAACGCATAACGCATAACGCATGGCGCATAACTCAAAATGCATAACGCATAACGCATAACGCATAACGCATAACGCATAAGTCATAACGCACAACGCATATCGCATAACGTATAAGGCATAACGCATAATACATAACGTATAACGCATTATGCATAACGCATAACGCATAATGCATAACGCATAACGCAAACCCATAAGGCATAAGGCATAACGCATAACGCATAACGCATAACGCATATCGGATCACGAATAACGCAAAACGCATAACGCATAAAGCATAAAGCATAACGTATAACGCATAACGCATATCGCATAACACATAACGCATAACCCATAACGCACAACGCAGAACGCATAACGCATAACGCATAACGCATAACGCATAACGCATAACGCATAACGCATAACGCATAACGGAAACTTATAACGCACAACGCATAACGCATAACGCATAACGCATAACGCATAACGCATAACGCATAACGCATAACGTATAACGCATAACACATAACGCATAACCCATAACGCATAACGCATAAGGCATAACGCATAACGTTAACGCATAACGCATAACGCCTAACGCATAACGGATCACGCATAATGCATAACGCATAACGCATAACGCATAACGCATAACGCATAACGCATAACGCATAACGCATAACGCATAAAGCATAACGCATAACGCATAACGCAAACTTATAACGCACAACGCATAACGCATAACGCATAACGCATAACGCATAACGCATAACGCATAACGCATAACGCATAACGCATAACGCATAACGCATAACGCATAACGCATAACGCATAACGCATAACGCATAACGCATAACGCATAACGCATAACGCATAACGCATAAAGCATAACGCATAACACATAACGCATTACGCATAACGCATAAAGTATAACACATAACGCATAACGCATTACGCATAACGCATCACGCATAACGCATAACGCATAACGCATATCGCATAAAACATAACGCATCACGCATAACGTACAACGTATAACGCATAACGCATAACGCATAACGCATAACGCATAACGCATAACGCAAACTTATAACGCACAACGCATAACGCATAACGCATAACGCATAACGCATAACGCATAACGCATAACGCATAACGCATAACGCATAACGCATAACGCATAAAGCATAAAGCATAACGCATAAAGCATAACGCATAAAGCATAACGCATAACGCATAACGCATAACGCATAAAGCATAACGCATACCGCATAACGCATAACGCATATCGCATAACGCATAACGCATAACGCATATCGCATAACACATAACGCATAACCCATAACGCACAACGCAGAACGCATAACGCATAACGCATAACGCATAACGCATAACGCATAACGCATAACGCATAACGCATAACGCATAACGCATAACGCATAACGCATAACGGAAACTTATAACGCACAACGCATAACGCATAACGCATAACGCATAACGCATAACGCATAACGCATAACGCATAACGTATAACGCATAACACATAACGCATAACCCATAACGCATAACGCATAAGGCATAACGCATAACGTTAACGCATAACGCATAACGCCTAACGCATAACGGATCACGCATAATGCATAACGCATAACGCATAACGCATAACGCATAACGCATAACGCATAACGCAAACGCATAAAGCATAACGCATAACGCATAACGCAAACTTATAACGCACAACGCATAACGCATAACGCATAACGCATAACGCATAACGCATAACGCATAACGCATAACGCATAACGCATAACGCATAACGCATAACGCATAACGCATAACGCATAACGCATAACGCATAACGCATAACGCATAACGCATAACGCATAAAGCATAACGCATAACACATAACGCATTACGCATAACGCATAAAGTATAACACATAACGCATAACGCATTACGCATAACGCATCACGCATAACGCATAACGCATAACGCATATCGCATAAAACATAACGCATCACGCATAACGTACAACGTATAACGCATAACGCATAACGCATAACGCATAACGCATAACGCATAACGCATAACGCAAACTTATAACGCACAACGCATAACGCATAACGCATAACGCATAACGCATAACGCATAACGCATAACGCATAACGCATAACGCATAACGCATAAAGCATAAAGCATAACGCATAAAGCATAACGCATAAAGCATAACGCATAACGCATAACGCATAACGCATAAAGCATAACGCATACCGCATAACGCATAACGCATATCGCATAACGCATAACGCATAACGTATAACGCATAACGCATACCGTATAACGCATAACGCATAATGCATAACGCAAACGTATAACGCATAACGCATAACGCATAACGCATAACGCATAACGCATAACGCATTACGCATAACGCATAAAGTATAACACATAACGCATAACGCATAAAGTATAACACATAACGCATAACGCATTACGCATAACGCATCACGCATAACGGATAACGCATAACGCATAACGCATATCGCATAAAACATAACGCATAAAGCATAACGTACAACGTATAACGCATAACGCATAACGCATAACGCATAACGCATAACGCATTACGCATAACGCATAAAGTATAACACATAACGCATAACGCATAAAGTATAACACATAACGCATAACGCATTACGCATAACGCATAACGCATAACGTATAACGCATAACGCATAACGCATAACGCATAAAGCATAACGCATAACGCATAACGCATAACGCAAACTTATAACGCACAACGCATAACGCATAACGCATAACGCATAACGCATAACGCATAACGCATAACGCATAACGCATAACGCATAACGCATAACGCATAACGCATAACGCAAACGTATAACGCACAACGCATAACGAATACAGCAAAACGCATAATGCTTAACGCATAACGAATCACGCATAACGCATAACGCATAACGCATAACGCATGACGCATAACGCATAACGCATATCGAATAACGCATAACGTGTAACTCATAACGCATAACGCATAAAGCATAATGCATAACGCATAACACATAACGCATATCGCATAACGCATAACGCATAACGTATAACGCATAACGCATACCGTATAACGCATAACGCATAACGCATAACGCATAACGCATAACGCATAACGCATAACGCATAACGCATAACGCATATCGCATAAAACATAACGCATAAAGCATAACGTACAACGTATAACGCATAACGCATAACGCATAACGCATAACGCATAACGCATAACGCATAACGCATAACGCATAACGCATAACGTATATCGCATATCACATAACGCATAACCCATAACGCATAACGCATAAGGCATAACGCATAACGTTAACGCATAACGCATAACGCCTAACGCATAACGGATCACGCATAAAGCATAAAGCATTACGCATAAAGCATAACGCATAACGCATAACGTATAACGCATAACGCATAAAGCATAACGCATAACGCATAACGCATAACGCATATCGCATAACGCATAACGCATTACGTATAACGCATAACGCATACCGTATAACGCATAACGCATAACGCAAACGTATAACGCACAACGCATAACGAATACAGCAAAACGCATAATGTTTAACACATAACGGATCACGCATAACGCATAACGCATAACGCATAACGCATAACGCATAACGCCTAACGCATAACGCAAACGTATAACGCACAACGCATAACGCATAACGAACAACGGATAACGCATAACGCATAACGCATAACGAATACCGCAAAACGTATATCGCCTAACACATAACGGATCACGCATAACGCATAACGCATAACGTATAACGCATAACGCATAACGCATAACGCATAACGCATAACGCATAACGCATAGCGCATAACGCATAACGTATAACGCGTAACGCATACCGTATAACGCATAACGCATAACGCATAACGCATAACGCATAATGCATAACGCATAACGCATAACGCATAACGCATAACGCATAACGCACAACGCAAACGTATTACGCACAACGCATAATGCATAACGCATAACGCATAACGCATGGCGCATAATGTAAAATGCATAACGCATAACGCATAACGCATAACGCATAACACATAACGCATAACGCATAACGCATAACGCATAACGCATAACGCATATCGCATAAAACATAACGCATAAAGCATAACGTACAACGTATAACGCATAACGCATAACGCATAACGCATAACGTATATCGCATAACGCATTACGCATAACGCATAAAGTATAACACATAACGCATAACGCATTACGCATAACGCATCACGCATAACGCATAACGCATAACGCATAACGCATATCGCATAAAACATAACGCATCACGCATAACGTACAACGTATAACGCATAACGCATAACGCATAACGCATAACGCATAACGTATATCGCATAACACATAACGCATAACCCATAACGCATAACGCATAAGGCATAACTCATAACGTTAACGCATAACGCATAACGCCTAACGCTTAACGGATCACGCATAACGCATAAAGCATAACGCATAAAGCATAACGCATAACGCATAACGCATAACGCATAACGCATAACGCATAACGCATAAAGCATAACGCATACCGCATAACGCATAACGCATAACGCATAACGCAAACTTATAACGCACAACGCATAACGCATAACGCATAACGCATAACGCATAACGCATAACGCATAACGCATAACGCATAACGCATAACGCATAACGCATAACGCATAACGCATAACGCATAACGCATAACGCAAACGTATAACGCACAACGCATAACGAATACAGCAAAACGCATAATGCTTAACGCATAACGGATCACGCATAACGCATAACGCATAACGCATAACGCATAACGCATAACGAACAACGCATAACGCATAACGCATAACGCATAACGCATAACGCATAACGCATAACGCATAACGCATAACGCATAACGCATAACGCATAACGCATAACGCATTACGCATAACGCATAAAGTATAACACATAACGCATAACGCATAAAGCATAACGCATAACGCATAACGCATAACGCATAACGCATAAAGCATAACGCATAACGCATAACGCATAACGCATAACGCATATCGCATAACGCATAACGCATAACGTATAACGCATAACGCATAACGCAAACCGTATAACGCATAACGCATAACGCAAACGTATAACGCACAACGCATAACGAATACAGCAAAACGCATAATGCTTAACGCATAACGAATCACGCATAACGCATAACGCATAACGCATAACGCATGACGCATAACGCATAACGCATATCGAATAACGCATAACGTGTAACTCATAACGCATAACGCATAAAGCATAATGCATAACGCATAACACATAACGCATATCGCATAACGCATAACGCATAACGTATAACGCATAACGCATACCGTATAACGTATAACGCATAACGCATAAAGCATAACGCATAACGCATAACGCATAACGCATATCGCATAACGCATAACGCATTACGTATAACGCATAACGCATACCGTATAACGCATAACGCATAACGCAAACGTATAACGCACAACGCATAACGAATACAGCAAAACGCATAATGCTTAACGCATAACGGATCACGCATAACGCATAACGCATAACGCATAACACATAACGCATAACGCATAACGCATAACGCATAACGCATAACGCATAACGCATAACGCATAACGCATAACGCATAACGCATAACGCATAACGCATAACGCATAACGCATAACGCATAACGCATAACGCATAACGCATAACGCATAACGCATAACGCATAACGCATAACGCATAACGCATAACGCATAACGCATAACGCATAACGCATAACGCATAACGCATAACGCATTACGCATAACGCATAACGCATAACGCATAACGCATAACGCATAACGCATAACGCATAACGCATAACGCATAACGCATAACGCATAACGTTAACGCATAACGCATAACGCCTAACGCATAACGCAAACGTATAACGCACAACGCATAACGCATAACGAACAACGGATAACGCATAACGCATAACGCATAACGAATACCGCAAAACGTATATCGCCTAACACATAACGGATCACGCATAACGCATAACGCATAACTTATAACGCATAACGCATAACGCATAACGCATAACGCATAACGCATAACGCATAACGCATAGCGCATAACGCATAACGCATAACGTATAACGCGTAACGCATACCGTATAACGCATAACGCATAACGCATAACGCATAATGCATAACGCATAACGCATAACGCATAACGCATAACGCATAACGCACAACGCAAACGTATAACGCACAACGCATAACGCATAACGTATATCGCAAAACGCATAACGCATAATGCATAACGCATAACGCATAACGCATAACGCATAACGCATAACGCATAACGCATAACGCATAACGCATAAAGCATAACGCATAACGTATAACGCAAAACGCATAACGCATAATGCATAACGCATAACGCATAACGCATAACGCATAACGCATAACGCATAACGCATAACGCATAACGCATAACGCATAAAGCATAACGCATAACGCATAACGCATAACGCAAACTTATAACGCACAACGCATAACGCATAACGCATAACGCATAACGCATAAGCATAACACATAACGCATAACGCATAAAGCATAACGCATAACGCATAACGCATAACGCATAAAGCATAACGCATAACGCATAACGCATAACGCATAACGCATATCGTATAACGCATAACGCATAACGTATAACGCATAACGCATAACGCAAACCGTATAACGCATAACGCATAACGCAAACGTATAACGCACAACGCATAACGAATACAGCAAAACGCATAATGCTTAACGCATAACGAATCACGCATAACGCATAACGCATAACGCATAACGCATGACGCATAACGCATAACGCATATCGAATAACGCATAACGTGTAACTCATAACGCATAACGCATAAAGCATAATGCATAACGCATAACACATAACGCATATCGCATAACGCATAACGCATAACGTATAACGCATAACGCATACCGTATAACGTATAACGCATAACGCATAAAGCATAAAGCATAACGCATAACGCATAACGCATAACGCATATCGCATAACGCATAACGCATTACGTATAACGCATAACGCATACCGTATAACGCATAACGCATAACGCAAACGTATAACGCACAACGCATAACGAATACAGCAAAACGCATAATGCTTAACGCATAACGGATCACGCATAACGCATAACGCATAACGCATAACACATAACGCATAACGCATAACGCATAACGCATAACGCATAACGCATAACGCATAACGCATAACGCATAACGCATAACGCATAACGCATAACGCATAACGCATAACGCATAACGCATAACGCATAACGCATAACGCATAACGCATAACGCATAACGCATAACGCATAACGCATAACGCATAACGCATAACGCATAACGCATAACGCATAACGCATAACGCATAACGCATAACGCATAACGCATTACGCATAACGCATAACGCATAACGCATAACGCATAACGCATAACGCATAACGCATAACGCATAACGCATAACGTTAACGCATAACGCATAACGCCTAACGCATAACGCAAACGTATAACGCACAACGCATAACGCATAACGAACAACGGATAACGCATAACGCATAACGCATAACGAATACCGCAAAACGTATATCGCCTAACACATAACGGATCACGCATAACGCATAACGCATAACGTATAACGCATAACGCATAACGCATAACGCATAACGCATAACGCATAACGCATAACGCATAGCGCATAACGCATAACGCATAACGTATAACGCGTAACGCATACCGTATAACGCATAACGCATAACGCATAACGCATAATGCATAACGCATAACGCATAACGCATAACGCATAACGCATAACGCACAACGCAAACGTATAACGCACAACGCATAACGCATAACGTATATCGCAAAACGCATAACGCATAATGCATAACGCATAACGCATAACGCATAACGCATAACGCATAACGCATAACGCATAACGCATAACGCATAAAGCATAACGCATAACGTATAACGCAAAACGCATAACGCATAATGCATAACGCATAACGCATAACGCATAACGCATAACGCATAACGCATAACGCATAACGCATAACGCATAACGCATAAAGCATAACGCATAACGCATAACGCATAACGCAAACTTATAACGCACAACGCATAACGCATAACGCATAACGCATAACGCATAAGCATAACGCATAACGCATAACGCATAACGCATAACGCATAACGCATAACGCATAACGCATAACGCATAACGCATAACGCATAACGCATAACGCATAACGCATAACGCATAACGCATTACGCATAACGCATAAAGTATAACACATAACGCATAACGCATTACGCATAACGCATCACGCATAACGCATAACGCATAACGCATAACGCATATCGCATAAAACATAACGCATCACGCATAACGTACAACGTATAACGCATAACGCATAACGCATAACGCATAACGCATAACGCATAACGCATAACGCATAACGTATATCGCATAACACATAACGCATAACCCATAACGCATAACGCATAAGGCATAACTCATAACGTTAACGCATAACGCATAACGCCTAACGCTTAACGGATCACGCATAACGCATAACGCATAACGCATAACGCATAACGCATAACGCATAACGCATAACGCATAACGCATAACGTATATCGCATAACACATAACGCATAACGCATAACGCATAACGCATAACGCATAAAGCATAAAGCATAACGCATAACGCATAACGCATAACGCATAACGCATTACGCATAACGCATCACGCATAACGCATAACGCATAACGCATAACGCATATCGCATAAAACATAACGCATCACGCATAACGTACAACGTATAACGCATAACGCATAACGCATAACGCATAACGCATAACGCATAACGCATAACGCATAACGTATAACGCATAACGCATAACGCATAACGAATACCGCAAAACGTATATCGCCTAACACATAACGGATCACGCATAACGCATGGCGCATAATGTAAAATGCATAACGCATAACGCATAACGCATAACGCATAACGCATGACGCATAACGCATTACGCATAACGCATAACGCATAACGCATAAAGCATAAAGCATAACGCATAACGCATAACGCATAACGCATAACGCATTACGCATAACGCATAAAGTATAACACATAACGCATAACGCATAAAGTATAACACATAACGCATAACGCATTACGCATATTGCATAACGTATAACGCAAAACGCATAACGCATAACGTTACCGCATAAGGCTTGATGCATGACGCATATCGCATAACGCATAACGCATAACTCATAACGTATAACGCAAAACGCATAACGCATAACGTATATCGCATAACACATAACGCATAACGCATAACGAACAACGGATAACGCATAACGCATAACGCATAACGAATACCGCAAAACGTATATCGCCTAACACATAACGGATCACGCATAACGCATGGCGCATAATGTAAAATGCATAACGCATAACGCATAACGCATAACGCATAACGCATGACGCATAACGCATAACGCATAACGCATAACGCATAACGCATAAAGCATAAAGCATAACGCATAACGCATAACGCATAACGCATAACGCATTACGCATAACGCATAAAGTATAACACATAACGCATAACGCATAAAGTATAACACATAACGCATAACGCATTACGCATATTGCATAACGTATAACGCAAAACGCATAACGCATAACGTTACCGCATAAGGCTTGATGCATGACGCATATCGCATAACGCATAACGCATAACTCATAACGTATAACGCAAAACGCATAACGCATAATGCATAACGCATAACGCATAACGCATAACGCATAACGCATAACGCATAACGCATAACGCATAACGCATAACGCATAACGCATAACGCATAACGCATAACGCATAAAGCGTAACGCATAACGCATAACGCATAACGCAAACTTATAACGCACAACGCATAACGCATAACGCATAACGCATAACGCATAACGCATAACGCATAACGCATAACGCATAACGCATAACGCATAACGCATAAAGTATAACACATAACGCATAACGCATAAAGTATAACACATAACGCATAACGCATTACGCATATTGCATAACGTATAACGCAAAACGCATAACGTTACCGCATAAGGCTTGATGCATGACGCATATCGCATAACGCATAACGCATAACTCATAACGTATAACGCAAAACGCATAACGCATAATGCATAACGCATAACGCATAACGCATAACGCATAACGCATAACGCATAACGCATAACGCATAACGCATAACGCATAACGCATAACGCATAACGCATAACGCATAACGCATAAAGCATAACGCATAACGCATAACGCATAACGCAAACTTATAACGCACAACGCATAACGCATAACGCATAACGCATAACGCATAACGCCTAACGCATAACGCATAACGCATAACGCATAACGCATAACGCAAAACGCATAACGCATAACGCATAACGCATAACGCATAACGCATAACGCATAACGCATAACGCATAACGCATAACGCATAACGCATAACGCATAACGCATAACGCATAACGCATAACGCATAACGCATAACGCATAACGCATAACGCATTACGCATAACGCATAAAGTATAACACATAACGCATAACGCATTACGCATAACGCATCACGCATAACGCATAACGCATAACGCATAACGCATAACGCATATCGCATAAAACATAACGCATCACGCATAACGTACAACGTATAACGCATAACGCATAACGCATAACGCATAACGCATAACGCATAACGCATAACGTATATCGCATAACACATAACGCATAACCCATAACGCATAACGCATAAGGCATAACTCATAACGTTAACGCATAACGCATAACGCCTAACGCATAACGCATAACGCATAACGCATATCGCATAAAACATAACGCATCACGCATAACGTACAACGTATAACGCATAACGCATAACGCATAACGCATAACGCATAACGTATATCGCATAACACATAACGCATAACCCATAACGCATAACGCATAAGGCATAACTCATAACGTTAACGCATAACGCATAACGCCTAACGCTTAACGGATCACGCATAACGCATAAAGCATAACGCATAAAGCATAACGCATAACGCATAACGCATAACGCATAACGCATAAAGCATAACGCATAACGCATCACGCATAACGCATAACGCATAACGCATAACGCATAACGCATATCGCATAAAACATAACGCATCACGCATAACGTACAACGCCTAACGCATAACGCAAACGTATAACGCACAACGCATAACGCATAACGAACAACGGATAACGCATAACGCATAACGCATAACGAATACCGCAAAACGTATATCGCCTAACACATAACGGATCACGCATAACGCATAACGCATAACGTATAACGCATAACGCATAACGCATAACGCATAACGCATAACGCATAACGCATAACGCATAACGCATAGCGCATAACGCATAACGCATAACGTATAACGCGTAACGCATACCGTATAACGCATAACGCATAACGCATAACGCATAATGCATAACGCATAACGCATAACGCATAACGCATAACGCATAACGCACAACGCAAACGTATAACGCACAACGCATAACGCATAACGCATAATGCATAACGCATAACGCATAACGCATAACGCATAACGCATAACGCATAACGCATAACGCATAACGCATAACGCATAACGCATAAAGCATAACGCATAACGTATAACGCAAAACGCATAACGCATAATGCATAACGCATAACGCATAACGCATAACGCATAACGCATAACGCATAACGCATAACGCATAACGCATAAAGCATAACGCATAACGCATAACGCATAACGCCAACTTATAACGCACAACGCATAACGCATAACGCATAACGCATAACGCATAACGCATAACGCATAACGCATAACGCATAACGCATAACGCATAACGCATAACGCATAACGCATAACGCATAACGCATAACGCATAACGCATAACGCATAACGCATAACGCATAACGCATAACGCATTACGCATAACGCATAAAGTATAACACATAACGCATAACGCATTACGCATAACGCATCACGCATAACGCATAACGCATAACGCATAACGCATATCGCATAAAACATAACGCATCACGCATAACGTACAACGTATAACGCATAACGCATAACGCATAACGCATAACGCATAACGCATAACGCATAACGCATAACGCATAACGTATATCGCATAACACATAACGCATAACCCATAACGCATAACGCGTAAGGCATAACTCATAACGTTAACGCATAACGCATAACGCCTAACGCTTAACGGATCACGCATAACGCATAACGCATAACGCATAACGCATAACGCATAACGCATAACGCATTACGCATAACGCATAAAGTATAACACATAACGCATAACGCATAACGCATAAAGTATAACACATAACGCATAACGCATTACGCATATTGCATAACGTATAACGCAAAACGCATAACGCATAACGTTACCGCATAAGGCTTGATGCATGACGCATATCGCATAACGCATAACGCATAACTCATAACGTATAACGCAAAACGCATAACGCATAATGCATAACGCATAACGCATAACGCATAACGCATAACGCATAACGCATAACGCATAACGCATAACGCATAACGCATAACGCATAACGCATAACGCATAACGCATAACGCATAACGCATAAAGCATAACGCATAACGCATAACGCATAACGCAAACTTATAACGCACAACGCATAACGCATAACGCATAACGCATAACGCATAACGCCTAACGCATAACGCATAACGCATAACGCATAACGCAAAACGCATAACGCATAACGCATAACGCATAACGCATAACGCATAACGCATAACGCATAACGCATAACGCATAACGCATAACGCATAACGCATAACGCATAACGCATTACGCATAACGCATAAAGTATAACACATAACGCATAACGCATTACGCATAACGCATCACGCATAACGCATAACGCATAACGCATATCGCATAAAACATAACGCATCACGCATTTCGTACAACGTATAACGCATAACGCATAACGCATAACGCATAACGCATAACGCATAACGTATATCGCATAATACATAACGCATAACCCATAACGCATAACGCATAACGCAGAAGGCATAACTCATAACGTTAACGCATAACGCATAACGCCTAACGCTTAACGGATCACGCATAACGCATAAAGCATAACGCATAAAGCATAACGCATAACGCATAACGCATAACGCATAACGCATAAAGCATAACGCATACCGCATAACGCATACCGCATAACGCATAACGCATAACGCATAACGCAAACTTATAACGCACAACGCATAACGCATAACGCATAACGCATAACGCATAACGCATAACGCATAACGCATAACGCATAACGCATAACGCATAACGCATAACGCATAACGCATAACGCATAACGCATAACGCATAACGCATAACGCATAACGCATAACGCATAACGCATAACGCATAACGCATAACGCATAACGCATAACGCATAACGCATAACGCATAACGCATAACGCATAACGCATAACGCATAACGCATAACGCATATCGCATTACGCATAACGCATAAAGTATAACACATAACGCATAACGCATAAAGTATAACACACAACGCATAACGCATTACGCATATTGCATAACGTATAACGCAAAACGCATAACGCATAACGTTACCGCATAAGGCTTGATGCATGACGCATATCGCATAACGCATAACGTACAACGTATAACGCATAACGCATAACGCATAACGCATATCGCATAACGCATAACGCATAACGTATAACGCATAACGCATACCGTATAACGCATAACGCATAACGCATAACGCAAACGTATAACGCACAACGCATAACGAATACAGCAAAACGCATAATGCTTAACGCATAACGGATCACGCATAACGCATAACGCATAACGCATATCGAATAACGCATAACGTGTAACTCATAACGCATAACGCATAAAGCATAATGCATAACGCATAACGCATAACGCATAAAGCATAACGCATAACGCATAACGCATAACGCAAACTTATAACGCACAACGCATAACGCATAACGCATAACGCATAACGCATAACGCCTAACGCATAACGCATAACGCATAACGCATAACGCATAACGCAAAACGCATAACGCATAACGCATAACGCATAACGCATAACGCATAACGCATAACGCATAACGCATAACGCATAACGCATAACGCATAACGCATAACGCATTACGCATAACGCATAAAGTATAACACATAACGCATAACGCATTACGCATAACGCATCACGCATAACGCATAACGCATAACGCATATCGCCTAAAACATAACGCATCACGCATAACGTACAACGTATAACGCATAACGCATAACGCATAACGCATAACGCATAACGCATAACGCATAACGTATATCGCATAACACATAACGCATAACCCATAACGCATAACGCATAAGGCATAACCCATAACGTTAACGCATAACGCATAACGCATAACGCCTAACGCTTAACGGATCACGCATAACGCATAAAGCATAACGCATAAAGCATAACGCATAACGCATAACGCATAACGAATAACGCATGAAGCATAACGCATACCGCATAACGCATACCGCATAACGCATAACGCATAACGCATAACGCAAACTTATAACGCACAACGCATAACGCATAACGCATAACGCATAACGCATAACGCATAACGCATAACGCATAACGCATAACGCATAACGCATAACGCATAACGCATAACGCATAATGCATAACGCATAACGCATAACGCATAACGCATAACGCATAACGCATAACGCATAACGCATAACGCATAACGCATAACGCATATCGCATAACGCATAACGCATAACCCATAACGCATAACGCATAACGCATAACGCATAACGCATAACGCATAACGCATAACGCATAACGCATAACGCATTACGCATAACGCATAAAGTATAACACATAACGCATAAAGTATAACACATAACGCATAACGCATTACGCGTATTGCATAACGTATAACGCAAAACGCATAACGCATAACGTTACCGCATAAGGCTTGATGCATGACGCATATCGCATAACGCATAACGTACGACGTATAACGCATAACGCATAACGCATAACGCATAACGCGTAACGCATAGCGCATAACGCATAACGCATAACGTATAACGCGTAACGCATACCGTATAACGCATAACGCATAACGCATAACGCATAACGCATAACGCATAACGCATAACGCATAACGCATAACGCATAACGCATTACGCATAACGCATCACGCATCACGCATAACGCATAACGCATAACGCATAACGCATATCCCATAAAACATAACGCATCACGCATAACGTACAACGTATAACGCATAACGCATAACGCATAACGCATAACGCATAACGAATACCGCAAAACGTATATCGCCTAACACATAACGGATCACGCATAACGCATAACGCATAACGTATAACGCATAACGCATAACGCATAACGCATAACGCATAACGCATAACGCATAACGCATAACGCATAGCGCATAACGCATAACGCATAACGTATAACGCGTAACGCATACCGTATAACGCATAACGCATAACGCATAACGCATAATGCATAACGCATAACGCATAACGCATAACGCATAACGCATAACGCACAACGCAAACGTATAACGCACAACGCATAACGCATAACGTAAATCGCAAAACGCATAACGCATAATGCATAACGCATAACGCATAACGCATAACGCATAACGCATAACGCATAACGCATAACGCATAACGCATAAAGCATAACGCATAACGTATAACGCAAAACGCATAACGCATAATGCATAACGCATAACGCATAACGCATAATGCATAACGCATAACGCATAACGCATAACGCATAACGCATAACGCATAAAGCATAACGCATAACGCATAACGCATAACGCAAACTTATAACGCACAACGCATAACGCATAACGCATAACGCATAACGCATAACGCATAACGCATAACGCATAACGCATAACGCATAACGCATAACGCATAACGCATAACGCATAACGCATAACGCATAACGCATAACGCATAACGCATAACGCATAACGCATAACGCATAACGCATTACGCATAACGCATAAAGTATAACACATAACGCATAACGCATTACGCATAACGCATCACGCATAACGCATAACGCATAACGCATATCGCATAAAACATAACGCATCACGCATAACGTACAACGTATAACGCATAACGCATAACGCATAACGCATAACGCATAACGCATAACGCATAACGCATAACGTATATCGCATAACACATAACGCATAACCCATAACGCATAACGCATAAGGCATAACTCATAACGTTAACGCATAACGCATAACGCCTAACGCTTAACGGATCACGCATAACGCATAACGCATAACGCATAACGCATAACGCATAACGCATAACGCATAACGTATATCGCATAACACATAACGCATAACGCATAACGAACAACGGATAACGCATAACGCATAACGCATAACGAATACCGCAAAACGTATATCGCCTAACACATAACGCATAACGCATAACGAATACCGCAAAACGTATATCGCCTAACACATAACGGATCACGCATAACGCATGGCGCATAATGTAAAATGCATAACGCATAACGCATAACGCATAACGCATAACGCATGACGCATAACGCATAACGCATAACGCATAACGCATAACGCATAACGCATAAAGCATAAAGCATAACGCATAACGCATAACGCATAACGCATAACGCATTACGCATAACGCATAAAGTATAACACATAACGCATAACGCATAAAGTATAACACATAACGCATAACGCATTACGCATATTGCATAACGTATAACGCAAAACGCATAACGCATAACGTTACCGCATATGGCTTGATGCATGACGCATATCGCATAACGCATAACGCATAACTCATAACGTATAACGCAAAACGCATAACGCATAATGCATAACGCATAACGCATAACGCATAACGCATAACGCATAACGCATAACGCATAACGCATAACGCATAACGCATAACGCATAACGCATAACGCATAACGCATAAAGCGTAACGCATAACGCATAACGCATAACGCAAACTTATAACGCACAACGCATAACGCATAACGCATAACGCATAACGCATAACGCATAACGCATAACGCATAAAGTATAACACATAACGCATAACGCATAAAGTATAACACATAACGCATAACGCATTACGCATATTGCATAACGTATAACGCAAAACGCATAACGTTACCGCATAAGGCTTGATGCATGACGCATATCGCATAACGCATAACGCATAACTCATAACGCATAACGCAAAACGCATAACGCATAATGCATAACGCATAACGCATAACGCATAACGCATAACGCATAACGCATAACGCATAACGCAGAACGCATAACGCATAACGCATAACGCATAACGCATAACGCATAACGCATAACGCATAACGCATAAAGCATAACGCATAACGCATAACGCATAACGCAAACTTATAACGCACAACGCATAACGCATAACGCATAACGCATAACGCATAACGCCTAACGCATAACGCATAACGCATAACGCATAACGCATAACGCAAAACGCATAACGCATAACGCATAACGCATAACGCATAACGCATAACGCATAACGCATAACGCATAACGCATAACGCATAACGCATAACGCATAACGCATAACGCATAACGCATTACGCATAACGCATAAAGTATAACACATAACGCATAACGCATTACGCATAACGCATCACGCATAACGCATAACGCATAACGCATAACGCATATCGCATAAAACATAACGCATCACGCATAACGTACAACGTATAACGCATAACGCATAACGCATAACGCATAACGCATAACGCATAACGCATAACGTATATCGCATAACACATAACGCATAACCCATAACGCATAACGCATAAGGCATAACTCATAACGTTAACGCATAACGCATAACGCCTAACGCATAACGCATAACGCATAACGCATATCGCATAAAACATAACGCATCACGCATAACGTACAACGTATAACGCATAACGCATAACGCATAACGCATAACGCATAACGCATAACGCATAACGTATATCGCATAACACATAACGCATAACCCATAACGCATAACGCATAACGCATAAGGCATAACTCATAACGTTAACGCATAACGCATAACGCCTAACGCTTAACGGATCACGCATAACGCATAAAGCATAACGCATAAAGCATAACGCATAACGCATAACGCATAACGCATAACGCATAAAGCATAACGCATAACGCATCACGCATAACGCATAACGCATAACGCATAACGCATAACGCATATCGCATAAAACATAACGCATCACGCATAACGTACAACGCCTAACGCATAACGCAAACGTATAACGCATAACGAACAACGGATAACGCATAACGCATAACGCATAACGAATACCGCAAAACGTATATCGCCTAACACATAACGGATCACGCATAACGCATAACGCATAACGTATAACGCATAACGCATAACGCATAACGCATAACGCATAACGCATAACGCATAACGCATAGCGCATAACGCATAACGCATAACGTATAACGCGTAACGCATACCGTATAACGCATAACGCATAACGCATAACGCATAATGCATAACGCATAACGCATAACGCATAACGCATAACGCATAACGCACAACGCAAACGTATAACGCACAACGCATAACGCATAACGCATAATGCATAACGCATAACGCATAACGCATAACGCATAACGCATAACGCATAACGCATAACGCATAACGCATAACGCATAAAGCATAACGCATAACGTATAACGCAAAACGCATAACGCATAATGCATAACGCATAACGCATAACGCATAACGCATAACGCATAACGCATAACGCATAACGCATAACGCATAACGCATAACGCATAACGCATAAAGCATAACGCATAACGCATAACGCATAACGCCAACTTATAACGCACAACGCATAACGCATAACGCATAACGCATAACGCATAACGCATAACGCATAACGCATAACGCATAACGCATAACGCATAACGCATAACGCATAACGCATAACGCATAACGAATAACGCATAACGCATAACGCATAACGCATAACGCATAACGCATAACGCATAACGCATAACGCATAACGCATAACGCATAACGCATAACGCATAACGCATAACGCATAACGCATAACGCATAACGCATAACGCATAACGCATAACGCATTACGCATAACGCATAAAGTATAACACATAACGCATAACGCATTACGCATAACGCATCACGCATAACGCATAACGCATAACGCATATCGCATAAAACATAACGCATCACGCATAACGTACAACGTATAACGCATAACGCATAACGCATAACGCATAACGCATAACGCATAACGCATAACGCATAACGTATATCGCATAACACATAACGCATAACCCATAACGCATAACGCATAAGGCATAACTCATAACGTTAACGCATAACGCATAACGCCTAACGCTTAACGGATCACGCATAACGCATAACGCATAACGCATAACGCATAACGCATAACGCATAACGCATAACGTATATCGCATAACACATAACGCATAACGCATAACGAACAACGGATAACGCATAACGCATAACGCATAACGAATACCGCAAAACGTATATCGCCTAACACATAACGGATCACGCATAACGCATGGCGCATAATGTAAAATGCATAACGCATAACGCATAACGCATAACGCATAACGCATAACGCATGACGCATAACGCATAACGCATAACGCATAACGCATAACGCATAACGCATAACGCATAAAGCATAAAGCATAACGCATAACGCATAACGCATAACGCATAACGCATTACGCATAACGCATAAAGTATAACACATAACGCATAACGCATAAAGTATAACACATAACGCATAACGCATTACGCATATTGCATAACGTATAACGCAAAACGCATAACGCATAACGTTACCGCATAAGGCTTGATGCATGACGCATATCGCATAACGCATAACGCATAACTCATAACGAATAACGCAAAACGCATAACGCATAATGCATAACGCATAACGCATAACGCATAACGCATAACGCATAACGCATAACGCATAACGCATAACGCATAACGCATAACGCATAACGCATAACGCATAACGCATAAAGCGTAACGCATAACGCATAACGCATAACGCAAACTTATAACGCACAACGCATAACGCATAACGCATAACGCATAACGCATAACGCATAACGCATAACGCATAAAGTATAACACATAACGCATAACGCATAAAGTATAACACATAACGCATAACGCATTACGCATATTGCATAACGTATAACGCAAAACGCATAACGTTACCGCATAAGGCTTGATGCATGACGCATATCGCATAACGCATAACGCATAACTCATAACGTATAACGCAAAACGCATAACGCATAATGCATAACGCATAACGCATAACGCATAACGCATAACGCATAACGCATAACGCATAACGCAGAACGCATAACGCATAACGCATAACGCATAACGCATAACGCATAACGCATAACGCATAACGCATAAAGCATAACGCATAACGCATAACGCATAACGCAAACGTATAACGCACAACGCATAACGCATAACGCATAACGCATAACGCATAACGCCTAACGCATAACGCATAACGCATAACGCATAACGCATAACGCAAAACGCATAACGCATAACGCATAACGCATAACGCATAACGCATAACGCATAACGCATAACGCATAACGCATAACGCATAACGCATAACGCATAACGCATAACGCATAACGCATAACGCATAACGCATTACGCATAACGCATAAAGTATAACACATAACGCATAACGCATTACGCATAACGCATCACGCATAACGCATAACGCATAACGCATAACGCATATCGCATAAAACATAACGCATCACGCATAACGTACAACGTATAACGCATAACGCATAACGCATAACGCATAACGCATAACGCATAACGCATAACGTATATCGCATAACACATAACGCATAACCCATAACGCATAACGCATAAGGCATAACTCATAACGTTAACGCATAACGCATAACGCCTAACGCATAACGCATAACGCATAACGCATATCGCATAAAACATAACGCATCACGCATAACGTACAACGTATAACGCATAACGCATAACGCATAACGCATAACGCATAACGCATAACGCATAACGTATATCGCATAACACATAACGCATAACCCATAACGCATAACGCATAACGCATAAGGCATAACTCATAACGTTAACGCATAACGCATAACGCCTAACGCTTAACGGATCACGCATAACGCATAAAGCATAACGCATAAAGCATAACGCATAACGCATAACGCATAACGCATAACGCATAAAGCATAACGCATAACGCATCACGCATAACGCATAACGCATAACGCATAACGCATAACGCATATCGCATAAAACATAACGCATCACGCATAACGTACAACGCCTAACGCATAACGCAAACGTATAACGCATAACGAACAACGGATAACGCATAACGCATAATGCATAACGAATACCGCAAAACGTATATCGCCTAACACATAACGGATCACGCATAACGCATAACGCATAACGTATAACGCATAACGCATAACGCATAACGCATAACGCATAACGCATAACGCATAACGCATAACGCATAGCGCATAACGCATAACGCATAACGTATAACGCGTAACGCATACCGTATAACGCATAACGCATAACGCATAACGCATAATGCATAACGCATAACGCATAACGCATAACGCATAACGCATAACGCACAACGCAAACGTATAACGCACAACGCATAACGCATAACGCATAATGCATAACGCATAACGCATAACGCATAACGCATAACGCATAACGCATAACGCATAACGCATAACGCATAACGCATAACGCATAAAGCATAACGCATAACGTATAACGCAAAACGCATAACGCATAATGCATAACGCATAACGCATAACGCATAACGCATAACGCATAACGCATAACGCATAACGCATAACGCATAACGCATAACGCATAAAGCATAACGCATAACGCATAACGCATAACGCCAACTTATAACGCACAACGCATAACGCATAACGCATAACGCATAACGCATAACGCATAACGCATAACGCATAACGCATAACGCATAACGCATAACGCATAACGCATAACGCATAACGCATAACGCATAACGCATAACGCATAACGCATAACGCATAACGCATAACGCATAACGCATAACGCATTACGCATAACGCATAAAGTATAACACATAACGCATAACGCATTACGCATAACGCATCACGCATAACGCATAACGCATAACGCATAACGCATAACGCATAACGCATTACGCATAACGCATAAAGTATAACACATAACGCATAACGCATAAAGTATAACACATAACGCATAACGCATTACGCATATTGCATAACGTATAACGCAAAACGCATAACGCATAACGTTACCGCATAAGGCTTGATGCATGACGCATATCGCATAACGCATAACGCATAACTCATAACGTATAACGCAAAACGCATAACGCATAATGCATAACGCATAACGCATAACGCATAACGCATAACGCATAACGCATAACGCATAACGCATAACGCATAACGCATAACGCATAACGCATAACGCATAACGCATAAAGCATAACGCATAACGCATAACGCATAACGCAAACTTATAACGCACAACGCATAACGCATAACGCATAACGCATAACGCATAACGCCTAACGCATAACGCATAACGCATAACGCATAACGCATAACGCAAAACGCATAACGCATAACGCATAACGCATAACGCATAACGCATAACGCATAACGCATAACGCATAACGCATAACGCATAACGCATAACGCATAACGCATAACGCATAACGCATTACGCATAACGCATAAAGTATAACACATAACGCATAACGCATTACGCATAACGCATCACGCATAACGCATAACGCATAACGCATAACGCATAACGCATATCGCATAAAACATAACGCATCACGCATTTCGTACAACGTATAACGCATAACGCATAACGCATAACGCATAACGCATAACGCATAACGTATATCGCATAACACATAACGCATAACCCATAACGCATAACGCATGACGCAGAAGGCATAACTCATAACGTTAACGCATAACGCATAACGCCTAACGCTTAACGGATCACGCATAACGCATAAAGCATAACGCATAAAGCATAACGCATAACGCATAACGCATAACGCATAACGCATAACGCATAAAGCATAACGCATACCGCATAACGCATACCGCATAACGCATAACGCATAACGCATAACGCAAACTTATAACGCACAACGCATAACGCATAACGCATAACGCATAACGCATAACGCATAACGCATAACGCATAACGCATAACGCATAACGCATAACGCATAACGCATAACGCATAACGCATAACGCATAACGCATAACGCATAACGCATAACGCATAACGCATAACGCATAACGCATAACGCATAACGCATAACGCATAACGCATAACGCATAACGCATAACGCATAACGCATAACGCATAACGCATAACGCATAACGCATAACGCATAACGCATAACGCATAACGCATAACGCATAACGCATAACGCATAACGCATAACGCATAACGCATAACGCATAACGCATAACGTATAACGCATAACGCATACCGTATAACGCATAACGCATGACGCATAACGCAAACGTATAACGCACAACGCATAACGAATACAGCAAAACGCATAATGCTTAACGCATAACGGATCACGCATAACGCATAACGCATAACGCATATCGAATAACGCATATCGCATAACGCATAACGCATAACCCATAACGCATAACGCATAACGCATAACGCATAACGCATAACGCATAACGCATAACGCATTACGCATAACGCATAAAGTATAACACATAACGCATAACGCATAAAGTATAACACACAACGCATAACGCATTACGCATATTGCATAACGTATAACGCAAAACGCATAACGCATAACGTTACCGCATAAGGCTTGATGCATGACGCATATCGCATAACGCATAACGTACAACGTATAACGCATAACGCATAACGCATAACGCATATCGCATAACGCATAACGCATAACGTATAACGCATAACGCATACCGTATAACGCATAACGCATGACGCATAACGCAAACGTATAACGCACAACGCATAACGAATACAGCAAAACGCATAATGCTTAACGCATAACGGATCACGCATAACGCATAACGCATAACGCATATCGAATAACGCATAACGTGTAACTCATAACGCATAACGCATAAAGCATAATGCATAACGCATAACGCATAACGCATAAAGCATAACGCATAACGCATAACGCATAACGCAAACTTATAACGCACAACGCATAACGCATAACGCATAACGCATAACGCATAACGCCTAACGCATAACGCATAACGCATAACGCATAACGCATAACGCAAAACGCATAACGCATAACGCATAACGCATAACGCATAACGCATAACGCATAACGCATAACGCATAACGCATAACGCATAACGCATAACGCATTACGCATTACGCATAACGCATAAAGTATAACACATAACGCATAACGCATTACGCATAACGCATCACGCATAACGCATAACGCATAACGCATAACGCATAACGCATATCGCCTAAAACATAACGCATCACGCATAACGTACAACGTATAACGCATAACGCATAACGCATAACGCATAACGCATAACGCATAACGCATAACGTATATCGCATAACACATAACGCATAACCCATAACGCATAACGCATAAGGCATAACCCATAACGTTAACGCATAACGCATAACGCATAACGCCTAACGCTTAACGGATCACGCATAACGCATAAAGCAAAACGCATAAAGCATAACGCATAACGCATAACGCATAACGAATAACGCATGAAGCATAACGCATACCGCATAACGCATACCGCATAACGCATAACGCATAACGCATAACGCAAACTTATAACGCACAACGCATAACGCATAACGCATAACGCATAACGCATAACGCATAACGCATAACGCATAACGCATAACGCATAACGCATAACGCATAACGCATAACGCATAATGCATAACGCATAACGCATAACGCATAACGCATAACGCATAACGCATAACGCATAACGCATAACGCATAACGCATATCGCATAACGCATAACGCATAACCCATAACGCATAACGCATAACGCATAACGCATAACGCATAACGCATAACGCATAACGCATAACGCATAACGCATTACGCATAACGCATAAAGTATAACACATAACGCATAACGCATAAAGTATAACACATAACGCATAACGCATTACGCATATTGCATAACGTATAACGCAAAACGCATAACGCATAACGTTACCGCATAAGGCTTGATGCATGACGCATATCGCATAACGCATAACGTACGACGTATAACGCATAACGCATAACGCATAACGCATAACGCATAACGCGTAACGCATAGCGCATAACGCATAACGCATAACGTATAACGCGTAACGCATACCGTATAACGCATAACGCATAACGCATAACGCATAACGCATAACGCATAACGCATAACGCATAACGCATTACGCATAACGCATCACGCATCACGCATAACGCATAACGCATAACGCATAACGCATATCCCATAAAACATAACGCATCACGCATAACGTACAACGTATAACGCATAACGCATAACGCATAACGCATAACGCATAACGCATAACGCATAACGCATAACGTATATCGCATAACACATAACGCATAACCCATAACGCATAACGCATAACGCAGAAGGCATAACTCATAACGTTAACGCATAACGCATAACGCCTAACGCTTAACGGATCACGCATAACGCATAAAGCATAACGCATAAAGCATAACGCATAACGCATAACGCATAACGCATAACGCATAACGCATAACGCATAACGCATAACGCATTACGCATAACGCATAAAGTATAACACATAACGCATAACGCATAAAGTATAACACACAACGCATAACGCATTACGCATATTGCATAACGTATAACGCAAAACGCATAACCCATAACGTTACCGCATAAGGCTTGATGCATGACGCATATCGCATAACGCATAACGTACAACGTATAACGCATAACGCATAACGCATAACGCATATCGCATAACGCATAACGCATAACGTATAACGCATAACGCATACCGTATAACGCATAACGCAAACTTATAACGCACAACGCATAACGCATAACGCATAACGCATAACGCCTAACGCATAACGCATAACGCATAACGCATAACGCATAACGCAAAACGCATAACGCATAACGCATAACGCATAACGCATAACGCATAACGCATAACGCATAACGCATAACGCATAACGCATAACGCATAACGCATAACGCATAACGCATAACGCATAACGCATTACGCATAACGCATAAAGTATAACACATAACGCATAACGCATTACGCATAACGCATCACGCATAACGCATAACGCATAACGGATAACGCATAACGCATATCGCCTAAAACATAACGCATCACGCATAACGTACAACGTATAACGCATAAGGCATAACGCATAACGCATAACGCATAACGCATAACGCATAACGTATATCGCATAACACATAACGCATAACCCATAACGCATAACGCATAAGGCATAACGCATAACGTTAACGCATAACGCATAACGCATAACGCCTAACGCTTAACGGATCACGCATAACGCATAAAGCATAACGCATAAAGCATAACGCATAACGCATAACGCATAACGCATAACGCAAACTTATAACGCACAACGCATAACGAATACAGCAAAACGCATAATGCTTAACGCATAACGGATCACGCATAACGCATAACGCATAACGCATAACGCATATCGAATAACGCATAACGTGTAACTCATAACGCATAACGCATAAAGCATAATGCATAACGCATAACGCATAACGCATAAAGCATAACGCATAACGCATAACGCATAACGCAAACTTATAACGCACAACGCATAACGCATAACGCATAACGCATAACGCCTAACGCATAACGCATAACGCATAACGCATAACGCATAACGCAAAACGCATAACGCATAACGCATAACGCATAACGCATAACGCATAACGCATAACGCATAACGCATAACGCATAACGCATAACGCATAACGCATAACGCATAACGCATAACGCATAACGCATAACGCATAACGCATAACGCATTACGCATAACGCATAAAGTATAACACATAACGCATAACGCATTACGCATAACGCATCACGCATAACGCATAACGCATAACGCATAACGCATATCGCCTAAAACATAACGCATCACGCATAACGTACAACGTATAACGCATAACGCATAACGCATAACGCATAACGCATAACGCATAACGCATAACGCATAACGCATAACGTATATCGCATAACACATAACGCATAACCCATAACGCATAACGCATAAGGCATAACCCATAACGTTAACGCATAACGCATAACGCATAACGCCTAACGCTTAACGGATCACGCATAACGCATAAAGCATAACGCATAAAGCATAACGCATAACGCATAACGCATAACGCATAACGCATAAAGCATAACGCATACCGCATAACGCATACCGCATAACGCATAACGCATAACGCATAACGCAAACTTATAACGCACAACGCATAACGCATAACGCATAACGCATAACGCATAACGCATAACGCAAAACGCATAACGCATAACGCATAACGCATAACGCATAACGCATAACGCATAACGCATAACGCATAACGCATAACGCATAACGCATAACGCATAACGCATAACGCATAACGCATAACGCATAACGCATATCGCATAACGCATATCGCATAACGCATAACGCATAACCCATAACGCATAACGCATAACGCATAACGCATAACGTATAACGCATAACGCATAACGCATAACGCATAACGCATAACGCATAACGCATAACGCATAACGCATAACGCATAACGCATAACGCATAACGCATAACGCATAACGCATAACGCATAACGCATAACGCATAACGCATAACGCATAACGCATAACGCATATCGCATAACGCATAACGCATAACCCATAACGCATAACGCATAACGCATAACGCATAACGCATAACGCATAACGCATTACGCATAACGCATAAAGTATAACACATAACGCATAACGCATAAAGTATAACACACAACGCATAACGCATTACGCATATTGCATAACGTATAACGCAAAACGCATAACGCATAACGTTACCGCATAAGGCTTGATGCATGACGCATATCGCATAACGCATAACGTACAACGTATAACGCATAACGCATAACGCATAACGCATATCGCATAACGCATAACGCATAACGTATAACGCATAACGCATACCGTATAACGCATAACGCATGACGCATAACGCAAACGTATAACGCATAACGCATAACGAATACAGCAAAACGCATAATGCTTAACGCATAACGGATCACGCATAACGCATAACGCATAACGCATAACGCATATCGATTAACGCATAACGTGTAACTCATAACGCATAACGCATAAAGCATAACGCATAACGCATAACGCATAACGCATAACGCATAACGCATAACGCATAACGCATAACGCAAACTTATAACGCACAACGCATAACGCATAACGCATAACGCATAACGCATAACGCCTAACGCATAACGCATAACGCATAACGCATAACGCATAACGCAAAACGCATAACGCATAACGCATAACGCATAACGCATAACGCATAACGCATAACGCATAACGCATAACGCATAACGCATAACGCATAACGCATAACGCATAACGCATTACGCATAACGCATAAAGTATAACACATAACGCATAACGCATTACGCATAACGCATCACGCATAGCGCATAACGCATAACGCATAACGCATAACGCATATCGCCTAAAACATAACGCATCACGCATAACGTACAACGTATAACGCATAACGCATAACGCATAACGCATAACGCATAACGCATAACGCATAACGCATAACGCATTACGCATAACGCATAAAGTATAACACATAACGCATAACGCATTACGCATAACGCATCACGCATAACGCATAACGCATAACGCATAACGCATAACGCATATCGCATAAAACATAACGCATCACGCATAACGTACAACGCATAACGCATAACGCATAACGCATAACGCATAACGCATAACGCATAACGCATAACGCATAACGCATAACGCATAACGCATAACGCATAACGCATAACGCATAACGCATAACGCATTACGCATAACGCATAAAGTATAACACATAACGCATAACGCATTACGCATAACGCATCACGCATAACGCATAACGCATAACGCATAACGCATAACGCATATCGCCTAAAACATAACGCATCACGCATAACGTACAACGTATAACGTATAACGCATAACGCATAACGCATAACGCATAACGCATAACGCATAACGTATATCGCATAACACATAACGCATAACCCATAACGCATAACGCATAAGGCATAACCCATAACGTTAACGCATAACGCATAACGCATAACGCCTAACGCATAACGGATCACGCATAACGCATAAAGCATAACGCATAAAGCATAACGCATAACGCATAACGCATAACGCATAACGCATAACGCAAACTTATAACGCACAACGCATAACGAATACAGCAAAACGCATAATGCTTAACGCATAACGGATCACGCATAACGCATAACGCATAACGCATAACGCATATCGAATAACGCATAACGTGTAACTCATAACGCATAACGCATAAAGCATAATGCATAACGCATAACGCATAACGCATAAAGCATAACGCATAACGCATAACGCATAACGCAAACTTATAACGCACAACGCATAACGCATAACGCATAACGCATAACGCCTAACGCATAACGCATAACGCATAACGCATAACGCATAACGCAAAACGCATAACGCATAACGCATAACGCATAACGCATAACGCATAACGCATAACGCATAACGCATAACGCATAACGCATAACGCATAACGCATAACGCATAACGCATAACGCATAACGCATAACGCATAAAGTATAACACATAACGCATAACGCATTACGCATAACGCATCACGCATAACGCATAACGCATAACGGATAACGCATAACGCATATCGCCTAAAACATAACGCATCACGCATAACGTACAACGTATAACGCATAACGCATAACGCATAACGCATAACGCATAACGCATAACGCATAACGTATATCGCATAACACATAACGCATAACCCATAACGCATAACGCATAAGGCATAACCCATAACGTTAACGCATAACGCATAACGCATAACGCCTAACGCTTAACGGATCACGCATAACGCATAAAGCATAACGCATAAAGCATAACGCATAACGCATAACGCATAACGCATAACGCAAACTTATAACGCACAACGCATAACGAATACAGCAAAACGCATAATGCTTAACGCATAACGGATCACGCATAACGCATAACGCATAACGCATAACGCATATCGAATAACGCATAACGTGTAACTCATAACGCATAACGCATAAAGCATAATGCATAACGCATAACGCATAACGCATAAAGCATAACGCATAACGCATAACGCATAACGCAAACGTATAACGCACAACGCATAACGCATAACGCATAACGCATAACGCCTAACGCATAACGCATAACGCATAACGCATAACGCATAACGCAAAACGCATAACGCATAACGCATAACGCATAACGCATAACGCATAACGCATAACGCATAACGCATAACGCATAACGCATAACGCATAACGCATAACGCATAACGCATAACGCATAACGCATAACGCATAACGCATAACGCATTACGCATAACGCATAAAGTATAACACATAACGCATAACGCATTACGCATAACGCATCACGCATAACGCATAACGCATAACGCATAACGCATATCGCCTAAAACATAACGCATCACGCATAACGTACAACGTATAACGCATAACGCATAACGCATAACGCATAACGCATAACGCATAACGCATAACGCATAACGCATAACGCATAACGCATAACGCATAACGCATAACGCATAACGCATAACGCATAACGCATAACGCATAACGCATAACGCATAACGCATAACGCATATCGCATAACGCATAACGCATAACCCATAACGCATAACGCATAACGCATAACGCATAACGCATAACGCATAACGCATTACGCATAACGCATAAAGTATAACACATAACGCATAACGCATAAAGTATAACACACAACGCATAACGCATTACGCATATTGCATAACGTATAACGCAAAACGCATAACGCATAACGTTACCGCATAAGGCTTGATGCATGACGCATATCGCATAACGCATAACGTACAACGTATAACGCATAACGCATAACGCATAACGCATATCGCATAACGCATAACGCATAACGTATAACGCATAACGCATACCGTATAACGCATAACGCATGACGCATAACGCAAACGTATAACGCACAACGCATAACGAATACAGCAAAACGCATAATGCTTAACGCATAACGGATCACGCATAACGCATAACGCATAACGCATAACGCATAACGATTAACGCATAACGTGTAACTCATAACGCATAACGCATAAAGCATAATGCATAACGCATAACGCATAACGCATAAAGCATAACGCATAACGCATAACGCATAACGCAAACTTATAACGCACAACGCATAACGCATAACGCATAACGCATAACGCATAACGCCTAACGCATAACGCATAACGCATAACGCATAACGCATAACGCAAAACGCATAACGCATAACGCATAACGCATAACGCATAACGCATAACGCATAACGCATAACGCATAACGCATAACGCATAACGCATAACGCATAACGCATAACGCATAACGCATAACGCATAAAGTATAACACATAACGCATAACGCATTACGCATAACGCATCACGCATAGCGCATAACGCATAACGCATAACGCATAACGCATATCGCCTAAAACATAACGCATCACGCATAACGTACAACGTATAACGCATAACGCATAACGCATAACGCATAACGCATAACGCATAACGCATAACGCATAACGCATTACGCATAACGCATAAAGTATAACACATAACGCATAACGCATTACGCATAACGCATCACGCATAGCGCATAACGCATAACGCATAACGCATAACGCATATCGCATAAAACATAACGCATCACGCATAACGTACAACGCATAACGCATAACGCATAACGCATAACGCATAACGCATAACGCATAACGCATAACGCATAACGCATAACGCATAACGCATAACGCATAACGCATAACGCATAACGCATAACGCATTACGCATAACGCATAAAGTATAACACATAACGCATAACGCATTACGCATAACGCATCACGCATAACGCATAACGCATAACGCATAACGCATAACGCATATCGCCTAAAACATAACGCATCACGCATAACGTACAACGTATAACGCATAACGCATAACGCATAACGCATAACGCATAACGCATAACGCATAACGTATATCGCATAACACATAACGCATAACCCATAACGCATAACGCATAAGGCATAACCCATAACGTTAACGCATAACGCATAACGCATAACGCCTAACGCTTAACGGATCACGCATAACGCATAAAGCATAACGCATAAAGCATAACGCATAACGCATAACGCATAACGCATAACGCATAACGCAAACTTATAACGCACAACGCATAACGAATACAGCAAAACGCATAATGCTTAACGCATAACGGATCACGCATAACGCATAACGCATAACGCATAACGCATATCGAATAACGCATAACGTGTAACTCATAACGCATAACGCATAAAGCATAATGCATAACGCATAACGCATAACGCATAACGCATAACGCATAACGCATAACGCATAACGCAAACTTATAACGCACAACGCATAACGCATAACGCATAACGCATAACGCCTAACGCATAACGCATAACGCATAACGCATAACGCATAACGCAAAACGCATAACGCATAACGCATAACGCATAACGCATAACGCATAACGCATAACGCATAACGCATAACGCATAACGCATAACGCATAACGCATAACGCATAACGCATAACGCATAACGCATAACGCATTACGCATAACGCATAAAGTATAACACATAACGCATAACGCATTACGCATAACGCATCACGCATAACGCATAACGCATAACGCATAACGCATAACGCATAACGCATATCGCCTAAAACATAACGCATCACGCATAACGTACAACGTATAACGCATAACGCATAACGCATAACGCATAACGCATAACGCATAACGCATAACGCATAACGTATATCGCATAACACATAACGCATAACCCATAACGCATAACGCATAAGGCATAACCCATAACGTTAACGCATAACGCATAACGCATAACGCCTAACGCTTAACGGATCACGCATAACGCATAAAGCATAACGCATAAAGCATAACGCATAACGCATAACGCATAACGCATAACGCATAAAGCATAACGCATACCGCATAACGCATACCGCATAACGCATAACGCATAACGCATAACGCAAACTTATAACGCACAACGCATAACGCATAACGCATAACGCATAACGCATAACGCATAACGCATAACGCATAACGCAAAACGCATAACGCATAACGCATAACGCATAACGCATAACGCATAACGCATAACGCATAACGCATAACGCATAACGCATAACGCATAACGCATAACGCATAACGCATAACGCATAACGCATATCGCATAACGCATATCGCATAACGCATAACGCATAACCCATAACGCATAACGCATAACGCATAACGCATAACGCATAACGCATAACGCATAACGCATAACGCATAACGCATAACGCATAACGCATAACGCATAACGCATAACGCATAACGCATAACGCATAACGCATAACGCATAACGCATAACGCATAACGCATAACGCATAACGCATAACGCATATCGCATAACGCATAACGCATAACCCATAACGCATAACGCATAACGCATAACGCATAACGCATAACGCATAACGCATTACGCATAACGCATAAAGTATAACACATAACGCATAACGCATAAAGTATAACACACAACGCATAACGCATTACGCATATTGCATAACGTATAACGCAAAACGCATAACGCATAACGTTACCGCATAAGGCTTGATGCATGACGCATATCGCATAACGCATAACGTACAACGTATAACGCATAACGCATAACGCATAACGCATATCGCATAACGCATAACGCATAACGTATAACGCATAACGCATACCGTATAACGCATAACGCATGACGCATAACGCAAACGTATAACGCACAACGCATAACGAATACAGCAAAACGCATAATGCTTAACGCATAACGGATCACGCATAACGCATAACGCATAACGCATAACGCATATCGAATAACGCATAACGTGTAACTCATAACGCATAACGCATAAAGCATAATGCATAACGCATAACGCATAACGCATAAAGCATAACGCATAACGCATAACGCATAACGCAAACTTATAACGCACAACGCATAACGCATAACGCATAACGCATAACGCATAACGCCTAACGCATAACGCATAACGCATAACGCATAACGCATAACGCAAAACGCATAACGCATAACGCATAACGCATAACGCATAACGCATAACGCATAACGCATAACGCATAACGCATAACGCATAACGCATAACGCATAACGCATTACGCATAACGCATAAAGTATAACTCATAACGCATAACGCATTACGCATAACGCATCACGCATAGCGCATAACGCATAACGCATAACGCATAACGCATATCGCCTAAAACATAACGCATCACGCATAACGTACAACGTATAACGCATAACGCATAACGCATAACGCATAACGCATAACGCATAACGCATAACGCATAACGTATATCGCATAACACATAACGCATAACCCATAACGCATAACGCATAAGGCATAACCCATAACGTTAACGCATAACGCATAACGCATAACGCCTAACGCTTAACGGATCACGCATAACGCATAAAGCATAACGCATAAAGCATAACGCATAACGCATAACGCATAACGAATAACGCATGAAGCATAACGCATACCGCATAACGCATACCGCATAACGCATAACGCATAACGCATAACGCAAACTTATAACGCACAACGCATAACGCATAACGCATAACGCATAACGCATAACGCATAACGCATAACGCATAACGCATAACGCATAACGCATAACGCATAACGCATAACGCATAACGCATAACGCATAACGCATAACGCATAACGCATAATGCATAACGCATAACGCATAACGCATAACGCATAACGCATAACGCATAACGCATAACGCATAACGCATATCGCATAACGCATAACGCATAACCCATAACGCATAACGCATAACGCATAAAGCATAACGCATAACGCATAACGCATAACGCATTACGCATAACGCATAAAGTATAACACATAACGCATAACGCATAAAGTATAACACATAACGCATAACGCATTACGCATATTGCATAACGTATAACGCAAAACGCATAACGCATAACGTTACCGCATAAGGCTTGATGCATGACGCATATCGCATTACGCATAACGTACGACGTATAACGCATAACGCATAACGCATAACGCATAACGCGTAACGCATAGCGCATAACGCATAACGCATAACGTATAACGCGTAACGCATACCGTATAACGCATAACGCATAACGCATAACGCATAACGCATAACGCATAACGCATAACGCATAACGCATAACGCATTACGCATAACGCATCACGCATCACGCATAACGCATAACGCATAACGCATAACGCATATCCCATAAAACATATCGCATCACGCATAACGTACAACGTATAACGCATAACGCATAACGCATAACGCATAACGCATAACGCATAACGTATATCGCATAACACATAACGCATAACCCATAACGCATAACGCATAACGCAGAAGGCATAACTCATAACGTTAACGCATAACGCATAACGCCTAACGCTTAACGGATCACGCATAACGCATAAAGCATAACGCATAAAGCATAACGCATAACGCATAACGCATAACGCATAACGCATAACGCATAACGCATAACGCATAACGCATAACGCATTACGCATAACGCATAAAGTATAACACATAACGCATAACGCATAAAGTATAACACACAACGCATAACGCATTACGCATATTGCATAACGAATACAGCAAAACGCATAATGCTTAACGCATAACGGATCACGCATAACGCATAACGCATAACGCATAACGCATATCGAATAACGCATAACGTGTAACTCATAACGCATAACGCATAAAGCATAATGCATAACGCATAACGCATAACGCATAACGCATAACGCATAACGTATATCGCATAACACATAACGCATAACGCATAACGCAAAACGCATAACGCATAACGCATAACGCATAACGCCTAACGCTTAACGGATCACGCATAACGCATAAAGCATAACGCATAAAGCATAACGCATAACGCATAACGCATAACGCATAACGCATAAAGCATAACGCATACCGCATAACGCATACCGCATAACGCATAACGCATAACGCATAACGCAAACTTATAACGCACAACGCATAACGCATAACGCATAACGCATAACGCATAACGCATAACGCATAACGCATAACGCATAACGCATAACGCATAACGCATAACGCATAACGCATAACGCATAACGCATAACGCATAACGCATAACGCATAACGCATAACGCATAACGCATAACGCATAACGCATAACGCATAACGCATAACGCATAACGCATAACTCATAACGCATAACGCATAACGCATAACGCATATCGCATAACGCATAACGCATAACCCATAACGCATAACGCATAACGCATAACGCATAACGCATAACGCATAACGCATAACGCATTACGCATAACGCATAAAGTATAACACATAACGCATAACGCATAAAGTATAACACATAACGCATAACGCATTACGCATATTGCATAACGTATAACGCAAAACGCATAACGCATAACGTTACCGCATAAGGCTTGATGCATGACGCATATCGCATAACGCATAACGTACGACGTATAACGCATAACGCATAACGCATAACGCATAACGCATAGCGCATAACGCATAACGCATAACGTATAACGCGTAACGCATACCGTATAACGCATAACGCATAACGCATAACGCATAATGCATAACGCATAACGCATAACGCATAACGCATAAAGCATAACGCATAACGTATAACGCAAAACGCATAACGCATAATGCATAACGCATAACGCATAACGCATAACGCATAACGCATAACGCATAACGCATAACGCATAACGCATAACGCATAACGCATAACGCATAACGCATAACGCATAACGCATAACGCATAACGCATAACGCATAACGCATAACGCATAACGCATAACGCATTACGCATAACGCAACACGCATCACGCATAACGCATAACGCATAACGCATAACGCATAACGCATATCCCATAAAACATAACGCATCACGCATAACGTACAACGTATAACGCATAACGCATAACGCATAACGCATAACGCATAACGCACAACGCATAACGTATATCGCATAACACATAACGCATAACCCATAACGCATAACGCATAAGGCATAACTCATAACGTTAACGCATAACGCATAACGCCTAACGCTTAACGGATCACGCATAACGCATAACGCATAACGCATAACGCATAACGCATAACGCATAACGCATAACGCATAACGAATACCGCAAAACGTATATCGCCTAACACATAACGGATCACGCATAACGCATGGCGCATAATGTAAAATGCATAACGCATAACGCATAACGCATAACGCATGACGCATAACGCATAACGCATAACGCATAACGCATAACGCATAACGCATAACGCATAAAGCATAAAGCATAACGCATAACGCATAACGCATAACGCATAACGCATTACGCATAACGCATAAAGTATAACACATAACGCACAACGCATAAAGTATAACACATAACGCATAACGCATTACGCATATTGCATAACGTATAACGCAAAACGCATAACGCATAACGTTACCGCATAAGGCTTGATGCATGACGCATATCGCATAACGCATAACGCATAACTCATAACGTATAACGCAAAACGCATAACGCATAATGCATAACGCATAACGCATAACGCATAACGCATAACGCATTACGCATAACGCATAACGCATAACGCATAACGCATAACGCATAACGCATAACGCATAAAGCATAACGCATAACGCATAACGCATAACGCAAACTTATAACGCACAACGCATAACGCATAACGCATAACGCATAACGCATAACGCCTAACGCATAACGCATAACGCATAACGCATAACGCATAACGCAAAACGCATAACGCATATCGCATAACGCATAACGCATAACGCATAACGCATAACGCATAACGCATAACGCATAACGCATAACGCATAACGCATAACGCATAACGCATAACGCATAACGCATAACGCATAACGCATTACGCATAACGCATAAAGTATAACACATAACGCATAACGCATTACGCATAACGCATCACGCATAACGCATAACGCATAACGCATAACGCATAACGCATATCGCATAAAACATAACGCATCACGCATAACGTACAACGTATAACGCATAACGCATAACGCATAACGCATAACGCATAACGCATAACGCATAACGCATAACGTATATCGCATAACACATAACGCATAACCCATAACGCATAACGCATAAGGCATAACTCATAACGTTAACGCATAACGCATAACGCCTAACGCTTAACGGATCACGCATAACGCATAAAGCATAACGCATAAAGCATAACGCATAACGCATAACGCATAACGCATAACGCATAAAGCATAACGCATACCGCATAACGCATTTTGAGTTATGCGCCATGCGTTTTGCGTTATGCGTTATGCGTTATGCGATATGCGTTGTGCGTTATGCGTTATGCGTTATGCGTTATGCGTTATGCGTTATGCGTTATGCGTTATGCGTTATGCGTTATGCGTTATGCGTTATGCGTTATGCGTTATGCGTTATGCGTTATGCTTTATGCGTTATGCGTTATGCGTTATGCGTTATGGGTTATGCGTTATGCGTTATGCGTTTTGCGTTATACGTTATCCGATATGCGTTGTGCGTTATGCGTGATGCGTTATGCGTTATGCGTTATGCGATGTGCGTTGTGCGTTATGCGTTATGCGTTATGCGTTATGCGTTATGCGTTATGCGTTATGCGTTATGCGTTATGCGTTATGCGTTATGCGTTATGCATTTTGAGTTATGCGCCATGCGTTATGCGTTATGCGTTATGCGTTATGCGATATGCGTTGTGCGTTATGCGTTATGTGTTATGCGTTATGCGTTATGCGTTATGCGTTATGCGTTATGCGCTATGCATTTTGAGGTATGCGCCATGCGTTATGCGTTATGCGTTATGCGTTATGCGATATGCGTTGTGCGTTATGCGTTATGCGATATGCGTTGTGCATTATGCGTTATGTTTTATGCTTTATGCGTTATGCGTTATGCGTTATGAGTGATCCGACATGCGTTATGCGTTATGGGTTATGCGTTATGCGTTATGCGTTTTGCGTTATACGTTATCCGATATGCGTTGTGCGTTATGCGTTATGCGTTATGCGTTATGCGTTATGCGTTATGCATTTTGAGTTATGCGCCATGCGTTATGCGTTATGCGTTATGCGTTATGCGTTATGCGATATGCGTTATGCGTTATGCCTTATGCGTTATGCGTGATCCGTTATGCGTTAAGCATTATGCGTTTTGCTGTATTCGTTATGCGTTGTGCGTTATACGTTTGCGTTATGCGTTATGCGTTATGCGTTATGCATTTTGAGTTATGCGTTATGCGATAAGCGTTATGCGTTATGCGTTAAGCATTATGCTTTATGCGTTATGCGTTATGAGTTACACGTTATGCGTTATTCGATATGCGTTATGCGTTATGCGTTATGCCTTATGCGTTATGCGATAAGCGTTATGCGTTATGCATTAAGCATTATGCTTTATGCGTTATGCGTTATGAGTTACACGTTATGCGTTATTCGATATGCGTTATGCGTTATGCGTTATGCCTTATGCGTTATGCGTGATCCGTTATGCGTTAGGCATTATGCGTTATGCGTTATGCGATATGCGTTGTGCGTTATGCGTTATGCGTTATGCGTTATGCGTTATGCGTTATGCGTTATGCGTTATGCGTTATGCGTTATGCGTTATGCGTTATGCGTTATGCGTTATGCGTTATGCGTTATGCGTTATGCGTTATGCGTTATGCGTTATGCGTTATGCGTTATGCATTTTGAGTTATGCGCCATGCGTTATGCGTTATGCGTTATGCGTTATGCGATATGCGTTGTGCGTTATGCGTTATGCGATATGCGTTGTGCGTTATGCGTTATGCGTTATGCGTTATGCGTTATGCGTTATGCGTTATGCGTTATGCGTTATGCGTTATGCGTTATGCGTTATGCGTTATGCGTTATGCGTTATGCGTTATGCGTTATGCGTTATGCATTTTGAGTTATGCGCCATGCGTTATGCGTTATGCGTTATGCGTTATGCGATATGCGTTATGCGTTATGCGTTATGCGTTATGCGTGATCCGTTATGCGTTAAGCATTATGCGTTTTGCTGTATTCGTTATGCGTTGTGCGTTATACGTTTGCGTTATGCGTTATGCGTTATGCGTTTTGCATTTTGAGTTATGCGCCATGCGTTATGCGTTATGCGTTATGCGTTATGCGATATGCGTTGTGCGTTATGCGTTATGCGTTATGCGTTATGTGTTATGCGTTATGCGTTATGCGTTATGCGTTATGCATTTTGAGGTATGCGCCATGCGTTATGCGTTATGCGTTATGCGTTATGCGATATGCGTTGTGCGTTATGCGTTATGCGATATGCGTTGTGCATTATGCGATATGCGTTATGCGTTATCCGTTATGCGTTATGCGTTATGCGTTATGCGTTATGCGTTATGCGTTATGCGTTATGCATTTTGAGTTATGCGCCATGCGTTTTGCGTTATGCGTTATGCGTTATGCGATATGCGTTGTGCGTTATGCGTTATGCGTTATGCGTTATGCGTTATGCGTTATGCGTTATGCGTTATGCGTTATACGTTATGCTTTATGCTTTATGCGTTATGCGTTATGCGCTATGAGTGATACGACATGCGTTATGCGTTATGCGTTATGCGTTATGCGTTATGCGTTATGCGTTATGCGTTATGTGTTATGCGTTATGCGTTATGCGTTATGCGTTATGCGTTATGCGTTATGCGTTATGCGTTATGCGTTATGCGTTATGTGTTGTGCATTATGCGTTATGCGTTATGCGTTATGCGTTATGCGTTATGCGTTATGCGTTATGCGTTATGCGTTATGCGTTATGCGTTATGCGTTATGCGTTATGCGTTATGCGTTATGCGTTATGCGTTATGCGTTATGCGTTATGCGTTATGCGTTATGCGTTATGCGTTATGCGTTATGCGTTATGCGTTATGCGTTATGCGTTATGCGTTATGCGTTATGCGTTATGCGTTATGGGTTATGCGTTATGCGTTATGCGATATGCGTTATGCGTTATACGTTATGCTTTATGCTTTATGCGTTATGCGTTATGCGTTATGAGTGATCCGACATGCGTTATGCGTTATGGGTTATGCGTTATGCGTTATGCGTTTTGCGTTACACGTTATCCGATATGCGTTGTGCGTTATGCGTGATGCGTTATGCGTTATGCGTTATGCGATGTGCGTTGTGCGTTATGCGTTATGCGTTATGCGTTATGCGTTATGCGTTATGCGTTATGCGTTATGCGTTATGCGTTATGCGTTATGCGTTATGCGTTATGCATTTTGAGTTATGCGCCTTGCGTTATGCGTTATGCGTTATGCGTTATGCGATATGCGTTGTGCGTTATGCGTTATGCGTGATCCGTTATGCGTTAAGCATTATGCGTTTTGCTGTATTCGTTATGCGTTGTGCGTTATACGTTTGCGTTATGCGTTATGCGTTATGCGTTATGCGTTATGCGTTTTGCGTTATGCATTTTGAGTTATGCGCCATGCGTTATGCGTTATGCGTTATGCGTTATGCGATATGCGTTGTGCGTTATGCGTTATGCGATATGCGTTGTGCGTTATGCGTTATGCGTTATGCGTTATGCGTTATGCGTTATGCGTTATGCGTTATGCGTTATGCGTTATGCGTTATGCGTTATGCGTTATGCGTTATGCATTTTGAGTTATGCGCCATGCGTTATGCGTTATGCGTTATGCGTTATGCGATATGCGTTATGCGTTATGCGTTGTGCGTTAAGCATTATGCGTTTTGCTGTATTCGTTATGCGTTGTGCGTTATACGTTTGCGTTATGCGTTATGCGTTATGCGTTATGCGTTATGCGTTATGCGTTATGCGTTATGCATTTTGAGTTATGCGCCATGCGTTATGCGTTATGCGTTATGCGTTATGCGATATGCGTTGTGCGTTATGCGTTATGCGATATGCGTTGTGCGTTATGCGTTATGCGTGATCCGTTATGCGTTATACGTTATGCTTTATGCTTTATGCGTTATGCGTTATGCGTTATGAGTGATCCGACATGCGTTATGCGTTATGGGTTATGCGTTATGCGTTATGCGTTTTGCGTTATACGTTATCCGATATGCGTTGTGCGTTATGCGTGATGCGTTATGCGTTATGCGATGTGCGTTGTGCGTTATGCGTTATGCGTTATGCGTTATGCGTTATGCGTTATGCGTTATGCGTTATGCGTTATGCGTTATGCATTTTGAGTTACGCGCCATGCGTTATGCGTTATGCGTTATGCGTTATGCGATATGCGTTGTGCGTTATGCGTTATGCGTGATCCGTTATGCGTTAAGCATTATGCGTTTTGCTGTATTCGTTATGCGTTGTGCGTTATACGTTTGCGTTATGCGTTATGCGTTATGCGTTATGCGTTATGCGTTATGCGTTATGCATTTTGAGTTATGCGCCATGCGTTATGCGTTATGCGTTATGCGTTATGCGATATGCGTTGTGCGTTATGCGTTATGCGTGATCCGTTATGCGTTAAGCATTATGCGTTTTGCTGTATTCGTTATGCGTTGTGCGTTATACGTTTGCGTTATGCGTTATGCGTTATGCGTTATGCGTTATGCGTTATGCGTTATGCATTTTGAGTTATGCGCCATGTGTTATGCGTTATGCGTTATGCGTTATGCGATATGCGTTGTGCGTTATGCGTTATGCGATATGCGTTGTGCGTTATGCGTTATGCGTTATGCGTTATGCGTTATGCGTTATGCGTTATGCGTTATGCGTTATGCGTTTAGCGTTATGCGTTATGCGTTATGCGTTATGCATTTTGAGTTATGCGCCATGCGTTATGCGTTATGCGTTATGCGTTATGCGATATGCGTTATGCGTTATGCGTTATGCGTTATGCGTTATTCGTGATCCGTTATGCGTTAAGCATTATGCGTTTTGCTGTATTCGTTATGCGTTGTGCGTTATACGTTTGCGTTATGCGTTATGCGTTATGCGTTTTGCATTTTGAGTTATGCGCCATGCGTTATGCGTTATGCGTTATGCGTTATGCGATATGCGTTGTGCGTTATGCGTTATGCGTTATGCGTTATGCGTTATGCGTTATGTGTTATATGTTATGCGTTATGCGTTATGCGTTATGCATTTTGAGGTATGCGCCATGCGTTATGCGTTATGCGTTATGCGTTATGCGATATGCGTTGTGCGTTATGCGTTATGCGATATGCGTTGTGCATTATGCGTTATGCGTTATGCGTTATGCGTTATGCGTTATGCGTTATGCGTTATGCGTTATGCGTTATGCGTTATGCGTTATGCGTTATGCGTTATGCGTTATGCATTTTGAGTTATGCGCCATGCGTTTTGCGTTATGCGTTATGCGTTATGCGATATGCGTTGTGCGTTATGCGTTATGCGTTATGCGTTATGCGTTATGCGTTATGCGTTATGCGTTATGCGTTATGCGTTATGCGTTATGCGTTATGCGTTATGCGTTATGCGTTATGCGTTATGCGTTATGCGTTATGCTTTATGCGTTATGCGTTATGCGTTATGAGTGATCCGACATGCGTTATGCGTTATGGGTTATGCGTTATGCGTTATGCGTTTTGCGTTATACGTTATCCGATATGCGTTGTGCGTTATGCGTGATGCGTTATGCGTTATGCGTTATGCGATGTGCGTTGTGCGTTATGCGTTATGCGTTATGCGTTATGCGTTATGCGTTATGCGTTATGCGTTATGCGTTATGCGTTATGCATTTTGAGTTATGCGCCATGCGTTATGCGTTATGCGTTATGCGTTATGCGATATGCGTTGTGCGTTATGCGTTATGTGTTATGCGTTATGTGTTATATGTTATGCGTTATGCGTTATGCGCTATGCATTTTGAGGTATGCGCCATGCGTTATGCGTTATGCGTTATGCGTTATGCGATATGCGTTGTGCGTTATGCGTTATGCGATATGCGTTGTGCATTATGCGTTATGCGTTATGCGTTATGCGTTATGCGTTATGCGTTATGCGTTATGCGTTATGCGTTATGCGTTATGCGTTATGCGTTATGCGTTATGCGTTATGCGTTATGCGTTATGCATTTTGAGTTATGCGAAATGCGTTTTGCGTTATGCGTTATGCGTTATGCGATATGCGTTGTGCGTTATGCGTTATGCGTTATGCGTTATGCGTTATGCGTTATGCGTTATGCGTTATGCGTTATGCGTTATGCGTTATGCGTTATGCGTTATGCGTTATGCGTTATGCGTTATGCGTTATGCGTTATGCGTTATGCGTTATGCGTTATGCCTTATGCGTTATGGGTTATGCGTTATGCGTTATGCGATATGCGTTATGCGTTATACGTTATGCTTTATGCTTTATGCGTTATGCGTTATGCGTTATGAGTGATCCGACATGCGTTATGGGTTATGCGTTATGCGTTATGCGTTTTGCGTTATACGTTATGCGATATGCGTTGTGCGTTATGCGTTATGCGTTATGCGTTATGCGTTATGCGTTATGCGTTATGTGTTATGCGTTATGCGTTATGCGTTATGCGTTATGCGTTATGCGTTATGCGTTATGCGTTATGCGTTCTGCGTTATGCGTTATGCGTTATGCGTTATGCATTTTGAGTTATGCGCCATGCGTTATGCGTTATGCGTTATGCGTTATGCGATATGCGTTGTGCGTTATGCGTTATGCGTTATGCGTTATGCCGTATGCGTTATGCGTTATGCGTTATGCGTTATGCATTTTGCGTTATGCGCCATGCGTTATGCGTTATGCGTTATGCGTTATGCGTTATGCATTATGCGTTGTGCGTTATACGTTTGCGTTGTGCGTTATGCGTTATGCGTTATGCGTTATGCATTATGCGTTATGCGTTATACGTTATGAGTTATGCGTTATGCGTTATGCGTTATGCGATATGCATCATGCATAAAGCCTTATGCGGTAACGTTATGCGTTATGCGTTTTGCGTTATACGTTATGCGTTATGCGTTATGCGTTATGCATTATGCGATATGCGTTATGCGTTATGCGTTATGCGTTATGCGTTATGCGTTATGCGTTATGCGTTATGCGTTATGCGTTATGCGTTATGCGTTATGCGTTATACGTTGTAAGTTATGCGATATGCGTTATGCATTTTGAGTTATGCGCTATGCGTTATGCGTTATGCGTTATGCGTTATGCGATATGCGTTGTGCGTTATGCGTTATGCGTGATCCGTTATGCGTTAAGCATTATGCGTTTTGCTGTATTCGTTATGCGTTGTGCGTTATACGTTTGCGTTATGCGTTATGCGTTATGCATTTTCAGTTATGCGCCATTCGTTATGCGTTATGCGTTATGCGTTATGCGATTTGCGTTGTGCGTTATGCGTTATGCGTTATGCGTTATGCGTTATGCATTTTGAGTTATGCGCCATGCGTTATGCGTTATGCGTTATGCGTTATGCGATATGCGTTGTGCGTTATGCGTTATGCGTTATGCGATATGCGTTGTGCGTTATGCGTGATCCGTTATGCGTTAAGCATTATGCGTTTTGCTGTATTCGTTATGCGTTGTGCGTTATACGTTTGCGTTATGCGTTATGCGTTATGCGTTTTGCATTTTGAGTTATGCGCCATGCGTTATGCGTTATGCGTTATGCGTTATGCGATATGCGTTGTGCGTTATGCGTTATGCGTTATGCGTTATGTGTTATGCGTTATGCGTTATGCGTTATGCGTTATGCATTTTGAGGTATGCGCCATGCGTTATGCGTTATGCGTTATGCGTTATGCGATATGCGTTGTGCGTTATGCGTTATGCGATATGCGTTGTGCATTATGCGATATGCGTTATGCGTTATCCGTTATGCGTTATGCGTTATGCGTTATGCGTTATGCGTTATGCGTTATGCGTTATGCGTTATGCATTTTGAGTTATGCGCCATGCGTTTTGCGTTATGCGTTATGCGTTATGCGATATGCGTTGTGCGTTATGCGTTATGCGTTATGCGTTATGCGTTATGCGTTATGCGTTATACGTTATGCATTATGCTTTATGCGTTATGCGTTATGCGCTATGAGTGATACGACATGCGTTATGCGTTATGCGTTATGCGTTATGCGTTATGCGTTATGCGTTATGTGTTATGCGTTATGCGTTATGCGTTATGCGTTATGCGTTATGCGTTATGCGTTATGCGTTATGCGTTATGCGTTATGCGTTATGCGTTATGTGTTATGCATTATGCGTTATGCGTTATGCGTTATGCGTTATGCGTTATGCGTTATGCGTTATGCGTTATGCGTTATGCGTTATGCGTTATGCGTTATGCGTTATGCGTTATGCGTTATGCGTTATGCGTTATGCGTTATGCGTTATGCGTTATGCGTTATGCGTTATGCGTTATGCGTTATGCGTTATGCGTTATGCGTTATGCGTTATACGTTATCCGATATGCGTTGTGCGTTATGCGTGATGCGTTATGCGTTATGCGTTATGCGTTATGCGTTATGCGTTATGCGTTATGCGATATGCGTTGTGCGTTATGCGTTATGCGATATGCGTTGTGCGTTATGCGTTATGCGTTATGCGTTATGCGTTATACGTTATGCTTTATGCTTTATGCGTTATGCGTTATGCGTTATGAGTGATCCGACATGCGTTATGCGTTATGGGTTATGCGTTATGCGTTATGCGTTTTGCGTTATACGTTATCCGATATGCGTTGTGCGTTATGCGTGATGCGTTATGCGTTATGCGTTATGCGATGTGCGTTGTGCGTTATGCGTTATGCGTTATGCGTTATGCGTTATGCGTTATGCGTTATGCGTTATGCGTTATGCGTTATGCATTTTGAGTTATGCGCCATGCGTTATGCGTTATGCGTTATGCGTTATGCGATATGCGTTGTGCGTTATGCGTTATGCGTGATCCGTTATGCGTTAAGCATTATGCGTTTTGCTGCATTCGTTATGCGTTGTGCGTTATACGTTTGCGTTATGCGTTATGCGTTATGCGTTATGCGTTATGCGTTATGCATTTTGAGTTATGCGCCATGCGTTATGCGTTATGCGTTATGCGTTATGCGATATGCGTTGTGCGTTATGCGTTATGCGTGATCCGTTATGCGTTAAGCATTATGCGTTTTGCTGTATTCGTTATGCGTTGTGCGTTATACGTTTGCGTTATGCGTTATGCGTTATGCGTTATGCGTTATGCGTTATGCGTTATGCGTTATGCATTTTGAGTTATGCGCCATGTGTTATGCGTTATGCGTTATGCGTTATGCGATATGCGTTGTGCGTTATGCGTTATGCGATATGCGGTGTGCGTTATGCGTTATGCGTTATGCGTTATGCGTTATGCGTTATGCGTTATGCGTTATGCGTTATGCGTTATGCGTTATGCGTTATGCATTTTGAGTTATGCGCCATGCGTTATGCGTTATGCGTTATGCGTTATGCGATATGTGTTATGCGTTATGCGTTATGCGTTATGCGTTATTCGTGATCCGTTATGCGTTAAGCATTATGCGTTTTGCTGTATTCGTTATGCGTTGTGCGTTATACGTTTGCGTTATGCGTTATGCGTTATGCGTTTTGCATTTTGAGTTATGCGCCATGCGTTATGCGTTATGCGTTATGCGTTATGCGATATGCGTTGTGCGTTATGCGTTATGCGTTATGCGTTATGCGTTATGTGTTATATGTTATGCGTTATGCGTTATGCGTTATGCATTTTGAGGTATGCGCCATGCGTTATGCGTTATGCGTTATGCGTTATGCGATATGCGTTGTGCGTTATGCGTTATGCGATATGCGTTGTGCATTATGCGTTATGCGTTATGCGTTATGCGTTATGCGTTATGCGTTATGCGTTATGCGTTATGCGTTATGCGTTATGCGTTATGGGTTATGCGTTATGCGTTATGCGATATGCGTTATGCGTTATACGTTATGCTTTATGCTTTATGCGTTATGCGTTATGCGTTATGAGTGATCCGACATGCGTTATGCGTTATGGGTTATGCGTTATGCGTTATGCGTTTTGCGTTATACGTTATCCGATATGCGTTGTGCGTTATGCGTGATGCGTTATGCGTTATGCGTTATGCGATGTGCGTTGTGCGTTATGCGTTATGCGTTATGCGTTATGCGTTATGCGTTATGCGTTATGCGTTATGCGTTATGCGTTATGCATTTTGAGTTATGCGCCATGCGTTATGCGTTATGCGTTATGCGATATGCGTTGTGCGTTATGCGTTATGCGTTATGCGTTATGTGTTATATGTTATGCGTTATGCGTTATGCGCTATGCATTTTGAGGTATGCGCCATGCGTTATGCGTTATGCGTTATGCGTTATGCGTTATGCGTTATGTGTTATATGTTATGCGTTATGCGTTATGCGCTATGCGTTATGCGATATGCGTTGTGCGTTATGCGTTATGCGTTATGCGTTATGTGTTATATGTTATGCGTTATGCGTTATGCGCTATGCATTTTGAGGTATGCGCCATGCGTTATGCGTTATGCGTTATGCGTTATGCGTTATGCGTTGTGCGTTATGCGTTATGCGATATGCGTTGTGCATTATGCGTTATGCGTTATGCGTTATGCGTTATGCGTTATGCGTTATGCGTTATGCGTTATGCGTTATTCGTTATGCGTTATGCGTTATGCGTTATGCGTTATGCGTTATGCGTTATGCGTTATGCGTTATGCGTTATGCGTTATGCGTTATGCGTTATGCGTTATGCGTTATGCGTTATGCGTTATGCGTTATGCGTTATGCGTTATGCGTTATGCGTTATGCGTTATGCGTTATGCCTTATGCGTTATGGGTTATGCGTTATGCGTTATGCGTTATGCGTTATGCGTTATACGTTATGCTTTATGCTTTATGCGTTATGCGTTATGCGTTATGAGTGATCCGACATGCGTTATGGGTTATGCGTTATGCGTTATGCGTTGTGCGTTATGCGTTATGCGTGATCCGTTATGCGTTTTGCTGTATTCGTTATGCGTTGTGCGTTATACGTTTGCGTTATGCGTTATGCGTTATGCGTTATGCATTTTCAGTTATGCGCCATTCGTTATGCGTTATGCGTTATGCGTTATGCGATTTGCGTTGTGCGTTTTGCGTTATGCGTTATGCGTTATGCATTTTGAGTTATGCGCCATGCGTTATGCGTTATGCGTTATGCGTTATGCGATATGCGTTGTGCGTTATGCGTTATGCGTTATGCGATATGCGTTGTGCGTTATGCGTGATCCGTTATGCGTTAAGCATTATGCGTTTTGCTGTATTCGTTATGCGTTGTGCGTTATACGTTTGCGTTGTGCGTTATGCGTTATGCGTTATGCGTTATGCATTATGCGTTATGCGTTATACGTTATGAGTTATGCGTTATGCGTTATGCGTTATGCGATATGCATCATGCATAAAGCCTTATGCGGTAACGTTATGCGTTATGCGTTTTGCGTTATACGTTATGCGTTATGCGTTATGCGTTATGCATTATGCGATATGCGTTATGCGTTATGCGTTATGCGTTATGCGTTATGCGTTATGCGTTATGCGTTATGCGTTATGCGTTATGCGTTATGCGTTATGCGTTATGCGTTATGCGTTATACGTTGTAAGTTATGCGATATGCGTTATGCATTTTGAGTTATGCGCTATGCGTTATGCGTTATGCGTTATGCGTTATGCGATATGCGTTGTGCGTTATGCGTTATGCGTTATGCGTTATGCGTTAAGCATTATGCGTTTTGCTGTATTCGTTATGCGTTGTGCGTTATACGTTTGCGTTATGCGTTATGCGTTATGCGTTATGCATTTTCAGTTATGCGCCATTCGTTATGCGTTATGCGTTATGCGTTATGCGATTTGCGTTGTGCGTTATGCGTTATGCGTTATGCGTTATGCATTTTGAGTTATGCGCCATGCGTTATGCGTTATGCGTTATGCGTTATGCGATATGCGTTGTGCGTTATGCGTTATGCGTTATGCGATATGCGTTGTGCGTTATGCGTGATCCGTTATGCGTTAAGCATTATGCGTTTTGCTGTATTCGTTATGCGTTGTGCGTTATACGTTTGCGTTATGCGTTATGCGTTATGCGTTTTGCATTTTGAGTTATGCGCCATGCGTTATGCGTTATGCGTTATGCGTTATGCGATATGCGTTGTGCGTTATGCGTTATGCGTTATGCGTTATGTGTTATGCGTTATGCGTTATGCGTTATGCATTTTGAGGTATGCGCCATGCGTTATGCGTTATGCGTTATGCGATATGCGTCGTGCGTTATGCGTTATGCGATATGCGTTGTGCATTATGCGATATGCGTTATGCGTTATCCGTTATGCGTTATGCGTTATGCGTTATGCGTTATGCGTTATGCGTTATGCGTTATGCGTTATGCATTTTGAGTTATGCGCCATGCGTTTTGCGTTATGCGTTATGCGTTATGCGATATGCGTTGTGCGTTATGCGTTATGCGTTATGCGTTATGCGTTATGCGTTATGCGTTATACGTTATGCTTTATGCTTTATGCGTTATGCGTTATGCGCTATGAGTGATACGACATGCGTTATGCGTTATGCGTTATGCGTTATGCGTTATGCGTTATGCGTTATGCGTTATGCGTTATGCGTTATGCGTTATGCGTTATGCGTTATGCGTTATGCGTTATGCGTTATGCGTTATGCGTTATGCGTTATGTGTTATGCATTATGCGTTATGCGTTATGCGTTATGCGTTATGCGTTATGCGTTATGCGTTATGCGTTATGCGTTATGCGTTATGCGTTATGCGTTATGCGTTATGCGTTATGCGTTATGCGTTATGCGTTATGCGTTATGCGTTATGCGTTATGCGTTATGCGTTATGCGTTATGCGTTATGCGTTATGCGTTATGCGTTATGCGTTATGCGTTATGCGTTATGCGTTATGCGTTATGCGTTATACATTATGCGTTATGCGTTATGCGTTATGCGTTATGCGTTATGCGTTATGCGTTATGCGTTATGGGTTATGCGTTATGCGTTATGCGATATGCGTTATGCGTTATACGTTATGCTTTATGCGTTATGCGTTATACGTTATGAGTTATGCGTTATGCGTTATGCGTTATGCGATATGCATCATGCATAAAGCCTTATGCGGTAACGTTATGCGTTATGCGTTATGCGGTAACGTTATGCGTTATGCGTTATGCGTTATGCGTTATGCGTTATGCGTTATGCGTTATGCGTTATGCGTTATGCGTTATGCGTTATGCGTTATGCGTTATGCGTTATGCGTTATGCGTTATGCGTTATGTGTTATATGTTATGCGTTATGCGTTATGCGTTATGCATTTTGAGGTATGCGCCATGCGTTATGCGTTATGCGTTATGCGTTATGCGATATGCGTTGTGCGTTATGCGTTATGCGATATGCGTTGTGCATTATGCGTTATGCGTTATGCGTTATGCGTTATGCGTTATGCGTTATGCGTTATGCGTTATACGTTATGCGTTATGCGTTATGCGTTATGCATTTTGAGTTATGCGCCATGCGTTATGCGTTATGCGTTATGCGTTATGCGATATGCGTTGTGCGTTATGCGTTATGCGTTATGCGTTATGCGTTATGCGTTATGCGTTATGCGTTATGCGTTATGCGTTATGCGTTATGCGTTATGCGTTATGCGTTATGCGTTATGCGTTATGCGTTATGCGTTATGCGTTATGCGTTATGCGTTATGCGTTATGCGTTATGCGTTATGCGTTATGCGTTATGCGTTATGCGTTATGCGTTATGCGTTATGCGTTATGCGTTATGCGTTATGCGTTATGCGTTATGCGTTATGGGTTATGCGTTATGCGTTATGCGATATGCGTTATGCGTTATACGTTATGCTTTATGCTTTATGCGTTATGCGTTATGCGTTATGAGTGATCCGACATCCGACATGCGTTATGCGTTATGGGTTATGCGTTATGCGTTATGCGTTTTGCGTTATACGTTATCCGATATGCGTTGTGCGTTATGCGTGATGCGTTATGCGTTATGCGTTATGCGATGTGCGTTGTGCGTTATGCGTTATGCGTTATGCGTTATGCGTTATGCGTTATGCGTTATGCGTTATGCGTTATGCGTTATGCATTTTGAGTTATGCGCCATGCGTTATGCGTTATGCGTTATGCGTTATGCGATATGCGTTGTGCGTTATGCGTTATGCGTTATGCGTTATGTGTTATATGTTATGCGTTATGCGTTATGCGCTATGCATTTTGAGGTATGCGCCATGCGTTATGCGTTATGCGTTATGCGTTATGCGTTATGCGTTATGCGTTATGTGTTATATGTTATGCGTTATGCGTTATGCGCTATGCGTTATGCGATATGCGTTGTGCGTTATGCGTTATGCGTTATGCGTTATGTGTTATATGTTATGCGTTATGCGTTATGCGCTATGCATTTTGAGGTATGCGCCATGCGTTATGCGTTATGCGTTATGCGTTATGCGATATGCGTTGTGCGTTATGCGTTATGCGATATGCGTTGTGCATTATGCGTTATGCGTTATGCGTTATGCGTTATGCGTTATGCGTTATGCGTTATGCGTTATGCGTTATTCGTTATGCGTTATGCGTTATGCGTTATGCGTTATGCGTTATGCGTTATGCGTTATGCGTTATGCGTTATGCGTTATGCGTTATGCGTTATGCGTTATGCGTTATGCGTTATGCGTTATGCGTTATGCGTTATGCGTTATGCCTTATGCGTTATGGGTTATGCGTTATGCGTTATGCGATATGCGTTATGCGTTATACGTTATGCTTTATGCTTTATGCGTTATGCGTTATGCGTTATGAGTGATCCGACATGCGTTATGGGTTATGCGTTATGCGTTATGCGTTTTGCGTTATACGTTATGCGATATGCGTTGTGCGTTATGCGTTATGCGTTATGCGTTATGCGTTATGCGTTATGCGTTATGCGTTATGCGTTATGCGTTATGCGTTATGCGTTATGCGTTATGCGTTATGCGTTATGCGTTATGCATTTTGAGTTATGCGCCATGCGTTATGCGTTATGCGTTATGCGTTATGCGATATGCGTTGTGCGTTATGCGTTATGCGTTATGCGTTATGCCGTATGCGTTATGCGTTATGCGTTATGCGTTATGCATTTTGCGTTATGCGCCATGCGTTATGCGTTATGCGTTATGCGTTATGCGTTATGCATTATGCGTTGTGCGTTATACGTTTGCGTTGTGCGTTATGCGTTATGCGTTATGCGTTATGCATTATGCGTTATGCGTTATACGTTATGAGTTATGCGTTATGCGTTATGCGTTATGCGATATGCATCATGCATAAAGCCTTATGCGGTAACGTTATGCGTTATGCGTTTTGCGTTATACGTTATGCGTTATGCGTTATGCGTTATGCATTATGCGATATGCGTTATGCGTTATGCGTTATGCGTTATGCGTTATGCGTTATGCGTTATGCGTTATGCGTTATGCGTTATGCGTTATGCGTTATGCGTTATGCGTTATACGTTGTAAGTTATGCGATATGCGTTATGCATTTTGAGTTATGCGCTATGCGTTATGCGTTATGCGTTATGCGTTATGCGATATGCGTTGTGCGTTATGCGTGATCCGTTATGCGTTAAGCATTATGCGTTTTGCTGTATTCGTTATGCGTTGTGCGTTATACGTTTGCGTTATGCGTTATGCGTTATGCGTTATGCATTTTCAGTTATGCGCCATTCGTTATGCGTTATGCGTTATGCGTTATGCGATTTGCGTTGTGCGTTATGCGTTATGCGTTATGCGTTATGCAATTTGAGTTATGCGCCATGCGTTATGCGTTATGCGTTATGCGTTATGCGATATGCGTTGTGCGTTATGCGTTATGCGTTATGCGATATGCGTTGTGCGTTATGCGTGATCCGTTATGCGTTAAGCATTATGCGTTTTGCTGTATTCGTTATGCGTTGTGCGTTATACGTTTGCGTTATGCGTTATGCGTTATGCGTTATGCGTTATGCGTTATGCGTTATGCGTTATACGTTATGAGTTATGCGTTATGCGTTATGCGTTATGCGATATGCATCATGCATAAAGCCTTATGCGGTAACGTTATGCGTTATGCGTTTTGCGTTATACGTTATGCGTTATGCGTTATGCGTTATGCATTATGCGATATGCGTTATGCGTTATGCGTTATGCGTTATGCGTTATGCGTTATGCGTTATGCGTTATGCGTTATGCGTTATGCGTTATGCGTTATGCGTTATGCGTTATGCGTTATGCGTTATACGTTGTAAGTTATGCGATATGCGTTATGCATTTTGAGTTATGCGCTATGCGTTATGCGTTATGCGTTATGCGTTATGCGATATGCGTTGTGCGTTATGCGTTATGCGTGATCCGTTATGCGTTAAGCATTATGCGTTTTGCTGTATTCGTTATGCGTTGTGCGTTATACGTTTGCGTTATGCGTTATGCGTTATGCGTTATGCATTTTCAGTTATGCGCCATTCGTTATGCGTTATGCGTTATGCGTTATGCGATTTGCGTTGTGCGTTATGCGTTATGCGTTATGCGTTATGCATTTTGAGTTATGCGCCATGCGTTATGCGTTATGCGTTATGCGTTATGCGTTATGCGATATGCGTTGTGCGTTATGCGTTATGCGTTATGCGATATGCGTTGTGCGTTATGCGTGATCCGTTATGCGTTAAGCATTATGCGTTTTGCTGTATTCGTTATGCGTTGTGCGTTATACGTTTGCGTTATGCGTTATGCGTTATGCGTTTTGCTTTTTGAGTTATGCGCCATGCGTTATGCGTTATGCGTTATGCGTTATGCGATATGCGTTGTGCGTTATGCGTTATGCGTTATGCGTTATGTGTTATGCGTTATGCGTTATGCGTTATGCATTTTGAGGTATGCGCCATGCGTTATGCGTTATGCGTTATGCGTTATGCGATATGCGTCGTGCGTTATGCGTTATGCGATATGCGTTGTGCATTATGCGATATGCGTTATGCGTTATCCGTTATGCGTTATGCGTTATGCGTTATGCGTTATGCGTTATGCGTTATGCGTTATGCGTTATGCATTTTGAGTTATGCGCCATGCGTTATGCGTTATGCGTTATGCGTTATGCGATATGCGTTGTGCGTTATGCGTTATGCGTTATGCGTTATGCGTTATGCGTTATACGTTATGCTTTATGCTTTATGCGTTACGCGTTATGCGCTATGAGTGATACGACATGCGTTATGCGTTATGCGTTATGCGTTATGCGTTATGCGTTATGCGTTATGTGTTATGCGCTATGCGTTATGCGTTATGCGTTATGCGTTATGCGTTATGCGTTATGCGTTATGCGTTATGCGTTATGCGTTATGTGTTATGCATTATGCGTTATGCGTTATGCGTTATGCGTTATGCGTTATGCGTTATGCGTTATGCGTTATGCGTTATGCGTTATGCGTTATGCGTTATGCGTTATGCGTTATGCGTTATGCGTTATGCGTTATGCGTTATGCGTTATTCGTTATGCGTTATGCGTTATGCGTTATGCGTTATGCGTTATGCGTTATGCGTTATGCGTTATACATTATGCGTTATGCGTTATGCGTTATGCGTTATGCGTTATGCGTTATGGGTTATGCGTTATGCGTTATGCGATATGCGTTATGCGTTATACGTTATGCTTTATGCTTTATGCGTTATGCGTTATGCGTTATGAGTGATCCGACATGCGTTATGCGTTATGGGTTATGCGTTATGCGTTATGCGTTTTGCGTTATACGTTATCCGATATGCGTTGTGCGTTATGCGTGATGCGTTATGCGTTATGCGTTATGCGATGTGCGTTGTGCGTTATGCGTTATGCGTTATGCGTTATGCGTTATGCGTTATGCGTTATGCGTTATGCGATATGCGTTGTGCATTATGCGTTATGCGTTATGCGTTATGCGTTATGCGTTATGCGTTATGCGTTATGCGTTATACGTTATGCGTTATGCGTTATGCGTTATGCATTTTGAGTTATGCGCCATGCGTTTTGCGTTATGCGTTATGCGTTATGCGATATGCGTTGTGCGTTATGCGTTATGCGTTATGCGTTATGCGTTATGCGTTATGCGTTATGCGTTATGCGTTATGCGTTATGCGTTATGCGTTATGCGTTATGCGTTATGCGTTATGCGTTATGCGTTATGCGTTATGCGTTATGCGTTATGCGTTATGCGTTATGCGTTATGCGTTATGCGTTATGCGTTATGCGTTATGCGTTATGCGTTATGCGTTATGCGTTATGCGTTATGCGTTATGCGTTATGGGTTATGCGTTATGCGTTATGCGATATGCGTTATGCGTTATACGTTATGCTTTATGCTTTATGCGTTATGCGTTATGCGTTATGAGTGATCCGACATGCGTTATGCGTTATGGGTTATGCGTTATGCGTTATGCGTTTTGCGTTATACGTTATCCGATATGCGTTGTGCGTTATGCGTGATGCGTTATGCGTTATGCGTTATGCGATGTGCGTTGTGCGTTATGCGTTATGCGTTATGCGTTATGCGTTATGCGTTATGCGTTATGCGTTATGCGTTATGCGTTATGCATTTTGAGTTATGCGCCATGCGTTATGCGTTATGCGTTATGCGTTATGCGATATGCGTTGTGCGTTATACGTTATGCGTTATGCGTTATGTGTTATATGTTATGCGTTATGCGTTATGCGCTATGCATTTTGAGGTATGCGCCATGCGTTATGCGTTATGCGTTATGCGTTATGCGTTATGCGTTATGCGTTATGCGTTATGCGTTATGCGTTATGCGTTATGCGCTATGCGTTATGCGATATGCGTTGTGCGTTATGCGTTATGCGTTATGCGTTATGTGTTATATGTTATGCGTTATGCGTTATGCGCTATGCATTTTGAGGTATGCGCCATGCGTTATGCGTTATGCGTTATGCGTTATGCGATATGCGTTATGCGTTATGCGTTATGCGATATGCGTTGTGCATTATGCGTTATGCGTTATGCGTTATGCGTTATGCGTTATGCGTTATGCGTTATGCGTTATGCGTTATTCGTTATGCGTTATGCGTTATGCGTTATGCGTTATGCGTTATGCGTTATGCGTTATGCGTTATGCGTTATGCGTTATGCGTTATGCGTTATGCGTTATGCGTTATGCGTTATGCGTTATGCGTTATGCGTTATGCGTTATGCCTTATGCGTTATGGGTTATGCGTTATGCGTTATGCGATATGCGTTATGCGTTATACGTTATGCTTTATGCTTTATGCGTTATGCGTTATGCGTTATGAGTGATCCGACATGCGTTATGGGTTATGCGTTATGCGTTATGCGTTTTGCGTTATACGTTATGCGATATGCGTTGTGCGTTATGCGTTATGCGTTATGCGTTATGCGTTATGCGTTATGCGTTATGCGTTATGCGTTATGCGTTATGCGTTATGCGTTATGCGTTATGCGTTATGCGTTATGCGTTATGCATTTTGAGTTATGCGCCATGCGTTATGCGTTATGCGTTATGCGTTATGCGATATGCGTTGTGCGTTATGCGTTATGCGTTATGCGTTATGCCGTATGCGTTATGCGTTATGCGTTATGCGTTATGCATTTTGCGTTATGCGCCATGCGTTATGCGTTATGCGTTATGCGTTATGCGTTATGCATTATGCGTTGTGCGTTATACGTTTGCGTTGTGCGTTATGCGTTATGCGTTATGCGTTATGCATTATGCGTTATGCGTTATACGTTATGAGTTATGCGTTATGCGTTATGCGTTATGCGATATGCATCATGCATAAAGCCTTATGCGGTAACGTTATGCGTTATGCGTTTTGCGTTATACGTTATGCGTTATGCGTTATGCGTTATGCATTATGCGATATGCGTTATGCGTTATGCGTTATGCGTTATGCGTTATGCGTTATGCGTTATGCGTTATGCGTTATGCGTTATGCGTTATGCGTTATGCGTTATGCGTTATACGTTGTAAGTTATGCGATATGCGTTATGCATTTTGAGTTATGCGTTATGCGTTATGCGTTATGCGTTATGCGTTATGCGATATGCGTTGTGCGTTATGCGTGATCCGTTATGCGTTAAGCATTATGCTTTTTGCTGTATTCGTTATGCGTTGTGCGTTATACGTTTGCGTTATGCGTTATGCGTTATGCGTTATGCATTTTCAGTTATGCGCCATTCGTTATGCGTTATGCGTTATGCGTTATGCGATTTGCGATGTGCGTTATGCGTTATGCGTTATGCGTTATGCAATTTGAGTTATGCGCTATGCGTTATGCGTTATGCGTTATGCGTTATGCGATATGCGTTGTGCGTTATGCGTTATGCGTTATGCGATATGCGTTGTGCGTTATGCGTGATCCGTTATGCGTTAAGCATTATGCGTTTTGCTGTATTCGTTATGCGTTGTGCGTTATACGTTTGCGTTGTGCGTTATGCGTTATGCGTTATGCGTTATGCATTATGCGTTATGCGTTATACGTTATGCGTTATGCGTTATGCGTTATGCGTTATGCGATATGCATCATGCATAAAGCCTTATGCGGTAACGTTATGCGTTATGCGTTTTGCGTTATACGTTATGCGTTATGCGTTATGCGTTATGCATTATGCGATATGCGTTATGCGTTATGCGTTATGCGTTATGCGTTATGCGTTATGCGTTATGCGTTATGCGTTATGCGTTATGCGTTATGCGTTATGCGTTATGCGTTATGCGTTATACGTTGTAAGTTATGCGATATGCGTTATGCATTTTGAGTTATGCGCTATGCGTTATGCGTTATGCGTTATGCGTTATGCGATATGCGTTGTGCGTTATGCGTTATGCGTGATCCGTTATGCGTTAAGCATTATGCGTTTTGCTGTATTCGTTATGCGTTGTGCGTTATACGTTTGCGTTATGCGTTATGCGTTATGCGTTATGCATTTTCAGTTATGCGCCATTCGTTATGCGTTATGCGTTATGCGTTATGCGATTTGCGTTGTGCGTTATGCGTTATGCGTTATGCGTTATGCATTTTGAGTTATGCGCCATGCGTTATGCGTTATGCGTTATGCGTTATGCGTTATGCGATATGCGTTGTGCGTTATGCGTTATGCGTTATGCGATATGCGTTGTGCGTTATGCGTGATCCGTTATGCGTTAAGCATTATGCGTTTTGCTGTATTCGTTATGCGTTGTGCGTTATACGTTTGCGTTATGCGTTATGCGTTATGCGTTTTGCATTTTGAGTTATGCGCCATGCGTTATGCGTTATGCGTTATGCGTTATGCGATATGCGTTGTGCGTTATGCGTTATGCGTTATGCGTTATGTGTTATGCGTTATGCGTTATGCGTTATGCATTATGAGGTATGCGCCATGCGTTATGCGTTATGCGTTATGCGTTATGCGATATGCGTCGTGCGTTATGCGTTATGCGATATGCGTTGTGCATTATGCGATATGCGTTATGCGTTATCCGTTATGCGTTATGCGTTATGCGTTATGCGTTATGCGTTATGCGTTATGCGTTATGCGTTATGCATTTTGAGTTATGCGCCATGCGTTTTGCGTTATGCGTTATGCGTTATGCGATATGCGTTGTGCGTTATGCGTTATGCGTTATGCGTTATGCGTTATGCGTTATACGTTATGCTTTATGCTTTATGCGTTATGCGTTATGCGCTATGAGTGATACGACATGCGTTATGCGTTATGCGTTATGCGTTATGCGTTATGCGTTATGCGTTATGTGTTATGCGCTATGCGTTATGCGTTATGCGTTATGCGTTATGCGTTATGCGTTATGCGTTATGCGTTATGCGTTATGCGTTATGTGTTATGCATTATGCGTTATGCGTTATGCGTTATGCGTTATGCGTTATGCGTTATGCGTTATGCGTTATGCGTTATGCGTTATGCGTTATGCGTTATGCGTTATGCGTTATGCGTTATGCGTTATGCGTTATGCGTTATGCGTTATGCGTTATTCGTTATGCGTTATGCGTTATGCGTTATGCGTTATGCGTTATGCGTTATGCGTTATGCGTTATACATTATGCGTTATGCGTTATGCGTTATGCGTTATGCGTTATGCGTTATGGGTTATGCGTTATGCGTTATGCGATATGCGTTATGCGTTATACGTTATGCTTTATGCTTTATGCGTTATGCGTTATGCGTTATGAGTGATCCGACATGCGTTATGCGTTATGGGTTATGCGTTATGCGTTATGCGTTTTGCGTTATACGTTATCCGATATGCGTTGTGCGTTATGCGTGATGCGTTATGCGTTATGCGTTATGCGATGTGCGTTGTGCGTTATGCGTTATGCGTTATGCGTTATGCGTTATGCGTTATGCGTTATGCGTTATGCGTTATGCGTTATGCGTTATGCGTTATGCGTTATGCGTTATGCATTTTGAGTTATGCGCCTTGCGTTATGCGTTATGCGTTATGCGTTATGCGATATGCGTTGTGCGTTATGCGTTATGCGTGATCCGTTATGCGTTAAGCATTATGCGTTTTGCTGTATTCGTTATGCGTTGTGCGTTATACGTTTGCGTTATGCGTTATGCGTTATGCGTTATGCGTTTTGCGTTATGCATTTTGAGTTATGCGCCATGCGTTATGCGTTATGCGTTATGCGTTATGCGATATGCGTTGTGCGTTATGCGTTATGCGATATGCGTTGTGCGTTATGCGTTATGCGTTATGCGTTATGCGTTATGCGTTATGCGTTATGCGTTATGCATTTTGAGTTATGCGCCATGCGTTATGCGTTATGCGTTATGCGTTATGCGATATGCGTTATGCGCTATGCGTTGTGCGTTAAGCATTATGCGTTTTGCTGTATTCGTTATGCGTTGTGCGTTATACGTTTGCGTTATGCGTTATGCGTTATGCGTTATGCGTTATGCGTTATGCGTTATGCGTTATGCATTTTGAGTTATGCGCCATGCGTTATGCGTTATGCGTTATGCGTTATGCGATATGCGTTGTGCGTTATGCGTTATGCGATATGCGTTGTGCGTTATGCGTTATGCGTTATGCGTTATGCGTTATACGTTATGCTTTATGCTTTATGCGTTATGCGTTATGCGTTATGAGTGATCCGACATGCGTTATGCGTTATGGGTTATGCGTTATGCGTTATGCGTTTTGCGTTATACGTTATCCGATATGCGTTGTGCGTTATGCGTGATGCGTTATGCGTTATGCGTTATGCGATGTGCGTTGTGCGTTATGCGTTATGCGTTATGCGTTATGCGTTATGCGTTATGCGTTATGCGTTATGCGTTATGCGTTATGCATTTTGAGTTATGCGCCATGCGTTATGCGTTATGCGTTATGCGTTATGTGTTATGCGATATGCGTTGTGCGTTATGCGATATGCGTGATCCGTTATGCGTTAAGCATTATGCGTTTTGCTGTATTCGTTATGCGTTGTGCGTTATACGTTTGCGTTATGCGTTATGCGTTATGCGTTATGCGTTATGCGTTATGCGATATGCGTTGTGCGTTATGCGTTATGCGTTATGCGTTATGCGTTATGTGTTATATGTTATGCGTTATGCGTTATGCGTTATGCGTTATTCGTGATCCGTTATGCGTTAAGCATTATGCGTTTTGCTGTATTCGTTATGCGTTGTGCGTTATACGTTTGCGTTATGCGTTATGCGTTATGCGTTTTGCATTTTGAGTTATGCGCCATGCGTTATGCGTTATGCGTTATGCGTTATGCGATATGCGTTGTGCGTTATGCGTTATGCGTTATGCGTTATGCGTTATGTGTTATATGTTATGCGTTATGCGTTATGCGTTATGCATTTTGAGGTATGCGCCATGCGTTATGCGTTATGCGTTATGCGTTATGCGATATGCGTTGTGCGTTATGCGTTATGCGATATGCGTTGTGCATTATGCGTTATGCGTTATGCGTTATGCGTTATGCGTTATGCGTTATGCGTTATGCGTTATGCGTTATGCGTTATGCGTTATGCGTTATGCGTTATGCGTTATGCGTTATGCGTTATGCGTTATGCGTTATGCGTTATGCGTTATGCGTTATGTGTTATATGTTATGCGTTATGCGTTATGCGTTATGCATTTTGAGGTATGCGCCATGCGTTATGCGTTATGCGTTATGCGTTATGCGATATGCGTTGTGCGTTATGCGTTATGCGATATGCGTTGTGCATTATGCGTTATGCGTTATGCGTTATGCGTTATGCGTTATGCGTTATGCGTTATGCGTTATGCGTTATGCGTTATGCGTTATGCGTTATGCATTTTGAGTTATGCGCCATGCGTTTTGCGTTATGCGTTATGCGTTATGCGATATGCGTTGTGCGTTATGCGTTATGCGTTATGCGTTATGCGTTATGCGTTATGCGTTATGCGTTATGCGTTATGCGTTATGCGTTATGCGTTATGCGTTATGCGTTATGCGTTATGCGTTATGCGTTATGCGTTATGCGTTATGCGTTATGCGTTATGCGTTATGCGTTATGCGTTATGCGTTATGCGTTATGCGTTATGCGTTATGCGTTATGCGTTATGCGTTATGCGTTATGCGTTATGCGTTATGGGTTATGCGTTATGCGTTATGCGATATGCGTTATGCGTTATACGTTATGCTTTATGCTTTATGCGTTATGCGTTATGCGTTATGAGTGATCCGACATGCGTTATGCGTTATGGGTTATGCGTTATGCGTTATGCGTTTTGCGTTATACGTTATCCGATATGCGTTGTGCGTTATGCGTGATGCGTTATGCGTTATGCGTTATGCGATGTGCGTTGTGCGTTATGCGTTATGCGTTATGCGTTATGCGTTATGCGTTATGCGTTATGCGTTATGCGTTATGCGTTATGCGTTATGCATTTTGAGTTATGCGCCATGCGTTATGCGTTATGCGTTATGCGATATGCGTTGTGCGTTATGCGTTATGCGTTATGCGTTATGTGTTATATGTTATGCGTTATGCGTTATGCGCTATGCATTTTGAGGTATGCGCCATGCGTTATGCGTTATGCGTTATGCGTTATGCGTTATGCGTTATGTGTTATATGTTATGCGTTATGCGTTATGCGCTATGCGTTATGCGATATGCGTTGTGCGTTATGCGTTATGCGTTATGCGTTATGTGTTATATGTTATGCGTTATGCGTTATGCGCTATGCATTTTGAGGTATGCGCCATGCGTTATGCGTTATGCGTTATGCGTTATGCGATATGCGTTGTGCGTTATGCGTTATGCGATATGCGTTGTGCATTATGCGTTATGCGTTATGCGTTATGCGTTATGCGTTATGCGTTATGCGTTATGCGTTATGCGTTATTCGTTATGCGTTATGCGTTATGCGTTATGCGTTATGCGTTATGCGTTATGCGTTATGCGTTATGCGTTATGCGTTATGCGTTATGCGTTATGCGTTATGCGTTATGCGTTATGCGTTATGCGTTATGCGTTATGCGTTATGCGTTATGCGTTATGCGTTATGCGTTATGCGTTATGCCTTATGCGTTATGGGTTATGCGTTATGCGTTATGCGATATGCGTTATGCGTTATACGTTATGCTTTATGCTTTATGCGTTATGCGTTATGCGTTATGAGTGATCCGACATGCGTTATGGGTTATGCGTTATGCGTTATGCGTTGTGCGTTATGCGTTATGCGTGATCCGTTATGCGTTAAGCATTATGCGTTTTGCTGTATTCGTTATGCGTTGTGCGTTATACGTTTGCGTTATGCGTTATGCGTTATGCGTTATGCATTTTCAGTTATGCGCCATTCGTTATGCGTTATGCGTTATGCGTTATGCGATTTGCGTTGTGCGTTATGCGTTATGCGTTATGCGTTATGCATTTTGAGTTATGCGCCATGCGTTATGCGTTATGCGTTATGCGTTATGCGATATGCGTTGTGCGTTATGCGTTATGCGTTATGCGATATGCGTTGTGCGTTATGCGTGATCCGTTATGCGTTAAGCATTATGCGTTTTGCTGTATTCGTTATGCGTTGTGCGTTATACGTTTGCGTTGTGCGTTATGCGTTATGCGTTATGCGTTATGCATTATGCGTTATGCGTTATACGTTATGAGTTATGCGTTATGCGTTATGCGTTATGCGATATGCATCATGCATAAAGCCTTATGCGGTAACGTTATGCGTTATGCGTTTTGCGTTATACGTTATGCGTTATGCGTTATGCGTTATGCATTATGCGATATGCGTTATGCGTTATGCGTTATGCGTTATGCGTTATGCGTTATGCGTTATGCGTTATGCGTTATGCGTTATGCGTTATGCGTTATGCGTTATGCGTTATGCGTTATACGTTGTAAGTTATGCGATATGCGTTATGCATTTTGAGTTATGCGCTATGCGTTATGCGTTATGCGTTATGCGTTATGCGATATGCGTTGTGCGTTATGCGTTATGCGTGATCCGTTATGCGTTAAGCATTATGCGTTTTGCTGTATTCGTTATGCGTTGTGCGTTATACGTTTGCGTTATGCGTTATGCGTTATGCGTTATGCATTTTCAGTTATGCGCCATTCGTTATGCGTTATGCGTTATGCGTTATGCGATTTGCGTTGTGCGTTATGCGTTATGCGTTATGCGTTATGCATTTTGAGTTATGCGCCATGCGTTATGCGTTATGCGTTATGCGTTATGCGTTATGCGATATGCGTTGTGCGTTATGCGTTATGCGTTATGCGATATGCGTTGTGCGTTATGCGTGATCCGTTATGCGTTAAGCATTATGCGTTTTGCTGTATTCGTTATGCGTTGTGCGTTATACGTTTGCGTTATGCGTTATGCGTTATGCGTTTTGCATTTTGAGTTATGCGCCATGCGTTATGCGTTATGCGTTATGCGTTATGCGATATGCGTTGTGCGTTATGCGTTATGCGTTATGCGTTATGTGTTATGCGTTATGCGTTATGCGTTATGCATTTTGAGGTATGCGCCATGCGTTATGCGTTATGCGTTATGCGTTATGCGATATGCGTCGTGCGTTATGCGTTATGCGATATGCGTTGTGCATTATGCGATATGCGTTATGCGTTATCCGTTATGCGTTATGCGTTATGCGTTATGCGTTATGCGTTATGCGTTATGCGTTATGCGTTATGCATTTTGAGTTATGCGCCATGCGTTTTGCGTTATGCGTTATGCGTTATGCGATATGCGTTGTGCGTTATGCGTTATGCGTTATGCGTTATGCGTTATGCGTTATGCGTTATACGTTATGCTTTATGCTTTATGCGTTATGCGTTATGCGCTATGAGTGATACGACATGCGTTATGCGTTATGCGTTATGCGTTATGCATTATGCGTTATGCGTTATACGTTATGAGTTATGCGTTATGCGTTATGCGTTATGCGATATGCATCATGCATAAAGCCTTATGCGGTAACGTTATGCGTTATGCGTTTTGCGTTATACGTTATGCGTTATGCGTTATGCGTTATGCATTATGCGATATGCGTTATGCGTTATGCGTTATGCGTTATGCGTTATGCGTTATGCGTTATGCGTTATGCGTTATGCGTTATGCGTTATGCGTTATGCGTTATGCGTTATACGTTGTAAGTTATGCGATATGCGTTATGCATTTTGAGTTATGCGCTATGCGTTATGCGTTATGCGTTATGCGTTATGCGTTATGCGTTGTGCGTTATGCGTGATCCGTTATGCGTTAAGCATTATGCGTTTTGCTGTATTCGTTATGCGTTGTGCGTTATACGTTTGCGTTATGCGTTATGCGTTATGCGTTATGCATTTTCAGTTATGCGCCATTCGTTATGCGTTATGCGTTATGCGTTATGCGATTTGCGTTGTGCGTTATGCGTTATGCGTTATGCGTTATGCAATTTGAGTTATGCGCCATGCGTTATGCGTTATGCGTTATGCGTTATGCGATATGCGTTGTGCGTTATGCGTTATGCGTTATGCGATATGCGTTGTGCGTTATGCGTGATCCGTTATGCGTTAAGCATTATGCGTTTTGCTGTATTCGTTATGCGTTGTGCGTTATACGTTTGCGTTGTGCGTTATGCGTTATGCGTTATGCGTTATGCATTATGCGTTATGCGTTATACGTTATGAGTTATGCGTTATGCGTTATGCGTTATGCGATATGCATCATGCATAAAGCCTTATGCGGTAACGTTATGCGTTATGCGTTTTGCGTTATACGTTATGCGTTATGCGTTATGCGTTATGCATTATGCGATATGCGTTATGCGTTATGCGTTATGCGTTATGCGTTATGCGTTATGCGTTATGCGTTATGCGTTATGCGTTATGCGTTATGCGTTATGCGTTATGCGTTATGCGTTATACGTTGTAAGTTATGCGATATGCGTTATGCATTTTGAGTTATGCGCTATGCGTTATGCGTGATCCGTTATGCGTTAAGCATTATGCGTTTTGCTGTATTCGTTATGCGTTGTGCGTTATACGTTTGCGTTATGCGTTATGCGTTATGCGTTTTGCATTTTGAGTTATGCGCCATGCGTTATGCGTTATGCGTTATGCGTTATGCGATATGCGTTGTGCGTTATGCGTTATGCGTTATGCGTTATGTGTTATGCGTTATGCGTTATGCGTTATGCATTTTGAGGTATGCGCCATGCGTTATGCGTTATGCGTTATGCGTTATGCGATATGCGTCGTGCGTTATGCGTTATGCGATATGCGTTGTGCATTATGCGATATGCGTTATGCGTTATCCGTTATGCGTTATGCGTTATGCGTTATGCGTTATGCGTTATGCGTTATGCGTTATGCGTTATGCGTTATGCATTTTGAGTTATGCGCCATGCGTTTTGCGTTATGCGTTATGCGTTATGCGTTATGCGTTATGCGTTATGCGTTATGCGTTATGCGTTATGCGTTATGCGTTATGCGTTATACGTTATGCTTTATGCTTTATGCGTTATGCGTTATGCGCTATGAGTGATACGACATGCGTTATGCGTTATGCGTTATGCGTTATGCGTTATGCGTTATGCGTTATGTGTTATGCGTTATGCGTTATGCGTTATGCGTTATGCGTTATGCGTTATGCGTTATGCGTTATGCGTTATGCGTTATGCGTTATGTGTTATGCATTATGCGTTATGCGTTATGCGTTATGCGTTATGCGTTATGCGTTATGCGTTATGCGTTATGCGTTATGCGTTATGCGTTATGCGTTATGCGTTATGCGTTATGCGTTATGCGTTATGCGTTATGCGTTATGCGTTATGCGTTATGCGTTATGCGTTATGCGTTATGCGTTATGCGTTATGCGTTATGCGTTATGCGTTATGCGTTATACATTATGCGTTATGCGTTATGCGTTATGCGTTATGCGTTATGCGTTATGCGTTATGGGTTATGCGTTATGCGTTATGCGATATGCGTTATGCGTTATACGTTATGCTTTATGCTTTATGCGTTATGCGTTATGCGTTATGAGTGATCCGACATGCGTTATGCGTTATGGGTTATGCGTTATGCGTTATGCGTTTTGCGTTATACGTTATCCGATATGCGTTGTGCGTTATGCGTGATGCGTTATGCGTTATGCGTTATGCGATGTGCGTTGTGCGTTATGCGTTATGCGTTATGCGTTATGCGTTATGCGTTATGCGTTATGCGTTATGCGTTATGCGTTATGCGTTATGCGTTATGCGTTATGCGTTATGCGTTATGCATTTTGAGTTATGCGCCTTGCGTTATGCGTTATGCGTTATGCGTTATGCGATATGCGTTGTGCGTTATGCGTTATGCGTGATCCGTTATGCGTTAAGCATTATGCGTTTTGCTGTATTCGTTATGCGTTGTGCGTTATACGTTTGCGTTATGCGTTATGCGTTATGCGTTATGCGTTTTGCGTTATGCATTTTGAGTTATGCGCCATGCGTTATGCGTTATGCGTTATGCGTTATGCGATATGCGTTGTGCGTTATGCGTTATGCGATATGCGTTGTGCGTTATGCGTTATGCGTTATGCGTTATGCGTTATGCGTTATGCGTTATGCGTTATGCATTTTGAGTTATGCGCCATGCGTTATGCGTTATGCGTTATGCGTTATGCGATATGCGTTATGCGCTATGCGTTGTGCGTTAAGCATTATGCGTTTTGCTGTATTCGTTATGCGTTGTGCGTTATACGTTTGCGTTATGCGTTATGCGTTATGCGTTATGCGATATGCGTTATGCGTTATGCGTTATGCATTTTGAGTTATGCGCCATGCGTTATGCGTTATGCGTTATGCGTTATGCGATATGCGTTGTGCGTTATGCGTTATGCGATATGCGTTGTGCGTTATGCGTTATGCGTTATGCGTTATGCGTTATACGTTATGCTTTATGCTTTATGCGTTATGCGTTATGCGTTATGAGTGATCCGACATGCGTTATGCGTTATGGGTTATGCGTTATGCGTTATGCGTTATCCGATATGCGTTGTGCGTTATGCGTGATGCGTTATGCGTTATGCGTTATGCGATGTGCGTTGTGCGTTATGCGTTATGCGTTATGCGTTATGCGTTATGCGTTATGCGTTATGCGTTATGCGTTATGCGTTATGCGTTATGCATTTTGAGTTATGCGCCATGCGTTATGCGTTATGCGTTATGCGTTATGTGTTATGCGATATGCGTTGTGCGTTATGCGATATGCGTGATCCGTTATGCGTTAAGCATTATGCGTTTTGCTGTATTCGTTATGCGTTGTGCGTTATACGTTTGCGTTATGCGTTATGCGTTATGCGTTATGCGTTATGCGTTATGCGATATGCGTTGTGCGTTATGCGTTATGCGTTATGCGTTATGCGTTATGTGTTATATGTTATGCGTTATGCGTTATGCGTTATGCGTTATTCGTGATCCGTTATGCGTTAAGCATTATGCGTTTTGCTGTATTCGTTATGCGTTGTGCGTTATACGTTTGCGTTATGCGTTATGCGTTATGCGTTTTGCATTTTGAGTTATGCGCCATGCGTTATGCGTTATGCGTTATGCGTTATGCGATATGCGTTGTGCGTTATGCGTTATGCGTTATGCGTTATGCGTTATGTGTTATATGTTATGCGTTATGCGTTATGCGTTATGCATTTTGAGGTATGCGCCATGCGTTATGCGTTATGCGTTATGCGTTATGCGATATGCGTTGTGCGTTATGCGTTATGCGATATGCGTTGTGCATTATGCGTTATGCGTTATGCGTTATGCGTTATGCGTTATGCGTTATGCGTTATGCGTTATGCGTTATGCGTTATGCGTTATGCGTTATGCGTTATGCGTTATGCGTTATGCGTTATGCGTTATGCGTTATGCGTTATGCGTTATGTGTTATATGTTATGCGTTATGCGTTATGCGTTATGCATTTTGAGGTATGCGCCATGCGTTATGCGTTATGCGTTATGCGTTATGCGATATGCGTTGTGCGTTATGCGTTATGCGTTATGCGTTGTGCATTATGCGTTATGCGTTATGCGTTATGCGTTATGCGTTATGCGTTATGCGTTATGCGTTATGCGTTATGCGTTATGCGTTATGCGTTATGCATTTTGAGTTATGCGCCATGCGTTTTGCGTTATGCGTTATGCGTTATGCGATATGCGTTGTGCGTTATGCGTTATGCGTTATGCGTTATGCGTTATGCGTTATGCGTTATGCGTTATGCGTTATGCGTTATGCGTTATGCGTTATGCGTTATGCGTTATGCGTTATGCGTTATGCGTTATGCGTTATGCGTTATGCGTTATGCGTTATGCGTTATGCGTTATGCGTTATGCGTTATGCGTTATGCGTTATGCGTTATGCGTTATGCGTTATGCGTTATGCGTTATGCGTTATGCGTTATGGGTTATGCGTTATGCGTTATGCGATATGCGTTATGCGTTATACGTTATGCTTTATGCTTTATGCGTTATGCGTTATGCGTTATGAGTGATCCGACATGCGTTATGCGTTATGGGTTATGCGTTATGCGTTATGCGTTTTGCGTTATACGTTATCCGATATGCGTTGTGCGTTATGCGTGATGCGTTATGCGTTATGCGTTATGCGATGTGCGTTGTGCGTTATGCGTTATGCGTTATGCGTTATGCGTTATGCGTTATGCGTTATGCGTTATGCGTTATGCGTTATGCGTTATGCGTTATGCATTTTGAGTTATGCGCCATGCGTTATGCGTTATGCGTTATGCGATATGCGTTGTGCGTTATGCGTTATGCGTTATGCGTTATGTGTTATATGTTATGCGTTATGCGTTATGCGCTATGCATTTTGAGGTATGCGCCATGCGTTATGCGTTATGCGTTATGCGTTATGCGTTATGCGTTATGTGTTATATGTTATGCGTTATGCGTTATGCGCTATGCGTTATGCGATATGCGTTGTGCGTTATGCGTTATGCGTTATGCGTTATGTGTTATATGTTATGCGTTATGCGTTATGCGCTATGCATTTTGAGGTATGCGCCATGCGTTATGCGTTATGCGTTATGCGTTATGCGATATGCGTTGTGCGTTATGCGTTATGCGATATGCGTTGTGCATTATGCGTTATGCGTTATGCGTTATGCGTTATGCGTTATGCGTTATGCGTTATGCGTTATGCGTTATTCGTTATGCGTTATGCGTTATGCGTTATGCGTTATGCGTTATGCGTTATGCGTTATGCGTTATGCGTTATGCGTTATGCGTTATGCGTTATGCGTTATGCGTTATGCGTTATGCGTTATGCGTTATGCGTTATGCGTTATGCGTTATGCGTTATGCGTTATGCGTTATGCGTTATGCGTTATGCCTTATGCGTTATGGGTTATGCGTTATGCGTTATGCGATATGCGTTATGCGTTATACGTTATGCTTTATGCTTTATGCGTTATGCGTTATGCGTTATGAGTGATCCGACATGCGTTATGGGTTATGCGTTATGCGTTATGCGTTGTGCGTTATGCGTTATGCGTGATCCGTTATGCGTTAAGCATTATGCGTTTTGCTGTATTCGTTATGCGTTGTGCGTTATACGTTTGCGTTATGCGTTATGCGTTATGCATTTTCAGTTATGCGCCATTCGTTATGCGTTATGCGTTATGCGTTATGCGATTTGCGTTGTGCGTTATGCGTTATGCGTTATGCGTTATGCATTTTGAGTTATGCGCCATGCGTTATGCGTTATGCGTTATGCGTTATGCGATATGCGTTGTGCGTTATGCGTTATGCGTTATGCGATATGCGTTGTGCGTTATGCGTGATCCGTTATGCGTTAAGCATTATGCGTTTTGCTGTATTCGTTATGCGTTGTGCGTTATACGTTTGCGTTGTGCGTTATGCGTTATGCGTTATGCGTTATGCATTATGCGTTATGCGTTATACGTTATGAGTTATGCGTTATGCGTTATGCGTTATGCGTTATGCGATATGCATCATGCATAAAGCCTTATGCGGTAACGTTATGCGTTATGCGTTTTGCGTTATACGTTATGCGTTATGCGTTATGCGTTATGCATTATGCGATATGCGTTATGCGTTATGCGTTATGCGTTATGCGTTATGCGTTATGCGTTATGCGTTATGCGTTATGCGTTATGCGTTATGCGTTATGCGTTATGCGTTATGCGTTATACGTTGTAAGTTATGCGATATGCGTTATGCATTTTGAGTTATGCGCTATGCGTTATGCGTTATGCGTTATGCGTTATGCGATATGCGTTGTGCGTTATGCGTTATGCGTGATCCGTTATGCGTTAAGCATTATGCGTTTTGCTGTATTCGTTATGCGTTGTGCGTTATACGTTTGCGTTATGCGTTATGCGTTATGCGTTATGCATTTTCAGTTATGCGCCATTCGTTATGCGTTATGCGTTATGCGTTATGCGATTTGCGTTGTGCGTTATGCGTTATGCGTTATGCGTTATGCATTTTGAGTTATGCGCCATGCGTTATGCGTTATGCGTTATGCGTTATGCGTTATGCGATATGCGTTGTGCGTTATGCGTTATGCGTTATGCGATATGCGTTGTGCGTTATGCGTGATCCGTTATGCGTTAAGCATTATGCGTTTTGCTGTATTCGTTATGCGTTGTGCGTTATACGTTTGCGTTATGCGTTATGCGTTATGCGTTTTGCATTTTGAGTTATGCGCCATGCGTTATGCGTTATGCGTTATGCGTTATGCGTTATGCGTTATGCGTTATGCGTTATGCGTTATGCGTTATGTGTTATGCGTTATGCGTTATGCGTTATGCATTTTGAGGTATGCGCCATGCGTTATGCGTTATGCGTTATGCGTTATGCGATATGCGTCGTGCGTTATGCGTTATGCGATATGCGTTGTGCATTATGCGATATGCGTTATGCGTTATCCGTTATGCGTTATGCGTTATGCGTTATGCGTTATGCGTTATGCGTTATGCGTTATGCGTTATGCGTTATGCATTTTGAGTTATGCGCCATGCGTTTTGCGTTATGCGTTATGCGTTATGCGATATGCGTTGTGCGTTATGCGTTATGCGTTATGCGTTATGCGTTATGCGTTATGCGTTATACGTTATGCTTTATGCTTTATGCGTTATGCGTTATGCGTTATGAGTGATACGACATGCGTTATGCGTTATGCGTTATGCGTTATGCGTTATGCGTTATGCGTTATGTGTTATGCGTTATGCGTTATGCGTTATGCGTTATGCGTTATGCGTTATGCGTTATGCGTTATGCGTTATGCGTTATGCGTTATGTGTTATGCATTATGCGTTATGCGTTATGCGTTATGCGTTATGCGTTATGCGTTATGCGTTATGCGTTATGCGTTATGCGTTATGCGTTATGCGTTATGCGTTATGCGTTATGCGTTATGCGTTATGCGTTATGCGTTATGCGTTATGCGTTATGCGTTATGCGTTATGCGTTATGCGTTATGCGTTATGCGTTATGCGTTATGCGTTATGCGTTATGCGTTATGCGTTATGCGTTATACATTATGCGTTATGCGTTATGCGTTATGCGTTATGCGTTATGCGTTATGCGTTATGGGTTATGCGTTATGCGTTATGCGATATGCGTTATGCGTTATACGTTATGCTTTATGCGTTATGCGTTATACGTTATGAGTTATGCGTTATGCGTTATGCGTTATGCGATATGCATCATGCATAAAGCCTTATGCGGTAACGTTATGCGTTATGCGTTATGCGGTAACGTTATGCGTTATGCGTTATGCGTTATGCGTTATGCGTTATGCGTTATGCGTTATGCGTTATGCGTTATGCGTTATGCGTTATGCGTTATGCGTTATGCGTTATGCGTTATGCGTTATGCGTTATGCGTTATGTGTTATATGTTATGCGTTATGCGTTATGCGTTATGCATTTTGAGGTATGCGCCATGCGTTATGCGTTATGCGTTATGCGTTATGCGATATGCGTTGTGCGTTATGCGTTATGCGATATGCGTTGTGCATTATGCGTTATGCGTTATGCGTTATGCGTTATGCGTTATGCGTTATGCGTTATGCGTTATACGTTATGCGTTATGCGTTATGCGTTATGCATTTTGAGTTATGCGCCATGCGTTATGCGTTATGCGTTATGCGTTATGCGATATGCGTTGTGCGTTATGCGTTATGCGTTATGCGTTATGCGTTATGCGTTATGCGTTATGCGTTATGCGTTATGCGTTATGCGTTATGCGTTATGCGTTATGCGTTATGCGTTATGCGTTATGCGTTATGCGTTATGCGTTATGCGTTATGCGTTATGCGTTATGCGTTATGCGTTATGCGTTATGCGTTATGCGTTATGCGTTATGCGTTATGCGTTATGCGTTATGCGTTATGCGTTATGCGTTATGCGTTATGCGTTATGCGTTATGCGTTATGGGTTATGCGTTATGCGTTATGCGATATGCGTTATGCGTTATACGTTATGCTTTATGCTTTATGCGTTATGCGTTATGCGTTATGAGTGATCCGACATGCGTTATGCGTTATGGGTTATGCGTTATGCGTTATGCGTTTTGCGTTATACGTTATCCGATATGCGTTGTGCGTTATGCGTGATGCGTTATGCGTTATGCGTTATGCGATGTGCGTTGTGCGTTATGCGTTATGCGTTATGCGTTATGCGTTATGCGTTATGCGTTATGCGTTATGCGTTATGCGTTATGCGTTATGCGTTATGCATTTTGAGTTATGCGCCATGCGTTATGCGTTATGCGTTATGCGTTATGCGATATGCGTTGTGCGTTATGCGTTATGCGTTATGCGTTATGTGTTATATGTTATGCGTTATGCGTTATGCGCTATGCATTTTGAGGTATGCGCCATGCGTTATGCGTTATGCGTTATGCGTTATGCGTTATGCGTTATGCGTTATGCGTTATGTGTTATATGTTATGCGTTATGCGTTATGCGCTATGCGTTATGCGATATGCGTTGTGCGTTATGCGTTATGCGTTATGCGTTATGTGTTATATGTTATGCGTTATGCGTTATGCGCTATGCATTTTGAGGTATGCGCCATGCGTTATGCGTTATGCGTTATGCGTTATGCGATATGCGTTGTGCGTTATGCGTTATGCGATATGCGTTGTGCATTATGCGTTATGCGTTATGCGTTATGCGTTATGCGTTATGCGTTATGCGTTATGCGTTATGCGTTATTCGTTATGCGTTATGCGTTATGCGTTATGCGTTATGCGTTATGCGTTATGCGTTATGCGTTATGCGTTATGCGTTATGCGTTATGCGTTATGCGTTATGCGTTATGCGTTATGCGTTATGCGTTATGCGTTATGCGTTATGCGTTATGCGTTATGCGTTATGCGTTATGCGTTATGCCTTATGCGTTATGGGTTATGCGTTATGCGTTATGCGATATGCGTTATGCGTTATACGTTATGCTTTATGCTTTATGCGTTATGCGTTATGCGTTATGAGTGATCCGACATGCGTTATGGGTTATGCGTTATGCGTTATGCGTTTTGCGTTATACGTTATGCGATATGCGTTGTGCGTTATGCGTTATGCGTTATGCGTTATGCGTTATGCGTTATGCGTTATGCGTTATGCGTTATGCGTTATGCGTTATGCGTTATGCGTTATGCGTTATGCGTTATGCGTTATGCGTTATGCGTTATGCGTTATGCGTTATGCGTTATGCATTTTGAGTTATGCGCCATGCGTTATGCGTTATGCGTTATGCGTTATGCGATATGCGTTGTGCGTTATGCGTTATGCGTTATGCGTTATGCCGTATGCGTTATGCGTTATGCGTTATGCGTTATGCATTTTGCGTTATGCGCCATGCGTTATGCGTTATGCGTTATGCGTTATGCGTTATGCATTATGCGTTGTGCGTTATACGTTTGCGTTGTGCGTTATGCGTTATGCGTTATGCGTTATGCATTATGCGTTATGCGTTATACGTTATGAGTTATGCGTTATGCGTTATGCGTTATGCGATATGCATCATGCATAAAGCCTTATGCGGTAACGTTATGCGTTATGCGTTTTGCGTTATACGTTATGCGTTATGCGTTATGCGTTATGCATTATGCGATATGCGTTATGCGTTATGCGTTATGCGTTATGCGTTATGCGTTATGCGTTATGCGTTATGCGTTATGCGTTATGCGTTATGCGTTATGCGTTATGCGTTATGCGTTATACGTTGTAAGTTATGCGATATGCGTTATGCATTTTGAGTTATGCGCTATGCGTTATGCGTTATGCGTTATGCGTTATGCGATATGCGTTGTGCGTTATGCGTGATCCGTTATGCGTTAAGCATTATGCGTTTTGCTGTATTCGTTATGCGTTGTGCGTTATACGTTTGCGTTATGCGTTATGCGTTATGCGTTATGCATTTTCAGTTATGCGCCATTCGTTATGCGTTATGCGTTATGCGTTATGCGATTTGCGTTGTGCGTTATGCGTTATGCGTTATGCGTTATGCAATTTGAGTTATGCGCCATGCGTTATGCGTTATGCGTTATGCGTTATGCGATATGCGTTGTGCGTTATGCGTTATGCGTTATGCGATATGCGTTGTGCGTTATGCGTGATCCGTTATGCGTTAAGCATTATGCGTTTTGCTGTATTCGTTATGCGTTGTGCGTTATACGTTTGCGTTGTGCGTTATGCGTTATGCGTTATGCGTTATGCATTATGCGTTATGCGTTATACGTTATGAGTTATGCGTTATGCGTTATGCGTTATGCGATATGCATCATGCATAAAGCCTTATGCGGTAACGTTATGCGTTATGCGTTTTGCGTTATACGTTATGCGTTATGCGTTATGCGTTATGCATTATGCGATATGCGTTATGCGTTATGCGTTATGCGTTATGCGTTATGCGTTATGCGTTATGCGTTATGCGTTATGCGTTATGCGTTATGCGTTATGCGTTATGCGTTATGCGTTATGCGTTATGCGTTATACGTTGTAAGTTATGCGATATGCGTTATGCATTTTGAGTTATGCGCTATGCGTTATGCGTTATGCGTTATGCGTTATGCGATATGCGTTGTGCGTTATGCGTTATGCGTGATCCGTTATGCGTTAAGCATTATGCGTTTTGCTGTATTCGTTATGCGTTGTGCGTTATACGTTTGCGTTATGCGTTATGCGTTATGCGTTATGCATTTTCAGTTATGCGCCATTCGTTATGCGTTATGCGTTATGCGTTATGCGATTTGCGTTGTGCGTTATGCGTTATGCGTTATGCGTTATGCATTTTGAGTTATGCGCCATGCGTTATGCGTTATGCGTTATGCGTTATGCGTTATGCGATATGCGTTGTGCGTTATGCGTTATGCGTTATGCGATATGCGTTGTGCGTTATGCGTGATCCGTTATGCGTTAAGCATTATGCGTTTTGCTGTATTCGTTATGCGTTGTGCGTTATACGTTTGCGTTATGCGTTATGCGTTATGCGTTATGCGTTTTGCATTTTGAGTTATGCGCCATGCGTTATGCGTTATGCGTTATGCGTTATGCGATATGCGTTGTGCGTTATGCGTTATGCGTTATGCGTTATGTGTTATGCGTTATGCGTTATGCGTTATGCATTTTGAGGTATGCGCCATGCGTTATGCGTTATGCGTTATGCGTTATGCGATATGCGTCGTGCGTTATGCGTTATGCGATATGCGTTGTGCATTATGCGATATGCGTTATGCGTTATCCGTTATGCGTTATGCGTTATGCGTTATGCGTTATGCGTTATGCGTTATGCGTTATGCGTTATGCATTTTGAGTTATGCGCCATGCGTTTTGCGTTATGCGTTATGCGTTATGCGATATGCGTTGTGCGTTATGCGTTATGCGTTATGCGTTATGCGTTATGCGTTATGCGTTATACGTTATGCTTTATGCTTTATGCGTTATGCGTTATGCGCTATGAGTGATACGACATGCGTTATGCGTTATGCGTTATGCGTTATGCGTTATGCGTTATGTGTTATGCGTTATGCGTTATGCGTTATGCGTTATGCGTTATGCGTTATGCGTTATGCGTTATGCGTTATGCGTTATGTGTTATGCATTATGCGTTATGCGTTATGCGTTATGCGTTATGCGTTATGCGTTATGCGTTATGCGTTATGCGTTATGCGTTATGCGTTATGCGTTATGCGTTATGCGTTATGCGTTATGCGTTATGCGTTATGCGTTATGCGTTATGCGTTATGCGTTATGCGTTATGCGTTATGCGTTATGCGTTATGCGTTATGCGTTATGCGTTATGCGTTATACATTATGCGTTATGCGTTATGCGTTATGCGTTATGCGTTATGCGTTATGCGTTATGGGTTATGCGTTATGCGTTATGCGATATGCGTTATGCGTTATACGTTATGCTTTATGCTTTATGCGTTATGCGTTATGCGTTATGAGTGATCCGACATGCGTTATGCGTTATGGGTTATGCGTTATGCGTTATGCGTTTTGCGTTATACGTTATCCGATATGCGTTGTGCGTTATGCGTGATGCGTTATGCGTTATGCGTTATGCGATGTGCGTTGTGCGTTATGCGTTATGCGTTATGCGTTATGCGTTATGCGTTATGCGTTATGCGTTATGCGTTATGCGTTATGCGTTATGCGTTATGCGTTATGCGTTATGCGTTATGCATTTTGAGTTATGCGCCTTGCGTTATGCGTTATGCGTTATGCGTTATGCGATATGCGTTGTGCGTTATGCGTTATGCGTGATCCGTTATGCGTTAAGCATTATGCGTTTTGCTGTATTCGTTATGCGTTGTGCGTTATACGTTTGCGTTATGCGTTATGCGTTATGCGTTATGCGTTTTGCGTTATGCATTTTGAGTTATGCGCCATGCGTTATGCGTTATGCGTTATGCGTTATGCGATATGCGTTGTGCGTTATGCGTTATGCGATATGCGTTGTGCGTTATGCGTTATGCGTTATGCGTTATGCGTTATGCGTTATGCGTTATGCGTTATGCATTTTGAGTTATGCGCCATGCGTTATGCGTTATGCGTTATGCGTTATGCGATATGCGTTATGCGCTATGCGTTGTGCGTTAAGCATTATGCGTTTTGCTGTATTCGTTATGCGTTGTGCGTTATACGTTTGCGTTATGCGTTATGCGTTATGCGTTATGCGTTATGCGTTATGCGTTATGCATTTTGAGTTATGCGCCATGCGTTATGCGTTATGCGTTATGCGTTATGCGATATGCGTTGTGCGTTATGCGTTATGCGATATGCGTTGTGCGTTATGCGTTATGCGTTATGCGTTATGCGTTATACGTTATGCTTTATGCTTTATGCGTTATGCGTTATGCGTTATGAGTGATCCGACATGCGTTATGCGTTATGGGTTATGCGTTATGCGTTATGCGTTTTGCGTTATACGTTATCCGATATGCGTTGTGCGTTATGCGTGATGCGTTATGCGTTATGCGTTATGCGATGTGCGTTGTGCGTTATGCGTTATGCGTTATGCGTTATGCGTTATGCGTTATGCGTTATGCGTTATGCGTTATGCGTTATGCGTTATGCATTTTGAGTTATGCGCCATGCGTTATGCGTTATGCGTTATGTGTTATGCGATATGCGTTGTGCGTTATGCGATATGCGTGATCCGTTATGCGTTAAGCATTATGCGTTTTGCTGTATTCGTTATGCGTTGTGCGTTATACGTTTGCGTTATGCGTTATGCGTTATGCGTTATGCGTTATGCGTTATGCGTTATGCATTTTGAGTTATGCGCCATGCGTTATGCGTTATGCGTTATGCGTTATGCGATATGCGTTGTGCGTTATGCGTTATGCGTGATCCGTTATGCGTTAAGCATTATGCGTTTTGCTGTATTCGTTATGCGTTGTGCGTTATACGTTTGCGTTATGCGTTATGCGTTATGCGTTATGCGTTATGCGTTATGCGTTATGCATTTTGAGTTATGCGCCATGTGTTATGCGTTATGCGTTATGCGTTATGCGATATGCGTTGTGCGTTATGCGTTATGCGATATGCGTTGTGCGTTATGCGTTATGCGTTATGCGTTATGAGTTATGCGTTATGCGTTATGCGTTATGCGTTATGCGTTATGCGTTATGCGTTATGCATTTTGAGTTATGCGCCATGCGTTATGCGTTACGCGTTATGCGTTATGCGATATGCGTTATGCGTTATGCGTTATGCGTTATGCGTTATTCGTGATCCGTTATGCGTTAAGCATTATGCGTTTTGCTGTATTCGTTATGCGTTGTGCGTTATACGTTTGCGTTATGCGTTATGCGTTATGCGTTTTGCATTTTGAGTTATGCGCCATGCGTTATGCGTTATGCGTTATGCGTTATGCGATATGCGTTGTGCGTTATGCGTTATGCGTTATGCGTTATGCGTTATGTGTTATATGTTATGCGTTATGCGTTATGCGTTATGCATTTTGAGGTATGCGCCATGCGTTATGCGTTATGCGTTATGCGTTATGCGATATGCGTTGTGCGTTATGCGTTATGCGATATGCGTTGTGCATTATGCGTTATGCGTTATGCGTTATGCGTTATGCGTTATGCGTTATGCGTTATGCGTTATGCGTTATGCGTTATGCGTTATGCGTTATGCGTTATGCATTTTGAGTTATGCGCCATGCGTTTTGCGTTATGCGTTATGCGTTATGCGATATGCGTTGTGCGTTATGCGTTATGCGTTATGCGTTATGCGTTATGCGTTATGCGTTATGCGTTATGCGTTATGCGTTATGCGTTATGCGTTATGCGTTATGCGTTATGCGTTATGCGTTATGCGTTATGCGTTATGCGTTATGCGTTATGGGTTATGCGTTATGCGTTATGCGATATGCGTTATGCGTTATACGTTATGCTTTATGCTTTATGCGTTATGCGTTATGCGTTATGAGTGATCCGACATGCGTTATGCGTTATGGGTTATGCGTTATGCGTTATGCGTTTTGCGTTATACGTTATCCGATATGCGTTGTGCGTTATGCGTGATGCGTTATGCGTTATGCGTTATGCGATGTGCGTTGTGCGTTATGCGTTATGCGTTATGCGTTATGCGTTATGCGTTATGCGTTATGCGTTATGCGTTATGCGTTATGCGTTATGCATTTTGAGTTATGCGCCATGCGTTATGCGTTATGCGTTATGCGTTATGCGATATGCGTTGTGCGTTATGCGTTATGCGTTATGCGTTATGTGTTATATGTTATGCGTTATGCGTTATGCGTTATGCATTTTGAGGTATGCGCCATGCGTTATGCGTTATGCGTTATGCGTTATGCGATATGCGTTGTGCGTTATGCGTTATGCGATATGCGTTGTGCATTATGCGTTATGCGTTATGCGTTATGCGTTATGCGTTATGCGTTATGCGTTATGCGTTATGCGTTATGCGTTATGCGTTATGCGTTATGCATTTTGAGTTATGCGAAATGCGTTTTGCGTTATGCGTTATGCGTTATGCGATATGCGTTGTGCGTTATGCGTTATGCGTTATGCGTTATGCGTTATGCGTTATGCGTTATGCGTTATGCGTTATGCGTTATGCGTTATGCGTTATGCGTTATGCGTTATGCGTTATGCGTTATGCGTTATGCGTTATGCGTTATGCGTTATGCGTTATGCGTTATGCGTTATGCCTTATGCGTTATGGGTTATGCGTTATGCGTTATGCGATATGCGTTATGCGTTATACGTTATGCTTTATGCTTTATGCGTTATGCGTTATGCGTTATGAGTGATCCGACATGCGTTATGGGTTATGCGTTATGCGTTATGCGTTTTGCGTTATACGTTATGCGATATGCGTTGTGCGTTATGCGTTATGCGTTATGCGTTATGCGTTATGCGTTATGCGTTATGCGTTATGCGTTATGCGTTATGCGTTATGCGTTATGCGTTATGCGTTATGCGTTATGCGTTATGCGTTATGCGTTATGCGTTATGCGTTATGCGTTATGCATTTTGAGTTATGCGCCATGCGTTATGCGTTATGCGTTATGCGTTATGCGATATGCGTTGTGCGTTATGCGTTATGCGTTATGCGTTATGCCGTATGCGTTATGCGTTATGCGTTATGCGTTATGCATTTTGCGTTATGCGCCATGCGTTATGCGTTATGCGTTATGCGTTATGCGTTATGCATTATGCGTTGTGCGTTATACGTTTGCGTTGTGCGTTATGCGTTATGCGTTATGCGTTATGCATTATGCGTTATGCGTTATACGTTATGAGTTATGCGTTATGCGTTATGCGTTATGCGATATGCATCATGCATAAAGCCTTATGCGGTAACGTTATGCGTTATGCGTTTTGCGTTATACGTTATGCGTTATGCGTTATGCGTTATGCATTATGCGATATGCGTTATGCGTTATGCGTTATGCGTTATGCGTTATGCGTTATGCGTTATGCGTTATACGTTGTAAGTTATGCGATATGCGTTATGCATTTTGAGTTATGCGCTATGCGTTATGCGTTATGCGTTATGCGTTATGCGATATGCGTTGTGCGTTATGCGTTATGCGTGATCCGTTATGCGTTAAGCATTATGCGTTTTGCTGTATTCTTTATGCGTTGTGCGTTATACGTTTGCGTTATGCGTTATGCGTTATGCGTTATGCGTTATGCATTTTCAGTTATGCGCCATTCGTTATGCGTTATGCGTTATGCGTTATGCGATTTGCGTTGTGCGTTATGCGTTATACGTTTGCGTTATGCGTTATGCGTTATGCGTTTTGCATTTTGAGTTATGCGCCATGCGTTATGCGTTATGCGTTATGCGTTATGCGATATGCGTTGTGCGTTATGCGTTATGCGTTATGCGTTATGCGTTATGTGTTATATGTTATGCGTTATGCGTTATGCGTTATGCATTTTGAGGTATGCGCCATGCGTTATGCGTTATGCGTTATGCGTTATGCGATATGCGTTGTGCGTTATGCGTTATGCGATATGCGTTGTGCATTATGCGTTATGCGTTATGCGTTATGCGTTATGCGTTATGCGTTATGCGTTATGCGTTATGCGTTATGCGTTATGCGTTATGCGTTATGCGTTATGCATTTTGAGTTATGCGCCATGCGTTTTGCGTTATGCGTTATGCGTTATGCGATATGCGTTGTGCGTTATGCGTTATGCGTTATGCGTTATGCGTTATGCGTTATGCGTTATGCGTTATGCGTTATGCGTTATGCGTTATGCGTTATGCGTTATGCGTTATGCGTTATGCGTTATGCGTTATGCGTTATGCGTTATGCGTTATGGGTTATGCGTTATGCGTTATGCGATATGCGTTATGCGTTATACGTTATGCTTTATGCTTTATGCGTTATGCGTTATGCGTTATGAGTGATCCGACATGCGTTATGCGTTATGGGTTATGCGTTATGCGTTATGCGTTTTGCGTTATACGTTATCCGATATGCGTTGTGCGTTATGCGTGATGCGTTATGCGTTATGCGTTATGCGATGTGCGTTGTGCGTTATGCGTTATGCGTTATGCGTTATGCGTTATGCGTTATGCGTTATGCGTTATGCGTTATGCGTTATGCGTTATGCATTTTGAGTTATGCGCCATGCGTTATGCGTTATGCGTTATGCGTTATGCGATATGCGTTGTGCGTTATGCGTTATGCGTTATGCGTTATGTGTTATATGTTATGCGTTATGCGTTATGCGTTATGCATTTTGAGGTATGCGCCATGCGTTATGCGTTATGCGTTATGCGTTATGCGATATGCGTTGTGCGTTATGCGTTATGCGATATGCGTTGTGCATTATGCGTTATGCGTTATGCGTTATGCGTTATGCGTTATGCGTTATGCGTTATGCGTTATGCGTTATGCGTTATGCGTTATGCGTTATGCATTTTGAGTTATGCGAAATGCGTTTTGCGTTATGCGTTATGCGTTATGCGATATGCGTTGTGCGTTATGCGTTATGCGTTATGCGTTATGCGTTATGCGTTATGCGTTATGCGTTATGCGTTATGCGTTATGCGTTATGCGTTATGCGTTATGCGTTATGCGTTATGCGTTATGCGTTATGCGTTATGCGTTATGCGTTATGCGTTATGCGTTATGCGTTATGCCTTATGCGTTATGGGTTATGCGTTATGCGTTATGCGATATGCGTTATGCGTTATACGTTATGCTTTATGCTTTATGCGTTATGCGTTATGCGTTATGAGTGATCCGACATGCGTTATGGGTTATGCGTTATGCGTTATGCGTTTTGCGTTATACGTTATGCGATATGCGTTGTGCGTTATGCGTTATGCGTTATGCGTTATGCGTTATGCGTTATGCGTTATGCGTTATGCGTTATGCGTTATGGGTTATGCGTTATGCGTTATGCGTTATGCGTTATGCGTTATGCGTTATGCGTTATGCGTTATGCGTTATGCGTTATGCATTTTGAGTTATGCGCCATGCGTTATGCGTTATGCGTTATGCGTTATGCGATATGCGTTGTGCGTTATGCGTTATGCGTTATGCGTTATGCCGTATGCGTTATGCGTTATGCGTTATGCGTTATGCATTTTGCGTTATGCGCCATGCGTTATGCGTTATGCGTTATGCGTTATGCGTTATGCATTATGCGTTGTGCGTTATACGTTTGCGTTGTGCGTTATGCGTTATGCGTTATGCGTTATGCATTATGCGTTATGCGTTATACGTTATGAGTTATGCGTTATGCGTTATGCGTTATGCGATATGCATCATGCATAAAGCCTTATGCGGTAACGTTATGCGTTATGCGTTTTGCGTTATACGTTATGCGTTATGCGTTATGCGTTATGCATTATGCGATATGCGTTATGCGTTATGCGTTATGCGTTATGCGTTATGCGTTATGCGTTATGCGTTATACGTTGTAAGTTATGCGATATGCGTTATGCATTTTGAGTTATGCGTTATGCGTTATGCGTTATGCGTTATGCGTTATGCGATATGCGTTGTGCGTTATGCGTTATGCGTGATCCGTTATGCGTTAAGCATTATGCGTTTTGCTGTATTCTTTATGCGTTGTGCGTTATACGTTTGCGTTATGCGTTATGCGTTATGCGTTATGCGTTATGCATTTTCAGTTATGCGCCATTCGTTATGCGTTATGCGTTATGCGTTATGCGATTTGCGTTGTGCGTTATGCGTTATGCGTTATGCGTTATGCGTTATGCATTTTGAGTTATGCGCCATGCGTTATGCGTTATGCGTTATGCGTTATGCGATATGCGTTGTGCGTTATGCGTTATGCGTTATGCGTTATGCGATATGCGTTGTGCGTTATGCGTTATGCGTTATGCGTTATGCGTTATGCGTTATGCGTTATGCGTTATGCGTTATGCGTTATGCGTTATGCGTTATGCGTTATGCGTTATGCGTTATGCGTTATGCGTTATGCGTTATGCGTTATGCGTTATGCGTTATGCGTTATGCGTTATGCGTTATGCGTTATGCGTTATGCATTTTGAGTTATGCGCCATGCGTTATGCGTTATGCGTTATGCGTTATGCGATATGCGTTGTGCGTTATGCGTTATGCGTTATGCGTTATGCGTTATGCGTTATGCGTTATGCATTATGCTTTATGCGTTATGCGTTATGAGTCACACGTTATGCGTTATTCGATATGCGTTATGCGTTATGCGATATGCGTTGTGCGTTATGCGTTATGCGTTATGCGTTATGCGTTATGCGTTCTGCGTTATGCGATATGCGTTGTGCGTTATGCGTTATGCGTTATGCGTTATGCGTTATGCGTTATGCGTTATGCGATATGCGTTGTGCGTTATGCGTTATGCGTTATGCGTTATGCGTTATGCGTTATGCGTTATGCGTTATGCGTTATGCGTTATGCGTTATGCGTTATGCGTTATGCGTTATGCGTTATGCGTTATGCGTTATGCGTTATGCATTTTGAGTTATGCGCCATGCGTTATGCGTTATGCGTTATGCGTTATGCGATATGCGTTGTGCGTTATGCGTTTTGCGTTATGCGTTATGCCGTATGCGTTATGCGTTATGCGTTATGCGTTATGCATTTTGCGTTATGCGCCATGCGTTATGCGTTATGCGTTATGCGTTATGCGTTATGCATTATGCGTTGTGCGTTATACGTTTGCGTTGTGCGTTATGCGTTATGCGTTATGCGTTATGCATTATGCGTTATGCGTTATACGTTATGAGTTATGCGTTATGCGTTATGCGTTATGCGATATGCATCATGCATAAAGCCTTATGCGGTAACGTTATGCGTTATGCGTTTTGCGTTATACGTTATGCGTTATGCGTTATGCGTTATGCATTATTCGATATGCGTTATGCGTTATGCGTTATGCGTTATGCGTTATGCGTTATGCGTTATGCGTTATGCGTTATGCGTTGTGCGTTATGCGTTATGCGTTATGCGTTATGCGTTATGCGTTATGCGTTATGCGTTATGCGTTATGCGTTATACGTTGTAAGTTATGCGATATGCGTTATGCATTTTGAGTTATGCGCTATGCGTTATGCGTTATGCGTTATGCGTTATGCGATATGCGTTGTGCGTTATGCGTTATGCGTGATCCGTTATGCGTTAAGCATTATGCGTTTTGCTGTATTCGTTATGCGTTGTGCGTTATACGTTTGCGTTATGCGTTATGCGTTATGCGTTATGCATTTTCAGTTATGCGCCATGCGTTATGCGTTATGCGTTATGCGTTATGCGATATGCGTTATGCGTTATGCGTTATGCGTTATGCGTTATTCGTGATCCGTTATGCGTTAAGCATTATGCGTTTTGCTGTATTCGTTATGCGTTGTGCGTTATACGTTTGCGTTATGCGTTATGCGTTATGCGTTTTGCATTTTGAGTTATGCGCCATGCGTTATGCGTTATGCGTTATGCGTTATGCGATATGCGTTGTGCGTTATGCGTTATGCGTTATGCGTTATGCGTTATGTGTTATATGTTATGCGTTATGCGTTATGCGTTATGCATTTTGAGGTATGCGCCATGCGTTATGCGTTATGCGTTATGCGTTATGCGATATGCGTTGTGCGTTATGCGTTATGCGTTATGCGTTATGCGTTATGCGTTATGCGTTATGCGTTATGCGTTATGCGTTATGCATTTTGAGTTATGCGCCATGCGTTTTGCGTTATGCGTTATGCGTTATGCGATATGCGTTGTGCGTTATGCGTTATGCGTTATGCGTTATGCGTTATGCGTTATGCGTTATGCGTTATGCGTTATGCGTTATGCGTTATGCGTTATGCGTTATGCGTTATGCGTTATGCGTTATGCGTTATGCGTTATGCGTTATGCGTTATGCGTTATGCGTTATGCGTTATGCGTTATGCGTTATGCGTTATGCGTTATGCGTTATGGGTTATGCGTTATGCGTTATGCGATATGCGTTATGCGTTATACGTTATGCTTTATGCTTTATGCGTTATGCGTTATGCGTTATGAGTGATCCGACAAGCGTTATGCGTTATGGGTTATGCGTTATGCGTTATGCGTTTTGCGTTATACGTTATCCGATATGCGTTGTGCGTTATGCGTGATGCGTTATGCGTTATGCGTTATGCGATGTGCGTTGTGCGTTATGCGTTATGCGTTATGCGTTATGCGTTATGCGTTATGCGTTATGCGTTATGCGTTATGCGTTATGCATTTTGAGTTATGCGCCATGCGTTATGCGTTATGCGTTATGCGTTATGCGATATGCGTTGTGCGTTATGCGTTATGCGTGATCCGTTATGCGTTAAGCATTATGCGTTTTGCTGTATTCGTTATGCGTTGTGCGTTATACGTTTGCGTGATGCGTTATGCGTTATGCGTTATGCGTTATGCGTTATGCGTTATGCATTTTGAGTTATGCGCCATGCGTTATGCGTTATGCGTTATGCGTTATGCGATATGCGTTGTGCGTTATGCGTTATGCGATATGCGTTGTGCGTTATGCGTTATGCGTTATGCGTTATGCGTTATGCGTTATGCGTTATGCGTTATGCGTTATGCGTTATGCATTTTGAGTTATGCGCCATGCGTTATGCGTTATGCGTTATGCGATATGCGTTATGCGTTATGCGTTATGCGTTATGCGTTATGCGTGATCCGTTATGCGTTAAGCATTATGCGTTTTGCTGTATTCGTTATGCGTTGTGCGTTATACGTTTGCGTTATGCGTTATGCGTTATGCGTTTTGCATTTTGAGTTATGCGCCATGCGTTATGCGTTATGCGTTATGCGTTATGCGATATGCGTTGTGCGTTATGCGTTATGCGTTATGCGTTATGCGTTATGTGTTATATGTTATGCGTTATGCGTTATGCGTTATGCATTTTGAGGTATGCGCCATGCGTTATGCGTTATGCGTTATGCGTTATGCGATATGCGTTGTGCGTTATGCGTTATGCGATATGCGTTGTGCATTATGCGTTATGCGTTATGCGTTATGCGTTATGCGTTATGCGTTATGCGTTATGCGTTATGCGTTATGCGTTATGCGTTATGCGTTATGCGTTATGCATTTTGAGTTATGCGAAGTGCGTATTGCGTTATGCGTTATGCGTTATGCGATATGCGTTGTGCGTTATGCGTTATGCGTTATGCGTTATGCGTTATGCGTTATGCGTTATGCGTTATGCGTTATGCGTTATGCGTTATGCGTTATGCGTTATGCGTTATGCGTTATGCGTTATGCGTTATGCGTTATGCGTTATGCGTTATGCGTTATGCGTTATGCGTTATGCCTTATGCGTTATGGGTTATGCGTTATGCGTTATGCGATATGCGTTATGCGTTATACGTTATGCTTTATGCTTTATGCGTTATGCGTTATGCGTTATGAGTGATCCGATATGCGTTATGGGTTATGCGTTATGCGTTATGCGTTTTGCGTTATACGTTATGCGATATGCGTTGTGCGTTATGCGTTATGCGTTATGCGTTATGCGTTATGCGTTATGCGTTATGCGTTATGCGTTATGCGTTATGCGTTATGCGTTATGCGTTATGCGTTATGCGTTATGCGTTATGCGTTATGCGTTATGCATTTTGAGTTATGCGCCATGCGTTATGCGTTATGCGTTATGCGTTATGCGATATGCGTTGTGCGTTATGCGTTATGCGTTATGCGTTATGCCGTATGCGTTATGCGTTATGCGTTATGCATTTTGCGTTATGCGCCATGCGTTATGCGTTATGCGTTATGCGTTATGCGTTATGCATTATGCGTTGTGCGTTATACGTTTGCGTTGTGCGTTATGCGTTATGCGTTATGCGTTATGCATTATGCGTTATGCGTTATACGTTATGAGTTATGCGTTATGCGTTATGCGTTATGCGATATGCATCATGCATAAAGCCTTATGCGGTAACGTTATGCGTTATGCGTTTTGCGTTATACGTTATGCGTTATGCGTTATGCGTTATGCATTATGCGATATGCGTTATGCGTTATGCGTTATGCGTTATGCGTTATGCGTTATGCGTTATGCGTTATGCGTTATGCGTTATGCGTTATGCGTTATGCGTTATGCGTTATGCGTTATGCGTTATGCGTTATGCGTTATGCGTTATGCGTTATGCGTTATGCGTTATGCGTTATGCGTTATACGTTGTAAGTTATGCGATATGCGTTATGCATTTTGAGTTATGCGCTATGCGTTATGCGTTATGCGTTTGCGTTATGCGATATGCGTTGTGCGTTATGCGTTATGCGTGATCCGTTATGCGTTAAGCATTATGCGTTTTGCTGTATTCGTTATGCGTTGTGCGTTATACGTTTGCGTTATGCGTTATGCGTTATGCGTTATGCATTTTCAGTTATGCGCCATTCGTTATGCGTTATGCGTTATGCGTTATGAGATTTGCGTTGTGCGTTATGCGTTATGCGTTATGCGTTATGCGTTATGCATTTTGAGTTATGCGCCATGCGTTATGCGTTATGCGTTTTGCTGTATTCGTTATGCGTTGTGCGTTATACGTTTGCGTTATGCGTTATGCGTTATGCGTTATGCATTTTCAGTTATGCGCCATTCGTTGTGCGTTATGCGTTATGCGTTATGCGTTATGCGTTATGCGTTATGCGTTATGCGTTATGCGTTATGCGTTATGCGTTATGCGTTATGCGTTATGCGTTATGCGTTATGCGTTATGCGTTATGCATTTTGAGTTATGCGCCATGCGTTATGCGTTATGCGTTATGCGTTATGCGATATGCGTTGTGCGTTATGCGTTATGCGTTATGCGTTATGCCGTATGCGTTATGCGTTATGCGTTATGCATTTTGCGTTATGCGCCATGCGTTATGCGTTATGCGTTATGCGTTATGCGTTATGCATTATGCGTTGTGCGTTATACGTTTGCGTTGTGCGTTATGCGTTATGCGTTATGCGTTATGCATTATGCGTTATGCGTTATACGTTATGAGTTATGCGTTATGCGTTATGCGTTATGCGATATGCATCATGCATAAAGCCTTATGCGGTAACGTTATGCGTTATGCGTTTTGCGTTATACGTTATGCGTTATGCGTTATGCGTTATGCATTATGCGATATGCGTTATGCGTTATGCGTTATGCGTTATGCGTTATGCGTTATGCGTTATGCGTTATGCGTTATGCGTTATGCGTTATGCGTTATGCGTTATGCGTTATGCGTTATGCGTTATGCGTTATGCGTTATGCGTTATGCGTTATACGTTGTAAGTTATGCGATATGCGTTATGCATTTTGAGTTATGCGCTATGCGTTATGCGTTATGCGTTATGCGTTATGCGATATGCGTTGTGCGTTATGCGTTATGCGTGATCCGTTATGCGTTAAGCATTATGCGTTTTGCTGTATTCGTTATGCGTTGTGCGTTATACGTTTGCGTTATGCGTTATGCGTTATGCGTTATGCATTTTCAGTTATGCGCCATTCGTTATGCGTTATGCGTTATGCGTTATGCGTTATGCGTTGTGCGTTATGCGCCATGCGTTATGCGTTATGCGTTATGCGTTATGCGATATGCGTTGTGCGTTATGCGTTATGCGTTATGCGATATGCGTTGTGCGTTATGCGTTATGCGTTATGCGTTATGCGTTATGCGTTATGCGTTATGCTTTATGCGTTATGCGTTATGCGTTATGCGTTATGCGTTATGCGTTATGCGTTATGCGTTATGCGTTATGCGTTATGCGTTATGCGTTATGCGTTATGCATTTTGAGTTATGCGCCATGCGTTATGCGTTATGCGTTATGCGTTATGCGTTATGCGATATGCGTTGTGCGTTATGCGTTATGCGTTATGCGTTATGCGTTATGCGTTATGCGTTATGCATTATGCTTTATGCGTTATGCGTTATGAGTCACACGTTATGCGTTATTCGATATGCGTTATGCGTTATGCGATATGCGTTGTGCGTTATGCGTTATGCGTTATGCGTTATGCGTTATGCGTTATGCGTTATGCGATATGCGTTGTGCGTTATGCGTTATGCGTTATGCGTTATGCGTTATGCGTTATGCGTTATGCGATATGCGTTGTGCGTTATGCGTTATGCGTTATGCGTTATGCGTTATGCGTTATGCGTTATGCGTTATGCGTTATGCGTTATGCGTTATGCGTTATGCGTTATGCGTTATGCATTTTGAGTTATGCGCCATGCGTTATGCGTTATGCGTTATGCGTTATGCGATATGCGTTGTGCGTTATGCGTTATGCGTTATGCGTTATGCCGTATGCGTTATGCGTTATGCGTTATGCGTTATGCATTTTGCGTTATGCGCCATGCGTTATGCGTTATGCGTTATGCGTTATGCGTTATGCATTATGCGTTATGCGTTATACGTTATGAGTTATGCGTTATGCGTTATGCGTTATGCGATATGCATCATGCATAAAGCCTTATGCGGTAACGTTATGCGTTATGCGTTTTGCGTTATACGTTATGCGTTATGCGTTATGCGTTATGCATTATGCGATATGCGTTATGCGTTATGCGTTATGCGTTATGCGTTATGCGTTATGCGTTATGCGTTATGCGTTATGCGTTATGCGTTATGCGTTATGCGTTATGCGTTATGCGTTATGCGTTATGCGTTATGCGTTATGCGTTATGCGTTATGCGTTATGCGTTATGCGTTATGCGTTATACGTTGTAAGTTATGCGATATGCGTTATGCATTTTGAGTTATGCGCTATGCGTTATGCGTTATGCGTTATGCGTTATGCGATATGCGTTGTGCGTTATGCGTTATGCTTGATCCGTTATGCGTTAAGCATTATGCGTTTTGCTGTATTCGTTATGCGTTGTGCGTTATACGTTTGCGTTATGCGTTATGCGTTATGCGTTATGCATTTTCAGTTATGCGCCATTCGTTGTGCGTTATGCGTTATGCGTTATGCGTTATGCGTTATGCGTTATGCGTTATGCGTTATGCGTTATGCGTTATGCGTTATGCGTTATGCGTTATGCGTTATGCGTTATGCGTTATGCGTTATGCGTTATGCATTTTGAGTTATGCGCCATGCGTTATGCGTTATGCGTTATGCGTTATGCGATATGCGTTGTGCGTTATGCGTTATGCGTTATGCGTTATGCCGTATGCGTTATGCGTTATGCGTTATGCGTTATGCATTTTGCGTTATGCGCCATGCGTTATGCGTTATGCGTTATGCGTTATGCGTTATGCATTATGCGTTGTGCGTTATACGTTTGCGTTGTGCGTTATGCGTTATGCGTTATGCGTTATGCATTATGCGTTATGCGTTATACGTTATGAGTTATGCGTTATGCGTTATGCGTTATGCGATATGCATCATGCATAAAGCCTTATGCGGTAACGTTATGCGTTATGCGTTTTGCGTTATACGTTATGCGTTATGCGTTATGCGTTATGCATTATGCGATATGCGTTATGCGTTATGCGTTATGCGTTATGCGTTATGCGTTATGCGTTATGCGTTATGCGTTATGCGTTATGCGTTATGCGTTATGCGTTATGCGTTATGCGTTATGCGTTATGCGTTATGCGTTATACGTTGTAAGTTATGCGATATGCGTTATGCATTTTGAGTTATGCGCTATGCGTTATGCGTTATGCGTTATGCGTTATGCGATATGCGTTGTGCGTTATGCGTTATGCGTGATCCGTTATGCGTTAAGCATTATGCGTTTTGCTGTATTCGTTATGCGTTGTGCGTTATACGTTTGCGTTATGCGTTATGCGTTATGCGTTATGCATTTTCAGTTATGCGCCATTCGTTATGCGTTATGCGTTATGCGTTATGCGATTTGCGTTGTGCGTTATGCGTTATGCGTTATGCGTTATGCGTTATGCATTTTGAGTTATGCGCCATGCGTTATGCGTTATGCGTTATGCGTTATGCGATATGCGTTGTGCGTTATGCGTTATGCGTTATGCGATATGCGTTGTGCGTTATGCGTTATGCGTTATGCGTTATGCGTTATGCGTTATGCGTTATGCGTTATGCGTTATGCGTTATGCGTTATGCGTTATGCGTTATGCGTTATGCGTTATGCGTTATGCGTTATGCGTTATGCGTTATGCGTTATGCGTTATGCGTTATGCATTTTGAGTTATGCGCCATGCGTTATGCGTTATGCGTTATGCGTTATGCGTTATGCGATATGCGTTGTGCGTTATGCGTTATGCGTTATGCGTTATGCGTTATGCGTTATGCGTTATGCGTTATGCATTATGCTTTATGCGTTATGCGTTATGAGTCACACGTTATGCGTTATTCGATATGCGTTATGCGTTATGCGATATGCGTTGTGCGTTATGCGTTATGCGTTATGCGTTATGCGTTATGCGATATGCGTTGTGCGTTATGCGTTATGCGTTATGCGTTATGCGTTATGCGTTATGCGTTATGCGATATGCGTTGTGCGTTATGCGTTATGCGTTATGCGTTATGCGTTATGCGTTATGCGTTATGCGTTATGCGTTATGCGTTATGCGTTATGCGTTATGCATTTTGAGTTATGCGCCATGCGTTATGCGTTATGCGTTATGCGTTATGCGATATGCGTTGTGCGTTATGCGTTATGCGTTATGCGTTATGCCGTATGCGTTATGCGTTATGCGTTATGCGTTATGCATTTTGCGTTATGCGTTATGCGTTATGCGTTATGCGTTATGCGTTATGCATTTTGAGTTATGCGCCATGCGTTATGCGTTATGCGTTATGCGTTATGCGTTATGCGTTATGCGTTATGCGTTATGCATTTTGAGTTATGCGCCATGCGTTATGCGTTATGCGTTATGCGTTATGCGTTATGCGTTATGCGTTATGCGATATGCGTTGTGCGTTATGCGTTATGCGTTATGCGTTATGCGTTATGCGTTATGCGTTATGCGTTATGCGTTATGCGTTATGCGTTATGCGTTATGCGTTATGCGTTATGCATTTTGAGTTATGCGCCATGCGTTATGCGTTATGCGTTATGCGTTATGCGATATGCGTTGTGCGTTATGCGTTATGCGTTATGCGTTATGCGTTATGCGTTATGCGTTATGCGTTATGCATTTTGAGTTATGCGCCATGCGTTATGCGTTATGCGTTATGCGTTATGCGTTATGCGATATGCGTTGTGCGTTATGCGTTATGCGTTATGCGTTATGCGTTATGCGTTATGCGTTATGCATTATGCTTTATGCGTTATGCGTTATGAGTCACACGTTATGCGTTATTCGATATGCGTTATGCGTTATGCGATATGCGTTGTGCGTTATGCGTTATGCGTTATGCGTTATGCGTTATGCGTTATGCGTTATGCGATATGCGTTGTGCGTTATGCGTTATGCGTTATGCGTTATGCGTTATGCGTTATGCGTTATGCGATATGCGTTGTGCGTTATGCGTTATGCGTTATGCGTTATGCGTTATGCGTTATGCGTTATGCGTTATGCGTTATGCGTTATGCGTTATGCGTTATGCGTTATGCGTTATGCGTTATGCGTTATGCATTTTGAGTTATGCGCCATGCGTTATGCGTTATGCGTTATGCGTTATGCGTTATGCGTTATGCGTTATGCGATATGCGTTGTGCGTTATGCGTTATGCGTTATGCGTTATGCGTTATGCGTTATGCGTTATGCGTTATGCGTTATGCGTTATGCGTTATGCGTTATGCGTTATGCGTTATGCATTTTGAGTTATGCGCCATGCGTTATGCGTTATGCGTTATGCGATATGCGTTGTGCGTTATGCGTTATGCGTTATGCGTTATGCCGTATGCGTTATGCGTTATGCGTTATGCGTTATGCATTTTGCGTTATGCGCCATGCGTTATGCGTTATGCGTTATGCGTTATGCGTTATGCATTATGCGTTGTGCGTTATACGTTTGCGTTGTGCGTTATGCGTTATGCGTTATGCGTTATGCATTATGCGTTATGCGTTATACGTTATGAGTTATGCGTTATGCGTTATGCGTTATGCGATATGCATCATGCATAAAGCCTTATGCGGTAACGTTATGCGTTATGCGTTTTGCGTTATACGTTATGCGTTATGCGTTATGCGTTATGCATTATGCGATATGCGTTATGCGTTATGCGTTATGCGTTATGCGTTATGCGTTATGCGTTATGCGTTATGCGTTATGCGTTATGCGTTATGCGTTATGCGTTATGCGTTATGCGTTATGCGTTATACGTTGTAAGTTATACGATATGCGTTATGCGTTATGCGTTATGCGTTATGCGTTATGCATTTTGAGTTATGCGCCATGCGTTATGCGTTATGCGTTATGCGTTATGCGATATGCGTTGTGCGTTATGCGTTATGCGTTATGCGTTATGCGTTATGCGTTATGCGTTATGCGTTATGCATTTTGAGTTATGCGCCATGCGTTATGCGTTATGCGTTATGCGTTATGCGTTATGCGATATGCGTTGTGCGTTATGCGTTATGCGTTATGCGTTATGCGTTATGCGTTATGCGTTATGCATTATGCTTTATGCGTTATGCGTTATGAGTCACACGTTATGCGTTATTCGATATGCGTTATGCGTTATGCGATATGCGTTGTGCGTTATGCGTTATGCGTTATGCGTTATGCGTTATGCGTTATGCGTTATGCGTTATGCGTTGTGCGTTATGCGTTATGCGTTATGCGTTATGCGTTATGCGTTATGCGTTATGCGATATGCGTTGTGCGTTATGCGTTATGCGTTATGCGTTATGCGTTATGCGTTATGCGTTATGCGTTATGCGTTATGCGTTATGCGTTATGCGTTATGCGTTATGCGTTATGCGTTATGCGTTATGCATTTTGAGTTATGCGCCATGCGTTATGCGTTATGCGTTATGCGTTATGCGTTATGCGTTATGCGTTATGCGATATGCGTTGTGCGTTATGCGTTATGCGTTATGCGTTATGCGTTATGCGTTATGCGTTATGCGTTATGCGTTATGCGTTATGCGTTATGCGTTATGCGTTATGCGTTATGCATTTTGAGTTATGCGCCATGCGTTATGCGTTATGCGTTATGCGATATGCGTTGTGCGTTATGCGTTATGCGTTATGCGTTATGCCGTATGCGTTATGCGTTATGCGTTATGCGTTATGCATTTTGCGTTATGCGCCATGCGTTATGCGTTATGCGTTATGCGTTATGCGTTATGCATTATGCGTTGTGCGTTATACGTTTGCGTTGTGCGTTATGCGTTATGCGTTATGCGTTATGCATTATGCGTTATGCGTTATACGTTATGAGTTATGCGTTATGCGTTATGCGTTATGCGATATGCATCATGCATAAAGCCTTATGCGGTAACGTTATGCGTTATGCGTTTTGCGTTATACGTTATGCGTTATGCGTTATGCGTTATGCATTATGCGATATGCGTTATGCGTTATGCGTTATGCGTTATGCGTTATGCGTTATGCGTTATGCGTTATGCGTTATGCGTTATGCGTTATGCGTTATGCGTTATGCGTTATGCGTTATGCGTTATACGTTGTAAGTTATGCGATATGCGTTATGCATTTTGAGTTATGCGCTATGCGTTATGCGTTATGCGTTATGCGTTATGCGATATGCGTTGTGCGTTATGCGTTATGCTTGATCCGTTATGCGTTAAGCATTATGCGTTTTGCTGTATTCGTTATGCGTTGTGCGTTATACGTTTGCGTTATGCGTTATGCGTTATGCGTTATGCATTTTCAGTTATGCGCCATTCGTTATGCGTTATGCGTTATGCGTTATGCGATTTGCGTTGTGCGTTATGCGTTATGCGTTATGCGATATGCGTTGTGCGTTATGCGTTATGCGTTATGCGTTATGCGTTATGCGTTATGCGTTATGCGTTATGCGTTATGCGTTATGCGTTATGCGTTATGCGTTATGCGTTATGCGTTATGCGTTATGCGTTATGCGTTATGCATTTTGAGTTATGCGCCATGCGTTATGCGTTATGCGTTATGCGTTATGCGATATGCGTTGTGCGTTATGCGTTATGCGTTATGCGTTATGCGTTATGCGTTATGCGTTATGCGTTATGCGTTATGCATTATGCTTTATGCGTTATGCGTTATGAGTCACACGTTATGCGTTATTCGATATGCGTTATGCGTTATGCGTTATGCGTTATGCGTTATGCGTTATGCGATATGCGTTGTGCGTTATGCGTTATGCGTTATGCGTTATGCGTTATGCGTTATGCGTTATGCGATATGCGTTGTGCGTTATGCGTTATGCGTTATGCGATATGCGTTGTGCGTTATGCGTTATGCGTTATGCGATATGCGTTGTGCGTTATGCGTTATGCGTTATGCGTTATGCGTTATGCGTTATGCGTTATGCGTTATGCGTTATGCGTTATGCGTTATGCGTTATGCGTTATGCGTTATGCGTTATGCGTTATGGGTTATGCGTTATGTGTTATGCGATATGCGTTATGCGTTATGCGTCATGCGTTATGCGTTATGCGTTATGCGTTATGCGTTATGCGTTATGCGTTATGCGTTATGCGTTGTGCGTTATACGTTTGCGTTATGCATTATGCGTTATGCGTTATACGGTATGCGTTATGCGTTATACGTTATGCGTTATGCGTTATGCGATAAGCGTTATGCGTTATGCGTTAAGCATTATGCTTTATGCGTTATGCGTTATGAGTTACACGTTATGCGTTATTCGATATGCGTTATGCGTTATGCGTTATGCCTTATGCGTTATGCGTGATCCGTTATGCGTTAAGCATTATGCGTTTTGCTGTATTCGTTATGCGTTGTGCGTTATACGTTTGCGTTATGCGTTATGCGTTATGCGTTATGCATTTTGAGTTATGCGCCATGCGTTATGCATTATGCGTTATGCGTTATGCGTTATGCGTTATGCGTTGTGCGTTATACGTTTGCGTTATGCGTTATGCGTTATGCGTTATGCATTTTCAGTTATGCGCCATTCGTTATGCGTTATGCGTTATGCGTTATGCGATTTGCGTTGTGCGTTATGCGTTATGCGTTATGCGTTATGCGTTATGCATTTTGAGTTATGCGCCATGCGTTATGCGTTATGCGTTATGCGTTATGCGATATGCGTTGTGCGTTATGCGTTATGCGTTATGCGATATGCGTTGTGCGTTATGCGTTATGCGTTATGCGTTATGCGTTATGCGTTATGCGTTATGCGTTATGCGTTATGCGTTATGCGTTATGCGTTATGCGTTATGCATTTTGAGTTATGCGCCATGCGTTATGCGTTATGCGTTATACGTTATGCGATATGCGTTGTGCGTTATGCGTTATGCGTTATGCGTTATGCGTTATGCGTTATGCGTTATGCATTATGCTTTATGCGTTATGCGTTATGAGTCACACGTTATGCGTTATTCGATATGCGTTATGCGTTATGCGTTATGCGTTATGCGTTATGCGTTATGCGATATGCGTTGTGCGTTATACGTTATGCGTTATGCGTTAAGCGTTATGCGTTATGCGTTATGCGATATGCGTTGTGCGTTATGCGTTATGCGTTATGCGTTATGCGTTATGCGTTATGCGTTATGCGATATGCGTTGTGCGTTATGCGTTATGCGTTATGCGTTATGCGTTATGCGTTATGCGTTATGCGTTATGCGTTATGCGTTATGCGTTATGCGTTATGCGTTATGCGTTATGCGTTATGCGTTATGCGTTATGCGTTATGCGTTATGCGTTATGGGTTATGCGTTATGTGTTATGCGATATGCGTTATGCGTTATGCGTCATGCGTTATGCGTTATGCGTTATGCGTTATGCGTTATGCGTTATGCGTTATGCGTTGTGCGTTATACGTTTGCGTTATGCATTATGCGTTATGCGTTATACGGTATGCGTTATGCGTTATGCGATATGCGTTGTGCGTTATGCGTTATGCGTTATGCGTTATGCGTTATGCGTTATGCGTTATGCATTATGCTTTATGCGTTATGCGTTATGAGTCACACGTTATGCGTTATTCGATATGCGTTATGCGTTATGCGTTATGCGTTATGCGTTATGCGATATGCGTTGTGCGTTATACGTTATGCGTTATGCGTTATGCGTTATGCGTTATGCGTTATGCGTTATGCGTTATGCGTTATGCGTTATGCGTTGTGCGTTATACGTTTGCGTTATGCATTATGCGTTATGCGTTATACGGTATGCGTTATGCGTTATGCGTTATGCGTTATGCGTTATGCGTTATGCGTTATGCGTTATGCGTTATGCGTTATGCGTTATGCATTTTGAGTTATGCGCCATGCGTTATGCGTTATGCGTTATGCGTTATGCGATATGCGTTGTGCGTTATGCGTTATGCGTTATGCGTTATGCGTTATGCGTTATGCATTATGCTTTATGCGTTATGCGTTATGAGTCACACGTTATGCGTTATTCGATATGCGTTATGCGTTATGCGTTATGCGTTATGCGTTATGCGATATGCGTTGTGCGTTATACGTTATGCGTTATGCGTTATGCGTTATGCGTTATGCGTTATGCGATATGCGTTGTGCGTTATGCGTTATGCGTTATGCGTTATGCGTTATGCGTTATGCGTTATGCGATATGCGTTGTGCGTTATGCGTTATGCGTTATGCGTTATGCGTTATGCGTTATGCGTTATGCGTTATGCGTTATGCGTTATGCGTTATGCGTTATGCGTTATGCGTTATGCGTTATGCGTTATGCGTTATGGGTTATGCGTTATGTGTTATGCGATATGCGTTATGCGTTATGCGTCATGCGTTATGCGTTATGCGTTATGCGTTATGCGATATGCGTTATGCGTTATGCGTTGTGCGTTATACGTTTGCGTTATGCATTATGCGTTATGCGTTATACGGTATGCGTTATGCGTTATACGTTATGCGTTATGAATTATGCGATAAGCGTTATGCGTTATGCGTTATGCCTTATGCGTTATGCGTGATCCGTTATGCGTTAAGCATTATGCGTTTTGCTGTATTCGTTATGCGTTGTGCGTTATACGTTTGCGTTATGCGTTATGCGTTATGCGTTATGCATTTTGAGTTATGCGCCATGCGTTATGCATTATGCGTTATGCGTTATGCGATATGCGTTGTGCGTTATGCGTTATGCGATATGCGTTGTGCGTTATGCGATATGCGTTGTGCGTTATGCGTTATGCGTTATGCGTTATGCGTTATGCGTTATGCGTTATGCGATATGCGTTGTGCGTTATGCGTTATGCGTTATGCGTTATGCGTTATGCGTTATGCGTTATGCGTTATGCGTTATGCGTTATGCGTTATGCGTTATGCGTTATGCGTTATGCGTTATGCGTTATGCGTTATGGGTTATGCGTTATGTGTTATGCGATATGCGTTATGCGTTATGCGTCATGCGTTATGCGTTATGCGTTATGCGTTATGCGATATGCGTTATGCGTTATGCGTTATGCGTTATGCGTTATGCGTTATGCGTTATGCGTTATGCATTTTGAGTTATGCGCCATGCGTTATGCGTTATGCGTTATACGTTATGCGATATGCGTTGTGCGTTATGCGTTATGCGTTATGCGTTATGCGTTATGCGTTATGCGTTATGCATTATGCTTTATGCGTTATGCGTTATGAGTCACACGTTATGCGTTATTCGATATGCGTTATGCGTTATGCGTTATGCGTTATGCGTTATGCGTTATGCGTTATGCGATATGCGTTGTGCGTTATACGTTATGCGTTATGCGTTAAGCGTTATGCGTTATGCGTTATGCGATATGCGTTGTGCGTTATGCGTTATGCGTTATGCGTTATGCGTTATGCGTTATGCGTTATGCGATATGCGTTGTGCGTTATACGTTATGCGTTATGCGTTAAGCGTTATGCGTTATGCGTTATGCGATATGCGTTGTGCGTTATGCGTTATGCGTTAAGCGTTATGCGTTATGCGTTATGCGATATGCGTTGTGCGTTATGCGTTATGCGTTATGCGTTATGCGTTATGCGTTATGCGTTATGCGATATGCGTTGTGCGTTATGCGTTATGCGTTATGCGTTATGCGTTATGCGTTATGCGTTATGCGTTATGCGTTATGCGTTATGCGTTATGCGTTATGCGTTATGCGTTATGCGTTATGCGTTATGCGTTATGCGTTATGCGTTATGGGTTATGCGTTATGTGTTATGCGATATGCGTTATGCGTTATGCGTCATGCGTTATGCGTTATGCGTTATGCGTTATGCGTTATGCGTTATGCGTTATGCGTTGTGCGTTATACGTTTGCGTTATGCATTATGCGTTATGCGTTATACGGTATGCGTTATGCGTTATGCGATATGCGTTGTGCGTTATGCGTTATGCGTTATGCGTTATGCGTTATGCGTTATGCGTTATGCATTATGCTTTATGCGTTATGCGTTATGAGTCACACGTTATGCGTTATTCGATATGCGTTATGCGTTATGCGTTATGCGTTATGCGTTATGCGATATGCGTTGTGCGTTATACGTTATGCGTTATGCGTTATGCGTTATGCGTTATGCGTTATGCGTTATGCGTTATGCGTTATGCGTTATGCGTTGTGCGTTATACGTTTGCGTTATGCATTATGCGTTATGCGTTATACGGTATGCGTTATGCGTTATGCGTTATGCGTTATGCGTTATGCGTTATGCGTTATGCGTTATGCGTTATGCGTTATGCATTTTGAGTTATGCGCCATGCGTTATGCGTTATGCGTTATGCGTTATGCGATATGCGTTGTGCGTTATGCGTTATGCGTTATGCGTTATGCGTTATGCGTTATGCATTATGCTTTATGCGTTATGCGTTATGAGTCACACGTTATGCGTTATTCGATATGCGTTATGCGTTATGCGTTATGCGTTATGCGTTATGCGATATGCGTTGTGCGTTATACGTTATGCGTTATGCGTTATGCGTTATGCGTTATGCGTTATGCGATATGCGTTGTGCGTTATGCGTTATGCGTTATGCGTTATGCGTTATGCGTTATGCGTTATGCGATATGCGTTGTGCGTTATGCGTTATGCGTTATGCGTTATGCGTTATGCGTTATGCGTTATGCGTTATGCGTTATGCGTTATGCGTTATGCGTTATGCGTTATGCGTTATGCGTTATGCGTTATGCGTTATGCGTTATGCGTTATGGGTTATGCGTTATGTGTTATGCGATATGCGTTATGCGTTATGCGTCATGCGTTATGCGTTATGCGTTATGCGTTATGCGATATGCGTTATGCGTTATGCGTTGTGCGTTATACGTTTGCGTTATGCATTATGCGTTATGCGTTATACGGTATGCGTTATGCGTTATACGTTATGCGTTATGAATTATGCGATAAGCGTTATGCGTTATGCGTTATGCCTTATGCGTTATGCGTGATCCGTTATGCGTTAAGCATTATGCGTTTTGCTGTATTCGTTATGCGTTGTGCGTTATACGTTTGCGTTATGCGTTATGCGTTATGCGTTATGCATTTTGAGTTATGCGCCATGCGTTATGCATTATGCGTTATGCGTTATGCGATATGCGTTGTGCGTTATGCGTTATGCGATATGCGTTGTGCGTTATGCGTTATGCGTTATACGTTATTCGTTATGCGTTATGCGTTATGCGTTATGCGTTATGCGTTATGCGTTATGCGTTATGCGTTATGCGATATGCGTTGTGCGTTATGCGTTATACGTTATGCGTTATGCGTTATGCGTTATGCGTTATGCGTTATGCGTTATGCGTTATGCGTTATGCGTTATGCGTTATGCGTTATGCGTTATGCGTTATGCGTTATGCGTTATGCGTTATGCGTTATGCGTTATGCGTTATGCGTTATGCGTTATGCATTTTGAGTTATGCGCCATGCGTTATGCGTTATGCGTTATGCGTTATGCGATATGCGTTGTGCGTTATGCGTTATGCGTTATGCGATATGCGTTGTGCGTTATGCGTTATGCGTTATGCGTTATGCGTTATGCGTTATGCGTTATGCGTTATGCGTTATGCGTTATGCGTTATGCGTTATGCGTTATGCGTTATGCGTTATGCGTTATGCGTTATGCGTTATGCGTTATGCGTTATGCGTTATGCGTTATGCGTTATGCGTTATGCGTTATGCGTTATGCGTTATGCGTTATGCATTTTGAGTTATGCGCCATGCGTTATGCGATATGCGTTCTGCGTTATGCGTTATGCGTTATGCGTTATGCGTTATGCGTTATGCGTTATACGTTGTAAGTTATGCGATATGCGTTATGCATTTTGAGTTATGCGCCATGCGTTATGCGTTATGCGTTATGCGTTATGCGATATGCGTTGTGCGTTATGCGTAATGCGTGATCCGTTATGCGTTAAGCATTATGCGTTTTGCTGTATTCGTTATGCGTTGTGCGTTATACGTTTGCGTTATGCGTTATGCGTGATGCGTTATGCATTTTCAGTTATGCGCCATTCGTTATGCGTTATGCGTTATGCGTTATGCGATTTGCGTTGTGCGTTATGCGTTATGCGTTATGCGTTATGCGTTATGCGTTATGCGTTATGCGTTATGCGTTATGCATTTTGAGTTATGCGCCATGCGTTATGCGTTATGCGTTATGCGTTATGCGATATGCGTTATGCGTTATGCGTTATGCGTTATGCGTTATGCGTTATGCGTTATGCGTTATGCGTTATGCGTTATGCGTTATGCGTTATGCGTTATGCGTTATGCGTTATGCGTTATGCGTTATGCGTTATGCGTTATGCGTTATGCGTTATGGGTTATGCATTTTGAGTTATGCGCCATGCGTTATGCGTTATGCGTTATGCGTTATGCGATATGCGTTGTGCGTTATGCGTTATGCGTTATGCGTTATGCGTTATGCGTTATGCGTTATGCGATATGCGTTGTGCGTTATGCGTTATACGTTATGCGTTATGCGTTATGCGTTATGCGTTATGCGTTATGCGTTATGCGTTATGCGTTATGCGTTATGCGTTATGCGTTATGCGTTATGCGTTATGCGTTATGCGTTATGCGTTATGCGTTATGCGTTATGCGTTATGCGTTATGCGTTATGCATTTTGAGTTATGCGCCATGCGTTATGCGTTATGCGTTATGCGTTATGCGATATGCGTTGTGCGTTATGCGTTATGCGTTATGCGATATGCGTTGTGCGTTATGCGTTATGCGTTATGCGTTATGCGTTATGCGTTATGCGTTATGCGTTATGCGTTATGCGTTATGCGTTATGCGTTATACGTTATGCGTTATGCGTTATGCGTTATGCGTTATGCGTTATGCGATATGCGTTATGCGTTATGCGTTATGCGTTATGCGTTATGCGTTATGCGTTATGCGTTATGCGTTATGCGTTATGCGTTATGCGTTATGCGTTATGCGTTATGCGTTATGCGTTATGCGTTATGCATTTTGAGTTATGCGCCATGCGTTATGCGTTATGCGTTATGCGTTATGCGTTATGCGTTATGCGTTATGCGTTATGCGTTATGCGTTATGCGTTATGCGTTATGCGTTATGCGTTATGCGTTATGCGTTATGCATTTTGAGTTATGCGCCATGCGTTATGCGTTATGCGTTATGCGTTATGCGATATGCGTTATGCGTTATGCGTTATGCGTTATGCGTGATCCGTTATGCGTTAAGCATTATGCGTTTTGAGTTATGCGCCATGCGTTATGCGTTATGCGTTATGCGATATGCGTTGTGCGTTATGCGTTATGCGATATGCGTTGTGCGTTATGCGTTATGCGTTATGCGTTATGCATTTTGAGTTATGCGCCATGCGTTATGCATTATGCGTTATGCGTTATGCGATATGCGTTGTGCGTTATGCGTTATGCGTTATGCGTTATGTGTTATGCGTTATGCGTTATGCTTTATGCGTTATGCGTTATGCTTTATGCGTTATGCATGATCCGTTATGCGTTAGGCGTTATGCGTTATGCGTTATGCGTTATGCGTTATGCGTTGTGCGTTATGCGTTATGCGTTATGCGTTATGCGTTATGCGTTATGCGTTATGCGTTATGCGTTCTGTGTTGTGCGTTGTGCGTTGTTCGTTATGCGTTATGCGTTATGGGTTATGGGTTATGCGTTATGCGTTATGCGTTATGCGTTATGCCTTTTGCGTTATGCGTTATGCGTTATGCGTTATGCGTTATGCGTTATGCGTTATGCGTTATGCGTTATGCGTTGTGCGTTATGCGTTATGCGTTATGCGTTATGCGTTATGCGTTATGCGATATGCATATGCGTTATGCGTTATGCGTTATGCGTTATGCGTTATGCGTTATGCGTTATGCGTTATGCGTTATGCGTTATGAGTTATACGTTATGCGTTATGCGTTGTGCGTTATACGTTTGCGTTATGCGTTATGCGTTATGCGTTATGCGTGATCCGTTATGCGTTAAGCATTATGCGTTTTGCTGTATTCGTTATGCGTTGTGCGTTATACGTTTGCGTTATGCGTTATGGGTTATGCGTTATGCGTTATGCATTTTGAGTTATGCGCCATGCGTTATGCGTTATGCGATATGCGTTGTGCGTTATGCGTTATGCGTTATGCGATATGCGTTGTGCGTTATGCGTTATGCGTGATCCGTTATGCGTTAAGCATTATGCGTTTTGCTGTATTCGTTATGCGTTGTGCGTTATACGTTTGCGTTATGCGTTATGCGTTATGCGTTATGCGTTATGCATTTTGAGTTATGCGCCATGCGTTATGCGTTATGCGATGTGCGTTGTGCGTTATGCGTTATGCGTTATGCGTTATGCGTTATGCGTTATGCGTTATGCATTTTGAGTTATGCGCCATGCGTTATGCGTTATGCGTTATGCGTTATGCGATATGCGTTGTGCGTTATGCGTTATGCGTTATGCGTTATGCGTTATGCGTTATGCGTTATGCGTTATGCGTTATGCGTTATGCGTTATGCGTTATGCGTTATGCGTTATGCGTTATGCGTTATGCGTTATGCGTTATGCGTTATGCGTTATGCGTTATGCGTTATGCATTTTGAGTTATGCGCCATGCGTTATGCGTTATGCGTTATGCGTTATGCGATATGCGTTATGCGTTATGTGTTATGCGTTATGCGTTATGCGTGATCCGTTATGCGTTAAGCATTATGCGTTTTGCTGTATTCGTTATGCGTTATGTGTTATGCGTTATGCGTTATGCGTTATGCGTTATGCGTTATGCGTTATGCGTTATGCGTTATGCGTTATGCGTTATGCGTTATGCGTTATGCGTTATGCGTTATGCGTTATGTGTTATGCATTATGCGTTATGCGTTATGCCTGATCCGTAAGGCGTTATGCGTTATGCGTTATGCGTTATGCGTTATGCGTTATGCGTTATGCGTTATGCGTTATGCGTTATGCGTTATGCGTTATGCTTTATGTGTTATGCATTATGCGTTATGCGTTATGAGTGATCCGACATGCGTTATGCGTTATGGGTTATGCGTTATGCGTTATGCGTTTTGCGTTATACGTTATCCGATATGCGTTATGCGTTATGCGTTATGCGTTATGCGTTATGCGTTATGCGTTATGCATTTTGAGTTATGCGCCATGCGTTATGCGTTATGCGTTATGCGTTATGCGATATGCGTTATGCGTTATGCGTTATGCGTTATGCGTTATGCGTTATGCGTTATGCGTGATCCGTTATGCGTTAAGCATTATGCGTTTTGCTGTATTCGTTATGCGTTGTGCGTTATACGTTTGCGTTATGCGTTATGCGTTATGCGTTTTGCATTTTGAGTTATGCGCCATGCGTTATGCGTTATGCGTTATGCGATATGCGTTGTGCGTTATGCGTTATGCGTTATGCGTTATGTGTTATGCGTTATGCGTTATGCGTTATGCGTTATGCATTTTGAGGTATGCGCCATGCGTTATGCGTTATGCGTTATGCGTTATGCGATATGCGTTGTGCGTTATGCGTTATGCGATATGCGTTGTGCATTATGCGTTATGCGTTATGCGTTATGCGTTATGCGTTATGCGTTATGCGTTATGCGTTATGCGTTATGCGTTATGCGTTATGCGTTATGCGTTATGCGTTATGCGTTATGCGTTATGCGTTATGCGTTATGCATTTTGAGTTATGCGCCATGCGTTTTGCGTTATGCGTTATGCGTTATGCGATATGCGTTGTGCGTTATGCGTTATGCGTTTTGCGTTATACGTTATCCGATATGCGTTATGCGTTATGCGTTATGCGTTATGCGTTATGCGTTATGCGTTATGCGTTATGCGTTATGCGTTATGCGTTATGCGTTATGCGTTATGCATTTTGAGTTATGCGCCATGCGTTATGCGTTATGCGTTATGCGTTATGCGATATGCGTTATGCGTTATGCGTTATGCGTTATGCGTTATGCGTTATGCGTTATGCGTTATGCGTTATGCGATATGCGTTATGCGTTATGCCTTATGCGTTATGCGTGATCCGTTATGCGTTAAGCATTATGCGTTTTGCTGTATTCGTTATGCGTTGTGCGTTATACGTTTGCGTTATGCGTTATGCGTTATGCGTTATGCATTTTGAGTTATGCGTTATGCGATAAGCGTTATGCGTTATGCGTTAAGCATTATGCTTTATGCGTTATGCGTTATGAGTTACACGTTATGCGTTATTCGATATGCGTTATGCGTTATGCGTTATGCCTTATGCGTTATGCGATAAGCGTTATGCGTTATGCGTTAAGCATTATGCTTTATGCGTTATGCGTTATGAGTTACACGTTATGCGTTATTCGATATGCGTTATGCGTTATGCGTTATGCCATATGCGTTATGCGTGATCCGTTATGCGTTAAGCATTATGCGTTTTGCTGTATTCGTTATGCGTTGTGCGTTATACGTTTGCGTTATGCGTTATGCGTTATGCGTTATGCATTTTGAGTTATGCGCCATGCGTTATGCGTTATGCGATGTGCGTTGTGCGTTATGCGTTATGCGTTATGCGTTATGCGTTATGCGTTATGCGTTATGCGTTATGCGTTATGCATTTTGAGTTATGCGCCATGCGTTATGCGTTATGCGTTATGCGTTATGCGATATGCGTTGTGCGTTATGCGTTATGCGTTATGCGTTATGCGTTATGCGTTATGCGTTATGCGTTATGCGTTATGCGTTATGCGTTATGCGTTATGCGTTATGCGTTATGCGTTATGCGTTATGCGTTATGCGTTATGCGTTATGCATTTTGAGGTATGCGCCATGCGTTATGCGTTATGCGTTATGCATTTTGAGTTATGCGCCATGCGTTATGCGTTATGCGTTATGCGTTATGCGCCATGCGTTATGCGTTATGCGTTATGCGTTATGCGATATGCGTTATGCGTTATGCGTTATGCGTTATGCGTTATGCGTTATGCGTTATGCGTTATGCGTTATGCGTTATGCGTTATGCGTTATGCGTTATGCGTTATGCGTTATGCGTTATGCGTTATGCGTTATGCGTTACGTGTTATGCATTATGCGTTATGCGTTATGCCTGATCCGTAAGGCGTTATGCGTTATGCGTTATGCGTTATGCGTTATGCGTTATGCGTTATGCGTTATGCGTTATGCGTTATGCGTTATGCGTTATGCGTTATGTGTTATGCATTATGCGTTATGCGTTATGAGTGATCCGACATGCGTTATGCGTTATGGGTTATGCGTTATGCGTTATGCGTTTTGCGTTATACGTTATCCGATATGCGTTATGCGTTATGCGTTATGCGTTATGCGTTATGCGTTATGCGTTATGCGTTATGCGTTATGCGTTATGCATTTTGAGTTATGCGCCATGCGTTATGCGTTATGCGTTATGCGTTATGCGATATGCGTTATGCGTTATGCGTTATGCGTTATGCGTGATCCGTTATGCGTTAAGCATTATGCGTTTTGCTGTATTCGTTATGCGTTGTGCGTTATACGTTTGCGTTATGCGTTATGCGTTATGCGTTTTGCATTTTGAGTTATGTGCCATGCGTTATGCGTTATGCGTTATGCGTTATGCGATATGCGTTGTGCGTTATGCGTTATGCGTTATGCGTTATGTGTTATGCGTTATGCGTTATGCGTTATGCGTTATGCATTTTGAGGTATGCGCCATGCGTTATGCGTTATGCGTTATGCGTTATGCGATATGCGTTGTGCGTTATGCGTTATGCGATATGCGTTGTGCATTATGCGTTATGCGTTATGCGTTATGCGTTATGCGTTATGCGTTATGCGTTATGCGTTATGCGTTATGCGTTATGCGTTATGCGTTATGCGTTATGCGTTATGCATTTTGAGTTATGCGCCATGCGTTTTGCGTTATGCGTTATGCGTTATGCGATATGCGTTGTGCGTTATGCGTTATGCGTTTTGCGTTATACGTTATCCGATATGCGTTATGCGTTATGCGTTATGCGTTATGCGTTATGCGTTATGCGTTATGCGTTATGCGTTATGCGTTATGCGTTATGCGTGATCCGTTATGCGTTAAGCATTATGCGTTTTGCTGTATTCGTTATGCGTTATGCGTTATGCGTTATGCGTTATGCGTTATGCGTTATGCGTTATGCATTTTGAGTTATGCGCCATGCGTTTTGCGTTATGCGTTATGCGTTATGCGATATGCGTTGTGCGTTATGCGTTATGCGTTATGCGTTATGCGTTATGCGTTATGCGTTATGCGTTATGCGTTATGCGTTATGCGTTATGCGTTATGCGTTATGCGTTATGCGTTATGCGTTATGCGTTATGCGTTATGCGTTATGCGATATGCGTTATGCGTTATACGTTATGCTTTATGCTTTATGCGTTATGCGTTATGCGCTATGAGTGATCCGACATGCGTTATGCGTTATGCGTTATGCGTTATGCGTTATGCGTTATGCGTTATGCGTTATGCGTTATGTGTTATGCGTTATGCGTTATGCGTTATGCGTTATGCGTTATGCGTTATGCGTTATGCGTTATGCGTTATGCGTTATGTGTTATGCATTATGCGTTATGCGTTATGCCTGATCCGTAAGGCGTTATGCGTTATGCGTTATGCGATATGCGTTATGCGTTATGCGTTATGCGTTATGCGTTATGCGTTATGCGTTATGTGTTATGCATTATGCGTTATGCGTTATGCCTGATCCGTTAGGCGTTATGCGTTATGCGTTGTGCGTTATGCATTTTGAGTTATGCGCCATGCGTTATGCGTTATGCGTTATGCGTTATGCGATATGCGTTGTGCGTTATGCGTTATGCGTTATGCGTTATGCGTTATGCGTTATGCATTTTGCGTTATGCGTTATGCGTTATGCGTTATGCATTATGCGTTATGGGTTTGCGTTATGCGTTATGCATTATGCGTTATGCGTTATGCGTTATGCATAATGCGTTATACGTTATGTATTATGCGTTATGCCTTATACGTTATGCGATATGCGTTATGCGTTATGCGTTATGCATTTTGAGTTATGCGCCATGCGTTATGCGTTATGCGTTATGCGTTATGCGATATGCCTTATGCCTTATGGGTTTGCGTTATGCGTTATGCGTTACGCTTTATGCGTTATGCATTATGCGTTATGAGTTATGCGATATGCGTCATGCGTTATGCGTTATGCGTTATGCGTTATGCGTTATGCTTTATGCGTTATGCGTTATGCGTTATGCTTTATGCTTTATGCGTTATGCGTTATGCGGTATGCGTTATACGTTATGCGTTATGCGTTATGCGTTATGCGTAATGCGTTATGCGTTATGCGTTATGCGTTATGCTTTATGCGTTATGCGTTATGCGGTATGCGTCATTCGTTATGGTTATGCGTTATGCGTTATGCTTTATGCGTTATGCATTATGCGTTATGCGTTATGCGTTATGCGTTATGCGATATTCGTTGTGAGTTATGAGTTATGCGTTATGCGTTATGCGTTATGCGTTATGTGTTATGCGTTATTCGTTATGCGTTATGCGTTATGCGTTATGCGTTATGCGATATGCGTTATGCGTTATACGTTATGCTTTATGCTTTATGCGTTATGCGTTATGCGTTATGAGTGATCCGACATGCGTTATGCGTTATGGGTTATGCGTTATGCGTTATGCGTTTTGCGTTATACGTTATCCGATATGCGTTGTGCGTTATGCGTTATGCGTTATGCGTTATGCGTTATGCGTTATGCGTTATGCATTTTGAGTTATGCGCCATGCGTTATGCGTTATGCGTTATGCGTTATGCGATATGCGTTGTGCGTTATGCGTTATGCGTTATGCGTTATGCCTTATGCGTTATGCGTTATGCGTTATGCGTTATGCATTTTGCGTTATGCGCCATGCGTTATGCGTTATGCGTTATGCGTTATGCGTTATGCATTATGCGTTGTGCGTTATACGTTTGCGTTGTGCGTTATGCGTTATGCGTTATGCGTTATGCATTATGCGTTATGCGTTATACGTTATGAGTTATGCGTTATGCGTTATGCGATATGCATCATGCATAAAGCCTTATGCGGTAACGTTATGCGTTATGCGTTTTGCGTTATACGTTATGCGTTATGCGTTATGCGATATGCGTTATGCGTTATGCGTTATGCGTTATGCGTTATGCGTTATGCGTTATGCGTTATGCGTTATGCATTTTGCGTTATGCGTTATGCGTTATGCGTTATGCATTATGCGTTATGCGTTATGCGTTATGCGTTATGCCTTATGCCTTATGGGTTTGCGTTATGCGTTATGCATTATGCGTTATGCGTTATGCGTTATGCATAATGCGTTATACGTTATGTATTATGCGTTATGCCTTATACGTTATGCGATATGCGTTATGCGTTATGCGTTATGCATTTTGAGTTATGCGCCATGCGTTATGCGTTATGCGTTATGCGTTATGCGATATGCGTTGTGCGTTATGCGTTATGCGTTATGCGTTATGCGTTATGCGTTATGCGTTATGCATTATGCGTTATGCGTTATGCGTTATGCGTTATGCGTTATGCGTTATGCGTTATGCATTATGCGTTATGCGTTATGCGTTATGCGTTATGCGTTATGCGTTATGCATTTTGAGTTATGCGCCATGCGTTATGCGTTATGCGTTATGCGTTATGCGATATGCGTTGTGCGTTATGCGTTATGCGTTATGCCTTATGCGTTATGCGTTATGCGTTATGCGTTATGCATTTTGCGTTATGCGCCATGCGTTATGCGTTATGCGTTATGCGTTATGCATTATGCGTTGTGCGTTATACGTTTGCGTTGTGCGTTATGCGTTATGCGTTATGCGTTATGCATTATGCGTTATGCGTTATACGTTATGAGTTATGCGTTATGCGTTATGCGATATGCATCATGCATAAAGCCTTATGCGGTAACGTTATGCGTTATGCGTTTTGCGTTATACGTTATGCGTTATGCGTTATGCGTTATGCGTTATGCTTTATGCGTTGTACATTATGAGTTATACGTTATGCGATAAGCGTTATGCGTGATCCGTTATGCGTTAGGCGTTATGCGTTTTGCGGTATTCGTTATGCGTTGTGCAGTATGCGTTATGCGTGATCCGTTATGCGTTAAGCGTTATGCGTTTTGCTGTATTCGTTATGCGTTGTGCATTATGCGTTATGCGTTATGTGTTATGCGTTATGCGTCATGCGTTATACGTTATGCGATATGCGTTATGCGTTATGCGTTATGCGTTATGCGTTATGCGTTATGCGGTATGCGTTATACGTTATACGTTATGCGTTATGCGTTATGCGACATGCGTTATGCGTTATGCGTTATGCGTTATGCCTTATGCTTTATGGGTTTGCGTTATGCGTTATGCGTTACGCTTTATGCGTTATGCATTATGCGTTATGAGTTATGCGATATGCGTCATGCGTTATGCGTTATGCGTTATGCGTTATGCTTTATGCGTTATGCGTTATGCGTTATGCGTTATGCTTTATGCGTTATGCGTTATGCGGTATGCGTTATACGTTATGCGTTATGCGTTATGCGTTATGCGTAATGCGTTATGCGTTATGCGTTATGCGTTATGCGTTATGCTTTATGCGTTATGCGTTATGCGGTATGCGTTATACGTTATGCGTTATACGTTATGCGTAATGCGTTATGCGTTATGCGTTATGCTTTATGCGTTATGCGTTATGCGTTATGCGTTATGCGTTACGCTTTATGCGTTATGCATTATGCGTTATGCGTTATGCGATATGCGTCATTCGTTATGGTTATGCGTTATGCGTTATGCTTTATGCGTTATGCATTATGCGTTATGCGTTATGCGTTATGCGTTATGCGATATTCGTTGTGAGTTATGAGTTATGCGTTATGCGTTATGCGTTATGCGTTATGTGTTATGCGTTATTCGTTATGCGTTATGCGTTATGCGTTATGCGTTATGCGTTATGCGTTATGCGTTATGCGTTATGCTTTATGCGTTATGCGTTATGCGTAATGCGTAATGCGTTATGCGTTATGCGTTATGCGTTATGCTTTATGCGTTATGCGTTATTGCGTTAGGGGTTAAACGTTATGCGTTATGCGTTATGCGTTATACGGTATGCGTTATGCGTTATACGTTATGCGTTATGCGTTATGCGTTATGCGATATGCGTTATGCGTTATGCGTTATGCGTTATACGTTATGCGTTATGCGTTATGCGTTATGCGTTATGGGTTATGCTTCATGCGTTATGCGTTATGCGTTATGCTTTATGCGTTATGCGTTATGCGTTATGCGTTATGCGTTATGCGTTATGCGTTATGCGTTATGCGTTATGGGTTATGCTTCATGCGTTATGCGTTATGCGTTATGCTTTATGCGTTATGCGTTATGCGTTATGCGTTATGCGTTATGGGTTATGCTTCATGCGTTATGCGTTATGCGTTATGCTTTATGCGTTATGCGTTATGCGTTATGCGTTATGCGTTATGCGTTATGCGTTATGCTTTATGCGTTAGGGGTTATGCGTTATGCGTTATGCGTTATATGTTATGCGTTATGCGTTATGCGTTATGCGTTATGCGTTGTGCGTTATACGTTTGCGTTATGCGTTATGCGTTATACGGTATGCGTTATGCGTTATACGTTATGCGTTATGCGTTATGCGATATGCGTTATGCGTTATGCGTTATACGTTATGAGTTAGGCGTTATGCGTTATGGGTTATGCTTCATGCGTTATGCGTTATGCGTTATGCGTTATTGCGTTAGGGGTTATACGTTATGCGTTATGCGTTATGCGTTATACGGTATGCGTTATGCGTTATACGTTATGCGTTATGCGTTATGCGTTATGCGATATGCGTTATGCGTTATGCGTTATGCGTTATACGTTATGCGTTATGCGTTATGCGTTATGCGTTATGCGTTATGGGTTATGCTTCATGCGTTATGCGTTATGCGTTATGCTTTATGCGTTAGGCGTTATGCGTTATGCGTTATGCGTTATGCGTTATGCGTTATGCGTTATGCGTTATACGGTATGCGTTATGCGTTATGCGTTATGCGTTATGCGTTATACGGTATTCGTTATGCGTTATACGTTATGCGTTATAGGTTATGCGTTATGCGTTATGGTTATGCGTTATGCGTTATGCGATATGCGTCATGCATCAAGCCTTATGCGTTATGTGATATGCGATATTCGTCATGCATCAAGCCTTATGCGTTATGGGTTATGCGTTAACGTTATGCGTTTTGCGTTATGCGTTAGGCGTTATGCGTTATGCGTTATGCGGTATGCGTTATGCGTTATGCGTTATGCGTTATGCGTTATGCGTTATGCGTTATGCGTTATGCGTTATGCGTTATGCGTTATGCGTTATGCGTTATGCTTTATGCGTTATGGGTTATGCGTTATGCGTTATGGTTATGCGTTATGCGTTATGCGATATGCGTCATGCATCAAGCCTTATGCGTTATGTGATATGCGAAATTCGTCATGCATCTAGCCTTATGCGTTATGGGTTATGCGTTAACGTTATGCGTTTTGCGTTATGCGTTATGCGTTATGTGTTATGCGTTATGCGTTATGCGTTATGCGTTATGCGTTATCCGTTATGCGTTATGCGTTATGCGTTATACGGTATGCGTTATGCGTTATGCGTTATGCGTTATGCGTTATGCGGTATGCGTTATGCGTTATGCGTTATGCGTTATGCGTTATGCGGTATGCGTTATGCGTTATGCTTTATGCGTTATGCGTTCTGCGTTATGCGTTATGCGTTACGCTTTATGCGTTATGCATTATGCCTTATGCGTTATGCGTTATGCGTTATGCATTATGCGTTATGCGTTATGCGTGATCCGTTATGCGTTAAGCGTTATGCGTTTTGCTGTATTCGTTATGCGTTGTGCATTATGCGTTATGCGTTATGTGTTATGCGTTATGCGTTATGCGTTATGCGTTATACGTTATGCGTTATTCGTTATGCGTTATGCGTAATGCGTTATGCGTTATGCGTTATGCGTTATGCGTTATGCGTATTGCGTTATGCGATATGCGTTATGCGTTATGCGTTATGCGTTATGCTTTATGCGTTATGGTTATGCGTTATGCGTTATGCGATATGCGTTCTGCGTTATGCGTTATGCGTTATGCGTTATGCGGTATGCGTTATGCGTTATGCGTTATGCGTTATGCGTTATGCGTTATGCGTTATGCGTTATGCGTTATGCGTTATGCGTTATGCGTTATGCTTTATGCGTTATGGGTTATGCGTTATGCGTTATGGTTATGCGTTATGCGTTATGCGATATGCGTCATGCATCAAGCCTTATGCGTTATGTGATATGCGAAATTCGTCATGCATCTAGCCTTATGCGTTATGGGTTATGCGTTAACGTTATGCGTTTTGCGTTATGCGTTATGCGTTATGCGTTATGCGTTATGCGTATTCCGTTATGCGTTATGCGTTATGCGTTATGCGTTATACGGTATGCGTTATGCGTTATGCGTTATGCGTTATACGTTATGCGTTATGCGTTATGCGTTATGCGTTATGCGTTATGCGTTATGCGTTATGCTTTATGCGGTATGCGTTATGCGTTATACGTTATGCGTTATGCGTTATGCGTTATGCGTTATGCGTTATGCGTTATGCGGTATGCGTTATGCGTTATGCTTTATGCGTTATGCGTTCTGCGTTATGCGTTATGCGTTACGCTTTATGCGTTATGCATTATGCCTTATGCGTTATGCGTTATGCGTTATGCATTATGCGTTATGCGTTATGCGTGATCCGTTATGCGTTAAGCGTTATGCGTTTTGCTGTATTCGTTATGCGTTATGCATTATGCGTTATGCGTTATGCGTGATCCGTTATGCGTTAAGCGTTATGCGTTTTGCTGTATTCGTTATGCGTTGTGCATTATGCGTTATGCGTTATGTGTTATGCATTTTGCGTTATGCGTTATGCTTTATGCGTTATGCGTTATGCGTTATGCGTTATGCATTATGTGTTATGCGTTATGCGTTATGCGTTATGCGTTATGCGTTATGCGTTATGCGTTATGCGTTATGCGTTATGCGTTATGCGTTATGCGTTATGCGTTATGCGTTATGCGTTATGCGTTATGCGTTATGCGTTATGCGTTATGGGTTATGCGTTATGCGTTATGCGTTATGCGTTATGCGTTATGCGTTATGCGTTATGCGTTATGAGTGATCCGTTATGCGTTAGGCGTTATGGGTTTTCCGGTGTTTGTAATGCGTTGTGCATTATGCGTTAGGCGTTATGAAGTATGGGTTATGGTTTATGCGTTATCCGTTGTGCGCTATACGTTTGCGTTATGCGTTATGCGTTATACGGTATGCGTTATGCGTTATACGTTATGCGTTATGCGTTATTGCGTTAGGGGTTATGCGTTATGCGTTATGCGTTATGCGTTATGCTTTATGCGTTATGCGTTATGCGTTATGCGTTATGCGTTATGCGTTATATGTTATGCGTTATGCGTTATGCGTTATGCGATGTGCGTTATACGTTATGCGTTATGCGTTATATGTTATGCGTTATGCGTTATGCGTTATCCGTTATGCGTTATGCGTTATGCGTTATGCGTTATACGGTATGCGTTATGCGTTATACGTTATGCGTTATGCGTTTTGCTGTATTCGTTATGCGTTGTGCATTATGCGTTATGCGTTATGTGTTATGCGTTATGCGTTATGCGTTATGCGTTATACGTTATGCGTTATTCGTTATGCGTTATGCGTAATGCGTTATGCGTTATGCGTTATGCGTTATGCGTTATGCGTATTGCGTTATGCGATATGCGTTATGCGTTATGCGTTATGCGTTATGCGTTATGCGTTATGCGTTATGCGTTATGCGTTATGCGGTATGCGTTTTGCGTTATGCTTTATGCGTTATGCGTTATGCGTTATGCGTTATGCGTTATGCGTTATGCGTTATGCGTTATGCGGTATGCGTTATGCGTTATGCGTTATGCGTTATGCGTTATGCGTTATGCGTTATGCGTTATGCGTTATGCGTTATGCGTTATGCGTTATGCTTTATGCGTTATGGTTATGCGTTATGCGTTATGCGATATGCGTTCTGCGTTATGCGTTATGCGTTATGCGTTATGCGTTATGCGGTATGCGTTATGCGTTATGCGTTATGCGTTATGCGTTATGCGTTATGCGTTATGCGTTATGCGTTATGCGTTATGCGTTATGCGTTATGCTTTATGCGTTATGGGTTATGCGTTATGCGTTATGGTTATGCGTTATGCGTTATGCGATATGCGTCATGCATCAAGCCTTATGCGTTATGTGATATGCGAAATTCGTCATGCATCTAGCCTTATGCGTTATGGGTTATGCGTTAACGTTATGCGTTTTGCGTTATGCGTTATGCGTTATGCGTTATACGTTATGCGTTATGCGTTATGCGATATGCGTTATGCGTTATGACTTATGCGTTAAGCTGTATGCGTTATGCGTTATGAGTTACACGTTATGCGATATGCGTTATGCGTTATGCGTTATTGCGTTAGGGGTTATGCGTTATGCGTTATGCGTTATGCTTTATGTGTTATGCGTTATGCGTTATGCTTTATATGTTATGCGTTATGCGTTATGCGTTATGCGTTATGCGTTATGCGTTATGCGTTATGCGTTATGCGTTATGCGTTATGCGTTTGCGTTATGCGTTATGCGTTATACGGTATGCGTTATGCGTTATACGTTATGCGTTATGCGTTATGCGATATGCGTTATGCGTTATGCGTTATGCGTTATGCTTTATGCGTTAGGGGTTATGCGTTATGCGTTATGCGTTATATGTTATGCGAGATGCGTTATGCGTTATGCGTTATGCGTTATGCGTTGTGCGTTATACGTTTGCGTTATGCGTTATGCGTTATACGGTATGCGTTATGCGTTATACGTTATACGTTATGCGTTATGCGTTATGCGATATGCGTTATGCGTTATGCGTTATACGTTATGAGTTAGGCGTTATGCGTTATGGGTTATGCTTCATGCGTTATGCGTTATGCGTTATGCGTTATTGCGTTAGGGGTTATACGTTATGCGTTATGCGTTATGCGTTATACGGTATGCGTTATGCGTTATACGTTATGCGTTATGCGGTATGCGTTATGCGATATGCGTTATGCGTTATGCGTTATACGTTATGCGTTATGCGTTATGCGTTATGCGTTATGGGTTATGCTTCATGCGTTATGCGTTATGCGTTATGCTTTATGCGTTATGCGTTATGCGTTATGCGTTATGCGTTATGCGTTATGCGTTATGCGTTATGCGTTATACGGTATGCGTTATGCGTTATGCGTTATGCGTTATGCGTTATGCGTTATACGGTATTCGTTATGCGTTATACGTTATGCGTTATAGGTTATGCGTTATGCGTTATGGTTATGCGTTATGCGTTATGCGATATGCGTCATGCATCAAGCCTTATGCGTTATGTGATATGCGATATTCGTCATGCATCAAGCCTTATGCGTTAACGTTATGCGTTTTGCGTTATGCGTTATGCGTTATGCGTTATGCGTTATGCGGTATGCGTTATGCGTTATGCGTTATGCGTTATCCGTTATGCGTTATGCGTTATGCGTTATGCGTTATGCGTTATGCGTTATGCGTTATGCTTTATGCGTTATCGGTTATGCGTTATGCGTTATGGTTATGCGTTATGCGTTATGCGATATGCGTCATGCATCAAGCCTTATGCGTTATGTGATATGCGAAATTCGTCATGCATCTAGCCTTATGCGTTATGGGTTATGCGTTAACGTTATGCGTTTTGCGTTATGCGTTATGCGTTATGCGTTATGTGTTATGCGTTATGCGTTATGCGTTATGCGTTATGCGTTATCCGTTATGCGTTATGCGTTATGCGTTATACGGTATGCGTTATGCGTTATGCGTTATGCGTTATGCGTTATACGTTATGCGTTATGCGTTATGCGTTATGCGTTATGCGTTATGCGTTATGCGTTATGCGTTATGCGGTATGCGTTATGCGTTATACGTTATGCGTTATGCGTTATGCGTTATGCGTTATGCGTTATGCGTTATGCGGTATGCGTTATGCGTTATGCTTTATGCGTTATGCGTTCTGCGTTATGCGTTATGCGTTACGCTTTATGCGTTATGCATTATGCCTTATGCGTTATGCGTTATGCGTTATGCATTATGCGTTATGCGTTATGCGTGATCCGTTATGCGTTAAGCGTTATGCGTTTTGCTGTATTCGTTATGCGTTGTGCATTATGCGTTATGCGTTATGTGTTATGCGTTATGCGTTATGCGTTATGCGTTATACGTTATGCGTTATTCGTTATGCGTTATGCGTAATGCGTTATGCGTTATGCGTTATGCGTTATGCGTTATGCGTATTGCGTTATGCGATATGCGTTATGCGTTATGCGTTATGCGTTATGCGTTATGCGTTATGCGTTATGCGTTATGCGGTATGCGTTATGCGTTATGCTTTATGCGTTATGCGTTATGCGTTATGCGTTATGCGTTATCCGTTATACGTTATGCGTTATGCGTTATGCGTTATACGGTATGCGTTATGCGTTATGCGTAATGCGTTATGCGTTATACGTTATGCGTTATGCGTTATGCGTTATGCGTTATGCGTTATGCGTTATGCGTTATGCGTTATGCGGTATGCGTTATGCGTTATGCTTTATGCGTTATGCGTTCTGCGTTATGCGTTATGCGTTACGCTTTATGCGTTATGAGTGATCCGTTATGCGTTATGCGTTATGCGTTATGCGGTATGCGTTATGCGTTATACGTTATGCGTTATGCGTTATGCGTTATGCGTTATGCGTTATGCGTTATGCGTTATGCGGTATGCGTTATGCGTTATGCATTATGCGTTATGCGTTATGCGTGATCCGTTATGCGTTAAGCGTTATGCGTTTTGCTGTATTCGTTATGCGTTGTGCATTATGCGTTATGCGTTATGTGTTATGCATTTTGCGTTATGCGTTATGCTTTATGCGTTATGCGTTATGCGTTATGCGTTATGCGTTATGCGTTATGCGTTATGCGTTATGCGTTATGCGTTATGCGTTATGCGTTATGCGTTATGTGATATGCGATATTCGTCATGCATCAAGCCTTATGCGTTAACGTTATGCGTTTTGCGTTATGCGTTATGCGTTATGCGTTATGCGTTATGCGGTATGCGTTATGCGTTATGCGTTATGCGTTATCCGTTATGCGTTATGCGTTATGCGTTATGCGTTATGCGTTATGCGTTATGCGTTATGCGTTATGCGTTATGCGTTATGCGTTATATGTTATGCGTTATGCGTTATGCGTTATGCGATGTGCGTTATACGTTATGCGTTATGCGTTATATGTTATGCGTTATGCGTTATGCGTTATCCGTTATGCGTTATGCGTTATGCGTTATGCGTTATACGGTATGCGTTATGCGTTATACGTTATGCGTTATGCGTTATGCGATGTGCGTTATGCGTTATGACTTATGCGTTAAGCTGTATGCGTTATGCGTTATGAGTTACACGTTATGCGATATGCGTTATGCGTTATGCGTTATTGCGTTAGGGGTTATGCGTTATGCGTTATGCGTTATGCTTTATGTGTTATGCGTTATGCGTTATGCTTTATATGTTATGCGTTATGCGTTATGCGTTTTGCGTTATGCGTTATGCGTTATGCGTTATGCGTTATGCGTTATGCGTTATGCGTTATGCGTTATGCTTTATGCGTTATGGGTTATGCGTTATGCGTTATGGTTATGCGTTATGCGTTATGCGATATGCGTCATGCATCAAGCCTTATGCGTTATGTGATATGCGAAATTCGTCATGCATCTAGCCTTATGCGTTATGGGTTATGCGTTAACGTTATGCGTTTTGCGTTATGCGTTATGCGTTATGTGTTATGCGTTATGCGTTATGCGTTATGCGTTATGCGTTATGCGTTATCCGTTATGCGTTATGCGTTATGCGTTATACGGTATGCGTTATGCGTTATGCGTTAAGCGTTATGCGTTATACGTTATGCGTTATGCGTTATGCGTTATGCGTTATGCGTTATGCGTTATGCGTTATGCGGTATGCGTTATGCGTTATGCGTTATGCGTTATGCGGTATGCGTTATGCGTTATGCTTTATGCGTTATGCGTTCTGCGTTATGCGTTATGCGTTACGCTTTATGCGTTATGCATTATGCCTTATGCGTTATGCGTTATGCGTTATGCATTATGCGTTATGCGTTATGCGTGATCCGTTATGCGTTAAGCGTCATGCGTTTTGCTGTATTCGTTATGCGTTGTGCATTATGCGTTATGCGTTATGTGTTATGCGTTATGCGTTATGCGTTATGCGTTATACGTTATGCGTTATTCGTTATGCGTTATGCGTAATGCGTTATGCGTTATGCGTTATGCGTTATGCGTTATGCGTATTGCGTTATGCGATATGCGTTATGCGTTATGCGTTATGCGTTATGCGTTATGCGTTATGCGTTATGCGGTATGCGTTATACGTTATGCTTTATGCGTTATGCGTTATGCGTTATGCGTTATGCGTTATCCGTTATGCGTTATGCGTTATGCGTTATGCGTTATACGGTATGCGTTATGCGTTATGCGTAATGCGTTATGCGTTATACGTTATGCGTTATGCGTTATGCGTTATGCGTTATGCGTTATGCGTTATGCGTTATGCGGTATGCGTTATGCGTTATACGTTATGCGTTATGCGTTATGCGTTATGCGTTATGCGTTATGCGTTATGCGTTATGCGGTATGCGTTATGCGTTATGCTTTATGCGTTATGCGTTCTGCGTTATGCGTTATGCGTTACGCTTTATGCGTTATGAGTGATCCGTTATGCGTTATGCGTTATGCGTTATGCGGTATGCGTTATGCGTTATACGTTATGCGTTATGCGTTATGCGTTATGCGTTATGCGTTATGCGTTATGCGGTATGCGTTATGCGTTATGCATTATGCGTTATGCGTTATGCGTGATCCGTTATGCGTTAAGCGTTATGCGTTTTGCTGTATTCGTTATGCGTTGTGCATTTTGCGTTATGCGTTATGTGTTATGCATTTTGCGTTATGCGTTATGCTTTATGCGTTATGCGTTATGCGTTATGCGTTATGCATTATGTGTTATGCGTTATGCGTTATGCGTTATGCGTTATGCGTTATGCGTTATGCGTTATGCGTTATGCGTTATGCGTTATGCGTTATGTGTTATGCGTTATGCGTTATGCGTTATGCGTTATGCGTTATGCGTTATGCGTTATGCGTTATGCGTTATGCGTTATGCGTTATGCGTTATGCGTTATGCGTTATGCGTTATGCGTTATGCGTTATGCGTTATGCGTTATGCGTTATGAGTGATCCGTTATGCGTTAGGCGTTATGGGTTTTCCGGTGTTCGTTATGCGTTGTGCATTATGCGTTAGGCGTTATGAAGTATGGGTTATGGTTTATGCGTTATCCGTTGTGCGCTATACGTTTGCGTTATGCGTTATGCGTTATACGGTATGCGTTATGCGTTATACGTTATGCGTTATGCGTTATTGCGTTAGGGGTTATGCGTTATGCGTTATGCGTTATGCGTTATGCTTTATGCGTTATGCGTTATGCGTTATGCGTTATGCGTTATGCGTTATGCGTTATATGTTATGCGTTATGCGTTATGCGTTATGCGATGTGCGTTATACGTTATGCGTTATGCGTTATATGTTATGCGTTATGCGTTATGCGTTATGCGTTATGCGTTATGCGTTATGCGTTATACGGTATGCGTTATGCGTTATACGTTATGCGTTATGCGTTATGCGATATGCGTTATGCGTTATGACTTATGCGTTAAGCTGTATGCGTTATGCGTTATGAGTTACACGTTATGCGATATGCGTTATGCGTTATGCGTTATTGCGTTAGGGGTTATGCGTTATGCGTTATGCGTTATGCGTTATGTGTTATGCGTTATGCGTTATGCTTTATATGTTATGCGTTATGCGTTATGCGTTATGCGTTATGCGTTATGCGTTATGCGTTATGCGTTATATGTTATGTGTTATGCGTTATGCGTTATGCGTTATGCGTTATGCGTTATGCGTTATGCGTTATGCGTTATGCGTTATGCGTTATATGTTATGCGTTATGCGTTATGCGTTGTGCGTTATACGTTTGCGTTATGCGTTATGCGTTATGCGTTATACGGTATGCGTTATGCGTTATACGTTATGCGTTATGCGTTATGCGATATGCGTTATGCGTTATGCCTTATGCGTTATGCTTTATGCGTTATGCGTTATGAGTTACAAGTTATGCGTTATGCGTTATGCGTTATTGCGTTAGGGTTTATGCGTTTTGCGTTATGCTTTATAAGTTATGCGTTATGCGTTATGCGTTATGGGTTATGCGTTATGCGTTATGCGTTATATGTTATGCGTTATGCGTTATGCGTTATGCGTTGTGCGTTATACGTTTGCGTTATGCGTTATGCGTTATACGGTATGCGTTATGCGTTATACGTTATGCGTTATGCGTTATGCGATATGCGTTATGCGTTATGCGTTATACGTTATGAGTTAGGCGTTATGCGTTATGGATTATGCTTCATGCGTTATGCGTTATGCGTTATGCGTTATGCGTTATTGCGTTAGGGGTTATACGTTATGCGTTATGCGTTATGCGTTATACGGTATGCGTTATGCGTTATACGTTATGCGTTATGCGATATGCGTTATGCGTTATGCGTTATGCGTTATGCTTTATGCATTAGGGGTTATGCGTTATGCGTTATGCGTTATGCGTTATGCTTTATGCGTTATGCGTTATGCGTTATGCGTTATGCGTTATGCGTTATGCGTTATATGTTATGCGTTATGTGTTATGCGTTATGCGATGTGCGTGTTACGTTATGCGTTATGCGTTATATGTTATGCGTTATGCGTTATGCGTTATGCGTTATGCGTTATGCGTTATGCGTTATGCGTTATGCGTTATACGGTATGCGTTATGCGTTATACGTTATGCGTTATGCGTTATGCGATATGCGTTATGCGTTATGCCTTATGCGTTAAGCTTTATGCGTTATGCGTTATGCGTTATGCGTTATGCGTTATACGTTATGCGTTATGCGTTATGCGTTATGCGTTATGCGTTATGCGTTATGCGTTATGCGTTATACGTTATGCGTTATGCGTTATGCGTTATGCGTTATGCGTTATGCGTTATGCGTTCTGCGTTATGCGATATGCGTTATGCGTTATGCTTTATGCGTTATGCGTTATGCATTATGCGTTATGAGTGATCCGTTATGCGTTAGGCGTTATGGGTTTTCCGGTGTTCGTTATGCGTTGTGCATTATGCGTTAGGCGTTATGAAGTATGGGTTATGGTTTATGCGTTATCCGTTGTGCGCTATACGTTTGCGTTATGCGTTATGCGTTATGCGTTATACGGTATGCGTTATGCGTTATACGTTATGCGTTATGCGTTATTGCGTTAGGGGTTATGCGTTATGCGTTATGCGTTATGCGTTATGCTTTATGCGTTATGCGTTATGCGTTATGCGTTATGCGTTATGCGTTATGCGTTATGCGTTATATGTTATGCGTTATGCGTTATGCGTTATGCGATGTGCGTTATACGGTATGCGTTATGCGTTATATGTTATGCGTTATGCGTTATGCGTTATGCGTTATGCGTTATGCGTTATACGGTATGCGTTATGCGTTATACGTTATGCGTTATGCGTTATGCGATATGCGTTATGCGTTATGCCTTATGCGTTAAGCTTTATGCGTTATGCGTTATGAGTTCCACGTTATGCGATATGCGTTATGCGTTATGCGTTATTGCGTTAGGGGTTATGCGTTATGCGTTATGCGTTATGCGTTATGCGTTATGCGTTATGCTTTATATGTTATGCGTTATGCGTTATGCGTTATGCGTTATGCGTTATGCGTTATGCGTTATATGTTATGCGTTATGCGTTATGCGTTATGCGATGTGCGTTATACGGTATGCGTTATGCGTTATATGTTATGCGTTATGCGTTATGCGTTATGCGTTATGCGTTATGCGTTATACGGTATGCGTTATGCGTTATACGTTATGCGTTATGCGTTATGCGATATGCGTTATGCGTTATGCCTTATGCGTTAAGCTTTATGCGTTATGCGTTATGAGTTCCACGTTATGCGATATGCGTTATGCGTTATGCGTTATTGCGTTAGGGGTTATGCGTTATGCGTTATGCGTTATGCGTTATGCGTTATGCGTTATGCTTTATATGTTATGCGTTATGCGATATGCGTTATGCGTTATGCGTTATGCGTTATGCTTTATGCGTTAGGGGTTATGCGTTATGCGTAATGCGTTATGCATTATGCGTTATGCTTTATGCGTTATGCGTTATGCGTTATGCGTTATGCGTTATGCGTTATGCGTTATGCGTTATATGTTATGCGTTATGCGTTATGCGTTATGCGATGTGCGTGTTACGTTATGCGTTATGCGTTATATGTTATGCGTTATGCGTTATGCGTTATGCGTTATGCGTTATGCGTTATGCGTTATGCGTTATACGGTATGCGTTATGCGTTATACGTTATGCGTTATGCGTTATGCGATATGCGTTATGCGTTATGCCTTATGCGTTAAGCTTTATGCGTTATGCGTTATGAGTTACACGTTATGCGATATGCGTTATGCGTTATGCGTTATGCGTTATGCTTTATGCGTTAGGGGTTATGCATTATGCGTTATGCGTTATGCGTTATGCGTTATGCTTTATGCGTTATGCGTTATGCGTTATGCGTTATGCGTTATGCGTTATGCGTTATATGTTATGCGTTATGCGTTATGCGTTATGCGATGTGCGTTATACGTTATGCGTTATGCGTTATATGTTATGCGTTATGAGTTATGCGTTATACGGTATGCGTTATGCGTTATACGTTATGCGTTATGCGTTATGCGATATGCGTTATGCGTTATGCCTTATGCGTTAAGCTTTATCCGTTATGCGTTATGAGTTACACGTTATGCGATATGCGTTATGCGTTATGCGTTATGCGTTATATGTTATGCGTTATGCGTTGTGCGTTATACGTTTGCGTTATGCGTTATGCGTTATACGGTATGCGTTATGCGTTATGCGTTATGCGTTATACGGTATGCGTTATGCGTTATACGCTATGCGTTATGCGTTATGCGTTATGCGTTATGCGTTATGCGTTATGCGTTATGTGGTATGCGTTATGCGTTATGCGTTATGCGTTATGCGTTATGCGTTATGCGTTATGCGTTATGCGTTATGCTTTATGCGTTATGGGTTATGCGTTATGCGTTATGGTTATGCGTTATGCGTTATGCGATATGCGTCATGCATCAAGCCTTATGCGTTATGTGATATGCGAAATTCGTCATGCATCTAGCCTTATGCGTTATGGGTTATGCGTTAACGTTATGCATTTTGCGTTATGCGTTATGCGTTATGCGTTATGCGTTATGCGTTATGCGTTATGCGTTATGCGTTATGCGTTATACGGTATGCGTTATGTGTTATGCGTTATGCGTTATGCGTTATGCGTTATACGTTATGCGTTATGCGTTATGCGTTATGCGTTATGCGTTATGCGTTATGCGTTATGCGTTATGCGGTATGCATTATGCGTTATACGTTATGCGTTATGCGTTATGCGTTATGCGTTATGCGTTATGCGTTATGCGGTATGCGTTATGCGTTATGCTTTATGCGTTATGCGCTCTGCGTTATGCGTTAAGCGTTACGCTTTATGCGTTATGCATTATGCCTTATGCGTTATGCGTTATGCGTTATGCATTATGCGTTTTGCGTTATGCGTGATCCGTTATGCGTTAAGCGTTATGCGTTTTGCTGTATTCGTTATGCGTTGTGCATTATGCGTTATGCGTTATGTGTTATGCGTTATGCGTTATGCGTTATGCGTTATGCGTTATGCATTATGCGTTATGCGTTATGCGTTATGCGTTATGCGTTATGCGTTATGCGTTATGCGTTATGTGTTATGCGTTATGCGTTATGCGTTATGCGTTATGCGGTATGCGTTATGCGTTATGCTTTATGCGTTATGCGTTATGCGTTATGCGTTATGCGTTATGCGTTATGCGTTATGCGTTATGCGTTATGCGTTATATGTTATGCGTTATGCGTTATGCGTTATGCGATGTGCGTGTTACGTTATGCGTTATGCGTTATATGTTATGCGTTATGCGTTATGCGTTATGCGTTATGCGTTATGCGTTATGCGTTATGCGTTATGCGTTATACGGTATGCGTTATGCGTTATACGTTATGCGTTATGCGTTATGTGATATGCGTTATGCGTTATGCCTTATGCGTTAAGCTTTATGCGTTATGCGTTATGAGTTACACGTTATGCGATATGCGTTATGCGTTATGCGTTATGCGTTATATGTTATGCGTTATGCGTTATGCGTTATGCGTTGTGCGTTATACGTTTGCGTTATGCGTTATGCGTTATACGGTATGCTTTATGCGTTAGGGGTTATGCGTTATGCGTTATGCGTTATGCGTTATGCGTTATGCTTTATGCGTTATGCGTTATGCGTTATGCGTTATGCGTTATGCGTTATGCGTTATGCGTTATGCGTTATGCGTTATATGTTATGCGTTATGCGTTATGCGTTATGCGATGTGCGTTATACGTTATGCGTTATGCGTTATATGTTATGCGTTATGAGTTATGCGTTATACGGTATGCGTTATGCGTTATACGTTATGCGTTATGCGTTATGCGATATGCGTTATGCGTTATGCCTTATGCGTTAAGCTTTATCCGTTATGCGTTATGAGTTACACGTTATGCGATATGCGTTATGCGTTATGCGTTATGCGTTATATGTTATGCGTTATTCGTTGTGCGTTATACGTTTGCGTTATGCGTTATGCGTTATACGGTATGCGTTATGCGTTATACGTTATGCGTTATGCGTTATGCGATATGCGTTATGCGTTATGCGTTATGCGTTATGCTTTATGCGTTATGCGTTATGAGTTACACGTTATGCGTTATGCGTTATTGCGTTAGCGGTTATGCGTTATGCGTTATGCTTTATGCGTTATGCATTATGCGTTATGCGTGATCCGTTATGCGTTAGGCGTTATGGGTTTTCCGGTGTTCGATATGCGTTGTGCATTATGCGTTATGCGTTATGAAGTATGGGTTATGGTTTATTCATTATGCGTTGTGCGCTATACGTTTGCGTTATGCGTTATGCGTTATACGGTATGCTTTATGCGTTAGGGGTTATGCGTTATGCGTTATGCGTTATGCGTTATGCGTTATGCTTTATGCGTTATGCGTTATGCGTTATACGGTATGCGTTATGCGTTATACGTTATGCGTTATGCGTTATGTGATATGCGTTATGCGTTATGCCTTATGCGTTAAGCTTTATGCGTTATGCGTTATGAGTTACACGTTATGCGATATGCGTTATGCGTTATGCGTTATGCGTTATATGTTATGCGTTATGCGTTATGCGTTATGCGTTGTGCGTTATACGTTTGCGTTATGCGTTATGCGTTATACGGTATGCTTTATGCGTTAGGGGTTATGCGTTATGCGTTATGCGTTATGCGTTATGCGTTATGCTTTATGCGTTATGCGTTATGCGTTATGCGTTATGCGTTATGCGTTATGCGTTATGCGTTATGCGTTATATGTTATGCGTTATGCGTTATGCGTTATGCGATGTGCGTTATACGTTATGCGTTATGCGTTATATGTTATGCGTTATGAGTTATGCGTTATACGGTATGCGTTATGCGTTATACGTTATGCGTTATGCGTTATGCGATATGCGTTATGCGTTATGCCTTATGCGTTAAGCTTTATCCGTTATGCGTTATGAGTTACACGTTATGCGATATGCGTTATGCGTTATGCGTTATGCGTTATATGTTATGCGTTATTCGTTGTGCGTTATACGTTTGCGTTATGCGTTATGCGTTATACGGTATGCGTTATGCGTTATACGTTATGCGTTATGCGTTATGCGATATGCGTTATGCGTTATGCGTTATGCGTTATGCTTTATGCGTTATGCGTTATGAGTTACACGTTATGCGTTATGCGTTATTGCGTTAGCGGTTATGCGTTATGCGTTATGCTTTATGCGTTATGCATTATGCGTTATGCGTGATCCGTTATGCGTTAGGCGTTATGGGTTTTCCGGTGTTCGATATGCGTTGTGCATTATGCGTTATGCGTTATGAAGTATGGGTTATGGTTTATTCATTATGCGTTGTGCGCTATACGTTTGCGTTATGCGTTATGCGTTATGCGTTATACGGTATGCGTTATGCGTTATACGCTATGCGTTATGCGTTATGCGTTATGCGTTATACGGTATGCGTTATGCGTTATACGTTATGCGTTATGCGTTATGCGATATGCGTTATGCGTTATGCCTTATGCGTTAAGCTTTATGCGTTATGCGTTATGAGTTACACGTTATGCGATATGCGTTATGCGTTATGCGTTATTGCGTTAGGGGTTATGCGTTATGCGTTATGCGTTATGCGTTATGCGTTATGCTTTATATGTTATGCGTTATGCGTTATGCGTTATGCGTTATGCGTTATGCGTTATATGTTATGCGTTATGCGTTATGCGTTATGCGTTGTGCGTTATACGTTTGCGTTATGCGTTATGCGTTATACGGTATGCGTTATGCGTTATACGTTATGCGTTATGCGTTATGCGATATGCGTTATGCGTTATGCGTTATGCGTTATGCGTTATGGTTTATGCGTTAGGGGTTATGCGTTATGCGTTATGCGTTATGCGTTATGCGTTATGCTTTATGCGTTATGCGTTATGCGTTATGCGTTATGCGTTATGCGTTATGCGTTATGCGTTATGCGTTATATGTTATGCGTTATGCGTTATGCGTTATGCGATGTGCGTGTTACGTTATGCGTTATGCGTTATATGTTATGCGTTATGCGTTATGCGTTATGCGTTATGCGTTATGCGTTATGCGTTATGCGTTATACGGTATGCGTTATGCGTTATACGTTATGCGTTATGCGTTATGCGATATGCGTTATGCGTTATGCCTTATGCGTTAAGCTTTATGCGTTATGCGTTATGAGTTACACGTTATGCGATATGCGTTATGCGTTATGCGTTATGCGTTATATGTTATGCGTTATGCGTTATGCGTTATGCGTTGTGCGTTATACGTTTGCGTTATGCGTTATGCGTTATACGGTATGCGTTATGCGTTATACGTTATGCGTTATGCGTTATGCGATATGCGTTATGCGTTATGCGTTATGCGTTATGCTTTATGCGTTAGGGGTTATGCGTTATGCGTTATGCGTTATGCGTTATGCTTTATGCGTTATGCGTTATGCGTTATGCGTTATGCGTTATGCGTTATGCGTTATGCGTTATGCGTTATGCGTTATGCGTTATATGTTATGCGTTATGCGTTATGCGTTATGCGATGTGCGTTATACGTTATGCGTTATGCGTTATATGTTATGCGTTATGAGTTATGCGTTATGCGTTATGCGTTATGCGTTATACGTTATGCGTTATGCGTTATGCGATATGCGTTATGCGTTATGCCTTATGCGTTAAGCTTTATCCGTTATGCGTTATGAGTTACACGTTATGCGATATGCGTTATGCGTTATGCGTTATGCGTTATATGTTATGCGTTATGCGTTGTGCGTTATACGTTTGCGTTATGCGTTATGCGTTATACGGTATGCGTTATGCGTTATGCGTTATGCGTTATACGGTATGCGTTATGCGTTATACGCTATGCGTTATGCGTTATGCGTTATGCGTTATGCGTTATGCGTTATGCGTTATGCGTTATGCGTTATGCGTTATGTGGTATGCGTTATGCGTTATGCGTTATGCGTTATGCGTTATGCGTTATGCGTTATGCGTTATGCGTTATGCGTTATGCGTTATGCTTTATGCGTTATGGGTTATGCGTTATGCGTTAGGCTTTATGCGTTATGCGCTCTGCGTTATGCGTTAAGCGTTACGCTTTATGCGTTATGCATTATGCCTTATGCGTTATGCGTTATGGGTTATGCATTATGCGTTATGCGTTATGCGTGATCCGTTATGCGTTAAGCGTTATGCGTTTTGCTGTATTCGTTATGCGTTGTGCATTATGCGTTATGCGTTATGTGTTATGCGTTATGCGTTATGCGTTATGCGTTATGCGTTATGCGTTATGCATTATGCGTTATGCGTTATGCGTTATGCGTTATGCGTTATGCGTTATGCGTTATGCGTTATGTGTTATGCGTTATGCGTTATGCGTTATGCGTTATGCGGTATGCGTTATGCGTTATGCTTTATGCGTTATGCGTTATGCGTTATGCGTTATGCGTTATGCATTATGCGTTATGCGTTATGCGTTATGCGTTATGCGTTATATGTTATGCGTTATGCGTTATGCGTTATGCGATGTGCGTGTTACGTTATGCGTTATGCGTTATATGTTATGCGTTATGCGTTATGCGTTATGCGTTATGCGTTATGCGTTATGCGTTATGCGTTATACGGTATGCGTTATGCGTTATACGTTATGCGTTATGCGTTATGTGATATGCGTTATGCGTTATGCCTTATGCGTTAAGCTTTATGCGTTATGCGTTATGAGTTACACGTTATGCGATATGCGTTATGCGTTATGCGTTATGCGTTATATGTTATGCGTTATGCGTTATGCGTTATGCGTTGTGCGTTATACGTTTGCGTTATGCGTTATGCGTTATACGGCATGCTTTATGCGTTAGGGGTTATGCGTTATGCGTTATGCGTTATGCGTTATGCGTTATGCGTTATGCGTTATGCGTTATGCGTTATGCGTTATGCGTTATGCGTTATGCGTTATGCGTTATGCGTTATGCGTTATATGTTATGCGTTATGCGTTATGCGTTATGCGATGTGCGTTATACGTTATGCGTTATGCGTTATATGTTATGCGTTATGAGTTATGCGTTATACGGTATGCGTTATGCGTTATACGTTATGCGTTATGCGTTATGCGATATGCGTTATGCGTTATGCCTTATGCGTTAAGCTTTATCCGTTATGCGTTATGAGTTACACGTTATGCGATATGCGTTATGCGTTATGCGTTATGCGTTATATGTTATGCGTTATTCGTTGTGCGTTATACGTTTGCGTTATGCGTTATGCGTTATACGGTATGCGTTATGCGTTATACGTTATGCGTTATGCGTTATGCGATATGCGTTATGCGTTATGCGTTATGCGTTATGCTTTATGCGTTATGCGTTATGAGTTACACGTTATGCGTTATGCGTTATTGCGTTAGCGGTTATGCGTTATGCGTTATGCGTTATGCTTTATGCGTTATGCATTATGCGTTATGCGTGATCCGTTATGCGTTAGGCGTTATGGGTTTTCCGGTGTTCGATATGCGTTGTGCATTATGCGTTATGCGTTATGAAGTATGGGTTATGGTTTATTCATTATGCGTTGTGCGCTATACGTTTGCGTTATGCGTTATGCGTTATGCGTTATACGGTATGCGTTATGCGTTATACGCTATGCGTTATGCGTTATGCGTTATGCGTTATGCGTTATGCGTTATGCGTTATGCGTTATGCGTTATGTGGTATGCGTTATGCGTTATGCGTTATGCGTTATGCGTTATGCGTTATGCGTTAAGCGTTACGCTTTATGCGTTATGCATTATGCCTTATGCGTTATGCGTTATGCGCTATGCATTATGCGTTATGCGTTATGCGTGATCCGTTATGCGTTATGCGTTTTGCTGTATTCGTTATGCGTTGTGCATTATGCGTTATGCGTTATGCGTTATGCGTTATGCGTTATGCGTTATGCGTTATGCGTTATGCGTTATGCGTTATGCGTTATGCGTTATGCGTTATGCGTTATGCGTTATGCGTTATGCGTTATGCGTTATGCGTTATGCGTTATGCGTTATGCGTTATGCGTTATGCGTTATGCGTTATGCGTTATGCGTTATGCGTTATGCGTTATGCGTTATGCGTTATGCGTTATGCGTTATGCGTTATGCGTTATGCGTTATATGTTATGCGTTATGCGTTATGCGTTAAGCGTTGTGCGTTATACGTTTGCGTTATGCGTTATGCGTTATGCGTTATACGGTATGCGTTATGCGTTATACGTTATGCGTTATGCGTTATGCGATATGCGCTATGCGTTATGCCTTATGCGTTAAGCTTTATGCGTTTTGCGTTATTAGTTACACGTTATGCGATATGCGTTATGCGTTATGCGTTATTGCGTTAGGGGTTATGCGTTATGCGTTATGCGTTATGCGTTATGCGTTATGCGTTATACGTTATACGTTATGCGTTATGCGTTATGCGTTATGCGTTATGCGTTATGCTTTATGCGTTATGCGTTATGAGTTACACGTTATGCGTTATGCGTTATGCGTTATTGCGTTAGGGGTTATGCGTTATGCGTTATGCGTTATGCTTTATGCGTCATGCATTATGCGTTATGCGTGATCCGTTATGCGTTAGGCGTTATGGGTTTTCCGGTGTTCGATATGCGTTGTGCATTATGCGTTATGCGTTATGAAGTATGGGTTATGGTTTATCCATTATGCGTTGTGCGCTATACGTTTGCGTTATGCGTTATGCGTTATGCGTTATACGGTATGCGTTATGCGTTATACGCTATGCGTTATGCGTTATGCGTTATGGGTTATGCTACATGCGTTATGCGTTATGCTTTATGCGTTATGCGTTATGCGTTATGCGTTATACGTTATGCGTTACACGGTATGCGTTATGCGTTTTACGTTATGCGTTATGCGTTATGCGTTATGGGTTATGCGTTATGCGTTATGGTTATGCGTTATGCGTTATGCGATATGCGTCATGCATCAAGCCTTATGCGTTATGTGATATGCGAAATTCGTCATGCATCTAGCCTTATGCGTTATGGGTTATGCGTTAACGTTATGCGTTTTGCGTTATGCGTTATGCGTTATGCGTTATGCGTTCTGCGTTATGCGTCATGCGTTATGCGTTATGCGTCATGCTTTATGCGTTATGCGTTATGAGTTATGCGTTATGCGTTATGCGTTATGCGTTATGCGTTATGCGTTATGCGTTATGCATTATGCGGTATGCGTTATGCGTTATGCGTTATGCGTTATGCGTCATGCGTTATGCATTATGCGTTATGCGTGATCCGTTATGCGTTAGGCGTTATGGGTTTTCCGGTGTTCGATATGCGTTGTGCATTATGCGTTATGCGTTATGAAGTATGGGTTATGGTTTATTCATTATGCGTTGTGCGCTATACGTTTGCGTTATGCGTTATGCGTTATGCGTTATACGGTATGCGTTATGCGTTATACGCTATGCGTTATGCGTTATGCGTTATGCGTTATGCGTTATGCGTTATGCGTTATGTGGTATGCGTTATGCGTTATGCGTTATGCGTTATGCGTTATGCGTTATGCGTTATGCGTTATGCTTTATGCGTTATGGGTTATGCGTTATGCGTTATGGTTATGCGTTATGCGTTATGCGATATGCGTCATGCATCAATCCTTATGCGTTATGTGATATGCGAAATTCGTCATGCATCTAGCCTTATGCGTTATGGGTTATGCGTTAACGTTATGCATTTTGCGTTATGCGTTATGCGTTATGCGTTATGCGTTATGCGTTATGCGGTATGCGTTATGCGTTATGCTTTATGCTTTATGCGTTATGCGCTCTGCGTTATGCGTTAAGCGTTACGCTTTATGCGTTATGCATTATGCCTTATGCGTTATGCGTTATGCGCTATGCATTATGCGTTATGCGTTATGCGTGATCCGTTATGCGTTATGCGTTTTGCTGTATTCGTTATGCGTTGTGCATTATGCGTTATGCGTTATGCGTTATGCGTTATGCGTTATGCGTTATGCGTTATGCGTTATGCGTTATGCGTTATGTGTTATGCGTTATGCGTTATGCGTTATGCGTTATGCGTTATGCGTTATGCGGTATGCGTTATGCGTTATGCGTTATGCGTTATGCGTTATGCGATATGCGTTATGCGTTATACGTTATGCGTTATGCGTTATGCGTTATGGGTTATGCGTTATGCGTTATGGTTATGCGTTATGCGTTATGCGATATGCGTCATGCATCAAGCCTTATGCGTTATGTGATATGCGAAATTCGTCATGCATCTAGCCTTATGCGTTATGGGTTATGCGTTAACGTTATGCGTTTTGCGTTATGCGTTATGCGTTATGCGTTATGCGTTATGCGTTCTGCGTTATGCGTCATGCGTTATGCGTTATGCGTCATGCTTTATGCGTTATGCGTTATGAGTTATACGTTATGCGTTATGCGTTATGCGTTATGCGTTATGCGTTATGCGTTATGCATTATGCGGTATGCGTTATGCGTTATGCGTTATGCGTTATGCGTCATGCGTTATGCATTATGCGTTATGCGTGATCCGTTATGCGTTAGGCGTTATGGGTTTTCCGGTGTTCGATATGCGTTGTGCATTATGCGTTATGCGTTACGAAGTATGGGTTATGGTTTATTCATTATGCGTTGTGCGCTATACGTTTGCGTTATGCGTTATGCGTTATGCGTTATACGGTATGCGTTATGCGTTATACGCTATGCGTTATGCGTTATGCGTTATGCGTTATGCGTTATGCGTTATGCGTTATGCGTTATGTGGTATGCGTTATGCGTTATGCGTTATGCGTTATGCGTTATGCGTTATGCGTTATGCGTTATGCGTTATGCTTTATGCGTTATGGGTTATGCGTTATGCGTTATGGTTATGCGTTATGCGTTATGCGATATGCGTCATGCATCAATCCTTATGCGTTATGTGATATGCGAAATTCGTCATGCATCTAGCCTTATGCGTTATGGGTTATGCGTTAACGTTATGCATTTTGCGTTATGCGTTATGCGTTATGCGTTATGCGTTATGCGTTATGCGGTATGCGTTATGCGTTATGCTTTATGCTTTATGCGTTATGCGCTCTGCGTTATGCGTTAAGCGTTACGCTTTATGCGTTATGCATTATGCCTTATGCGTTATGCGTTATGCGCTATGCATTATGCGTTATGCGTTATGCGTGATCCGTTATGCGTTATGCGTTTTGCTGTATTCGTTATGCGTTGTGCATTATGCGTTATGCGTTATGCGTTATGCGTTATGCGTTATGCGTTATGCGTTATGCGTTATGCGTTATGTGTTATGCGTTATGCGTTATGCGTTATGCGTTATGCGTTATGCGTTATGCGGTATGCGTTATGCGTTATGCGTTATGCGTTATGCGTTATGCGATATGCGTTATGCGTTATGCGTTATGCGTTATGCGTTATGCGTTATGCGTTATGCGTTATGCGTTATGCGTTATGCGTTATGCGTTATACGTTATGCGTTATGCGTTATGCGTTATGCGTTATGCGTTATGCGTTATGCGTTATGCGTTATGCGTTATGCGTTATGCGTTATGCGTTATGCGTTATGCGTTATGCGTTATGCGTTATGCGTTATGCGTTATGCGTTATGCGTTATGCGTTATGCGTTATGCGTTATGCGTTATGCGTTATGCGTTATGCGTTATGCGTTATATGTTATGCGTTATGCGTTATGCGTTAAGCGTTGTGCGTTATACGTTTGCGTTATGCGTTATGCGTTATGCGTTATACGGTATGCGTTATGCGTTATGCGTTATGCGTTATGCGTTATGCGATATGCGTTATGCGTTATGCCTTATGCGTTAAGCTTTATGCGTTTTGCGTTATTAGTTACACGTTATGCGATATGCGTTATGCGTTATGCGTTATTGCGTTAGGGGTTATGCGTTATGCGTTATGCGTTATGCGTTATGCGTTATGCGTTATACGTTATACGTTATGCGTTATGCGTTATGCGTTATGCGTTATGCGTTATGCTTTATGCGTTATGCGTTATGAGTTACACGTTATGCGTTATGCGTTATGCGTTATTGCGTTAGGGGTTATGCGTTATGCGTTATGCGTTATGCTTTATGCGTCATGCATTATGCGTTATGCGTGATCCGTTATGCGTTAGGCGTTATGGGTTTTCCGGTGTTCGATATGCGTTGTGCATTATGCGTTATGCGTTATGAAGTATGGGTTATGGTTTATTCATTATGCGTTGTGCGCTATACGTTTGCGTTATGCGTTATGCGTTATGCGTTATACGGTATGCGTTATGCGTTATACGCTATGCGTTATGCGTTATGCGTTATGGGTTATGCTACATGCGTTATGCGTTATGCTTTATGCGTTATGCGTTATGCGTTATGCGTTATACGTTATGCGTTATGCTTTATGCGTTATGCGTTATGAGTTACACGTTATGCGTTATGCGTTATTGCGTTAGCGGTTATGCGTTATGCGTTATGCGTTATGCTTTATGCGTTATGCATTATGCGTTATGCGTGATCCGTTATGCGTTAGGCGTTATGGGTTTTCCGGTGTTCGATATGCGTTGTGCATTATGCGTTATGCGTTATGAAGTATGGGTTATGGTTTATTCATTATGCGTTGTGCGCTATACGTTTGCGTTATGCGTTATGCGTTATGCGTTATACGGTATGCGTTATGCGTTATACGCTATGCGTTGTGCGTTATGCGTTATGCGTTATACGGTATGCGTTATGCGTTATACGTTATGCGTTATGCGTTATGCGATATGCGTTATGCGTTATGCCTTATGCGTTAAGCTTTATGCGTTATGCGTTATGAGTTACACGTTATGCGATATGCGTTATGCGTTATGCGTTATTGCGTTAGGGGTTATGCGTTATGCGTTATGCGTTATGCGTTATGCTTTATATGTTATGCGTTATGCGTTATGCGTTATGCGTTATGCGTTATGCGTTATATGTTATGCGTTATGCGTTATGCGTTATGCGTTGTGCGTTATACGTTTGCGTTATGCGTTATGCGTTATACGGTATGCGTTATGCGTTATACGTTATGCGTTATGCGTTATGCGATATGCGTTATGCGTTATGCGTTATGCGTTATGCGTTATGGTTTATGCGTTAGGGGTTATGCGTTATGCGTTATGCGTTATGCGTTATGCGTTATGCTTTATGCGTTATGCGTTATGCGTTATGCGTTATGCGTTATGCGTTATGCGTTATGCGTTATGCGTTATGCGTTATATGTTATGCGTTATGCGTTATGCGTTATGCGATGTGCGTGTTACGTTATGCGTTATGCGTTATATGTTATGCGTTATGCGTTATGCGTTATGCGTTATGCGTTATGCGTTATGCGTTATGCGTTATACGGTATGCGTTATGCGTTATACGTTATGCGTTATGCGTTATGCGATATGCGTTATGCGTTATGCCTTATGCGTTAAGCTTTATGCGTTATGCGTTATGAGTTACACGTTATGCGATATGCGTTATGCGTTATGCGTTATGCGTTATATGTTATGCGTTATGCGTTATGCGTTATGCGTTGTGCGTTATACGTTTGCGTTATGCGTTATGCGTTATACGGTATGCGTTATGCGTTATACGTTATGCGTTATGCGTTATGCGATATGCGTTATGCGTTATGCGTTATGCGTTATGCTTTATGCGTTAGGGGTTATGCGTTATGCGTTATGCGTTATGCGTTATGCTTTATGCGTTATGCGTTATGCGTTATGCGTTATGCGTTATGCGTTATGCGTTATGCGTTATGCGTTATGCGTTATGCGTTATATGTTATGCGTTATGCGTTATGCGTTATGCGATGTGCGTTATACGTTATGCGTTATGCGTTATATGTTATGCGTTATGAGTTATGCGTTATACGGTATGCGTTATGCGTTATACGTTATGCGTTATGCGTTATGCGATATGCGTTATGCGTTATGCCTTATGCGTTAAGCTTTATCCGTTATGCGTTATGAGTTACACGTTATGCGATATGCGTTATGCGTTATGCGTTATGCGTTATATGTTATGCGTTATGCGTTGTGCGTTATACGTTTGCGTTATGCGTTATGCGTTATACGGTATGCGTTATGCGTTATGCGTTATGCGTTATACGGTATGCGTTATGCGTTATACGCTATGCGTTATGCGTTATGCGTTATGCGTTATGCGTTATGCGTTATGCGTTATGCGTTATGCGTTATGCGTTATGTGGTATGCGTTATGCGTTATGCGTTATGCGTTATGCGTTATGCGTTATGCGTTATGCGTTATGCGTTATGCGTTATGCGTTATGCTTTATGCGTTATGGGTTATGCGTTATGCGTTATGGTTATGCGTTATGCGTTATGCGATATGGGTCATGCATCAAGCCTTATGCGTTATGTGATATGCGAAATTCGTCATGCATCTAGCCTTATGCGTTATGGGTTATGCGTTAACGTTATGCATTTTGCGTTATGCGTTATGCGTTATGCGTTATGCGTTATGCGTTATGCGTTATGCGTTATGCGTTATGCGTTATGCGGTATGCATTATGCGTTATACGTTATGCGTTATGCGTTATGCGTTATGCGTTATGCGTTATGCGGTATGCGTTATGCGTTAGGCTTTATGCGTTATGCGCTCTGCGTTATGCGTTAAGCGTTACGCTTTATGCGTTATGCATTATGCCTTATGCGTTATGCGTTATGGGTTATGCATTATGCGTTATGCGTTATGCGTGATCCGTTATGCGTTAAGCGTTATGCGTTTTGCTGTATTCGTTATGCGTTGTGCATTATGCGTTATGCGTTATGTGTTATGCGTTATGCGTTATGCGTTATGCGTTATGCGTTATGCGTTATGCGTTATGCATTATGCGTTATGCGTTATGCGTTATGCGTTATGCGTTATGCGTTATGCGTTATGCGTTATGTGTTATGCGTTATGCGTTATGCGTTATGCGTTATGCGGTATGCGTTATGCGTTATGCTTTATGCGTTATGCGTTATGCGTTATGCGTTATGCGTTATGCATTATGCGTTATGCGTTATGCGTTATGCGTTATGCGTTATTTGTTATGCGTTATGCGTTATGCGTTATGCGATGTGCGTGTTACGTTATGCGTTATGCGTTATATGTTATGCGTTATGCGTTATGCGTTATGCGTTATGCGTTATGCGTTATGCGTTATGCGTTATGCGTTATACGGTATGCGTTATGCGTTATACGTTATGCGTTATGCGTTATGTGATATGCGTTATGCGTTATGCCTTATGCGTTAAGCTTTATGCGTTATGCGTTATGAGTTACACGTTATGCGATATGCGTTATGCGTTATGCGTTATGCGTTATATGTTATGCGTTATGCGTTATGCGTTGTGCGTTATACGTTTGCGTTATGCGTTATGCGTTATACGGCATGCTTTATGCGTTAGGGGTTATGCGTTATGCGTTATGCGTTATGCGTTATGCGTTATGCTTTATGCGTTATGCGTTATGCGTTATGCGTTATGCGTTATGCGTTATGCGTTATGCGTTATGCGTTATGCGTTATATGTTATGCGTTATGCGTTATACGTTATGCGTTATGCGTTATGTGATATGCGTTATGCGTTATGCCTTATGCGTTAAGCTTTATGCGTTATGCGTTATGAGTTACACGTTATGCGATGTGCGTTATACGTTATGCGTTATGCGTTATATGTTATGCGTTATGAGTTATGCGTTATACGGTATGCGTTATGCGTTATACGTTATGCGTTATGCGTTATGCGATATGCGTTATGCGTTATGCCTTATGCGTTAAGCTTTATCCGTTATGCGTTATGAGTTACACGTTATGCGATATGCGTTATGCGTTATGCGTTATGCGTTATATGTTATGCGTTATTCGTTGTGCGTTATACGTTTGCGTTATGCGTTATGCGTTATACGGTATGCGTTATGCGTTATACGTTATGCGTTATGCGTTATGCGATATGCGTTATGCGTTATGCGTTATGCGTTATGCTTTATGCGTTATGCGTTATGAGTTACACGTTATGCGTTATGCGTTATTGCGTTAGCGGTTATGCGTTATGCGTTATGCGTTATGCTTTATGCGTTATGCATTATGCGTTATGCGTGATCCGTTATGCGTTAGGCGTTATGGGTTTTCCGGTGTTCGATATGCGTTGTGCATTATGCGTTATGCGTTATGAAGTATGGGTTATGGTTTATTCATTATGCGTTGTGCGCTATACGTTTGCGTTATGCGTTATGCGTTATGCGTTATACGGTATGCGTTATGCGTTATACGCTATGCGTTATGCGTTATGCGTTATGCGTTATGCGTTATGCGTTATGCGTTATGCGTTATGCGTTATGTGGTATGCGTTATGCGTTATGCGTTATGCGTTATGCGTTATGCGTTATGCGTTATGCGTTATGCTTTATGCGTTATGGGTTATGCGTTATGCGTTATGGTTATGCGTTATGCGTTATGCGATATGCGTCATGCATCAATCCTTATGCGTTATGTGATATGCGAAATTCGTCATGCATCTAGCCTTATGCGTTATGGGTTATGCGTTAACGTTATGCATTTTGCGTTATGCGTTATGCGTTATGCGTTATGCGTTATGCGTTATGCGTTATGCGGTATGCGTTATGCGTTATGCTTTATGCTTTATGCGTTATGCGCTCTGCGTTATGCGTTAAGCGTTACGCTTTATGCGTTATGCATTATGCCTTATGCGTTATGCGTTATGCGCTATGCATTATGCGTTATGCGTTATGCGTGATCCGTTATGCGTTATGCGTTTTGCTGTATTCGTTATGCGTTGTGCATTATGCGTTATGCGTTATGCGTTATGCGTTATGCGTTATGCGTTATGCGTTATGCGTTATGCGTTATGCGTTATGTGTTATGCGTTATGCGTTATGCGTTATGCGTTATGCGTTATGCGTTATGCGGTATGCGTTATGCGTTATGCGTTATGCGTTATGCGTTATGCGATATGCGTTATGCGTTATGCGTTATGCGTTATGCGTTATGCGTTATGCGTTATGCGTTATGCGTTATGCGTTATGCGTTATGCGTTATACGTTATGCGTTATGCGTTATGCGTTATGCGTTATGCGTTATGCGTTATGCGTTATGCGTTATGCGTTATGCGTTATGCGTTATGCGTTATGCGTTATGCGTTATGCGTTATGCGTTATGCGTTATGCGTTATGCGTTATGCGTTATGCGTTATGCGTTATGCGTTATGCGTTATGCGTTATGCGTTATATGTTATGCGTTATGCGTTATGCGTTAAGCGTTGTGCGTTATACGTTTGCGTTATGCGTTATGCGTTATGCGTTATACGGTATGCGTTATGCGTTATACGTTATGCGTTATGCGTTATGCGATATGCGTTATGCGTTATGCCTTATGCGTTAAGCTTTATGCGTTTTGCGTTATTAGTTACACGTTATGCGATATGCGTTATGCGTTATGCGTTATTGCGTTAGGGGTTATGCGTTATGCGTTATGCGTTATGCGTTATGCGTTATGCGTTATACGTTATACGTTATGCGTTATGCGTTATGCGTTATGCGTTATGCGTTATGCTTTATGCGTTATGCGTTATGAGTTACACGTTATGCGTTATGCGTTATGCGTTATTGCGTTAGGGGTTATGCGTTATGCGTTATGCGTTATGCTTTATGCGTCATGCATTATGCGTTATGCGTGATCCGTTATGCGTTAGGCGTTATGGGTTTTCCGGTGTTCGATATGCGTTGTGCATTATGCGTTATGCGTTATGAAGTATGGGTTATGGTTTATCCATTATGCGTTGTGCGCTATACGTTTGCGTTATGCGTTATGCGTTATACGGTATGCGTTATGCGTTATACGCTATGCGTTATGCGTTATGCGTTATGGGTTATGCTACATGCGTTATGCGTTATGCTTTATGCGTTATGCGTTATGCGTTATGCGTTATACGTTATGCGTTACACGGTATGCGTTATGCGTTATACGTTATGCGTTATGCGTTATGCGTTATGGGTTATGCGTTATGCGTTATGGTTATGCGTTATGCGTTATGCGATATGCGTCATGCATCAAGCCTTATGCGTTATGTGATATGCGAAATTCGTCATGCATCTAGCCTTATGCGTTATGGGTTATGCGTTAACGTTATGCGTTTTGCGTTATGCGTTATGCGTTATGCGTTATGCGTTCTGCGTTATGCGTCATGCGTTATGCGTTATGCGTCATGCTTTATGCGTTATGCGTTATGAGTTATACGTTATGCGTTATGCGTTATGCGTTATGCGTTATGCGTTATGCGTTATGCATTATGCGGTATGCGTTATGCGTTATGCGTTATGCGTTATGCGTCATGCGTTATGCATTATGCGTTATGCGTGATCCGTTATGCGTTAGGCGTTATGGGTTTTCCGGTGTTCGATATGCGTTGTGCATTATGCGTTATGCGTTATGAAGTATGGGTTATGGTTTATTCATTATGCGTTGTGCGCTATACGTTTGCGTTATGCGTTATGCGTTATGCGTTATACGGTATGCGTTATGCGTTATACGCTATGCGTTATGCGTTATGCGTTATGCGTTATGCCATATGCGTTATGCGTTATGTGGTATGCGTTATGCGTTATGCGTTATGCGTTATGCGTTATGCGTTATGCGTTATGCGTTATGCTTTATGCGTTATGGGTTATGCGTTATGCGTTATGGTTATGCGTTATGCGTTATGCGATATGCGTCATGCATCAATCCTTATGCGTTATGTGATATGCGAAATTCGTCATGCATCTAGCCTTATGCGTTATGGGTTATGCGTTAACGTTATGCATTTTGCGTTATGCGTTATGCGTTATGCGTTATGCGTTATGCGTTATGCGGTATGCGTTATGCGTTATGCTTTATGCTTTATGCGTTATGCGCTCTGCGTTATGCGTTAAGCGTTACGCTTTATGCGTTATGCATTATGCCTTATGCGTTATGCGTTATGCGCTATGCATTATGCGTTATGCGTTATGCGTGATCCGTTATGCGTTATGCGTTTTGCTGTATTCGTTATGCGTTGTGCATTATGCGTTATGCGTTATGCGTTATGCGTTATGCGTTATGCGTTATGCGTTATGCGTTATGCGTTATGCGTTATGTGTTATGCGTTATGCGTTATGCGTTATGCGTTATGCGTTATGCGTTATGCGGTATGCGTTATGCGTTATGCGTTATGCGTTATGCGTTATGCGATATGCGTTATGCGTTATACGTTATGCGTTATGCGTTATGCGTTATGGGTTATGCGTTATGCGTTATGGTTATGCGTTATGCGTTATGCGATATGCGTCATGCATCAAGCCTTATGCGTTATGTGATATGCGAAATTCGTCATGCATCTAGCCTTATGCGTTATGGGTTATGCGTTAACGTTATGCGTTTTGCGTTATGCGTTATGCGTTATGCGTTATGCGTTCTGCGTTATGCGTCATGCGTTATGCGTTATGCGTCATGCTTTATGCGTTATGCGTTATGAGTTATACGTTATGCGTTATGCGTTATGCGTTATGCGTTATGCGTTATGCGTTATGCATTATGCGGTATGCGTTATGCGTTATGCGTTATGCGTTATGCGTTATGCGTTATGCGTTATGCGTTATGCGTTATGCGTTATGCGTTATGCGTTATGCGTTATGCGTTATGCGATATGCGTTATGCGTTATGCGTTATGCGTTATGCGTTATGCGTTATGCGTTATGCGTTATGCGTTATGCGTTATGCGTTATGCGTTATGCGTTATGCGTTATGCGTTATGCGTTATGCTTTATGCTTTATGCGTTATGCGCTCTGCGTTATGCGTTAAGCGTTACGCTTTATGCGTTATGCATTATGCCTTATGCGTTATGCGTTATGCGCTATGCATTATGCGTTATGCGTTATGCGTGATCCGTTATGCGTTATGCGTTTTGCTGTATTCGTTATGCGTTGTGCATTATGCGTTATGCGTTATGCGTTATGCGTTATGCGTTATGCGTTATGCGTTATGCGTTATGCGTTATGCGTTATGTGTTATGCGTTATGCGTTATGCGTTATGCGTTATGCGTTATGCGTTATGCGGTATGCGTTATGCGTTATGCGTTATGCGTTATGCGTTATGCGATATGCGTTATGCGTTATGCGTTATGCGTTATGCGTTATGCGTTATGCGTTATGCGTTATGCGTTATGCGTTATGCGTTATGCGTTATACGTTATGCGTTATGCGTTATGCGTTATGCGTTATGCGTTATGCGTTATGCGTTATGCGTTATGCGTTATGCGTTATGCGTTATGCGTTATGCGTTATGCGTTATGCGTTATGCGTTATGCGTTATGCGGTATGCGTTATGCGTTATGCGTTATGCGTTATGCGTTATGCGTTATGCGTTATATGTTATGCGTTATGCGTTATGCGTTAAGCGTTGTGCGTTATACGTTTGCGTTATGCGTTATGCGTTATGCGTTATACGGTATGCGTTATGCGTTATACGTTATGCGTTATGCGTTATGCGATATGCGTTATGCGTTATGCCTTATGCGTTAAGCTTTATGCGTTTTGCGTTATTAGTTACACGTTATGCGATATGCGTTATGCGTTATGCGTTATTGCGTTAGGGGTTATGCGTTATGCGTTATGCGTTATGCGTTATGCGTTATGCGTTATACGTTATACGTTATGCGTTATGCGTTATGCGTTATGCGTTATGCGTTATGCTTTATGCGTTATGCGTTATGAGTTACACGTTATGCGTTATGCGTTATGCGTTATTGCATTAGGGGTTATGCGTTATGCGTTATGCGTTATGCTTTATGCGTCATGCATTATGCGTTATGCGTGATCCGTTATGCGTTAGGCGTTATGGGTTTTCCGGTGTTCGATATGCGTTGTGCATTATGCGTTATGCGTTATGAAGTATGGGTTATGGTTTATTCATTATGCGTTGTGCGCTATACGTTTGCGTTATGCGTTATGCGTTATACGGTATGCGTTATGCGTTATACGCTATGCGTTATGCGTTATGCGTTATGGGTTATGCTACATGCGTTATGCGTTATGCTTTATGCGTTATGCGTTATGCGTTATGCGTTATACGTTATGCGTTACACGGTATGCGTTATGCGTTATACGTTATGCGTTATGCGTTATGCGTTATGGGTTATGCGTTATGCGTTATGGTTATGCGTTATGCGTTATGCGATATGCGTCATGCATCAAGCCTTATGCGTTATGTGATATGCGAAATTCGTCATGCATCTAGCCTTATGCGTTATGGGTTATGCGTTAACGTTATGCGTTTTGCGTTATGCGTTATGCGTTATGCGTTATGCGTTCTGCGTTATGCGTCATGCGTTATGCGTTATGCGTCATGCTTTATGCGTTATGCGTTATGAGTTATACGTTATGCGTTATGCGTTATGCGTTATGCGTTATGCGTTATGCGTTATGCATTATGCGGTATGCGTTATGCGTTATGCGTTATGCGTTATGCGTCATGCGTTATGCGTTATATGTTATGCGTTATACGTTATGCGTTATGCGTTATGCGTGATCCGTTATGTGTTAGGCGATATACGTTTTGCGGTATTCGTTATGCGTTATGCGTTATGCGTTATCCGTTGTTCGTTATGCGTTATGGGTTGTGCGTTATACGTCTGCGTTATGCGTTATGCGTTATGCGTTATACGGTATGCGATATACGTTTTGCGTTATGCGTTATGCGATATGCGTTATGTGTTATGCATTATGCGTTATGCGTTATGCTTTATGCGTTATGCATGATGCGTTATGCGTGATCCGTTATGCGTTAGGCGTTATGGGTTTGCCGGTGTTCGTTATGCGTTGTGCATTATGCGTTATGCGTTATTAAGTATGGGTTATGGTTTATGCGTTATGCGTTGTGCGCTATACGTTTGCGTTATGCGTTATGCGTCATGCGTTATGCGTTATGCGTTATGCTTTATGCGTTATGCGTTATGCGTTATGCGTTATGCGTTATGCGTTATGCGTTATGCGTTATGCGTTATATGTTATGCGTTATGCGTTATGCGTTATGCGTTGTGCGTTATACGTTTGCGTTATGCGTTATGCGTTATGCGTTATACGGTATGCGTTATGCGTTATACGTTATGCGTTATGCGTTATGCGATATTCGTTATGCGTTATGCCTTATGCGTTAAGCTTTATGCGTTATGCGTTATGAGTTACACGTTATGCGATATGCGTTATGCGTTATGCGTTATTGCGTTAGGGGTTATGCGTTATGCGTTATGCGTTATGCGTTATGCGTTATGCGTTATGCTTTATACTTTATGCGTTATGCGTTATGCGTTATGCGTTATGCGTTATGCGTTATGCGTTATGCGTTATGCGTTATGCGTTATGCGTTATGCGTTATGCGTTATGCGTTATGCGTTATGCGTTATATGTTATGCGTTATGCGTTATGCGTTATGCGTTGTGCGTTATACGTTTGCGTTATGCGTTAGGCGTTATACGGTATGCGTTATGCGTTATACGTTATGCGTTATGCGTTATGCGATATGCGTTATGCGTTATGCGTTATGCGTTATGCGTTATGCGTTATGCTTTATGCGTTATGCGTTATGAGTTACACGTTATGCGTTATGCGTTATTGGGTTAGCGGTTATGCGTTATGCGTTATGCGTTATGCGTTATGCGTTATGCGTTATGCGTTCTGCGTTATGCGTCATGCGTTATGTGTTATGCGTCATGCTTTATGCGTTATGCGTTATGAGTTATACGTTATGCGTTATGCGTTATGCGTTATGCGTTATGCGTTATGCGTTATGCGTTATGCGTTATGCATTATGCGTTATGCGTTATGCGTTATGCGTTATGCGTTATGCGTTATGCGTTATATGTTATGCGTTATGCGTTATGCGTTATGCGTTATGCGTTATGAATTATGCGTTATGCGATATGCGTTATGCGTTATGCGTTATGCGTTATACGTTATGCGTTATGCGTTATGCGTGATCCGTTATGTGTTAGGCGATATACGTTTTGCGGTATTCGTTATGCGTTATGCGTTATCCGTTGTTCGTTATGCGTTATGGGTTGTGCGTTATACGTCTGCGTTATGCGTTATGCGTTATGCGTTATACGGTATGCGATATACGTTTTGCGTTATGCGTTATGCGATATGCGTTATGTGTTATGCGTTATGCGTTATGCTTTATGCGTTATGCGTTATGAGTTACACGTTATGCGTTATGCGTTATGCGTTATGCGTTATGCGTTATGCGTTAGGGGTTATGCGTTATGCGTTATGCGTTATGCTTTATGCGTTATGCATGATGCGTTATGCGTGATCCGTTATGCGTTAGGCGTTATGGGTTTTCCGGTGTTCGTTATGCGTTGTGCATTATGCGTTATGCGTTATTAAGTATGGGTTATGGTTTATGCGTTATGCGTTGTGCGCTATACGTTTGCGTTATGCGTTATGCGTTATGCGTTATGCGTTATTGCGTTAGAGGTTATGCGTTATGCGTTATGCGTTATGCGTTATGCGTTATGCGTTATGCGTTGTGCTTTATACGTTATGCGTTATGCGTTGTGCGTTATGCGTTATGCGTTATGCGTTATGCGTTATATGTTATGCGTTATGCGTTATGCGTTATGCGTTATGCGTTATGCGTTATGCGTTATGCGTTATGCGTTATGCGTTATGCGTTATGCCTTATGCGTTATGCGTTATGCGTTATACGTTATGCGTTATGCGTTATGCGTTATGCGTTATGCGTTATGCGTGATCCGTTATGTGTTAGGCGATATACGTTTTGCGGTATTCGTTATGCATTATGCGTTAAGCGTTATTCTTTATGCGTTATGCATGATGCGTTATGCGTGATCCGTTATGCGTTAGGCGTTATGGGTTTGCCGGTGTTCGTTATGCGTTGTGCATTATGCGTTATGCGTTATTAAGTATGGGTTATGGTTTATGCGTTATGCGTTGTGCGCTATACGTTTGCGTTATGCGTTATGCGTCATGCGTTATGCGTTATGCGTTATGCTTTATGCGTTATGCGTTATGCGTTATGCGTTATGCGTTATGCGTTATGCGTTATGCGTTATATGTTATGCGTTATGCGTTATGCGTTATGCGTTGTGCGTTATACGTTTGCGTTATGCGTTATGCGTTATGCGTTATACGGTATGCGTTATGCGTTATACGTTATGCGTTATGCGTTATGCGATATGCGTTATGCGTTATGCCTTATGCGTTAAGCTTTATGCGTTATGCGTTATGAGTTACACGTTATGCGATATGCGTTATGCGTTATGCGTTATTGCGTTAGGGGTTATGCGTTATGCGTTATGCGTTATGCTTTATACGTTATGCGTTATGCGTTATGCGTTATGCGTTATGCGTTATGCGTTATGCGTTATGCGTTATGCGTTATGCGTTATGCGTTATGCGTTATATGTTATGCGTTATGCGTTATGCGTTATGCGTTGTGCGTTATACGTTTGCGTTATGCGTTAGGCGTTATACGGTATGCGTTATGCGTTATACGTTATGCGTTATGCGTTATGCGATATGCGTTATGCGTTATGCGTTATGCGTTATGCGTTATGCGTTATGCTTTATGCGTTATGCGTTATGAGTTACACGTTATGCGTTATGCGTTATTGCGTTAGCGGTTATGCGTTATGCGTTATGCGTTATGCGTTATGCGTTATGCGTTATGCGTTATGCGTTCTGCGTTATGCGTCATGCGTTATGTGTTATGCGTCATGCTTTATGCGTTATGCGTTATGAGTTATACGTTATGCGTTATGCGTTATGCGTTATGCGTTATGCGTTATGCGTTATGCGTTATGCATTATGCGTTATGCGTTATGCGTTATGCGTTATATGTTATGCGTTATGCGTTATGCGTTATGCGTTATGCGTTATGCGTTATCCGTTATGCGTTATGCGTTATGCCTTATGCGTTATGCGTTATGCGTTATGCGTTATACGTTATGCGTTATGCGTTATGCGTGATCCGTTATGTGTTAGGCGATATACGTTTTGCGGTATTCGTTATGCGTTATGCGTTATCCGTTGTTCGTTATGCGTTATGGGTTGTGCGTTATACGTCTGCGTTATGCGATATGCGTTATGTGTTATGCGTTATGCGTTATGCTTTATGCGTTATGCGTTATGAGTTACACGTTATGCGTTATGCGTTATGCGTTATGCGTTATGCGTTATGCGTTATGCGTTATGCGTTATGCGTTAGGGGTTATGCGTTATGCGTTATGCGTTATGCTTTATGCGTTATGCATGATGCGTTATGCGTGATCCGTTATGCGTTAGGCGTTATGGGTTTTCCGGTGTTCGTTATGCGTTGTGCATTATGCGTTATGCGTTATTAAGTATGGGTTATGGTTTATGCGTTATGCGTTGTGCGCTATACGTTTGCGTTATGCGTTATGCGTTATGCGTTATGCGTTATGCGTTATTGCGTTAGGGGTTATGCGTTATGCGTTATGCGTTATGCGTTATGCGTTATGCGTTATGCTTTATACGTTATGCGTTATGCGTTGTGCGTTATGCGTTATGCGTTATGCGTTATGCGTTATATGTTATGCGTTATGCGTTATGCGTTATGCGTTATGCGTTATGCGTTATGCGTTATGCGTTATGCGTTATGCGTTATGCGTTATGCCTTATGCGTTATGCGTTATGCGTTATACGTTATGCGTTATGCGTTATGCGTGATCCGTTATGTGTTAGGCGATATACGTTTTGCGGTATTCGTTATGCGTTATGCGTTATGCGTTATCCGTTGTTCGTTATGCGTTATGGGTTGTGCGTTATACGTCTGCGTTATGCGTTATGCGTTATGCGTTATACGGTATGCGATATACGTTTTGCGTTATGCGTTATGCGATATGCGTTATGTGTTATGCGTTATGCGTTATGCTTTATGCGTTATGCGTTATGAGTTACACGTTATGCGTTATGCGTTATGCGTTATGCGTTATGCGTTATGCGTTAGGGGTTATGCGTTATGCGTTATGCTTTATGCGTTATGCATGATGCGTTATGCGTTATGCGCTATACGTTTGTGTTATGCGTTATGCGTTATGCGTTATGCGTTATGCGTTATGCTTTATGCGTTATGCGTTGTGCGTTATACGTTTGCGTTATACGTTATGCGTTATGCGTTATGCGTGATCCGTTATGTGTTAGGCGATATACGTTTTGCGGTATTCGTTATGCGTTATGCGTTATCCGTTGTTCGTTATGCGTTATGGGTTGTGCGTTATACGTCTGCGTTATGCGTTATGCGTTATACGGTATGCGATGTACGTTTTGCGTTATGCGTTATGCGATATGCGTTATGTGTTATGCGTTATGCGTTATGCTTTATGCGTTATGCGTTATGAGTTACACGTTATGCGTTATGCGTTATGCGTTATGCGTTATGCGTTAGGGGTTATGCGTTATGCGTTATGCGTTATGCTTTATGCGTTATGCATGATGCGTTATGCGTGATCCGTTATGCGTTAGGCGTTATGGGTTTTCCGGTGTTCGTTATGCGTTGTGCATTATGCGTTATGCGTTATTAAGTATGGGTTATGGTTTATGCGTTATGCGTTGTGCGCTATACGTTTGCGTTATGCGTTATGCGTTATGCGTTATGCGTTATGCGTTATTGCGTTAGGGGTTATGCGTTATGCGTTATGCGTTATGCGTTATGCGTTATGCTTTATACGTTATGCGTTATGCGTTGTGCGTTATGCGTTATGCGTTATGCGGTATGCGTTATATGTTATGCGTTATGCGTTATGCGTTATGCGTTATGCGTTATGCGTTATGCGTTATGCGTTATGCGTTATGCGTTATGCCTTATGCGTTATGCGTTATGCGTTATACGTTATGCGTTATGCGTTATGCGTGATCCGTTATGTGTTAGGCGATATACGTTTTGCGGTATTCGTTATGCGTTATGCGTTATGCGTTATCCGTTGTTCGTTATGCGTTATGGGTTGTGCGTTATACGTCTGCGTTATGCGTTATGCGTTATGCGTTATACGGTATGCGATATACGTTTTGCGTTATGCGTTATGCGATATGCGTTATGTGTTATGCGTTATGCGTTATGCTTTATGCGTTATGCGTTATCAGTTACACGTTATGCGTTATGCGTTATGCGTTATGCGTTATGCGTTATGCGTTATGCGTTAGGGGTTATGCGTTATGCGTTATGCGTTATGCTTTATGCGTTATGCATGATGCGTTATGCGTTATGCGCTATACGTTTGTGTTATGCGTTATGCGTTATGCGTTATGCGTTATGCGTTATGCGTTATGCTTTATGCGTTATGCGTTGTGCGTTATACGTTTGCGTTATGCGTTATGCGTTATGCGTTATACGGTATGCGTTATGCGTTATACGTTATGCGTTAAGCGTTATGCGATATGCGTTATGCGTTATGCCTTATGCGTTATGCTTTATGCGATATGTGTTATGAGTTACACGTTATGCGTTATGCGTTATGCGTTATGCGTTATTGCGTTAGGGGTTATGCGTTATGCGTTATGCGTTATACGGTATGCGTTATGCGTTATACGTTATGCGTTATGCGTTATGCGATATGCGTTATGGTTATGCGTTATGCGTTATGCGTTATGCGTTACGCTTTATGCGTTATGCGTTATGCGTTACGCTTTATGCGTTATGCGTTATGAGTTACACGTTATGCGTTATGCGTTATGGGTTATGCGTTTTGCGTTATTGCGTTAGGGGTTATGCGTTAGGCGTTATGCGTTATGCTTTATGCGTTATGCATTATGCGTTATGCGTTATGTGTTATGCGTTATGCGTTATGCGTTATGCTTTATGCGTTATGCCTTATGCGTTATGCTTTATGCGTTATGCGTTATGAGTTACAAGTTATGCGTTATGCGTTATGCGTTATGCGTTATTGCGTTAGGGTTTATGCGTTTTGCGTTATGCGTTATGCTTTATAAGTTATGCGTTATGCGTTATGCGTTATGCGTTATGCGTTATGCGTTACGCGTTATGCGTTATGCGTTATATGTTATGCGTTATGCGTTATGCGTTATGCGTTATGCGTTGTGCGTTAGGGGTTATACGTTATGCGTTATGCGTTATGCGTTATACGGTATGCGTTATGCGTTATACGTTATGCGTTATGCGTTATGCGTTATGCGATATGCGTTATGCGTTATGCGTTATGCGTTATGCGTTATGCTTTATGCGTTATACGTTATGCGTTATGCGTTATGCGTGATCCGTTATGTGTTAGGCGATATACGTTTTGCGGTATTCGTTATGCGTTATGCGTTATCCGTTGTTCGTTATGCGTTATGGGTTGTGCGTTATACGTCTGCGTTATGCGTTATGCGTTATGCGTTATACGGTATGCGATATACGTTTTGCGTTATGCGTTATGCGATATGCGTTATGTGTTATGCGTTATGCGTTATGCTTTATGCGTTATGCGTTATGAGTTACACGTTATGCGTTATGCGTTATGCGTTATGCGTTATGCGTTATGCGTTATGCGTTAGGGGTTATGCGTTATGCGTTATGCGTTATCCTTTATGCGTTATGCATGATGCGTTATGCGTGATCCGTTATGCGTTAGGCGTTATGGGTTTTCCGGTGTTCGTTATGCGTTGTGCATTATGCGTTATGCGTTATTAAGTATGGGTTATGGTTTATGCGTTATGCGTTGTGCGCTATACGTTTGCGTTATGCGTTATGCGTTATGCGTTATGCGTTATGCGTTATGCGTTATTGCGTTAGGGGTTATGCGTTATGCGTTATGCGTTATGCGTTATGCGTTATGCTTTATACGTTATGCGTTATGCGTTGTGCTTTATGCGTTATGCCTTATGCGTTATGCTTTATGCGTTATGCGTTATGAGTTACAAGTTATGCGTTATGCGTTATGCGTTATGCGTTATGCGTTATTGCGTTAGGGTTTATGCGTTTTGCGTTATGCGTTATGCTTTATAAGTTATGCGTTATGCGTTATGCGTTATGCGTTATGCGTTATGCGTTATGCGTTATATGTTATGCGTTATGCGTTATGCGTTATGCGTTGTGCGTTATACGTTTGCGTTATGCGTTATGCGTTATACGGTATGCGTTATGCGTTATACGTTATGCGTTATGCGTTATGCGATATGCGTTATGCGTTATGCGTTATACGTTATGCGTTAGGCGTTATGCGTTATGGGTTATGCTTCATGCGTTATGCGTTATGCGTTATGCGTTATTGCGTTAGGGGTTATACGTTATGCGTTATGCGTTATGCGTTATACGGTATGCGTTATGCGCTATGCGTTATGCGTTATGCGTTATACGGTATGCGTTATGCGTTATGCGTTATGCGTTATGCGTTACACGGTATGCGTTATGCGTTATACGTTATGCGTTATGCGTTATGGGTTATGCGTTATGCGTTATGGTTATGCGTTATGCGTTATGCGATATGCGTCATGCATCAAGCCTTATGCGTTATGTGATATGCGAAATTCGTCATGCATCTAGCCTTATGCGTTATGGGTTATGCGTTAACGTTATGCGTTTTGCGTTATGCGTTATGCGTTATGCGTTATGCGTTATGCGTTATGCGTTATGCGTTCTGCGTTATGCGTCATGCGTTATGCGTTATGCGTCATGCTTTATGCGTTATGCGTTATGAGTTATACGTTATGCGTTATGCGTTATGCGTGATCCGTTATGCGTTATGCGTTATGCGTTATGCGTTATGCGTTATGCGTTATGAGTAACGCGTGATCCGTTATGCGTTATGCGTTATGCGTTATGAGAAATGCGTGATCCGTTTTGCGTTATGCGTTATGCTTTATGCGTTATGCGTTATGCGTTATGCGTTATGCGTTATGCGTTATGCGTTATGCGTTATGCGGAATGCGTCATCCGTTATGCGTTATGAGTAATGCGTGATCCGTCATGCGTTATGCGTTAGGCGTTATGCGTTTTGGGTTATGCGTTATGAGTAATGCGAGATCCGTTACGCGTTATGCGTTATGCGTTATGCGTTATGCGTTATGCGGTATGCGTTATGCGTTATGCGTTATGCGTTATGCGTTATGCGTTATGCGTTATGCGTTATGCGTTATGCGTTATGCGTTATGCGTTTTGCGTTATGCGTTATGGGTTATGAGTAATGCGTGATCCGTTATGCGTTATGCTTTATGCGTTATGCGTTATGCGTTACGCGTAATGCGTTATGCGCTATGGGTCATGCGTTAAGCGTTATGCGTTATGCGTTATGCGTTATGCGTTATGCGTTATGCGTTATGCGTTATGCGTTATGCGTTATGCGTTATGCGTTATGCGTTATGCGTTATGCGTTATGCGTTTTGCGTTATGCGTTATGGGTTATGAGTAATGCGTGATCCGTTATGCGTTATGCTTTATGCGTTATGCGTTATGCGTTACGCGTAATGCGTTATGCGCTATGGGTCATGCGTTAAGCGTTATGCGTTATGCGTTATGCGTTATGCGTTATGCGTTATGCGTTATGCGTTATGCGTTATGCGTTATGCGTTATGCGTTATGCGTTATGCGTTATGCGTTATGCGTTATGCGTTATGCGTTATGCGTTATGCGTTATGAGTAATGCGTGATCCGTTATGCGTTATGCGTTATGCGTTATGGGTTGTGCGTTATGAGTCATGCGTTATGCGTTATGCGTTATGCGTTTTGCTTTATGCGTTATGCGTTATGGGTTATGCGTTATGCGTTATGCGTTATGAGTAATGCGTGATCCGTTATGTGTTATGCGTTATGCGCTATGCGTTATACGTTATGCGTTATGCGTTATGCGTTATGGGTTATGAGTAATGCGTGATCCGTTATGCGTAATGCTTTATGCGTTATGCGTTATGCGTTATGAGTAATGCGTGATCCGTTATGCGTTATGCGTTATGCGTTATGCGTTATGCGTTATGCGTTATGCGTTGTGCGTTATACGTTTGCGTTATGCGTTATGCGTTATGCGATATGCGTTATGCGTTATGCGTTATACGTTATGCGTTAGGCGTTATGCGTTATGGGTTATGCTTCATGCGTTATGCGTTATGCGTTATGCGTTATTGCGTTAGGGGTTATACGTTATGCGTTATGCGTTATGCGTTATACGGTATGCGTTATGCGCTATGCGTTATGCGTTATGCGTTATACGGTATGCGTTATGCGTTATGCGTTATGCGTTACACGGTATGCGTTATGCGTTATACGTTATGCGTTATGCGTTATGGGTTATGCGTTATGCGTTATGGTTATGCGTTATGCGTTATGCGATATGCGTCATGCATCAAGCCTTATGCGTTATGTGATATGCGAAATTCGTCATGCATCTAGCCTTATGCGTTATGGGTTATGCGTTAACGTTATGCGTTTTGCGTTATGCGTTATGCGTTATGCGTTATGCGTTATGCGTTATGCGTTATGCGTTCTGCGTTATGCGTCATGCGTTATGCGTTATGCGTCATGCTTTATGCGTTATGCGTTATGAGTTATACGTTATGCGTTATGCGTTATGCGTGATCCGTTATGCGTTATGCGTTATGCGTTATGCGTTATGCGTTATGAGTAACGCGTGATCCGTTATGCGTTATGCGTTATGCGTTATGAGAAATGCGTGATCCGTTTTGCGTTATGCGTTATGCTTTATGCGTTATGCGTTATGCGTTATGCGTTATGCGTTATGCGTTATGCGTTATGCGTTATGCGGAATGCGTCATCCGTTATGCGTTATGAGTAATGCGTGATCCGTCATGCGTTATGCGTTATGCGTTATGCGTGATCCGTTATGCGTTATGCGTTATGCGTTATGCGTTATGCGTTATGCGTTATGCGTTATGAGTAACGCGTGATCCGTTATGCGTTATGCGTTATGCGTTATGAGAAATGCGTGATCCGTTTTGCGTTATGCGTTATGCTTTATGCGTTATGCGTTATGCGTTATGCGTTATGCGTTATGCGTTATGCGTTATGCGTTATGCGTTATGCGGAATGCGTCATCCGTTATGCGTTATGAGTAATGCGTGATCCGTCATGCGTTATGCGTTAGGCGTTATGCGTTTTGGGTTATGCGTTATGCGTTATGCGTTATGCGTTATGCGTTATGCGTTATGCGTTATGCGTTATGCGTTTTGCGTTATGCGTTATGGGTTATGAGTAATGCGTGATCCGTTATGCGTTATGCTTTATGCGTTATGCGTTATGCGTTATGAGTAATGCGTGATCCGTTATGCGTTATGCGTTATGCGTTATGGGTTGTGCGTTATGAGTCATGCGTTATGCGTTATGCGTTATGCGTTTTGCTTTATGCGTTATGCGTTATGGGTTATGCGTTATGCGTTATGCGTTATGAGTAATGCGTGATCCGTTATGTGTTATGCGTTATGCGCTATGCGTTATACGTTATGCGTTATGCGTTATGCGTTATGGGTTATGAGTAATGCGTTATCCGTTATGCGTAATGCTTTATGCGTTATGCGTTATGCGTTATGCGTTATGCGTTATGAGTAATGCGTGATCCGTTATGCGTTATGGGTTGTGCGTTATGAGTCATGCGTTATGCGTTATGCGTTATGCGTTACGCGTAATGCGTTATGCGTTATGCGTTATGCGTTATGCGTTATGCGTTATGCGTTATGCGTTATGCGTTATGCGTTATGGGTTATGCGTTATGCGTTATGCGTTATGAGTAATGCGTGATCCGTTATGCGTTATGCGTTATGCGTTATGCGGAATGCGAGATCCGTTACGCGTTATGCGTTATGCGTTATGGGTTGTGCGTTATGAGTCATGCGTTATGCGTTATGCGTTATGCGTTACGCGTAATGCGATATGCGCTATGGGTCATGCGTTAAGCGTTATGCGTTATGCGTTATGCGTTATGCGTTATGCGTTATGGGTTGTGCGTTATGAGTCATGCGTTATGCGTTATGCGTTATGCGTAATGCTTTATGCGTTATGCGTTATGCGTTACGCGTAATGCGTTATGCGCTATGGGTCATGCGTTAAGCGTTATTCGTTATGCGTTATGCGTTATGCGGAATGCGAGATCCGTTACGCGTTATGCGTTATGCGTTTTGCGTTATGAGTAACGCGTGATCCGTTATGCGTTATGCGTTATGCGTTATGCGTTATGCGTTATGAGTAAAGCGTGATCCGTTATGCGTTATGAGTAACGCGTGATCCGTTATGCGTTATGCGTTATGCTTTATGCGTTATGCGTTATGGGTTATGCGTTATGCGTTATGCGTTATGAGTAATGCGTGATCCGTTATGTGTTATGCGTTATGCGCTATGCGTTATACGTTATGCGTTATGCGTTATGGGTTATGAGTAATGCGTGATCCGTTATGCGTAATGCTTTATGCGTTATGCGTTATGCGTTATGCGTTATGCGTTATGAGAAATGCGTGATCCGTTATGCGTTATGAGTTATGAGTAATGCGTGATCCGTTATGCGTTATGCGTTATGCGTTATGCGTAATGCGTTATGCGTTATGCGTTATGCGTTATGCGTTATGCGTTATGCGTTATGCGTTATGCGTTATGCGTTATGCGTTATGCGTTATGCGTTATGCGTTATGCGTTATGCGTTATGAGTAATGCGTGATCCGTTATGCGTTATGCGTTATGCGTTATGGGTTGTGCGTTATGAGTCATGCGTTATGCGTTATGCGTTAAGCGTTACGCGTAATGCGTTATGCGCTATGGGTCATGCGTTAAGCGTTATGCGTTATGCGTTATGCGTTATGCGTTATGCGTTATGGGTTGTGCGTTATGAGTCATGCGTTATGCGTTATGCGTTATGCGTTATGCGTTTTGCTTTATGCGTTATGCGTTATGGGTTATGCGTTATGCGTTATGCGTTATGAGTAATGCGTGATCCGTTATGCGTTATGCGTTATGCGTTATGCGGAATGCGAGATCCGTTACGCGTTATGCGTTATGCGTTACGCGTTATGCGGAATGCGAGATCCGTTACGCGGTATGCGTTATGCGTTTTGCGTTATGAGTAACGCGAGATCCGTTATGCGTTATGCGTTATGCGTTATGCGTTATGCGTTATGCGTTATGCGTTATGCGTTATGAGTAAAGCGTGATCCGTTATGCGTTATGAGTAACGCATGATCCGTTATGCGTTATGCGTTATGCGTTATGAGAAATGCGTGATCCGATATGCGTTATGCGTTATGCTTTATGCGTTATGCGTTATGCGTTATGCGTTATGCGTTATGCGTTATGCGTTATGCGTTATGCGTTATGCGTTAAGCGTTACGCGTAATGCGTTATGCGCTATGGGTCATGCGTTAAGCGTTATGCGTTATGCGTTATGCGTTATGCGTTACGCGTAATGCGTTATGCGCTATGGGTCATGCGTTAAGCGTTATGCGTTATGCGTTATGCGTTATGCGTTATGCGTTATGCGTTATGCGTTACGCGTTATGGGTTGTGCGTTATGAGTCATGCGTTATGCGTTATGCGTTATGCGTTTTGCTTTATGCGTTATGCGTTATGGGTTATGCGTTATGCGTTATGCGTTATGAGTAATGCGTGATCCGTTATGCGTTATGCGTTATGCGTTATGCGGAATGCGAGATCCGTTACGCGTTATGCGTTATGCGTTATGGGTTGTGCGTTATGCGTTATGCGTTATGCGTTATGCGTTATGCGTTATGCGTTATGCGTTGTGCGTTATGAGTCATGCGTTATGCGTTATGCGTTATGCGTTACGCGTAATGCGTTATGCGCTATGGGTCATGCGTTAAGCGTTATGCGTTATGCGTTATGCGTTATGCGTTACGCGTAATGCGTTATGCGCTATGGGTCATGCGTTAAGCGTTATGCGTTATGCGTTATGCGTTATGCGTTATGCGTTATGGGTTGTGCGTTATGAGTCATGCGTTATGCGTTATGCGTTATGCGTAATGCTTTATGCGTTATGCGTTATGCGTTACGCGTAATGCGTTATGCGCTATGGGTCATGCGTTAAGCGTTATGCGTTATGCGTTACGCGTTATGCGGAATGCGAGATCCGTTACGCGTTATGCGTTATGCGTTTTGCGTTATGAGTAACGCGAGATCCGTTATGCGTTATGCGTTATGCGTTATGCGTTATGCGTTATGCGTTATGCGTTATGCGTTATGAGTAAAGCGTGATCCGTTATGCGTTATGAGTAACGCATGATCCGTTATGCGTTATGCGTTATGCGTTATGAGTAATGCGTGATCCGTTATGCGTTATGCGTTATGCGTTATGGGTTGTGCGTTATGAGTCATGCGTTATGCGTTATGCGTTATGCGTTTTGCTTTATGCGTTATGCGTTATGGGTTATGCGTTATGCGTTATGCGTTATGAGTAATGCGTGATCCGTTATGTGTTGTGCGTTATGCGCTATGCGTTATACGTTATGCGTTATGCGTTATGGGTTATGAGTAATGCGTGATCCGTTATGCGTAATGCTTTATGCGTTATGCGTTATGCGTTATGCGTTATGAGTAATGCGTGATCCGTTATGCGTTATGCGTTATGCGTTATGGGTTGTGCGTTATGAGTCATGCGTTATGCGTTATGCGTTATGCGTTACGCGTAATGCGTTATGCGTTATGCGTTATGCGTTATGCGTTATGCGTTATGCGTTATGCGTTATGCGTTATGCGTTATGGGTTATGCGTTATGCGTTATGCGTTATGAGTAATGCGTGATCCGTTATGCGTTATGCGTTATGCGTTATGCGGAATGCGAGATCCGTTACGCGTTATGCGTTATGCGTTATGGGTTGTGCGTTATGAGTCATGCGTTATGCGTTATGCGTTATGCGTTACGCGTAATGCGTTATGCGCTATGGGTCATGCGTTAAGCGTTATGCGTTATGCGTTATGCGTTATTCGTTATGCGTTATGCGTTATGGGTTGTGCGTTATGAGTCATGCGTTATGCGTTATGCGTTATGCGTAATGCTTTATGCGTTATGCGTTATGCGTTACGCGTAATGCGTTATGCGCTATGGGTCATGCGTTAAGCGTTATGCGTTATGCGTTATGCGTTATGCGGAATGCGAGATCCGTTACGCGTTATGCGTTATGCGTTATGCGTTTTGCGTTATGAGTAACGCGTGATCCGTTATGCGTTATGCGTTATGCGTTATGCGTTATGAGTAAAGCGTGATCCGTTATGCGTTATGAGTAACGCGTGATCCGTTATGCGTCATGCGTTATGCGTTATGAGAAATGCGTGATCCGATATGCGTTATGCGTCATGCTTTATGCGTTATGCGTTATGAGTTATACGTTATGCGTTATGCGTTATGCGTGATCCGTTATGCGTTATGCGTTATGCGTTATGCGTTATGCGTTATGAGTAACGCGTGATCCGTTATGCGTTATGCGTTATGCGTTATGAGAAATGCGTGATCCGTTTTGCGTTATGCGTTATGCTTTATGCGTTATGCGTTATGCGTTATGCGTTATGCGTTATGCGTTATGCGTTATGCGTAATGCGTCATCCGTTATGCGTTATGAGTAATGCGTGATCCGTCATGCGTTATGCGTTATGCGTTTTGGGTTATGCGTTATGAGTAATGCGAGATCCGTTACGCGTTATGCGTTATGCGTTATGCGTTATGCGTTATGCGTTATGCGTTATGCGGTATGAGTTATGCGTTATGCGTTATGCGTTATGCGTTATGCGTTATGCGTTATGCGTTATGCGTTATGCGTTATGCGTTATGCGTTATGCGTTATGCGTTTTGCGTTATGCGTTATGGGTTATGAGTAATGCGTGATCCGTTATGCGTTATGCTTTATGCGTTATGCGTTATGCGTTACGCGTAATGCGTTATGCGCTATGGGTCATGCGTTAAGCGTTATGCGTTATGCGTTATGCGTTATGCGTTATGCGTTATGCGTTATGAGTAATGCGTGATCCGTTATGCGTTATGCGTTATGCGTTATGGGTTGTGCGTTATGAGTCATGCGTTATGCGTTATGCGTTATGCGTTTTGCTTTATGCGTTATGCGTTATGGGTTATGCGTTATGCGTTATGCGTTATGAGTAATGCGTGATCCGTTATGTGTTATGCGTTATGCGCTATGCGTTATACGTTATGCGTTATGCGTTATGGGTTATGAGTAATGCGTGATCCGTTATGCGTAATGCTTTATGCGTTATGCGTTATGCGTTATGCGTTATGAGTAATGCGTGATCCGTTATGCGTTATGCGTTATGCGTTATGGGTTGTGCGTTATGAGTCATGCGTTATGCGTTATGCGTTATGCGTTACGCGTAATGCGTTATGCGTTATGCGTTATGCGTTATGCGTTATGCGTTATGCGTTATGCGTTATGCGTTATGCGTTATGCGTTATGGGTTATGCGTTATGCGTTATGCGTTATGAGTAATGCGTGATCCGTTATGCGTTATGCGTTATGCGTTATGCGGAATGCGAGATCCGTTACGCGTTATGCGTTATGCGTTATGGGTTGTGCGTTATGAGTCATGCGTTATGCGTTATGCGTTATGCGTTACGCGTAATGCGTTATGCGCTATGGGTCATGCGTTAAGCGTTATGCGTTATGCGTTATGCGTTATGCGTTATGCGTTATGCGTTATGCGTTATGGGTTGTGCGTTATGAGTCATGCGTTATGCGTTATGCGTTATGCGTAATGCTTTATGCGTTATGCGTTATGCGTTACGCGTAATGCGTTATGCGCTATGGGTCATGCGTTAAGCGTTATGCGTTATGCGTTATGCGTTATGCGGAATGCGAGATCCGTTACGCGTTATGCGTTATGCGTTATGCGTTTTGCGTTATGAGTAACGCGTGATCCGTTATGCGTTATGCGTTATGCGTTATGCGTTATGCGTTATGAGTAAAGCGTGATCCGTTATGCGTTATGAGTAACGCGTGATCCGTTATGCGTTATGCGTTATGCGTTATGAGAAATGCGTGATCCGATATGCGTTATGCGTTATGCTTTATGCGTTATGCGTTATGGGTTATGCGTTATGCGTTATGCGTTATGAGTAATGCGTGATCCGTTATGTGTTATGCGTTATGCGCTATGCGTTATACGTTATGCGTTATGCGTTATGGGTTATGAGTAATGCGTGATCCGTTATGCGTAATGCTTTATGCGTTATGCGTTATGCGTTATGCGTTATGCGTTATGAGAAATGCGTGATCCGTTATGCGTTATGAGTTATGAGTAATGCGTGATCCGTTATGCGTTATGCGTTATGCGTTATGCGTTATGCGTTATGCGTTATGCGTTATGCGTTATGAGTAAAGCGTGATCCGTTATGCGTTATGAGTAACGCATGATCCGTTATGCGTTATGCGTTATGCGTTATGAGTAATGCGTGATCCGTTATGCGTTATGCGTTATGCGTTATGGGTTGTGCGTTATGAGTCATGCGTTATGCGTTATGCGTTATGCGTTTTGCTTTATGCGTTATGCGTTATGGGTTATGCGTTATGCGTTATGCGTTATGAGTAATGCGTGATCCGTTATGTGTTATGCGTTATGCGCTATGCGTTATACGTTATGCGTTATGCGTTATGGGTTATGAGTAATGCGTGATCCGTTATGCGTAATGCTTTATGCGTTATGCGTTATGCGTTATGCGTTATGAGTAATGCGTGATCCGTTATGCGTTATGCGTTATGCGTTATGGGTTGTGCGTTATGAGTCATGCGTTATGCGTTATGCGTTATGCGTTACGCGTAATGCGTTATGCGTTATGCGTTATGCGTTATGCGTTATGCGTTATGCGTTATGCGTTATGCGTTATGCGTTATGGGTTATGCGTTATGCGTTATGCGTTATGAGTAATGCGTGATCCGTTATGCGTTATGCGTTATGCGTTATGCGGAATGCGAGATCCGTTACGCGTTATGCGTTATGCGTTATGGGTTGTGCGTTATGAGTCATGCGTTATGCGTTATGCGTTATGCGTTACGCGTAATGCGTTATGCGCTATGGGTCATGCGTTAAGCGTTATGCGTTATGCGTTATGCGTTATTCGTTATGCGTTATGCGTTATGGGTTGTGCGTTATGAGTCATGCGTTATGCGTTATGCGTTATGCGTAATGCTTTATGCGTTATGCGTTATGGGTTACGCGTAATGCGTTATGCGCTATGGGTCATGCGTTAAGCGTTATGCGTTATGCGTTATGCGTTATGCGGAATGCGAGATCCGTTACGCGTTATGCGTTATGCGTTATGCGTTATGAGTTATGAGTAACGCGTGATCCGTTATGCGTTATGCGTTATGCGTTATGCGTTATGAGTAATGCGTGATCCGTTATGCGTTATGAGTAACGCGTGATCCGTTATGCGTCATGCGTTATGCGTTATGAGAAATGCGTGATCCGATATGCGTTATGCGTCATGCTTTATGCGTTATGCGTTATGAGTTATACGTTATGCGTTATGCGTTATGCGTGATCCGTTATGCGTTATGCGTTATGCGTTATGCGTTATGCGTTATGCGTTATGCGTTATGAGTAACGCGTGATCCGTTATGCGTTATGCGTTATGCGTTATGAGAAATGCGTGATCCGTTTTGCGTTATGCGTTATGCTTTATGCGTTATGCGTTATGCGTTATGCGTTATGCGTTATGCGTTATGCGTTATGCGTTATGCGTAATGCGTCATCCGTTATGCGTTATGAGTAATGCGTGATCCGTCATGCGTTATGCGTTAGGCGTTATGCGTTTTGGGTTATGCGTTATGAGTAATGCGAGATCCGTTACGCGTTATGCGTTATGCGTTATGCGTTATGCGTTATGCGTTATGCGTTATGCGGTATGCGTTATGCGTTATGCGTTATGCGTTATGCGTTATGCGTTATGCGTTATGCGTTATGCGTTATGCGTTATGCGTTATGCGTTATGCGTTTTGCGTTATGCGTTATGGGTTATGAGTAATGCGTGATCCGTTATGCGTTATGCTTTATGCGTTATGCGTTATGCGTTACGCGTAATGCGTTATGCGCTATGGGTCATGCGTTAAGCGTTATGCGTTATGCGTTATGCGTTATGCGTTATGCGTTATGCGTTATGAGTAATGCGTGATCCGTTATGCGTTATGCGTTATGCGTTATGGGTTGTGCGTTATGAGTCATGCGTTATGCGTTATGCGTTATGCGTGATCCGTTATGCGTTATGCGTTATGGGTTATGCGTTATGCGTTATGCGTTATGAGTAATGCGTGATCCGTTATGTGTTATGCGTTATGCGCTATGCGTTATACGTTATGCGTTATGCGTTATGGGTTATGAGTAATGCGTGATCCGTTATGCGTAATGCTTTATGCGTTATGCGTTATGCGTTATGCGTTATGCGTTATGAGAAATGCGTGATCCGTTATGCGTTATGAGTTATGAGTAATGCGTGATCCGTTATGCGTTATGCGTAATGCGTTATGCGTTATGCGTTATGCGTTATGCGTTATGCGTTATGCGTTATGCGTTATGCGTTATGCGTTATGCGTTATGCGTTATGCGTTATGAGTAATGCGTGATCCGTTATGCGTTATGCGTTATGCGTTATGGGTTGTGCGTTATGAGTCATGCGTTATGCGTTATGCGTTAAGCGTTACGCGTAATGCGTTATGCGCTATGGGTCATGCGTTAAGCGTTATGCGTTATGCGTTATGCGTTATGCGTTATGCGTTATGCGTTATGGGTTGTGCGTTATGAGTCATGCGTTATGCGTTATGCGTTATGCGTTTTGCTTTATGCGTTATGCGTTATGGTTTATGCGTTATGCGTTATGCGTTATGAGTAATGCGTGATCCGTTATGCGTTATGCGTTATGCGTTATGCGGAATGCGAGATCCGTTACGCGTTATGCGTTATGCGTTATGGGTTGTGCGTTATGCGTTATGCGTTATGCGTTATGCGTTATGCGTTATGCGTTATGGGTTGTGCGTTATGAGTCATGCGTTATGCGTTATGCGTTAAGCGCTCCGCGTAATGCGTTATGCGCTATGGGTCATGCGTTAAGCGTTATGCGTTATGCGTTATGCGTTACGCGTAATGCGTTATGCGCTATGGGTCATGCGTTAAGCGTTATGCGTTATGCGTTATGCGTTATGCGTTATGCGTTATGCGTTATGGGTTGTGCGTTATGAGTCATGCGTTATGCGTTATGCGTTATGCGTAATGCTTTATGCGTTATGCGTTATGCGTTACGCGTAATGCGTTATGCGCTATGGGTCATGCGTTAAGCGTTATGCGTTATGCGTTATTGCGTTAGGGGTTATGCGTTATGCGTTATGCGTTATGCGTTATGCGTTATGCTTTATACGTTATGCGTTATGCGTTGTGCTTTATGCGTTATGCCTTATGCGTTATGCTTTATGCGTTATGCGTTATGAGTTACAAGTTATGCGTTATGCGTTATGCGTTATGCGTTATTGCGTTAGGGTTTATGCGTTTTGCGTTATGCGTTATGCTTTATAAGTTATGCGTTATGCGTTATGCGTTATGCGTTATGCGTTATGCGTTATGCGTTATATGTTATGCGTTATGCGTTATGAGTTATGCGTTGTGCGTTATACGTTTGCGTTATGCGTTATGCGTTATACGGTATGCGTTATGCGTTATACGTTATGCGTTATGCGTTATGCGATATGCGTCATGCGTTATGCGTTATACGTTATGCGTTAGGCGTTATGCGTTATGGGTTATGCTTCATGCGTTATGCGTTATGCGTTATGCGTTATTGCGTTAGGGGTTATACGTTATGCGTTATGCGTTATGCGTTATACGGTATGCGTTATGCGCTATGCGTTATGCGTTATGCGTTATACGGTATGCGTTATGCGTTATGCGTTATGCGTTATGCGTTACACGGTATGCGTTATGCGTTATACGTTATGCGTTATGCGTTATGGGTTATGCGTTATGCGTTATGGTTATGCGTTATGCGTTAAGCGATATGCGTCATGCATCAAGCCTTATGCGTTATGTGATATGCGAAATTCGTCATGCATCTAGCCTTATGCGTTATGGGTTATGCGTTAACGTTATGCGTTTTGCGTTATGCGTTATGCGTTATGCGTTATGCGTTATGCGTTATGCGTTATGCGTTCTGCGTTATGCGTCATGCGTTATGCGTTATGCGTCATGCTTTATGCGTTATGCGTTATGAGTTATACGTTATGCGTTATGCGTTATGCGTGATCCGTTATGCGTTATGCGTTATGCGTTATGCGTTATGCGTTATGAGTAACGCGTGATCCGTTATGCGTTATGCGTTATGCGTTATGGGTTGTGCGTTATGAGTCATGCGTTATGCGTTATGCGTTATGCGTTACGCGTAATGCGTTATGCGTTATGCGTTATGCGTTATGCGTTATGCGTTATGCGTTATGCGTTATGCGTTATGCGTTATGCGTTATGCGTTATGGGTTATGCGTTATGCGTTATGCGTTATGAGTAATGCGTGATCCGTTATGCGTTATGCGTTATGCGTTATGCGGAATGCGAGATCCGTTACGCGTTATGCGTTATGCGTTATGGGTTGTGCGTTATGAGTCATGCGTTATGCGTTATGCGTTATGCGTTACGCGTAATGCGTTATGCGCTATGGGTCATGCGTTAAGCGTTATGCGTTATGCGTTATGCGTTATTCGTTATGCGTTATGCGTTATGGGTTGTGCGTTATGAGTCATGCGTTATGCGTTATGCGTTATGCGTAATGCTTTATGCGTTATGCGTTATGGGTTACGCGTAATGCGTTATGCGCTATGGGTCATGCGTTAAGCGTTATGCGTTATGCGTTATGCGTTATGCGGAATGCGAGATCCGTTACGCGTTATGCGTTATGCGTTATGCGTTTTGCGTTATGAGTAACGCGTGATCCGTTATGCGTTATGCGTTATGCGTTATGCGTTATGAGTAAAGCGTGATCCGTTATGCGTTATGAGTAACGCGTGATCCGTTATGCGTCATGCGTTATGCGTTATGAGAAATGCGTGATCCGATATGCGTTATGCGTTATGCTTTATGCGTTATGCGTTATGAGTTATACGTTATGCGTTATGCGTTATGCGTGATCCGTTATGCGTTATGCGTTATGCGTTATGCGTTATGCGTTATGCGTTATGCGTTATGAGTAACGCGTGATCCGTTATGCGTTATGCGTTATGCGTTATGAGAAATGCGTGATCCGTTATGCGTTATGCGTTATGCGTTATGCGTTATGCGTTATGCGTTATGCGTTATGCGTTATGCGTTATGCGTTATGCGTTATGCGTAATGCGTCATCCGTTATGCGTTATGAGTAATGCGTGATCCGTCATGCGTTATGCGTTAGGCGTTATGCGTTTTGGGTTATGCGTTATGAGTAATGCGAGATCCGTTACGCGTTATGCGTTATGCGTTATGCGTTATGCGTTATGCGTTATGCGTTATGCGGTATGCGTTATGCGTTATGCGTTATGCGTTATGCGTTATGCGTTATGCGTTATGCGTTATGCGTTATGCGTTATGCGTTATGCGTTATGCGTTATGCGTTTTGCGTTATGCGTTATGGGTTATGAGTAATGCGTGATCCGTTATGCGTTATGCTTTATGCGTTATGCGTTATGCGTTACGCGTAATGCGTTATGCGCTATGGGTCATGCGTTAAGCGTTATGCGTTATGCGTTATGCGTTATGCGTTATGCGTTATGCGTTATGAGTAATGCGTGATCCGTTATGCGTTATGCGTTATGCGTTATGGGTTGTGCGTTATGAGTCATGCGTTATGCGTTATGCGTTATGCGTTTTGCTTTATGCGTTATGCGTTATGGGTTATGCGTTATGCGTTATGCGTTATGAGTAATGCGTGATCCGTTATGTGTTATGCGTTATGCGCTATGCGTTATACGTTATGCGTTATGCGTTATGGGTTATGAGTAATGCGTGATCCGTTATGCGTAATGCTTTATGCGTTATGCGTTATGCGTTATGCGTTATGAGTAATGCGTGATCCGTTATGCGTTATGCGTTATGCGTTATGGGTTGTGCGTTATGAGTCATGCGTTATGCGTTATGCGTTATGCGTTACGCGTAATGCGTTATGCGTTATGCGTTATGCGTTATGCGTTATGCGTTATGCGTTATGCGTTATGCGTTATGCGTTATGGGTTATGCGTTATGCGTTATGCGTTATGAGTAATGCGTGATCCGTTATGCGTTATGCGTTATGCGTTATGCGGAATGCGAGATCCGTTACGCGTTATGCGTTATGCGTTATGGGTTGTGCGTTATGAGTCATGCGTTATGCGTTATGCGTTATGCGTTACGCGTAATGCGTTATGCGCTATGGGTCATGCGTTAAGCGTTATGCGTTATGCGTTATGCGTTATGCGTTATGCGTTATGCGTTATGCGTTATGCGTTATGCGTAATGCTTTATGCGTTATGCGTTATGCGTTACGCGTAATGCGTTATGCGCTATGGGTCATGCGTTAAGCGTTATGCGTTATGCGTTATGCGTTATGCGGAATGCGAGATCCGTTACGCGTTATGCGTTATGCGTTATGCGTTTTGCGTTATGAGTAACGCGTGATCCGTTATGCGTTATGCGTTATGCGTTATGCGTTATGAGTAAAGCGTGATCCGTTATGCGTTATGAGTAACGCGTGATCTGTTATGCGTTATGCGTTATGCGTTATGAGAAATGCGTGATCCGATATGCGTTATGCGTTATGCTTTATGCGTTATGCGTTATGGGTTATGCGTTATGCGTTATGCGTTATGCGTTATGCGTTATGCGTTATGCGTTATGCGTTATGAGTAATGCGTGATCCGTTATGCGTTATGCGTTATGCGTTATGGGTTGTGCGTTATGAGTCATGCGTTATGCGTTATGCGTTAAGCGTTACGCGTAATGCGTTATGCGCTATGGGTCATGCGTTAAGCGTTATGCGTTATGCGTTATGCGTTATGCGTTATGCGTTATGCGTTATGGGTTGTGCGTTATGAGTCATGCGTTATGCGTTATGCGTTATGCGTTTTGCTTTATGCGTTATGCGTTATGGGTTATGCGTTATGCGTTATGCGTTATGAGTAATGCGTGATCCGTTATGCGTTATGCGTTATGCGTTATGCGGAATGCGAGATCCGTTACGCGTTATGCGTTATGCGTTATGGGTTGTGCGTTATGCGTTATGCGTTATGCGTTATGCGTTATGCGTTATGCGTTATGGGTTGTGCGTTATGAGTCATGCGTTAAGCGTTATGCGTTATGCGTTATGCGTTATGCGTTATGCGTTATGCGTTATGCGTTATGCGTTATGGGTTGTGCGTTATGAGTCATGCGTTATGCGTTATGCGTTATGCGTAATGCTTTATGCGTTATGCGTTATGCGTTACGCGTAATGCGTTATGCGCTATGGGTCATGCGTTAAGCGTTATGCGTTATGCGTTATTGCGTTAGGGGTTATGCGTTATGCGTTATGCGTTATGCGTTATGCGTTATGCTTTATACGTTATGCGTTATGCGTTGTGCTTTATGCGTTATGCCTTATGCGTTATGCTTTATGCGTTATGCGTTATGAGTTACAAGTTATGCGTTATGCGTTATGCGTTATGCGTTATTGCGTTAGGGTTTATGCGTTTTGCGTTATGCGTTATGCTTTATAAGTTATGCGTTATGCGTTATGCGTTATGCGTTATGCGTTATGCGTTATATGTTATGCGTTATGCGTTATGAGTTATGCGTTGTGCGTTATACGTTTGCGTTATGCGTTATGCGTTATACGGTATGCGTTATGCGTTATACGTTATGCGTTATGCGTTATGCGATATGCGTTATGCGTTATGCGTTATACGTTATGCGTTAGGCGTTATGCGTTATGGGTTATGCTTCATGCGTTATGCGTTATGCGTTATGCGTTATTGCGTTAGGGGTTATACGTTATGCGTTATGCGTTATGCGTTATACGGTATGCGTTATGCGCTATGCGTTATGCGTTATGCGTTATACGGTATGCGTTATGCGTTATGCGTTATGCGTTATGCGTTACACGGTATGCGTTATGCGTTATACGTTATGCGTTATGCGTTATGGGTTATGCGTTATGCGTTATGGTTATGCGTTATGCGTTAAGCGATATGCGTCATGCATCAAGCCTTATGCGTTATGTGATATGCGAAATTCGTCATGCATCTAGCCTTATGCGTTATGGGTTATGCGTTAACGTTATGCGTTTTGCGTTATGCGTTATGCGTTATGCGTTATGCGTTATGCGTTATGCGTTATGCGTTATGCGTTCTGCGTTATGCGTCATGCGTTATGCGTTATGCGTCATGCTTTATGCGTTATGCGTTATGAGTTATACGTTATGCGTTATGCGTTATGCGTGATCCGTTATGCGTTATGCGTTATGCGTTATGCGTTATGCGTTATGAGTAACGCGTGATCCGTTATGCGTTATGCGTTATGCGTTATGAGAAATGCGTGATCCGTTTTGCGTTATGCGTTATGCTTTATGCGTTATGCGTTATGCGTTATGCGTTATGCGTTATGCGTTATGCGTTATGCGGAATGCGTCATCCGTTATGCGTTATGAGTAATGCGTGATCCGTCATGCGTTATGCGTTAGGCGTTATGCGTTTTGGGTTATGCGTTATGAGTAATGCGAGATCCGTTACGCGTTATGCGTTATGCGTTATGCGTTATGCGTTATGCGTTATGCGTTATGCGTTATGCGGTATGCGTTATGCGTTATGCGTTATGCGTTATGCGTTATGCGTTATGCGTTATGCGTTATGCGTTATGCGTTATGCGTTTTGCGTTATGCGTTATGGGTTATGAGTAATGCGTGATCCGTTATGCGTTATGCTTTATGCGTTATGCGTTATGCGTTACGCGTAATGCGTTATGCGCTATGGGTCATGCGTTAAGCGTTATGCGTTATGCGTTATGCGTTATGCGTTATGCGTTATGCGTTATGCGTTATGCGTTATGCGTTATGCGTTATGCGTTATGCGTTATGCGTTATGCGTTATGCGTTATGCGTTATGCGTTATGCGTTATGCGTTATGCGTTATGCGTTATGCGTTATGCGTTATGCGTTATGCGTTATGCGTTATGCGTTATGCGTTATGAGTAATGCGTGATCCGTTATGCGTTATGCGTTATGCGTTATGGGTTGTGCGTTATGAGTCATGCGTTATGCGTTATGCGTTATGCGTTTTGCTTTATGCGTTATGCGTTATGGGTTATGCGTTATGCGTTATGCGTTATGAGTAATGCGTGATCCGTTATGTGTTATGCGTTATGCGCTATGCGTTATACGTTATGCGTTATGCGTTATGCGTTAGTTGTTATGAGTAATGCGTGATCCGTTATGCGTAATGCTTTATGCGTTATGCGTTATGCGTTATGCGTTATGAGTAATGCGTGATCCGTTATGCGTTATGCGTTATGCGTTATGGGTTGTGCGTTATGAGTCATGCGTTATGCGTTATGCGTTATGCGTTACGCGTAATGCGTTATGCGTTATGCGTTATGCGTTATGCGTTATGCGTTATGCGTTATGCGTTATGCGTTATGCGTTATGCGTTATGGGTTATGCGTTATGCGTTATGCGTTATGAGTAATGCGTGATCCGTTATGCGTTATGCGTTATGCGTTATGCGGAATGCGAGATCCGTTACGCGTTATGCGTTATGCGTTATGGGTTGTGCGTTATGAGTCATGCGTTATGCGTTATGCGTTATGCGTTACGCGTAATGCGTTATGCGCTATGGGTCATGCGTTAAGCGTTATGCGTTATGCGTTATGCGTTATGCGTTATGCGTTATGCGTTATGCGTTATGCGTTATGGGTTGTGCGTTATGAGTCATGCGTTATGCGTTATGCGTTATGCGTAATGCTTTATGCGTTATGCGTTATGCGTTACGCGTAATGCGTTATGCGCTATGGGTCATGCGTTAAGCGTTATTCGTTATGCGTTATGCGTTATGCGGAATGCGAGATCCGTTACGCGTTATGCGTTATGCGTTTTGCGTTATGAGTAACGCGTGATCCGTTATGCGTTATGCGTTATGCGTTATGCGTTATGCGTTATGAGTAAAGCGTGATCCGTTATGCGTTATGAGTAACGCGTGATCCGTTATGCGTTATGCGTTATGCGTTATGAGAAATGCGTGATCCGATATGCGTTATGCGTTATGCTTTATGCGTTATGCGTTATGGGTTATGCGTTATGCGTTATGCGTTATGAGTAATGCGTGATCCGTTATGTGTTATGCGTTATGCGCTATGCGTTATACGTTATGCGTTATGCGTTATGGGTTATGAGTAATGCGTGATCCGTTATGCGTAATGCTTTATGCGTTATGCGTTATGCGTTATGCGTTATGCGTTATGAGAAATGCGTGATCCGTGATGCGTTATGAGTTATGAGTAATGCGTGATCCGTTATGCGTTATGCGTTATGCGTTATGCGTAATGCGTTATGCGTTATGCGTTATGCGTTATGCGTTATGCGTTATGCGTTATGCGTTATGCGTTATGCGTTATGCGTTATGCGTTATGCGTTATGCGTTATGAGTAATGCGTGATCCGTTATGCGTTATGCGTTATGCGTTATGGGTTGTGCGTTATGAGTCATGCGTTATGCGTTATGCGTTAAGCGTTACGCGTAATGCGTTATGCGCTATGGGTCATGCGTTAAGCGTTATGCGTTATGCGTTATGCGTTATGCGTTATGCGTTATGGGTTGTGCGTTATGAGTCATGCGTTATGCGTTATGCGTTATGCGTTTTGCTTTATGCGTTATGCGTTATGGGTTATGCGTTATGCGTTATGCGTTATGAGTAATGCGTGATCCGTTATGCGTTATGCGTTATGCGTTATGCGGAATGCGAGATCCGTTACGCGTTATGCGTTATGCGTTATGCGTTATGGGTTGTGCGTTATGCGTTATGCGTTATGCGTTATGCGTTATGCGTTATGCGGTATGGGTTGTGCGTTATGAGTCATGCGTTATGCGTTATGCGTTAAGCGTTACGCGTAATGCGTTATGCGCTATGGGTCATGCGTTAAGCGTTATGCGTTATGCGTTATGCGTTATGCGTTACGCGTAATGCGTTATGCGCTATGGGTCATGCGTTAAGCGTTATGCGTTATGCGTTATGCGTTATGCGTAATGCGTTATGCGCTATGGGTCATGCGTTAAGCGTTATGCGTTATGCGTTATGCGTTACGCGTAATGCGTTATGCGCTATGGGTCATGCGTTAAGCGTTATGCGTTACGCGTAATGCGTTATGCGCTATGGGTCATGCGTTAAGCGTTATGCGTTATGCGTTATGCGTTATGCGTTATGCGTTATGCGTTATGCGTTATGCGTTATGCGTTATGGGTTGTGCGTTATGAGTCATGCGTTATGCGTTATGCGTTATGCGTTTTGCTTTATGCGTTATGCGTTATGCGTTATGGGTTATGCGTTATGCGTTATGCGTTATGAGTAATGCGTGATCCGTTATGCGTTATGCGTTATGCGTTATGCGGAATGCGAGATCCGTTACGCGTTATGCGTTATGCGTTATGCGTTATGGGTTGTGCGTTATGCGTTATGCGTTATGCGTTATGCGTTATGCGTTATGCGTGATCCGTTATGCGTTATGCGTTATGCGTTATGCGGAATGCGAGATCCGTTACGCGTTATGCGTTATGCGTTATGCGTTATGGGTTGTGCGTTATGCGTTATGCGTTATGCGTTATGCGTTAAGCGTTACGCGTAATGCGTTATGCGCTATGGGTCATGCGTTAAGCGTTATGCGTTATGCGTTATGCGTTACGCGTAATGCGTTATGCGCTATGGGTCATGCGTTAAGCGTTATGCGTTATGCGTTATGCGTTATGCGTTATGCGTTATGCGTAATGCGTTATGCGCTATGGGTCATGCGTTAAGCGTTATGCGTTATGCGTTATGCGTTACGCGTAATGCGTTATGCGCTATGGGTCATGCGTTAAGCGTTATGCGTTATGCGTTACGCGTTATGCGGAATGCGAGATCCGTTACGCGTTATGCGTTATGCGTTTTGCGTTATGAGTAACGCGAGATCCGTTATGCGTTATGCGTTATGCGTTATGCGTTATGCGTTATGCGTTATGCGTTATGCGTTATGCGTTATGCGTTATGAGTAAAGCGTGATCCGTTATGCGTTATGAGTAACGCATGATCCGTTATGCGTTATGCGTTATGCGTTATGAGAAATGCGTGATCCGATATGCGTTATGCGTTATGCTTTATGCGTTATGCGTTATGCGTTATGCGTTATGCGTTATGCGTTATGCGTTATGCGTTATGCGTTATGCGTTATGCGTTATGCGTTATGCGGAATGCGTCATCCGTTATGCGTTATGAGTAATGCGTGATCCGTCATGCGTTATGCGTCATGCGTTATGGGTTGTGCGTTATGAGTCATGCGTTATGCGTTATGCGTTATGCGTTTTGCTTTATGCGTTATGCGTTATGGGTTATGCGTTATGCGTTATGCGTTATGAGTAATGCGTGATCCGTTATGCGTTATGCGTTATGCGTTATGCGGAATGCGAGATCCGTTACGCGTTATGCGTTATGCGTTATGGGTTGTGCGTTATGCGTTATGCGTTATGCGTTATGCGTTATGCGTTATGCGTTATGCGTTGTGCGTTATGAGTCATGCGTTATGCGTTATGCGTTAAGCGTTACGCGTAATGCGTTATGCGCTATGGGTCATGCGTTAAGCGTTATGCGTTATGCGTTATGCGTTATGCGTTACGCGTAATGCGTTATGCGCTATGGGTCATGCGTTAAGCGTTATGCGTTATGCGTTATGCGTTATGCGTTATGCGTTATGCGTTATGCGTTATGCGTTATGGGTTGTGCGTTATGAGTCATGCGTTATGCGTTATGCGTTATGCGTAATGCTTTATGCGTTATGCGTTATGCGTTACGCGTAATGCGTTATGCGCTATGGGTCATGCGTTAAGCGTTATGCGTTATGCGTTACGCGTTATGCGGAATGCGAGATCCGTTACGCGTTATGCGTTATGCGTTTTGCGTTATGAGTAACGCGAGATCCGTTATGCGTTATGCGTTATGCGTTATGCGTTATGCGTTATGAGTAAAGCGTGATCCGTTATGCGTTATGAGTAACGCATGATCCGTTATGCGTTATGCGTTATGCGTTATGAGTAATGCGTGATCCGTTATGCGTTATGCGTTATGCGTTATGGGTTGTGCGGAATGCGAGATCCGTTACGCGTTATGCGTTATGCGTTATGCGTTATGGGTTGTGCGTTATGGGTTATGCGTTATGCGTTATGCGTTATGAGTAATGCGTGATCCGTTATGTGTTATGCGTTATGCGCTATCGTTATACGTTATGCGTTATGCGTTATGGGTTATGAGTAATGCGTGATCCGTTATGCGTAATGCTTTATGCGTTATGCGTTATGCGTTATGCGTTATGAGTAATGCGTGATCCGTTATGCGTTATGCGTTATGCGTTATGGGTTGTGAGTTATGAGTCATGCGTTATGCGTAATGCGTTATGCGTTACGCGTAATGCGTTATGCGTTATGCGTTATGCGTTATGCGTTATGCGTTATGCGTTATGCGTTATGCGTTATGGGTTATGCGTTATGCGTTATGCTTTATGAGTAATGCGTGATCCGTTATGCGTTATGCGTTATGCGTTATGCGGAATGCGAGATCCGTTACGCGTTATGCGTTATGCGTTATGGGTTGTGCGTTATGAGTCATGCGTTATGCGTTATGCGTTATGCGTTACGCGTAATGCGTTATGCGCTATGGGTCATGCGTTAAGCGTTATGCGTTATGCGTTATGCGTTATTCGTTATGCGTTATGCGTTATGGGTTGTGCGTTATGAGTCATGCGTTATGCGTTATGCGTTATGCGTAATGCTTTATGCGTTATGCGTTATGGGTTACGCGTAATGCGTTATGCGCTATGGGTCATGCGTTAAGCGTTATGCGTTATGCGTTATGCGTTATGCGGAATGCGAGATCCGTTACGCGTTATGCGTTATGCGTTATGCGTTTTGCGTTATGAGTAACGCGTGATCCGTTATGCGTTATGCGTTATGCGTTATGCGTTATGCGTTATGAGTAAAGCGTGATCCGTTATGCGTTATGAGTAACGCGTGATCCGTTATGCGTTATGCGTTATGCGTTATGAGAAATGCGTGATCCGATATGCGTTATGCGTCATGCTTTATGCGTTATGCGTTATGAGTTATACGTTATGCGTTATGCGTTATGCGTGATCCGTTATGCGTTATGCGTTATGCGTTATGCGTTATGCGTTATGAGTAACGCGTGATCCGTTATGCGTTATGCGTTATGCGTTATGAGAAATGCGTGATCCGTTTTGCGTTATGCGTTATGCTTTATGCGTTATGCGTTATGCGTTATGCGTTATGCGTTATGCGTTATGCGTTATGCGTTATGCGTTATGCGTAATGCGTCATCCGTTATGCGTTATGAGTAATGCGTGATCCGTCATGCGTTATGCGTTAGGCGTTATGCGTTTTGGGTTATGCGTTATGAGTAATGCGAGATCCGTTACGCGTTATGCGTTATGCGTTATGCGTTATGCGTTATGCGTTATGCGTTATGCGGTATGCGTTATGCGTTATGCGTTATGCGTTATGCGTTATGCGTTATGCGTTATGCGTTATGCGTTATGCGTTATGCGTTTTGCGTTATGCGTTATGGGTTATGAGTAATGCGTGATCCGTTATGCGTTATGCTTTATGCGTTATGCGTTATGCGTTACGCGTAATGCGTTATGCGCTATGGGTCATGCGTTAAGCGTTATGCGTTATGCGTTATGCGTTATGCGTTATGCGTTATGCGTTATGAGTAATGCGTGATCCGTTATGCGTTATGCGTTATGCGTTATGGGTTGTGCGTTATGAGTCATGCGTTATGCGTTATGCGTTATGCGTTTTGCTTTATGCGTTATGCGTTATGGGTTATGCGTTATGCGTTATGCGTTATGAGTAATGCGTGATCCGTTATGTGTTATGCGTTATGCGCTATCGTTATACGTTATGCGTTATGCGTTATGGGTTATGAGTAATGCGTGATCCGTTATGCGTAATGCTTTATGCGTTATGCGTTATGCGTTATGCGTTATGAGTAATGCGTGATCCGTTATGCGTTATGCGTTATGCGTTATGGGTTGTGCGTTATGAGTCATGCGTTATGCGTTATGCGTTATGCGTTACGCGTAATGCGTTATGCGTTATGCGTTATGCGTTATGCGTTATGCGTTATGCGTTATGCGTTATGCGTTATGGGTTATGCGTTATGCGTTATGCGTTATGAGTAATGCGTGATACGTTATGCGTTATGCGTTATGCGTTATGCGGAATGCGAGATCCGTTACGCGTTATGCGTTATGCGTTATGGGTTGTGCGTTATGAGTCATGCGTTATGCGTTATGCGTTATGCGTTACGCGTAATGCGTTATGCGCTATGGGTCATGCGTTAAGCGTTATGCGTTATGCGTTATGCGTTATTCGTTATGCGTTATGCGTTATGGGTTGTGCGTTATGAGTCATGCGTTATGCGTTATGCGTTATGCGTAATGCTTTATGCGTTATGCGTTATGGGTTACGCGTAATGCGTTATGCGCTATGGGTCATGCGTTAAGCGTTATGCGTTATGCGTTATGCGTTATGCGGAATGCGAGATCCGTTACGCGTTATGCGTTATGCGTTATGCGTTTTGCGTTATGAGTAACGCGTGATCCGTTATGCGTTATGCGTTATGCGTTATGCGTTATGCGTTATGAGTAAAGCGTGATCCGTTATGCGTTATGAGTAACGCGTGATCCGTTATGCGTTATGCGTTATGCGTTATGAGAAATGCGTGATCCGATATGCGTTATGCGTCATGCTTTATGCGTTATGCGTTATGAGTTATACGTTATGCGTTATGCGTTATGCGTGATCCGTTATGCGTTATGCGTTATGCGTTATGCGTTATGCGTTATGCGTTATGAGTAACGCGTGATCCGTTATGCGTTATGCGTTATGCGTTATGAGAAATGCGTGATCCGTTTTGCGTTATGCGTTATGCTTTATGCGTTATGCGTTATGCGTTATGCGTTATGCGTTATGCGTTATGCGTTATGCGTTATGCGTAATGCGTCATCCGTTATGCGTTATGAGTAATGCGTGATCCGTCATGCGTTATGCGTTAGGCGTTATGCGTTTTGGGTTATGCGTTATGAGTAATGCGAGATCCGTTACGCGTTATGCGTTATGCGTTATGCGTTATGCGTTATGCGTTATGCGTTATGCGGTATGCGTTATGCGTTATGCGTTATGCGTTATGCGTTATGCGTTATGCGTTATGCGTTATGCGTTATGCGTTATGCGTTTTGCGTTATGCGTTATGGGTTATGAGTAATGCGTGATCCGTTATGCGTTATGCTTTATGCGTTATGCGTTATGCGTTACGCGTAATGCGTTATGCGCTATGGGTCATGCGTTAAGCGTTATGCGTTATGCGTTATGCGTTATGCGTTATGCGTTATGCGTTATGAGTAATGCGTGATCCGTTATGCGTTATGCGTTATGCGTTATGGGTTGTGCGTTATGAGTCATGCGTTATGCGTTATGCGTTATGCGTTTTGCTTTATGCGTTATGCGTTATGGGTTATGCGTTATGCGTTATGCGTTATGAGTAATGCGTGATCCGTTATGTGTTATGCGTTATGCGCTATGCGTTATACGTTATGCGTTATGCGTTATGGGTTATGAGTAATGCGTGATCCGTTATGCGTAATGCTTTATGCGTTATGCGTTATGCGTTATGCGTTATGCGTTATGAGTAATGCGTGATCCGTTATGCGTTATGCGTTATGCGTTATGGGTTGTGCGTTATGAGTCATGCGTTATGCGTTATGCGTTATGCGTTACGCGTAATGCGTTATGCGTTATGCGTTATGCGTTATGCGTTATGCGTTATGCGTTATGCGTTATGCGTTATGGGTTATGCGTTATGCGTTATGCGTTATGAGTAATGCGTGATCCGTTATGCGTTATGCGTTATGCGATATGCGGAATGCGAGATCCGTTACGCGTTATGCGTTATGCGTTATGGGTTGTGCGTTATGAGTCATGCGTTATGCGTTATGCGTTATGCGTTACGCGTAATGCGTTATGCGCTATGGGTCATGCGTTAAGCGTTATGCGTTATGCGTTATGCGTTATGCGTTATGCGTTATGGGTTGTGCGTTATGAGTCATGCGTTATGCGTTATGCGTTATGCGTAATGCTTTATGCGTTATGCGTTATGGGTTACGCGTAATGCGTTATGCGCTATGGGTCATGCGTTAAGCGTTATGCGTTATGCGTTATGCGTTATGCGGAATGCGAGATCCGTTACGCGTTATGCGTTATGCGTTATGCGTTTTGCGTTATGAGTAACGCGTGATCCGTTATGCGTTATGCGTTATGCGTTATGCGTTATGCGTTATGAGTAAAGCGTGATCCGTTATGCGTTATGAGTAACGCGTGATCCGTTATGCGTTATGCGTTATGCGTTATGAGAAATGCGTGATCCGATATGCGTTATGCGTCATGCTTTATGCGTTATGCGTTATGCGTTATGAGTTATACGTTATGCGTTATGCGTTATGCGTGATCCGTTATGCGTTATGCGTTATGCGTTATGCGTTATGCGTTATGCGTTATGCGTTATGAGTAACGCGTGATCCGTTATGCGTTATGCGTTATGCGTTATGAGAAATGCGTGATCCGTTTTGCGTTATGCGTTATGCTTTATGCGTTATGCGTTATGCGTTATGCGTTATGCGTTATGCGTTATGCGTTATGCGTTATGCGTAATGCGTCATCCGTTATGCGTTATGAGTAATGCGTGATCCGTCATGCGTTATGCGTTAGGCGTTATGCGTTTTGGGTTATGCGTTATGAGTAATGCGAGATCCGTTACGCGTTATGCGTTATGCGTTATGCGTTATGCGTTATGCGTTATGCGGTATGCGTTATGCGGTATGCGTTATGCGTTATGCGTTATGCGTTATGCGTTATGCGTTATGCGTTATGCGTTATGCGTTATGCGTTATGCGTTATGCGTTATGCGTTTTGCGTTATGCGTTATGGGTTATGAGTAATGCGTGATCCGTTATGCGTTATGCTTTATGCGTTATGCGTTGTGCGTTACGCGTAATGCGTTATGCGCTATGGGTCATGCGTTAAGCGTTATGCGTTATGCGTTATGCGTTATGCGTTATGCGTTATGCGTTATGAGTAATGCGTGATCCGTTATGCGTTATGCGTTATGCGTTATGGGTTGTGCGTTATGAGTCATGCGTTATGCGTTATGCGTTATGCGTTTTGCTTTATGCGTTATGCGTTATGGGTTATGCGTTATGCGTTATGCGTTATGAGTAATGCGTGATCCGTTATGTGTTATGCGTTATGCGCTATGCGTTATACGTTATGCGTTATGCGTTATGGGTTATGAGTAATGCGTGATCCGTTATGCGTAATGCTTTATGCGTTATGCGTTATGCGTTATGCGTTATGAGTAATGCGTGATCCGTTATGCGTTATGCGTTATGCGTTATGGGTTGTGCGTTATGAGTCATGCGTTATGCGTTATGCGTTATGCGTTACGCGTAATGCGTTATGCGTTATGCGTTATGCGTTATGCGTTATGCGTTATGCGTTATGCGTTATGCGTTATGCGTTATGGGTTATGCGTTATGCGTTATGCGTTATGAGTAATGCGTGATCCGTTATTCGTTATGCGTTATGCGTTATGCGGAATGCGAGATCCGTTACGCGTTATGCGTTATGCGTTATGGGTTGTGCGTTATGAGTCATGCGTTATGCGTTATGCGTTATGCGTTACGCGTAATGCGTTATGCGCTATGGGTCATGCGTTAAGCGTTATGCGTTATGCGTTATGCGTTATGCGTTATGCGTTATGGGTTGTGCGTTATGAGTCATGCGTTATGCGTTATGCGTTATGCGTAATGCTTTATGCGTTATGCGTTATGCGTTACGCGTAATGCGTTATGCGCTATGGGTCATGCGTTAAGCGTTATGCGTTATGCGTTATGCGTTATGCGGAATGCGAGATCCGTTACGCGTTATGCGTTATGCGTTATGCGTTTTGCGTTATGAGTAACGCGTGATCCGTTATGCGTTATGCGTTATGCGTTATGCGTTATGCGTTATGAGTAAAGTGTGATCCGTTATGCGTTATGAGTAACGCGTGATCCGTTATGCGTTATGCGTTATGCGTTATGAGAAATGCGTGATCCGATATGCGTTATGCGTTATGCTTTATGCGTTATGCGTTATGGGTTATGCGTTATGCGTTATGCGTTATGAGTAATGCGTGATCCGTTATGTGTTATGCGTTATGCGCTATGCGTTATACGTTATGCGTTATGCGTTATGGGTTATGAGTAATGCGTGATCCGTTATGCGTAATGCTTTATGCGTTATGCGTTATGCGTTATGCGTTATGCGTTATGAGAAATGCGTGATCCGTTATGCGTTATGAGTTATGAGTAATGCGTGATCCGTTTTGCGTTATGCGTTATGCTTTATGCGTTATGCGTTATGCGTTATGCGTTATGCGTTATGCGTTATGCGTTATGCGTTATGCGTAATGCGTCATCCGTTATGCGTTATGAGTAATGCGTGATCCGTCATGCGTTATGCGTTAGGCGTTATGCGTTTTGGGTTATGCGTTATGAGTAATGCGAGATCCGTTACGCGTTATGCGTTATGCGTTATGCGTTATGCGTTATGCGTTATGCGTTATGCGGTATGCGTTATGCGTTATGCGTTATGCGTTATGCGTTATGCGTTATGCGTTATGCGTTATGCGTTATGCGTTATGCGTTTTGCGTTATGCGTTATGGGTTATGAGTAATGCGTGATCCGTTATGCGTTATGCTTTATGCGTTATGCGTTATGAGTTACGCGTAATGCGTTATGCGCTATGGGTCATGCGTTAAGCGTTATGCGTTATGCGTTATGCGTTATGCGTTATGCGTTATGCGTTATGAGTAATGCGTGATCCGTTATGCGTTATGCGTTATGCGTTATGGGTTGTGCGTTATGAGTCATGCGTTATGCGTTATGCGTTATGCGTTTTGCTTTATGCGTTATGCGTTATGGGTTATGCGTTATGCGTTATGCGTTATGAGTAATGCGTGATCCGTTATGTGTTATGCGTTATGCGCTATGCGTTATGCGTTATGCGTTATGAGAAATGCGTGATCCGATATGCGTTATGCGTTATGCTTTATGCGTTATGCGTTATGCGTTATGCGTTATGCGTTATGCGTTATGCGTTATGCGTTATGCGTTATGCGTTATGCGTTATGCGTTATGCGTTATGCGTTATGCGGAATGCGTCATCCGTTATGCGTTATGAGTAATGCGTGATCCGTCATGCGTTATGCGTTAGGCGTTATGCGTTTTGCGTTATGCGTTATGGGTTATGAGTAATGCGTGATCCGTTATGCGTTATGCTTTATGCGTTATGCGTTATGCGTTACGCGTAATGCGTTATGCGCTATGGGTCATGCGTTAAGCGTTATGCGTTATGCGTTATGCGTTATGCGAAATGCGTCATCCGTTCTGCGTTATGAGTAATGCGTGATCCGTCATGCGTTATGCGTTAGGCGTTATGCGTTTTGCGTTATGCGTTATGAGTAATGCGAGATCCGTTACGCGTTATGCGTTATGCGTTATGCGTTATGCGTTATGCGTTATGCGTTATGAGTAACGCATTATGCGTTATGCGTTATGTGTTTTGCTTTATGCGTTATGCGTTATGCGTTATGCGTTATGCGTTATGCGTTATGCGTTATGCGTTATGCGTTATGCGTTATGCGTTATGCGGAATGCGTCATCCGTTATGCGTTATGAGTAATGCGTGATCCGTCATGCGTTATGCGTTAAGCGTTATGCGTTTTGCGTTATGCGTTATGCGGAATGCGTCATCCGTTATGCGTTATGAGTAATGCGTGATCCGTTATGCGTTATGCGTTATGCGTTATGCGTTATGCGTTATGCGTTATGCGTTATGCGTTATGCGTTATGCGTTATGCGTTATGCGTTTTGCGTTGTGCGTTATGCGTTGTGCGTTATGCGCTATGGGTCATGCGTTAAGCGTTATGCGTTATGCGTTATGCGTTATGCGTTATGCGTTATGGGTTGTGCGTTATGAGTCATGCGTTATGCGTTATGCGTTATGCGTAATGCTTTATGCGTTATGCGTTATGCGTTACGCGTAATGCGTTATGCGCTATGGGTCATGCGTTAAGCGTTATGCGTTATGCGTTATGCGGAATGCGAGATCCGTTACGCGTTATGCGTTATGCGTTATGCGTTTTGCGTTATGAGTAACGCGTGATCCGTTATGCGTTATGCGTTATGCGTTATGCGTTATGCGTTATGAGTAAAGCGTGATCCGTTATGCGTTATGAGTAACGCGTGATCCGTTATGCGTAATGCGTTATGCGTTATGAGAAATGCGTGATCCGATATGCGTTATGCGTTATGCTTTATGCGTTATGCGTTATGGGTTATGCGTTATGCGTTATGCGTTATGAGTAATGCGTGATCCGTTATGTGTTATGCGTTATGCGCTATGCGTTATACGTTATGCGTTATGCGTTATGGGTTATGAGTAATGCGTGATCCGTTATGCGTAATGCTTTATGCGTTATGCGTTATGCGTTATGCGTTATGCGTTATGAGAAATGCGTGATCCGTTATGCGTTATGAGTTATGAGTAATGCGTGATCCGTTATGCGTTATGCGTTATGCGTTATGCGTAATGCGTTATGCGTTATGCGTTATGCGTTATGCGTTATGCGTTATGCGTTATGCGTTATGCGTTATGCGTTATGCGTTATGCGTTATGAGTAATGCGTGATCCGTTATGCGTTATGCGTTATGCGTTATGGGTTGTGCGTTATGAGTCATGCGTTATGCGTTATGCGTTAAGCGTTACGCGTAATGCGTTATGCGCTATGGGTCATGCGTTAAGCGTTATGCGTTATGCGTTATGCGTTATGCGTTATGCGTTATGCGTTATGCGTTATGGGTTGTGCGTTATGAGTCATGCGTTATGCGTTATGCGTTATGCGTTATGCGTTATGCGTTATGCGTTATGCGTTATGCGTTATGCGTTATGCGTTATGCGTTTTGCGTTATGCGTTATGGGTTATGAGTAATGCGTGATCCGTTATGCGTTATGCTTTATGCGTTATGCGTTATGCGTTACGCGTAATGCGTTATGCGCTATGGGTCATGCGTTAAGCGTTATGCGTTATGCGTTATGCGTTATGCGTTATGCGTTATGCGTTATGAGTAATGCGTGATCCGTTATGCGTTATGCGTTATGCGTTATGGGTTGTGCGTTATGAGTCATGCGTTATGCGTTATGCGTTATGCGTTTTGCTTTATGCGTTATGCGTTATGGGTTATGCGTTATGCGTTATGCGTTATGAGTAATGCGTGATCCGTTATGTGTTATGCGTTATGCGCTATGCGTTATACGTTATGCGTTATGCGTTATGGGTTATGAGTAATGCGTGATCCGTTATGCGTAATGCTTTATGCGTTATGCGTTATGCGTTATGCGTTATGAGTAATGCGTGATCCGTTATGCGTTATGCGTTATGCGTTATGGGTTGTGCGTTATGAGTCATGCGTTATGCGTTATGCGTTATGCGTTACGCGTAATGCGTTATGCGTTATGCGTTATGCGTTATGCGTTATGCGTTATGCGTTATGCGTTATGCGTTATGCGTTATGGGTTATGCGTTATGCGTTATGCGTTATGAGTAATGCGTGATCCGTTATGCGTTATGCGTTATGCGTTATGCGGAATGCGAGATCCGTTACGCGTTATGCGTTATGCGTTATGGGTTGTGCGTTATGAGTCATGCGTTATGCGTTATGCGTTATGCGTTACGCGTAATGCGTTATGCGCTATGGGTCATGCGTTAAGCGTTATGCGTTATGCGTTATGCGTTATGCGTTATGCGTTATGCGTTATGGGTTGTGCGTTATGAGTCATGCGTTATGCGTAATGCTTTATGCGTTATGCGTTATGCGTTACGCGTAATGCGTTATGCGCTATGGGTCATGCGTTAAGCGTTATGCGTTATGCGTTATGCGTTATGCGGAATGCGAGATCCGTTACGCGTTATGCGTTATGCGTTATGCGTTTTGCGTTATGAGTAACGCGTGATCCGTTATGCGTTATGCGTTATGCGTTATGCGTTATGCGTTATGAGTAAAGCGTGATCCGTTATGCGTTATGAGTAACGCGTGATCCGTTATGCGTTATGCGTTATGCGTTATGAGAAATGCGTGATCCGATATGCGTTATGCGTTATGCTTTATGCGTTATGCGTTATGGGTTATGCGTTATGCGTTATGCGTTATGAGTAATGCGTGATCCGTTATGTGTTATGCGTTATGCGCTATGCGTTATACGTTATGCGTTATGCGTTATGGGTTATGAGTAATGCGTGATCCGTTATGCGTAATGCTTTATGCGTTATGCGTTATGCGTTATGCGTTATGCGTTATGAGAAATGCGTGATCCGTTATGCGTTATGAGTTATGAGTAATGCGTGATCCGTTTTGCGTTATGCGTTATGCTTTATGCGTTATGCGTTATGCGTTATGCGTTATGCGTTATGCGTTATGCGTTATGCGTTATGCGTAATGCGTCATCCGTTATGCGTTATGAGTAATGCGTGATCCGTCATGCGTTATGCGTTAGGCGTTATGCGTTTTGGGTTATGCGTTATGAGTAATGCGAGATCCGTTACGCGTTATGCGTTATGCGTTATGCGTTATGCGTTATGCGTTATGCGTTATGCGGTATGCGTTATGCGTTATGCGTTATGCGTTATGCGTTATGCGTTATGCGTTATGCGTTATGCGTTATGCGTTATGCGTTATGCGTTTTGCGTTATGCGTTATGGGTTATGAGTAATGCGTGATCCGTTATGCGTTATGCTTTATGCGTTATGCGTTATGAGTTACGCGTAATGCGTTATGCGCTATGGGTCATGCGTTAAGCGTTATGCGTTATGCGTTATGCGTTATGCGTTATGCGTTATGCGTTATGAGTAATGCGTGATCCGTTATGCGTTATGCGTTATGCGTTATGGGTTGTGCGTTATGAGTCATGCGTTATGCGTTATGCGTTATGCGTTTTGCTTTATGCGTTATGCGTTATGGGTTATGCGTTATGCGTTATGCGTTATGAGTAATGCGTGATCCGTTATGTGTTATGCGTTATGCGCTATGCGTTATGCGTTATGCGTTATGAGAAATGCGTGATCCGATATGCGTTATGCGTTATGCTTTATGCGTTATGCGTTATGCGTTATGCGTTATGCGTTATGCGTTATGCGTTATGCGTTATGCGTTATGCGTTATGCGTTATGCGTTATGCGTTATGCGGAATGCGTCATCCGTTATGCGTTATGAGTAATGCGTGATCCGTCATGCGTTATGCGTTAGGCGTTATGCGTTTTGCGTTATGCGTTATGGGTTATGAGTAATGCGTGATCCGTTATGCGTTATGCTTTATGCGTTATGCGTTATGCGTTACGCGTAATGCGTTATGCGTTATGAGTCATGCGTTAAGCGTTATGCGTTATGCGTTATGCGTTATGCGAAATGCGTCATCCGTTCTGCGTTATGAGTAATGCGTGATCCGTCATGCGTTATGCGTTAGGCGTTATGCGTTTTGCGTTATGCGTTATGAGTAATGCGAGATCCGTTACGCGTTATGCGTTATGCGTTATGCGTTATGCGTTATGCGTTATGCGTTATGAGTAACGCATTATGCGTTATGCGTTATGTGTTTTGCTTTATGCGTTATGCGTTATGCGTTATGCGTTATGCGTTATGCGTTATGCGTTATGCGTTATGCGTTATGCGTTATGCGTTATGCGGAATGCGTCATCCGTTATGCGTTATGAGTAATGCGTGATCCGTCATGCGTTATGCGTTAGGCGTTATGCGTTTTGCGTTATGCGTTATGCGGAATGCGTCATCCGTTATGCGTTATGAGTAATGCGTGATCCGTTATGCGTTATGCGTTATGCGTTATGCGTTATGCGTTATGCGTTATGCGTTATGCGTTATGCGTTTTGCGTTGTGCGTTATGCGTTGTGCGTTATGCGCTATGGGTCATGCGTTAAGCGTTATGCGTTATGCGTTATGCGTTATGCGTTATGCGTTATGGGTTGTGCGTTATGAGTCATGCGTTATGCGTTATGCGTTATGCGTAATGCTTTATGCGTTATGCGTTATGCGTTACGCGTAATGCGTTATGCGCTATGGGTCATGCGTTAAGCGTTATGCGTTATGCGTTATGCGGAATGCGAGATCCGTTACGCGTTATGCGTTATGCGTTATGCGTTTTGCGTTATGAGTAACGCGTGATCCGTTATGCGTTATGCGTTATGCGTTATGCGTTATGCGTTATGAGTAAAGCGTGATCCGTTATGCGTTATGAGTAACGCGTGATCCGTTATGCGTAATGCGTTATGCGTTATGAGAAATGCGTGATCCGATATGCGTTATGCGTTATGCTTTATGCGTTATGCGTTATGGGTTATGCGTTATGCGTTATGCGTTATGAGTAATGCGTGATCCGTTATGTGTTATGCGTTATGCGCTATGCGTTATACGTTATGCGTTATGCGTTATGGGTTATGAGTAATGCGTGATCCGTTATGCGTAATGCTTTATGCGTTATGCGTTATGCGTTATGAGTTATGCGTTATGAGAAATGCGTGATCCGTTATGCGTTATGAGTTATGAGTAATGCGTGATCCGTTATGCGTTATGCGTTATGCGTTATGCGTAATGCGTTATGCGTTATGCGTTATGCGTTATGCGTTATGCGTTATGCGTTATGCGTTATGCGTTATGCGTTATGCGTTATGCGTTATGCGTTATGAGTAATGCGTGATCCGTTATGCGTTATGCGTTATGCGTTATGGGTTGTGCGTTATGAGTCATGCGTTATGCGTTATGCGTTAAGCGTTACGCGTAATGCGTTATGCGCTATGGGTCATGCGTTAAGCGTTATGCGTTATGCGTTATGCGTTATGCGTTATGCGTTATGCGTTATGCGTTATGGGTTGTGCGTTATGAGTCATGCGTTATGCGTTATGCGTTATGCGTTATGCGTTATGCGTTATGCGTTATGCGTTATGCGTTATGCGTTTTGCGTTATGCGTTATGGGTTATGAGTAATGCGTGATCCGTTATGCGTTATGCTTTATGCGTTATGCGTTATGCGTTACGCGTAATGCGTTATGCGCTATGGGTCATGCGTTAAGCGTTATGCGTTATGCGTTATGCGTTATGCGTTATGCGTTATGCGTTATGAGTAATGCGTGATCCGTTATGCGTTATGCGTTATGCGTTATGGGTTGTGCGTTATGAGTCATGCGTTATGCGTTATGCGTTATGCGTTTTGCTTTATGCGTTATGCGTTATGGGTTATGCGTTATGCGTTATGCGTTATGAGTAATGCGTGATCCGTTATGTGTTATGCGTTATGCGCTATGCGTTATACGTTATGCGTTATGCGTTATGGGTTATGAGTAATGCGTGATCCGTTATGCGTTATGCGTTATGCGTTATGCGTTATGCGTTATGCGTTATGAGTAATGCGTGATCCGTTATGCGTTATGCGTTATGCGTTATGGGTTGTGCGTTATGAGTCATGCGTTATGCGTTATGCGTTATGCGTTATGAGTAATGCGTTATGCGTTATGCGTTATGCGTTATGCGTTATGCGTTATGCGTTATGCGTTATGCGTTATGGGTTATGCGTTATGCGTTATGCGTTATGAGTAATGCGTGATCCGTTATGCGTTATGCGTTATGCGTTATGCGGAATGCGAGATCCGTTACGCGTTATGCGTTATGCGTTATGGGTTGTGCGTTATGAGTCATGCGTTATGCGTTATGCGTTATGCGTTACGCGTAATGCGTTATGCGCTATGGGTCATGCGTTAAGCGTTATGCGTTATGCGTTATGCGTTATGCGTTATGCGTTATGCGTTATGGGTTGTGCGTTATGAGTCATGCGTTATGCGTTATGCGTTATGCGTAATGCTTTATGCGTTATGCGTTATGCGTTACGCGTAATGCGTTATGCGCTATGGGTCATGCGTTAAGCGTTATGCGTTATGCGTTATGCGTTATGCGGAATGCGAGATCCGTTACGCGTTATGCGTTATGCGTTATGCGTTTTGCGTTATGAGTAACGCGTGATCCGTTATGCGTTATGCGTTATGCGTTATGCGTTATGCGTTATGAGTAAAGCGTGATCCGTTATGCGTTATGAGTAACGCGTGATCCGTTATGCGTTATGCGTTATGCGTTATGAGAAATGCGTGATCCGATATGCGTTATGCGTTATGCTTTATGCGTTATGCGTTATGGGTTATGCGTTATGCGTTATGCGTTATGAGTAATGCGTGATCCGTTATGTGTTATGCGTTATGCGCTATGCGTTATACGTTATGCGTTATGCGTTATGGGTTATGAGTAATGCGTGATCCGTTATGCGTAATGCTTTATGCGTTATGCGTTATGCGTTATGCGTTATGCGTTATGAGAAATGCGTTATTAGTAATGCGTGATCCGTTATGCGTTATGCGTTATGCGTTATGGGTTGTGCGTTATGAGTCATGCGTTATGCGTTATGCGTTAAGCGTTACGCGTAATGCGTTATGCGCTATGGGTCATGCGTTAAGCGTTATGCGTTATGCGTTATGCGTTATGCGTTATGCGTTATGGGTTGTGCGTTATGAGTCATGCGTTATGCGTTATGCGTTATGCGTTTTGCTTTATGCGTTATGCGTTATGGGTTATGCGTTATGCGTTATGCGTTATGAGTAATGCGTGATCCGTTATGCGTTATGCGTTATGCGTTATGCGGAATGCGAGATCCGTTACGCGTTATGCGTTATGCGTTATGGGTTGTGCGTTATGCGTTATGCGTTATGCGTTATGCGTTATGCGTTATGGGTTGTGCGTTATGAGTCATGCGTTATGCGTTATGCGTTAAGCGTTACGCGTAATGCGTTATGCGCTATGGGTCATGCGTTAAGCGTTATGCGTTATGCGTTATGCGTTACGCGTAATGCGTTATGCGCTATGGGTCATGCGTTAAGCGTTATGCGTTATGCGTTATGCGTTATGCGTTATGCGTTATGCGTTATGCGTTATGGGTTGTGCGTTATGAGTCATGCGTTATGCGTTATGCGTTATGCGTAATGCTTTATGCGTTATGCGTTATGCGTTACGCGTAATGCGTTATGCGCTATGGGTCATGCGTTAAGCGTTATGCGTTATGCGTTACGCGTTATGCGGAATGCGAGATCCGTTACGCGTTATGCGTTATGCGTTTTGCGTTATGAGTAACGCGAGATCCGTTATGCGTTATGCGTTATGCGTTATGCGTTATGCGTTATGCGTTATGCGTTATGCGTTATGCGTTATGAGTAAAGCGTGATCCGTTATGCGTTATGAGTAACGCATGATCCGTTATGCGTTATGCGTTATGCGTTATGAGAAATGCGTGATCCGATATGCGTTATGCGTTATGCTTTATGCGTTATGCGTTATGCGTTATGCGTTATGCGTTATGCGTTATGCGTTATGCGTTATGCGTTATGCGTTATTCGTTATGCGTTATGCGTTATGCGTTATGCGGAATGCGTCATCCGTTATGCGTTATGAGTAATGCGTGATCCGTCATGCGTTATGCGTTAGGCGTTATGCGTTTTGCGTTATGCGTTATGGGTTATGAGTAATGCGTGATCCGTTATGCGTTATGCTTTATGCGTTATGCGTTATGCGTTACGCGTAATGCGTTATGCGCTATGGGTCATGCGTTAAGCGTTATGCGTTATGCGTTATGCGTTATGCGAAATGCGTCATCCTTTCTGCGTTATGAGTAATGCGTGATCCGTCATGCGTTATGCGTTAGGCGTTATGCGTTTTGCGTTATGCGTTATGAGTAATGCGAGATCCGTTACGCGTTATGCGTTATGCGTTATGCGTTATGCGTTATGAGTAACGCATTATGCGTTATGCGTTATGTGTTTTGCTTTATGCGTTATGCGTTATGCGTTATGCGTTATGCGTTATGCGTTATGCGTTATGCGTTATGCGTTATGCGTTATGCGTTATGCGGAATGCGTCATCCGTTATGCGTTATGAGTAATGCGTGATCCGTCATGCGTTATGCGTTAGGCGTTATGCGTTTTGCGTTATGCGTTATGCGGAATGCGTCATCCGTTATGCGTTATGAGTAATGCGTGATCCGTTATGCGTTATGCGTTATGCGTTATGCGTTATGCGTTATGCGTTATGCGTTATGCGTTATGCGTTATGCGTTTTGCGTTGTGCGTTATGCGTTGTGCGTTATGCGTTATTCGTTATGCGTTATGAGTAATGCGTGATCCATTATGCGTTATGCGTTATGCGTTATGGGTTGTGCGTTATGAGTCATGCGTTATACGTTATGCGTTATGCGTTTTGCTTTATGCGTTATGCGTTATGGGTTATGCGTTACGCGTAATGCGTTATGCGCTATGGGTCATGCGTTAAGCGTTATGCGTTATGCGTTATGCGTTATGCGTTATGCGTTATGCGTTATGCGTTATGCGTTATGCGTTATGCGTTATGCGTTATGCGTTATGCGTTATGCGTTATGCGTTATGCGTTATGCGTTATGCGTTATGCGTTATGCGTTATGAGTAATGCGTGATCCGTTATGCGTTATGCGTTATGCGTTATGGGTTGTGCGTTATGAGTCATGCGTTATGCGTTATGCGTTATGCGTTTTGCTTTATGCGTTATGCGTTATGCGTTATGGGTTATGCGTTATGCGTTATGAGTAATGCGTGATCCGTTATGTGTTATGCGTTATGCGCTATGCGTTATACGTTATGCGTTATGCGTTATGGGTTATGAGTAATGCGTGATCCGTTATGCGTAATGCTTTATGCGTTATGCGTTATGCGTTATGCGTTATGAGTAATGCGTGATCCGTTATGCGTTATGCGTTATGCGTTATGGGTTGTGCGTTATGAGTCATGCGTTATGCGTTATGCGTTATGCGTTACGCGTAATGCGTTATGCGTTATGCGTTATGCGTTATGCGTTATGCGTTATGCGTTATGCGTTATGCGTTATGGGTTATGCGTTATGCGTTATGCGTTATGAGTAATGCGTGATCCGTTATGCGTTATGCGTTATGCGTTATGCGGAATGCGAGATCCGTTACGCGTTATGCGTTATGCGTTATGGGTTGTGCGTTATGAGTCATGCTTTATGCGTTATGCGTTATGCGTTACGCGTAATGCGTTATGCGCTATGGGTCATGCGTTAAGCGTTATGCGTTATGCGTTATGCGTTATGCGTTATGCGTTATGCGTTATGGGTTGTGCGTTATGAGTCATGCGTTATGCGTTATGCGTTATGCGTAATGCTTTATGCGTTATGCGTTATGCGTTACGCGTAATGCGTTATGCGCTATGGGTCATGCGTTAAGCGTTATGCGTTATGCGTTATGCGTTATGCGGAATGCGAGATCCGTTACGCGTTATGCGTTATGCGTTATGCGTTTTGCGTTATGAGTAACGCGTGATCCGTTATGTGTTATGCGTTATGCGTTATGCGTTATGCGTTATGAGTAAAGCGTGATCCGTTATGCGTTATGAGTAACGCGTGATCCGTTATGCGTTATGCGTTATGCGTTATGAGAAATGCGTGATCCGATATGCGTTATGCGTTATGCGTTATGCGTTATGCGTTATGGGTTATGCGTTATGCGTTATGCGTTATGAGTAATGCGTGATCCGTTATGTGTTATGCGTTATGCGCTATGCGTTATACGTTATGCGTTATGCGTTATGGGTTATGAGTAATGCGTGATCCGTTATGCGTAATGCTTTATGCGTTATGCGTTATGCGTTATGCGTTATGCGTTATGCGTTATGAGAAATGCGTGATCCGTTATGCGTTATGAGTTATGAGTAATGCGTGATCCGTTATGCGTTATGCGTTATGCGTTATGCGTAATGCGTTATGCGTTATGCGTTATGCGTTATGCGTTATGCGTTATGCGTTATGCGTTATGCGTTATGCGTTATGCGTTATGCGTTATGCGTTATGCGTTATGCGTTATGAGTAATGCGTGATCCGTTATGCGTTATGCGTTATGCGTTATGGGTTGTGCGTTATGAGTCATGCGTTATGCGTTATGCGTTAAGCGTTACGCGTAATGCGTTATGCGCTATGGGTCATGCGTTAAGCGTTATGCGTTATGCGTTATGCGTTATGCGTTATGCGTTATGGGTTGTGCGTTATGAGTCATGCGTTATGCGTTATGCGTTATGCGTTTTGCTTTATGCGTTATGCGTTATGGGTTATGCGTTATGCGTTATGCGTTATGAGTAATGCGTGATCCGTTATGCGTTATGCGTTATGCGTTATGCGGAATGCGAGATCCGTTACGCGTTATGCGTTATGCGTTATGGGTTGTGCGTTACGCGTTATGCGTTATGCGTTATGCGTTATGCGTTATGCGTTATGGGTTGTGCGTTATGAGTCATGCGTTATGCGTTATGCGTTAAGCGTTACGCGTAATGCGTTATGCGCTATGGGTCATGCGTTAAGCGTTATGCGTTATGCGTTATGCGTTATGCGTTACGCGTAATGCGTTATGCGCTATGGGTCATGCGTTAAGCGTTATGCGTTATGCGTTATGCGTTATGCGTTATGCGTTATGCGTTATGCGTTATGGGTTGTGCGTTATGAGTCATGCGTTATGCGTTATGCGTTATGCGTAATGCTTTATGCGTTATGCGTTATGCGTTACGCGTAATGCGTTATGCGCTATGGGTCATGCGTTAAGCGTTATGCGTTATGCGTTACGCGTTATGCGGAATGCGAGATCCGTTACGCGTTATGCGTTATGCGTTTTGCGTTATGAGTAACGCGAGATCCGTTATGCGTTATGCGTTATGCGTTATGCGTTATGCGTTATGCGTTATGCGTTATGCGTTATGAGTAAAGCGTGATCCGTTATGCGTTATGAGTAACGCATGATCCGTTATGCGTTATGCGTTATGCGTTATGAGAAATGCGTGATCCGAAATGCGTTATGCGTTATGCTTTATGCGTTATGCGTTATGCGTTATGCGTTATGCGTTATGCGTTATGCGTTATGCGTTATGCGTTATGCGTTATGCGTTATGCGGAATGCGTCATCCGTTATGCGTTATGAGTAATGCGTGATCCGTCATGCGTTATGCGTTAGGCGTTATGTGTTTTGCGTTATGCGTTATGGGTTATGAGTAATGCGTGATCCGTTATGCGTTATGCTTTATGCGTTATGCGTTATGCGTTACGCGTAATGCGTTATGCGCTATGGGTCATGCGTTAAGCGTTATGCGTTATGCGTTATGCGTTATGCGAAATGCGTCATCCGTTCTGCGTTATGAGTAATGCGTGATCCGCCATGCGTTATGCGTTAGGCGTTATGCGTTTTGCGTTATGCGTTATGAGTAATGCGAGATCCGTTACGCGTTATGCGTTATGCGTTATGCGTTATGCGTTATGCGTTATGAGTAACGCGTTATGCGTTATGCGTTATGCGTTTTGCTTTATGCGTTATGCGTTATGCGTTATGCGTTATGCGTTATGCGTTATGCGTTATGCGTTATGCGTTATGCGTTATGCGTTATGCGTTATGCGTTATGCGTTATGCGTTATGCGTTATGCGGAATGCGTCATCCGTTATGCGTTATGAGTAATGCGTGATCCGTCATGCGTTATGCGTTAGGCGTTATGCGTTTTGCGTTATGCGTTATGCGGAATGCGTCATCCGTTATGCGTTATGAGTAATGCGTGATCCGTTATGCGTTATGCGTTATGCGTTATGCGTTATGCGTTATGCGTTATGCGTTATGCGTTATGCGTTTTGCGTTGTGCGTTATGCGTTGTGCGTTATGCGTTATTCGTTATGCGTTATGAGTAATGCGTGATCCATTATGCGTTATGCGTTATGCGTTATGGGTTGTGCGTTATGAGTCATGCGTTATACGTTATGCGTTATGCGTTTTGCTTTATGCGTTATGCGTTATGGGTTATGCGTTATGCGTTATGCGTTATGAATAATGCGTGATCCGTTATGTGTTATGCGTTATGCGCTATGCGTTATGCGTTATGCGTTATGCGTTATGGGTTATGAGTAATGCGTGAACCGTTATGCGTTATGCGGAATGCGTGATCCGTTATGCGTTATGAGTAATGCGTGATCCGTCATGCGTTATGCGTTAGGCGTTATGCGTTTTGCGTTATGCATTATGAGTAATGCGAGATCCGTTTCGCGTTATGCGTTATGCGTTATGCGTTATGCGTTATGCGTTATGCGTTATGCGATATGCGTTATGCGTTATGCGTTATGCGTTATGCGTTATGCGTTATGCGTTATGCGTTATGCGTTATGCGTGATCCGTTATGCGTTATGCGTTATGCGTTATGCGTTATGCGTTATGCGTTATGAGAAATGCGTGATCCGTTATGCGTTATGAGTAATGCGTGATCCGTCATGCGTTATGCGTTATGCGTTATGCGTTATGCGTTATGCGTTATGCGTTATGCGTTACGAGAAATGCGTGATCCGTTATGCGTTATGCGTTATGAGTAATGCGTGATCCGTTATGCGTTATGCGTTATGCGTTATGCGTTATGCGTTATGCGTTATGCGTTATGCGTTATGCGTTATGCGTTATGCGTTATGCGATATGCGTTATGCGTTATGCGTTATGAGTAATGCGTGATCCGTTATGCGTTATGCGTTATGCGTTATGGGTTGTGCGTTATGAGTCATGCGTTATGCGTTATGCGTTATGCGTTTTGCTTTATGCGTTATGCGTTATGGGTTGTGCGTTATGAGTCATGCGTTATGCGTTATGCGTTATGCGTTTTGCTTTATGCGTTATGCGTTATGGGTTATGCGTTATGCGTTATGCGTTATGCGTTATGCGTTATGCGTTATGGGTTATGAGTAATGCGTGATCCGTTATGCGTTATGCTTTATGCGTTATGCGTTATGCGTTACGCGTAATGCGTTATGCGCTGTGGGTCATGCGTTAAGCGTTATGCGTTTTGCGTTATGCGTTATGAGTAATGCGAGATCCGTTACGCGTTATGCGTTATGCGTTATTCGTTATGCGTTATGCGTTATGCGTTATGCGTTATGCGTTATGCGTTATGCGTTATGCGTTATGCGTTATGCGTTATGCGTTATGCGTTATGCGTTATGAGTTATGCGTTATGCGTTATGCGTTATGCGTTATGCTTTATGCGTTATGCGTTATGAGTTATGCGTTATGCGTTATGCGTTATGCGTTATGCGTTATGCGTTATGAGAAATGCGTGATCCGTTATGCGTTATGCGTTATGAGTAATGCGTGATCCGTTATGCGTTATGGGTTATGCGTTATGCGTTATGCGTAATGCGTTATGCGTTATGCGTTATGCGTTATGCGTTATGCGTTATGCGTTATGCGTTATGCGTTATGCGTTATGCGTTATGCGTTATGCGTTATGCGTTATGCGTTATGCGATATGCGTTATGCGTTATGCGTTATGCGTTATGCGTTATGCGTTATGCGTTATGCGTTATGCGTTATGCGTTATGCGTTATGCGTTATGCGTTATGCGTTATGCGTTATGCGTTATGCGTTATGCGTTATGCGTTATGCGTTATGCGTTATGAGAAATGCGTGATCCGTTATGCGTTATGAGTAATGCGTGATCCGTTATGCGTTATGCGTTATGCGTTATGCGTTATGCGTTATGCGTTATGCGTTATGCGTTATGCGTTATGCGTTATGCGTTATGAGAAATGCGTGATCCGTTATGCGTTATGAGTAATGCGTGATCCGTCATGCGTTATGCGTTATGCGTTATGCGTTATGCGTTATGAGAAATGCGTGATCCGTTATGCGTTATGCGTTATGAGTAATGCGTGATCCGTTATGCGTTATGCGTTATGCGTTATGCGTTATGCGTTATGCGTTATGCGATATGCGTTATGCGTTATGCGTTATGAGTAATGCGTGATCCGTTATGCGTTATGCGTTATGCGTTATGGGTTGTGCGTTATGAGTCATGCGTTATGCGTTATGCGTTATGCGTTTTGCTTTATGCGTTATGCGTTATGGGTTATGCGTTATGGGTTATGCGTTATGCGTTATGCGTTATGCGTTATGCGTTATGCGTTATGGGTTATGAGTAATGCGTGATCCGTTATGCGTTATGCTTTATGCGTTATGCGTTATGCGTTACGCGTAATGCGTTATGCGCTGTGGGTCATGCGTTAAGCGTTATGCGTTTTGCGTTATAGGTTATGAGTAATGCGAGATCCGTTACGCGTTATGCGTTATGCGTTATTCGTTATGCGTTATGCGTTATGCGTTATGCGTTATGCGTTATGCGTTATGCGTTATGCGTTATGCGTTATGCGTTATGCGTTATGCGTTATGCGTTATGCGTTATGAGTTATGCGTTATGCGTTATGCGTTATGCGTTATGCGTTATTCGTTATGCGTTATGCGTTATGCGTTATGCGTTATGCGTTATGCGTTATGCGTTATGCGTTATGCGTTATGCGTTATGCGTTATGCGTTATGAGTTATGCGTTATGCGTTATGCGTTATGCGTTATGCGTTATGCGTTATGCGTTATGAGTTATGCGTTATGCGTTATGCGTTATGCGTTATGCGTTATGCGTTATGCGTTATGAGAAATGCGTGATCCGTTATGCGTTATGCGTTATGAGTAATGCGTGATCCGTTATGCGTTATGCGTTATGCGTTATGCGTTATGCGTAATGCGTTATGCGTTATGCGTTATGCGTTATGCGTTATGCGTTATGCGTTATGCGTTATGCGTTATGCGTTATGCGTTATGCGTTATGCGTTATGCGTTATGCGTTATGCGTTATGCGTTATGCGTTATGCGTTATGCGTTATCCGTTATGCGTTATGCGTTATGCGTTATGCGTTATGCGTTATGCGTTATGCGTTATGCGTTATGCGTTATGCGTTATGCGTTATGCGTTATGCGTTATGCGTTATGCGTTATGTGTTATGCGTTGTGCGTTATCCGCTATGCGTTATGCGTTTTAAGTTATGCGTTATGCGTTATGTGTTATGCGTTGTGCATTATCCGCTATGCGTTATGCGTTTTAAGTTATGCGTTATGCGTTATGCGTTATGCGTTATGCGTGATCCGTTATGTGTTATGCGTTATGCGCTATGCGTTATGCGTTATGCGTTATGCGTTATGGGTTATGAGTAATGCGTGATCCGTTATGCGTAATGCTTTATGCGTTATGCGTTATGCGTTACGCGTAATGCGTTATGCGCTATGGGTCATGCGTTAAGCGGTATGCGTTATGCGTTATGCGTTATGCGGAATGCGTCATCCGTTATGCGTTATGTGTTATGCGTTGTGCGTTATCCGCTATGCGTTATGCGTTTTAAGTTATGCGTTATGCGTTATGTGTTATGCGTTGTGCATTATCCGCTATGCGTTATGCGTTTTAAGTTATGCGTTATGCGTTATGCGTTATGCGTTATGCGTTATGCGTTATGCGTGATCCGTTATGTGTTATGCGTTATGCGCTATGCATTATGCGTTATGCGTTATGCGTTATGGGTTATGAGTAATGCGTGATCCGTTATGCGTAATGCTTTATGCGTTATGCGTTATGCGTTACGCGTAATGCGTTATGCGCTATGGGTCATGCGTTAAGCGGTATGCGTTATGCGTTATGCGTTATGCGGAATGCGTCATCCGTTATGCGTTATGAGTAATGCGTGATCCGTCATGCGTTATGCGTTAGGCGTTATGCGTTTTGCGTTATGCGTTATGAGTAATGCGAGATCCGTTACGCGTTATGCGTTATGCGTTATGCGATATGCGTTATGCGTTATGCGTTATGCGTTATGCGTTATGCGTTATGCGTTATGCGTTATGCGTTATGCATTATGCGATATGCATTATGCGTTATGCGTTATGCGTTATGCGTTATGCGTTATGCGTTATGCGTTATGCGTTATGCGTTATGCGTTATGAGAAATGCGTGATCCGTTATGCGTTATGCGTTATGAGTAATACGTGATCCGTTATGCGTTATGCGTTATGCGTTAGCGCTATGCGTTATGCGTTATGCGTTATGCGTTATGCGTTATGCGTTATGAGTAACGCGTGATCCGTTATGCGTTATGCGTTATGCGTTATGCGTTATGCGTTATGCGTTATGCGTTATGCGTTATGCGTTATGAGTAACGCGTGATCCGTTATGCGTTATGCGTTATGCGTTATGATAAATGCGTGATCCGTTATGCGTTATGCGTTATGCGTTATGCGTTATGCGGAATGCGTTATGCGTTATGCGTTATGCGTTATGCGTTATGCGTTATGCGTTATGCGTTATGCGTTATGAGTAACGCGTGATCCGTTATGCGTTATGCGTTATGCATTATGCGTTATGAGAAATGCGTGATCCGTTATGCGTTATGCGTTATGCGTTATGAGAAATGCGTGATCCGTTATGCGTTATGCGTTATGCTCTATGCGTTATGCATTATGCGTTATGCGATTTGCGTTATGCGTTATGCGTTATGCGTTATGCGTTATGCGTTATGCGTTATGCGTTATGAGTTATGCGTTATGCGTTATGTGTAACGCGTGATCCGTAATGCGTTATGCGTTATGCGTTATGCGTTATGCGTTATGCGTTATGCGTTATGCGTTATGAGTAACGCGTGATCCGTTATGCGTTATGCGTTATGAGAAATGCGTGATCCGTTATGCGTTATGCGTTATGAGTAACGCGTGATCCGTTATGCGTTATGCGTTATGCGTTATGAGAAATGCGTGATCCGTTATGCGTTATGCGTTATGCTTTATGCGTTATGCGTTATGCGTTTTGCGTTATGCGTTATGAGTAACGCGTGATCCGTTATGCGTTATGCGTTATGCGTTATGAGAAATGCGTGATCCGTTATGCGTTATGCGTTATGCGTTATGAGAAATGCGTGATCCGTTATGCGTTATGCGTTATGCGTTATGCGTTATGCGTTATGCGTTATGCGATATGCGTTATGCGTTATGCGTTATGCGATTTGCGTTATGCGTTATGCGTTATGCGTTATGCGTTATGCGTTATGCGTTATGCGTTATGCGTTATGCGTTATGCATTATGCGATATGCATTATGCGTTATGCGTTATGCGTTATGCGTTATGCGTTATGCGTTATGCGTTATGCGTTATGCGTTATGAGAAATGCGTGATCCGTTATGCGTTATGCGTTATGAGTAATACGTGATCCGTTATGCGTTATGCGTTATGCGTTAGCGCTATGCGTTATGCGTTATGCGTTATGCGTTATGCGTTATGCGTTATGAGTAACGCGTGATCCGTTATGCGTTATGCGTTATGCGTTATGCGTTATGCGTTATGCGTTATGCGATATGCGTTATGCGTTATGCGTTATGAGTAACGCGTGATCCGTTATGCGTTATGCGTTATGCGTTATGATAAATGCGTGATCCGTTATGCGTTATGCGTTATGCGTTATGCGTTATGCGGAATGCGTTATGCATTATGCGTTATGCGTTATGCGTGATCCGTTATGTGTTATGCGTTATGCGCTATGCGTTATGCGTTATGCGTTATGCGTTATGCGTGATCCGTTATGTGTTATGCGTTATGCGCTATGCGTTATGCGTTATGCGTTATGCGTTATGGGTTATGGGTTATGAGTAATGCGTGATCCGTTATGCGTAATGCTTTATGCGTTATGCGTTATGCGTTACGCGTAATGCGTTATGCGCTATGGGTCATGCGTTAAGCGTTATGCGTTATGCGTTATGCGTTATGCGGAATGCGTCATCCGTTATGCGTTATGAGTAATGCGTGATCCGTCATGCGTTATGCGTTAGGCGTTATGCGTTTTGCGTTATGCGTTATGAGTAATGCGATATCCGTTACGCGTTATGCGTTATGCGTTATGCGTTATGCGTTATGAGTAACGCGTGATCCGTTATGCGTTATGCGTTATGCGTTATGCGTTATGCGTTATGCGCTATGCGTTATGCGTTATGCGTTATGCGTTATGCGTTATGCGTTATGCGTTATGCGTTATGCGTTATGCGTTATGCGTTATGCGTTATGCGTTATGCGTTATGCGTTATGCGTTATGCGTTATGAGAAATGCGTGATCCGTTATGCGTTATGAGTAATGCGTGATCCGTTATGCGTTATGCGTTATGCGTTATGCGTTATGCGTTATGCGTTATGCGTTATGCGTTATGCGTTATGCGTTATGCGTTATGAGAAATGCGTGATCCGTTATGCGTTATGAGTAATGCGTGATCCGTCATGCGTTATGCGTTATGCGTTATGCGTTATGCGTTATGAGAAATGCGTGATCCGTTATGCGTTATGCGTTATGAGTAATGCGTGATCCGTTATGCGTTATGCGTTATGCGTTATGCGTTATGCGTTATGCGTTATGCGATATGCGTTATGCGTTATGCGTTATGAGTAATGCGTGATCCGTTATGCGTTATGCGTTATGCGTTATGGGTTGTGCGTTATGAGTCATGCGTTATGCGTTATGCGTTATGCGTTTTGCTTTATGCGTTATGCGTTATGGGTTATGCGTTATGGGTTATGCGTTATGCGTTATGCGTTATGCGTTATGCGTTATGCGTTATGGGTTATGAGTAATGCGTGATCCGTTATGCGTTATGCTTTATGCGTTATGCGTTATGCGTTACGCGTAATGCGTTATGCGCTGTGGGTCATGCGTTAAGCGTTATGCGTTTTGCGTTATAGGTTATGAGTAATGCGAGATCCGTTACGCGTTATGCGTTATGCGTTATTCGTTATGCGTTATGCGTTATGCGTTATGCGTTATGCGTTATGCGTTATGCGTTATGCGTTATGCGTTATGCGTTATGCGTTATGCGTTATGCGTTATGCGTTATGAGTTATGCGTTATGCGTTATGCGTTATGCGTTATGCGTTATTCGTTATGCGTTATGCGTTATGCGTTATGCGTTATGCGTTATGCGTTATGCGTTATGCGTTATGCGTTATGCGTTATGCGTTATGCGTTATGAGTTATGCGTTATGCGTTATGCGTTATGCGTTATGCGTTATGCGTTATGCGTTATGAGTTATGCGTTATGCGTTATGCGTTATGCGTTATGCGTTATGCGTTATGCGTTATGAGAAATGCGTGATCCGTTATGCGTTATGCGTTATGAGTAATGCGTGATCCGTTATGCGTTATGCGTTATGCGTTATGCGTTATGCGTAATGCGTTATGCGTTATGCGTTATGCGTTATGCGTTATGCGTTATGCGTTATGCGTTATGCGTTATGCGTTATGCGTTATGCGTTATGCGTTATGCGTTATGCGTTATGCGTTATGCGTTATGCGTTATGCGTTATGCGTTATCCGTTATGCGTTATGCGTTATGCGTTATGCGTTATGCGTTATGCGTTATGCGTTATGCGTTATGCGTTATGCGTTATGCGTTATGCGTTATGCGTTATGCGTTATGCGTTATGCGTTATGTGTTATGCGTTGTGCGTTATCCGCTATGCGTTATGCGTTTTAAGTTATGCGTTATGCGTTATGTGTTATGCGTTGTGCATTATCCGCTATGCGTTATGCGTTTTAAGTTATGCGTTATGCGTTATGCGTTATGCGTTATGCGTGATCCGTTATGTGTTATGCGTTATGCGCTATGCGTTATGCGTTATGCGTTATGCGTTATGGGTTATGAGTAATGCGTGATCCGTTATGCGTAATGCTTTATGCGTTATGCGTTATGCGTTACGCGTAATGCGTTATGCGCTATGGGTCATGCGTTAAGCGGTATGCGTTATGCGTTATGCGTTATGCGGAATGCGTCATCCGTTATGCGTTATGTGTTATGCGTTGTGCGTTATCCGCTATGCGTTATGCGTTTTAAGTTATGCGTTATGCGTTATGTGTTATGCGTTGTGCATTATCCGCTATGCGTTATGCGTTTTAAGTTATGCGTTATGCGTTATGCGTTATGCGTTATGCGTTATGCGTTATGCGTTATGCGTGATCCGTTATGTGTTATGCGTTATGCGCTATGCATTATGCGTTATGCGTTATGCGTTATGGGTTATGAGTAATGCGTGATCCGTTATGCGTAATGCTTTATGCGTTATGCGTTATGCGTTACGCGTAATGCGTTATGCGCTATGGGTCATGCGTTAAGCGGTATGCGTTATGCGTTATGCGTTATGCGGAATGCGTCATCCGTTATGCGTTATGAGTAATGCGTGATCCGTCATGCGTTATGCGTTAGGCGTTATGCGTTTTGCGTTATGCGTTATGAGTAATGCGAGATCCGTTACGCGTTATGCGTTATGCGTTATGCGATATGCGTTATGCGTTATGCGTTATGCGTTATGCGTTATGCGTTATGCGTTATGCGTTATGCGTTATGCATTATGCGATATGCATTATGCGTTATGCGTTATGCGTTATGCGTTATGCGTTATGCGTTATGCGTTATGCGTTATGCGTTATGCGTTATGAGAAATGCGTGATCCGTTATGCGTTATGCGTTATGAGTAATACGTGATCCGTTATGCGTTATGCGTTATGCGTTAGCGCTATGCGTTATGCGTTATGCGTTATGCGTTATGCGTTATGCGTTATGAGTAACGCGTGATCCGTTATGCGTTATGCGTTATGCGTTATGCGTTATGCGTTATGCGTTATGCGTTATGCGTTATGCGTTATGAGTAACGCGTGATCCGTTATGCGTTATGCGTTATGCGTTATGATAAATGCGTGATCCGTTATGCGTTATGCGTTATGCGTTATGCGTTATGCGGAATGCGTTATGCGTTATGCGTTATGCGTTATGCGTTATGCGTTATGCGTTATGCGTTATGCGTTATGAGTAACGCGTGATCCGTTATGCGTTATGCGTTATGCGTTATGCGTTATGAGAAATGCGTGATCCGTTATGCGTTATGCGTTATGCGTTATGAGAAATGCGTGATCCGTTATGCGTTATGCGTTATGCTCTATGCGTTATGCATTATGCGTTATGCGATTTGCGTTATGCGTTATGCGTTATGCGTTATGCGTTATGCGTTATGCGTTATGCGTTATGAGTTATGCGTTATGCGTTATGTGTAACGCGTGATCCGTAATGCGTTATGCGTTATGCGTTATGCGTTATGCGTTATGCGTTATGCGTTATGCGTTATGAGTAACGCGTGATCCGTTATGCGTTATGCGTTATGAGAAATGCGTGATCCGTTATGCGTTATGCGTTATGAGTAACGCGTGATCCGTTATGCGTTATGCGTTATGCGTTATGAGAAATGCGTGATCCGTTATGCGTTATGCGTTATGCTTTATGCGTTATGCGTTATGCGTTTTGCGTTATGCGTTATGAGTAACGCGTGATCCGTTATGCGTTATGCGTTATGCGTTATGAGAAATGCGTGATCCGTTATGCGTTATGCGTTATGCGTTATGAGAAATGCGTGATCCGTTATGCGTTATGCGTTATGCGTTATGCGTTATGCGTTATGCGTTATGCGATATGCGTTATGCGTTATGCGTTATGCGATTTGCGTTATGCGTTATGCGTTATGCGTTATGCGTTATGCGTTATGCGTTATGCGTTATGCGTTATGCATTATGCGATATGCATTATGCGTTATGCGTTATGCGTTATGCGTTATGCGTTATGCGTTATGCGTTATGCGTTATGCGTTATGAGAAATGCGTGATCCGTTATGCGTTATGCGTTATGAGTAATACGTGATCCGTTATGCGTTATGCGTTATGCGTTAGCGCTATGCGTTATGCGTTATGCGTTATGCGTTATGCGTTATGCGTTATGAGTAACGCGTGATCCGTTATGCGTTATGCGTTATGCGTTATGCGTTATGCGTTATGCGTTATGCGATATGCGTTATGCGTTATGCGTTATGAGTAACGCGTGATCCGTTATGCGTTATGCGTTATGCGTTATGATAAATGCGTGATCCGTTATGCGTTATGCGTTATGCGTTATGCGTTATGCGGAATGCGTTATGCATTATGCGTTATGCGTTATGCGTGATCCGTTATGTGTTATGCGTTATGCGCTATGCGTTATGCGTTATGCGTTATGCGTTATGCGTGATCCGTTATGTGTTATGCGTTATGCGCTATGCGTTATGCGTTATGCGTTATGCGTTATGGGTTATGGGTTATGAGTAATGCGTGATCCGTTATGCGTAATGCTTTATGCGTTATGCGTTATGCGTTACGCGTAATGCGTTATGCGCTATGGGTCATGCGTTAAGCGTTATGCGTTATGCGTTATGCGTTATGCGGAATGCGTCATCCGTTATGCGTTATGAGTAATGCGTGATCCGTCATGCGTTATGCGTTAGGCGTTATGCGTTTTGCGTTATGCGTTATGAGTAATGCGATATCCGTTACGCGTTATGCGTTATGCGTTATGCGTTATGCGTTATGAGTAACGCGTGATCCGTTATGCGTTATGCGTTATGCGTTATGCGTTATGCGTTATGCGCTATGCGTTATGCGTTATGCGTTATGCGTTATGCGTTATGCGTTATGGGTTACGCGTGATCCGTTATGCGTTATGCGTTATGCGTTATGCGTTATGCGTTATGCGTTATGCGATATGCGTTATGCGTTATGCGTTATGAGTAACGCGTGATCCGTTATGCGTTATGCGTTATGCGTTAAGCGTTATGCGTTATGCGTTATGCGTTATGCGTTATGCGTTATGCTTTATGCATTATGCGATATGCGTTATGCGATTTGCGTTATGCGTAATGCGTTATGGGTTGTGCGTTATGAGTCATGCGTTATGCGTTATGCGTTATGCGTTTTGCTTTGTGCGTTATGCGTTATGGGTTATGCGTTATGCGTTATGCGTTATGAGTAATGCGTGATCCGTTATGCGTTATGAGTAACGCGTGATCCGTTATGCGTTATGCGTTATGCGTTATGAGAAATGCGTGATCCGTTATGCGTTATGCGTTATGCTTTATGCGTTATGCGTTATGCGTTATGCGATTTGCGTTATGCGTTATGCGTTATGCGTTATGCGTTATGCGTTTTGCTTTATGCGTTATGCGTTATGGGTTATGCGTTATGCGTTATGCGTTATGAGTAATGCGTGATCCGTTATGTGTTATGCGTTATGCGCTATGCGTTATGCGTTATGCGTTATGCGTTATGGGTTATGAGTAATGCGTGATCCGTTATGCGTAATGCTTTATGCGTTATGCGTTATGCGCTACGCGTAATGCGTTATGCGCTATGGGTCATGCGTTAAGCGTTATGCGTTATGCGTTATGCGTTATGCGGAATGCGTCATCCGTTATGCGTTATGAGTAATGCGTGATCCGTCATGCGTTATGCGTTAGGCGTTATGCGTTTTGCGTTATGCGTTATGAGTAATGCGATATGCGTTACGCGTTATGCGTTATGCGTTATGCGATATGCGTTATGCGTTATGCGTTATGCGTTATGCGTTATGCGTTATGCGTTATGCATTATGCGATATGCATTATGCGTTATGCGTTATGCGTTATGCGTTATGCGTTATGCGTTATGCGTTATGCGTTATGAGAAATGCGTGATCCGTTATGCGTTATGCGTTATGAGTAATACGTGATCCGTTATGCGTTATGCGTTATGCGTTAGCGCTATGCGTTATGCGTTATGCGTTATGCGTTATGCGTTATGAGTAACGCGTGATCCGTTATGCGTTATGCGTTATGCGTTATGCGTTATGCGTTATGCGTTATGCGTTATGCGTTATGCGTTATGAGTAACGCGTGATCCGTTATGCGTTATGCATTATGCGTTATGATAAATGCGTGATCCGTTATGGGTTATGCGTTATGCGTTATGCGTTATGCGGAATGCGTTATGCGTTATGCGTTATGCGTTATGCGTGATCCGTTATGTGTTATGCGTTATGCGCTATGCGTTATGCGTTATGCGTTATGCGTTATGGGTTATGAGTAATGCGTGATCTGTTATGCGTTATGCGTTATGCGTTATGCGTTATGCGTTATGCGTTATGCGTTATGCGTTATGCGTTATGCGTTATGCGTTATGCGTTATGCGATTTGCGTTATGCGTTATGCGTTATGCGTTATGCGTTATGCGTTATGCGTTATGCGTTATGCGTTATGCGTTATGCGTTATGCGTTATGAGTAACGCGTGATCCGTTATGCGTTATGCGTTATGCGTTATGATAAATGCGTGATCCGTTATGAGAAATGGGTGATCCGTTATGCGTTATGCGTTATGAGTGTGCGTTATGCGTTATGAGTAATGCGTGATCCGTTATGCGTTATGCGTTATGCGTTATGCGTTATGCGGAATGCGTCATCCGTTCTGCGTTATGAGTAATGCGTGATCCGTCATGCGTTATGCGTTAGGCGTTATGCGTTTTGCGTTATGCGTTATGAGTAATGCGAGATCCGTTACGCGTTATGCGTTATGCGTTATGCGTTATGCGTTATGCGTTATGCGTTATGCGTTATGCGTTATGCGTTATGCGTTATGCGTTATGCGTTATGCGTTATGCGTTATGAGTATTGCGTGATCCGTTATGCGTTATGCGTTATGCGTTATGCGTTATGCGTTATGCGTTATGCGGAATGCGTTATGCGTTATGCGTTATGCGTTATGCGTGATCCGTTATGTGTTATGCGTTATGCGCTATGCGTTATGCGTTATGCGTTATGCGTTATGCGTTATGCGTGATCCGTTATGTGTTATGCGTTATGCGCTATGCGTTATGCGTTATGCGTTATGCGTTATGCGTTATGGGTTATGGGTTATGAGTAATGCGTGATCCGTTATGCGTTATGCGTTATGCGGAATGCGTTATGCGTTATGCGTTATGCGTTATGCGTTATGCGTTATGCGTTATGCGTTATGCGTTATGAGTAACGCGTGATCCGTTATGCGTTATGCGTTATGCGTTATGCGTTATGAGAAATGCGTGATCCGTTATGCGTTATGCGTTATGCGTTATGAGAAATGCGTGATCCGTTATGCGTTATGCGTTATGCTCTATGCGTTATGCATTATGCGTTATGCGATTTGCGTTATGCGTTATGCGTTATGCGTTATGCGTTATGCGTTATGCGTTATGCGTTATGAGTTATGCGTTATGCGTTATGTGTAACGCGTGATCCGTAATGCGTTATGCGTTATGCGTTATGCGTTATGCGTTATGCGTTATGCGTTATGCGTTATGAGTAACGCGTGATCCGTTATGCGTTATGCGTTATGAGAAATGCGTGATCCGTTATGCGTTATGCGTTATGAGTAACGCGTGATCCGTTATGCGTTATGCGTTATGCGTTATGAGAAATGCGTGATCCGTTATGCGTTATGCGTTATGCTTTATGCGTTATGCGTTATGCGTTTTGCGTTATGCGTTATGAGTAACGCGTGATCCGTTATGCGTTATGCGTTATGCGTTATGAGAAATGCGTGATCCGTTATGCGTTATGCGTTATGCGTTATGAGAAATGCGTGATCCGTTATGCGTTATGCGTTATGCGTTATGCGTTATGCGTTATGCGTTATGCGATATGCGTTATGCGTTATGCGTTATGCGATTTGCGTTATGCGTTATGCGTTATGCGTTATGCGTTATGCGTTATGCGTTATGCGTTATGCGTTATGCGTTATGCATTATGCGATATGCATTATGCGTTATGCGTTATGCGTTATGCGTTATGCGTTATGCGTTATGCGTTATGCGTTATGCGTTATGAGAAATGCGTGATCCGTTATGCGTTATGCGTTATGAGTAATACGTGATCCGTTATGCGTTATGCGTTATGCGTTAGCGCTATGCGTTATGCGTTATGCGTTATGCGTTATGCGTTATGCGTTATGAGTAATGCGTGATCCGTTATGCGTTATGCGTTATGCGTTATGCGTTATGCGTTATGCGTTATGCGATATGCGTTATGCGTTATGCGTTATGAGTAATGCGTGATCCGTTATGCGTTATGCGTTATGCGTTATGATAAATGCGTGATCCGTTATGCGTTATGCGTTATGCGTTATGCGTTATGCGGAATGCGTTATGCATTATGCGTTATGCGTTATGCGTGATCCGTTATGTGTTATGCGTTATGCGCTATGCGTTATGCGTTATGCGTTATGCGTTATGCGTGATCCGTTATGTGTTATGCGTTATGCGCTATGCGTTATGCGTTATGCGTTATGCGTTATGGGTTATGGGTTATGAGTAATGCGTGATCCGTTATGCGTAATGCTTTATGCGTTATGCGTTATGCGTTACGCGTAATGCGTTATGCGCTATGGGTCATGCGTTAAGCGTTATGCGTTATGCGTTATGCGTTATGCGGAATGCGTCATCCGTTATGCGTTATGAGTAATGCGTGATCCGTCATTCGTTATGCGTTAGGCGTTATGCGTTTTGCGTTATGCGTTATGAGTAATGCGATATCCGTTACGCGTTATGCGTTATGCGTTATGCGTTATGCGTTATGAGTAACGCGTGATCCGTTATGCGTTATGCGTTATGCGTTATGCGTTATGCGTTATGCGCTATGCGTTATGCGTTATGCGTTATGCGTTATGCGTTATGCGTTATGGGTTACGCGTGATCCGTTATGCGTTATGCGTTATGCGTTATGCGTTATGCGTTATGCGTTATGCGATATGCGTTATGCGTTATGCGTTATGAGTAACGCGTGATCCGTTATGCGTTATGCGTTATGCGTTAAGCGTTATGCGTTATGCGTTATGCGTTATGCGTTATGCGTTATGCTTTATGCATTATGCGATATGCGTTATGCGATTTGCGTTATGCGTAATGCGTTATGGGTTGTGCGTTATGAGTCATGCGTTATGCGTTATGCGTTATGCGTTTTGCTTTGTGCGTTATGCGTTATGGGTTATGCGTTATGCGTTATGCGTTATGAGTAATGCGTGATCCGTTATGCGTTATGAGTAACGCGTGATCCGTTATGCGTTATGCGTTATGCGTTATGAGAAATGCGTGATCCGTTATGCGTTATGCGTTATGCTTTATGCGTTATGCGTTATGCGTTATGCGATTTGCGTTATGCGTTATGCGTTATGCGTTATGCGTTATGCGTTTTGCTTTATGCGTTATGCGTTATGGGTTATGCGTTATGCGTTATGCGTTATGAGTAATGCGTGATCCGTTATGTGTTATGCGTTATGCGCTATGCGTTATGCGTTATGCGTTATGCGTTATGGGTTATGAGTAATGCGTGATCCGTTATGCGTAATGCTTTATGCGTTATGCGTTATGCGCTACGCGTAATGCGTTATGCGCTATGGGTCATGCGTTAAGCGTTATGCGTTATGCGTTATGCGTTATGCGGAATGCGTCATCCGTTATGCGTTATGAGTAATGCGTGATCCGTCATGCGTTATGCGTTAGGCGTTATGCGTTTTGCGTTATGCGTTATGAGTAATGCGATATGCGTTACGCGTTATGCGTTATGCGTTATGCGATATGCGTTATGCGTTATGCGTTATGCGTTATGCGTTATGCGTTATGCGTTATGCATTATGCGATATGCATTATGCGTTATGCGTTATGCGTTATGCGTTATGCGTTATGCGTTATGCGTTATGCGTTATGAGAAATGCGTGATCCGTTATGCGTTATGCGTTATGAGTAATACGTGATCCGTTATGCGTTATGCGTTATGCGTTAGCGCTATGCGTTATGCGTTATGCGTTATGCGTTATGCGTTATGAGTAACGCGTGATCCGTTATGCGTTATGCGTTATGCGTTATGCGTTATGCGTTATGCGTTATGCGTTATGCGTTATGCGTTATGAGTAACGCGTGATCCGTTATGCGTTATGCATTATGCGTTATGATAAATGCGTGATCCGTTATGGGTTATGCGTTATGCGTTATGCGTTATGCGGAATGCGTTATGCGTTATGCGTTATGCGTTATGCGTGATCCGTTATGTGTTATGCGTTATGCGCTATGCGTTATGCGTTATGCGTTATGCGTTATGGGTTATGAGTAATGCGTGATCTGTTATGCGTTATGCGTTATGCGTTATGCGTTATGCGTTATGCGTTATGCGTTATGCGTTATGCGTTATGCGTTATGCGTTATGCGTTATGCGATTTGCGTTATGCGTTATGCGTTATGCGTTATGCGTTATGCGTTATGCGTTATGCGTTATGCGTTATGCGTTATGCGTTATGCGTTATGAGTAACGCGTGATCCGTTATGCGTTATGCGTTATGCGTTATGATAAATGCGTGATCCGTTATGAGAAATGGGTGATCCGTTATGCGTTATGCGTTATGAGTGTGCGTTATGCGTTATGAGTAATGCGTGATCCGTTATGCGTTATGCGTTATGCGTTATGCGTTATGCGGAATGCGTCATCCGTTCTGCGTTATGAGTAATGCGTGATCCGTCATGCGTTATGCGTTAGGCGTTATGCGTTTTGCGTTATGCGTTATGAGTAATGCGAGATCCGTTACGCGTTATGCGTTATGCGTTATGCGTTATGCGTTATGCGTTATGCGTTATGCGTTATGCGTTATGCGTTATGCGTTATGCGTTATGCGTTATGCGTTATGCGTTATGAGTATTGCGTGATCCGTTATGCGTTATGCGTTATGCGTTATGCGTTATGAGTAATGCGTGATCCGTTATGCGTAATGCTTTATGCGTTATGCGTTATGCGTTACGCGTAATGCGTTATGCGCTATGGGTCATGCGAGATCCGTTACGCGTTATGCGTTATGCGTTATGCGATTTGCGTTATGCGTTATGCGTTATGCGTTATGCGTTATGCGTTATGCGTTATGCGTTATGCGTTATACGTTATGCATTATGCGATATGCATTATGCGTTATGCGTTATGCGTTATGCGTTATGCGTTATGCGTTATGCGTTATGCGTTATGAGAAATGCGTGATCCGTTATGCGTTATGCGTTATGAGTAATACGTGATCCGTTATGCGTTATGCGTTATGCGTTAGCGCTATGCGTTATGCGTTATGCGTTATGCGTTATGCGTTATGCGATATGCGTTATGCGTTATGCGTTATGCGATTTGCGTTATGCGTTATGCGTTATGCGTTATGCGTTATGCGTTATGCGTTATGCGTTATGCGTTATGCGTTATGCGTTATGCGTTATGCATTATGCGATATGCATTATGCGTTATGCGTTATGCGTTATGCGTTATGCGTTATGCGTTATGCGTTATGCGTTATGCGTTATGAGAAATGCGTGATCCGTTATGCGTTATGCGTTATGAGTAATACGTGATCCGTTATGCGTTATGCGTTATGCGTTAGCGCTATGCGTTATGCGTTATGCGTTATGCGTTATGCGTTATGCGTTATGAGTAACGCGTGATCCGTTATGCGTTATGCGTTATGCGTTATGCGTTATGCGTTATGCGTTATGCGATATGCGTTATGCGTTATGCGTTATGAGTAACGCGTGATCCGTTATGCGTTATGCGTTATGCGTTATGATAAATGCGTGATCCGTTATGCGTTATGCGTTATGCGTTATGCGTTATGCGGAATGCGTTATGCATTATGCGTTATGCGTTATGCGTGATCCGTTATGTGTTATGCGTTATGCGCTATGCGTTATGCGTTATGCGTTATGCGTTATGCGTTATGCGTGATCCGTTATGTGTTATGCGTTATGCGCTATGCGTTATGCGTTATGCGTTATGCGTTATGGGTTATGGGTTATGAGTAATGCGTGATCCGTTATGCGTAATGCTTTATGCGTTATGCGTTATGCGTTACGCGTAATGCGTTATGCGCTATGGGTCATGCGTTAAGCGTTATGCGTTATGCGTTATGCGTTATGCGGAATGCGTCATCCGTTATGCGTTATGAGTAATGCGTGATCCGTCATGCGTTATGCGTTAGGCGTTATGCGTTTTGCGTTATGCGTTATGAGTAATGCGATATCCGTTACGCGTTATGCGTTATGCGTTATGCGTTATGCGTTATGAGTAACGCGTGATCCGTTATGCGTTATGCGTTATGCGTTATGCGTTATGCGTTATGCGCTATGCGTTATGCGTTATGCGTTATGCGTTATGCGTTATGCGTTATGAGTAACGCGTGATCCGTTATGCGTTATGCGTTATGCGTTATGCGTTATGCGTTATGCGTTATGCGATATGCGTTATGCGTTATGCGTTATGAGTAACGCGTGATCCGTTATGCGTTATGCGTTATGCGTTATGATAAATGCGTGATCCGTTATGCGTTATGCGTTATGCGTTATGCGTTATGCGGAATGCGTTATGCGTTATGCGTTATGCGTTATGCGTGATCCGTTATGTGTTATGCGTTATGCGCTATGCGTTATGCGTTATGCGTTATGCGTTATGCGTTATGCGTGATCCGTTATGTGTTATGCGTTATGCGCTATGCGTTATGCGTTATGCGTTATGCGTTATGCGTTATGGGTTATGGGTTATGAGTAATGCGTGATCCGTTATGCGTAATGCTTTATGCGTTATGCGTTATGCGTTATGCGTTACGCGTAATGCGTTATGCGCTATGGGTCATGCGTTAAGCGTTATGCGTTATGCGTTATGCGTTATGCGGAATGAGTCATCCGTTATGCGTTATGAGTAATGCGTGATCCGTCATGCGTTATGCGTTAAGCGTTATGCGTTTTGCGTTATGCGTTATGAGTAATGCGATATCCGTTACGCGTTATGCGTTATGCGTTATGCGTTATGCGTTATGAGTAACGCGTGATCCGTTATGCGTTATGCGTTATGCGTTATGTGTTTTGCGTTATGCGTTATGAGAAATGCGAGATCTGTTACGCGTTATGCGTTATGCGTTATGCGATATGCGTTATGCGTTATGCGTTATGCGTTATGCGTTATGCGTTATGCGTTATGCGTTATGCGTTATGCATTATGCGATATGCATTATGCGTTATGCGTTATGCGTTATGAGAAATGCGTGATCCGTTATGCGTTATGCGTTATGAGTAATACGTGATCCGTTATGCGTTATGCGTTATGCGTTAGCGCTATGCGTTATGCGTTATGCGTTATGCGTTATGCGTTATGCGTTATGCGTTATGCGTTATGAGTAACGCGTGATCCGTTATGCGTTATGCGTTATGCGTTATGTGTTTTGCGTTATGCGTTATGAGAAATGCGAGATCTGTTACGCGTTATGCGTTATGCGTTATGCGTTATGCGTTATGCGTTATGCGTTATGCGTTATGCGTTATGCGTTATGCGTTATGCGTTATGAGAAATGCGTGATCCGTTATGCGTTATGCGTTATGAGTAATACGTGATCCGTTATGCGTTATGCGTTATGCGTTAGCGCTATGCGTTATGCGTTATGCGTTATGCGTTATGCGTTATGAGTAACGCGTGATCCGTTATGCGTTATGCGTTATGCGTTATGCGTTATGCGTTATGCGTTATGCGTTATGCGTTATGAGTAACGCGTGATCCGTTATGCGTTATGCGTTATGCGTTATGATAAATGCGTGATCCGTTATGCGTTATGCGTTATGCGTTATGCGTTATGCGGAATGCGTTATGCGTTATGCGTTATGCGTTATGCGTTATGCGTTATGCGTTATGCGTTATGCGTTATGCGTTATGCGCTATGCGTTATGAGTAACGCGTGATCCGTTATGCGTTATGCGTTATGCGTTATGCGTTATGAGAAATGCGTGATCCGTTATGCGTTATGCGTTATGCGTTATGAGAAATGCGTGATCCGTTATGCGTTATGCGTTATGCTCTATGCGTTATGCGTTATGCGTTATGCGATTTGCGTTATGCGTTATGCGTTATGCGTTATGCGTTATGCGTTATGCGTTATGCGTTATGAGTTATGCGTTATGCGTTATGTGTAACGCGTGATCCGTAATGCGTTATGCGTTATGCTCTATGCGTTATGCGTTATGCGTTATGCGATTTGCGTTATGCGTTATGCGTTATGCGTTATGCGTTATGCGTTATGCGTTATGCGTTATGAGTTATGCGTTATGCGTTATGTGTAACGCGTGATCCGTAATGCGTTATGCGTTATGCGTTATGCGTTATGCGTTATGCGTTATGCGTTATGAGTAACGCGTGATCCGTTATGCGTTATGCGTTATGAGAAATGCGTGATCCGTTATGCGTTATGCGTTATGCTCTATGCGTTATGCGTTATGCGTTATGCGATTTGCGTTATGCGTTATGCGTTATGCGTTATGCGTTATGCGTTATGCGTTATGCGTTATGCGTTATGCGTTATGCGTTATGCGTTATGCGTTATGCGTTATGCGTTATGCGTTATGCGTTATGCGTTATGCGTTATGCGTTATGAGAAATGGGTGATCCGTTATGCGTTATGCGTTATGAGTAATGCGTTATGCGTTATGAGTAATGCGTGATCCGTTATGCGTTATGCGTTATGCGTTATGCGTTATGCGTTATGAGTATTGCGTGATCCGTTATGCGTTATGCGTTATGCGTTATGCGTTATGAGTAATGCGTGATCCGTTATGCGTTATGCGTTATGAGTAATGCGTGATCCGTTATGCGTTATGCGTTATGCATTAAGCGTTATGCGTTATGCGTTATGCGTTATGCGTTATGCGTTATGCTTTATGCATTATGCGATATGCGTTATGCGATTTGCGTTATGCGTAATGCGTTATGGGTTGTGCGTTATGAGTCATGCGTTATGCGTTATGCGTTATGCGTTTTGCTTTGTGCGTTATGCGTTATGGGTTATGCGTTATGCGTTATGCGTTATGAGTAATGCGTGATCCGTTATGCGTTATGAGTAACGCGTGATCCGTTATGCGTTATGCGTTATGCGTTATGAGAAATGCGTGATCCGTTATGCGTTATGCGTTATGCTTTATGCGTTATGCGTTATGCGTTATGCGATTTGCGTTATGCGTTATGCGTTATGCGTTATGCGTTATGCGTTTTGCTTTATGCGTTATGCGTTATGGGTTATGCGTTATGCGTTATGCGTTATGAGTAATGCGTGATCCGTTATGTGTTATGCGTTATGCGCTATGCGTTATGCGTTATGCGTTATGCGTTATGGGTTATGAGTAATGCGTGATCCGTTATGCGTAATGCTTTATGCGTTATGCGTTATGCGTTACGCGTAATGCGTTATGCGCTATGGGTCATGCGTTAAGCGTTATGCGTTATGCGTTATGCGTTATGCGGAATGCGTCATCCGTTATGCGTTATGAGTAATGCGTGATCCGTCATGCGTTATGCGTTAGGCGTTATGCGTTTTGCGTTATGCGTTATGAGTAATGCGAGATCCGTTACGCGTTATGCGTTATGCGTTATGCGATATGCGTTATGCGTTATGCGTTATGCGTTATGCGTTATGCGTTATGCGTTATGCGTTATGCATTATGCGATATGCATTATGCGTTATGCGTTATGCGTTATGCGTTATGCGTTATGCGTTATGCGTTATGCGTTATGCGTTATGCGTTATGAGAAATGCGTGATCCGTTATGCGTTATGCGTTATGAGTAATACGTGATCCGTTATGCGTTATGCGTTATGCGTTAGCGCTATGCGTTATGCGTTATGCGTTATGAGAAATGCGTGATCCGTTATGCGTTATGCGTTATGAGTAATACGTGATCCGTTATGCGTTATGCGTTATGCGTTAGCGCTATGCGTTATGCGTTATGCGTTATGCGTTATGGGTTATGAGTAATGCGTGATCCGTTATGCGTTATGCGTTATGCGTTATGCGTTATGCGGAATGCGTCATCCGTTCTGCGTTATGAGTAATGCGTGATCCGTCATGCGTTATGCGTTAGGCGTTATGCGTTTTGCGTTATGCGTTATGAGTAATGCGAGATCCGTTACGCGTTATGCGTTATGCGTTATGCGTTATGAGAAATGCGTGATCCGTTATGCGTTATGCGTTATGAGTAATACGTGATCCGTTATGCGTTATGCGTTATGCGTTAGCGCTATGCGTTATGCGTTATGCGTTATGCGTTATGCGTTATGAGTAACGCGTGATCCGTTATGCGTTATGCGTTATGCGTTATGCGTTATGCGTTATGCGTTATGCGTTATGAGTAACGCGTGATCCGTTATGCGTTATGCGTTATGCGTTATGATAAATGCGTGATCCGTTATGCGTTATGCGTTATGCGTTATGCGTTATGCGGAATGCGTTATGCGTTATGCGTTATGCGTTATGCGTTATGCGTTATGCGTTATGCGTTATGCGTTATGCGTTATGAGTAACGCGTGATCCGTTATGCGTTATGCGTTATGCGTTATGCGTTATGAGAAATGCGTGATCCGTTATGCGTTATGCGTTATGCGTTATGAGAAATGCGTGATCCGTTATGCGTTATGCGTTATGCTCTATGCGTTATGCGTTATGCGTTATGCGATTTGCGTTATGCGTTATGCGTTATGCGTTATGCGTTATGCGTTATGCGTTATGCGTTATGAGTTATGCGTTATGCGTTATGTGTAACGCGTGATCCGTAATGCGTTATGCGTTATGCGTTATGCGTTATGCGTTATGCGTTATGCGTTATGAGTAACGCGTGATTCGTTATGCGTTATGCGTTATGAGAAATGCGTGATCCGTTATGCGTTATGCGTTATGAGTAACGCGTGATCCGTTATGCGTTATGCGTTATGCGTTATGAGAAATGCGTGATCCGTTATGCGTTATGCGTTATGCTTTATGCGTTATGCGTTATGCGTTATGCGTTATGCGTTATGAGTAACGCGTGATCCGTTATGCGTTATGCGTTATGCGTTATGAGAAATGCGTGATCCGTTATGCGTTATGCGTTATGCGTTATGAGAAATGCGTGATCCGTTATGCGTTATGCATTATGCTCTATGCGTTATGCGTTATGCGTTATGCGATTTGCGTTATGCGTTATGCGTTATGCGTTATGCGTTATGCGTTATGCGTTATGCGTTATGAGTTATGCGTTATGCGTTATGTGTAACGCGTGATCCGTAATGCGTTATGCGTTATGCGTTATGCGTTATGCGTTATGCGTTATGCGTTATGAGTAACGCGTGATCCGTTATGCGTTATGCGTTATGAGAAATGCGTGATCCGTTATGCGTTATGCGTTATGCTCTATGCGTTATGCGTTATGCGTTATGCGATTTGCGTTATGCGTTATGCGTTATGCGTTATGCGTTATGCGTTATGCGTTATGCGTTATGCGTTATGCGTTATGCGTTATGCGTTATGCGTTATGCGTTATGCGTTATGCGTTATGCGTTATGCGTTATGCGTTATGCGTTATGCGTTATGCGTTATGCGTTATGCGTTATGCGTTATGCGTTATGAGAAATGGGTGATCCGTTATGCGTTATGCGTTATGAGTAATGCGTTATGCGTTATGAGTAACGCGTGATCCGTTATGCGTTATGCGTTATGCGTTATGAGAAATGCGTGATCCGTTATGCGTTATGCGTTATGCTTTATGCGTTATGCGTTATGCGTTATGCGATTTGCGTTATGCGTTATGCGTTATGCGTTATGCGTTATGCGTTTTGCTTTATGCGTTATGCGTTATGGGTTATGCGTTATGCGTTATGCGTTATGAGTAATGCGTGATCCGTTATGTGTTATGCGTTATGCGCTATGCGTTATGCGTTATGCGTTATGCGTTATGGGTTATGAGTAATGCGTGATCCGTTATGCGTAATGCTTTATGCGTTATGCGTTATGCGTTACGCGTAATGCGTTATGCGCTATGGGTCATGCGTTAAGCGTTATGCGTTATGCGTTATGCGTTATGCGGAATGCGTCATCCGTTATGCGTTATGAGTAATGCGTGATCCGTCATGCGTTATGCGTTAGGCGTTATGCGTTTTGCGTTATGCGTTATGAGTAATGCGAGATCCGTTACGCGTTATGCGTTATGCGTTATGCGATATGCGTTATGCGTTATGCGTTATGCGTTATGCGTTATGCGTTATGCGTTATGCGTTATGCATTATGCGATATGCATTATGCGTTATGCGTTATGCGTTATGCGTTATGCGTTATGCGTTATGCGTTATGCGTTATGCGTTATGAGAAATGCGTGATCCGTTATGCGTTATGCGTTATGAGTAATACGTGATCCGTTATGCGTTATGCGTTATGCGTTAGCGCTATGCGTTATGCGTTATGCGTTATGAGAAATGCGTGATCCGTTATGCGTTATGCGTTATGAGTAATACGTGATCCGTTATGCGTTATGCGTTATGCGTTAGCGCTATGCGTTATGCGTTATGCGTTATGCGTTATGGGTTATGAGTAATGCGTGATCCGTTATGCGTTATGCGTTATGCGTTATGCGTTATGCGGAATGCGTCATCCGTTCTGCGTTATGAGTAATGCGTGATCCGTCATGCGTTATGCGTTAGGCGTTATGCGTTTTGCGTTATGCGTTATGAGTAATGCGAGATCCGTTACGCGTTATGCGTTATGCGTTATGCGTTATGAGAAATGCGTGATCCGTTATGCGTTATGCGTTATGAGTAATACGTGATCCGTTATGCGTTATGCGTTATGCGTTAGCGCTATGCTTTATGCGTTATGCGTTATGCGTTATGCGTTATGAGTAACGCGTGATCCGTTATGCGTTATGCGTTATGCGTTATGCGTTATGCGTTATGCGTTATGCGTTATGCGTTATGCGTTATGCGTTATGAGTAACGCGTGATCCGTTATGCGTTATGCGTTATGCGTTATGATAAATGCGTGATCCGTTATGCGTTATGCGTTATGCGTTATGCGTTATGCGGAATGCGTTATGCGTTATGCGTTATGCGTTATGCGTTATGCGTTATGCGTTATGCGTTATGCGATATGCATTATGCGTTATGCGTTATGCGTTATGCGTTATGCGTTATGCGTTATGCGTTATGCGTTATGCGTTATGAGAAATGCGTGATCCGTTATGCGTTATGCGTTATGATAAATGCGTGATCCGTTATGCGTTATGCGTTATGCGTTATGCGTTATGCGGAATGCGTTATGCGTTATGCGTTATGCGTTATGCGTTATGCGTTATGCGTTATGCGTTATGCGTTATGCGTTATGCGTTATGAGTAACGCGTGATCCGTTATGCGTAATGCTTTATGCGTTATGCGTTATGCGTTACGCGTAATGCGTTATGCGCTATGGGTCATGCGTTAAGCGTTATGCGTTATGCGTTATGCGTTATGCGGAATGCGTCATCCGTTATGCGTTATGAGTAATGCGTGATCCGTCATGCGTTATGCGTTAGGCGTTATGCGTTTTGCGTTATGCGTTATGAGTAATGCGAGATCCGTTACGCGTTATGCGTTATGCGTTATGCGATATGCGTTATGCGTTATGCGTTATGCGTTATGCGTTATGCGTTATGCGTTATGCGTTATGCGTTATGCGTTATGCGTTATGCATTATGCGATATGCATTATGCGTTATGCGTTATGCGTTATGCGTTATGCGTTATGCGTTATGCGTTATGCGTTATGCGTTATGAGAAATGCGTGATCCGTTATGCGTTATGCGTTATGAGTAATACGTGATCCGTTATGCGTTATGCGTTATGCGTTAGCGCTATGCGTTATGCGTTATGCGTTATGCGTTATGCGTTATGAGTAACGCGTGATCCGTTATGCGTTATGCGTTATGCGTTATGATAAATGCGTGATCCGTTATGGGTTATGCGTTATGCGTTATGCGTTATGCGGAATGCGTTATGCGTTATGCGTGATCCGTTATGTGTTATGCGTTATGCGCTATGCGTTATGCGTTATGCGTTATGCGTTATGGGTTATGAGTAATGCGTGATCCGTTATGCGTAATGCTTTATGCGTTATGCGTTATGCGTTACCCGTAATGCGTTATGCGCTATGGGTCATGCGTTAAGCGTTATGCGTTATGAGTAATGCGTTATGCGTTATGAGTAATGCGTGATCCGTTATGCGTTATGCGTTATGCGTTATGCGTTATGCGGAATGCGTCATCCGTTCTGCGTTATGAGTAATGCGTGATCCGTCATGCGTTATGCGTTAGGCGTTATGCGTTTTGCGTTATGCGTTATGAGTAATGCGAGATCCGTTACGCGTTATGCGTTATGCGTTATGCGTTATGCGTTATGCGTTATGCGTTATGCGTTATGCGTTATGCGTTATGCGTTATGCGTTATGCGTTATGCGTTATGCGTTATGCGTTATGCGTTATGCGTTATGCGTTATGCTCTATGCGTTATGCGTTATGCGTTATGCGATCTGCGTTATGCGTTATGCGTTATGCGTTATGCGTTATGCGTTATGCGTTATGCGTTATGCGTTATGCGCTATGAGTAACGCGTGATCCGTTATGCGTTATGCGTTATGCGTTATGATAAATGCGTGATCCGTTATGAGAAATGGGTGATCCGTTATGCGTTATGCGTTATGAGTAATGCGTTATGCGTTATGAGTAATGCGTGATCCGTTATGCGTTATGCGTTATGCGGAATGCGTCATCCGTTCTGCGTTATGAGTAATGCGTGATCCGTCATGCGTTATGCGTTAGGCGTTATGCGTTTTGCGTTATGCGTTATGAGTAATGCGAGATCCGTTACGCGTTATGCGTTATGCGTTATGCGTTATGCGTTATGCGTTATGCGTTATGCGTTATGCGTTATGCGCTATGCGTTATGAGTAACGCGTGATCCGTTATGCGTTATGCGTTATGCGTTATGCGTTATGAGAAATGCGTGATCCGTTATGCGTTATGCGTTATGCGTTATGAGAAATGCGTGATCCGTTATGCGTTATGCGTTATGCTCTATGCGTTATGCGTTATGCGTTATGCGATTTGTGTTATGCGTTATGCGTTATGCGTTATGCGTTATGCGTTATGCGTTATGCGTTATGAGTTATGCGTTATGCGTTATGTGTAACGCGTGATCCGTAATGCGTTATGCGTTATGCGTTATGCGTTATGCGTTATGCGTTATGAGTAACGCGTGATCCGTTATGCGTTATGCGTTATGAGAAATGCGTGATCCGTTATGCGTTATGCGTTATGCTCTATGCGTTATGCGTTATGCGTTATGCGATTTGCGTTATGCGTTATGCGTTATGCGTTATGCGTTATGCGTTATGCGTTATGCGTTATGCGTTATGCGTTATGCGTTATGCGTTATGCGTTATGCGTTATGCGTTATGCGTTATGCGTTATGCGTTATGCGTTATGCGTTATGCGTTATGAGAAATGGGTGATCCGTTATGCGTTATGCGTTATGAGTAATGCGTTATGCGTTATGAGTAATGCGTGATCCGTTATGCGTTATGCGTTATGCGTTATGCGTTATGCGTTATGCGTTATGAGTATTGCGTGATCCGTTATGCGTTATGCGTTATGCGTTATGCGTTATGAGTAATGCGTGATCCGTTATGCGTTATGCGTTATGAGTAATGCGTGATCCGTTATGCGTTATGCGTTATGCATTAAGCGTTATGCGTTATGCGTTATGCGTTATGCGTTATGCGTTATGCTTTATGCATTATGCGATATGCGTTATGCGATTTGCGTTATGCGTAATGCGTTATGGGTTGTGCGTTATGAGTCATGCGTTATGCGTTATGCGTTATGCGTTTTGCTTTGTGCGTTATGCGTTATGGGTTATGCGTTATGCGTTATGCGTTATGAGTAATGCGTGATCCGTTATGCGTTATGAGTAACGCGTGATCCGTTATGCGTTATGCGTTATGCGTTATGAGAAATGCGTGATCCGTTATGCGTTATGCGTTATGCTTTATGCGTTATGCGTTATGCGTTATGCGATTTGCGTTATGCGTTATGCGTTATGCGTTATGCGTTATGCGTTTTGCTTTATGCGTTATGCGTTATGGGTTATGCGTTATGCGTTATGCGTTATGAGTAATGCGTGATCCGTTATGTGTTATGCGTTATGCGCTATGCGTTATGCGTTATGCGTTATGCGTTATGGGTTATGAGTAATGCGTGATCCGTTATGCGTAATGCTTTATGCGTTATGCGTTATGCGTTACGCGTAATGCGTTATGCGCTATGGGTCATGCGTTAAGCGTTATGCGTTATGCGCTATGCGTTATGCGGAATGCGTCATCCGTTATGCGTTATGAGTAATGCGTGATCCGTCATGCGTTATGCGTTAGGCGTTATGCGTTTTGCGTTATGCGTTATGAGTAATGCGAGATCCGTTACGCGTTATGCGTTATGCGTTATGCGATATGCGTTATGCGTTATGCGTTATGCGTTATGCGTTATGCGTTATGCGTTATGCGTTATGCATTATGCGATATGCATTATGCGTTATGCGTTATGCGTTATGCGTTATGCGTTATGCGTTATGCGTTATGCGTTATGCGTTATGAGAAATGCGTGATCCGGTATGCGTTATGCGTTATGAGTAATACGTGATCCGTTATGCGTTATGCGTTATGCGTTAGCGCTATGCGTTATGCGTTATGCGTTATGAGAAATGCGTGATCCGTTATGCGTTATGCGTTATGAGTAATACGTGATCCGTTATGCGTTATGCGTTATGCGTTAGCGCTATGCGTTATGCGTTATGCGTTATGCGTTATGGGTTATGAGTAATGCGTGATCCGTTATGCGTTATGCGTTATGCGTTATGCGTTATGCGGAATGCGTCATCCGTTCTGCGTTATGAGTAATGCGTGATCCGTCATGCGTTATGCGTTAGGCGTTATGCGTTTTGCGTTATGCGTTATGAGTAATGCGAGATCCGTTACGCGTTATGCGTTATGCGTTATGCGTTATGAGAAATGCGTGATCCGTTATGCGTTATGCGTTATGAGTAATACGTGATCCGTTATGCGTTATGCGTTATGCGTCAGCGCTATGCGTTATGCGTTATGCGTTATGCGTTATGCGTTATGAGTAACGCGTGATCCGTTATGCGTTATGCGTTATGCGTTATGCGTTATGCGTTATGCGTTATGCGTTATGCGTTATGAGTAACGCGTGATCCGTTATGCGTTATGCGTTATGCGTTATGATAAATGCGTGATCCGTTATGCGTTATGCGTTATGCGTTATGCGTTATGCGGAATGCGTTATGCGTTATGCGTTATGCGTTATGCGTTATGCGTTATGCGTTATGCGTTATGCGTTATGCGTTATGAGTAACGCGTGATCCGTTATGCGTTATGCGTTATGCGTTATGCGTTATGAGAAATGCGTGATCCGTTATGCGTTATGCGTTATGCGTTATGAGAAATGCGTGATCCGTTATGCGTTATGCGTTATGCTCTATGCGTTATGCGTTATGCGTTATGCGATTTGCGTTATGCGTTATGCGTTATGCGTTATGCGTTATGCGTTATGCGTTATGCGTTATGCGTTATGAGTTATGCGTTATGCGTTATGTGTAACGCGTGATCCGTAATGCGTTATGCGTTATGCGTTATGCGTTATGCGTTATGCGTTATGCGTTATGAGTAACGCGTGATCCGTTATGCGTTATGCGTTATGAGAAATGCGTGATCCGTTATGCGTTATGCGTTATGAGTAACGCGTGATCCGTTATGCGTTATGCGTTATGCGTTATGAGAAATGCGTGATCCGTTATGCGTTATGCGTTATGCTTTATGCGTTATGCGTTATGCGTTATGCGTTATGCGTTATGAGTAACGCGTGATCCGTTATGCGTTATGCGTTATGAGAAATGCGTGATCCGTTATGCGTTATGCGTTATGCGTTATGAGAAATGCGTGATCCGTTATGCGTTATGCGTTATGCTCTATGCGTTATGCGTTATGCGTTATGCGATTTGCGTTATGCGTTATGCGTTATGCGTTATGCGTTATGCGTTATGCGTTATGCGTTATGCGTTATGAGTTATGCGTTATGCGTTATGTGTAACGCGTGATCCGTAATGCGTTATGCGTTATGCGTTATGCGTTATGCGTTATGCGTTATGCGTTATGAGTAACGCGTGATCCGTTATGCGTTATGCGTTATGAGAAATGCGTGATCCGTTATGCGTTATGCGTTATGCTCTATGCGTTATGCGTTATGCGTTATGCGATTTGCGTTATGCGTTATGCGTTATGAGTTATGCGTTATGCGTTATGCGTTATGCGTTATGCGTTATGCGTTATGCGTTATGCGTTATGCGTTATGAGAAATGGGTGATCCGTTATGCGTTATGCGTTATGAGTAATGCGTTATGCGTTATGAGTAATGCGTGATCCGTTATGCGTTATGCGTTATGCGTTATGCGTTATGCGTTATGCGTTATGAGTATTGCGTGATCCGTTATGCGTTATGCGTTATGCGTTATGCGTTATGAGTAATGCGTGATCCGTTATGCGTTATGCGTTATGAGTAGTGCGTGATCCGTTATGCGTTATGCGTTATGCATTAAGCGTTATGCGTTATGCGTTATGCGTTATGCGTTATGCGTTATGCTTTATGCATTATGCGATATGCGTTATGCGATTTGCGTTATGCGTAATGCGTTATGGGTTGTGCGTTATGAGTCATGCGTTATGCGTTATGCGTTATGCGTTTTGCTTTGTGCGTTATGCGTTATGGGTTATGCGTAATGCGTTATGCGTTATGAGTAATGCGTGATCCGTTATGCGTTATGAGTAACGCGTGATCCGTTATGCGTTATGCGTTATGCGTTATGAGAAATGCGTGATCCGTTATGCGTTATGCGTTATGCTTTATGCGTTATGCGTTATGCGTTATGCGATTTGCGTTATGCGTTATGCGTTATGCGTTATGCGTTATGCGTTTTGCTTTATGCGTTATGCGTTATGGGTTATGCGTTATGCGTTATGCGTTATGAGTAATGCGTGATCCGTTATGTGTTATGCGTTATGCGCTATGCGTTATGCGTTATGCGTTATGCGTTATGGGTTATGAGTAATGCGTGATCCGTTATGCGTAATGCTTTATGCGTTATGCGTTATGCGTTACGCGTAATGCGTTATGCGCTATGGGTCATGCGTTAAGCGTTATGCGTTATGCGTTATGCGTTATGCGGAATGCGTCATCCGTTATGCGTTATGAGTAATGCGTGATCCGTCATGCGTTATGCGTTAGGCGTTATGCGTTTTGCGTTATGCGTTATGAGTAATGCGAGATCCGTTATGCGTTATGCGTTATGCGTTATGCGTTATGCGTTATGCATTATGCGATATGCATTATGCGTTATGCGTTATGCGTTATGCGTTATGCGTTATGCGTTATGCGTTATGCGTTATGCGTTATGAGAAATGCGTGATCCGTTATGCGTTATGCGTTATGAGTAATACGTGATCCGTTATGCGTTATGCGTTATGCGTTAGCGCTATGCGTTATGCGTTATGCGTTATGCGTTATGCGTTATGAGTAACGCGTGATCCGTTATGCGTTATGCGTTATGCGTTATGCGTTATGCGTTATGCGTTATGCGTTATGCGTTATGCGTTATGCGTTATGCGTTATGCGTTATGCGTTATGCGTTATGAGTAACGCGTGATCCGTTATGCGTTATGCGTTATGCGTTATGATAAATGCGTGATCCGTTATGGGTTATGCGTTATGCGTTATGCGTTATGCGGAATGCGTTATGCGTTATGCGTTATGCGTTATGCGTGATCCGTTATGTGTTATGCGTTATGCGCTATGCGTTATGCGTTATGCGTTATGCGTTATGGGTTATGAGTAATGCGTGATCCGTTATGCGTAATGCTTTATGCGTTATGCGTTATGCGTTACGCGTAATGCGTTATGCGCTATGGGTCATGCGTTAAGCGTTATGCGTTATGAGTAATGCGTTATGCGTTATGAGTAATGCGTGATCCGTTATGCGTTATGCGTTATGCGTTATGCGGAATGCGTCATCCGTTCTGCGTTATGAGTAATGCGTGATCCGTCATGCGTTATGCGTTAGGCGTTATGCGTTTTGCGTTATGCGTTATGAGTAATGCGATATCCGTTACGCGTTATGCGTTATGCGTTATGCGTTATGCGTTATGCGTTATGCGTTATGCGTTATGCGTTATGCGTTATGCGTTATGCGTTATGCGTTATGCGTTATGCGTTATGCGTTATGCGTTATGCGTTATGCTCTATGCGTTATGCGTTATGCGTTATGCGATCTGCGTTATGCGTTATGCGTTATGCGTTATGCGTTATGCGTTATGCGTTATGCGTTATGCGTTATGCGTTATGCGTTATGCGTTATGAGTAACGCGTGATCCGTTATGCGTTATGCGTTATGCGTTATGATAAATGCGTGATCCGTTATGAGAAATGGGTGATCCGTTATGCGTTATGAGTAATGCGTTATGCGTTATGAGTAATGCGTGATCCGTTATGCGTTATGCGTTATGCGGAATGCGTCATCCGTTCTGCGTTATGAGTAATGCGTGATCCGTTATGAGTAATGCGTGATCCGTCATGCGTTATGCGTTAGGCGTTATGCGTTTTGCGTTATGCGTTATGAGTAATGCGAGATCCGTTACGCGTTATGCGTTATGCGTTATGCGATTTGCGTTATGCGTTATGCGTTATGCGTTATGCGTTATGCGTTATGCGTTATGCGTTATGCGTTATGCGTTATGCATTATGCGATATGCATTATGCGTTATGCGTTATGCGTTATGCGTTATGCGTTATGCGTTATGCGTTATGCGTTATGCGTTATGCGTTATGCGTTATGAGAAATGCGTGATCCGTTATGCGTTATGCGTTATGAGTAATACGTGATCCGTTATGCGTTATGCGTTATGCGTTAGCGCTATGCGTTATGCGTTATGCGTTATGCGTTATGCGTTATGCGTTATGCGTTATGCGATATGCGTTATGCGTTATGCGTTATGCGATTTGCGTTATGCGTTATGCGTTATGCGTTATGCGTTATGCGTTATGCGTTATGCGTTATGCGTTATGCGTTATGCGTTATGCATTATGCGATATGCATTATGCGTTATGCGTTATGCGTTATGCGTTATGCGTTATGCGTTATGCGTTATGCGTTATGAGAAATGCGTGATCCGTTATGCGTTATGCGTTATGAGTAATACGTGATCCGTTATGCGTTATGCGTTATGCGTTAGCGCTATGCGTTATGCGTTATGCGTTATGCGTTATGCGTTATGCGTTATGCGATATGCGTTATGCGTTATGCGTTATGAGTAACGCGTGATCCGTTATGCGTTATGCGTTATGCGTTATGATAAATGCGTGATCCGTTATGCGTTATGCGTTATGCGTTATGCGTTATGCGGAATGCGTTATGCGTTATGCGTTATGCGTGATCCGTTATGTGTTATGCGTTATGCGCTATGCGTTATGCGTTATGCGTTATGCGTTATGCGTTATGCGTGATCCGTTATGTGTTATGCGTTATGCGCTATGCGTTATGCGTTATGCGTTATGCGTTATGGGTTATGGGTTATGAGTAATGCGTGATCCGTTATGCGTAATGCTTTATGCGTTATGCGTTATGCGTTACGCGTAATGCGTTATGCGCTATGGGTCATGCGTTAAGCGTTATGCGTTATGCGTTATGCGTTATGCGGAATGCGTCATCCGTTATGCGTTATGAGTAATGCGTGATCCGTCATGCGTTATGCGTTAGGCGTTATGCGTTTTGCGTTATGCGTTATGAGTAATGCGATATCCGTTACGCGTTATGCGTTATGCGTTATGCGTTATGCGTTATGAGTAACGCGTGATCCGTTATGCGTTATGCGTTATGCGTTATGCGTTATGCGTTATGCGTTATGCGTTATGCGTTATGCGTTATGCGTTATGCGTTATGCGTTATGAGTAACGCCTGATCCGTTATGCGTTATGCGTTATGAGAAATGCGTGATCCGATATGCGTTATGCGTTATGCTTTATGCGTTATGCGTTATGCGTTATGCGTTATGCGTTATGAGTAATGCGAGATCCGTTACGCGTTATGCGTTATGCGTTATGCGTTATGCGTTATGCGTTATGCGTTATGCGTTATGCGTTATGCGTTATGCGTTATGTGTTATGCGTTATGCGTTATGCGTTATGCGGTATGCGTTATGCGTTATGCGTTATGCGTTATGCGTTATGCGTTATGCGTTATGCGTTATGCTATTTGCGTTATGCGTTATGCGTTATGCGTTATGCGTTATGCGTTATGAGTAATGCGTTATGCGTTATGCGTTATGTGTTATGCGTTGTGCGTTATCCGCTATGCGTTATGCGTTTTACGTTATGCGTTATGCGTTATGAGTTATGCGTTATACGTAATGGGTTATGCGTTATGCGTTATGCGTTATGCGATTTGGGTTATGCGTTATGCGTTATGCGTTATGCGTTATGCGTTGTGCGTTATGCGATTTGCGTTATGCGTTATGCGTTATGCGTTATGGGTTGTGCGTTATGAGTCATGCGTTATGCGTTATGAGTAATGCGTGATCCGTTATGCGTTATGCGTTATGCGTTATGCGTTATGCGAGATCCGTTAAGCGTTATGCTTTATGCGTTATGCGTTATGCGTTATGCGTTATGCGTTATGTGTTATGCGTTGTGCGTTATCCGCTATGCGTTATGCGTTTTACGTTATGCGTTATGCGTTATGAGTTATGCGTTATACGTTATGGGTTATGCGTTATGCGTTATGCGTTATGCGATTTGGGTTATGCGTTATGCGTTATGCGTTATGCGTTATGGGTTATGAGTTATTCGTTATGCGTTATGCGTTATGCGTTGTGCGTTATGCGTTATGCGTTATGCGTTATGCGTTGTGCGTTATGCGTTATGCGTTATGCGCTATGCGTTATGCGTTATGCGTTATGAGTGATGCGTGATCCGTTATGCGTTATGCGTAATGAGTAATGCGTGATCCGTTATGCGTTATGCGTTATGCGTTATGCGTTATGCGTTATGCGTTATGCTATTTGCGTTATGCGTTATGCGTTATGCATTATGCGTTATGCGTTACGCGTTATGAGTAATGCGTGATCCGTTATGCGTTATGCGTTATGCGTTATGCGTTATGCGTTATGCGTTATGCTATTTGCGTTATGCGTTATGCGTTATGCATTATGCGTTATGCGTTACGCGTTATGAGTAATGCGTGATCCGGTATGCGTTATGCGTTATGCGTTACGCGTTATGCGTTATGCGTTATGCGTTATGCGTTATGCGTTATGCGTTGTGCGTTATGCGTTATGCGTTATGCGTTATGCGTTATGCGTTATGAGTGATGCGTGATCCGTTATGCGTTATGCGTAATGAGTAATGTGTGATCCGTTATGCGTTATGCGTTATGCGTTATGCGTTATGCTATTTGCGTTATGCGTTATGCGTTATGCGTAATGCGTTATGCGTTATGCGTTATGAGTAATGCGTTATCCGTTATGCGTTATGCGTTATGCGCTATGGGTCATGCGTTAAGCGTTATGCGTTATGCGTTATGCGTTATGCGTTATGCGTTATGCGTAATGCGTTATGCGTTATGCGTTATGAGTAATGCGTGATCCGTTATGCGTTATGCGTTATGCGCTATGGGTCATGCGTTAAGTTTTATGCGTTATGCGTTATGCGTTATGCGTTATGCGTTATGCGTTATGCGTTATGCGTTATGGGTTGTGCGTTATGAGTCATGCGTTATGCGTTATGCGTTATGCTATTTGCGTTATGCGTTATGCGTTATGCGTAATGCGTTATGCGTTATGCGTTATGAGTAATGCGTGATCCGTTATGCGTTATGCGTTATGCGCTATGGGTCATGCGTTAAGTTTTATGCGTTATGCGTTATGCGTTATGCGTTATGCGTTATGCGTTATGCGTTATGCGTTATGGGTTGTGCGTTATGAGTCATGCGTTATGCGTTATGCGTTATGCGTTTTGCTTTATGCGTTATGCGTTATGGGTTATGCTTTATGCGTTATGCGTTATGAGTAATGCGTGATCCGTTATGCGTTATGAGTAACGCGTGATCCGTTATGCGTTATGCGTTATGCGTTATGCGTTATGAGAAATGAGTGATCCGTTATGCGTTATGCGTTATGCGTTATGCTTTATGCGTTATGCGTTATGCGTTATGCGTTATGCGTTATGCGTTATGCGTTATGCGTTATGCGTTATGGGTTATGGGTTATGAGTAATGCGTGATCCGTTATGCGTAATGCTTTATGCGTTATGCGTTATGCGTTACGCGTAATGCGTTATGCGCTATGGGTCATGCGTTAAGCGTTATGCGTTATGCGTTATGCGTTATGCGGAATGCGTCATACGTTCTGCGTTATGAGTAATGCGTGATCCGTCATGCGTTATGCGTTAGGCGTTATGCGTTTTGCGTTATGCGTTATGAGTAATGCGAGATCCGTTACGCGTTATGCGTTATGCGTTATGCGTTATGCGTTATGCGTTATGCGTTATGCGTTATGCGTTATGCGTTATGCGTTATGCGTTATGCGATATGCGTTATGCGTTATGCGTTATGCGTTATGCGTTATGCGTTATGCGTTATGAGAAATGCGTGATCCGTTATGCGTTATGAGTTATGAGTAATGCGATTTGCGTTATGCGTTATGCGTGATGCGTGATGCGTTATGCGTTATGCGTTATGCGTTATGCGTTATGCGTTATGCGTTATGCGTTATGCGTTATGCGTTATGCGTTATGCGTTATGCGTTATGCGTTATGCGTTATGCGTTATGCGTTATGCGTTATGCGTTATGCGTTATGCGTTATGCGTTATGCGTTATGCGTTATGAGTTATGCGTTATACGTTATGCGTTATGCGTTATGCGTTATGCGTTATGCGTTATGCGTTATGCGTTATGCGTTATGCGTTATGCGTTTTGCTTTATGCGTTATGCGTTATGCGTTATGCGTTATGCGTTATGCGTTATGCGTTATGCGTTATGCGTTATGCGTTATGCGTTATGCGTTATGCGTTATGCGTTATGCGTTATGCGTTACGCGTAATGCGTTATGCGCTATGGGTCATGCGTTAAGCGTTATGCGTTATGCGTTATGCGTTATGCGGAATGCGTCATCCGTTATGCGTTATGAGTAATGCGTGATCCGTCATGCGTTATGCGTTAGGCGTTATGCGTTTTGCGTTATGCGTTATGAGTAATGCGATATCCGTTACGCGTTATGCGTTATGCGTTATGCGTTATGCGTTATGAGTAACGCGTGATCCGTTATGCGTTATGCGTTATGCGTTATGCGTTATGCGTTATGCGTTATGCGTTATGCGTTATGCGTTATGCGTTATGCGTTATGCGTTATGCGTTATGAGTAACGCCTGATCCGTTATGCGTTATGCGTTATGAGAAATGCGTGATCCGATATGCGTTATGCGTTATGCTTTATGCGTTATGCGTTATGCGTTATGCGTTATGCGTTATGAGTAATGCGAGATCCGTTACGCGTTATGCGTTATGCGTTATGCGTTATGCGTTATGCGTTATGCGTTATGCGTTATGCGTTATGCGTTATGCGTTATGTGTTATGCGTTATGCGTTATGCGTTATGCGGTATGCGTTATGCGTTATGCGTTATGCGTTATGCGTTATGCGTTATGCGTTATGCGTTATGCGTTATGCTATTTGCGTTATGCGTTATGCGTTATGCGTTATGCGTTATGCGTTATGAGTAATGCGTTATGCGTTATGCGTTATGTGTTATGCGTTGTGCGTTATCCGCTATGCGTTATGCGTTTTACGTTATGCGTTATGCGTTATGAGTTATGCGTTATACGTAATGGGTTATGCGTTATGCGTTATGCGTTATGCGATTTGGGTTATGCGTTATGCGTTATGCGTTATGCGTTATGCGTTGTGCGTTATGCGATTTGCGTTATGCGTTATGCGTTATGCGTTATGGGTTGTGCGTTATGAGTCATGCGTTATGCGTTATGAGTAATGCGTGATCCGTTATGCGTTATGCGTTATGCGTTATGCGTTATGCGTTATGCGTTATGCTATTTGCGTTATGCGTTATGCGTTATGCATTATGCGTTATGCGTTACGCGTTATGAGTAATGCGTGATCCGGTATGCGTTATGCGTTATGCGTTACGCGTTATGCGTTATGCGTTATGCGTTATGCGTTATGCGTTATGCGTTATGCGTTATGCGTTGTGCGTTATGCGTTATGCGTTATGCGCTATGCGTTATGCGTTATGCGTTATGAGTGATGCGTGATCCGTTATGCGTTATGCGTAATGAGTAATGCGTGATCCGTTATGCGTTATGCGTTATGCGTTATGCGTTATGCGTTATGCGTTATGCTATTTGCGTTATGCGTTATGCGTTATGCATTATGCGTTATGCGTTACGCGTTATGAGTAATGCGTGATCCGGTATGCGTTATGCGTTATGCGTTACGCGTTATGCGTTATGCGTTATGCGTTATGCGTTATGCGTTATGCGTTGTGCGTTATGCGTTATGCGTTATGCGTTATGCGTTATGCGTTATGAGTGATGCGTGATCCGTTATGCGTTATGCGTAATGAGTAATGTGTGATCCGTTATGCGTTATGCGTTATGCGTTATGCGTTATGCGATATGCGTTATGCGTTATGCGTTATGCGTTATGCGTTATGCGTTATGCGTTATGAGAAATGCGTGATCCGTTATGCGTTATGAGTTATGAGTAATGCGTGATCCGTTATGTGTTATGCGTTATGCGTTATGCGTTATGCGTTATGCGTAATGCGTTATGCGTAATGCGTTATGCGTTATGCGTTATGCGTTATGCGTTATGCGTTATGCGTTATGAGAAATGCGTGATCCGTTATGCGTTATGCGTTATGAGTAATACGTGATCCGTTATGCGTTATGCGTTATGAGAAATGCGTGATCCGTTATGCGTTATGCGTTATGAGTAATGCGTTTTACGTTACGCGTTATGCGTTATGAGTTATGCGTTATACGTTATGCGTTATGCGTTATGCGTTATGCGTTATGCGTTATGCGTTATGCGATTTGCGTTATGCGTTATGCGTTATGCGTTATGCGTTATGCGTTATGCGTTATGCGTTATGCGTTATGCGTTATGCTATTTGCGTTATGCGTTATGCGTTATGCGTTATGCGTTATGCGTTATGAGTAATGCGTTATGCGTTATGCGTTATGTGTTATGCGTTGTGCGTTATCCGCTATGCGTTATGCGTTTTACGTTATGCGTTATGCGTTATGAGTTATGCGTTATACGTAATGGGTTATGCGTTATGCGTTATGCGTTATGCGATTTGGGTTATGCGTTATGCGTTATGCGTTATGCGTTATGCGTTGTGCGTTATGCGATTTGCGTTATGCGTTATGCGTTATGCGTTATGGGTTGTGCGTTATGAGTCATGCGTTATGCGTTATGAGTAATGCGTGATCCGTTATGCGTTATGCGTTATGCGTTATGCGTTATGCGAGATCCGTTAAGCGTTATGCTTTATGCGTTATGCGTTATGCGTTATGCGTTATGCGTTATGTGTTATGCGTTGTGCGTTATCCGCTATGCGTTATGCGTTTTACGTTATGCGTTATGCGTTATGAGTTATGCGTTATACGTTATGGGTTATGCGTTATGCGTTATGCGTTATGCGATTTGGGTTATGCGTTATGCGTTATGCGTTATGCGTTATGGGTTATGAGTTATTCGTTATGCGTTATGCGTTATGCGTTGTGCGTTATGCGTTATGCGTTATGCGTTATGCGTTGTGCGTTATGCGTTATGCGTTATGCGCTATGCGTTATGCGTTATGCGTTATGAGTGATGCGTGATCCGTTATGCGTTATGCGTAATGAGTAATGCGTGATCCGTTATGCGTTATGCGTTATGCGTTATGCGTTATGCGTTATGCGTTATGCTATTTGCGTTATGCGTTATGCGTTATGCATTATGCGTTATGCGTTACGCGTTATGAGTAATGCGTGATCCGGTATGCGTTATGCGTTATGCGTTACGCGTTATGCGTTATGCGTTATGCGTTATGCGTTATGCGTTATGCGTTATGCGTTATGCGTTGTGCGTTATGCGTTATGCGTTATGCGCTATGCGTTATGCGTTATGCGTTATGAGTGATGCGTGATCCGTTATGCGTTATGCGTAATGAGTAATGCGTGATCCGTTATGCGTTATGCGTTATGCGTTATGCGTTATGCGTTATGCGTTATGCTATTTGCGTTATGCGTTATGCGTTATGCATTATGCGTTATGCGTTACGCGTTATGAGTAATGCGTGATCCGGTATGCGTTATGCGTTATGCGTTACGCGTTATGCGTTATGCGTTATGCGTTATGCGTTATGCGTTATGCGTTGTGCGTTATGCGTTATGCGTTATGCGTTATGCGTTATGAGTGATGCGTGATCCGTTATGCGTTATGCGTAATGAGTAATGTGTGATCCGTTATGCGTTATGCGTTATGCGTTATGCGTTATGCTATTTGCGTTATGCGTTATGCGTTATGCGTAATGCGTTATGCGTTATGCGTTATGAGTAATGCGTTATCCGTTATGCGTTATGCGTTATGCGCTATGGGTCATGCGTTAAGCGTTATGCGTTATGCGTTATGCGTTATGCGTTATCCGTTATGCGTTATGGGTTGTGCGTTATGAGTCATGCGTTATGCGTTATGAGTAATGCGTGATCCGTTATGCGTTATGCGTTATGCGTTATGCGTTATGCGTTATGCGTTATGCGTTATGCGTTATGCGTTATGCGTTATGCGTTGTGCGTTATGCGTTATGCGTTATGCGCTATGCGTTATGCGTTATGCGTTATGCGTTGTGCGTTATGCGTTATGCGTTATGCGTTATGCGTTATGCGTTATGAGTGATGCGTGATCCGTTATGCGTTATGCGTAATGAGTAATGTGTGATCCGTTATGCGTTATGCGTTATGCGTTATGCGTTATGCTATTTGCGTTATGCGTTATGCGTTATGCGTAATGCGTTATGCGTTATGCGTTATGAGTAATGCGTGATCCGTTATGCGTTATGCGTTATGCGCTATGGGTCATGCGTTAAGTTTTATGCGTTATGCGTTATGCGTTATGCGTTATGCGTTATGCGTTATGCGTTATGCGTTATGGGTTGTGCGTTATGAGTCATGCGTTATGCGTTATGCGTTATGCGTTTTGCTTTATGCGTTATGCGTTATGGGTTATGCTTTATGCGTTATGCGTTATGAGTAATGCGTGATCCGTTATGCGTTATGAGTAACGCGTGATCCGTTATGCGTTATGCGTTATGCGTTATGCGTTATGAGTAATGAGTGATCCGTTATGCGTTATGCGTTATGCGTTATGCTTTATGCGTTATGCGTTATGCGTTATGCGATTTGCGTTATGCGTTATGCGTTATGCGTTATGCGTTATGGGTTATGGGTTATGAGTAATGCGTGATCCGTTATGCGTAATGCTTTATGCGTTATGCGTTATGCGTTACGCGTAATGCGTTATGCGCTATGGGTCATGCGTTAAGCGTTATGCGTTATGCGTTATGCGTTATGCGGAATGCGTCATACGTTCTGCGTTATGAGTAATGCGTGATCCGTCATGCGTTATGCGTTAGGCGTTATGCGTTTTGCGTTATGCGTTATGAGTAATGCGAGATCCGTTACGCGTTATGCGTTATGCGTTATGCGTTATGCGTTATGCGTTATGCGTTATGCGTTATGCGTTATGCGTTATGCGTTATGCGATATGCGTTATGCGTTATGCGTTATGCGTTATGCGTTATGCGTTATGCGTTATGAGAAATGCGTGATCCGTTATGCGTTATGAGTTATGAGTAATGCGTGATCCGTTATGTGTTATGCGTTATGCGTTATGCGTTATGCGTTATGCGTAATGCGTTATGCGTAATGCGTTATGCGTTATGCGTTATGCGTTATGCGTTATGCGTTATGCGTTATGCGTTATGAGAAATGCGTGATCCGTTATGCGTTATGCGTTATGAGTAATACGTGATCCGTTATGCGTTATGCGTTATGAGAAATGCGTGATCCGTTATGCGTTATGCGTTATGAGTAATGCGTTTTACGTTACGCGTTATGCGTTATGAGTTATGCGTTATACGTTATGCGTTATGCGTTATGCGTTATGCGTTATGCGTTATGCGTTATGCGATTTGCGTTATGCGTTATGCGTGATGCGTGATGCGTTATGCGTTATGCGTTATGCGTTATGCGTTATGCGTTATGCGTTATGCGTTATGCGTTATGCGTTATGCGTTATGCGTTATGCGTTATGCGTTATGCGTTATGCGTTATGCGTTATGCGTTATGCGTTATGCGTTATGCGTTATGCGTTATGCGTTATGCGTTATGAGTTATGCGTTATACGTTATGCGTTATGCGTTATGCGTTATGCGTTATGCGTTATGCGTTATGCGTTATGCGTTATGCGTTATGCGTTTTGCTTTATGCGTTATGCGTTATGCGTTATGCGTTATGCGTTATGCGTTATGCGTTATGCGTTATGCGTTATGCGTTATGCGTTATGCGTTATGCGTTATGCGTTATGCGTTATGCGTTATGCGTTATGCGTTATGCGTTATGCGTTATGCGTTATGCGTTATGCGTTATGCGTTATGCGTTATGCGTTATGCGTTATAAGTAATGCGTGATCCGTTATGCGTTATGCGTTATGCGTTATGCGTTATGCGTTATGCGTTATGCGTTATGCGTTATGCGTTATGCGTTATGCGTTATGAGTAATGCGTGATCCGTTATGCGTTATGCGTTATGCGTTATGCGTTATGCGTTATGCGTTATGCGTTATGCGTTATGCGTTTTGCTTTATGCGTTATGCGTTATGGGTTATGCGTTATGCGTTATGCGTTATGAGTAATGCGTGATCCGTTATGTGTAATGCGTTATGCGTTATGCGTTATGCGTTTTGCGTTATGCGTTATGCGTTATGTGTTATGCGTTATGCGTTATGCGTTATGCGTTATGCGTTATGCGTTATGCGCTATGCGTTATGCGTTATGCGTTATGCGTTATGCGTTATGCGTTATGCGTTATGCGTTATGCGTTATGCGTTATGCGTTATGCGTTATGCGATTTGCGTTATGCGTTATGCGTTATGGGTTGTGCGTTATGAGTCATGCGTTATGCGTTATGCGTTTTGCTTTATGCGTTATGCGATATGCGTTATGCGTTATGCGTTATGCGATATGCGTTATGCGTTATGCGTTATGCGTTATGAGTAATGCGTGATCCGTTATGCGTTATGCGTTATGCGTTATGCGTTATGCGTTATGCGTTTTGCTTTATGCGTTATGCGTTATGCGTTATGCGTTATGCGTTATGCGATATGCGTTATGCGTTATGCGTTATGCGTTATGAGTAATGCGTGATCCGTTATGCATTATGCGTTATGCGTTATGCGTTATGCGTTATGCGTTATGCGTTATGCGTTTTGCTTTATGCGTTATGCGTTATGGGTTATGCGTTATGCGTTATGCGTTATGCGTTATGCGTTATGCGTTATGCGTTATGCGTTATGCATTATGCGATATGCATTATGCGTTATGCGTTATGCGTTATGCGTTATGCGATATGCGTTATGCGTTATGCGTTATGCGTTATGCGTTATGCGTTATGCGTTATGCGATATGCGTTATGCGTTATGCGTTATGCGTTATGCGTTATGCGTTATGCGTTATGCGTTATGCGTTATGCGTTATGCGTTATGCGTTATGCGTTATGCGTTATGCGTTATGCGTTATGCGTTATGCGTTATGCGTTATGAGTAATGCGAGATCCGTTACGCGTTATGCGTTATGCGTTATGCGATATGCGTTATGCGTTATGCGTTATGCGTTATGCGTTATGCGTTATGCATTATGCGATATGCATTATGCGTTATGCGTTATGCGTTATGCGTTATGCCATATGCGTTATGCGTTATGCGTTATGCGTTATGCGTTATGCGTTATGCGTTATGAGAAATGCGTGATCCGTTATGCGTTATGCGTTATGAGTAATACGTGATCCGTTATGCGTTATGAGAAATGCGTGATCCGTTATGCGTTATGCGTTATGAGTAATGCGTGATCCGTTATGCGTTATGCGTTATGCGTTATGAGTTATGCGTTAAGCGTTATGCGTTATGCGTTATGCGTTATGCGTTATGCGTTATGCGTTATGCGTTATGCGTTATGCGTTATGCGTTATGCGTTATGCGTTATGCGTTATGCGTTATGCGATATGCGTTATGAGTAATGCGTGATCCGTTATGTGTAATGCGTTATGCGTTATGCGTTATGCGTTACGCGTTTTGCGTTATGCGTTATGCGTTATGTGTTATGCGTTATGCGCTATGCGTTATGCGTTATGCGTTATGCGTTATGCGTTATGCGTTATGCGTTATGCGTTATGCGTTATGCGTTATGCGTTATGCGTTATGCGTTATGTGTTATGCGTTATGCGTTATGCGTTATGCGTTATGCGTTATGCGTTATGCGCTATGCGTTATGCGTTATGCGTTATGCGTTATGCGTTATGCGTTATGCGTTATGCGTTATGCGTTATGCGTTATGCGTTATGCGTTATGCGATTTGCGTTATGCGTTATGCGTTATGGGTTGTGCGTTATGAGTCATGCGTTATGCGTTATGCGTTTTGCTTTATGCGTTATGCGATATGCGTTATGCGTTATGCGTTATGCGATATGCGTTATGCGTTATGCGTTATGCGTTATGAGTAATGCGTGATCCGTTATGCGTTATGCGTTATGCGTTATGCGTTATGCGTTATGCGTTTTGCTTTATGCGTTATGCGTTATGCGTTATGCGTTATGCGTTATGCGATATGCGTTATGCGTTATGCGTTATGCGTTATGAGTAATGCGTGATCCGTTATGCATTATGCGTTATGCGTTATGCGTTATGCGTTATGCGTTATGCGTTATGCGTTTTGCTTTATGCGTTATGCGTTATGGGTTATGCGTTATGCGTTATGCGTTATGCGTTATGCGTTATGCGTTATGCGTTATGCGTTATGCATTATGCGATATGCATTATGCGTTATGCGTTATGCGTTATGCGTTATGCGATATGCGTTATGCGTTATGCGTTATGCGTTATGCGTTATGCGTTATGCGTTATGCGATATGCGTTATGCGTTATGCGTTATGCGTTATGCGTTATGCGTTATGCGTTATGCGTTATGCGTTATGCGTTATGCGTTATGCGTTATGCGTTATGCGTTATGCGTTATGCGTTATGCGTTATGCGTTATGCGTTATGAGTAATGCGAGATCCGTTACGCGTTATGCGTTATGCGTTATGCGATATGCGTTATGCGTTATGCGTTATGCGTTATGCGTTATGCGTTATGCATTATGCGATATGCATTATGCGTTATGCGTTATGCGTTATGCGTTATGCGATATGCGTTATGCGTTATGCGTTATGCGTTATGCGTTATGCGTTATGCGTTATGAGAAATGCGTGATCCGTTATGCGTTATGCGTTATGAGTAATGCGTGATCCGTTATGCGTTATGAGAAATGCGTGATCCGTTATGCGTTATGCGTTATGAGTAATGCGTGATCCGTTATGCGTTATGCGTTATGCGTTATGAGTTATGCGTTAAGCGTTATGCGTTATGCGTTATGCGTTATGCGTTATGCGTTATGCGTTATGCGTTATGCGTTATGCGTTATGCGTTATGCGTTATGCGTTATGCGTTATGCGTTATGCGATATGCGTTATGAGTAATGCGTGATCCGTTATGTGTAATGCGTTATGCGTTATGCGTTATGCGTTATGCGTTTTGCGTTATGCGTTATGCGTTATGTGTTATGCGTTATGCGCTATGCGTTATGCGTTATGCGTTATGCGTTATGCGTTATGCGTTATGCGTTATGCGTTATGCGTTATGCGTTATGCGTTATGCGTTATGCGTTATGCGTTATGCGTTATGCGTTATGCGTTATGCGTTATGCGTTATGCGTTATGCGTTAAGCGTTATGCGTTATGCGATTTGCGTTATGCGTTATGCGTTATGGGTTGTGCGTTATGAGTCATGCGTTATGCGTTATGCGTTTTGCTTTATGCGTTATGCGTTATGGGTTATGCGTTATGCGTTATGCGTTATGCGTTATGCGTTATGCGTTATGCGTTATGCGTTATGCGTTATGCGTTATGCGTTATGCGTTATGCGTTATGCGTTATGCGTTATGCGTTATGCGTTATGCGTTATGCGTTATGCGTTATGCGTTATGCGTTATGCGTTATGCGTTATGCGTTATGCGTTATGCGTTATGCGTTATGCGTTATGCGTTATGCGTTATGCGTTATGCGTTATGAGTAATGCGAGATCCGTTACGCGTTATGCGTTATGCGTTATGCGATATGCGTTATGCGTTATGCGTTATGCGTTATGCGTTATGCGTTATGCGTTATGCATTATGCGATATGCATTATGCGTTATGCGTTATGCGTTATGCGTTATGCGATATGCGTTATGCGTTATGCGTTATGCGTTATGCGTTATGCGTTATGCGTTATGAGAAATGCGTGATCCGTTATGCGTTATGCGTTATGAGAAATGCGTGATCCGTTATGCGTTATGAGAAATGCGTGATCCGTTATGCGTTATGCGTTATGAGTAATGCGTGATCCGTTATGCGTTATGCGTTATGCGTTATGAGTTATGCGTTAAGCGTTATGCGTTATGCGTTATGCGTTATGCGTTATGCGTTATGCGTTATGCGTTATGCGTTATGCGTTATGCGTTATGCGTTATGCGTTATGCGTTATGCGATATGCGTTATGAGTAATGCGTGATCCGTTATGTGTAATGCGTTATGCGTTATGCGTTATGCGTTACGCGTTTTGCGTTATGCGTTATGCGTTATGTGTTATGCGTTATGCGCTATGCGTTATGCGTTATGCGTTATGCGTTATGCGTTATGCGTTATGCGTTATGCGTTATGCGTTATGCGTTATGCGTTATGCGTTATGCGTTATGCGTTATGCGTTATGCGTTATGCGTTATGCGTTATGCGTTATGCGTTATGCGTTAAGCGTTATGCGTTATGCGTTATGCGATTTGCGTTATGCGTTATGCGTTATGGGTTGTGCGTTATGAGTCATGCGTTATGCGTTATGCGTTTTGCTTTATGCGTTATGCGTTATGGGTTATGCGTTATGCGTTATGCGTTATGCGTTATGCGTTATGCGTTATGCGTTATGCGTTATGAGAAATGCGAGATCCGTTATGCGTTATGCGTTATGCGTTATGCGTTATGCGTTATGCGTTATGAGTAATGCGTGATCCGTTATGCGTTATGCGTTATGAGTAATGCGTGATCCGTTATGCGTTATGCATTATGCGTTATGCGTTATGCGTTATGCGTTATGCTTTATGCGTTATGCGTTATGCGTTATGCGTTATGCGTTATGCGCTATGCGTTATGCGTTATGCGTTATGCGTTATGCGTTATGCATTATGCGATATGCATTATGCTTTATGCGTTATGCGTTATGCGTTATGCGTTATGCGTTATGCGCTATGCGTTATGCGTTATGCGTTAGTCGTTATGCGTTATGCATTATGCGATATGCATTATGCGTTATGCGTTATGCGTTATGCGTTATGCGTTATGCGTTATGCGTTATGCGTTATGCGTTATGCGTTATGCGTTATGCGTTATGCGTTACGCGTTATGCGTTATGAGTAATGCGTGATCCGTTATGCGTTATGCGTTATGAGTTATGCGTTAAGCGTTATGCGTTATGCGTTATGCGTTATGCGTTATGCGTTATGCGTTATGCGTTATGCGATATGCGTTATGCGTTATGCGTTATGCGTTATGAGTAATGCGTGGTCCGTTATGCGTTATGCGTTATGCGTTATGCGTTATGCGTTATGCGTTATGCGTTATGCGTTATGCGTTTTGCTTTATGCGTTATGCGTTATGGGTTATGCGTTATGCGTTATGCGTTATGAGTAATGCGTGATCCGTTATGTGTAATGCGTTATGCGTTATGCGTTACGCGTTTTGCGTTATGCGTTATGCGTTATGCGTTATGCGTTATGCGTTATGCGTTATGCGTTATGCGTTATGCGTTATGCGTTATGAGAAATGCGAGATCCGTTATGCGTTATGCGTTATGCGTTATGCGTTATGCGTTATGCGTTATGAGTAATGCGTGATCCGTTATGCGTTATGCGTTATGAGTAATGCGTGATCCGTTATGCGTTATGCATTATGCGTTATGCGTTATGCGTTATGCGTTATGCGTTATGCGTTATGCGTTATGCGTTATGAGTGATGCGTGATCCGTTATGCGTTATGCGTAATGAGTAATGTGTGATCCGTTATGCGTTATGCGTTATGCGTTATGCGTTATGCTATTTGCGTTATGCGTTATGCGTTATGCGTAATGCGTTATGCGTTATGCGTTATGAGTAATGCGTTATCCGTTATGCGTTATGCGTTATGCGCTATGGGTCATGCGTTAAGCGTTATGCGTTATGCGTTATGCGTTATGCGTTATCCGTTATGCGTTATGGGTTGTGCGTTATGAGTCATGCGTTATGCGTTATGAGTAATGCGTGATCCGTTATGCGTTATGCGTTATGCGTTATGCGTTATGCGTTATGCGTTATGCGTTATGCGTTATGCGTTATGCGTTATGCGTTGTGCGTTATGCGTTATGCGTTATGCGCTATGCGTTATGCGTTATGCGTTATGCGTTGTGCGTTATGCGTTATGCGTTATGCGTTATGCGTTATGCGTTATGAGTGATGCGTGATCCGTTATGCGTTATGCGTAATGAGTAATGTGTGATCCGTTATGCGTTATGCGTTATGCGTTATGCGTTATGCTATTTGCGTTATGCGTTATGCGTTATGCGTAATGCGTTATGCGTTATGCGTTATGAGTAATGCGTGATCCGTTATGCGTTATGCGTTATGCGCTATGGGTCATGCGTTAAGTTTTATGCGTTATGCGTTATGCGTTATGCGTTATGCGTTATGCGTTATGCGTTATGCGTTATGCGTTATGGGTTGTGCGTTATGAGTCATGCGTTATGCGTTATGCGTTATGCGTTTTGCTTTATGCGTTATGCGTTATGGGTTATGCTTTATGCGTTATGCGTTATGAGTAATGCGTGATCCGTTATGCGTTATGAGTAACGCGTGATCCGTTATGCGTTATGCGTTATGCGTTATGCGTTATGAGAAATGAGTGATCCGTTATGCGTTATGCGTTATGCGTTATGCTTTATGCGTTATGCGTTATGCGTTATGCGATTTGCGTTATGCGTTATGCGTTATGCGTTATGCGTTATGGGTTATGGGTTATGAGTAATGCGTGATCCGTTATGCGTAATGCTTTATGCGTTATGCGTTATGCGTTACGCGTAATGCGTTATGCGCTATGGGTCATGCGTTAAGCGTTATGCGTTATGCGTTATGCGTTATGCGGAATGCGTCATACGTTCTGCGTTATGAGTAATGCGTGATCCGTCATGCGTTATGCGTTAGGCGTTATGCGTTTTGCGTTATGCGTTATGAGTAATGCGAGATCCGTTACGCGTTATGCGTTATGCGTTATGCGTTATGCGTTATGCGTTATGCGTTATGCGTTATGCGTTATGCGTTATGCGTTATGCGTTATGCGATATGCGTTATGCGTTATGCGTTATGCGTTATGCGTTATGCGTTATGCGTTATGAGAAATGCGTGATCCGTTATGCGTTATGAGTTATGAGTAATGCGTGATCCGTTATGTGTTATGCGTTATGCGTTATGCGTTATGCGTTATGCGTAATGCGTTATGCGTAATGCGTTATGCGTTATGCGTTATGCGTTATGCGTTATGCGTTATGCGTTATGCGTTATTCGTTATGAGAAATGCGTGATCCGTTATGCGTTATGCGTTATGAGTAATACGTGATCCGTTATGCGTTATGCGTTATGAGAAATGCGTGATCCGTTATGCGTTATGCGTTATGAGTAATGCGTTTTACGTTACGCGTTATGCGTTATGAGTTATGCGTTATACGTTATGCGTTATGCGTTATGCGTTATGCGTTATGCGTTATGCGTTATGCGTTTTGCTTTATGCGTTATGCGTTATGCGTTATGCGTTATGCGTTATGCGTTATGCGTTATGCGTTATGCGTTATGCGTTATGCGTTATGCGTTATGCGTTATGCGTTATGCGTTATGCGTTATGCGTTATGCGTTATGCGTTATGCGTTATGCGTTATGCGTTATGAGTTATGCGTTATACGTTATGCGTTATGCGTTATGCGTTATGCGTTATGCGTTATGCGTTATGCGTTATGCGTTATGCGTTTTGCTTTATGCGTTATGCGTTATGCGTTATGCGTTATGCGTTATGCGTTATGCGTTATGCGTTATGCGTTATGCGTTATGCGTTATGCGTTATGCGTTATGCGTTATGCGTTATGCGTTATGCGTTATGCGTTATGCGTTATGCGTTATGCGTTATGCGTTATGCGTTATGCGTTATAAGTAATGCGTGATCCGTTATGCGTTATGCGTTATGCGTTATGCGTTATGCGTTATGCGTTATGCGTTATGCGTTATGCGTTATGCGTTATGCGTTATGCGTTATGAGTAATGCGTGATCCGTTATGCGTTATGCGTTATGCGTTATGCGTTATGCGTTATGCGTTATGCGTTATGCGTTTTGCTTTATGCGTTATGCGTTATGGGTTATGCGTTATGCGTTATGCGTTATGAGTAATGCGTGATCCGTTATGTGTAATGCGTTATGCGTTATGCGTTATGCGTTTTGCGTTATGCGTTATGCGTTATGTGTTATGCGTTATGCGTTATGCGTTATGCGTTATGCGTTATGCGTTATGCGCTATGCGTTATGCGTTATGCGTTATGCGTTATGCGTTATGCGTTATGCGTTATGCGTTATGCGTTATGCGTTATGCGTTATGCGTTATGCGATTTGCGTTATGCGTTATGCGTTATGGGTTGTGCGTTATGAGTCATGCGTTATGCGTTATGCGTTTTGCTTTATGCGTTATGCGATATGCGTTATGCGTTATGCGTTATGCGTTATGCGTTATGCGTTATGCGTTATGCGTTATGAGTAATGCGTGATCCGTTATGCGTTATGCGTTATGCGTTATGCGTTATGCGTTATGCGTTTTGCTTTATGCGTTATGCGTTATGCGTTATGCGTTATGCGTTATGCGATATGCGTTATGCGTTATGCGTTATGCGTTATGAGTAATGCGTGATCCGTTATGCATTATGCGTTATGCGTTATGCGTTATGCGTTATGCGTTATGCGTTATGCGTTATGCGTTTTGCTTTATGCGTTATGCGTTATGGGTTATGCGTTATGCGTTATGCGTTATGCGTTATGCGTTATGCGTTATGCGTTATGCGTTATGCATTATGCGATATGCATTATGCGTTATGCGTTATGCGTTATGCGTTATGCGATATGCGTTATGCGTTATGCGTTATGCGTTATGCGTTATGCGTTATGCGTTATGCGATATGCGTTATGCGTTATGCGTTATGCGTTATGCGTTATGCGTTATGCGTTATGCGTTATGCGTTATGCGTTATGCGTTATGCGTTATGCGTTATGCGTTATGCGTTATGCGTTATGCGTTATGCGTTATGCGTTATGAGTAATGCGAGATCCGTTACGCGTTATGCGTTATGCGTTATGCGATATGCGTTATGCGTTATGCGTTATGCGTTATGCGTTATGCGTTATGCATTATGCGATATGCATTATGCGTTATGCGTTATGCGTTATGCGTTATGCGTTATGCGTTATGCGTTATGCGTTATGCGTTATGCGTTATGCGTTATGCGTTATGAGAAATGCGTGATCCGTTATGCGTTATGCGTTATGAGTAATGCGTGATCCGTTATGCGTTATGAGAAATGCGTGATCCGTTATGCGTTATGCGTTATGAGTAATGCGTGATCCGTTATGCGTTATGCGTTATGCGTTATGAGTTATGCGTTAAGCGTTATGCGTTATGCGTTATGCGTTATGCGTTATGCGTTATGCGTTATGCGTTATGCGTTATGCGTTATGCGTTATGCGTTATGCGTTATGCGTTATGCGTTATGCGATATGCGTTATGAGTAATGCGTGATCCGTTATGTGTAATGCGTTATGCGTTATGCGTTATGCGTTACGCGTTTTGCGTTATGCGTTATGCGTTATGTGTTATGCGTTATGCGCTATGCGTTATGCGTTATGCGTTATGCGTTATGCGTTATGCGTTATGCGTTATGCGTTATGCGTTATGCGTTATGCGTTATGCGTTATGCGTTATGCGTTATGCGTTATGCGTTATGCGTTATGCGTTATGCGTTAAGCGTTATGCGTTATGCGATTTGCGTTATGCGTTATGCGTTATGGGTTGTGCGTTATGAGTCATGCGTTATGCGTTATGCGTTTTGCTTTATGCGTTATGCGTTATGGGTTATGCGTTATGCGTTATGCGTTATGCGTTATGCGTTATGCGTTATGCGTTATGCGTTATGCGTTATGCGTTATGCGTTATGCGTTATGCGTTATGCGTTATGCGTTATGCGTTATGCGTTATGCGTTATGCGTTATGCGTTATGCGTTATGCGTTATGCGTTATGCGTTATGCGTTATGCGTTATGCGTTATGCGTTATGCGTTATGCGTTATGCGTTATGCGTTATGCGTTATGCGTTATGCGTTATGAGTAATGCGAGATCCGTTACGCGTTATGCGTTATGCGTTATGCGATATGCGTTATGCGTTATGCGTTATGCGTTATGCGTTATGCGTTATGCGTTATGCATTATGCGATATGCATTATGCGTTATGCGTTATGCGTTATGCGTTATGCGATATGCGTTATGCGTTATGCGTTATGCGTTATGCGTTATGCGTTATGCGTTATGAGTAATGCGTGATCCGTTATGCGTTATGCGTTATGAGTAATGCGTGATCCGTTATGCGTTATGAGAAATGCGTGATCCGTTATGCGTTATGCGTTATGAGTAATGCGTGATCCGTTATGCGTTATGCGTTATGCGTTATGAGTTATGCGTTAAGCGTTATGCGTTATGCGTTATGCGTTATGCGTTATGCGTTATGCGTTATGCGTTATGCGTTATGCGTTATGCGTTATGCGTTATGCGTTATGCGTTATGCGTTATGCGATATGCGTTATGAGTAATGCGTGATCCGTTATGTGTAATGCGTTATGCGTTATGCGTTATGCGTTACGCGTTTTGCGTTATTCGTTATGCGTTATGTGTTATGCGTTATGCGCTATGCGTTATGCGTTATGCGTTATGCGTTATGCGTTATGCGTTATGCGTTATGCGTTATGCGTTATGCGTTATGCGTTATGCGTTATGCGTTATGCGTTATGCGTTATGCGTTATGCGTTATGCGTTATGCGTTATGCGTTATGCGTTATGCGTTAAGCGTTATGCGTTATGCGATTTGCGTTATGCGTTATGCGTTATGGGTTGTGCGTTATGAGTCATGCGTTATGCGTTATGCGTTTTGCTTTATGCGTTATGCGTTATGGGTTATGCGTTATGCGTTATGCGTTATGCGTTATGCGTTATGCGTTATGCGTTATGCGTTATGAGAAATGCGAGATCCGTTATGCGTTATGCGTTATGCGTTATGCGTTATGCGTTATGCGTTATGAGTAATGCGTGATCCGTTATGCGTTATGCGTTATGAGTAATGCGTGATCCGTTATGCGTTATGCATTATGCGTTATGCGTTATGCGTTATGCGTTATGCTTTATGCGTTATGCGTTATGCGTTATGCGTTATGCGTTATGCGCTATGCGTTATGCGTTATGCGTTATGCGTTATGCGTTATGCATTATGCGATATGCATTATGCTTTATGCGTTATGCGTTATGAGAAATGCGAGATCCGTTATGCGTTATGCGTTATGCGTTATGCGTTATGCGTTATGAGTAATGCGTGATCCGTTATGCCTTATACGTTATGAGTAATGCGTGATCCGTTATGCGTTATGCGTTATGCATTATGCGTTATGCGTTATGCGTTATGCGTTTTGCTTTATGCGTTATACGTTATGCGTTATGCGTTATGCGTTATGCGTTATGAGAAATGCGAGATCCGTTATGCGTTATGCGTTATGCGTTATGCGTTATGCGTTATGAGTAATGCGTGATCCGTTATGCCTTATACGTTATGAGTAATGCGTGATCCGTTATGCGTTATGCGTTATGCATTATGCGTTATGCGTTATGCGTTATGCGTTATGCTTTATGCGTTATGCGTTATGCGTTATGCGTTATGCGTTATGCGCTATGCGTTATGCGTTATGCGTTATGCGTTATGCGTTATGCATTATGCGATATGCATTATGCGTTATGCGTTATGCGTTATGCGTTATGCGTTATGCGTTATGCGTTATGCGTTATGCGTTATGCGTTATGCGTTATGCGTTATGCGTTATGCGTTATGCGTTATGCGTTATGAGAAATGCGTGACCCGTTATGCGTTATGCGTTATGAGTAATACGTGATCCGTTATGCGTTATGCGTTATGCGTTAGCGCTATGCGTTATGCGTTATGCGTTATGCGTTATGCATTATGAGTAACGCGTGATCCGTTATGCGTTATGCGTTATGCGTTATGAGTAATGCGTGATCCGTTATGCGTTATGCGTTATGAGAAATGCGTGATCCGTTATGCGTTATGCGTTATGAGTAATGCGTGATCCGTTATGCGTTATGCGTTATGAGTTATGCGTTAAGCGTTATGCGTTATGCGTTATGCGTTATGCGTTATGCGTTATGCGTTATGCGTTATGCGTTATGCGTTATGCGTTATGCGATATGCGTTATGCGTTATGCGTTACGCGTTATGAGTAATGCGTGATCCGTTATGCGTTATGCGTTATGCGTTATGCGATTTGGGTTATGCGAGATCCGTTATGCGTTATGCTTTATGCGTTATGCGTTATGCGTTATGCGTTATGTGTTATGCGTTGTGCGTTATCCGCTATGCGTTATGCGTTTTACGTTATGCGTTATGCGTTATGAGCTATGCGTTATACGTTATGCGTTATGCGTTATGCTTTATGCGTTATGCGTTATGCGTTATGCGTTATGCGTTATGCGAGATCCGTTATGCGTTATGCGTTATGCGTTATGTGTTATGCGTTGTGCGTTATCCGCTATGCGTTATGCGTTTTGCGTTATGCGTTATGCGTTATGAGCTATGCGTTATACGTCATGCGTTATGCGTTATGCGTTATGCGTTATGCGTTATGCGTTATGCGTTATGCGATATGCGTTATGCGTTATGCGTTATGCGTTATGCGTTATGCGTTATGCGTTATGTGTTATGCGTTGTGCGTTATCCGCAATGCGTTTTGCGTTATGCGTTATGCGTTATGCGTTATGCGTTATGCGTTATGCGTTATGCGTTATGCGTTATGCGTTGTGCGTTATGCGATTTGCGTTATGCGTTATGCGTTATGCGTTATGCGCTATGCGTTATGCGTTATGCGTTATGCGATATGCGTTATGCGTTATGCGTTATGCGTTATGCGTTATGCGTTATGCGTTATGTGTTATGCGTTGTGCGTTATCCGCAATGCGTTTTGCGTTATGCGTTATGCGTTATGCGTTATGCGTTATGCGTTATGCGTTATGCGTTATGCGTTATACGTTATGGGTTATGCGTTATGCGTTATGCGTTATGCGATTTGGGTTATGCGTTATGCGTTATGCTTTATGCGTTATGGGTTATGAGTTATTCGTTATGCGTTATGCGTTATGCGTTATGCGTTATGCGTTGTGCGTTATGCGATTTGCGTTATGCGTTATGCGTTATGCGTTATGGGTTGTGCGTTATGAGTCATGCGTTATGCGTTATGAGTAATGCGTGATCCGTTATGCGTTATGCGTTATGCGTTATGCGAGATCCGTTATGCGTTATGCGTTATGCGTTATGCGTTATGCGTTATGCGTTATGCGCTATGCGTTATGCGTTATGCGATATGCGTTATGCGATTTGGGTTATGCGTTACGCGTTATGCGTTATGCGTTATGCGTTATGCGTTATGCGTTATGCGTTATGCGTTATGCTATTTGCGTTATGCGTTATGCGTTATGCGTTATGCGTTATGCTTTATGCATTATGCGTTATGCGCTATGGGTTATACGTTATGCGTTATGCGTTATGAGTAATGCGTGATACGTTATGCGTTATGCGTTATGCGTTATGCGTTATGCGTTATGCGTTATGCGTTATGCGCTATGCGTTATGCGTTATGCGTTATGCGATATGCGTTATGCGTTATGCGTTATGCGTTATGCGTTATGCGTTATGCGTTATGCGTTATACGTTATGCGTTATGCGTTATGCGTTATGCGTTATGCGATATGCGTTATGCGTTATGCGTTATGCGTTATGAGTAATGCGTGGTCCGTTATGCGTTATGCGTTATGCGTTATGCGTTATGCGTTATGCGTTATGCGTTATGCGTTATGCGTTTTGCTTTATGCGTTATGCGTTATGGGTTATGCGTTATGCGTTATGCGTTATGAGTAATGCGTGATCCGTTATGTGTAATGCGTTATGCGTTATGCGTTACGCGTTTTGCGTTATGCGTTATGCGTTATGCGTTATGCGTTATGCGTTATGCGTTATGCGTTATGCGCTATGCGTTATGCGTTATGCGTTATGCGTTATGCGTTATGCGTTATGCGCTATGCGTTATGCGTTATGCGTTATGCGTTATGCGTTATGCGTTATGCGTTATGCGTTATGCGTTATGCGTTATGCGTTATGTGTTATGCGTTGTGCGTTATCCGCTATGCGTTTTGCGTTATGCGTTATGCGTTATGCGTTATGCGTTATGCGTTATGCGTTATGCGTTATGCGTTATGCGTTATGCGTTATACGTTATGGGTTATGCGTTATGCGTTATGCGTTATGCGTTATACGTTATGCGTTATGCGTTATGAGTAATGCGTGATCCGTTATGCGTTATGCGTTATGCGTTATGCGTTATGCGTTATGCGTTATGCGTTATGCGTTATGCGCTATGCGTTATGCGTTATGCGTTATGCGATATGCGTTATGCGTTATGCGTTATGCGTTATGCGTTATGCGTTATGTGTTATGCGTTGTGCGTTATCCGCTATGCGTTTTGCGTTATGCGTTATGCGTTATGCGTTATGCGTTATGCGTTATGCGTTATGCGTTATGCGTTATGCGTTATGCGTTATACGTTATGGGTTATGCGTTATGCGTTATGCGTTATGCGTTATACGTTATGCGTTATGCGTTATGAGTAATGCGTGATCCGTTATGCGTTATGCGTTATGCGTTATGCGTTATGCGTTATGCGTTATGCGTTATGCGTTATGCGCTATGCGTTATGCGTTATGCGTTATGCGATATGCGTTATGCGTTATGCGTTATGCGTTATGCGTTATGCGTTATGCGTTATGCGTTATGCGTTATGCGTTATGTGTTATGCGTTGTGCGTTATCCGCTATGCGTTTTGCGTTATGCGTTATGCGTTATGCGTTATGCGTTATGCGTTATGCGTTATGCGTTATGCGTTATGCGTTATGCGTTATACGTTATGGGTTATGCGTTATGCGTTATGCGTTATGCGATTTGGGTTATACGTTATGCGTTATGCTTTATGCGTTATGGGTTAAGAGTTATTCGTTATGCGTTATGCGTTATGCGTTATGCGTTATGCGTTGTGCGTTATGCGATTTGCGTTATGCGTTATGCGTTATGCGTTATGGGTTGTGCGTTATGAGTCATGCGTTATGCGTTATGAGTAATGCGTGATCCGTTATGCGTTATGCGTTATGCGTTATGCGTTATGCGAGATCCGTTATGCGTTATGCGTTATGCGTTATGCGTTATGCGTTATGCGTTATGCGTTATGCGCTATGCGTTATGCGTTATGCGTTATGCGTTATGCGATTTGGGTTATGCGTTATGCGTTATGCGTTATGGGTTATGCGTTATGCGTTATGCGATATGCGTAATGAGTAATGCGTTATGCGCTATGCGTTATGCGTTATGCGTTATGCGATATGCGTTATGCGTTATGCGTTATGCGTTATGCGTTATGCGTTATGTGTTATGCGTTGTGCGTTATCCGCAATGCGTTTTGCGTTATGCGTTATGCGTTATGCGTTATGCGTTATGCGTTATGCGTTATGCGTTATGCGTTATACGTTATGGGTTATGCGTTATGCGTTATGCGTTATGCGATTTGGGTTATGCGTTATGCGTTATGCTTTATGCGTTATGGGTTATGAGTTATTCGTTATGCGTTATGCGTTATGCGTTATGCGTTATGCGTTATGCGTTGTGCGTTATGCGATTTGCGTTATGCGTTATGCGTTATGCGTTATGGGTTGTGCGTTATGAGTCATGCGTTATGCGTTATGAGTAATGCGTGATCCGTTATGCGTTATGCGTTATGCGTTATGCGAGATCCGTTATGCGTTATGCGTTATGCGTTATGCGTTATGCGTTATGCGTTATGCGTTATGCGCTATGCGTTATGCGTTATGCGATATGCGTTATGCGATTTGGGTTATGCGTTACGCGTTATGCGTTATGCGTTATGCGTTATGCGTTATGCGTTATGCGTTATGCGTTATGCTATTTGCGTTATGCGTTATGCGTTATGCGTTATGCGTTATGCGTTATGCTATTTGCGTTATGCGTTATGCGTTATGCGTTATGCGTTATGCTTTATGCATTATGCGTTATGCGCTATGCGTTATACGTTATGCGTTATGCGTTATGAGTAATGCGTGATACGTTATGCGTTATGCGTTATGCGTTATGCGTTATGCGTTATGCGTTATGCGTTATGCGCTATGCGTTATGCGTTATGCGTTATGCGATATGCGTTATGCGTTATGCGTTATGCGTTATGCGTTATGCGTTATGCGTTATGCGTTATGCGTTATACGTTATGCGTTATGCGTTATGAGTAATGCGTGATCCGTTATGCGTTATGCGTTATGCGTTATGCGTTATGCGTTATGCGTTATGCGTTATGCGTTATGCGCTATGCGTTATGCGTTATGCGTTATGAGTTATGCGTTATGCGTTATGCGTTATGCGTTATGTGTTATGCGTTGTGCGTTATCCGCTATGCGTTTTGCGTTATGCGTTATGCGTTATGCGTTATGCGTTATGCGTTATGCGTTATGCGTTATGCGTTATGCGTTATGCGTTATACGTTATGGGTTATGCGTTATGCGTTATGCGTTATGCGATTTGGGTTATACGTTATGCGTTATGCTTTATGCGTTATGGGTTATGAGTTATTCGTTATGCGTTATGCGTTATGCGTTATGCGTTATGCGTTGTGCGTTATGCGATTTGCGTTATGCGTTATGCGTTATGCGTTATGGGTTGTGCGTTATGAGTCATGCGTTATGCGTTATGAGTAATGCGTGATCCGTTATGCGTTATGCGTTATGCGTTATGCGTTATGCGAGATCCGTTATGCGTTATGCGTTATGCGTTATGCGTTATGCGTTATGCGTTATGCGCTATGCGTTATGCGTTATGCGTTATGCGTTATGCGATTTGGGTTATGCGTTATGCGTTATGCGTTATGGGTTATGCGTTATGCGTTATGCGATATGCGTAATGAGTAATGCGTGATCCGTTATGCGTTATGCGTTATGCGTTATGCGTTATGCGTTATGCGATTTGGGTTATGCGTTATGCGTTATGCGTTATGGGTTATGCGTTATGCGTTATGCGATATGCGTTATGCGTTATGCGTTATGCGTTATGCGTTATGCGTGATCCGTTATGCGTTATGCGATTTGGGTTATGCGTTATGCGTTATGCGTTATGCGTTATGGGTTATGAGTTATTCGTTATGCGTTATGCGTTATGCGTTATGCGTTATGCGTTGTGCGTTATGCGATTTGCGTTATGCGTTATGCGTTATGCGTTATGGGTTGTGCGTTATGAGTCATGCGTTATGCGTTATGAGTAATGCGTGATCCGTTATGCGTTATGCGTTATGCGTTATGCGTTATGCGTTATGCGTTATGCGTTATGGGTTATGCGTTATGTGTTATGCGTTATACGTTATGTGTTATGCGTTGTGCGTTATCCGTTATGCGTTATGCGTTATGCGTTATGCGTTATGCGTTACGCGTTATGCGTTATGCGTTATGCGTTATGCGTTATGCGTTATGCGTTATGCGTTGTGCGTTATGCGTTATGCGTTATGCGCTATGCGTTATGCGTTATGAGTGATGCGTGATCCGTTATGCGTTATGCGTAATGAGTAATGCGTGATCCGTTATGCGTTATGCGTTATGCGTTATGCGTTATGCGTTATGCGTTATGCTATTTGCGTTATGCGTTATGCGTTATGCATTATGCGTTATGCGTTACGCGTTATGAGTAATGCGTGATCCGGTATGCGTTATGCGTTATGCGTTACGCGTTATGCGTTATGCGTTATGCGTTATGCGTTATGCGTTGTGCGTTATGCGTTATGCGTTATGCGTTATGCGTTATGCGTTATGAGTGATGCGTGATCCGTTATGCGTTATGCGTAATGAGTAATGTGTGATCCGTTATGCGTTATGCGTTATGCGTTATGCGTTATGCGTTATGCGTTATGCGTTATGCTATTTGCGTTATGCGTTATGCGTTATGCGTAATGCGTTATGCGTTATGCGTTATGAGTAATGCGTGATCCGTTATGCGTTATGCGTTATGCGTTATGCGTTATGCGTTATGCGTTATGCGTTATGCGTTATGCGTTATGCGTTATGCGAGATCCGTTATGCGTTATGCTTTATGCGTTATGTGTTATGCGTTATGCGTTATGTGTTATGCGTTGTGCGTTATCCGCTATGCGTTATGCGTTTTACGTTATGCGTTATGCGTTATGAGCTATGCGTTATACGTTATGCGTTATGCGTTATGCTTTATGCGTTATGCGTTATGCGTTTTACGTTATGCGTTATGCGTTATGAGCTATGCGTTATACGTTATGCGTTATGCGTTATGCGTTATGCGTTATGCGTTATGCTATTTGCGTTATGCGTTATGCGTTATGCGTTATGCGTTATGCGTTATGCGTTATGCGTTATGAGTAATGCGTTATGCGTTATGCGTTATGTGTTATGCGTTGTGCGTTATCCGCTATGCGTTATGCGTTTTACGTTATGCGTTATGCGTTATGAGTTATGCGTTATACGTTTTGGGTTATGCGTTATGCGTTATGCGTTATGCGTTATGCGAGATCCGTTATGCGTAATGCTTTATGCGTTATGCGTTATGCGTTATGTGTTATGCGTTGTGCGTTATCCGCTATGCGTTATGCGTTTTACGTTATGCGTCATGCGTTATGAGTTATGCGTTATACGTTATGGGTTATGCGTTATGCGTTATGCGTTATGCGATTTGGGTTATGCGTTATGCGTTATGCGTTATGCGTTATGGGTTATGAGTTATTCGTTATGCGTTATGCGTTATGCGTTCTGCGTTGTGCGTTATGCGATTTGCGTTATGCGTTATGCGTTATGAGTTATGGGTTGTGCGTTATAAGTCATGCGTTATGCGTTATGAGTAATGCGTGATCCGTTATGCGTTATGCGTTATGCGTTATGCGTTATGCGTTATGCGTTATGGGTTATGAGTAATGCGTGATCCGTTATGCGTTATGCGTTGTGAGTAATGCGTGATCCGTTATGCGTTATGCATTAAGCGTTATGCGTTATGCGTTATGCGTTATGCGTTATGCGTTATGCTTTATGCATTATGCGTTATGCGCTATGCGTTATACGTTATTCGTTATGCGTTATGCGTTATGCGTTATGCGTTATGCGTTATGAGTGATGCGTGATCCGTTATGCGTTATGCGTAATGAGTAATGCGTGATCCGTTATGCGTTATGCGTTATGCGTTATGCGTTATGCGTTATGCTATTTGCGTTATGCGTTATGCGTTATGCGTTATGAGTAATGCGTGATCCGTTATGCGTTATGCGTTGTGAGTAATGCGTGATCCGTTATGCGTTATGCATTAAGCGTTATGCGTTATGCGTTATGCGTTATGCGTTATGCGTTATGCTTTATGCATTATGCGTTATGCGCTATGCGTTATACGTTATGCGTTATGCGTTATGCGTTATGCGTTATGCGTTATGCGTTATGCGTTATGCGTTTTGCTTTATGCGTTATGCGTTATGGGTTATGCGTTATGCGTTATGCGTTATGAGTAATGCGTGATCCGTTACGTGTAATGCGTTACGCGTTTTGCGTTATGCGTTATGCGTTATGCGATATGCGTTATGCGTTATGCGTTATGCGTTATGCGTTATGCGTTATGCGTTATGCGTTATGCGCTATGCGTTATGCGTTATGCGTTATGCGTTATGCGTTATGCGTTATGCGTTATGTGTTATGCGTTATGCGTTATGCGTTATGCGTTATGCGTTATGCGTTATGCGTTATGCGTTATGCGATTTGCGTTATGCGTTATGCGTAATGGGTTGTGCGTTATGAGTCATGCGTTATGCGTTATGCGTTTTGCTTTATGCTTTATGCGTTATGGGTTATGCGTTATGCGTTATGCGTTATGCGTTATGCGTTATGCGTTATGAGAAATGCGAGATCCGTTATGCGTTATGCGTTATGCGTTATGCGTTATGCGTTATGTGTAATGCGTGATCCGTTATGCGTTATGCGTTATGAGTAATGCGTGATCCGTTATGCGTTATGCGTTATGCATTATGCGTTATGCGTTATGCGTTATGCGTTATGCTTTATGCGTTATGCGTTATGCGTTATGCGTTATGCGTTATGCGTTATGCGTTATGCGTTATGCGTTATGCGTTATGCGTTATGCGTTATGCGTTATGCGTTATGCGTTATGCATTATGCGTTATGCGTTATGCGTTATGCGTTATGCGTTATGCGTTATGCGTTATGCGTTATGCGTTATGCGTTATGCGTTATGCGTTATGCGTTATGCGTTATGCGTTATGCGTTATGCGTTATGCGTTATGCGTTATGCGTTATGCGTTATGCGTTATGCGAGATCCGTTATGCGTAATGCTTTATGCGTTATGCGTTATGCGTTATGTGTTATGCGTTGTGCGTTATCCGCTATGCGTTATGCGTTTTACGTTATGCGTTATGCGTTATGAGTTATGCGTTATACGTTATGGGTTATGCGTTATGCGTTATGCGTTATGCGTTATGCGTTATGCGATATGCGTTATGCGTTATGCGTTATGCGTTATGCGTTATGCGTTATGTGTTATGCGTTGTGCGTTATCCGCAATGCGTTTTGCGTTATGCGTTATGCGTTATGCGTTATGCGTTATGCGTTATGCGTTATGCGTTATACGTTATGGGTTATGCGTTATGCGTTATGCGTTATGCGTTATGCGTTATGCGAGATCCGTTATGCGTTATGCGTTATGCGTTATGCGTTATGCGTTATGCGTTATGCGTTATGCGCTATGCGTTATGCGTTATGCGATATGCGTTATGCGATTTGGGTTATGCGTTACGCGTTATGCGTTATGCGTTATGCGTTATGCGTTATGCGTTATGCGTTATGCGTTATGCGTTATGCTATTTGCGTTATGCGTTATGCGTTATGCGTTATGCGTTATGCGTTATGCGTTATGCTATTTGCGTTATGCGTTATGCGTTATGCGTTATGCGTTATGCTTTATGCATTATGCGTTATGCGCTATGCGTTATACGTTATGCGTTATGCGTTATGAGTAATGCGTGATACGTTTAGCGTTATGCGTTATGCGTTATGCGTTATGCGTTATGCGTTATGCGTTATGCGCTATGCGTTATGCGTTATGCGTTATGCGATATGCGTTATGCGTTATGCGTTATGCGTTATGCGTTATGCGTTATGCGTTATGCGTTATACGTTATGGGTTATGCGTTATGCGTTATGCGTTATGCGTTATGCGTTATGCGAGATCCGTTATGCGTTATGCGTTATGCGTTATGCGTTATGCGTTATGCGTTATGCGTTATGCGCTATGCGTTATGCGTTATGCGATATGCGTTATGCGATTTGGGTTATGCGTTACGCGTTATGCGTTATGCGTTATGCGTTATGCGTTATGCGTTATGCGTTATGCGTTATGCGTTATGCTATTTGCGTTATGCGTTATGCGTTATGCGTTATGCGTTATGCGTTATGCGTTATGCTATTTGCGTTATGCGTTATGCGTTATGCGTTATGCGTTATGCTTTATGCATTATGCGTTATGCGCTATGCGTTATACGTTATGCGTTATGCGTTATGAGTAATGCGTGATACGTTATGCGTTATGCGTTATGCGTTATGCGTTATGCGTTATGCGTTATGCGCTATGCGTTATGCGTTATGCGTTATGCGATATGCGTTATGCGTTATGCGTTATGCGTTATGCGTTATGCGTTATGCGTTATGCGTTATACGTTATGCGTTATGCGTTATGAGTAATGCGTGATCCGTTATGCGTTATGCGTTATGCGTTATGCGTTATGCGTTATGCGTTATGCGTTATGCGTTATGCGCTATGCGTTATGCGTTATGCGTTATGCGTTATGCGTTATGCGTTATGCGTTATGCGTTATGTGTTATGCGTTGTGCGTTATCCGCTATGCGTTTTGCGTTATGCGTTATGCGTTATGCGTTATGCGTTATGCGTTATGCGTTATGCGTTATGCGTTATGCGTTATACGTTATGGGTTATGCGTTATGCGTTATGCGTTATGCGATTTGGGTTATACGTTATGCGTTATGCTTTATGCGTTATGGGTTATGAGTTATTCGTTATGCGTTATGCGTTATGCGTTATGCGTTATGCGTTGTGCGTTATGCGATTTGCGTTATGCGTTATGCGTTATGCGTTATGGGTTGTGCGTTATGAGTCATGCGTTATGCGTTATGAGTAATGCGTGATCCGTTATGCGTTATGCGTTATGCGTTATGCGTTATGCGAGATCCGTTATGCGTTATGCGTTATGCGTTATGCGTTATGCGTTATGCGTTATGCGTTATGCGCTATGCGTTATGCGTTATGCGTTATGCGTTATGCGATTTGGGTTATGCGTTATGCGTTATGCGTTATGGGTTATGCGTTATGCGTTATGCGATATGCGTAATGAGTAATGCGTGATCCGTTATGCGTTATGCGTTATGCGTTATGCGTTATGCGTTATGCGTTATGCGATTTGGGTTATGCGTTATGCGTTATGCGTTATGGGTTATGCGTTATGCGTTATGCGATATGCGTTATGCGTTATGCGTTATGCGTTATGCGTTATGCGTGATCCGTTATGCGTTATGCGATTTGGGTTATGCGTTATGCGTTATGCGTTATGCGTTATGGGTTATGAGTTATTCGTTATGCGTTATGCGTTATGCGTTATGCGTTATGCGTTGTGCGTTATGCGATTTGCGTTATGCGTTATGCGTTATGCGTTATGGGTTGTGCGTTATGAGTCATGCGTTATGCGTTATGAGTAATGCGTGATCCGTTATGCGTTATGCGTTATGCGTTATGCGTTATGCGTTATGCGTTATGCGTTATGGGTTATGCGTTATGTGTTATGCGTTATACGTTATGTGTTATGCGTTGTGCGTTATCCGTTATGCGTTATGCGTTATGCGTTATGCGTTATGCGTTACGCGTTATGCGTTATGCGTTATGCGTTATGCGTTATGCGTTATGCGTTGTGCGTTATGCGTTATGCGTTATGCGCTATGCGTTATGCGTTATGAGTGATGCGTGATCCGTTATGCGTTATGCGTAATGAGTAATGCGTGATCCGTTATGCGTTATGCGTTATGCGTTATGCGTTATGCGTTATGCGTTATGCTATTTGCGTTATGCGTTATGCGTTATGCATTATGCGTTATGCGTTACGCGTTATGCGTTATGCGTTACGCGTTATGCGTTATGCGTTATGCGTTATGCGTTATGCGTTATGCGTTGTGCGTTATGCGTTATGCGTTATGCGTTATGCGTTATGCGTTATGAGTGATGCGTGATCCGTTATGCGTTATGCGTAATGAGTAATGTGTGATCCGTTATGCGTTATGCGTTATGCGTTATGCGTTATGCGTTATGCGTTATGCGTTATGCTATTTGCGTTATGCGTTATGCGTTATGCGTAATGCGTTATGCGTTATGCGTTATGAGTAATGCGTGATCCGTTATGCGTTATGCGTTATGCGTTATGCGTTATGCGTTATGCGTTATGCGTTATGCGTTATGCGTTATGCGAGATCCGTTATGCGTTATGCTTTATGCGTTATGCGTTATGCGTTATGCGTTATGTGTTATGCGTTGTGCGTTATCCGCTATGCGTTATGCGTTTTACGTTATGCGTTATGCGTTATGAGCTATGCGTTATACGTTATGCGTTATGCGTTATGCTTTATGCGTTATGCGTTATGCGTTTTACGTTATGCGTTATGCGTTATGAGCTATGCGTTATACGTTATGCGTTATGCGTTATGCGTTATGCGTTATGCGTTAGGCTATTTGCGTTATGCGTTATGCGTTATGCGTTATGCGTTATGCGTTATGCGTTATGCGTTATGAGTAATGCGTTATGCGTTATGCGTTATGTGTTATGCGTTGTGCGTTATCCGCTATGCGTTATGCGTTTTACGTTCTGCGTTATGAGTTATGCGTTATACGTTTTGGGTTATGCGTTATGCGTTATGCGTTATGCGTTATGCGAGATCCGTTATGCGTAATGCTTTATGCGTTATGCGTTATGCGTTATGTGTTATGCGTTGTGCGTTATCCGCTATGCGTTATGCGTTTTACGTTATGCGTCATGCGTTATGAGTTATGCGTTATACGTTATGGGTTATGCGTTATGCGTTATGCGTTATGCGATTTGGGTTATGCGTTATGCGTTATGCGTTATGCGTTATGGGTTATGAGTTATTCGTTATGCGTTATGCGTTATGCGTTCTGCGTTGTGCGTTATGCGATTTGCGTTATGCGTTATGCGTTATGAGTTATGGGTTGTGCGTTATAAGTCATGCGTTATGCGTTATGAGTAATGCGTGATCCGTTATGCGTTATGCGTTATGCGTTATGCGTTATGCGTTATGCGTTATGGGTTATGAGTAATGCGTGATCCGTTATGCGTTATGCGTTGTGAGTAATGCGTGATCCGTTATGCGTTATGCATTAAGCGTTATGCGTTATGCGTTATGCGTTATGCGTTATGCGTTATGCTTTATGCATTATGCGTTATGCGCTATGCGTTATACGTTATTCGTTATGCGTTATGCGTTATGCGTTATGCGTTATGCGTTATGCGTTATGCGTTATGAGTAATGCGTTATGCGTTATGCGTTATGTGTTATGCGTTGTGCGTTATCCGCTATGCGTTATGCGTTTTACGTTATGCGTTATGCGTTATGAGTTATGCGTTATACGTTTTGGGTTATGCGTTATGCGTTATGCGTTATGCGTTATGCGAGATCCGTTATGCGTAATGCTTTATGCGTTATGCGTTATGCGTTATGTGTTATGCGTTGTGCGTTATCCGCTATGCGTTATGCGTTTTACGTTATGCGTCATGCCTTATGAGTTATGCGTTATACGTTATGGGTTATGCGTTATGCGTTATGCGTTATGCGATTTGGGTTATGCGTTATGCGTTATGCGTTATGCGTTATGGGTTATGAGTTATTCGTTATGCGTTATGCGTTATGCGTTCTGCGTTGTGCGTTATGCGATTTGCGTTATGCGTTATGCGTTATGAGTTATGGGTTGTGCGTTATAAGTCATGCGTTATGCGTTATGAGTAATGCGTGATCCGTTATGCGTTATGCGTTATGCGTTATGCGTTATGCGTTATGCGTTATGGGTTATGAGTAATGCGTGATCCGTTATGCGTTATGCGTTGTGAGTAATGCGTGATCCGTTATGCGTTATGCATTAAGCGTTATGCGTTATGCGTTATGCGTTATGCGTTATGCGTTATGCGTTATGCTTTATGCATTATGCGTTATGCGCTATGCGTTATACGTTATTCGTTATGCGTTATGCGTTATGCGTTATGCGTTATGCGTTATGCGTTATGCGATGTGCGTTATGCGTTATGCGTTATGCGCTATGCGTTATGCGTTATGAGTGATGCGTGATCCGTTATGCGTTATGCGTAATGAGTAATGCGTGATCCGTTATGCGTTATGCGTTATGCGTTATGCGTTATGCGTTATGCGTTATGCTATTTGCGTTATGCGTTATGCGTTATGCGTTACGCGTTATGAGTAATGCGTGATCCGGTATGCGTTATGCGTTATGCGTTACGCGTTATGCTTTATGCGATATGCGTTATGCGTTATGCGTTGTGCGTTATGCGTTATGCGTTATGCGTTATGCGTTATGCGTTATGAGTGATGCGTGATCCGTTATGCGTTATGCGTAATGAGTAATGCGTGATCCGTTATGCGTTATGCGTTATGCGTTATGCGTTATGCGTTATGCTATTTGCGTTAAGCGTTATGCGTTATGCGTTATGAGTAATGCGTGATCCGTTATGCGTTATGCGTTGTGAGTAATGCGTGATCCGTTATGCGTTATGCATTAAGCGTTATGCGTTATGCGTTATGCGTTATGCGTTATGCGTTATGCGTTATGCTTTATGCATTATGCGTTATGCGCTATGCGTTATACGTTATGCGTTATGCGTTATGCGTTATGCGTTATGCGTTATGCGTTATGCGTTATGCGTTTTGCTTTATGCGTTATGCGTTATGGGTTATGCGTTATGCGTTATGCGTTATGAGTAATGCGTGATCCGTTACGTGTAATGCGTTATGCGTTATGCGTTACGCGTTTTGCGTTATGCGTTATGCGTTATGCGATATGCGTTATGCGTTATGCGTTATGCGTTATGCGTTATGCGTTATGCGTTATGCGTTATGCGCTATGCGTTATGCGTTATGCGTTATGCGTTATGCGTTATGCGTTATGCGTTATGTGTTATGCGTTATGCGTTATGCGTTATGCGTTATGCGTTATGCGTTATGCGTTATGCGTTATGCGATTTGCGTTATGCGTTATGCGTAATGGGTTGTGCGTTATGAGTCATGCGTTATGCGTTATGCGTTTTGCTTTATGCTTTATGCGTTATGGGTTATGCGTTATGCGTTATGCGTTATGCGTTATGCGTTATGAGAAATGCGAGATCCGTTATGCGTTATGCGTTATGCGTTATGCGTTATGCGTTATGTGTAATGCGTGATCCGTTATGCGTTATGCGTTATGAGTAATGCGTGATCCGTTATGCGTTATGCGTTATGCATTATGCGTTATGCGTTATGCGTTATGCGTTATGCTTTATGCGTTATGCGTTATGCGTTATGCGTTATGCGTTATGCGTTATGCGTTATGCGTTATGCGTTATGCGTTATGCGTTATGCGTTATGCGTTATGCGTTATGCATTATGCGTTATGCGTTATGCGTTATGCGTTATGCGTTATGCGTTATGCGTTATGCGTTATGCGTTATGCGTTATGCGTTATGCGTTATGCGTTATGCGTTATGCGTTATGCGTTATGCGTTATGCGTTATGCGTTATGCGTTATGCGTTATGCGTTATGCGTTATGCGAGATCCGTTATGCGTAATGCTTTATGCGTTATGCGTTATGCGTTATGTGTTATGCGTTGTGCGTTATCCGCTATGCGTTATGCGTTTTACGTTATGCGTTATGCGTTATGAGTTATGCGTTATACGTTATGGGTTATGCGTTATGCGTTATGCGTTATGCGATTTGGGTTATGCGTTATGCGTTATGCGTTATGCGTTATGGGTTATGAGTTATTCGTTATGCGTTATGCGTTATGCGTTCTGCGTTGTGCGTTATGCGATTTGCGTTATGCGTTATGCGTTATGAGTTATGGGTTGTGCGTTATAAGTCATGCGTTATGCGTTATGAGTAAAGCGTGATCCGTTATGCGTTATGCGTTATGCGTTATGCGTTATGCGTTATGCGTTATGGGTTATGAGTAATGCGTGATCCGTTATGCGTTATGCGTTGTGAGTAATGCGTGATCCGTTATGCGTTATGCATTAAGCGTTATGCGTTATGCGTTATGCGTTATGCGTTATGCTTTATGCATTATGCGTTATGCGCTATGCGTTATACGTTATGCGTTATGCGTTATGCGTTATGCGTTATGCGTTATGCGTTATGCGTTATGCGATGTGCGTTATGCGTTATGCGTTATGCGCTATGCGTTATGCGTTATGAGTGATGCGTGATCCGTTATGCGTTATGCGTAATGAGTAATGCGTGATCCGTTATGCGTTATGCGTTATGCGTTATGCGTTATGCGTTATGCTATTTGCGTTATGCGTTATGCGTTATGCGTTATGCGTTACGCGTTATGAGTAATGCGTGCTCCGGTATGCGTTATGCGTTATGGGTTACGCGTTATGCTTTATGCGATATGCGTTATGCGTTATGCGTTGTGCGTTATGCGTTATGCGTTATGCGTTATGCGTTATGCGTTATGAGTGATGCGTGATCCGTTATGCGTTATGCGTAATGAGTAATGCGTGATCCGTTATGCGTTATGCGTTATGCGTTATGCGTTATGCGTTATGCTATTTGCGTTATGCGTTATGCGTTATGCGTTATGCGTTATGAGTAATGCGTGATCCGTTATGCGTTATGCGTTGTGAGTAATGCGTGATCCGTTATGCGTTATGCATTAAGCGTTATGCGTTATGCGTTATGCGTTATGCGTTATGCGTTATGCTTTATGCATTATGCGTTATGCGCTATGCGTTATACGTTATGCGTTATGCGTTATGCGTTATGCGTTATGCGTTATGCGTTATGCGTTTTGCTTTATGCGTTATGCGTTATGGGTTATGCGTTATGCGTTATGCGTTATGAGTAATGCGTGATCCGTTACGTGTAATGCGTTATGCGTTATGCGTTACGCGTTTTGCGTTATGCGTTATGCGTTATGCGTTATGCGTTATGCGTTATGCTTTATGCATTATGCGTTATGCGCTATGCGTTATACGTTATGCGTTATGCGTTATGCGTTATGCGTTATGCGTTATGCGTTATGCGATTTGCGTTATGCGTTATGCGTAATGGGTTGTGCGTTATGAGTCATGCGTTATGCGTTATGCGTTTTGCTTTATGCTTTATGCGTTATGGGTTATGCGTTATGCGTTATGCGTTATGCGTTATGCGTTATGAGAAATGCGAGATCCGTTATGCGTTATGCGTTATGCGTTATGAGTAATGCGTGATCCGTTATGCGTTATGCGTTATGAGTAATGCGTGATCCGTTATGCGTTATGCGTTATGCATTATGCGTTATGCGTTATGCGTTATGCGTTATGCTTTATGCGTTATGCGTTATGCGTTATGCGTTATTCGTTATGCGTTATGCGTTATGCGTTATGCGTTATGCGTTATGCGTTATGCGTTATGCGTTATGCGTTATGCGTTATGCGTTATGCGTTATGCGTTATGCGTTATGCGTTATGCGTTATGCGTTATGCGTTATGCGTTATGCGTTATGCGTTATGCGTTATGCGTTATGCGTTATGCGTTATGCGTTATGCGTTATGCGTTATGCGTTATGCGTTATGCGTTATGCGTTATGCGTTATGCGTTATGCGTTATGCGTTATGCGTTATGCGAGATCCGTTACGCGTTATGCGTTATGCGTTATGCGATATGCGTTATGCGTTATGCGTTATGCGTTATGCGTTATGCGTTATGCGTTATGCGTTATGCATTATGCGATATGCATTATGCGTTATGCGTTATGCGTTATGCGTTATGCGATATGCGTTACGCGTTATGCGTTATGCGTTATGCGTTATGCGTTATGAGAAATGCGTGATCCGTTATGCGTTATGCGTTATGAGTAATACGTGATCCGTTATGCGTTATGCGTTATGAGAAATGCGTGATCCGTTATGCGTTATGCGTTATGAGTAATGCGTGATCCGTTATGCGTTATGCGTTATGCGTTATGAGTTATGCGTTAAGCGTTATGCGTTATGCGTTATGCGTTATGCGTTATGCGTTATGCGTTATGCGATATGCGTTATGCGTTATGCGTTATGCGTTATGCGTTATGCGTTATGAGTAATGCGTGATCCGTTATGCGTTATGCGTTATGCGTTATGCGTTATGCGTTTTGCTTTATGCGTTATGCGTTATGGGTTATGCGTTATGCGTTATGCGTTATGAGTAATGCGTGATCCGTTATGTGTAATGCGTTATGCGTTATGCGTTACGCGTTTTGCGTTATGCGTTATGCGTTATGTGTTATGCGTTATGCGCTATGCGTTATGCGTTATGCGTTATGCGTTATGCGTTATGCGTTATGCATTATGCGTTATGCGTTATGCGTTATGCGTTATGCGTTATGCGTTATGCGTTATGCGTTATGCGTTATGCGTTATGCGTTATGCGATTTGCGTTATGCGTTATGCGTTATGGGTTGTGCGTTATGAGTCATGCGTTATGCGTTATGCGTTTTGCTTTATACGTTATGCGTTATGGGTTATGCGTTATGCGTTATGCGTTATGCGTTATGCGTTATGCGTTATGCGTTATGCGTTATGAGAAATGCGAGATCCGTTATGCGTTATGCGTTATGCGTTATGCGTTATGCGTTATGAGTAATGCGTGATCCGTTATGCGTTATGCGTTATGAGTAATGCGTGATCCGTTATGCGTTATGCGTTATGCATTATGCGTTATGCGTTATGCGTTATGCGTTATGCTTTATGCGTTATTCGTTATGCGTTATGCGTTATGCGTTATGCGCTATGCGTTATGCGTTATGCGTTATGCGTTATGCATTATGCGATATGCATTATGCGTTATGCGTTATGCGTTATGCGTTATGCGTTATGCGTTATGCGTTATGCGTTATGCGTTATGCGTTATGCGTTATGCGTTAAGCGTTATGCGTTATGCGTTATGAGAAATGCGTGATCCGTTATGCGTTATGCGTTATGAGTAATACGTGATCCGTTATGCGTTATGCGTTATGCGTTATGAGTAATGCGTGATCCGTTATGCGTTATGCGTTATGAGAAATGCGTGATCCGTTATGCGTTATGCGTTATGAGTAATGCGTGATCCGTTATGCGTTATGCATTAAGCGTTATGCGTTATGCGTTATGCGTTATGCGTTATGCGTTATGCTTTATGCATTATGCGTTATGCGCTATGCGTTATACGTTATGCGTTATGCGTTATGCGTTATGCGTTATGCGTTATGCGTTATGCGTTATGCGTTATGCGTTTTGCTTTATGCGTTATGCGTTATGGGTTATGCGTTATGCGTTATGCGTTATGAGTAATGCGTGATCCGTTACGTGTAATGCGTTATGCGTTATGCGTTACGCGTTTTGCGTTATGCGTTATGCGTTATGCGTTATGCGTTATGCGTTATGCGTTATGCGTTATGCGTTATGCGTTATGCGTTATGCGTTATGCGTTATGCGTTATGCATTATGCGTTATGCGTTATGCGTTATGCGTTATGCGTTATGCGTTATGCGTTATGCGTTATGCGTTATGCGTTATGCGTTATGCGTTATGCGTTATGCGTTATGCGTTATGCGTTATGCGTTATGCGTTATGCGTTATGCGAGATCCGTTATGCGTAATGCTTTATGCGTTATGCGTTATGCGTTATGTGTTATGCGTTGTGCGTTATCCGCTATGCGTTATGCGTTTTACGTTATGCGTTATGCGTTATGCGTTATGCGTTATGCGTTATGCGATGTGCGTTATGCGTTATGCGTTATGCGCTATGCGTTATGCGTTATGAGTGATGCGTGATCCGTTATGCGTTATGCGTAATGAGTAATGCGTGATCCGTTATGCGTTATGCGTTATGCGTTATGCGTTATGCGTTATGCTATTTGCGTTATGCGTTATGCGTTATGCGTTATGCGTTACGCGTTATGAGTAATGCGTGCTCCGGTATGCGTTATGCGTTATGGGTTACGCGTTATGCTTTATGCGATATGCGTTATGCGTTATGCGTTGTGCGTTATGCGTTATGCGTTATGCGTTATGCGTTATGCGTTATGAGTGATGCGTGATCCGTTATGCGTTATGCGTAATGAGTAATGCGTGATCCGTTATGCGTTATGCGTTATGCGTTATGCGTTATGCGTTATGCTATTTGCGTTATGCGTTATGCGTTATGCGTTATGCGTTATGAGTAATGCGTGATCCGTTATGCATTATGCGTTGTGAGTAATGCGTGATCCGTTATGCGTTATGCATTAAGCGTTATGCGTTATGCGTTATGCGTTATGCGTTATGCGTTATGCTTTATGCATTATGCGTTATGCGCTATGCGTTATACGTTATGCGTTATGCGTTATGCGTTATGCGTTATGCGTTATGCGTTATGCGTTTTGCTTTATGCGTTATGCGTTATGGGTTATGCGTTATGCGTTATGCGTTATGAGTAATGCGTGATCCGTTACGTGTAATGCGTTATGCGTTATGCGTTACGCGTTTTGCGTTATGCGTTATGCGTTATGCGTTATGCGTTATGCGTTATGCGTTATGCTTTATGCATTATGCGTTATGCGCTATGCGTTATACGTTATGCGTTATGCGTTATGCGTTATGCGTTATGCGTTATGCGTTATGCGATTTGCGTTATGCGTTATGCGTAATGGGTTGTGCGTTATGAGTCATGCGTTATGCGTTATGCGTTTTGCTTTATGCTTTATGCGTTATGGGTTATGCGTTATGCGTTATGCGTTATGCGTTATGCGTTATGAGAAATGCGAGATCCGTTATGCGTTATGCGTTATGCGTTATGAGTAATGCGTGATCCGTTATGCGTTATGCGTTATGAGTAATGCGTGATCCGTTATGCGTTATGCGTTATGCATTATGCGTTATGCGTTATGCGTTATGCGTTATGCTTTATGCGTTATGCGTTATGCGTTATGCGTTATGCGTTATGCGTTATGCGTTATGCGTTATGCGTTATGCGTTATGCGTTATGCGTTATGCGTTATGCGTTATGCGTTATGCGTTATGCGTTATGCGTTATGCGTTATGCGTTATGCGTTATGCGTTATGCGTTATGCGTTATGCGTTATGCGTTATGCGTTATGCGTTATGCGTTATGCGTTATGCGTTATGCGTTATGCGTTATGCGTTATGCGTTATGCGAGATCCGTTACGCGTTATGCGTTATGCGTTATGCGATATGCGTTATGCGTTATGCGTTATGCGTTATGCGTTATGCGTTATGCGTTATGCGTTATGCGTTATGCGATATGCATTATGCGTTATGCGTTATGCGTTATGCGTTATGCGATATGCGTTACGCGTTATGCGTTATGCGTTATGCGTTATGCGTTATGAGAAATGCGTGATCCGTTATGCGTTATGCGTTATGAGTAATACGTGATCCGTTATGCGTTATGCGTTATGAGAAATGCGTGATCCGTTATGCGTTATGCGTTATGAGTAATGCGTGATCCGTTATGCGTTATGCGTTATGCGTTATGAGTTATGCGTTATGCGTTATGCGTTATGCGTTATGCGTTATGCGTTATGCGTTATGCGTTATGCGATATGCGTTATGCGTTATGCGTTATGCGTTATGCGTTATGCGTTATGAGTAATGCGTGATCCGTTATGCGTTATGCGTTATGCGTTATGCGTTATGCGTTTTGCTTTATGCGTTATGCGTTATGGGTTATGCGTTATGCGTTATGCGTTATGAGTAATGCGTGATCCGTTATGTGTAATGCGTTATGCGTTATGCGTTACGCGTTTTGCGTTATGCGTTATGCGTTATGTGTTATGCGTTATGCGCTATGCGTTATGCGTTATGCGTTATGCGTTATGCGTTATGCATTATGCGTTATGCGTTATGCGTTATGCGTTATGCGTTATGCGTTATGCGTTATGCGTTATGCGTTATGCGTTATGCGTTATGCGTTATGCGATTTGCGTTATGCGTTATGCGTTATGGGTTGTGCGTTATGAGTCATGCGTTATGCGTTATGCGTTTTGCTTTATACGTTATGCGTTATGGGTTATGCGTTATGCGTTATGCGTTATGCGTTATGCGTTATGCGTTATGCGTTATGCGTTATGAGAAATGCGAGATCCGTTATGCGTTATGCGTTATGCGTTATGCGTTATGCGTTATGAGTAATGCGTGATCCGTTATGCGTTATGCGTTATGAGTAATGCGTGATCCGTTATGCGTTATGCGTTATGCATTATGCGTTATGCGTTATGCGTTATGCGTTATGCTTTATGCGTTATGCGTTATGCGTTATGCGTTATGCGTTATGCGCTATGCGTTATGCGTTATGCGTTATGCGTTATGCATTATGCGATATGCGTTATGCGTTATGCGTTATGCGTTATGCGTTATGCGTTATGCGTTATGCGTTATGCGTTATGCGTTATGCGTTATGCGTTATGCGTTAAGCGTTATGCGTTATGCGTTATGAGAAATGCGTGATCCGTTATGCGTTATGCGTTATGAGTAATACGTGATCCGTTATGCGTTATGCGTTATGCGTTATGAGTAATGCGTGATCCGTTATGCGTTATGCGTTATGAGAAATGCGTGATCCGTTATGCGTTATGCGTTGTGAGTAATGCGTGATCCGTTATGCGTTATGCATTAAGCGTTATGCGTTATGCGTTATGCGTTATGCGTTATGCGTTATGCTTTATGCATTATGCGTTATGCGCTATGCGTTATACGTTATGCGTTATGCGTTATGCGTTATGCGTTATGCGTTATGCGTTATGCGTTATGCGTTATGCGTTTTGCTTTATGCGTTATGCGTTATGGGTTATGCGTTATGCGTTATGCGTTATGAGTAATGCGTGATCCGTTACGTGTAATGCGTTATGCGTTATGCGTTACGCGTTTTGCGTTATGCGTTATGCGTTATGCGTTATGCGTTATGCGTTATGCGTTATGCGTTATGCGTTATGCGTTATGCGTTATGCGTTATGCGTTATGCGTTATGCATTATGCGTTATGCGTTATGCGTTATGCGTTATGCGTTATGCGTTATGCGTTATGCGTTATGCGTTATGCGTTATGCGTTATGCGTTATGCGTTATGCGTTATGCGTTATGCGTTATGCGTTATGCGTTATGCGAGATCCGTTATGCGTAATGCTTTATGCGTTATGCGTTATGCGTTATGTGTTATGCGTTGTGCGTTATCCGCTATGCGTTATGCGTTTTACGTTATGCGTTATGCGTTATGCGTTATGCGTTATGCGTTATGCGTTATGCGTTATGCGTTATGCGTTATGCGTTATGCGTTATGCGTTATGCGTTATGCGTTATGCGTTATGCGTTATGCGTTATGCGTTATGCGTTATGCGAGATCCGTTATGCGTAATGCTTTATGCGTTATGCGTTATGCGTTATGTGTTATGCGTTGTGCGTTATCCGCTATGCGTTATGCGTTTTACGTTATGCGTTATGCGTTATGAGTTATGCGTTATACGTTATGGGTTATGCGTTATGCGTTATGCGTTATGCGATTTGGGTTATGCGTTATGCGTTATGCGTTATGCGTTATGGGTTATGAGTTATTCGTTATGCGTTATGCGTTATGCGTTCTGCGTTGTGCGTTATGCGATTTGCGTTATGCGTTATGCGTTATGAGTTATGGGTTGTGCGTTATAAGTCATGCGTTATGCGTTATGAGTAATGCGTGATCCGTTATGCGTTATGCGTTATGCGTTATGCGTTATGCGTTATGCGTTATGGGTTATGAGTAATGCGTGATCCGTTATGCGTTATGCGTTGTGAGTAATGCGTGATCCGTTATGCGTTATGCATTAAGCGTTATGCGTTATGCGTTATGCGTTATGCGTTATGCTTTATGCATTATGCGTTATGCGCTATGCGTTATACGTTATGCGTTATGCGTTATGCATTATGCGTTATGCGTTATGCGTTATGCGTTATGCGATGTGCGTTATGCGTTATGCGTTATGCGCTATGCGTTATGCGTTATGAGTGATGCGTGATCCGTTATGCGTTATGCGTAATGAGTAATGCGTGATCCGTTATGCGTTATGCGTTATGCGTTATGCGTTATGCGTTATGCGTTATGCGTTATGCTATTTGCGTTATGCGTTATGCGTTATGCGTTATGCGTTACGCGTTATGAGTAATGCGTGCTCCGGTATGCGTTATGCGTTATGCGTTACGCGTTATGCTTTATGCGATATGCGTTATGCGTTATGCGTTGTGCGTTATGCGTTATGCGTTATGCGTTATGCGTTATGCGTTATGCGTTATGCGCTATGCGTTATACGTTATGCGTTATGCGTTATGCGTTATGCGTTATGCGTTATGCGTTATGCGTTTTGCTTTATGCGTTATGCGTTATGGGTTATGCGTTATGCGTTATGCGTTATGAGTAATGCGTGATCCGTTACGTGTAATGCGTTATGCGTTATGCGTTACGCGTTTTGCGTTATGCGTTATGCGTTATGCGATATGCGTTATGCGTTATGCGTTATGCGTTATGCGTTATGCGTTATGCGTTATGCGTTATGCGCTATGCGTTATGCGTTATGCGTTATGCGTTATGCGTTATGCGTTATGCGTTATGCGTTATGCGTTATGCGTTATGCGTTATGCGTTATGCGTTATGCGTTATGCGTTATGCGTTATGCGATTTGCGTTATGCGTTATGCGTAATGGGTTGTGCGTTATGAGTCATGCGTTATGCGTTATGCGTTTTGCTTTATGCTTTATGCGTTATGGGTTATGCGTTATGCGTTATGCGTTATGCGTCATGCGTTATGAGAAATGCGAGATCCGTTATGCGTTATGCGTTATGCGTTATGCGTTATGCGTTATGAGTAATGCGTGATCCGTTATGCGTTATGCGTTATGAGTAATGCGTGATCCGTTATGCGTTATGCGTTATGCATTATGCGTTATGCGTTATGCGTTATGCGTTATGCTTTATGCGTTATGCGTTATGCGTTATGCGTTATGCGTTATGCGTTATGCGTTATGCGAGATCCGTTACGCGTTATGCGTTATGCGTTATGCGATATGCGTTATGCGTTATGCGTTATGCGTTATGCGTTATGCGTTATGCGTTATGCGTTATGCATTATGCGATATGCATTATGCGTTATGCGTTATGCGTTATGCGTTATGCGATATGCGTTACGCGTTATGCGTTATGCGTTATGCGTTATGCGTTATGAGAAATGCGTGATCCGTTATGCGTTATGCGTTATGAGTAATACGTGATCCGTTATGCGTTATGCGTTATGAGAAATGCGTGATCCGTTATGCGTTATGCGTTATGAGTAATGCGTGATCCGTTATGCGTTATGCGTTATGCGTTATGAGTTATGCGTTAAGCGTTATGCGTTATGCGTTATGCGTTATGCGTTATGCGTTATGCGTTATGCGTTATGCGATATGCGTTATGCGTTATGCGTTATGCGTTATGAGTAATGCGTGATCCGTTATGCGTTATGCGTTATGCGTTATGCGTTATGCGTTACGCGTTTTGCGTTATGCCTTATGCGTTATGTGTTATGCGTTATGCGCTATGCGTTATGCGTTATGCGTTATGCGTTATGCGTTATGCGTTATGCATTATGCGTTATGCGTTATGCGTTATGCGTTATGCGTTATGCGTTATGCGTTATGCGTTATGCGTTATGCGTTATGCGTTATGCGTTATGCGTTATGCGTTATGCGATTTGCGTTATGCGTTATGCGTTATGGGTTGTGCGTTATGAGTCATGCGTTATGCGTTATGCGTTTTGCTTTATACGTTATGCGTTATGGGTTATGCGTTATGCGTTATGCGTTATGCGTTATGCGTTATGCGTTATGCGTTATGCGTTATGAGAAATGCGAGATCCGTTATGCGTTATGCGTTATGCGTTATGCGTTATGCGTTATGAGTAATGCGTGATCCGTTATGCGTTATGCGTTATGAGTAATGCGTGATCCGTTATGCGTTATGCGTTATGCATTATGCGTTATGCGTTATGCGTTATGCGTTATGCTTTATGCGTTATGCGTTATGCGTTATGCGTTATGCGTTATGCGCTATGCGTTATGCGTTATGCGTTATGCGTTATGCATTATGCGATATGCATTATGCGTTATGCGTTATGCGTTATGCGTTATGCGTTATGCGTTATGCGTTATGCGTTAAGCGTTATGCGTTATGCGTTATGAGAAATGCGTGATCCGTTATGCGTTATGCGTTATGAGTAATACGTGATCCGTTATGCGTTATGCGTTATGCGTTATGAGTAATGCGTGATCCGTTATGCGTTATGCGTTATGAGAAATGCGTGATCCGTTATGCGTTATGCGTTGTGAGTAATGCGTGATCCGTTATGCGTTATGCATTAAGCGTTATGCGTTATGCGTTATGCGTTATGCGTTATGCGTTATGCTTTATGCATTATGCGTTATGCGCTATGCGTTATACGTTATGCGTTATGCGTTATGCGTTATGCGTTATGCGTTATGCGTTATGCGTTATGCGTTTTGCTTTATGCGTTATGCGTTATGGGTTATGCGTTATGCGTTATGCGTTATGAGTAATGCGTGATCCGTTACGTGTAATGCGTTATGCGTTATGCGTTACGCGTTTTGCGTTATGCGTTATGCGTTATGCGTTATGCGTTATGCGTTATGCGTTATGCGTTATGCGTTATGCGTTATGCGTTATGCGTTATGCGTTATGCATTATGCGTTATGCGTTATGCGTTATGCGTTATGCGTTATGCGTTATGCGTTATGCGTTATGCGTTATGCGTTATGCGTTATGCGTTATGCGTTATGCGTTATGCGTTATGCGTTATGCGTTATGCGTTATGCGAGATCCGTTATGCGTAATGCTTTATGCGTTATGCGTTATGCGTTATGTGTTATGCGTTGTGCGTTATCCGCTATGCGTTATGCGTTTTACGTTATGCGTTATGCGTTATGCGTTATGCGTTATGCGTTATGCGTTATGCGTTATGCGATGTGCGTTATGCGTTATGCGTTATGCGCTATGCGTTATGCGTTATGAGTGATGCGTGATCCGTTATGCGTTATGCGTAATGAGTAATGCGTGATCCGTTATGCGTTATGCGTTATGCGTTATGCGTTATGCTATTTGCGTTATGCGTTATGCGTTATGCGTTATGCGTTACGCGTTATGAGTAATGCGTGCTCCGGTATGCGTTATGCGTTATGCGTTACGCGTTATGCTTTATGCGATATGCGTTATGCGTTATGCGTTGTGCGTTATGCGTTATGCGTTATGCGTTATGCGTTATGCGTTATGAGTGATGCGTGATCCGTTATGCGTTATGCGTAATGAGTAATGCGTGATCCGTTATGCGTTATGCGTTATGCGTTATGCGTTATGCGTTATGCGTTATGCGTTATGCGTTATGCGTTATGCGTTATGCGTTATGCGTTATGCGTTATGCGTTATGCGTTATGCATTATGCGTTATGCGTTATGCGTTATGCGTTATGCGTTATGCGTTATGCGTTATGCGTTATGCGTTATGCGTTATGCGTTATGCGTTATGCGTTATGCGTTATGCGTTATGCGTTATGCGTTATGCGTTATGCGTTATGCGTTATGCGTTATGCGAGATCCGTTATGCGTAATGCTTTATGCGTTATGCGTTATGCGTTATGTGTTATGCGTTGTGCGTTATCCGCTATGCGTTATGCGTTTTACGTTATGCGTTATGCGTTATGCGTTATGCGTTATGCGTTATGCGTTATGCGTTATGCGTTATGCGATGTGCGTTATGCGTTATGCGTTATGCGCTATGCGTTATGCGTTATGAGTGATGCGTGATCCGTTATGCGTTATGCGTAATGAGTAATGCGTGATCCGTTATGCGTTATGCGTTATGCGTTATGCGTTATGCGTTATGCGTTATGCTATTTGCGTTATGCGTTATGCGTTATGCGTTATGCGTTACGCGTTATGAGTAATGCGTGCTCCGGTATGCGTTATGCGTTATGCGTTACGCGTTATGCTTTATGCGATATGCGTTATGCGTTATGCGTTGTGCGTTATGCGTTATGAGTGATGCGTGATCCGTTATGCGTTATGCGTAATGAGTAATGCGTGATCCGTTATGCGTTATGCGTTATGCGTTATGCGTTATGCGTTATGCTATTTGCGTTATGCGTTATGCGTTATGCGTTATGCGTTATGAGTAATGCGTGATCCGTTATGCGTTATGCGTTGTGAGTAATGCGTGATCCGTTATGCGTTATGCATTAAGCGTTATGCGTTATGCGTTATGCGTTATGCGTTATGCGTTATGCGTTATGCTTTATGCATTATGCGTTATGCGCTATGCGTTATACGTTATGCGTTATGCGTTATGCGTTATGCGTTATGCGTTATGCGTTATGCGTTTTGCTTTATGCGTTATGCGTTATGGGTTATGCGTTATGCGTTATGCGTTATGAGTAATGCGTGATCCGTTACGTGTAATGCGTTATGCGTTATGCGTTACGCGTTTTGCGTTATGCGTTATACGTTATGCGATATGCGTTATGCGTTATGCGTTATGCGTTATGCGTTATGCGTTATGCGTTATGCGTTATGCGCTATGCGTTATGCGTTATGCGTTATGCGTTATGCGTTATGCGTTATGCGTTATGCGTTATGCGTTATGCGTTATGCGTTATGCGTTATGCGTTATGCGTTATGCGTTATGCGTTATGCGTTATGCGTTATGCGATTTGCGTTATGCGTTATGCGTAATGGGTTGTGCGTTATGAGTCATGCGTTATGCGTTATGCGTTTTGCTTTATGCTTTATGCGTTATGGGTTATGCGTTATGCGTTATGCGTTATGCGTTATGAGTAATACGTGATCCGTTATGCGTTATGCGTTATGAGAAATGCGTGATCCGTTATGCGTTATGCGTTGTGAGTAATGCGTGATCCGTTATGCGTTATGCATTAAGCGTTATGCGTTATGCGTTATGCGTTATGCGTTATGCGTTATGCTTTATGCATTATGCGTTATGCGCTATGCGTTATACGTTATGCGTTATGCGTTATGCGTTATGCGTTATGCGTTATGCGTTATGCGTTATGCGTTTTGCTTTATGCGTTATGCGTTATGGGTTATGCGTTATGCGTTATGCGTTATGAGTAATGCGTGATCCGTTACGTGTAATGCGTTATGCGTTATGCGTTACGCGTTTTGCGTTATGCGTTATGCGTTATGCGTTATGCGTTATGCGTTATGCGTTATGCGTTATGCGTTATGCATTATGCGTTATGCGTTATGCGTTATGCGTTATGCGTTATGCGTTATGCGTTATGCGTTATGCGTTATGCGTTATGCGTTATGCGTTATGCGTTATGCGTTATGCGTTATGCGTTATGCGTTATGCGTTATGCGAGATCCGTTATGCGTAATGCTTTATGCGTTATGCGTTATGCGTTATGTGTTATGCGTTGTGCGTTATCCGCTATGCGTTATGCGTTTTACGTTATGCGTTATGCGTTATGCGTTATGCGTTATGCGTTATGCGTTATGCGTTATGCGATGTGCGTTATGCGTTATGCGTTATGCGCTATGCGTTATGCGTTATGAGTGATGCGTGATCCGTTATGCGTTATGCGTAATGAGTAATGCGTGATCCGTTATGCGTTATGCGTTATGCGTTATGCGTTATGCTATTTGCGTTATGCGTTATGCGTTATGCGTTATGCGTTACGCGTTATGAGTAATGCGTGCTCCGGTATGCGTTATGCGTTATGCGTTACGCGTTATGCTTTATGCGATATGCGTTATGCGTTATGCGTTGTGCGTTATGCGTTATGCGTTATGCGTTATGCGTTATGCGTTATGAGTGATGCGTGATCCGTTATGCGTTATGCGTAATGAGTAATGCGTGATCCGTTATGCGTTATGCGTTATGCGTTATGCGTTATGCGTTATGCGTTATGCGTTATGCGTTATGCGTTATGCGTTATGCGTTATGCGTTATGCGTTATGCGTTATGCGTTATGCATTATGCGTTATGCGTTATGCGTTATGCGTTATGCGTTATGCGTTATGCGTTATGCGTTATGCGTTATGCGTTATGCGTTATGCGTTATGCGTTATGCGTTATGCGTTATGCGTTATGCGTTATGCGTTATGCGTTATGCGTTATGCGTTATGCGAGATCCGTTATGCGTAATGCTTTATGCGTTATGCGTTATGCGTTATGTGTTATGCGTTGTGCGTTATCCGCTATGCGTTATGCGTTTTACGTTATGCGTTATGCGTTATGCGTTATGCGTTATGCGTTATGCGTTATGCGTTATGCGTTATGCGATGTGCGTTATGCGTTATGCGTTATGCGCTATGCGTTATGCGTTATGAGTGATGCGTGATCCGTTATGCGTTATGCGTAATGAGTAATGCGTGATCCGTTATGCGTTATGCGTTATGCGTTATGCGTTATGCGTTATGCGTTATGCTATTTGCGTTATGCGTTATGCGTTATGCGTTATGCGTTACGCGTTATGAGTAATGCGTGCTCCGGTATGCGTTATGCGTTATGCGTTACGCGTTATGCTTTATGCGATATGCGTTATGCGTTATGCGTTGTGCGTTATGCGTTATGAGTGATGCGTGATCCGTTATGCGTTATGCGTAATGAGTAATGCGTGATCCGTTATGCGTTATGCGTTATGCGTTATGCGTTATGCGTTATGCTATTTGCGTTATGCGTTATGCGTTATGCGTTATGCGTTATGAGTAATGCGTGATCCGTTATGCGTTATGCGTTGTGAGTAATGCGTGATCCGTTATGCGTTATGCATTAAGCGTTATGCGTTATGCGTTATGCGTTATGCGTTATGCGTTATGCTTTATGCATTATGCGTTATGCGCTATGCGTTATACGTTATGCGTTATGCGTTATGCGTTATGCGTTATGCGTTATGCGTTATGCGTTTTGCTTTATGCGTTATGCGTTATGGGTTATGCGTTATGCGTTATGCGTTATGAGTAATGCGTGATCCGTTACGTGTAATGCGTTATGCGTTATGCGTTACGCGTTTTGCGTTATGCGTTATACGTTATGCGATATGCGTTATGCGTTATGCGTTATGCGTTATGCGTTATGCGTTATGCGTTATGCGTTATGCGCTATGCGTTATGCGTTATGCGTTATGCGTTATGCGTTATGCGTTATGCGTTATGCGTTATGCGTTATGCGTTATGCGTTATGCGTTATGCGTTATGCGTTATGCGTTATGCGTTATGCGTTATGCGATTTGCGTTATGCGTTATGCGTAATGGGTTGTGCGTTATGAGTCATGCGTTATGCGTTATGCGTTTTGCTTTATGCTTTATGCGTTATGGGTTATGCGTTATGCGTTATGCGTTATGCGTTATGAGTAATACGTGATCCGTTATGCGTTATGCGTTATGAGAAATGCGTGATCCGTTATGCGTTATGCGTTATGAGTAATGCGTGATCCGTTATGCGTTATGCGTTATGCGTTATGAGTTATGCGTTAAGCGTTATGCGTTATGCGTTATGCGTTATGCGTTATGCGTTATGCGTTATGCGATATGCGTTATGCGTTATGCGTTATGCGTTATGAGTAATGCGTGATCCGTTATGCGTTATGCGTTATGCGTTATGCGTTATGCGTTTTGCTTTATGCGTTATGCGTTATGGGTTATGCGTTATGCGTTATGCGTTATGAGTAATGCGTGATCCGTTATGTGTAATGCGTTATGCGTTACGCGTTTTGCGTTATGCGTTATGCGTTATGTGTTATGCGTTATGCGCTATGCGTTATGCGTTATGCGTTATGCGTTATGCGTTATGCGTTATGCATTATGCGTTATGCGTTATGCGTTATGCGTTATGCGTTATGCGTTATGCGTTATGCGTTATGCGTTATGCGTTATGCGTTGTGCGTTATGCGTTATGCGTTATGCGTTATGCGTTATGAGAAATGCGAGATCCGTTATGCGTTATGCGTTATGCGTTATGCTTTATACGTTATGCGTTATGGGTTATGCGTTATGCGTTATGCGTTGTGCGTTATGCGTTATGCGTTATGCGTTATGCGTTATGAGAAATGCGAGATCCGTTATGCGTTATGCGTTATGCGTTATGCGTTATGCGTTATGAGTAATGCGTGATGCGTTATGCGTTATGCGTTATGAGTAATGCGTGATCCGTTATGCGTTATGCGTTATGCATTATGCGTTATGCGTGATCCGTTATGCGTTATGCGTTATGAGAAATGCGTGATCCGTTATGCGTTATGCGTTATGAGTAATGCGTGATCCGTTATGCGTTATGCGTTATGAGTTATGCGTTAAGCGTTATGCGTTATGCGTTATGCGTTATGCGTTATGCGTTATGCGTTATGCGATATGCGGTATGCGTTATGCGTTATGCGTTATGAGTAATGCGTGATCCGTTATGCGTTATGCGTTATGCGTTATGCGTTATGCGTTATGCGTTATGCGTTATGCGTTATGCGTTTTGCTTTATGCGTTATGTGTTATGGGTTATGCGATATGCGTTATGCGTTATAAGTAATGCGTGATCCGTTATGTGTAATGCGTTATGCGTTATGCGTTACGCGTTTTGCGTTATGCGTTATGCGTTATGCGTTATGCGTTATGCGTTATGCGTTATGCGTTATGCGTTATGCGTTATGCGTTATGCGTAATGCGTTATGTGTTATGCGTTGTGCGTTATCCGCTATGCGTTTTGCGTTATGCGTTATGCGTTATGCGTTATGCGTTATGCGTTATGCGTTATACGTTATGGGTTATGCGTTATGCGTTATGCGTTATGCGATTTGGGTTATGCGTTATGCGTTATGCGTTATGCGTTATGGGTTATGAGTTATTCGTTATGCGTTATGCGTTATGCGTTATGCGTTATGCGTTATGCGTTATGCGTTATGCGTTATGCGTTATGCGTTATGCGAGATCCGTTATGCGTTATGCTTTATGCGTTATGCGTTATGCGTTATGCGTTATGCGTTATGCGTTATGCGTTATGCGTTATGCGTTATGCGTTATGCGTTATGCGTTATGCGAGATCCGTTATGCGTTATGCTTTATGCGTTATGCGTTATGCGTTATGCGTTATGCGTTATGTGTTATGCGTTGTGCGTTATCCGCTATGCGTTATGCGTTTTACGTTATGCGTTATGCGTTATGCGTTATGAGCTATGCGTTATACGTTATGCGTTATGCGTTATGCGTTATGCGTTATGCTATTTGCGTTATGCGTTATGCGTTATGCGTTATGCGTTATGCGTTATGCGTTATGCGTTATGAGTAATGCGTTATGCGTTATGCGTTATGTGTTATGCGTTGTGCGTTATCCGCTATGCGTTATGCGTTTTACGTTATGCGTTATGCGTTATGAGTTATGCGTTATGCGTTATGGGTTATGCGTTATGCGTTATGCGTTATGCGATTTGGGTTATGCGTTATGCGTTATGCGTTATGGGTTATGAGTTATTCGTTATGCGTTATGCGTTATGCGTTATGCGTTATGCGTTATGCGTTATGCGTTATGCGTTGTGCGTTATGCGATTTGCGTTATGCGTTATGCGTTATGCGTTATGGGTTGTGCGTTATGAGTCATGCGTTATGCGTTATGAGTAATGCGTGATCCGTTATGCGTTATGCGTTATGCGTTATGCGTTATGCGAGATCCGTTATGCGTAATGCTTTATGCGTTATGCGTTATGCGTTATGTGTTATGCGTTGTGCGTTATCCGCTATGCGTTATGCGTTTTACGTTATGCGTTATGCGTTATGAGTTATGCGTTATACGTTATGGGTTATGCGTTATGCGTTATGCGTTATGCGATTTGTGTTATGCGTTATGCGTTATGCGTTATGCGTTATGCGTTATGGGTTATGAGTTATTCGTTATGCGTTATGCGTTATGCGTTATGCGTTGTGCGTTATGCGATTTGCGTTATGCGTTATGCGTTATGAGTTATGGGTTGTGCGTTATGAGTCATGCGTTATGCGTTATGAGTAATGCGTGATCCGTTATGCGTTATGCGTTATGCGTTATGCGTTATGCGTTATGGGTTATGCGTTATGTGTTATGCGTTATGCGTTATGTGTTATGCGTTGTGCGTTATCCGTTATGCGTTATGCGTTATGCGTTATGCGTTATGCGTTATGCGTTATGCGTTATGCGTTATGCGTTACGCGTTATGCGTTATGCGTTATGCGTTATGCGTTATGCGTTATGCGTTATGCGTTATGCGTTGTGCGTTATGCGTTATGCGTTATGCGCTATGCGTTATGCGTTATGGGTTATGAGTAATGCGTGATCCGTTATGCGTTATGCGTTGTGAGTAATGCGTGATCCGTTATGCGTTATGCATTAAGCGTTATGCGTTATGCGTTATGCGTTATGCGTTATGCTTTATGCATTATGCGTTATGCGCTATGCGTTATACGTTATGCGTTATGCGTTATGCGTTATGCGTTATGCGTTATGCGTTATGCGTTATGCGATGTGCGTTATGCGTTATGCGTTATGCGCTATGCGTTATGCGTTATGAGTGATGCGTGATCCGTTATGCGTTATGCGTAATGAGTAATGCGTGATCCGTTATGCGTTATGCGTTATGCGTTATGCGTTATGCGTTATGCGTTATGCTATTTGCGTTATGCGTTATGCGTTATGCGTTATGCGTTATGCGTTACGCGTTATGAGTAATGCGTGCTCCGGTATGCGTTATGCGTTATGCGTTACGCGTTATGCTTTATGCGATATGCGTTATGCGTTATGCGTTGTGCGTTATGCGTTATGCGTTATGCGTTATGCGTTATGCGTTATGAGTGATGCGTGATCCGTTATGCGTTATGCGTAATGAGTAATGCGTGATCCGTTATGCGTTATGCGTTATGCGTTATGCGTTATGCGTTATGCGTTATGCGTTATGCGTTATGCGTTATGCGTTATGCGAGATCCGTTATGCGTTATGCTTTATGCGTTATGCGTTATGTGTTATGCGTTGTGCGTTATCCGCTATGCGTTATGCGTTTTACGTTATGCGTTATGCGTTATGAGCTATGCGTTATACGTTATGCGTTATGCGATTTGGGTTATGCGTTATGCGTTATGCGTTATGCGTTATGGGTTATGAGTTATTCGTTATGCGTTATGCGTTATGCGTTATGCGTTATGCGTTATGCGTTGTGCGTTATGCGATTTGCGTTATGCGTTATGCGTTATGCGTTATGGGTTGTGCGTTATGAGTCATGCGTTATGCGTTATGCGTAATGCGTGATCCGTTATGCGTTATGCGTTATGCGTTATGCGTTATGCGTTATGCGTTATGCGTTATGCGTTATGCGTTATGCGAGATCCGTTATGCGTTATGCTTTATGCGTTATGCGTTATGCGTTATGCGTTATGCGTTATGCGTTATGCGTTATGCGTTATGCGTTATGCGTTATGCGTTATGCGTTATGCGTTATGCGAGATCCGTTATGCGTTATGCTTTATGCGTTATGCGTTATGCGTTATGCGTTATGCGTTATGCGTTATGCGTTATGTGTTATGCGTTGTGCGTTATCCGCTATGCGTTATGCGTTTTACGTTATGCGTTATGCGTTATGCGTTATGAGCTATGCGTTATACGTTATGCGTTATGCGTTATGCGTTATGCGTTATGCTATTTGCGTTATGCGTTATGCGTTATGCGTTATGCGTTATGCGTTATGCGTTATGCGTTATGAGTAATGCGTTATGCGTTATGCGTTATGTGTTATGCGTTGTGCGTTATCCGCTATGCGTTATGCGTTTTACGTTATGCGTTATGCGTTATGAGTTATGCGTTATACGTTATGGGTTATGCGTTATGCGTTATGCGTTATGCGATTTGGGTTATGCGTTATGCGTTATGCGTTATGGGTTATGAGTTATTCGTTATGCGTTATGCGTTATGCGTTATGCGTTATGCGTTATGCGTTATGCGTTATGCGTTGTGCGTTATGCGATTTGCGTTATGCGTTATGCGTTATGCGTTATGGGTTGTGCGTTATGAGTCATGCGTTATGCGTTATGAGTAATGCGTGATCCGTTATGCGTTATGCGTTATGCGTTATGCGTTATGCGAGATCCGTTATGCGTAATGCTTTATGCGTTATGCGTTATGCGTTATGTGTTATGCGTTGTGCGTTATCCGCTATGCGTTATGCGTTTTACGTTATGCGTTATGCGTTATGAGTTATGCGTTATACGTTATGGGTTATGCGTTATGCGTTATGCGTTATGCGTTATGCGATTTGTGTTATGCGTTATGCGTTATGCGTTATGCGTTATGCGTTATGGGTTATGAGTTATTCGTTATGCGTTATGCGTTATGCGTTGTGCGTTATGCGATTTGCGTTATGCGTTATGCGTTATGAGTTATGGGTTGTGCGTTATGAGTCATGCGTTATGCGTTATGAGTAATGCGTGATCCGTTATGCGTTATGCGTTATGCGTTATGCGTTATGCGTTATGGGTTATGCGTTATGTGTTATGCGTTATGCGTTATGTGTTATGCGTTGTGCGTTATCCGTTATGCGTTATGCGTTATGCGTTATGCGTTATGCGTTATGCGTTATGCGTTACGCGTTATGCGTTATGCGTTATGCGTTATGCGTTATGCGTTATGCGTTATGCGTTGTGCGTTATGCGTTATGCGTTATGCGCTATGCGTTATGCGTTATGGGTTATGAGTAATGCGTGATCCGTTATGCGTTATGCGTTGTGAGTAATGCGTGATCCGTTATGCGTTATGCATTAAGCGTTATGCGTTATGCGTTATGCGTTATGCGTTATGCTTTATGCATTATGCGTTATGCGCTATGCGTTATACGTTATGCGTTATGCGTTATGCGTTATGCGTTATGCGTTATGCGTTATGCGTTATGCGATGTGCGTTATGCGTTATGCGTTATGCGCTATGCGTTATGCGTTATGAGTGATGCGTGATCCGTTATGCGTTATGCGTAATGAGTAATGCGTGATCCGTTATGCGTTATGCGTTATGCGTTATGCGTTATGCGTTATGCGTTATGCTATTTGCGTTATGCGTTATGCGTTATGCGTTACGCGTTATGAGTAATGCGTGCTCCGGTATGCGTTATGCGTTATGCGTTACGCGTTATGCTTTATGCGATATGCGTTATGCGTTGTGCGTTATGCGTTATGCGTTATGCGTTATGCGTTATGCGTTATGAGTGATGCGTGATCCGTTATGCGTTATGCGTAATGAGTAATGCGTGATCCGTTATGCGTTATGCGTTATGCGTTATGCGTTATGCGTTATGCGTTATGCGTTATGCGTTATGCGTTATGCGAGATCCGTTATGCGTTATGCTTTATGCGTTATGCGTTATGTGTTATGCGTTGTGCGTTATCCGCTATGCGTTATGCGTTTTACGTTATGCGTTATGCGTTATGAGCTATGCGTTATACGTTATGCGTTATGCGATTTGGGTTATGCGTTATGCGTTATGCGTTATGCGTTATGGGATATGAGTTATTCGTTATGCGTTATGCGTTATGCGTTATGCGTTATGCGTTATGCGTTGTGCGTTATGCGATTTGCGCTATGCGTTATGCGTTATGCGTTATGGGTTGTGCGTTATGAGTCATGCGTTATGCGTTATGCGTAATGCGTGATCCGTTATGCGTTATGCGTTATGCGTTATGCGTTATGCGTTATGCGTTATGCGTTATGCGAGATCCGTTATGCGTTATGCTTTATGCGTTATGCGTTATGCGTTATGCGTTATGCGTTATGCGTTATGCGTTATGCGTTATGCGTTATGCGTTATGCTATTTGCGTTATGCGTTATGCGTTATGCGTTATGCGTTATGCGTTATGCGTTATGAGTAATGCGTTATGCGTTATGCGTTATGTGTTATGCGTTGTGCGTTATCCGCTATGCGTTATGCGTTTTACGTTATGCGTTATGCGTTATGAGTTATGCGTTATACGTTATGGGTTATGCGTTATGCGTTATGCGTTATGCGATTTGGGTTATGCGTTATGCGTTATGCGTTATGGGTTATGAGTTATTCGTTATGCGTTATGCGTTATGCGTTATGCGTTATGCGTTATGCGTTATGCGTTGTGCGTTATGCGATTTGCGTTATGCGTTATGCGTTATGCGTTATGGGTTGTGCGTTATGAGTCATGCGTTATGCGTTATGAGTAATGCGTGATCCGTTATGCGTTATGCGTTATGCGTTATGCGTTATGCGAGATCCGTTATGCGTAATGCTTTATGCGTTATGCGTTATGCGTTATGTGTTATGCGTTGTGCGTTATCCGCTATGCGTTATGCGTTTTACGTTATGCGTTATGCGTTATGAGTTATGCGTTATACGTTATGGGTTATGCGTTATGCGTTATGCGTTATGCGTTATGCGATTTGTGTTATGCGTTATGCGTTATGCGTTATGCGTTATGCGTTATGGGTTATGAGTTATTCGTTATGCGTTATGCGTTATGCGTTATGCGTTGTGCGTTATGCGATTTGCGTTATGCGTTATGCGTTATGAGTTATGGGTTGTGCGTTATGAGTCATGCGTTATGCGTTATGAGTAATGCGTGATCCGTTATGCGTTATGCGTTATGCGTTATGCGTTATGGGTTATGCGTTATGTGTTATGCGTTATGCGTTATGTGTTATGCGTTGTGCGTTATCCGTTATGCGTTATGCGTTATGCGTTATGCGTTATGCGTTATGCGTTATGCGTTATGCGTTATGCGTTATGCGTTATGCGTTATGCGTTATGCGTTATGCGTTATGCGTTATGCGTTATGCGTTATGCGTTATGCGTTATGCGCTATGCGTTATGAGTTATGGGTTATGAGTAATGCGTGATCCGTTATGCGTTATGCGTTGTGAGTAATGCGTGATCCGTTATGCGTTATGCATTAAGCGTTATGCGTTATGCGTTATGCGTTATGCGTTATGCTTTATGCATTATGCGTTATGCGCTATGCGTTATACGTTATGCGTTATGCGTTATGCGTTATGCGTTATGCGTTATGCGTTATGCGTTATGCGTTATGCGATGTGCGTTATGCGTTATGCGTTATGCGCTATGCGTTATGCGTTATGAGTGATGCGTGATCCGTTATGCGTTATGCGTAATGAGTAATGCGTGATCCGTTATGCGTTATGCGTTATGCGTTATGCGTTATGCTATTTGCGTTATGCGTTATGCGTTATGCGTTACGCGTTATGAGTAATGCGTGCTCCGGTATGCGTTATGCGTTATGCGTTACGCGTTATGCTTTATGCGATATGCGTTATGCGTTATGCGTTGTGCGTTATGCGTTATGCGTTATGCGTTATGCGTTATGCGTTATGAGTGATGCGTGATCCGTTATGCGTTATGCGTAATGAGTAATGCGTGATCCGTTATGCGTTATGCGTTATGCGTTATGCGTTATGCGTTATGCTATTTGCGTTATGCGTTATGCGTTATGCGTTATGCGTTATGAGTAATGCGTGATCCGTTATGCGTTATGCGTTGTGAGTAATGCGTGATCCGTTATGCGTTATGCATTAAGCGTTATGCGTTATGCGTTATGCGTTATGCGTTATGCGTTATGCGTTATGCTTTATGCATTATGCGTTATGCGCTATGCGTTATACGTTATGCGTTATGCGTTATGCGTTATGCGTTATGCGTTATGCGTTATGCGTTATGCGTTATGCGTTTTGCTTTATGCGTTATGCGTTATGGGTTATGCGTTATGCGTTATGCGTTATGAGTAATGCGTGATCCGTTACGTGTAATGCGTTATGCGTTATGCGTTACGCGTTTTGCGTTATGCGTTATGCGTTATGCGATATGCGTTATGCGTTATGCGTTATGCGTTATGCGTTATGCGTTATGCGTTATGCGTTATGCGCTATGCGTTATGCGTTATGCGTTATGCGTTATGCGTTATGCGTTATGCGTTATGCGTTATGCGTTATGCGTTATGCGTTATGCGTTATGCGTTATGCGTTATGCGTTATGCGTTATGCGTTATGCGATTTGCGTTATGCGTTATGCGTTATGCGTTATGCGTTATGCATTATGCGATATGCGATTTGCGTTATGCGTTATGCGTTATGCGTTATGCGTTATGCGTTATGCGTTATGCGTTATGCGTTATGCGTTATGCGTTATGAGTGATGCGTGATCCGTTATGCGTTATGCGTAATGAGTAATGCGTGATCCGTTATGCGTTATGCGTTATGCGTTATGCGTTATGCGTTATGCGTTATGCTATTTGCGTTATGCGTTATGCGTTATGCGTTACGCGTTATGAGTAATGCGTGCTCCGGTATGCGTTATGCGTTATGCGTTACGCGTTATGCTTTATGCGATATGCGTTATGCGTTATGCGTTGTGCGTTATGCGTTATGCGTTATGCGTTATGCGTTATGCGTTATGAGTGATGCGTGATCCGTTATGCGTTATGCGTAATGAGTAATGCGTGATCCGTTATGCGTTATGCGTTATGCGTTATGCGTTATGCGTTATGCTATTTGCGTTATGCGTTATGCGTTATGCGTTATGCGTTATGAGTAATGCGTGATCCGTTATGCGTTATGCGTTATGCGTTATGCGTTATGCGTTATGCGTTATGCTATTTGCGTTATGCGTTATGCGTTATGCGTTACGCGTTATGAGTAATGCGTGCTCCGGTATGCGTTATGCGTTATGCGTTACGCGTTATGCTTTATGCGATATGCGTTATGCGTTATGCGTTGTGCGTTATGCGTTATGCGTTATGCGTTATGCGTTATGCGTTATGAGTGATGCGTGATCCGTTATGCGTTATGCGTAATGAGTAATGCGTGATCCGTTATGCGTTATGCGTTATGCGTTATGCGTTATGCGTTATGCGTTATGCGTTATGCGTTATGCGTTATGCGAGATCCGTTATGCGTTATGCGTTATGCGTTATGCGTTATGCGTTATGCGTTATGCGTTATGCTTTATGCGTTATGCGTTACTCCTCATGAGTTATGCGTTATAAGTTATGCGTAATGCGTTATGCGTTATGCGTTATGCGTTATGCGTTATGCGTTATGCGTTATGCGATTTGGGTTATGCGTTATGCGTTATGCGTTATGCGTTATGGGATATGAGTTATTCGTTATGCGTTATGCGTTATGCGTTATGCGTTATGCGTTATGCGTTGTGCGTTATGCGATTTGCGCTATGCGTTATGCGTTATGCGTTATGGGTTGTGCGTTATGAGTCATGCGTTATGCGTTATGCGTAATGCGTGATCCGTTATGCGTTATGCGTTATGCGTTATGCGTTATGCGTTATGCGTTATGCGAGATCCGTTATGCGTTATGCTTTATGCGTTATGCGTTATGCGTTATGCGTTATGCGTTATGCGTTATGCGTTATGCGTTATGCGTTATGCTATTTGCGTTATGCGTTATGCGTTATGCGTTATGCGTTATGCGTTATGCGTTATGAGTAATGCGTTATGCGTTATGCGTTATGTGTTATGCGTTGTGCGTTATCCGCTATGCGTTATGCGTTTTACGTTATGCGTTATGCGTTATGAGTTATGCGTTATACGTTATGGGTTATGCGTTATGCGTTATGCGTTATGCGATTTGGGTTATGCGTTATGCGTTATGCGTTATGGGTTATGAGTTATTCGTTATGCGTTATGCGTTATGCGTTATGCGTTATGCGTTATGCGTTATGCGTTGTGCGTTATGCGATTTGCGTTATGCGTTATGCGTTATGCGTTATGGGTTGTGCGTTATGAGTCATGCGTTATGCGTTATGAGTAATGCGTGATCCGTTATGCGTTATGCGTTATGCGTTATGCGTTATGCGAGATCCGTTATGCGTAATGCGTTATGCGTTATGCGTTATGCGTTATGTGTTATGCGTTGTGCGTTATCCGCTATGCGTTATGCGTTTTACGTTATGCGTTATGCGTTATGAGTTATGCGTTATACGTTATGGGTTATGCGTTATGCGTTATGCGTTATGCGTTATGCGATTTGTGTTATGCGTTATGCGTTATGCGTTATGCGTTATGCGTTATGGGTTATGAGTTATTCGTTATGCGTTATGCGTTATGCGTTATGCGTTGTGCGTTATGCGATTTGCGTTATGCGTTATGCGTTATGAGTTATGGGTTGTGCGTTATGAGTCATGCGTTATGCGTTATGAGTAATGCGTGATCCGTTATGCGTTATGCGTTATGCGTTATGCGTTATGGGTTATGCGTTATGTGTTATGCGTTATGCGTTATGTGTTATGCGTTGTGCGTTATCCGTTATGCGTTATGCGTTATGCGTTATGCGTTATGCGTTATGCGTTATGCGTTATGCGTTATGCGTTATGCGTTATGCGTTATGCGTTATGCGTTATGCGTTATGCGTTATGCGTTATGCGTTATGCGTTATGCGTTATGCGTTATGCGTTATGAGTTATGGGTTATGAGTAATGCGTGATCCGTTATGCGTTATGCGTTGTGAGTAATGCGTGATCCGTTATGCGTTATGCATTAAGCGTTATGCGTTATGCGTTATGCGTTATGCGTTATGCTTTATGCATTATGCGTTATGCGCTATGCGTTATACGTTATGCGTTATGCGTTATGCGTTATGCGTTATGCGTTATGCGTTATGCGTTATGCGTTATGCGATGTGCGTTATGCGTTATGCGTTATGCGCTATGCGTTATGCGTTATGAGTGATGCGTGATCCGTTATGCGTTATGCGTAATGAGTAATGCGTGATCCGTTATGCGTTATGCGTTATGCGTTATGCGTTATGCGTTATGCGTTATGCTATTTGCGTTATGCGTTATGCGTTATGCGTTACGCGTTATGAGTAATGCGTGCTCCGGTATGCGTTATGCGTTATGCGTTACGCGTTATGCTTTATGCGATATGCGTTATGCGTTATGCGTTGTGCGTTATGCGTTATGCGTTATGCGTTATGCGTTATGCGTTATGAGTGATGCGTGATCCGTTATGCGTTATGCGTAATGAGTAATGCGTGATCCGTTATGCGTTATGCGTTATGCGTTATGCGTTATGCGTTATGCTATTTGCGTTATGCGTTATGCGTTATGCGTTATGCGTTATGAGTAATGCGTGATCCGTTATGCGTTATGCGTTGTGAGTAATGCGTGATCCGTTATGCGTTATGCATTAAGCGTTATGCGTTATGCGTTATGCGTTATGCGTTATGCGTTATGCGTTATGCTTTATGCATTATGCGTTATGCGCTATGCGTTATACGTTATGCGTTATGCGTTATGCGTTATGCGTTATGCGTTATGCGTTATGCGTTATGCGTTATGCGTTATGCGTTTTGCTTTATGCGTTATGCGTTATGGGTTATGCGTTATGCGTTATGCGTTATGAGTAATGCGTGATCCGTTACGTGTAATGCGTTATGCGTTATGCGTTACGCGTTTTGCGTTATGCGTTATGCGTTATGCGATATGCGTTATGCGTTATGCGTTATGCGTTATGCGTTATGCGTTATGCGTTATGCGTTATGCGCTATGCGTTATGCGTTATGCGTTATGCGTTATGCGTTATGCGTTATGCGTTATGCGTTATGCGTTATGCGTTATGCGTTATGCGTTATGCGTTATGCGTTATGCGTTATGCGTTATGCGATTTGCGTTATGCGTTATGCGTTATGCGTTATGCGTTATGCATTATGCGATATGCGATTTGCGTTATGCGTTATGCGTTATGCGTTATGCGTTATGCGTTATGCGTTATGCGTTATGCGTTATGCGTTATGCGTTATGCGTTATGCGATATGCGTTATGCGTTATGCGTTATGCGTTACGCGTTATGCGTTATGCGTTATGCGTTATGCGTTATGAGAAATGCGTGATCCGTTATGCGTTATGCGTTATGAGTAATACGTGATCCGTTATGCGTTATGCGTTATGAGAAATGCGTGATCCGTTATGCGTTATGCGTTATGAGTAATGCGTGATCCGTTATGCGTTATGCGTTATGCGTTATGAGTTATGCGTTAAGCGTTATGCGTTATGCGTTATGCGTTATGCGTTATGCGTTATGCGTTATGCGATATGCGTTATGCGTTATGCGTTATGCGTTATGAGTAATGCGTGATCCGTTATGCGTTATGCGTTATGCGTTATGCGTTATGCGTTTTGCTTTATGCGTTATGCGTTATGGGTTATGCGTTATGCGTTATGCGTTATGAGTAATGCGTGATCCGTTATGTGTAATGCGTTATGCGTTATGCGTTACGCGTTTTGCGTTGTGCGTTATGCGTTATGTGTTATGCGTTATGCGCTATGCGTTATGCGTTATGCGTTATGCGTTATGCGTTATGCGTTATGCATTATGCGTTATGCGTTATGCGTTATGCGTTATGCGTTATGCGTTATGCGTTATGCGTTATGCGTTATGCGTTATGCGTTATGCGATTTGCGTTATGCGTTATGCGTTATGGGTTGTGCGTTATGAGTCATGCGTTATGCGTTATGCGTTTTGCTTTATACGTTATGCGTTATGGGTTATGCGTTATGCGTTATGCGTTATGCGTTATGCGTTATGCGTTATGCGTTATGAGAAATGCGAGATCCGTTATGCGTTATGCGTTATGCGTTATGCGTTATGCGTTATGAGTAATGCGTGATCCGTTATGCGTTATGCGTTATGAGTAATGCGTGATCCGTTATGCGTTATGCGTTATGCATTATGCGTTATGCGTTATGCGTTATGCGTTATGCTTTATGCGTTATGCGTTATGCGTTATGCGTTATGCGTTATGCGCTATGCGTTATGCGTTATGCGTTATGCGTTATGCATTATGCGATATGCATTATGCGTTATGCGTTATGCGTTATGCGTTATGCGTTATGCGTTATGCGTTATGCGTTATGCGTTATGCGTTATGCGTTATGCGTTAAGCGTTATGCGTTATGCGTTATGAGAAATGCGTGATCCGTTATGCGTTATGCGTTATGAGTAATACGTGATCCGTTATGCGTTATGCGTTATGCGTTAGCGCTATGCGTTATGCGTTATGCGTTATGCGTTATGCGTTATGAGTAACGCGTGATCCGTTATGCGTTATGCGTTATGCGTTATGAGTAATGCGTGATCCGTTATGCGTTATGCGTTATGAGAAATGCGTGATCCGTTATGCGTTATGCGTTATGAGTAATGCGTGATCCGTTATGCGTTATGCGTTATGAGTTATGCGTTAAGCGTTATGCGTTATGCGTTATGCGTTATGCGTTATGCGTTATGCGTTATGCGTTATGCGTTATGCGTTATGCGTTACGCGTTTTGCGTTATGCGTTATGCGTTATGCGTTATGCGTTATGCGTTATGCGTTATGCGTTATGCGTTATGCTTTATGCGTTATGCGTTATGCGTTATGCGCTATGCGTTATGCGTTATGCGTTATGCGTTATGCGTTATGCGTTATGCGTTATGCGTTATGCGTTATGCGTTATGCGTTATGCGTAATGCGTTATGTGTTATGCGTTGTGCGTTATCCGCTATGCGTTTTGCGTTATGCGTTATGCGTTATGCGTTATGCGTTATGCGTTATACGTTATGGGTTATGCGTTATGCGTTATGCGTTATGCGATTTGGGTTATGCGTTATGCGTTATGCGTTATGCGTGATCCGTTATGCGTTATGCGTTATGCGTTATGCGTTATGCGTTATGCGTTATGCGTTATGCGTTATGCGTTATGCGAGATCCGTTATGCGTTATGCTTTATGCGTTATGCGTTATGCGTTATGCGTTATGCGTTATGCGTTATGCGTTATGCGTTATGCGTTATGCGTTATGCGTTATGCGTTATGCGTTATGCGTTATGCGTTATGCGAGATCCGTTATGGGTTATGCTTTATGCGTTATGCGTTATGCGTTATGCGTTATGCGTTATGTGTTATGCGTTGTGCGTTATCCGCTATGCGTTATGCGTTTTACGTTATGCGTTATGCGTTATGCGTTATGAGCTATGCGTTATACGTTATGCGTTATGCGTTATGCGTTATGCGTTATGCTATTTGCGTTATGCGTTATGCGTTATGCGTTATGCGTTATGCGTTATGCGTTATGCGTTATGCGTTATGCGTTATGCGTTATGCGTTATGAGTAATGCGTTATGCGTTATGCGTTATGTGTTATGCGTTGTGCGTTATCCGCTATGCGTTATGCGTTTTACGTTATGCGTTATGCGTTATGAGTTATGCGTTATACGTTATGGGTTATGCGTTATGCGTTATGCGTTATGCGATTTGGGTTATGCGTTATGCGTTATGCGTTATGGGTTATGAGTTATTCGTTATGCGTTATGCGTTATGCGTTATGCGTTATGCGTTATGCGTTATGCGTTATGCGTTGTGCGTTATGTGATTTGCGTTATGCGTTATGCGTTATGCGTTATGGGTTGTGCGTTATGAGTCATGCGTTATGCGTTATGAGTAATGCGTGATCCGTTATGCGTTATGCGTTATGCGTTATGCGAGATCCGTTATGCGTAATGCTTTATGCGTTATGCGTTATGCGTTATGTGTTATGCGTTGTGCGTTATCCGCTATGCGTTATGCGTTTTACGTTATGCGTTATGCGTTATGAGTTATGCGTTATACGTTATGGGTTATGCGTTATGCGTTATGCGTTATGCGATTTGTGTTATGCGTTATGCGTTATGCGTTATGCGTTATGCGTTATGGGTTATGAGTTATTCGTTATGCGTTATGCGTTATGCGTTCTGCGTTGTGCGTTATGCGATTTGCGTTATGCGTTATGCGTTATGAGTTATGGGTTGTGCGTTATGAGTCATGCGTTATGCGTTATGAGTAATGCGTGATCCGTTATGCGTTATGCGTTATGCGTTATGCGTTATGCGTTATGGGTTATGCGTTATGTGTTATGCGTTATGCGTTATGTGTTATGCGTTGTGCGTTATCCGTTATGCGTTATGCGTTATGCGTTATGCGTTATGCGTTATGCGTTATGCGTTATGCGTTATGCGTTATGCGTTATGCGTTATGCGTTATGCGTTATGCGTTATGCGTTATGCGTTATGCGTTGTGCGTTATGCGTTATGCGTTATGCGCTATGCGTTATGCGTTATGAGTGATGCGTGATCCGTTATGCGTTATGCGTAATGAGTAATGCGTGATCCGTTATGCGTTATGCGTTATGCGTTATGCGTTATGCTATTTGCGTTATGCGTTATGCGTTATGCGTTATGCGTTATGCGTTACGCGTTATGAGTAATGCGTGATCCGGTATGCGTTATGCGTTATGCGTTACGCGTTATGCGTTATGCGTTATGCGATATGCGTTATGCGTTGTGCGTTATGCGTAATGCGTTATGCGTTATGCGTTATGAGTGATGCGTGATCCGTTATGCGTTATGCGTAATGAGTAATGCGTGATCCGTTATGCGTTATGCGTTATGCGTTATGCGTTATGCTATTTGCGTTATGCGTTATGCGTTATGCGTTATGCGTTATGAGTAATGCGTGATCCGTTATGCGTTATGCGTTGTGAGTAATGCGTGATCCGTTATGCGTTATGCATTAAGCGTTATGCGTTATGCGTTATGCGTTATGCGTTATGCGTTATGCTTTATGCATTATGCGTTATGCGCTATGCGTTATACGTTATGCGTTATGGGTTATGAGTAATGCGTGATCCGTTATGCGTTATGCTTTATGCGTTATGCGTTATGCGTTACGCGTAATGCGTTATGCGTTATGCGTTACGCGTAATGCGTTATGCGCTATGGGTCATGCGTTAAGCGTTATGCGTTATGCGTTATGCGTTATGCGTTATGCGGAATGCGTCATCCGTTATGCGTTATGAGTAATGCGTGATCCGTCATGCGTTATGCGTTAGGCGTTATTCGTTTTGCGTTATGCGTTATGAGTAATGCGAGATCCGTTATGCGTTATGCTTTATGCGTTATGCGTTATGCGTTATGCGTTATGCGTTATGCGTTATGGGTTATGCGTTATGTGTTATGCGTTATACGTTATGTGTTATGCGTTGTGCGTTATCCGTTATGCGTTATGCGTTATGCGTTATGCGTTATGCGTTGTGCGTTATGCGTTGTGCGTTATGCGTTATGCGTTATGCGCTATGCGTTATGCGTTATGAGTGATGCGTGATCCGTTATGCGTTATGCGTAATGAGTAATGCGTGATCCGTTATGCGTTATGCGTTATGCGTTATGCGTTATGCGTTATGCGTTATGCGTTATGCGTTATGCGTTGTGCGTTATGCGTTATGAGTGATGCGTGATCCGTTATGCGTTATGCGTAATGAGTAATGCGTGATCCGTTATGCGTTATGCGTTATGCGTTATGCGTTATGCGTTATGCGTTATGCTATTTGCGTTATGCGTTATGCGTTATGCGTTATGAGTAATGCGTGATCCGTTATGCGTTATGCGTTGTGAGTAATGCGTGATCCGTTATGCGTTATGCGAGATCCGTTATGCGTTATGCTTTATGCGTTATGCGTTATGCGTTGTGCGTTATCCGTTATGCGTTATGCGTTATGCGTTATGCGTTATGCGTTGTGGGTTATGCGTTATGCGTTATGCGTTATGCGTTATGCATTATGCGTTATGCGTTACGCGTTATGCGTTATGCGTTATGCGTTATGCGTGATGCGTTATGTGTTGTGCGTTATGCGTTATGCGTTATGCGCTATGCGTTATGCGTTATGAGTGATGCGTGATCCGTTATGCGTTATGCGTAATGAGTAATGCGTGATCCGTTATGCGTTATGCGTTATGCGTTATGCGTTATGCGTTATGCGTTATGCGTTATGCGTTGTGCGTTATGCGTTATGCGTTATGCGCTATGCGTTATGCGTTATGAGTGATGCGTGATCCGTTATGCGTTATGCGTAATGAGTAATGCGTGATCCATTATGCGTTATGCGTTATGAGCTATGCGTTATACGTTATGCGTTATGCGTTATGCGTTATGCGTTATGCGTTATGCTATTTGCGTTATGCGTTATGCGATTTGGGTTATGCGTTATGCGTTATGCGTTATGCGTTATGGGTTATGAGTTATTCGTTATGCGTTATGCGTTATGCGTTATGCGTTATGCGTTGTGCGTTATGCGATTTGCGTTATGCGTTATGCGTTATGCGTTATGGGTTGTGCGTTATGAGTCATGCGTTATGCGTTATGAGTAATGCGTGATCCGTTATGCGTTATGCGTTATGCGTTATGCGAGATCCGTTATGCGTAATGCTTTATGCGTTATGCGTTATGCGTTATGTGTTAAGCGTTGTGCGTTATCCGCTATGCGTTATGCGTTATGCGTTATGCGTTATGCGTTATGCGTTATGCGTTACGCGTTATGAGTAATGCGTGATCCGGTATGCGTTATGCGTTATGCGTTACGCGTTATGCGCTATGCGTTATGCGTTGTGCGTTATGCGTTATGCGTTATGCGTTATGACTGATGCGTGATCCGTTATGCGTTATGCGTTATGCGTTATGCGTTATGTGTTAAGCGTTGTGCGTTATCCGCTATGCGTTATGCGTTATGCGTTATGCGTTATGCGTTACGCGTTATGAGTAATGCGTGATCCGGTATGCGTTATGCGTTATGCGTTACGCGTTATGCGCTATGCGTTATGCGTTATGCGTTGTGCGTTATGCGTTATGCGTTATATGTTATGCGTGATCCGTTATGTGTTATGCGTTGTGCGTTATCCGCTATGCGTTATGCGTTATGCGTTATGCGTTATGCGTTATGAGTAATGCGTGATCCGTTATGCGTTATGCGTTATGCGTTATGAGTAATGCGTGATCCGGTATGCGTTATGCGTTACGCGTTATGCGTTATGCGTTATGCGTTATGCGTTATGCGTTGTGCGTTATGCGTTATGCGTTATATGTTATGCGTGATCCGTTATGTGTTATGCGTTGTGCGTTATCCGCTATGCGTTATGCGTTGTGCGTTATGCGATTTGCGTTATGCGATATGCGTTATGAGTTATGGGTTATGCGTTATGCGTTATACGATATGCGTTATGCGTTATGCGTTATGGGTTATGCGTTATGTGTTATGCGTTATGCGTTATGTGTTATGCGTTATGGGTTATGCGTTATGTGTTATGCGTTATGCGTTATGTGTTATGCGTTGTGCGTTATCCGTTATGCGTTATGCGTTATGCGTTATGCGTTATGCGTTATGCGTTATGCGTTATGCGTTACGCGTTATGAGTAATGCGTGATCCGGTATGCGTTATGCGTTATGCGTTACGCGTTATGAGTAATGCGTGATCCGGTATGCGTTATGCGTTATGCGTTACGCGTTATGCGTTATGCGTTATGCGTTATGCGTTATGCGTTATGCTATTTGCGTTATGCGTTATGCGTTATGCGTTACGCGTTATGAGTAATGCGTGATCCGGTATGCGTTATGCGTTATGCGTTACGCGTTATGCGTTATGCGTTATGCGTTATGCGTTATGCGTTATGCTATTTGCGTTATGCGTTATGCGTTATGCGTTATGCGTTATGCGTTGTGCGTTATGCGTTATGCGTTATGCGTTATGCGTGATCCGTTATGCGTTATGCGTTATGCGTTATGCGTTATGCGTTATGCGTTATGCGTTATGCGTTAGGCGTTATGCGTTATGCGTTATGAGTTATGCGTTATGCGTTATGAGTTATGCGTTATGCGTTATGCGTTATGCGTTATGAGAAATGCGTGATCCGTTATGCGTTATGTGTTATGCGTTATGCGTTATGGGTTATGCGTTATGCGTTATGCGTTATGCGATTTGAGTTATGCGTTATGCGTTATGCGTTATGGGTTATGAGTTATTCTTTATGCGTTATGCGTTATGCGTTGTGCGTTATGCGATTTGCGTTATGCGTTATGCGTTATGCGTAATGGGTTGTGCGTTATGAGTCATTCGTTATGCGTTATGAGTAATGCGTGATCCGTTATGCGTTATGCGTTATGCGAGATCCGTTATGCGTTATGCTTTATGCGTTATGCGTTATGCGTTATGCGTTATGTGTTATGCGTTGTGCGTTATCCGCTATGCGTTATGCGTTATGCGTTTTACGTTATGCGTTATGCGTTATGAGTTATGGGTTGTGCGTTATGAGTCATGCGTTATGCGTTATGAGTAATACGTGATCCGTTATGCGTTATGCGTTATGCGTTATGCGTTATGCGTTATGCGTTATGCGTTATGCGTTATGCGTTATGCGTTACGCGTTATGCGTTATGCGTTATGCGTTATGCGTTATGCGTTATGCGTTATGCGTTATGCGTTATGCGTTATGCGTTATGCGTTATGCGTTATGCGTTACGCGTTATGCGTTATGCGTTATGCGTTATGCGTTATGCGTTATGCGTTATGCGTTGTGCGTTATGCGTTATGCGTTATGCGCTATGCGTTATGCGTTATGAGTGATGCGTGATCCGTTATGCGTTATGCGTAATGAGTAATGCGTGATCCGTTATGCGTTATGCGTTATGCGTTATGCGTTATGCTATTTGCGTTATGCGTTATGCGTTATGCGTTATGCGTTATGCGTTACGCGTTATGAGTAATGCGTGATCCGGTATGCGTTATGCGTTATGCGTTACGCGTTATGCGTTATGCGTTATGCGTTATGCGTTATGGGTTATGAGTTATTCGTTATGCGTTATGCGTTATGCGTTCTGCGTTGTGCGTTATGCGATTTGCGTTATGCGTTATGCGTTATGAGTTATGGGTTGTGCGTTATGAGTCATGCGTTATGCGTTATGAGTAATGCGTGATCCGTTATGCGTTATGCGTTATGCGTTATGCGTTATGCGTTATGGGTTATGCGTTATGTGTTATGCGTTATGCGTTATGTGTTATGCGTTGTGCGTTATCCGTTATGCGTTATGCGTTATGCGTTATGCGTTATGCGTTATGCGTTATGCGTTATGCGTTATGCGTTACGCGTTATGCGTTATGCGTTATGCGTTATGCGTTATGCGTTATGCGTTATGCGTTGTGCGTTATGCGTTATGCGTTATGCGCTATGCGTTATGCGTTATGAGTGATGCGTGATCCGTTATGCGTTATGCGTAATGAGTAATGCGTGATCCGTTATGCGTTATGCGTTATGCGTTATGCTATTTGCGTTATGCGTTATGCGTTATGCGTTATGCGTTATGCGTTACGCGTTATGAGTAATGCGTGATCCGGTATGCGTTATGCGTTATGCGTTACGCGTTATGCGTTATGCGTTATGCGATATGCGTTATGCGTTGTGCGTTATGCGTTATGCGTTATGCGTTATGCGTTATGAGTGATGCGTGATCCGTTATGCGTTATGCGTAATGAGTAATGCGTGATCCGTTATGCGTTATGCGTTATGCGTTATGCGTTATGCGTTATGCGTTATGCTATTTGCGTTATGCGTTATGCGTTATGCGTTATGCGTTATGCGTTATGAGTAATGCGTGATCCGTTATGCGTTATGCGTTGTGAGTAATGCGTGATCCGTTATGCGTTATGCATTAAGCGTTATGCGTTATGCGTTATGCGTTATGCGTTATGCGTTATGCTTTATGCATTATGCGTTATGCGCTATGCGTTATACGTTATGCGTTATGGGTTATGAGTAATGCGTGATCCGTTATGCGTTATGCTTTATGCGTTATGCGTTATGCGTTACGCGTAATGCGTTATGCGTTATGCGTTACGCGTAATGCGTTATGCGCTATGGGTCATGCGTTAAGCGTTATGCGTTATGCGTTATGCGTTATGCGTTATGCGTTATGCGGAATGCGTCATCCGTTATGCGTTATGTGTAATGCGTGATCCGTCATGCGTTATGCGTTAGGCGTTATGCGTTTTGCGTTATGCGTTATGAGTAATGCGAGATCCGTTATGCGTTATGCTTTATGCGTTATGCGTTATGCGTTATGCGTTATGCGTTATGCGTTATGCGTTATGCGTTATGGGTTATGCGTTATGTGTTATGCGTTATACGTTATGTGTTATGCGTTGTGCGTTATCCGTTATGCGTTATGCGTTATGCGTTATGCGTTATGCGTTGTGCGTTATGCGTTGTGCGTTATGTGTTATGCGTTATGCGCTATGCGTTATGCGTTATGAGTGATGCGTGATCCGTTATGCGTTATGCGTAATGAGTAATGCGTGATCCGTTATGCGTTATGCGTTATGCGTTATGCGTTATGCGTTATGCGTTATGCGTTATGCGTTATGCGTTGTGCGTTATGCGTTATGAGTGATGCGTGATCCGTTATGCGTTATGCGTAATGAGTAATGCGTGATCCGTTATGCGTTATGCGTTATGCGTTATGCGTTATGCGTTATGCTATTTGCGTTATGCGTTATGCGTTATGCGTTATGAGTAATGCGTGATCCGTTATGCGTTATGCGTTGTGAGTAATGCGTGATCCGTTATGCGTTATGCATTAAGCGTTGTGCGTTATGCGTTATGCGTTATGCGTTATGCGTTATGCGTTATGCGTTATGCGTTATGCGTTATGCGTTATGCGTTATGCGTTATGCGTTATGCGTTATGCGTTATGCGTTATGCGTTATGCGTTATGCGTTTTGCGTTATGCGTTATGCGTTACGCGTAATGCGTTATGCGTTACGCGTAATGCTTTATGCGTTATGCGTTATGCGTTACGCGTAATGCGTTATGCGTTATGCGTTATGCGTTATGCGTTATGCGTTATGCGTTATGCGGAATGCGTCATCCGTTATGCGTTATGAGTAATGCGTGATCCGTCATGCGTTATGCGTTAGGCGTTATGCGTTTTGCGTTATGCGTTATGAGTAATGCGAGATCCGTTATGCGTTATGCTTTATGCGTTATGCGTTATGCGTTATGCGTTGTGCGTTATCCGTTATGCGTTATGCGTTATGCGTTATGCGTTATGCGTTGTGGGTTATGCGTTATGCGTTATGCGTTATGCGTTATGCATTATGCGTTATGCGTTACGCGTTATGCGTTATGCGTTATGCGTTATGCGTGATGCGTTATGTGTTGTGCGTTATGCGTTATGCGTTATGCGCTATGCGTTATGCGTTATGAGTGATGCGTGATCCGTTATGCGTTATGCGTAATGAGTAATGCGTGATCCGTTATGCGTTATGCGTTATGCGTTATGCGTTATGCGTTATGGGTTATGCGTTATGCGTTGTGCGTTATGCGTTATGCGTTATGCGCTATGCGTTATGCGTTATGAGTGATGCGTGATCCGTTATGCGTTATGCGTAATGAGTAATGCGTGATCCATTATGCGTTATGCGTTATGAGCTATGCGTTATACGTTATGCGTTATGCGTTATGCGTTATGCGTTATGCGTTATGCTATTTGCGTTATGCGTTATGCGATTTGGGTTATGCGTTATGCGTTATGCGTTATGCGTTATGGGTTATGAGTTATTCGTTATGCGTTATGCGTTATGCGTTATGCGTTATGCGTTGTGCGTTATGCGATTTGCGTTATGCGTTATGCGTTATGCGTTATGGGTTGTGCGTTATGAGTCATGCGTTATGCGTTATGAGTAATGCGTGATCCGTTATGCGTTATGCGTTATGCGTTATGCGAGATCCGTTATGCGTAATGCTTTATGCGTTATGCGTTATGCGTTATGTGTTAAGCGTTGTGCGTTATGCGTTATGCGTTACGCGTTATGAGTAATGCGTGATCCGGTATGCGTTATGCGTTATGCGTTACGCGTTATGCGCTATGCGTTATGCGTTGTGCGTTATGCGTTATGCGTTATGCGTTATGACTGATGCGTGATCCGTTATGCGTTATGCGTTATGCGTTATGTGTTAAGCGTTGTGCGTTATCCGCTATGCGTTATGCGTTATGCGTTACGCGTTATGAGTAATGCGTGATCCGGTATGCGTTATGCGTTATGCGTTACGCGTTATGCGCTATGCGTTATGCGTTGTGCGTTATGCGTTATGCGTTATGCGTTATGACTGATGCGTGATCCGTTATGCGTTATGCGTAATGAGTAATGCGTGATCCGTTATGCGTTATGCGTTATGCGTTGTGCGTTATGCTATTTGCGTTATGCGTTATGCGTTATGCGTTATGAGTAATGCGTGATCCGTTATGCGTTATGCGTTATGAGTAATGCGTGATCCGTTATGCGTTATGCGTTATGCATTAAGCGTTATGCGTTATGCGTTATGCGTTATGCGTTATGCGTTATGCGTTATGCGTTATGCGTGATCCGGTATGCGTTATGCGTTATGCGTTACGCGTTATGCGTTATGCGTTATGCGTTATGCGTTATGCGTTATGAGTAATGCGTGATCCGTTATGCGTTATGCGTTATGCGTTATGAGTAATGCGTGATCCGGTATGCGTTATGCGTTACGCGTTATGCGTTATGCGTTATGCGTTATGCGTTATGCGTTATGCGTTGTGCGTTATGCGTTATGCGTTATATGTTATGCGTGATCCGTTATGTGTTATGCGTTGTGCGTTATCCGCTATGCGTTATGCGTTGTGCGTTATGCGATTTGCGTTATGCGATATGCGTTATGAGTTATGGGTTGTGCGTTATGAGTCATGCGTTATGCGTTATGAGTAATGCGTGATCCGTTATGCGTTATGCGTTATACGTTATGCGTTATGCGTTATGCGTTATGGGTTATGCGTTATGTGTTATGCGTTATGCGTTATGTGTTATGCGTTGTGCGTTATCCGTTATGCGTTATGCGTTATGCGTTATGCGTTATGCGTTATGCGTTATGCGTTATGCGTTATGCGTTATGCGTTACGCGTTATGAGTAATGCGTGATCCGGTATGCGTTATGCGTTATGCGTTACGCGTTATGCGTTATGCGTTATGCGTTATGCGTTATGCGTTATGCTATTTGCGTTATGCGTTATGCGTTATGCGTTATGCGTTATGCGTTACGCGTTATGAGTAATGCGTAATGCGTTATGCGTTACGCGTAATGCGTTATGCGTTATGCGTTATGCGTTATGCTTTATGCATTATGCGTTATGCGCTATGCGTTATACGTTATGCGTTATGGGTTATGAGTAATGCGTGATCCGTTATGCGTTATGCTTTATGCGTTACGCGTAATGCGTTATGCGTTAAGCGTAATGCGTTATGCGCTATGGGTCATGCGTTAAGCGTTATGCGTTATGCGTTATGCGTTATGCGTTATGCGTTATGCGTTATGCGTTATGCGTTATGCGTTATGCGTTATGCGTTATGAGAAATGCGTGATCCGTTATGCGTTATGTGTTATGCGTTATGCGTTATGCGTTATGCGTTATGCGTTATGCGTTATGCGTTATGCGTTATGCGTTATGCGTTATGCGTTATGCGTTATGAGTAATGCGTGATCCGTTATGCGTTATGCGTTATGCGTTATGAGTAATGCGTGATCCGTTATGCGTTATGCGTTGTGAGTAATGCGTGATCCGTTATGCGTTATGCATTAAGCGTTATGCGTTATGCGTTATGCGTTATGCTTTATGCATTATGCGTTATGCGCTATGCGTTATACGTTATGCGTTATGGGTTATGAGTAATGCGTGATCCGTTATGCGTTATGCTTTATGCGTTATGCGTTATGCGTTACGCGTAATGCGTTATGCGCTATGGGTCATGCGTTAAGCGTTATGCGTTATGCGTTATGCGTTATGCGTTATGTGTTATGCGTTGTGCGTTATCCGCTATGCGTTATGCGTTTTACGTTATGCGTTATGCGTTATGAGTTATGCGTTATACGTTATGGGTTATGCGTTATGCGTTATGAGTTATGCGATTTGGGTTATGCGTTATGCGTTATGCGTTATGCGTTATGGGTTATGCGTTATTCGTTATGCGTTATGCGTTATGCGTTATGCGTTATGCGTTATGCGTTATGCGTTATGCGTTATGCGTTATGCGTTATGCGTTATGCGTTATGCGTTATGCGTTATGAGTAATGCGTGATCCGTTATGCGTTATGCGTTATGGGTTGTGCGTTATGAGTCATGCGTTATGCGTTATGCGTTATGCGTTTTGCTTTATGCGTTATGCGTTATGGGTTATGCGTTATGCGTTATGCGTTGTGAGTAATGCGTGATCCGTTAAGTGTTATGCGTTATGCGCTATGCGTTATGCGTTATGCGTTATGCGTTATGGGTTATGAGTAATGCGTGATCCGTTATGCGTAATGCTTTATGCGTTATGCGTTATGCGTTACGCGTAATGCGTTATGCGCTATGGGTCATGCGTTAAGCGTTATGCGTTATGCGTTATGCGTTATGCGGAATGCGTCATCCGTTATGCGTTATGAGTAATGCGTGTTCCGTCATGCGTTATGCGTTAGGCGTTATGCGTTATGCGTTATGCGTTATGCGTTATGCGTTATGAGTAACGCGTGATCCGTTATGCGTTATGCGTTATGCGTTATGAGAAATGCGTGATCCGATATGCGTTATGCGTTATGCGTTATGCGTTATGCGTTATGCGTTATGCGTTATGCGTTATGCGTTACGCGTTATGCGTTATGCGTTATGCGTTATGCGTTATGCGTTATGCGTTATGCGTTGTGCGTTATGCGTTATGCGTTATGCGCTATGCGTTATGCGTTATGAGTGATGCGTGATCCGTTATGCGTTATGCGTAATGAGTAATGCGTAATGAGTAATGCGTGATCCGTTATGCGTTATGCGTTATGCGTTATGCGTTATGCGTTATGCGTTATGCTATTTGCGTTATGCGTTATGCGTTATGCGTTATGCGTTACGCGTTATGAGTAATGCGTGATCCGGTATGCGTTATGCGTTATGCGTTACGCGTTATGCGTTATGCGTTATGCGTTATCCGTTATGCGTTGTGCGTTATGCGTGATCCGTTATGCGTTATGCGTTATGCGTTATGCGTTATGCGTTATGCGTTATGCGTTATGCGTTATGCGTTATGCGTTATGCGTTATGCGTTATGAGTTATGCGTTATGCGTTATGAGTTATGCGTTATGCGTTATGCGTTATGCGTTATGAGAAATGCGTGATCCGTTATGCGTTATGTGTTATGCGTTATGCGTTATGGGTTATGCGATATGCGTTATGCGTTATGCGATTTGGGTTATGCGTTATGCGTTATGCGTTATGCGTTATGGGTTATGAGTTATTCTTTATGCGTTATGCGTTATGCGTTATGCGTTATGCGTTGTGCGTTATGCGATTTGCGTTATGCGTTATGCGTTATGCGTTATGGGTTGTGCGTTATGAGTCATGCGTTATGCGTTATGAGTAATGCGTGATCCGTTATGCGTTATGCGTTATGCGTTATGCGTTATGCGAGATCCGTTATGCGTTATGCTTTATGCGTTATGCGTTATGCGTTATGCGTTATGTGTTATGCGTTGTGCGTTATCCGCTATGCGTTATGCGTTTTACGTTATGCGTTATGCGTTATGAGTTATGCGTTATACGTTATGGGTTATGCGTTATGCGTTATGCGTTATGCGATTTGGGTTATGCGTTATGCGTTATGCGTTATGCGTTATGCGTTATGCGTTATGGGTTATGAGTTATTCGTTATGCGTTCTGCGTTATGCGTTATGCGTTGTGCGTTATGCGATTTGCGTTATGCGTTATGCGTTATATGTTATGGGTTGTGCGTTATGAGTCATGCGTTATGCGTTATGAGGAATGCGTGATCCGTTATGCGTTATGCGTTATGCGTTATGCGTTATGCGTTATGCGTTATGCGTTATGCGTTATGCGTTACGCGTTATGCGTTATGCGTTATGCGTTATGCGTTATGCGTTATGCGTTGTGCGTTATGCGTTATGCGTTATGCGCTATGCGTTATGCGTTATGAGTGATGCGTGATCCGTTATGCGTTATGCGTAATGAGTAATGCGTGATCCGTTATGCGTTATGCGTTATGCGTTATCCGTTATGCTATTTGCGTTATGCGTTATGCGATATGCGTTATGCGTTATGCGTTATCCGTTACGCGTTATGAGTAATGCGTGATCCGGTATGCGTTATGCGTTATGCGTTACGCGTTATGCGTTATGCGTTATGCGTTATGCGTTATGCGTTATGCGTTGTGCGTTATGCGTTATGCGTTATGCGTTATGCGTGATCCGTTATGCGTTATGCGTTATGCGTTATACGTTATGCGTTATGCGTTATGCGTTATGCGTTATGCGTTATGCGTTATGCGTTATGCGTTATGAGTTATGCGTTATGCGTTATGAGTTATGCGTTATGCGTTATGCGTTATGGGTTATGAGAAATGCGTGATCCGTTATGCGTTATGTGTTATGCGTTATGCGTTATGCGTTATGCGTTATGCGTTATGCGTTATGCGTTATGAGTAATGCGTGATCCGTTATGCGTTATGCGTTATGCGTTATGAGTAATGCGTGATCCGTTATGCGTTATGCGTTATGAGTAATGCGTGATCCGTTATGCGTTATGCATTAAGCGTTATGCGTTATGCGTTATGCGTTATGCGTTATGAAGTAAGGGTTATGGTTTATGCATTATGCGTTGTGCGCTATACGTTTGCGTTATGCGTTATGCGTTATGCGTTATACGGTATGCGTTATGCGTTATGCGTTATGCGTTATGCGTTATACGGTATGCGTTATGCGTTATACGTTATGCGTTATGCGTTATGCGTTATGCGTTATGCGTTATGCGTTATGCATTATGCGTTATACGGTATGCGTTATGCGTTATACGTTATGCGTTATGCGTTATGCGTTGTGCATTATGCGTTATGCGTTATGAAGTAAGGGTTATGGTTTATGCATTATGCGTTGTGCGCTATACGTTTGCGTTATGCGTTATGCGTTATGCGTTATACGGTATGCGTTATGCGTTATGCGTTATGCGTTATACGTTATGCGTTATGCGTTATGCGTTATGAGTTATGCGTTATGCGTTATGCGTTATGCGTTATGAGAAATGCGTGATCCGTTATGCGTTATGTGTTATGCGTTATGCGTTATGGGTTATGCGTTATGCGTTATGCGATTTGAGTTATGCGTTATGCGTTATGCGTTATGGGTTATGAGTTATTCTTTATGCGTTATGCGTTATGCGTTGTGCGTTATGCGATTTGCGTTATGCGTTATGCGTTATGCGTAATGGGTTGTGCGTTATGAGTCATTCGTTATGCGTTATGAGTAATGCGTGATCCGTTATGCGTTATGCGTTATGCGTTATGCGTTATGCGAGATCCGTTATGCGTTATGCTTTATGCGTTATGCGTTATGCGTTATGCGTTATGTGTTATGCGTTGTGCGTTATCCGCTATGCGTTATGCGTTATGCGTTTTACGTTATGCGTTATGCGTTATGAGTTATGGGTTGTGCGTTATGAGTCATGCGTTATGCGTTATGAGTAATACGTGATCCGTTATGCGTTATGCGTTATGCGTTATGCGTTATGCGTTATGCGTTATGCGTTATGCGTTACGCGTTATGCGTTATGCGTTATGCGTTATGCGTTATGCGTTATGCGTTATGCGTTATGCGTTATGCGTTGTGCGTTATGCGTTATGCGTTATGCGCTATGCGTTATGCGTTATGAGTGATGCGTGATCCGTTATGCGTTATGCGTAATGAGTAATGCGTGATCCGTTATGCGTTATGCGTTATGCGTTATGCGTTATGCGTTATGCGTTATGCGTTATGCGTTACGCGTTATGCGTTATGCGTTATGCGTTATGCGTTATGCGTTATGCGTTATGCGTTATACGTTATGCGTTATGGGTTATGAGTAATGCGTGATCCGTTATGCGTTATGCTTTATGCGTTATGCGTTATGCGTTACGCGTAATGCGTTATGCGTTACGCGTAATGCGTTATGCGCTATGGGTCATGCGTTAAGCGTTATGCGTTATGCGTTATGCGTTATGCGTTATGCGTTATGCGTTATGCGTTATGCGGAATGCGTCATCCGTTATGCGTTATGAGTAATGCGTGATCCGTCATGCGTTATGCGTTAGGCGTTATGTTTTATGCGTTATGCGGTATGCGTTATGCGTTATGAGTAATGCGTGATCCGTTATGCGTTATGCTTTATGCGTTATGCGTTATGCGTTACGCGTAATGCGTTATGCGTTATACGTTATGCGTTATGCGTTATGCGTTGTGCATTATGCGTTATGCGTTATGAAGTAAGGGTTATGGTTTATGCATTATGCGTTGTGCGCTATACGTTTGCGTTATGCGTTATGCGTTATGCGTTATACGGTATGCGTTATGCGTTATGCGTTATGCGTTATACGTTATGCGTTATGCGTTATGCGTTATGAGTTATGCGTTATGCGTTATGCGTTATGCGTTATGAGAAATGCGTGATCCGTTATGCGTTATGTGTTATGCGTTATGCGTTATGGGTTATGCGTTATGCGTTATGCGATTTGAGTTATGCGTTATGCGTTATGCGTTATGGGTTATGAGTTATTCTTTATGCGTTATGCGTTATGCGTTGTGCGTTATGCGATTTGCGTTATGCGTTATGCGTTATGCGTAATGGGTTGTGCGTTATGAGTCATTCGTTATGCGTTATGAGTAATGCGTGATCCGTTATGCGTTATGCGTTATGCGTTATGCGTTATGCGAGATCCGTTATGCGTTATGCTTTATGCGTTATGCGTTATGCGTTATGCGTTATGTGTTATGCGTTGTGCGTTATCCGCTATGCGTTATGCGTTATGCGTTTTACGTTATGCGTTATGCGTTATGAGTTATGGGTTGTGCGTTATGAGTCATGCGTTATGCGTTATGAGTAATACGTGATCCGTTATGCGTTATGCGTTATGCGTTATGCGTTATGCGTTATGCGTTATGCGTTATGCGTTATGCGTTACGCGTTATGCGTTATGCGTTATGCGTTATGCGTTATGCGTTATGCGTTATGCGTTATGCGTTGTGCGTTATGCGTTATGCGTTATGCGCTATGCGTTATGCGTTATGAGTGATGCGTGATCCGTTATGCGTTATGCGTAATGAGTAATGCGTGATCCGTTATGCGTTATGCGTTATGCGTTATGCGTTATGCGTTATGCGTTATGCGTTATGCGTTATGCGTTATGCGTTATGCGTTATGCGTTATGCGTTATGCGTTATGCGTTATGCGTTATACGTTATGCGTTATGGGTTATGAGTAATGCGTGATCCGTTATGCGTTATGCTTTATGCGTTATGCGTTATGCGTTACGCGTAATGCGTTATGCGTTACGCGTAATGCGTTATGCGCTATGGGTCATGCGTTAAGCGTTATGCGTTATGCGTTATGCGTGATGCGTTATGCGTTATGCGTTATGCGTTATGCGGAATGCGTCATCCGTTATGCGTTATGAGTAATGCGTGATCCGTCATGCGTTATGCGTTAGGCGTTATGTTTTATGCGTTATGCGGTATGCGTTATGCGTTATGAGTAATGCGTGATCCGTTATGCGTTATGCTTTATGCGTTATGCGTTATGCGTTACGCGTAATGCGTTATGCGTTACGCGTAATGCGTTATGCGTTATGCGTTATGCGTTATGCTTTATGCGTTATGCGTTATGCGTTACGCGTAATGCGTTATGCGTTACGCGTAATGCGTTATGCGTTATGCGTTATGCGTTATGCTTTATGCATTATGCGTTATGCGCTATGCGTTATACGTTATGCGTTATGGGTTATGAGTAATGCGTGATCCGTTATGCGTTATGCTTTATGCGTTACGCGTAATGCGTTATGCGTTACGCGTAATGCGTTATGCGCTATGGGTCATGCGTTAAGCGTTATGCGTTATGCGTTATGCGTTATGCGTTATGCGTTATGCGTTATGCGTTATGCGTTATGCGTTATGCGTTATGCGTTATGCGTTATGCGTTATGAGAAATGCGTGATCCGTTATGCGTTATGTGTTATGCGTTATGCGTTATGCGTTATGCGTTATGCATTATGCGTTATGCGTTATGCGTTATGCGTTATGCGTTATGAGTAATGCGTGATCCGTTATGCGTTATGCGTTATGCGTTATGAGTAATGCGTGATCCGTTATGCGTTATGCGTTGTGAGTAATGCGTGATCCGTTATGCGTTATGCATTAAGCGTTATGCGTTATGCGTTATTCGTTATGCGTTATGCTTTATGCATTATGCGTTATGCGCTATGCGTTATACGTTATGCGTTATGGGTTATGAGTAATGCGTGATCCGTTATGCGTTATGCTTTATGCGTTATGCGTTATGCGTTACGCGTAATGCGTTATGCGCTATGGGTCATGCGTTAAGCGTTATGCGTTATGCGTTATGCGTTATGCGTTATGCGTTATGCGTTATGTGTTATGCGTTGTGCGTTATCCGCTATGCGTTATGCGTTTTACGTTATGCGTTATGCGTTATGAGTTATGCGTTATACGTTATGGGTTATGCGTTATGCGTTATGAGTTATGCGATTTGGGTTATGCGTTATGCGTTATGCGTTATGCGTTATGGGTTATGCGTTATTCGTTATGCGTTATGCGTTATGCGTTATGCGTTATGCGTTATGCGTTATGCGTTGTGCGTTATGCGTTATGCGTTATGCGTTATGCGTTATGCGTTATGCGTTATGCGTTATGAGTAATGCGTGATCCGTTATGCGTTATGCGTTATGGGTTGTGCGTTATGAGTCATGCGTTATGCGTTATGCGCTATGCGTTTTGCTTTATGCGTTATGCGTTATGGGTTATGCGTTATGCGTTATGCGTTATGAGTAATGCGTGATCCGTTAAGTGTTATGCGTTATGCGCTATGCGTTATGCGTTATGCGTTATGCGTTATGGGTTATGAGTAATGCGTGATCCGTTATGCGTAATGCTTTATGCGTTATGCGTTATGCGTTACGCGTAATGCGTTATGCGCTATGGGTCATGCGTTAAGCGTTATGCGTTATGCGTTATGCGTTATGCGGAATGCGTCATCCGTTATGCGTTATGAGTAATGCGTGTTCCGTCATGCGTTATGCGTTAGGCGTTATGCGTTATGCGTTATGCGTTATGCGTTATGCGTTATGCGTTATGAGTAACGCGTGATCCGTTATGCGTTATGCGTTATGCGTTATGAGAAATGCGTGATCCGATATGCGTTATGCGTTATGCGTTATGCGTTATGCGTTATGCGTTATGCGTTATGCGTTATGCGTTACGCGTTATGCGTTATGCGTTATGCGTTATGCGTTATGCGTTATGCGTTATGCGTTGTGCGTTATGCGTTATGCGTTATGCGCTATGCGTTATGCGTTATGAGTGATGCGTGATCCGTTATGCGTTATGCGTAATGAGTAATGCGTTACGCGTAATGCGTTATGCGTTATGCGTTATGCTTTATGCATTATGCGTTATGCGCTATGCGTTATACGTTATGCGTTATGCGTTATGAGTAATGCGTGATCCGGTATGCGTTATGCGTTATGCGTTACGCGTTATGCGTTATGCGTTATGCGTTATGCGTTATGCGTTGTGCGTTATGCGTTATGCGTTATGCGTTATGCGTGATCCGTTATGCGTTATGCGTTATGCGTTATGCGTTATGCGTTATGCGTTATGCGTTATGCGTTATGCGTTATGCGTTATGCGTTATGCGTTATGCGTTATGCGTTATGCGTTATGCGTTATGCGTTATGCGTTATGCGTTATGCGCTATGGGTCATGCGTTAAGCGTTATGCGTTATGCGTTATGCGTTATGCGTTATGCGTTATGCGTTATGCGGAATGCGTCATCCGTTATGCGTTATGAGTAATGCGTGATCCGTCATGCGTTATGCGTTAGGCGTTATGTTTTATGCGTTATGCGGTATGCGTTATGCGTTATGAGTAATGCGTGATCCGTTATGCGTTATGCTTTATGCGTTATGCGTTATGCGTTACGCGTAATGCGTTATGCGTTACGCGTAATGCGTTATGCGTTATGCGTTATGCTTTATGCATTATGCGTTATGCGCTATGCGTTATACGTTATGCGTTATGGGTTATGAGTAATGCGTGATCCGTTATGCGTTAAGCTTTATGCGTTACGCGTAATGCGTTATGCGTTACGCGTAATGCGTTATGCGCTATGGGTCATGCGTTAAGCGTTATGCGTTATGCGTTATGCGTTATGCGTTATGCGTTATGCGTTATGCGTTATGCGTTATGCTTTATGCGTTATGAGTAATGCGTGATCCGTTATGCGTTATGCTTTATGCGTTACGCGTAATGCGTTATGCGTTACGCGTAATGCGTTATGCGTTATGCGTTATGCTTTATGCATTATGCGTTATGCGCTATGCGTTATACGTTATGCGTTATGGGTTATGAGTAATGCGTGATCCGTTATGCGTTAAGCTTTATGCGTTACGCGTAATGCGTTATGCGTTATGCGTTATGCGTTATGCGTTATGCGTTATGCGTTATGCGATATGCGTTATGCGTTATGCGTTATGAGTTATGCGTTATGCGTTATGAGTTATGCGTTATGCGTTATGCGTTATGCGTTATGCGTTATGAGAAATGCGTGATCCGTTATGCGTTATGTGTTATGCGTTATGCGTTATGGGTTATGCGTTATGCGTTATGCGTTATGCGATTTGGGTTATGCGTTATGCGTTATGCGTTATGCGTTATGGGTTATGAGTTATTCTTTATGCGTTATGCGTTATGCGTTATGCGTTATGCGTTGTGCGTTATGCGATTTGCGTTATGCGTTATGCGTTATGCGTTATGGGTTGTGCGTTATGAGTCATGCGTTATGCGTTATGAGTAATGCGTGATCCGTTATGCGTTATGCGTTATGCGTTATGCGTTATGCGAGATCCGTTATGCGTTATGCTTTATGCGTTATGCGTTATGCGTTATGCGTTATGTGTTATGCGTTGTGCGTTATCCGCTATGCGTTATGCGTTTTACGTTATGCGTTATGCGTTATGAGTTATACGTTATGGGTTATGCGTTATGCGTTATGCGTTATGCGATTTGGGTTATGCGTTATGCGTTATGCGTTATGCGTTATGCGTTATGGGTTATGAGTTATTCGTTATGCGTTATGCGTTATGCGTTGTGCGTTATGCGATTTGCGTTATGCGTTATGCGTTATATGTTATGGGTTGTGCGTTATGAGTCATGCGTTATGCGTTATGAGTAATGCGTGATCCGTTATGCGTTATGCGTTATGCGTTATGCGTTATGCGTTATGCGTTATGCGTTATGCGTTATGCGTTATGCGTTACGCGTTATGCGTTATGCGTTATGCGTTATGCGTTGTGCGTTATGCGTTATGCGTTATGCGCTATGCGTTATGCGTTATGAGTGATGCGTGATCCGTTATGCGTTATGCGTAATGAGTAATGCGTGATCCGTTATGCGTTATGCGTTATGCGTTATGCGTTATGCTATTTGCGTTATGCGTTATGCGATATGCGTTATGCGTTATGCGTTATGCGTTACGCGTTATGAGTAATGCGTGATCCGGTATGCGTTATGCGTTATGCGTAACGCGTTATGCGTTATGCGTTATGCGTTATGCGTTATGCGTTATGCGTTGTGCGTTATGCGTTATGCGTTATGCGTTATGCGTGATCCGTTATGCGTTATGCGTTATGCGTTATGCGTTATGCGTTATGCGTTATGCGTTATGCGTTATGCGTTATGCGTTATGCGTTATGAGTTATGCGTTATGCGTTATGAGTTATGCGTTATGCGTTATGCGTTATGCGTTATGAGAAATGCGTGATCCGTTATGCGTTATGTGTTATGCGTTATGCGTTATGCGTTACGCGTTATGCGTTATGCGTTATGCGTTATGCGTTATGCGTTATGCGTTGTGCGTTATGCGTTATGCGTTATGCGTTATGCGTGATCCGTTATGCGTTATGCGTTATGCGTTATGCGTTATGCGTTATGCGTTATGCGTTATGCGTTATGCGTTATGCGTTATGCGTTATGCGTTATGAGTTATGCGTTATGCGTTATGAGTTATGCGTTATGCGTTATGCGTTATGGGTTATGAGAAATGCGTGATCCGTTATGCGTTATGCGTTATGCGTTATGCGTTATGCGTTATGCGTTATGCGTTATGCGTTATGCGTTATGAGTAATGCGTGATCCGTTATGCGTTATGCGTTATGCGTTATGAGTAATGCGTGATCCGTTATGCGTTATGCGTTATGAGTAATGCGTGATCCGTTATGCGTTATGCATTATGCGTTATGCGTTATGCGTTATGCGTTATGCGTTATGAAGTAAGGGTTATGGTTTATGCATTATGCGTTGTGCGCTATACGTTTGCGTTATGCGTTATGCGTTATGCGTTATACGGTATGCGTTATGCGTTATGCGTTATGCGTTATGCGTTATACGGTATGCGTTATGCGTTATACGTTATGCGTTATGCGTTATGCGTTATGCGTTATGCGTTATGCGTTATGCATTATGCGTTATACGGTATGCGTTATGCGTTATACGTTATGCGTTATGCGTTATGCGTTGTGCATTATGCGTTATGCGTTATGAAGTAAGGGTTATGGTTTATGCATTATGCGTTGTGCGCTATACGTTTGCGTTATGCGTTATGCGTTATGCGTTATACGGTATGCGTTATGCGTTATGCGTTATGCGTTATACGTTATGCGTTATGCGTTATGCGTTATGAGTTATGCGTTATGCGTTATGCGTTATGCGTTATGAGAAATGCGTGATCCGTTATGCGTTATGTGTTATGCGTTATGCGTTATGGGTTATGCGTTATGCGTTATGCGATTTGAGTTATGCGTTATGCGTTATGCGTTATGCGTTATGGGTTATGAGTTATTCTTTATGCGTTATGCGTTATGCGTTGTGCGTTATGCGATTTGCGTTATGCGTTATGCGTTATGCGTAATGGGTTGTGCGTTATGAGTCATTCGTTATGCGTTATGAGTAATGCGTGATCCGTTATGCGTTATGCGTTATGCGTTATGCGTTATGCGTTATGCGAGATCCGTTATGCGTTATGCTTTATGCGTTATGCGTTATGCGTTATGCGTTATGTGTTATTCGTTGTGCGTTATCCGCTATGCGTTATGCGTTATGCGTTTTACGTTATGCGTTATGCGTTATGAGTTATGGGTTGTGCGTTATGAGTCATGCGTTATGCGTTATGAGTAATACGTGATCCGTTATGCGTTATGCGTTATGCGTTATGCGTTATGCGTTATGCGTTATGCGTTACGCGTTATGCGTTATGCGTTATGCGTTATGCGTTATGCGTTATGCGTTATGCGTTGTGCGTTATGCGTTATGCGTTATGCGCTATGCGTTATGCGTTATGAGAGATGCGTGATCCGTTATGCGTTATGCGTAATGAGTAATGCGTGATCCGTTATGCGTTATGCGTTATGCGTTATGCGTTATGCGTTATGCGTTATGCGTTATGCGTTACGCGTTATGTGTTATGCGTTATGCGTTATGCGTTATGCGATATGCGTTATACGTTATGCGTTATGGGTTATGAGTAATGCGTGATCCGTTATGCGTTATGCTTTATGCGTTATGCGTTATGCGTTACGCGTAATGCGTTATGCGTTACGCGTAATGCGTTATGCGCTATGGGTCATGCGTTAAGCGTTATGCGTTATGCGTTATGCGTTATGCGTTATGCGTTATGCGTTATGCGTTATGCGTTATGCGGAATGCGTCATCCGTTATGCGTTATGTGTTATGCGTTATGCGTTATGCGTTACGCGTTATGCGTTATGCGTTATGCGTTATGCGTTATGCGTTATGCGTTGTGCGTTATGCGTTATGCGTTATGCGTTATGCGTGATCCGTTATGCGTTATGCGTTATGCGTTATGCGTTATGCGTTATGCGTTATGCGTTATGCGTTATGCGTTATGCGTTATGCGTTATGCGTTATGAGTTATGCGTTATGCGTTATGAGTTATGCGTTATGCGTTATGCGTTATGGGTTATGAGAAATGCGTGATCCGTTATGCGTTATGTGTTATGCGTTATGCGTTATGCGTTATGCGTTATGCGTTATGCGTTATGCGTTATGAGTAATGCGTGATCCGTTATGCGTTATGCGTTATGCGTTATGAGTAATGCGTGATCCGTTATGCGTTATGCGTTATGAGTAATGCGTGATCCGTTATGCGTTATGCGTTATGCGTTATGCGTTATGCGTTATGCGTTATGCGTTATGAAGTAAGGGTTATGGTTTATGCATTATGCGTTGTGCGCTATACGTTTGCGTTATGCGTTATGCGTTATGCGTTATACGGTATGCGTTATGCGTTATGCGTTATGCGTTATGCGTTATACGGTATGCGTTATGCGTTATACGTTATGCGTTATGCGTTATGCGTTATGCGTTATGCGTTATGCGTTATGCATTATGCGTTATACGGTATGCGTTATGCGTTATACGTTATGCGTTATGCGTTATGCGTTGTGCATTATGCGTTATGCGTTATGAAGTAAGGGTTATGGTTTATGCATTATGCGTTGTGCGCTATACGTTTGCGTTATGCGTTATGCGTTATGCGTTATACGGTATGCGTTATGCGTTATGCGTTATGCGTTATACGTTATGCGTTATGCGTTATGCGTTATGAGTTATGCGTTATGCGTTATGCGTTATGCGTTATGAGAAATGCGTGATCCGTTATGCGTTATGTGTTATGCGTTATGCGTTATGGGTTATGCGTTATGCGTTATGCGATTTGAGTTATGCGTTATGCGTTATGCGTTATGCGTTATGGGTTATGAGTTATTCTTTATGCGTTATGCGTTATGCGTTGTGCGTTATGCGATTTGCGTTATGCGTTATGCGTTATGCGTAATGGGTTGTGCGTTATGAGTCATTCGTTATGCGTTATGAGTAATGCGTGATCCGTTATGCGTTATGCGTTATGCGTTATGCGTTATGCGTTATGCGAGATCCGTTATGCGTTATGCTTTATGCGTTATGCGTTATGCGTTATGCGTTATGTGTTATTCGTTGTGCGTTATCCGCTATGCGTTATGCGTTATGCGTTTTACGTTATGCGTTATGCGTTATGAGTTATGGGTTGTGCGTTATGAGTCATGCGTTATGCGTTATGAGTAATACGTGATCCGTTATGCGTTATGCGTTATGCGTTATGCGTTATGCGTTATGCGTTACGCGTTATGCATTATGCGTTATGCGTTATGCGTTATGCGTTATGCGTTATGCGTTGTGCGTTATGCGTTATGCGTTATGCGCTATGCGTTATGCGTTATGAGTGATGCGTGATCCGTTATGCGTTATGCGTAATGAGTAATGCGTGATCCGTTATGCGTTATGCGTTATGCGTTATGCGTTATGCGTTATGCGTTATGCGTTATGCGTTATGCGTTACGCGTTATGTGTTATGCGTTATGCGTTATGCGATATGCGTTATACGTTATGCGTTATGGGTTATGAGTAATGCGTGATCCGTTATGCGTTATGCTTTATGCGTTATGCGTTATGCGTTACGCGTAATGCGTTATGCGTTACGCGTAATGCGTTATGCGCTATGGGTCATGCGTTAAGCGTTATGCGTTATGCGTTATGCGTTATGCGTTATGCGTTATGCGTTATGCGTTATGCGTTATGCGGAATGCGTCATCCGTTATGCGTTATGAGTAATGCGTGATCCGTCATGCGTTATGCGTTAGGCGTTATGTTTTATGCGTTATGCGGTATGCGTTATGCGTTATGAGTAATGCGTGATCCGTTATGCGTTATGCTTTATGCGTTATGCGTTATGCGTTACGCGTAATGCGTTATGCGTTACGCGTAATGCGTTATGCGTTATGCGTTATGCGTTATGCTTTATGCGTTATGCGTCATGCGTTACGCGTAATGCGTTATGCGTTACGCGTAATGCGTTATGCGTTATGCGTTATGCGTTATGCTTTATGCATTATGCGTTATGCGCTATGCGTTATACGTTATGCGTTATGGGTTATGAGTAATGCGTGATCCGTTATGCGTTATGGTTTATGCGTTACGCGTAATGCGTTATGCGTTACGCGTAATGCGTTATGCGCTATGGGTCATGCGTTAAGCGTTATGCGTTATGCGTTATGCGTTATGCGTTATGCGTTATGCGTTATGCGTTATGCGTTATGCGTTATGCGTTATGCGTTATGAGAAATGCGTGATCCGTTATGCGTTATGTGTTATGCGTTATGCGTTATGCGTTATGCGTTATGCGTTATGCGTTATGCGTTATGCGTTATGCCTTATGCGTTATGCGTTATGCGTTATGAGTAATGCGTGATCCGTTATGCGTTATGCGTTATGCGTTATGAGTAATGCGTGATCCGTTATGCGTTATGCGTTGTGAGTAATGCGTGATCCGTTATGCGTTATGCATTAAGCGTTATGCGTTATGCGTTATGCGTTATGCGTTATGCTTTATGCATTATGCGTTATGCGCTATGCGTTATACGTTATGCGTTATGGGTTATGAGTAATGCGTGATCCGTTATGCGTTATGCTTTATGCGTTATGCGTTATGCGTTACGCGTAATGCGTTATGCGCTATGGGTCATGCGTTAAGCGTTATGCGTTATGCGTTATGCGTTATGCGTTATGCGTTATGCGTTATGTGTTATGCGTTGTGCGTTATCCGCTATGCGTTATGCGTTTTACGTTATGCGTTATGCGTTATGAGTTATGCGTTATACGTTATGGGTTATGCGTTATGCGTTATGAGTTATGCGATTTGGGTTATGCGTTATGCGTTATGCGTTATGCGTTATGGGTTATGCGTTATTCGTTATGCGTTATGCGTTATGCGTTATGCGTTATGCGTTATGCGTTATGCGTTATGCGTTATGGGTTGTGCGTTATGCGTTATGCGTTATGAGTAATGCGTGATCCGTTATGCGTTATGCGTTATGGGTTGTGCGTTATGCGTTATGCGTTATGCGTTATGAGTAATGCGTGATCCGTTAAGTGTTATGCGTTATGCGTTATGCGTTATGCGTTACGCGTAATGCGTTATGCGCTATGGGTCATGCGTTAAGCGTTATGCGTTATGCGTTATGCGTTATGCGGAATGCGTCATCCGTTATGCGTTATGAGTAATGCGTGTTCCGTCATGCGTTATGCGTTAGGCGTTATGCGTTATGCGTTATGCGTTATGCGTTATGCGTTATGAGTAACGCGTGATCCGTTATGCGTTATGCGTTATGCGTTATGAGAAATGCGTGATCCGATATGCGTTATGCGTTATGCGTTATGCGTTATGCGTTATGCGTTATGCGTTATGCGTTATGCGTTATGCGTTGTGCGTTATGCGTTATGCGTTATGCGCTATGCGTTATGCGTTATGCGTTATGCGTTATGCGTTGTGCGTTATGCGTTATGCGTTATGAGAAATGCGTGATCCGTTATGCGTTATGTGTTATGCGTTATGCGTTATGCGTTATGCGTTATGCGTTATGCGTTATGCGTTACGCGTTATGCGTTATGCGTTATGCGTTATGCGTTATGCGTTATGCGTTATGCGTTATGCGTTGTGCGTTATGCGTTATGCGTTATGCGCTATGCGTTATGCGTTATGAGTGATGCGTGATCCGTTATGCGTTATGCGTAATGAGTAATGCGTTACGCGTAATGCGTTATGCGTTATGCGTTATGCTTTATGCGTTATGCGTTGTGCGTTATGCGTTATGCGTTATGCGTTATGCGTGATCCGTTATGCGTTATGCGTTATGCGTTATGCGTTATGCGTTATGAGTGATGCGTGATCCGTTATGCGTTATGCGTAATGAGTAATGCGTTACGCGTAATGCGTTATGCGTTATGCGTTATGCTTTATGCGTTATGCGTTGTGCGTTATGCGTTATGCGTTATGCGTTATGCGTGATCCGTTATGCGTTATGCGTTATGCGTTACGCGTTATGCGTTATGCGTTATGCGTTATGCGTTATGCGTTGTGCGTTATGCGTTATGCGTTATGCGTTATGCGTGATCCGTTATGCGTTATGCGTTATGCGTTATGCGTTATGCGTTATGCGTTATGCGTTATGCGTTATGCGTTATGCGTTATGCGTTATGCGTTATGCGCTATGGGTCATGCGTTAAGCGTTATGCGTTATGCGTTATGCGTTATGCGTTATGCGTTATGCGTTATGCGTTATGAGAAATGCGTGATCCGTTATGCGTTATGTGTTATGCGTTAGGCGTTATGTTTTATGCGTTATGCGGTATGCGTTATGCGTTATGAGTAATGCGTGATCCGTTATGCGTTATGCTTTATGCGTTATGCGTTATGCGTTATGCGTTATGCGTTATGCGTTATGCGTTATGCGTTATGCGTTGTGCGTTATGCGTTATGCGTGATCCGTTATGCGTTATGCGTTATGCGTTATGCCTTATGCGTTATGCGTTATGCGTTATGCGTTATGCGTTATGCGTTATGCGTTATGCGTTATGCGTTATGCGATATGCGTTATGCGTTATGCGTTATGAGTTATGCGTTATGCGTTATGAGTTATGCGTTATGCGTTATGCGTTATGCGTTATGAGAAATACATGATCCGTTATGCGTTATGTGTTATGCGTTATGCGTTATGGGTTATGCGTTATGCGTTATGCGTTATGCGATTTGGGTTATGCGTTATGCGTTATGCGTTATGCGTTATGGGTTATGAGTTATTCTTTATGCGTTATGCGTTATGCGTTATGCGTTATGCGTTGTGCGTTATGCGATTTGCGTTATGCGTTATGCGTTATGCGTTATGGGTTGTGCGTTATGGGTTGTGCGTTATGAGTCATGCGTTATGCGTTATGAGTAATGCGTGATCCGTTATGCGTTATGCGTTATGCGTTATGCGTTATGCGAGATCCGTTATGCGTTATGCTTTATGCGTTATGCGTTATGCGTTATGCGTTATGTGTTATGCGTTGTGCGTTATCCGCTATGCGTTATGCGTTTTACGTTATGCGTTATGCGTTATGAGTTATACGTTATGGGTTATGCGTTATGCGTTATGCGTTATGCGATTTGGGTTATGCGTTATGCGTTATGCGTTATGCGTTATGCGTTATGGGTTATGAGTTATTCGTTATGCGTTATGCGTTATGCGTTATGCGTTGTGCGTTATGCGATTTGCGTTATGCGTTATGCGTTATATGTTATGGGTTGTGCGTTATGAGTCATGCGTTATGCGTTATGAGTAATGCGTGATCCGTTATGCGTTATGCGTTATGCGTTATGCGTTATGCGTTATGCGTTATGCGTTATGCGTTACGCGTTATGCGTTATGCGTTATCCGTTATGCGTTGTGCGTTATGCGTTATGCGATATGCGCTATGCGTTATGCGTTATGAGTGATGCGTGATCCGTTATGCGTTATGCGTAATGAGTAATGCGTGATCCGTTATGCGTTATGCGTTATGCGTTATGCGTTATGCTATTTGCGTTATGCGTTATGCGATATGCGTTATGCGTTATGCGTTATGCGTTACGCGTTATGAGTAATGCGTGATCCGGTATGCGTTATGCGTTATGCGTAACGCGTTATGCGTTATGCGTTATGCGTTATGCGTTATGCGTTATGAGTTATGCGTTATGCGTTATGCGTTATGCGTTATGAGAAATGCGTGATCCGTTATGCGTTATGTGTTATGCGTTATGCGTTATGCGTTTGGCGTTTGGCGTTATGCGTTATGCGTTATGCGTTATGCGTTATGAGTAATGCGTGATCCGTTATGCGTTATGCGTTATGCGTTATGAGTAATGCGTGATCCGTTATGCGTTATGCGTTGTGAGTAATGCGTGATCCGTTATGCGTTATGCATTAAGCGTTATGCGTTATGCGTTATGCGTTATGCGTTATGCTTTATGCATTATGCGTTATGCGCTATGCGTTATGTGTTATGCGTTGTGCGTTATCCGCTATGCGTTATGCGTTTTACGTTATGCGTTATGCGTTGTGCGTTATGCGATTTGCGTTATGCGTTATGCGTTATGAGTTATGGGTTGTGCGTTATGAGTCATGCGTTATGCGTTATGAGTAATGCGTGATCCGTTATGCGTTATGCGTTATGCGTTATGCGTTATGCGTTATGGGTTATGCGTTATGTGTTATGCGTTATGCGTTATGTGTTATGCGTTGTGCGTTATCCGTTATGCGTTATGCGTTATGCGTTATGCGTTATGCGTTATGCGAGATCCGTTATGCGTTATGCTTTATGCGTTATGCGTTATGCGTTATGCGTTATGTGTTATGCGTTGTGCGTTATCCGCTATGCGTTATGCGTTTTACGTTATGCGTTATGCGTTATGAGTTATGCGTTATACGTTATGGGTTATGCGTTATGCGTTATGCGTTATGCGATTTGGGTTATGCGTTATGCGTTATGCGTTATGCGTTATGGGTTATGCGTTATTCGTTATGCGTTATGCGTTATGCGTTATGCGTTATGCGTTATGCGTTATGCGTTACGCGTTATGAGTAATGCGTGATCCGGTATGCGTTATGCGTTATGCGTTACGCGTTATGCGTTATGCGTTATGCGTTATGCGTTATGCGTTATGCGTTATGCGTTGTGCGTTATGCGTTATGCGTTATGCGTTATGCGTTATGCGTTATGCGTTATGCGTTATGCGTTATGCGTTATGAGAAATGCGTGATCCGTTATGCGTTATGTGTTATGCGTTATGCGTTATGGGTTATGCGTTATGCGTTATGCGTTATGCGATTTGGGTTATGCGTTATGCGTTATGCGTTATGCGTTATGCGTTATGGGTTATGAGTTATTCTTTATGCGTTATGCGTTATGCGTTATGCGTTATGCGTTGTGCGTTATGCGATTTGCGTTATGCGTTATGCGTTATGCGTTATGGGTTGTGCGTTATGCGTTATGCGTTATGCGTTATGAGTAATGCGTGATCCGTTATGCGTTATGCGTTATGCGTTATGCGTTATGCGAGATCCGTTATGCGTTATGCTTTATGCGTTATGCGTTATGCGTTATGCGTTATGTGTTATGCGTTGTGCGTTATCCGCTATGCGTTATGCGTTTTACGTTATGCGTTATGCGTTATGAGTTATGCGTTATACGTTATGGGTTATGCGTTATGCGTTATGCGTTATGCGATTTGGGTTATGCGTTATGCGTTATGCGTTATGCGTTATGCGTTATAGGTTATGAGTTATTCGTTATGCGTTATGCGTTATGCGTTATGCGTTGTTTGTTATGCGATTTGCGTTATGCGTTATGCGTTATGCGTTATGCTATTTGCGTTATGCGTTATGCGTTATGCGTTATGCGTTATGCGTTACGCGTTATGAGTAATGCGTGATCCGGTATGCGTTATGCGTTATGCGTTACGCGTTATGCGTTATGCGTTATGCGTTATGCGTTATGCGTTATGCGTTGTGCGTTATGCGTTATGCGTTATGCGTTATGCGTTATGCGTTATGCGTTATGCGTTATGCGTTATGCGTTATGCGTTATGCGTTATGCGTGATGCGTTATGCGCTATGCGTTATACGTTATGCGTTATGGGTTATGAGTAATGCGTGATCCGTTATGCGTTATGCTTTATGCGTTATGCGTTATGCGTTACGCGTAATGCGTTATGCGTTACGCGTAATGCGTTATGCGTTATGCGTTATGCGTTATGCTTTATGCATTATGCGTTATGCGCTATGCGTTATACGTTATGCGTTATGGGTTATGAGTAATGCGTGATCCGTTATGCGTTATGCTTTATGCGTTATGCGTTATGCGTTACGCGTAATGCGTTATGCGTTACGCGTAATGCGTTATGCGCTATGGGTCATGCGTTAAGCGTTATGCGTTATGCGTTATGCGTTATGCGTTATGCGTTATGCGTTATGCGTTATGCGGAATGCGTCATCCGTTATGCGTTATGAGTAATGCGTGATCCGTCATGCGTTATGCGTTAGGCGTTATGTTTTATGCGTTATGCGTTATGCGTTATGCGTTATGAGTAATGCGTGATCCGTTATGCGTTATGCTTTATGCGTTATGCGTTATGCGTTACGCGTAATGCGTTATGCGTTACGCGTAATGCGTTATGCGTTATGCGTTATGCTTTATGCATTATGCGTTATGCGCTATGCGTTATACGTTATGCGTTATGGGTTATGAGTAATGCGTGATCCGTTATGCGTTATGCTTTATGCGTTACGCGTAATGCGTTATGCGTTACGCGTAATGCGTTATGCGCTATGGGTCATGCGTTAAGCGTTATGCGTTATGCGTTATGCGTTATGCGTTATGCGTTATGCGTTATGCGTTATGCGTTATGCGTTATGCGTTACGCGTTATGCGTTATGCGTTATGAGAAATGCGTGATCCGTTATGCGTTATGTGTTATGCGTTATGCGTTATGCGTTATGCGTTATGCGTTATGCGTTATGCGTTATGCGTTATGCGTTATGAGTAATGCGTGATCCGTTATGCGTTATGCGTTATGCGTTATGAGTAATGCGTGATCCGTTATGCGTTATGCGTTGTGCGTAATGCGTGATCCGTTATGCGTTATGCATTAAGCGTTATGCGTTATGCGTTATGCGTTATGCGTTATGCTTTAGGCATTATGCGTTATGCGCTATGCGTTATACGTTATGCGTTATGGGTTATGAGTAATGCGTGATCCGTTATGCGTTATGCTTTATGCGTTATGCGTTATGCGTTACGCGTAATGCGTTATGCGTTACGCGTAATGCGTTATGCGCTATGGGTCATGCGTTAAGCGTTATGCGTTATGCGTTATGCGTTATGCGTTATGCGTTATGCGGAATGCGTCATCCGTTATGCGTTATGAGTAATGCGTGATCCGTCATGCGTTATGCGTTAGGCGTTATGCGTTTTGCGTTATGCGTTATGAGTAATGCGAGATCCGTTATGCGTTATGCTTTATGCGTTATGCGTTATGCGTTATGCGTTATGTGTTATGCGTTGTGCGTTATCCGCTATGCGTTATGCGTTTTACGTTATGCGTTATGCGTTATGAGGTATGCGTTATACGTTATGGGTTATGCGTTATGCGTTATGCGTTATGCGATTTGGGTTATGCGTTATGCGTTATGCGTTATGCGTTATGGGTTATGCGTTATTCGTTATGCGTTATGCGTTATGCGTTATGCGTTATGCGTTATGCGTTATGCGTTATGCGTTATGCGTTATGCGTTATGCGTTATGCGGAATGCGTCATCCGTTATGCGTTATGAGTAATGCGTGATCCGTCATGCGTTATGCGTTAGGCGTTATGTTTTATGCGTTATGCGTTATGCGTTATGCGTTATGAGTAATGCGTGATCCGTTATGCGTTATGCTTTATGCGTTATGCGTTATGCGTTATGCGTTACGCGTAATGCGTTATGCGTTACGCGTAATGCGTTATGCGTTATGCGTTATGCGTTATGCGCTATGCGTTATACGTTATGCGTTATGGGTTTGAGTAATGCGTGATCCGTTATGCGTTATGCTTTATGCGTTACGCGTAATGCGTTATGCGTTATGCGTTATGCGTTATGCGCTATGCGTTATACGTTATGCGTTATGGGTTTGAGTAATGCGTGATCCGTTATGCGTTATGCTTTATGCGTTACGCGTAATGCGTTATGCGTTACGCGTAATGCGTTATGCGCTATGGGTCATGCGTTAAGCGTTATGCGTTATGCGTTATGCGTTATGCGTTATGCGTTATGCGTTATGCGTTATGCGTTATGCGTTATGCGTTATACGTTATGCGTTATGGGTTATGAGTAATGCGTGATCCGTTATGCGTTATGCTTTATGCGTTATGCGTTATGCGTTACGCGTAATGCGTTATGCGCTATGGGTCATGCGTTAAGCGTTATGCGTTATGCGTTATGCGTTATGCGTTATGCGTTATGCGTTATGCGTTATGCGGAATGCGTCATCCGTTATGCGTTATGAGAAATGCGTGATCCGTTATGCGTTATGTGTTATGCGTTATGCGTTATGCGTTATGCGTTATGCGTTATGCGTTATGCGTTATGCGTTATGCGTTATGAGTAATGCGTGATCCGTTATGCGTTATGCGTTATGCGTTATGAGTAATGCGTGATCCGTTATGCGTTATGCGTTGTGCGTAATGCGTGATCCGTTATGCGTTATGCATTAAGCGTTATGCGTTATGCGTTATGCGTTATGCGTTATGCTTTAGGCATTATGCGTTATGCGCTATGCGTTATACGTTATGCGTTATGGGTTATGAGTAATGCGTGATCCGTTATGCGTTATGCTTTATGCGTTATGCGTTATGCGTTACGCGTAATGCGTTATGCGCTATGGGTCATGCGTTAAGCGTTATGCGTTATGCGTTATGCGTTATGCGTTATGCGTTATGCGTTATGCGGAATGCGTCATCCGTTATGCGTTATGAGTAATGCGTGATCCGTCATGCGTTATGCGTTAGGCGTTATGCGTTTTGCGTTATGCGTTATGAGTAATGCGAGATCCGTTATGCGTTATGCTTTATGCGTTATGCGTTATGCGTTATGCGTTATGTGTTATGCGTTGTGCGTTATCCGCTATGCGTTATGCGTTTTACGTTATGCGTTATGCGTTATGAGTTATGCGTTATACGTTATGGGTTATGCGTTATGCGTTATGCGTTATGCGATTTGGGTTATGCGTTATGCGTTATGCGTTATGCGTTATGGGTTATGCGTTATTCGTTATGCGTTATGCGTTATGCGTTATGCGTTATGCGTTATGCGTTATGCGTTATGCGTTATGCGTTATGCGTTATGCGTTATGCGTTATGCGTTATGCGTTATGCGGAATGCGTCATCCGTTATGCGTTATGAGTAATGCGTGATCCGTCATGCGTTATGCGTTAGGCGTTATGTTTTATGCGTTATGCGTTATGCGTTATGCGTTATGAGTAATGCGTGATCCGTTATGCGTTATGCTTTATGCGTTATGCGTTATGCGTTATGCGTTACGCGTAATGCGTTATGCGTTACGCGTAATGCGTTATGCGTTATGCGTTATGCGTTATGCGCTATGCGTTATACGTTATGCGTTATGGGTTTGAGTAATGCGTGATCCGTTATGCGTTATGCTTTATGCGTTACGCGTAATGCGTTATGCGTTATGCGTTATGCGTTATGCGCTATGCGTTATACGTTATGCGTTATGGGTTTGAGTAATGCGTGATCCGTTATGCGTTATGCTTTATGCGTTACGCGTAATGCGTTATGCGTTACGCGTAATGCGTTATGCGCTATGGGTCATGCGTTAAGCGTTATGCGTTATGCGTTATGCGTTATGCGTTATGCGTTATGCGTTATGCGTTATGCGTTATGCGTTATGCGTTATGCGTTATGCGTTATGCGTTATGCGTTATGAGTAATGCGTGATCCGTTATGCGTTATGCGTTATGCGTTATGAGTAATGCGTGATCCGTTATGCGTTATGCGTTGTGCGTAATGCGTGATCCGTTATGCGTTATGCATTAAGCGTTATGCGTTATGCGTTATGCGTTATGCGTTATGCTTTAGGCATTATGCGTTATGCGCTATGCGTTATACGTTATGCGTTATGGGTTATGAGTAATGCGTGATCCGTTATGCGTTATGCTTTATGCGTTATGCGTTATGCGTTACGCGTAATGCGTTATGCGTTACGCGTAATGCGTTATGCGCTATGGGTCATGCGTTAAGCGTTATGCGTTATGCGTTATGCGTTATGCGTTATGCGTTATGCGTTATGCGGAATGCGTCATCCGTTATGCGTTATGAGTAATGCGTGATCCGTCATGCGTTATGCGTTAGGCGTTATGCGTTTTGCGTTATGCGTTATGAGTAATGCGAGATCCGTTATGCGTTATGCTTTATGCGTTATGCGTTATGCGTTATGCGTTATGTGTTATGCGTTGTGCGTTATCCGCTATGCGTTATGCGTTTTACGTTATGCGTTATGCGTTATGAGTTATGCGTTATACGTTATGGGTTATGCGTTATGCGTTATGCGTTATGCGATTTGGGTTATGCGTTATGCGTTATGCGTTATGCGTTATGGGTTATGCGTTATTCGTTATGCGTTATGCGTTATGCGTTATGCGTTATGCGTTATGCGTTATGCGTTACGCGTTATGAGTAATGCGTGATCCGGTATGCGTTATGCGTTATGCGTTACAAGTTATGCGTTATGCGTTATGCGTTATGCGTTATGCGTTATGCGTTATGCGTTGTGCGTTATGCGTTATGCGTTATGCGTTATGCGTTATGCGTTATGCGTTATGCGTTATGCGTTATGCGTTATGAGAAATGCGTGATCCGTTATGCGTTATGTGTTATGCGTTATGCGTTATGGGTTATGCGTTATGCGTTATGCGTTATGCGATTTGGGTTATGCGTTATGCGTTATGCGTTATGCGTTATGCGTTATGGGTTATGAGTTATTCTTTATGCGTTATGCGTTATGCGTTATGCGTTATGCGTTATGCGTTATGCGATTTGCGTTATGCGTTATGCGTTATGCGTTATGGGTTGTGCGTTATGAGTCATGCGTTATGCGTTATGAGTAATGCGTGATCCGTTATGCGTTATGCGTTATGCGTTATGCGTTATGCGAGATCCGTTATGCGTTATGCTTTATGCGTTATGCGTTATGCGTTATGCGTTATGTGTTATGCGTTGTGCGTTATCCGCTATGCGTTATGCGTTTTACGTTATGCGTTATGCGTTATGAGTTATGCGTTATACGTTATGGGTTATGCGTTATGCGTTATGCGTTATGCGATTTGGGTTATGCGTTATGCGTTATGCGTTATGCGTTATGCGTTATAGGTTATGAGTTATTCGTTATGCGTTATGCGTTATGCGTTATGCGTTGTTTGTTATGCGATTTGCGTTATGCGTTATGCGTTATGCGTTATGCTATTTGCGTTATGCGTTATGCGATATGCGTTATGCGTTATGCGTTACGCGTTATGAGTAATGCGTGATCCGGTATGCGTTATGCGTTATGCGTTACGCGTTATGCGTTATGCGTTATGCGTTATGCGTTATGCGTTATGCGTTGTGCGTTATGCGTTATGCGTTATGCGTTATGCGTGATCCGTTATGCGTTATGCGTTATGCGTTATGCGTTATGCGTTATGCGTTATGCGTGATGCGTTATGCGCTATGCGTTATACGTTATGCGTTATGGGTTATGAGTAATGCGTGATCCGTTATGCGTTATGCTTTATGCGTTATGCGTTATGCGTTACGCGTAATGCGTTATGCGTTACGCGTAATGCGTTATGCGTTATGCGTTATGCGTCATGCGTTATGCGTTAGGCGTTATGTTTTATGCGTTATGCGTTATGCGTTATGCGTTATGAGTAATGCGTGATCCGTTATGCGTTATGCTTTATGCGTTATGCGTTATGCGTTACGCGTAATGCGTTATGCGTTACGCGTAATGCGTTATGCGTTATGCGTTATGCGTTATGAGAAATGCGTGATCCGTTATGCGTTATGTGTTATGCGTTATGCGTTATGCGTTATGCGTTATGCGTTATGCGTTATGCGTTATGCGTTATGCGTTATGAGTAATGCGTGATCCGTTATGCGTTATGCGTTATGCGTTATGAGTAATGCGTGATCCGTTATGCGTTATGCGTTGTGCGTAATGCGTGATCCGTTATGCGTTATGCATTAAGCGTTATGCGTTATGCGTTATGCGTTATGCGTTATGCTTTAGGCATTATGCGTTATGCGCTATGCGTTATACGTTATGCGTTATGGGTTATGAGTAATGCGTGATCCGTTATGCGTTATGCTTTATGCGTTATGCGTTATGCGTTACGCGTAATGCGTTATGCGCTATGGGTCATGCGTTAAGCGTTATGCGTTATGCGTTATGCGTTATGCGTTATGCGTTATGCGGAATGCGTCATCCGTTATGCGTTATGAGTAATGCGTGATCCGTCATGCGTTATGCGTTAGGCGTTATGCGTTTTGCGTTATGCGTTATGAGTAATGCGAGATCCGTTATGCGTTATGCTTTATGCGTTATGCGTTATGCGTTATGCGTTATGTGTTATGCGTTGTGCGTTATCCGCTATGCGTTATGCGTTTTACGTTATGCGTTATGCGTTATGAGTTATGCGTTATACGTTATGGGTTATGCGTTATGCGTTATGCGTTATGCGATTTGGGTTATGCGTTATGCGTTATGCGTTATGCGTTATGGGTTATGCGTTATTCGTTATGCGTTATGCGTTATGCGTTATGCGTTATGCGTTATGCGTTATGCGTTATGCGTTATGCGTTATGCGTTATGCGTTATGCGTTATGCGTTATGCGGAATGCGTCATCCGTTATGCGTTATGAGTAATGCGTGATCCGTCATGCGTTATGCGTTAGGCGTTATGTTTTATGCGTTATGCGTTATGCGTTATGCGTTATGAGTAATGCGTGATCCGTTATGCGTTATGCTTTATGCGTTATGCGTTATGCGTTATGCGTTACGCGTAATGCGTTATGCGTTACGCGTAATGCGTTATGCGTTATGCGTTATGCGTTATGCGCTATGCGTTATACGTTATGCGTTATGGGTTTGAGTAATGCGTGATCCGTTATGCGTTATGCTTTATGCGTTACGCGTAATGCGTTATGCGTTATGCGTTATGCGTTATGCGCTATGCGTTATACGTTATGCGTTATGGGTTTGAGTAATGCGTGATCCGTTATGCGTTATGCTTTATGCGTTACGCGTAATGCGTTATGCGTTACGCGTAATGCGTTATGCGCTATGGGTCATGCGTTAAGCGTTATGCGTTATGCGTTATGCGTTATGCGTTATGCGTTATGCGTTATGCGTTATGCGTTATGCGTTATGCGTTATGCGTTACGCGTTATGCGTTATGCGTTATGAGAAATGCGTGATCCGTTATGCGTTATGTGTTATGCGTTATGCGTTATGCGTTATGCGTTATGCGTTATGCGTTATGCGTTATGCGTTATGCGTTATGAGTAATGCGTGATCCGTTATGCGTTATGCGTTATGCGTTATGAGTAATGCGTGATCCGTTATGCGTTATGCGTTGTGCGTAATGCGTGATCCGTTATGCGTTATGCATTAAGCGTTATGCGTTATGCGTTATGCGTTATGCGTTATGCTTTAGGCATTATGCGTTATGCGCTATGCGTTATACGTTATGCGTTATGGGTTATGAGTAATGCGTGATCCGTTATGCGTTATGCTTTATGCGTTATGCGTTATGCGTTACGCGTAATGCGTTATGCGTTACGCGTAATGCGTTATGCGCTATGGGTCATGCGTTAAGCGTTATGCGTTATGCGTTATGCGTTATGCGTTATGCGTTATGCGTTATGCGGAATGCGTCATCCGTTATGCGTTATGAGTAATGCGTGATCCGTCATGCGTTATGCGTTAGGCGTTATGCGTTTTGCGTTATGCGTTATGAGTAATGCGAGATCCGTTATGCGTTATGCTTTATGCGTTATGCGTTATGCGTTATGCGTTATGTGTTATGCGTTGTGCGTTATCCGCTATGCGTTATGCGTTTTACGTTATGCGTTATGCGTTATGAGTTATGCGTTATACGTTATGGGTTATGCGTTATGCGTTATGCGTTATGCGATTTGGGTTATGCGTTATGCGTTATGCGTTATGCGTTATGGGTTATGCGTTATTCGTTATGCGTTATGCGTTATGCGTTATGCGTTATGCGTTATGCGTTATGCGTTACGCGTTATGAGTAATGCGTGATCCGGTATGCGTTATGCGTTATGCGTTACGCGTTATGCGTTATGCGTTATGCGTTATGCGTTATGCGTTATGCGTTATGCGTTGTGCGTTATGCGTTATGCGTTATGCGTTATGCGTTATGCGTTATGCGTTATGCGTTATGCGTTATGCGTTATGCGTTATGCGTTATGCGTTATGCGTTATGAGAAATGCGTGATCCGTTATGCGTTATGTGTTATGCGTTATGCGTTATGGGTTATGCGTTATGCGTTATGCGTTATGCGATTTGGGTTATGCGTTATGCGTTATGCGTTATGCGTTATGCGTTATGGGTTATGAGTTATTCTTTATGCGTTATGCGTTATGCGTTATGCGTTATGCGTTGTGCGTTATGCGATTTGCGTTATGCGTTATGCGTTATGCGTTATGGGTTGTGCGTTATGAGTCATGCGTTATGCGTTATGAGTAATGCGTGATCCGTTATGCGTTATGCGTTATGCGTTATGCGTTATGCGAGATCCGTTATGCGTTATGCTTTATGCGTTATGCGTTATGCGTTATGCGTTATGTGTTATGCGTTGTGCGTTATCCGCTATGCGTTATGCGTTTTACGTTATGCGTTATGCGTTATGAGTTATGCGTTATACGTTATGGGTTATGCGTTATGCGTTATGCGTTATGCGATTTGGGTTATGCGTTATGCGTTATGCGTTATGCGTTATGCGTTATAGGTTATGAGTTATTCGTTATGCGTTATGCGTTATGCGTTATGCGTTATGCGTTATGCGTTATGCGTTGTTTGTTATGCGATTTGCGTTATGCGTTATGCGTTATGCGTTATGCTATTTGCGTTATGCGTTATGCGATATGCGTTATGCGTTATGCGTTACGCGTTATGAGTAATGCGTGATCCGGTATGCGTTATGCGTTATGCGTTACGCGTTATGCGTTATGCGTTATGCGTTATGCGTTATGCGTTATGCGTTGTGCGTTATGCGTTATGCGTTATGCGTTATGCGTGATCCGTTATGCGTTATGCGTTATGCGTTATGCGTTATGCGTTATGCGTTATGCGTGATGCGTTATGCGCTATGCGTTATACGTTATGCGTTATGGGTTATGAGTAATGCGTGATCCGTTATGCGTTATGCTTTATGCGTTATGCGTTATGCGTTACGCGTAATGCGTTATGCGTTACGCGTAATGCGTTATGCGTTATGCGTTATGCGTTATGCTTTATGCATTATGCGTTATGCGCTATGCGTTATACGTTATGCGTTATGGGTTATGAGTAATGCGTGATCCGTTATGCGTTATGCTTTATGCGTTATGCGTTATGCGTTACACGTAATGCGTTATGCGTTACGCGTAATGCGTTATGCGCTATGGGTCATGCGTTAAGCGTTATGCGTTATGCGTTATGCGTTATGCGTTATGCGTTATGCGTTATGCGTTATGCGGAATGCGTCATCCGTTATGCGTTATGAGTAATGCGTGATCCGTCATGCGTTATGCGTTAGGCGTTATGTTTTATGCGTTATGCGTTATGCGTTATGCGTTATGAGTAATGCGTGATCCGTTATGCGTTATGCTTTATGCGTTATGCGTTATGCGTTACGCGTAATGCGTTATGCGTTACGCGTAATGCGTTATGCGTTATGCGTTATGCTTTATGCATTATGCGTTATGCGCTATGCGTTATACGTTATGTGTTATGGGTTATGAGTAATGCGTGATCCGTTATGCGTTATGCTTTATGCGTTACGCGTAATGCGTTATGCGTTACGCGTAATGCGTTATGCGCTATGGGTCATGCGTTAAGCGTTATGCGTTATGCGTTATGCGTTATGCGTTATGCGTTATGCGTTATGCGTTATGCGTTATGCGTTATGCGTTATGCGTTATGCGTTATGCGTTACGCGTTATGCGTTATGCGTTATGAGAAATGCGTGATCCGTTATGCGTTATGTGTTATGCGTTATGCGTTATGCGTTATGCGTTATGCGTTATGCGTTATGCGTTATGCGTTATGCGTTATGAGTAATGCGTGATCCGTTATGCGTTATGCGTTATGCGTTATGAGTAATGCGTGATCCGTTATGCGTTATGCGTTGTGCGTAATGCGTGATCCGTTATGCGTTATGCATTAAGCGTTATGCGTTATGCGTTATGCGTTATGCGTTATGCTTTATGCATTATGCGTTATGCCCTATGCGTTATACGTTATGCCTTATGGGTTATGAGTAATGCGTGATCCGTTATGCGTTATGCTTTATGCGTTATGCGTTATGCGTTACGCGTAATGCGTTATGCGTTACGCGTAATGCGTTATGCGTTACGCGTAATGCGTTATGCGCTATGGGTCATGCGTTAAGCGTTATGCGTTATGCGTTATGCGTTATGCGTTATGCGTTATGCGTTATGCGGAATGCGTCATCCGTTATGCGTTATGAGTAATGCGTGATCCGTCATGCGTTATGCGTTAGGCGTTATGCGTTTTGCGTTATGCGTTATGAGTAATGCGAGATCCGTTATGCGTTATGCTTTATGCGTTATGCGTTATGCGTTATGCGTTATGTGTTATGCGTTGTGCGTTATCCGCTATGCGTTATGCGTTTTACGTTATGCGTTATGCGTTATGAGTTATGCGTTATACGTTATGGGTTATGCGTTATGCGTTATGCGTTATGCGATTTGGGTTATGCGTTATGCGTTATGCGTTATGCGTTATGGGTTATGCGTTATTCGTTATGCGTTATGCGTTATGCGTTATGCGTTATGCGTTATGCGTTACGCGTTATGAGTAATGCGTGATCCGGTATGCGTTATGCGTTATGCGTTACGCGTTATGCGTTATGCGTTATGCGTTATGCGTTATGCGTTATGCGTTGTGCGTTATGCGTTATGCGTTATGCGTTATGCGTTACGCGTAATGCGTTATGCGTTATGCGTTATGCGTTATGCGTTATGCGTTATGAGAAATGCGTGATCCGTTATGCGTTATGTGTTATGCGTTATGCGTTATGGGTTATGCGTTATGCGTTATGCGTTATGCGATTTGGGTTATGCGTTATGCGTTATGCGTTATGCGTTATGCGTTATGGGTTATGAGTTATTCTTTATGCGTTATGCGTTATGCGTTATGCGTTATGCGTTATGCGTTGTGCGTTATGCGATTTGCGTTATGCGTTATGCGTTATGCGTTATGGGTTGTGCGTTATGAGTCATGCGTTATGCGTTATGAGTAATGCGTGATCCGTTATGCGTTATGCGTTATGCGTTATGCGTTATGCGAGATCCGTTATGCGTTATGCTTTATGCGTTATGCGTTATGCGTTATGCGTTATGTGTTATGCGTTGTGCGTTATCCGCTATGCGTTATGCGTTTTACGTTATGCGTTATGCGTTATGAGTTATGCGTTATACGTTATGGGTTATGCGTTATGCGTTATGCGTTATGCGATTTGGGTTATGCGTTATGCGTTATGCGTTATGCGTTATGCGTTATAGGTTATGAGTTATTCGTTATGCGTTATGCGTTATGCGTTATGCGTTGTTTGTTATGCGATTTGCGTTATGCGTTATGCGTTATGAGTTATGGGTTGTGGGTTATGAGTCATGCGTTATGCGTTATGAGTAATGCGTGATCCGTTATGCGTTATGCGTTATGCGTTATGCGTTATGCGTTATGCGTTACGCGTTATGCGTTATGCGTTATGCGTTATGCGTTATGCGTTATGCGTTGTGCGTTATGCGTTATGCGTTATGCGCTATGCGTTATGCGTTATGAGTGATGCGTGATCCGTTATGCGTTATGCGTAATGAGTAATGCGTGATCCGTTATGCGTTATGCGTTATGCGTTATGCTATTTGCGTTATGCGTTATGCGATATGCGTTATGCTTTATGCGTTACGCGTTATGAGTAATGCGTGATCCGGTATGCGTTATGCGTTATGCGTTACGCGTTATGCGTTATGCGTTATGCGTTATGCGTTATGCGTTATGCGTTGTGCGTTATGCGTTATGCGTTATGCGTTATGCGTGATCCGTTATGCGTTATGCGTTATGCGTTATGCGTTATGCGTTATGCGTTATGCGTGATGCGTTATGCGCTATGCGTTATACGTTATGCGTTATGGGTTATGAGTAATGCGTGATCCGTTATGCGTTATGCTTTATGCGTTATGCGTTATGCGTTACGCGTAATGCGTTATGCGTTACGCGTAATGCGTTATGCGTTATGCGTTATGCTTTATGCATTATGCGTTATGCGCTATGCGTTATACGTTATGCGTTATGGGTTATGAGTAATGCGTGATCCGTTATGCGTTATGCTTTATGCGTTATGCGTTATGCGTTACGCGTAATGCGTTATGCGTTACGCGTAATGCGTTATGCGCTATGGGTCATGCGTTAAGCGTTATGCGTTATGCGTTATGCGTTATGCGTTATGCGTTATGCGTTATGCGTTATGCGTTATGCGGAATGCGTCATCCGTTATGCGTTATGAGTAATGCGTGATCCGTCATGCGTTATGCGTTAGGCGTTATGTTTTATGCGTTATGCGTTATGCGTTATGAGTAATGCGTGATCCGTTATGCGTTATGCTTTATGCGTTATGCGTTATGCGTTACGCGTAATGCGTTATGCGTTACGCGTAATGCGTTATGCGTTATGCGTTATGCTTTATGCATTATGCGTTATGCGCTATGCGTTATACGTTATGCGTTATGGGTTATGAGTAATGCGTGATCCGTTATGCGTTATGCTTTATGCGTTACGCGTAATGCGTTATGCGTTATGCGCTATGGGTCATGCGTTAAGCGTTATGCGTTATGCGTTATGCGTTATGCGTTATGCGTTATGCGTTATGCGTTATTCGTTATGCGTTTTGCGTTATGCGTTATGAGAAATGCGTGATCCGTTATGCGTTATGTGTTATGCGTTATGCGTTATGCGTTATGCGTTATGCGTTATGCGTTATGCGTTATGCGTTATGCGTTATGCGTTATGAGTAATGCGTGATCCGTTATGCGTTATGCGTTATGCGTTATGAGTAATGCGTGATCCGTTATGCGTTATGCGTTGTGAGTAATGCGTGATCCGTTATGCGTTATGCATTAAGCGTTATGCGTTATGCGTTATGCGTTATGCGTTATGCTTTATGCATTATGCGTTATGCGCTATGCGTTATACGTTATGCGTTATGGGTTATGAGTAATGCGTGATCCGTTATGCGTTATGCTTTATGCGTTATGCGTTATGCGTTACGCGTAATGCGTTATGCGTTACGCGTAATGCGTTATGCGCTATGGGTCATGCGTTAAGCGTTATGCGTTATGCGTTATGCGTTATGCGTTATGCGGAATGCGTCATCCGTTATGCGTTATGAGTAATGCGTGATCCGTCATGCGTTATGCGTTAGGCGTTATGCGTTTTGCGTTATGCGTTATGCGTTATGCGTTATGCGTTATGCGTTATGCGTTACGCGTAATGCGTTATGCGTTACGCGTAATGCGTTATGCGCTATGGGTCATGCGTTAAGCGTTATGCGTTATGCGTTATGCGTTATGCGTTATGCGTTATGCGTTATGCGTTATGCGGAATGCGTCATCCGTTATGCGTTATGAGTAATGCGTGATCCGTCATGCGTTATGCGTTAGGCGTTATGTTTTATGCGTTATGCGTTATGCGTTATGCGTTATGAGTAATGCGTGATCCGTTATGCGTTATGCTTTATGCGTTATGCGTTATGCGTTACGCGTAATGCGTTATGCGTTACGCGTAATGCGTTATGCGTTATGCGTTATGCTTTATGCATTATGCGTTATGCGCTATGCGTTATACGTTATGCGTTATGGGTTATGAGTAATGCGTGATCCGTTATGCGTTATGCTTTATGCGTTACGCGTAATGCGTTATGCGTTACGCGTAATGCGTTATGCGCTATGGGTCATGCGTTAAGCGTTATGCGTTATGCGTTATGCGTTATGCGTTATGCGTTATGCGTTATGCGTTATGCGTTATGCGTTATGCGTTACGCGTTATGCGTTATGCGTTATGAGAAATGCGTGATCCGTTATGCGTTATGTGTTATGCGTTATGCGTTATGCGTTATGCGTTATGCGTTATGCGTTATGCGTTATGCGTTATGCGTTATGCGTTATGAGTAATGCGTGATCCGTTATGCGTTATGCGTCATGCGTTATGAGTAATGCGTGATCCGTTATGCGTTATGCTTTATGCGTTATGCGTTATGCGTTACGCGTAATGCGTTATGCGTTACGCGTAATGCGTTATGCGTTATGCGTTATGCTTTATGCATTATGCGTTATGCGCTATGCGTTATACGTTATGCGTTATGGGTTATGAGTAATGCGTGATCCGTTATGCGTTATGCTTTATGCGTTACGCGTAATGCGTTATGCGTTACGCGTAATGCGTTATGCGCTATGGGTCATGCGTTAAGCGTTATGCGTTATGCGTTATGCGTTATGCGTTATGCGTTATGCGTTATGCGTTATGCGTTATGCGTTATTCGTTATGCGTTATGCGTTATGCGTTATGAGAAATGCGTGATCCGTTATGCGTTATGTGTTATGCGTTATGCGTTATGCGTTATGCGTTATGCGTTATGCGTTATGCGTTATGCGTTATGCGTTATGCGTTATGAGTAATGCGTGATCCGTTATGCGTTATGCGTTATGCGTTATGAGTAATGCGTGATCCGTTATGCGTTATGCGTTGTGAGTAATGCGTGATCCGTTATGCGTTATGCATTAAGCGTTATGCGTTATGCGTTATGCGTTATGCGTTATGCTTTATGCGTTATGCGTTATGCGCTATGCGTTATACGTTATGCGTTATGGGTTATGAGTAATGCGTGATCCGTTATGCGTTATGCTTTATGCGTTATGCGTTATGCGTTACGCGTAATGCGTTATGCGTTACGCGTAATGCGTTATGCGCTATGGGTCATGCGTTAAGCGTTATGCGTTATGCGTTATGCGTTATGCGTTATGCGGAATGCGTCATCCGTTATGCGTTATGAGTAATGCGTGATCCGTCATGCGTTATGCGTTAGGCGTTATGCGTTTTGCGTTATGCGTTATGAGTAATGCGAGATCCGTTATGCGTTATGCTTTATGCGTTATGCGTTATGCGTTATGCGTTATGTGTTATGCGTTGTGCGTTATCCGCTATGCGTTATGCGTTTTACGTTATGCGTTATGCGTTATGAGTTATGCGTTATACGTTATGGGTTATGCGTTATGCGTTATGCGTTATGCGATTTGGGTTATGCGTTATGCGTTATGCGTTATGGGTTATGCGTTATTCGTTATGCGTTATGCGTTATGCGTTTTGCTTTATGCGTTATGCGTTATGGGTTATGCGTTATGCGTTATGCGTTATGAGTAATGCGTGATCCGTTAAGTGTTATGCGTTATGCGCTATGCGTTATGCGTTATGCGTTATGCGTTATGGGTTATGAGTAATGCGTGATCCGTTATGCGTAATGCTTTATGCGTTATGCGTTACGCGTAATGCGTTATGCGCTATGGGTCATGCGTTAAGCGTTATGCGTTATGCGTTATGCGTTATGCGTTATGCGTTATGCGTTATGCGTTATGCGTTATGCGTTATGCGGAATGCGTCATCCGTTATGCGTTATGAGTAATGCGTGATCCGTCATGCGTTATGCGTTAGGCGTTATGTTTTATGCGTTATGCGTTATGCGTTATGCGTTATGCGTTATGCGTTATGCGTTACGCGTTATGCGTTATGCGTTATGCGTTATGCGTTATGCGTTATGCGTTGTGCGTTATGCGTTATGCGTTATGCGCTATGCGTTATGCGTTATGAGTGATGCGTGATCCGTTATGCGTTATGCGTAATGAGTAATGCGTGATCCGTTATGCGTTATGCGTTATGCGTTATGCGTTATGCGTTATGCTATTTGCGTTATGCGTTATGCGATATGCGTTATGCTTTATGCGTTACGCGTTATGAGTAATGCGTGATCCGGTATGCGTTATGCGTTATGCGTTACGCGTTATGCGTTATGCGTTATGCGTTATGCGTTATGCGTTATGCGTTGTGCGTTATGCGTTATGCGTTATGCGTTATGCGTGATCCGTTATGCGTTATGCGTTATGCGTTATGCGTTATGCGTTATGCGTTATGCGTGATGCGTTATGCGCTATGCGTTATACGTTATGCGTTATGGGTTATGAGTAATGCGAGATCCGTTATGCGTTATGCTTTATGCGTTATGCGTTATGCGTTACGCGTAATGCGTTATGCGTTACGCGTAATGCGTTATGCGTTATGCGTTTTGCTTTATGCATTATGCGTTATGCGCTATGCGTTATACGTTATGCGTTATGGGTTATGAGTAATGCGTGATCCGTTATGCGTTATGCTTTATGCGTTATGCGTTATGCGTTACGCGTAATGCGTTATGCGTTACGCGTAATGCGTTATGCGCTATGGGTCATGCGTTAAGCGTTATGCGTTATGCGTTATGCGTTATGCGTTATGCGTTATGCGTTATGCGTTATGCGTTATGCGGAATGCGTCATCCGTTATGCGTTATGAGTAATGCGTGATCCGTCATGCGTTATGCGTTAGGCGTTATGTTTTATGCGTTATGCGTTATGCGTTATGCGTTATGAGTAATGCGTGATCCGTTATGCGTTATGCTTTATGCGTTATGCGTTATGCGTTACGCGTAATGCGTTATGCGTTACGCGTAATGCGTTATGCGTTATGCGTTATGCTTTATGCATTATGCGTTATGCGCTATGCGTTATACGTTATGCGTTATGGGTTATGAGTAATGCGTGATCCGTTATGCGTTATGCTTTATGCGTTACGCGTAATGCGTTATGCGTTACGCGTAATGCGTTATGCGCTATGGGTCATGCGTTAAGCGTTATGCGTTATGCGTTATGCGTTATGCGTTATGCGTTATGCGTTATGCGTTATTCGTTATGCGTTTTGCGTTATGCGTTATGAGAAATGCGTGATCCGTTATGCGTTATGTGTTATGCGTTATGCGTTATGCGTTATGCGTTATGCGTTATGCGTTATGCGTTATGCGTTATGCGTTATGCGTTATGAGTAATGCGTGATCCGTTATGCGTTATGCGTTATGCGTTATGAGTAATGCGTGATCCGTTATGCGTTATGCGTTGTGAGTAATGCGTGATCCGTTATGCGTTATGCATTAAGCGTTATGCGTTATGCGTTATGCGTTATGCGTTATGCTTTATGCATTATGCGTTATGCGCTATGCGTTATACGTTATGCGTTATGGGTTATGAGTAATGCGTGATCCGTTATGCGTTATGCTTTATGCGTTATGCGTTATGCGTTACGCGTAATGCGTTATGCGTTACGCGTAATGCGTTATGCGCTATGGGTCATGCGTTAAGCGTTATGCGTTATGCGTTATGCGTTATGCGTTATGCGGAATGCGTCATCCGTTATGCGTTATGAGTAATGCGTGATCCGTCATGCGTTATGCGTTAGGCGTTATGCGTTTTGCGTTATGCGTTATGCGTTATGCGTTATGCGTTATGCGTTATGCGTTATGCGTTATGCGTTATGCGTTATGCGGAATGCGTCATCCGTTATGCGTTATGAGTAATGCGTGATCCGTCATGCGTTATGCGTTAGGCGTTATGTTTTATGCGTTATGCGTTATGCGTTATGCGTTATGAGTAATGCGTGATCCGTTATGCGTTATGCGTAATGAGTAATGCGTGATCCGTTATGCGTTATGCGTTATGCGTTATGCGTTATGCGTTATGCTATTTGCGTTATGCGTTATGCGATATGCGTTATGCTTTATGCGTTACGCGTTATGAGTAATGCGTGATCCGGTATGCGTTATGCGTTATGCGTTACGCGTTATGCGTTATGCGTTATGCGTTATGCGTTATGCGTTATGCGTTGTGCGTTATGCGTTATGCGTTATGCGTTATGCGTGATCCGTTATGCGTTATGCGTTATGCGTTATGCGTTATGCGTTATGCGTTATGCGTGATGCGTTATGCGCTATGCGTTATACGTTATGCGTTATGGGTTATGAGTAATGCGTGATCCGTTATGCGTTATGCTTTATGCGTTATGCGTTATGCGTTACGCGTAATGCGTTATGCGTTACGCGTAATGCGTTATGCGTTATGCGTTATGCTTTATGCATTATGCGTTATGCGCTATGCGTTATACGTTATGCGTTATGGGTTATGAGTAATGCGTGATCCGTTATGCGTTATGCTTTATGCGTTATGCGTTATGCGTTATGCGTTACGCGTAATGCGTTATGCGTTACGCGTAATGCGTTATGCGCTATGGGTCATGCGTTAAGCGTTATGCGTTATGCGTTATGCGTTATGCGTTATGCGTTATGCGTTATGCGTTATGCGGAATGCGTCATCCGTTATGCGTTACGCGTAATGCGTTATGCGTTATGCGTTATGCTTTATGCATTATGCGTTATGCGCTATGCGTTATACGTTATGCGTTATGGGTTATGAGTAATGCGTGATCCGTTATGCGTTATGCTTTATGCGTTACGCGTAATGCGTTATGCGTTACGCGTAATGCGTTATGCGCTATGGGTCATGCGTTAAGCGTTATGCGTTATGCGTTATGCGTTATGCGTTATGCGTTATGCGTTATGCGTTATGCGTTATGCGTTATGCGTTACGCGTTATGCGTTATGCGTTATGAGAAATGCGTGATCCGTTATGCGTTATGTGTTATGCGTTATGCGTTATGCGTTATGCGTTATGCGTTATGCGTTATGCGTTATGCGTTATGCGTTATGCGTTATGAGTAATGCGTGATCCGTTATGCGTTATGCGTTATGCGTTATGAGTAATGCGTGATCCGTTATGCGTTATGCTTTATGCGTTATGCGTTATGCGTTACGCGTAATGCGTTATGCGTTACGCGTAATGCGTTATGCGTTATGCGTTATGCTTTATGCATTATGCGTTATGCGCTATGCGTTATACGTTATGCGTTATGGGTTATGAGTAATGCGTGATCCGTTATGCGTTATGCTTTATGCGTTACGCGTAATGCGTTATGCGTTACGCGTAATGCGTTATGCGCTATGGGTCATGCGTTAAGCGTTATGCGTTATGCGTTATGCGTTATGCGTTATGCGTTATGCGTTATGCGTTATTCGTTATGCGTTATGCGTTATGCGTTATGAGAAATGCGTGATCCGTTATGCGTTATGTGTTATGCGTTATGCGTTATGCGTTATGCGTTATGCGTTATGCGTTATGCGTTATGCGTTATGAGTAATGCGTGATCCGTTATGCGTTATGCGTTATGCGTTATGAGTAATGCGTGATCCGTTATGCGTTATGCGTTGTGAGTAATGCGTGATCCGTTATGCGTTATGCATTAAGCGTTATGCGTTATGCGTTATGCGTTATGCGTTATGCTTTATGCATTATGCGTTATGCGCTATGCGTTATACGTTATGCGTTATGGGTTATGAGTAATGCGTGATCCGTTATGCGTTATGCTTTATGCGTTATGCGTTATGCGTTACGCGTAATGCGTTATGCGTTACGCGTAATGCGTTATGCGCTATGGGTCATGCGTTAAGCGTTATGCGTTATGCGTTATGCGTTATGCGTTATGCGGAATGCGTCATCCGTTATGCGTTATGAGTAATGCGTGATCCGTCATGCGTTATGCGTTAGGCGTTATGCGTTTTGCGTTATGCGTTATGAGTAATGCGAGATCCGTTATGCGTTATGCTTTATGCGTTATGCGTTATGCGTTATGCGTTATGTGTTATGCGTTGTGCGTTATCCGCTATGCGTTATGCGTTTTACGTTATGCGTTATGCGTTATGAGTTATGCGTTATACGTTATGGGTTATGCGTTATGCGTTATGCGTTATGCGATTTGGGTTATGCGTTATGCGTTATGCGTTATGGGTTATGCGTTATTCGTTATGCGTTATGCGTTATGCGTTTTGCTTTATGCGTTATGCGTTATGGGTTATGCGTTATGCGTTATGCGTTATGAGTAATGCGTGATCCGTTAAGTGTTATGCGTTATGCGCTATGCGTTATGCGTTATGCGTTATGCGTTATGGGTTATGAGTAATGCGTGATCCGTTATGCGTAATGCTTTATGCGTTATGCGTTACGCGTAATGCGTTATGCGCTGTGGGTCATGCGTTAAGCGTTATGCGTTATGCGTTATGCGTTATGCGTTATGCGTTATGCGTTATGCGTTATGCGGAATGCGTCATCCGTTATGCGTTATGAGTAATGCGTGATCCGTCATGCGTTATGCGTTAGGCGTTATGTTTTATGCGTTATGCGTTATGCGTTATGCGTTATGAGTAATGCGTGATCCGTTATGCGTTATGCTTTATGCGTTATGCGTAATGCGTTACGCGTAATGCGTTATGCGTTACGCGTAATGCGTTATGCGTTATGCGTTATGCTTTATGCATTATGCGTTATGCGCTATGCGTTATACGTTATGCGTTATGGGTTATGAGTAATGCGTGATCCGTTATGCGTTATGCTTTATGCGTTACGCGTAATGCGTTATGCGTTACGCGTAATGCGTTATGCGCTATGGGTCATGCGTTAAGCGTTATGCGTTATGCGTTATGCGTTATGCGTTATGCGTTATGCGTTATGCGTTATGCGTTATGCGTTATGCGTTATGCGTTACGCGTTATGCGTTATGCGTTATGAGAAATGCGTGATCCGTTATGCGTTATGTGTTATGCGTTATGCGTTATGCGTTATGCGTTATGCGTTATGCGTTATGCGTTATGCGTTATGCGTTATGAGTAATGCGTGATCCGTTATGCGTTATGCGTTATGCGTTATGAGTAATGCGTGATCCGTTATGCGTTATGCTTTATGCGTTATGCGTTATGCGTTACGCGTAATGCGTTATGCGTTACGCGTAATGCGTTATGCGTTATGCGTTATGCTTTATGCATTATGCGTTATGCGCTATGCGTTATACGTTATGCGTTATGGGTTATGAGTAATGCGTGATCCGTTATGCGTTATGCTTTATGCGTTACGCGTAATGCGTTATGCGTTACGCGTAATGCGTTATGCGCTATGGGTCATGCGTTAAGCGTTATGCGTTATGCGTTATGCGTTATGCGTTATGCGTTATGCGTTATTCGTTATGCGTTATGCGTTATGCGTTATGAGAAATGCGTGATCCGTTATGCGTTATGTGTTATGCGTTATGCGTTATGCGTTATGCGTTATGCGTTATGCGTTATGCGTTATGCGTTATGCGTTATGCGTTATGCGTTATGCGTTATGAGTATTGCGTGATCCGTTATGCGTTATGCGTTATGCGTTATGAGTAATGCGTGATCCGTTATGCGTTATGCGTTGTGAGTAATGCGTGATCCGTTATGCGTTATGCATTAAGCGTTATGCGTTATGCGTTATGCGTTATGCGTTATGCTTTATGCATTATGCGTTATGCGCTATGCGTTATACGTTATGCGTTATGGGTTATGAGTAATGCGTGATCCGTTATGCGTTATGCTTTATGCGTTATGCGTTATGCGTTACGCGTAATGCGTTATGCGTTACGCGTAATGCGTTATGCGCTATGGGTCATGAATTAAGCGTTATGCGTTATGCGTTATGCGTTATGCGTTATGCGGAATGCGTCATCCGTTATGCGTTATGAGTAATGCGTGATCCGTCATGCGTTATGCGTTAGGCGTTATGCGTTTTGCGTTATGCGTTATGAGTAATGCGAGATCCGTTATGCGTTATGCTTTATGCGTTATGCGTTATGCGTTATGCGTTATGTGTTATGCGTTGTGCGTTATCCGCTATGCGTTATGCGTTTTACGTTATGCGTTATGCGTTATGAGTTATGCGTTATACGTTATGGGTTATGCGTTATGCGTTATGCGTTATGCGATTTGGGTTATGCGTTATGCGTTATGCGTTATGGGTTATGCGTTATTCGTTATGCGTTATGCGTTATGCGTTTTGCTTTATGCGTTATGCGTTATGGGTTATGCGTTATGCGTTATGCGTTATGAGTAATGCGTGATCCGTTAAGTGTTATGCGTTATGCGCTATGCGTTATGCGTTATGCGTTATGCGTTATGGGTTATGAGTAATGCGTGATCCGTTATGCGTAATGCTTTATGCGTTATGCGTTACGCGTAATGCGTTATGCGCTATGGGTCATGCGTTAAGCGTTATGCGTTATGCGTTATGCGTTATGCGGAATGCGTCATCCGTTATGCGTTATGAGTAATGCGTGATCCGTCATGCGTTATGCGTTAGGCGTTATGCGTTATGCGTTATGCGTTATGCGTTATGAGTAACGCGTGATTCGTTATGCGTTATGCGTTATGCGTTATGAGAAATGCGTGATCCGATATGCGTTATGCGTTATGCTTTATGCGTTATGCGTTATGCGTTATGCGTTATGCGTTATGCGTTATGCGTTATGCGTTATGCGTTATGCGTTATGCGTTATGCGTTATGCGGAATGCGTCATCCGTTATGCGTTATGAGTAATGCGTGATCCGTCATGCGTTATGCGTTAGGCGTTAGGCGTTTTGCGTTATGCGTTATGGGTTATGAGTAATGCGTGATCCGTTATGCGTTATGCTTTATGCGTTATGCGTTATGCGTTACGCGTAATGCGTTATGCGCTATGGGTCATGCGTTAAGCGTTATGCGTTATGCGTTATGCGTTATGCGGAATGAATCATCCGTTCTGCGTTATGAGTAATGCGTGATCCGTCATGCGTTATGCGTTAGGCGTTATGCGTTTTGCGTTATGCGTTATGAGTAATGCGAGATCCGTTACGCGTTATGCGTTATGCGTTATGCGTTATGCGTTATGCGTTATGCGTTATGCGTTATGCGTTATGCGTTATGCGTTATGCGTTATGCGTTATGCGTTATGCGTTATGCGTTATGCGTTATGCGTTATGCGTTATGCGATATGCGTTATGCGTTATGCGTTATGCGTTATGCGTTATGAGAAATGCGTGATCCGTTATGCGTTATGAGTTATGAGTAATGCGTGATCCGTTATGCGTTATGCGTTATGCGTTATGCGTTATGCGTAATGCGTTATGCGTTATGCGTTATGCGTTATGCGTTATGCGTTATGCGTTATGCGTTATGCGTTATGCGTTATGCGTTATGCGTTATGCGTTATGCGTTATCCGTTATGCGTTATGCGTTATGCGTTATGCGTTATGCGTTATGCGTTATGCGTTATGCGTTATGCGTTATGCGTTATGTGTTATGCGTTGTGCGTTATCCGCTATGCGTTATGCGTTTTAAGTTATGCGTTATGCGTTATGTGTTATGCGTTGTGCGTTATCCGCTATGCGTTATGCGTTTTAAGTTATGCGTTATGCGTTATGAGTTATGCGTTATGTGTTATGCGTTGTGCGTTATCCGCTATGCGTTATGCGTTTTACGTTAAGCGTTATGCGTTATGAGTTATGCGTTATACGTTATGCGTTATGCGTTATGCGTTATGCGTTATGCGATTTGCGTTATGCGTTATGCGTGATGCGTTATGCGTTATGCGTTATGCGTTATGCGTTATGCGTTATGAGAAATGCGTGATCCGTTATGCGTTATGCGTTATAAGTAATGCGTGATCCGTTATGCGTTATGCGTTATGCGTTATGCGTTATGCGTTATGCGTTATGCGTTATGCGTTATGCGTTATGAGTAATGCGTGATCCGTTATGCGTTATGCGTTATGCGTTATGGGTTGTGCGTTATGAGTCATGCGTTATGCGTTATGCGCTATGCGTTATGCGTTATGCGTTATGCGTTATGCGTTATGGGTTATGAGTAATGCGTGATCCGTTATGCGTAATTCTTTATGCGTTATGCGTTACGCGTAATGCGTTATGCGCTATGGGTCATGCGTTAAGCGTTATGCGTTATGCGTTATGCGTTATGCGGAATGCGTCATCCGTTATGCGTTATGAGTAATGCGTGATCCGTCATGCGTTATGCGTTAGGCGTTATGCGTTATGCGTTATGCGTTATGCGTTATGCGTTATGAGTAACGCGTGATTCGTTATGCGTTATGCGTTATGCGTTATGAGAAATGCGTGATCCGATATGCGTTATGCGTTATGCTTTATGCGTTATGCGTTATGCGTTATGCGTTATGCGTTATGCGTTATGCGTTATGCGTTATGCGTTATGCGTTATGCGTTATGCGGAATGCGTCATCCGTTATGCGTTATGAGTAATGCGTGATCCGTCATGCGTTATGCGTTAGGCGTTATGCGTTTTGCGTTATGCGTTATGGGTTATGAGTAATGCGTGATCCGTTATGCGTTATGCTTTATGCGTTATGCGTTATGCGTTACGCGTAATGCGTTATGCGCTATGGGTCATGCGTTAAGCGTTATGCGTTATGCGTTATGCGTTATGCGGAATGAATCATCCGTTCTGCGTTATGAGTAATGCGTGATCCGTCATGCGTTATGCGTTAGGCGTTATGCGTTTTGCGTTATGCGTTATGAGTAATGCGAGATCCGTTACGCGTTATGCGTTATGCGTTATGCGTTATGCGTTATGCGTTATGCGTTATGCGTTATGCGTTATGCGTTATGCGTTATGCGTTATGCGTTATGCGTTATGCGTTATGCGTTATGCGTTATGCGTTATGCGTTATGCGTTATGCGATATGCGTTATGCGTTATGCGTTATGCGTTATGCGTTATGCGTTATGAGAAATGCGTGATCCGTTATGCGTTATGAGTTATGAGTAATGCGTGATCCGTTATGCGTTATGCGTTATGCGTTATGCGTTATGCGTAATGCGTTATGCGTTATGCGTTATGCGTTATGCGTTATGCGTTATGCGTTATGCGTTATGCGTTATGCGTTATGCGTTATGCGTTATGCGTTATGCGTTATGCGTTATCCGTTATGCGTTATGCGTTATGCGTTATGCGTTATGCGTTATGCGTTATGCGTTATGCGTTATGCGTTATGCGTTATGCGTTATGTGTTATGCGTTGTGCGTTATCCGCTATGCGTTATGCGTTATGCGTTATGTGTTATGCGTTGTGCGTTATCCGCTATGCGTTATGCGTTTTAAGTTATGCGTTATGCGTTATGAGTTATGCGTTATGTGTTATGCGTTGTGCGTTATCCGCTATGCGTTATGCGTTTTACGTTAAGCGTTATGCGTTATGAGTTATGCGTTATACGTTATGCGTTATGCGTTATGCGTTATGCGTTATGCGTGATGCGTTATGCGTTATGCGTTATGCGTTATGCGTTATGCGTTATGAGAAATGCGTGATCCGTTATGCGTTATGCGTTATAAGTAATGCGTGATCCGTTATGCGTTATGCGTTATGCGTTATGCGTTATGCGTTATGCGTTATGCGTTATGCGTTATGCGTTATGCGTTATGCGTTATGCGTTATGAGTAATGCGTGATCCGTTATGCGTTATGCGTTATGCGTTATGGGTTGTGCGTTATGAGTCATGCGTTATGCGTTATGCGTTATGCGTTTTGTTTTATGCGTTATGCGTTATGGGTTATGCGTTATGCGTTATGCATTATGAGTTATGCGTGATCCGTTATGTGTTATGCGTTATGCGCTATGCGTTATGCGTTATGCGTTATGCGTTATGGGTTATGAGTAATGCGTGATCCGTTATGCGTAATGCTTTATGCGTTATGCGTTATGCGTTACGCGTAATGCGTTATGCGCTATGGGTCATGCGTTAAGCGTTATGCGTTATGCGTTATGCGTTATGCGGAATGCGTCATCCGTTATGCGTTATGAGTAATGCGTGATCCGTCATGCGTTATGCGTTAGGCGTTATGCGTTTTGCGTTATGCGTTATGCGGAATGCATCATCCGTTATGCGTTATGAGTAATACGTGATCCGTCATGCGTTATGCGTTATGCGTTATGAGTAATGCGAGATCCGTTACGCGTTATGCGTTATGCGTTATGCGATATGCGTAATGCGTTATGCGTTATGCGTTATGCGTTATGCGTTATGCGTTATGCGTTATGCGTTATGCATTATGCGATATGCATTATGCGTTATGCGTTATGCGTTATGCGTTATGCGTTATGCGTTATGCGTTATGCGTTATGCGTTATGCGTTATGCGTTATGCGTTATGCGTTATGCGTTATGCGTTATGCGTTATGCGTTATGCGTTATGAGAAATGCGTGATCCGTTATGCTTTATGCGTTATGAGTATTACGTGATCCGTTATGCGTTATGCGTTATGCGTTATGCGTTAGCGCTATGCGTTATGCGTTATGCGTTATGCGTTATGCGTTATGCGTTATGAGTAACGCGTGATACGTTATGCGTTATGCGTTATGCGTTATGAGAAATGCGTGATCCGTTATGCTTTATGCGTTATGAGTATTACGTGATCCGTTATGCGTTATGCGTTATGAGTTATGCGTTAAGCGTTATGCGTTATGCGTTATGCGTTATGCGTTATGCGTTATGCGTTATGCGTTATGCGTTATGCGATATGCGTTATGCGTTATGCGTTATGCGTTATGCGTAATGAGTAATGCGTGATCCGTTATGCGTTATGCGTTATGCGTTATGCGTTATGCGTTATGCGTTATGCGTTATGCGTTATGCGTTATGCGTTATGCGTTATGCGTGATCCGTTATGCGTTATGCTTTATGCGTTATGCGTTATGCGTTACGCGTAATGCGTTATGCGCTATGGGTCATGCGTTAAGCGTTATGCGTTATGCGTTATGCGTTATGCGGCATGAATCATCCGTTCTGCGTTATGAGTAATGCGTGATCCGTCATGCGTTATGCGTTAGGCGTTATGCGTTTTGCGTTATGCGTTATGAGTAATGCGAGATCCGTTACGCGTTATGCGTTATGCGTTATGCGTTATGCGTTATGCGTTATGCGTTATGCGTTATGCGTTATGCGTTATGCGTTATGCGTTATGCGTTATGCGTTATGCGTTATGCGTTATGCGTTATGCGTTATGCGATATGCGTTATGCGTTATGCGTTATGCGTTATGCGTTATGCGTTATGAGAAATGCGTGATCCGTTATGCGTTATGAGTTATGAGTAATGCGTGATCCGTTATGCGTTATGCGTTATGCGTTATGCGTTATGCGTAATGCGTTATGCGTTATGCGTTATGCGTTATGCGTTATGCGTTATGCGTTATGCGTTATGCGTTATGCGTTATGCGTTATGCGTTATGCGTTATGCGTTATGCGTTATCCGTTATGCGTTATGCGTTATGCGTTATGGGTTATGCGTTATGCGTTATGCGTTATGCGTTATGCGTTATGTGTTATGCGTTGTGCGTTATCCGCTATGCGTTATGCGTTTTAAGTTATGCGTTATGCGTTATGTGTTATGCGTTGTGCGTTATCCGCTATGCGTTATGCGTTTTAAGTTATGCGTTATGCGTTATGAGTTATGCGTTATGTGTTATGCGTTGTGCGTTATCCGCTATGCGTTATGCGTTTTACGTTTTGCGTTATGCGTTATGAGTTATGCGTTATACGTTATGCGTTATGCGTTATGCGTTATGCGTTATGCGATTTGCGTTATGCGTTATGCGTGATGCGTTATGCGTTGTGAGTAATGCGTTATGCGTTATGCGTTATGAGAAATGCGTGATCCGTTATGCGTTATGCGTTATAAGTAATGCGTGATCCGTTATGCGTTATGCGTTATGCGTTATGCGTTATGCGTTATGCGATATGCGTTATGCGTTATGCGTTATGCGTTATGCGTTATGCGTGATCCGTTATGCGTTATGCTTTATGCGTTATGCGTTATGCGTTACGCGTAATGCGTTATGCGCTATGGGTCATGCGTTAAGCGTTATGCGTTATGCGTTATGCGTTATGCGGAATGAATCATCCGTTCTGCGTTATGAGTAATGCGTGATCCGTCATGCGTTATGCGTTAGGCGTTATGCGTTTTGCGTTATGCGTTATGAGTAATGCGAGATCCGTTACGCGTTATGCGTTATGCGTTATGCGTTATGCGTTATGCGTTATGCGTTATGCGTTATGCGTTATGCGTTATGCGTTATGCGTTATGCGTTATGCGTTATGCGTTATGCGTTATGCGTTATGCGTTATGCGATATGCGTTATGCGTTATGCGTTATGCGTTATGCGGAATGAATCATCCGTTCTGCGTTATGAGTAATGCGTGATCCGTCATGCGTTATGCGTTAGGCGTTATGCGTTTTGCGTTATGCGTTATGAGTAATGCGAGATCCGTTACGCGTTATGCGTTATGCGTTATGCGTTATGCGTTATGCGTTATGCGTTATGCGTTATGCGTTATGCGTTATGCGTTATGCGTTATGCGTTATGCGTTATGCGTTATGCGTTATGCGTTATGCGTTATGCGTTATGCGTTATGCGTTATGAGAAATGCGTGATCCGTTATGCTTTATGCGTTATGAGTATTACGTGATCCGTTATGCGTTATGCGTTATGCGTTATGCGTTAGCGCTATGCGTTATGCGTTATGCGTTATGCGTTATGCGTTATGCGTTATGAGTAACGCGTGATACGTTATGCGTTATGCGTTATGCGTTATGAGAAATGCGTGATCCGTTATGCTTTATGCGTTATGAGTATTACGTGATCCGTTATGCGTTATGCGTTATGAGTTATGCGTTATGCGTTATGCGTTATGCGTTATGCGTTATGCGTTATGCGTTATGCGTTATGCGTTATGCGTTATGCGATATGCGTTATGCGTTATGCGTTATGCGTTATGCGTAATGAGTAATGCGTGATCCGTTATGCGTTATGCGTTATGCGTTATGCGTTATGCGTTATGCGTTATGCGTTATGCGTTATGCGTTATGCGTTATGCGTTATGCGTGATCCGTTATGCGTTATGCTTTATGCGTTATGCGTTATGCGTTACGCGTAATGCGTTATGCGCTATGGGTCATGCGTTAAGCGTTATGCGTTATGCGTTATGCGTTATGCGGAATGAATCATCCGTTCTGCGTTATGAGTAATGCGTGATCCGTCATGCGTTATGCGTTAGGCGTTATGCGTTTTGCGTTATGCGTTATGAGTAATGCGAGATCCGTTACGCGTTATGCGTTATGCGTTATGCGTTATGCGTTATGCGTTATGCGTTATGCGTTATGCGTTATGCGTTATGCGTTATGCGTTATGCGTTATGCGTTATGCGTTATGCGTTATGCGTTATGCGTTATGCGATATGCGTTATGCGTTATGCGTTATGCGTTATGCGTTATGCGTTATGAGAAATGCGTGATCCGTTATGCGTTATGAGTTATGAGTAATGCGTGATCCGTTATGCGTTATGCGTTATGCGTTATGCGTTATGCGTAATGCGTTATGCGTTATGCGTTATGCGTTATGCGTTATGCGTTATGCGTTATGCGTTATGCGTTATGCGTTATGCGTTATGCGTTATGCGTTATGCGTTATGCGTTATCCGTTATGCGTTATGCGTTATGCGTTATGGGTTATGCGTTATGCGTTATGCGTTATGCGTTATGCGTTATGTGTTATGCGTTGTGCGTTATCCGCTATGCGTTATGCGTTTTAAGTTATGCGTTATGCGTTATGTGTTATGCGTTGTGCGTTATCCGCTATGCGTTATGCGTTTTAAGTTATGCGTTATGCGTTATGAGTTATGCGTTATGTGTTATGCGTTGTGCGTTATCCGCTATGCGTTATGCGTTTTACGTTATGCGTTATGCGTTATGAGTTATGCGTTATACGTTATGCGTTATGCGTTATGCGTTATGCGTTATGCGATTTGCGTTATGCGTTATGCGTGATGCGTTATGCGTTATGCGTTATGCGTTATGCGTTATGCGTTATGAGAAATGCGTGATCCGTTATGCGTTATGCGTTATAAGTAATGCGTGATCCGTTATGCGTTATGCGTTATGCGTTATGCGTTATGCGTTATGCGTTATGCGTTATGCGTTATGCGTTATGCGTTATGCGTTATGCGTGATCCGTTATGCGTTATGCTTTATGCGTTATGCGTTATGCGTTACGCGTAATGCGTTATGCGCTATGGGTCATGCGTTAAGCGTTATGCGTTATGCGTTATGCGTTATGCGGAATGAATCATCCGTTCTGCGTTATGAGTAATGCGTGATCCGTCATGCGTTATGCGTTAGGCGTTATGCGTTTTGCGTTATGCGTTATGAGTAATGCGAGATCCGTTACGCGTTATGCGTTATGCGTTATGCGTTATGCGTTATGCGTTATGCGTTATGCGTTATGCGTTATGCGTTATGCGTTATGCGTTATGCGTTATGCGTTATGCGTTATGCGTTATGCGTTATGCGATATGCGTTATGCGTTATGCGTTATGCGTTATGCGTTATGCGTTATGAGTAATGCGTGATCCGTTATGCGTTATGAGTTATGAGTAATGCGTGATCCGTTATGCGTTATGCGTTATGCGTTATGCGTTATGCGTAATGCGTTATGCGTTATGCGTTATGCGTTATGCGTTATGCGTTATGCGTTATGCGTTATGCGTTATGCGTTATGCGTTATGCGTTATGCGTTATGCGTTATGCGTTATCCGTTATGCGTTATGCGTTATGCGTTATGGGTTATGCGTTATGCGTTATGCGTTATGCGTTATGCGTTATGTGTTATGCGTTGTGCGTTATCCGCTATGCGTTATGCGTTTTAAGTTATGCGTTATGCGTTATGTGTTATGCGTTGTGCGTTATCCGCTATGCGTTATGCGTTTTAAGTTATGCGTTATGCGTTATGAGTTATGCGTTATGTGTTATGCGTTGTGCGTTATCCGCTATGCGTTATGCGTTTTACGTTAAGCGTTATGCGTTATGAGTTATGCGTTATACGTTATGCGTTATGCGTTATGCGTTATGCGTTATGCGATTTGCGTTATGCGTTATGCGTGATGCGTTATGCGTTATGCGTTATGCGTTATGCGTTATGCGTTATGAGAAATGCGTGATCCGTTATGCGTTATGCGTTATGAGTAATGCGTGATCCGTTATGCGTTATGCGTTATGCGTTATGCGTTATGCGTTATGCGATATGCGTTATGCGTTATGCGTTATGCGTTATGAGTAATGCGTGATCCGTTATGCGTTATGCGTTATGCGTTATGCGTTATGCGTTATGCGTTATGCGTTATGCGCTATGGGTCATGCGTTAAGCGTTATGCGTTATGCGTTATGCGTTATGCGGAATGAATCATCCGTTCTGCGTTATGAGTAATGCGTGATCCGTCATGCGTTATGCGTTAGGCGTTATGCGTTTTGCGTTATGCGTTATGAGTAATGCGAGATCCGTTACGCGTTATGCGTTATGCGTTATGCGTTATGCGTTATGCGTTATGCGTTATGCGTTATGCGTTATGCGTTATGCGTTATGCGATATGCGTTATGCGTTATGCGTTATGCGTTATGCGTTATGCGTTATGAGAAATGCGTGATCCGTTATGCGTTATGAGTTATGAGTAATGCGTGATCCGTTATGCGTTATGCGTTATGCGTTATGCGTTATGCGTAATGCGTTATGCGTTATGCGTTATGCGTTATGCGTTATGCGTTATGCGTTATGCGTTATGCGTTATGCGTTATGCGTTATGCGTTATCCGTTATGCGTTATGCGTTATGCGTTATGGGTTATGCGTTATGCGTTATGCGTTATGCGTTATGCGTTATGTGTTATGCGTTGTGCGTTATCCGCTATGCGTTATGCGTTTTAAGTTATGCGTTATGCGTTATGTGTTATGCGTTGTGCGTTATCCGCTATGCGTTATGCGTTTTAAGTTATGCGTTATGCGTTATGAGTTATGCGTTATGTGTTATGCGTTGTGCGTTATCCGCTATGCGTTATGCGTTTTACGTTAAGCGTTATGCGTTATGAGTTATGCGTTATACGTTATGCGTTATGCGTTATGCGTTATGCGTTATGCGATTTGCGTTATGCGTTATGCGTGATGCGTTATGCGTTATGCGTTATGCGTTATGCGTTATGCGTTATGAGAAATGCGTGATCCGTTATGCGTTATGCGTTATAAGTAATGCGTGATCCGTTATGCGTTATGCGTTATGCGTTATGCGTTATGCGTTATGCGATATGCGTTATGCGTTATGCGTTATGCGTTATGAGTAATGCGTGATCCGTTATGCGTTATGCGTTATGCGTTATGCGTTATGCGTTATGCGTTATGCGTTATGCGTTATGCGTTTTGCTTTATGCGTTATGCGTTATGGGTTATGCGTTATGCGTTATGCGTTATGAGTAATGCGTGATCCGTTATGTGTAATGCGTTATGCGTTATGCGTTACGCGTTTTGCGTTATGGGTTATGCGTTATGCGTTATGCGTTATGCGTTATGCGTTATGCGCTATGCGTTATGCGTTATGCGTTATGCGTTATGCGTTATGCGTTATGCGTTATGCGTTATGCGTTATGCGTTATGCGTTATGCGTTATGCGTTATGCGTTATGCGTTATGCGTTATGCGTTATGCGTTATGCGTTATGCGTTATGCGTTATGCGATTTGCGTTATGCGTAATGCGTTATGGGTTGTGCGTTATGAGTCATGCGTTATGCGTTATGCGTTTTGCTTTATGCGTTATGCGTTATGGGTTATGCGTTATGCGTTATGCGTTATGCGTTATGCGTTATGCGTTATGCGTTATGCGTTATGCGTTATGCGTTATGCGTTATGCGTTATGCGTTATGAGTAATGCGTGATCCGTTATGCGTTATGCGTTATGAGTAATGCGTGATCCGTTACGCGTTATGCGTTATGCATTATGCGTTATGCGTTATGCGGTATGCTTTATGCGTTATGCGTTATGCGTTATGCGTTATGCGTTATGCGTTATGCGTTATGCGTTATGCGTTATGCGTTATGCGTTATGCGTTATGCGTTATGCGTTATGCGTTATGCGTTATGCGTTATGCGTTATGCGTTATGCGTTATGCGTTATGCGTTATGCGTTATGCGTTATGCGTTATGCGTTATGCGTTATGCGTTATGCGTTATGCGTTATGCGTTATGCGTTATGCGTTATGCGTTATGCGTTATGCGTTATGCGTTATGCGTTATGCGTTATGCGTTATGCGTTATGAGTAATGCGTGATCCGTTATGCGTTATGCTTTATGCGTTATGCGTTATGCGTTACGCGTAATGCGTTATGCGTTACGCGTAATGCGTTATGCGTTATGCGTTATGCTTTATGCATTATGCGTTATGCGCTATGCGTTATACGTTATGCGTTATGGGTTATGAGTAATGCGTGATCCGTTATGCGTTATGCTTTATGCGTTACGCGTAATGCGTTATGCGTTACGCGTAATGCGTTATGCGCTATGGGTCATGCGTTAAGCGTTATGCGTTATGCGTTATGCGTTATGCGTTATGCGTTATGCGTTATGCGTTATGCGTTATGCGTTATGCGTTATGCGTTAAGCGTTATGCGTTATGCGTTATGCGTTATGCAGAATGCGTCATCCGTTCTGAGTTATGAGTAATGCGTGATCCGTCATGCGTTATGCGTTAGGCGTTATGCGTTTTGCGTTATGCGTTATGAGTAATGCGAGATCCGTTACGCGTTATGCGTTATGCGTTATGCGTTATGCGTTATGCGTTATGCGTTATGCGTTATGCGTTATGCGTTATGCGTTATGCGTTATGCGTTATGGGTTATGAGTAATGCGTGATCCGTTATGCGTTATGCGTTATGCGTTATGCGTTATGCGTTATGCGTTATGCGTTATCCGTTATGCGTTATGCGTTATGCGTTATGCGTTATGCGTTATGCGTTTTAAGTTATGCGTTATGCGTTATGTGTTATGCGTTGTGCGTTATCCGCTATGCGTTATGCGTTTTACGTTAAGCGTTATGCGTCATGAGTTATGCGTTATACGTTATGCGTTATGCGTTATGCGTTATGCGTTATGCGATTTGAGTTATGCGTTATGCGTGATGCGTTATGCGTTATGCGTTATGCGATATGCGTTATGCGTTATGCGTTATGCGTTATGAGTTATGCGTTATGCGTTATGCGTTATGCGTTATGCGTTATGCGTTATGCGTTATGCGTTATGCGTTATGCGTTATGCGTTATGCGTTATGCGTTATGCGTTATGCGTTATGCGTTATGCGTTATGCGTTATGCGTTATGCGTTATGCGTTATGCGTTATGCGTTATGCGTTATGCGTTATGCGTTATGCGTTATGCGTTATGAGTAATGCGTGATCCGTTATGCGATATGCTTTATGCGTTATGCGTTATGCGTTACGCGTAATGCGTTATGCGTTACGCGTAATGCGTTATGCGTTATGCGTTATGCTTTATGCATTATGCGTTATGCGCTATGCGTTATACGTTATGCGTTATGGGTTATGAGTAATGCGTGATCCGTTATGCGTTATGCTTTATGCGTTACGCGTAATGCGTTATGCGTTACGCGTAATGCGTTATGCGCTATGGGTCATGCGTTAAGCGTTATGCGTTATGCGTTATGCGTTATGCGTTATGCGTTATGCGTTATGCGTTATGCGTTATGCGTTATGCGTTATGCGTTAAGCGTTATGCGTTATGCGTTATGCGTTATGCAGAATGCGTCATCCGTTCTGCGTTATGAGTAATGCGTGATCCGTCATGCGTTATGCGTTAGGCGTTATGCGTTATGCGTTATGAGTAATGCGAGATCCGTTACGCGTTATGCGTTATGCGTTATGCGTTATGCGTTATGCGTTATGCGTTATGCGTTATGCGTTATGCGTTATGGGTTATGAGTAATGCGTGATCCGTTATGCGTTATGCGTTATGCGTTATGCGTTATGCGTTATGCGTTATGCGTTATGCGTTATCCGTTATGCGTTATGCGTTATGCGTTATGCGTTATGCGTTATGCGTTATGCGTTATGCGTTATGTGTTATGCGTTGTGCGTTATCCGCTATGCGTTATGCGTTTTAAGTTATGCGTTATGCGTTATGTGTTATGCGTTGTGCGTTATCCGCTATGCGTTATGCGTTTTAAGTTAAGCGTTATGCGTCATGAGTTATGCGTTATACGTTATGCGTTATGCGTTATGCGTTATGCGTTATGCGATTTGAGTTATGCGTTATGCGTGATGCGTTATGCGTTATGCGTTATGCGATATGCGTTATGCGTTATGCGTTATGCGTTATGCGTTATGAGTTATGCGTTATGCGTTATGCGTTATGCGTTATGCGTTATGCGTTATGCGTTATGCGTTATGCGTTATGCGTTATGCGTTATGCGTTATGCGTTATGCGTTATGCGTTATGCGTTATGCGTTATGCGTTATGCGTTATGCGTTATGCGTTATGCGTTATGAGAAATGCGTGATCCGTTATGCGTTATGCGTTATAAGTAATGCGTGATCCGTTATGCGTTATGCGTTATGCGTTATGCGTTATGCGTTATGCGTTATGCGTTATGCGTTATGCGTTATGCGTTATGCGTTATGCGTTATGCGTTATGCGTTATGCGTTATGCGTTATGCGTTATGCGTTATGCGTTATGCGTTATGCGTTATGAGTAATGCGTGATCCGTTATGCGTAATGCTTTATGCGTTATGCGTTATGCGTTACGCGTAATGCGTTATGCGCTATGGGTCATGCGTTAAGCGTTATGCGTTATGCGTTATGCGTTATGCGGAATGCGTCATCCGTTATGCGTTATGAGTAATGCGTGATCCGTCATGCGTTATGCGTTAGGCGTTATGCGTTTTGCGTTATGCGTTATGCGGAATGCGTCATCCGTTATGCGTTATGAGTAATGCGTGATCCGTCATGCGTTATGCGTTATGCGTTATGAGTAATGCGAGATCCGTTACGCGTTATGCGTTATGCGTTATGCGATATGCGTAATGCGTTATGCGTTATGCGTTATGCGTTATGCGTTATGCGTTATGCGTTATGCGTTATGCATTATGCGATATGCATTATGCGTTATGCGTTATGCGTTATGCGTTATGCGTTATGCGTTATGCGTTATGCGTTATGCGTTATGCGTTATGCGTTATGAGAAATGCGTGATCCGTTATGCGTTATGCGTTATGAGTAATATGTGATCCGTTATGCGTTATGCGTTATGCGTTATGCGTTATGCGTTAGCGCTATGCGTTATGCGTTATGCGTTATGCGTTATGCGTTATGAGTAACGCGTGATACGTTATGCGTTATGCGTTATGCGTTATGAGTAATGCGTGATCCGTTATGCGTTATGCGTTATGAGAAATGCGTGATCCGTTATGCGTTATGCGTTATGAGTAATGCGTGATCCGTTATGCGTTATGCGTTATGCGTTATGCGTTATGAGTTATGCGTTATGCGTTATGAGTTATGCGTTATGCGTTATGCGTTATGCGTTATGCGTTATGCGTTATGCGTTATGCGTTATGCGTTATGCGTTATGCGATATGCGTTATGCGTTATGCGTTATGCGTTATGAGTAATGCGTGATCCGTTATGCGTTATGCGTTATGCGTTATGCGTTATGCGTTTTGCTTTATGCGTTATGCGTTATGGGTTATGCGTTATGCGTTATGCGTTATGAGTAATGCGTGATCCGTTATGTGTAATGCGTTATGCGTTATGCGTTACGCGTTTTGCGTTATGCGTTATGCGTTATGCGTTATGCGTTATGCGTTATGCGTTATGCGTTATGCGTTATGCGTTATGCGTTATGCGTTATGCGCTATGCGTTATGCGTTATGCGTTATGCGTTATGCGTTATGCGTTATGCGTTATGCGTTATGCGTTATGCGTTATGCGTTATGCGTTATGCGTTATGCGTTATGCGTTATGCGTTATGCGTTATGCGTTATGCGTTATGCGTTATGCGTTATGCGTTATGCGTTATGCGTTATGCGTTATGCGATTTGCGTTATGCGTAATACGTTATGGGTTGTGCGTTATGAGTCATGCGTTATGCGTTATGAGTAATGCGTGATCCGTCATGCGTTATGCGTTATGCGTTATGAGTAATGCGAGATCCGTTACGCGTTATGCGTTATGCATTATGCGTTATGCGTTATGCGGTATGCTTTATGCGTTATGCGTTATGCGTTATGCGTTATGCGTTATGCGTTATGCGTTATGCGTTATGCGTTATGAGAAATGCGAGATCCGTTATGCGTTATGCGTTATGCGTTATGCGTTATGCGTTATGAGTAATGCGTGATCCGTTATGCGTTATGCGTTATGAGTAATGCGTGATCCGTTATGCGTTATGCGTTATGCGTTATGCGTTATGCGGTATGCTTTATGCGTTATGCGTTATGCGTTATGCGTTATGCGTTATGCGTTATGCGTTATGCGTTATGCGTTATGCGTTATGCGTTATGCGTTATGCGTTATGCGTTATGCGTTATGCGTTATGCGTTATGCGGAATGCGTCATCCCTTATGCGTTATGAGTAATGCGTGATCCGTCATGCGTTATGCGTTATGCGTTATGAGTAATGCGAGATCCGTTACGCGTTATACGTTATGCGTTATGCGATATGCGTAATGCGTTATGCGTTATGCGTTATGCGTTATGGGTTATGAGTAATGCGTGATCCGTTATGCGTAATGCTTTATGCGTTATGCGTTATGCGTTACGCGTAATGCGTTATGCGCTATGGGTCATGCGTTAAGCGTTATGCGTTATGCGTTATGCGTTATGCGGAATGCGTCATCCGTTATGCGTTATGAGTAATGCGTGATCCGTCATGCGTTATGCGTTAGGCGTTATGCGTTTTGCGTTATGCGTTATGCGGAATGCGTCATCCGTTATGCGTTATGAGTAATGCGTGATCCGTCATGCGTTATGCGTTATGCGTTATGAGTAATGCGAGATCCGTTACGCGTTATGCGTTATGAGTTATGCGATATGCGTAATGCGTTATGCGTTATGCGTTATGCGTTATGCGTTACGCGTTATGCGTTATGCGTTATGCATTATGCGATATGCATTATGCGTTATGCGTTATGCGTTATGCGTTATGCGTTATGCGTTATGCGTTATGCGTTATGCGTTATGCGTTATGCGTTATGAGAAATGCGTGATCCGTTATGCGTTATGCGTTATGAGTAATACGTGATCCGTTATGCGTTATGCGTTATGCGTTATGCGTTAGCGCTATGCGTTATGCGTTATGCGTTATGCGTTATGAGTAACGCGTGATACGTTATGCGTTATGCGTTATGCGTTATGAGTAATGCGTGATCCGTTATGCGTTATGCGTTATGAGAAATGCGTGATCCGTTATGCGTTATGCGTTATGAGTAATGCGTGATCCGTTATGCGTTATGCGTTATGGGTAATGCATGATCCGTTATGCGTTATGCGTTATGCGTTATGAGTTATGCGTTAAGCGTTATGCGTTATGCGTTATGCGTTATGCGTTATGCGTTATGCGTTATGCGTTATGCGTTATGCGTTATGCGATATGCGTTATGCGTTATGCGTTATGCGTTATGAGTAATGCGTGATCCGTTATGCGTTATGCGTTATGCGTTATGCGTTATGCGTTTTGCTTTATGCGTTATGCGTTATGGGTTATGCGTTATGCGTTATGCGTTATGAGTAATGCGTGATCCGTTATGTGTAATGCGTTATGCGTTATGCGTTACGCGTTTTGCGTTATGCGTTATGCGTTATGCGTTATGCGTTATGCGTTATGCGTTATGCTTTATGCGTTATGCGTTATGCGTTATGCGTTATTCTTATGCGTTATGCGTTATGCGTTATGCGTTATGCGTTATGCGTTATGCGTTATGCGTTATGCGTTATGCGTTATGCGTTATGCGTTATGCGTTATGCGTTATGCGTTATGCGTTATGCGTTATGCGTTATGCGTTATGCGTTATGCGATTTGCGTTATGCGTTATGCGTTATGAGAAATGCGAGATTCGTTATGCGTTATGCGTTATGCGTTATGCGTTATGCGTTATGCGTTATGAGTAATGCGTGATCCGTTATGCGTTATGCGTTATGAGTAATGCGTGATCCGTTATGCGTTATGCGTTATGCATTATGCGTTATGCGTTATCCGCTATGCGTTATGCGTTTTACGTTATGCGTTATGCGTTATGAGTTATGCGTTATACGTTATGGGTTATGCGTTATGCGTTATGCGTTATGCGTTATGCGTTATGCGTTGTGCGTTATGCGATTTGCGTTATGCGTTATGCGTTATGATTTATGGGTTGTGCGTTATGAGTCATGCGTTATGAGTAATGCGTGATCCGTTATGCGTTATGCGTTTTGCGTTATGCGAGATCCGTTATGCGTTATGCTTTATGCGTTATGCGTTATGCGTTATGCGTTATGCGTTATGTGTTATGCGTTGTGCGTTATCCGCTATGCGTTATGCGTTTTACGTTATGCGTTATGCGTTATGAGTTATGCGTTATACGTTATGGGTTATGCGTTATGCGTTATGCGTTATGCGATTTGGGTTATGCGTTATGCGTTATGCGTTATGCGTTATGGGTTATGAGTTATTCGTTATGCGTTATGCGTTATGCGTTATGCGTTATGCGTTGTGCGTTATGCGATTTGCGTTATGCGTTATGCGTTATGGGTTGTGCGTTATGAGTCATGCGTTATGCGTTATGAGTAATGCGTGATCCGTTATGCGTTATGCGTTATTCGTTATGCGTTATGCGTTATGAGAAATGCGAGATTCGTTATGCGTTATGCGTTATGCGTTATGAGTAATGCGTGATCCGTTATGCGTTATGCGTTATGAGTAATGCGTGATCCGTTATGCGTTATGCGTTATGCATTATGCGTTATGCGTTATGCGTTATGCGTTATGCGTTATGCTTTATGCGTTATGCGTTATGCGTTATGCGTTATGCGTTATGCGTTATGAGTACTGCGTTATGCGTTATGCGTTATGTGTTATGCGTTGTGCGTTGTCCGCTATGCGTTATGCGTTTTACGTTATGCGTTATGCGTTATGAGTTATGCGTTATACGTTATGGGTTATGCGTTATGCGTTATGCGTTATGCGTTATGCGTTATGCGTTATGCGTTGTGCGTTATGCGATTTGCGTTATGCGCTATGCGTTATGCGTTATGAGTGATGCGTGATCCGTTATGCGTTATGCGTAATGAGTAATGCGTGATCCGTTATGCGTTATGCGTTATGCGTTATGCGTTATGCGTTATGCGTTATGCGTTATGCTATTTGCGTTATGCGTTATGCGTTATGCGTTATGCGTTATGCGTTATGAGTAATGCGTGATCCGTTATGCGTTATGCGTTATGCGTTATGCGTTATGCGTTATGCGTTATGCGTTATGCGTTATGCGTTATGTGTTATGCGTTATGCGCTATGCGTTATACGTTATGCGTTATGCGTTAAGCGTTATGCGTTATGCGTTATGCGTTATGCGTTATGCGGAATGCGTCATCCGTTATGCGTTATGAGTAATGCGTGATCCGTCATGCGTTATGCGTTAGGCGTTATGCGTTTTGCGTTATGCGTTATGCGGAATGCGTCATCCGTTATGCGTTATGCGTTATGCGATATGCGTTATGCGTTATGCGTTATGCGTTATGCGTTATGAGTAATGCGTGATCCGTTATGCGTTATGCGTTATGCGTTATGCGTTTTGCTTTATGCGTTATGCGTTATGGGTTATGCGTTATGCGTTATGCGTTATGAGTAATGCGTGATCCGTTATGTGTAATGCGTTATGCGTTATGCGTTACGCGTTTTGCGTTATGCGTTATGCGTTATGCGTTATGCGTTATGCGTTATGCGTTATGCGTAATGCGTTATGCTTTATGCGTTATGCGTTATGCGTTATGCGTTATGCGTTATGCGTTATTCGTTATGCGTTATGCGTTATGCGTTATGCGTTATGCGTTATGCGTTATGCGTTATGCGTTATGCGTTATGCGTTATGCGTTATGCGTTATGCGTTATGCGTTATGCGTTATGCGTTATGCGTAATGCGTTATGCTTTATGCGTTATGCGTTATGCGTTATGCGTTATGCGTTATGCGTTATGCGTTATTCGTTATGCGTTATGCGTTATGCGTTATGCGTTATGCGTTATGCGTTATGCGTTATGCGTTATGCGTTATGCGTTATGCGTTATGCGTTATGCGTTATGCGTTATGCGTTATGCGTTATGCGTTATGCGTTATGCGTTATGCGATTTGCGTTATGCGTTATGCGTTATGGGTTGTGCGTTATGAGTAATGCGTGATCCGTTATGCGTTATGCGTTATGCATTATGCGTTATCCGTTATGCGTTATGCGTTATGCGTTATGCGTTATGCTTTATGCGTTATGCGTTATGCGTTATGCGATTTGCGTTATGCGTTATGCGTTATGCGTTATGCGTTATGCGTTATGCGTTATGCGTTATGCGTTATGCGTTATGCGTTATGCGTTATGCGTTATGCGATTAGCGTTATGCGTTATGCGTTATGGGTTGTGCGTTATGAGTCATGCGTGATCCGTTATGCGTTATGCGGAATGAGTAATGCGTGATCCGTTATGCGTTATGCGTTATGCGTTATGCGTTATGCGTTATGCTATTTGCGTTATGCGTTATGCGTTATGCGTTATGCGTTATGAGTAATGCGTGATCCGTTATGCGTTATGCGTTATGCGTTATGCGTTATGCGTTATGCGTTATGCGTTATGTGTTATGCGTTATGCGCTATGCGTTATACGTTATGCGTTATGCGTTATGGGTTATGAGTAATGCGTGATCCGTTATGCGTAATGCTTTATGCGTTATGCGTTATGCGTTACGCGTAATGCGTTATGCGCTCTGGGTCATGCGTTAAGCGTTATGCGTTATGCGTTATGCGTTATGCGTTATGCGTTATGCGTTATGGGTTGTGCGTTATGAGTCATGTGTTATGCGTTATGCGTTATGCGTTTTGCTTTATGCGTTATGCGTTATGGGTTATGCGTTATGCGTTATGCGTTATGAGTAATGCGTGATCCGTTATGCGTTATGAGTAACGCGTGATCCGTTATGCGCTATGCGTTATGCGTTATGAGAAATGCGTGATCCGTTATGCGTTATGCGTTATGCGATTTGCGTTATGCGTTATGCGTTATGCGTTATGCGTTATGCGTTATGCGTTATGCGTTATGCGTTTTGCTTTATGCATTATGCGTTATGGGTTATGCGTTATGCGTTATGCGTTATGAGTAATGCGTGATCCGTTATGTGTTATGCGTTATGCGCTATGCGTTATGCGTTATGCGTTATGCGTTATGCGTTATGCGTTATGCGTTATGCGTTGTGCGTTATGCGATTTGCGTTATGCGCTATGCGTTATGCGTTATGAGTGATGCGTGATCCGTTATGCGTTATGCGTAATGAGTAATGCGTGATCCGTTATGCGTTATGCGTTATGCGTTATGCGTTATGCGTTATGCGTTATGCGTTATGCTATTTGCGTTATGCGTTATGCGTTATGCGTTATGCGTTATGCGTTATGAGTAATGCGTGATCCGTTATGCGTTATGCGTTATGCGTTATGCGTTATGCGTTATGCGTTATGCGTTATGCGTTATGCGTTATGTGTTATGCGTTATGCGCTATGCGTTATACGTTATGCGTTATGCGTTAAGCGTTATGCGTTATGCGTTATGCGTTATGCGTTATGCGGAATGCGTCATCCGTTATGCGTTATGAGTAATGCGTGATCCGTCATGCGTTATGCGTTAGGCGTTATGCGTTTTGCGTTATGCGTTATGCGGAATGCGTCATCCGTTATGCGTTATGCGTTATGCGATATGCGTTATGCGTTATGCGTTATGCGTTATGAGTAATGCGTGATCCGTTATGCGTTATGCGTTATGCGTTATGCGTTTTGCTTTATGCGTTATGCGTTATGGGTTATGCGTTATGCGTTATGCGTTATGAGTAATGCGTGATCCGTTATGTGTAATGCGTTATGCGTTATGCGTTACGCGTTTTGCGTTATGCGTTATGCGTTATGCGGAATGCGTCATCCGTTATGCGTTATGAGTAATGCGTGATCCGTCATGCGTTATGCGTTAGGCGTTATGCGTTTTGCGTTATGCGTTATGCGGAATGCGTCATCCGTTATGCGTTATGCGTTATGCGATATGCGTTATGCGTTATGCGTTATGCGTTATGAGTAATGCGTGATCCGTTATGCGTTATGCGTTATGCGTTATGCGTTTTGCTTTATGCGTTATGCGTTATGGGTTATGCGTTATGCGTTATGCGTTATGAGTAATGCGTGATCCGTTATGTGTAATGCGTTATGCGTTATGCGTTACGCGTTTTGCGTTATGCGTTATGCGTTATGCGTTATGCGTTATGCGTTATGCTTTATGCGTTATGCGTTATGCGTTATGCGATTTGCGTTATGCGTTATGCGTTATGCGTTATGCGTTATGCGTTATGCGTTATGCGTTATGCGTTTTGCTTTATGCATTATGCGTTATGGGTTATGCGTTATGCGTTATGCGTTATGAGTAATGCGTGATCCGTTATGTGTTATGCGTTATGCGCTATGCGTTATGCGTTATGCGTTATGCGTTATGCGTTATGCGTTATGCGTTATGCGTTGTGCGTTATGCGATTTGCGTTATGCGCTATGCGTTATGCGTTATGAGTGATGCGTGATCCGTTATGCGTTATGCGTAATGAGTAATGCGTGATCCGTTATGCGTTATGCGTTATGCGTTATGCGTTATGCGTTATGCGTTATGCGTTATGCTATTTGCGTTATGCGTTATGCGTTATGCGTTATGCGTTATGCGTTATGAGTAATGCGTGATCCGTTATGCGTTATGCGTTATGCGTTATGCGTTATGCGTTATGCGTTATGCGTTATGCGTTATGCGTTATGTGTTATGCGTTATGCGCTATGCGTTATACGTTATGCGTTATGCGTTAAGCGTTATGCGTTATGCGTTATGCGTTATGCGTTATGCGGAATGCGTCATCCGTTATGCGTTATGCGTTATGAGTAATGCGTGATCCGTCATGCGTTATGCGTTAGGCGTTATGCGTTTTGCGTTATGCGTTATGCGGAATGCGTCATCCGTTATGCGTTATGCGTTATGCGATATGCGTTATGCGTTATGCGTTATGCGTTATGAGTAATGCGTGATCCGTTATGCGTTATGCGTTATGCGTTATGCGTTTTGCTTTATGCGTTATGCGTTATGGGTTATGCGTTATGCGTTATGCGTTATGAGTAATGCGTGATCCGTTATGTGTAATGCGTTATGCGTTATGCGTTACGCGTTTTGCGTTATGCGTTATGCGTTATGCGGAATGCGTCATCCGTTATGCGTTATGAGTAATGCGTGATCCGTCATGCGTTATGCGTTAGGCGTTATGCGTTTTGCGTTATGCGTTATGCGGAATGCGTCATCCGTTATGCGTTATGCGTTATGCGATATGCGTTATGCGTTATGCGTTATGCGTTATGAGTAATGCGTGATCCGTTATGCGTTATGCGTTATGCGTTATGCGTTTTGCTTTATGCGTTATGCGTTATGGGTTATGCGTTATGCGTTATGCGTTATGAGTAATGCGTGATCCGTTATGTGTAATGCGTTATGCGTTATGCGTTACGCGTTTTGCGTTATGCGTTATGCGTTATGCGTTATGCGTTATGCTTTATGCGTTATGCGTTATGCGTTATGCGATTTGCGTTATGCGTTATGCGTTATGCGTTATGCGTTATGCGTTATGCGTTATGCGTTATGCGTTTTGCTTTATGCATTATGCGTTATGGGTTATGCGTTATGCGTTATGCGTTATGAGTAATGCGTGATCCGTTATGTGTTATGCGTTATGCGCTATGCGTTATGCGTTATGCGTTATGCGTTATGCGTTATGCGTTATGCGTTGTGCGTTATGCGATTTGCGTTATGCGCTATGCGTTATGCGTTATGAGTGATGCGTGATCCGTTATGCGTTATGCGTAATGAGTAATGCGTGATCCGTTATGCGTTATGCGTTATGCGTTATGCGTTATGCGTTATGCGTTATGCTATTTGCGTTATGCGTTATGCGTTATGCGTTATGCGGAATGCGTCATCCGTTATGCGTTATGAGTAATGCGTGATCCGTCATGCGTTATGCGTTAGGCGTTATGCGTTTTGCGTTATGCGTTATGCGGAATGCGTCATCCGTTATGCGATATGCGTTATGCGATATGCGTTATGCGTTATGCGTTATGCGTTATGAGTAATGCGTGATCCGTTATGCGTTATGCGTTTTGCTTTATGCGTTATGCGTTATGGGTTATGCGTTATGCGTTATGCGTTATGAGTAATGCGTGATCCGTTATGTGTAATGCGTTATGCGTTATGCGTTACGCGTTTTGCGTTATGCGTTATGCGTTATGCGTTATGCGTTATGCGTTATGCGTTATGCGTTATGCGTAATGCGTTATGCTTTATGCGTTATGCGTTATGCGTTATGCGTTATGCGTTATGCGTTATTCGTTATGCGTTATGCGTTATGCGTTATGCGTTATGCGTTATGCGTTATGCGTTATGCGTTATGCGTTATGCGTTATGCGTTATGCGTTATGCGTTATGCGTTATGCGTTATGCGTTATGCGTAATGCGTTATGCTTTATGCGTTATGCGTTATGCGTTATGCGTTATGCGTTATGCGTTATGCGTTATTCGTTATGCGTTATGCGTTATGCGTTATGCGTTATGCGTTATGCGTTATGCGTTATGCGTTATGCGTTATGCGTTATGCGTTATGCGTTATGCGTTATGCGGAATGCGTCATCCGTTATGCGATATGCGTTATGCGATATGCGTTATGCGTTATGCGTTATGCGTTATGAGTAATGCGTGATCCGTTATGCGTTATGCGTTATGCGTTATGCGTTTTGCTTTATGCGTTATGCGTTATGCGTTATGCGTTATGCTTTATGCGTTATGCGTTATGCGTTATGCGATTTGCGTTATGCGTTATGCGTTATGCGTTATGCGTTATGCGTTATGCGTTATGCGTTATGCGTTTTGCTTTATGCATTATGCGTTATGGGTTATGCGTTATGCGTTATGCGTTATGAGTAATGCGTGATCCGTTATGTGTTATGCGTTATGCGCTATGCGTTATGCGTTATGCGTTATGCGTTATGCGTTATGCGTTATGCGTTATGCGTTGTGCGTTATGCGATTTGCGTTATGCGCTATGCGTTATGCGTTATGAGTGATGCGTGATCCGTTATGCGTTATGCGTAATGAGTAATGCGTGATCCGTTATGCGTTATGCGTTATGCGTTATGCGTTATGCGTTATGCGTTATGCTATTTGCGTTATGCGTTATGCGTTATGCGTTATGCGGAATGCGTCATCCGTTATGCGTTATGAGTAATGCGTGATCCGTCATGCGTTATGCGTTAGGCGTTATGCGTTTTGCGTTATGCGTTATGCGGAATGCGTCATCCGTTATGCGATATGCGTTATGCGATATGCGTTATGCGTTATGCGTTATGCGTTATGAGTAATGCGTGATCCGTTATGCGTTATGCGTTATGCGTTATGCGTTTTGCTTTATGCGTTATGCGTTAGGCGTTATGCGTTTTGCGTTATGCGTTATGCGGAATGCGTCATCCGTTATGCGTTATGCGTTATGCGTTATGCGTTATGCGTTATGCGTTATGCGTTATGCGTTATGCGTTATGCGTTATGCGTAATGCGTTATGCTTTATGCGTTATGCGTTATGCGTTATGCGTTATGCGTTATGCGTTATGCGTTATTCGTTATGCGTTATGCGTTATGCGTTATGCGTTATGCGTTATGCGTTATGCGTTATGCGTTATGCGTTATGCGTTATGCGTTATGCGTTATGCGTTATGCGTTATGCGTTATGCGTTATGCGTTATGCGTTATGCGATTTGCGTTATGCGTTATGCGTTATGGGTTGTGCGTTATGAGTAATGCGTGATCCGTTATGCGTTATGCGTTATGCATTATGCGTTATCCGTTATGCGTTATGCGTTATGCGTTATGCGTTATGCTTTATGCGTTATGCGTTATGCGTTATGCGATTTGCGTTATGCGTTATGCGTTATGCGTTATGCGTTATGCGTTATGCGTTATGCGTTATGCGTTATGCGTTATGCGTTATGCGTTATGCGTTATGCGTTATGCGATTAGCGTTATGCGTTATGCGTTATGGGTTGTGCATTATGAGTCATGCGTGATCCGTTATGCGTTATGCGGAATGAGTAATGCGTGATCCGTTATGCGTTATGCGTTATGCGTTATGCGTTATGCGTTATGCTATTTGCGTTATGCGTTATGCGTTATGCGTTATGCGTTATGAGTAATGCGTGATCCGTTATGCGTTATGCGTTATGCGTTATGCGTTATGCGTTATGCGTTATGTGTTATGCGTTATGCGCTATGCGTTATACGTTATGCGTTATGCGTTATGGGTTATGAGTAATGCGTGATCCGTTATGCGTAATGCTTTATGCGTTATGCGTTATGCGTTACGCGTAATGCGTTATGCGCTCTGGGTCATGCGTTAAGCGTTATGCGTTATGCGTTATGCGTTATGCGTTATGCGTTATGCGTTATGGGTTGTGCGTTATGAGTCATGTGTTATGCGTTATGCGTTATGCGTTTTGCTTTATGCGTTATGCGTTATGGGTTATGCGTTATGCGTTATGCGTTATGAGTAATGCGTGATCCGTTATGCGTTATGAGTAACGCGTGATCCGTTATGCGCTATGCGTTATGCGTTATGAGAAATGCGTGATCCATTATGCGTTATGCGTTATGCTTTATGCGTTATGCGTTATGCGTTATGCGATTTGCGTTATGCGTTATGCGTTATGCGTTATGCGTCATGCGTTATGCGTTATGCGTTTTGCTTTATGCATTATGCGTTATGGGTTATGCGTTATGCGTTATGCGTTATGAGTAATGCGTGATCCGTTATGTGTTATGCGTTATGCGCTATGCGTTATGCGTTATGCGTTATGCGTTATGGGTTATGAGTAATGCGTGATCCGTTATGCGTAATGCTTTATGCGTTATGCGTTATTCGTTACGCGTAATGCGTTATGCGCTATGGGTCATGCGTTAAGCGTTATGCGTTATGCGTTATGCGTTATGCGGAATGCGTCATCCGTTATGCGTTATGAGTAATGCGTGATCCGTCATGCGTTATGCGTTAGGCGTTATGCGTTTTGCGTTATGCGTTATGAGTAATGCGAGATCCGTTACGCGTTATGCGTTATGCGTTATGCGTTATGCGTTATGAGTAACGCGTGATCCGTTATGCGTTATGCGTTATGCGTTATGCGTTATGCGTTATGCGTTATGCGTTATGCGTTATGAGTAACGCGTGATCCGTTATGCGTTATGCGTTATGCGTTATGAGAAATGCGTGATCCGATATGCGTTATGCGTTATGCTTTATGCGTTATGCGTTATGCGTTATGCGTTATGCGTTATGCGTAATGCGTTATGCTTTATGCGTTATGCGTTATGCGTTATGCGTTATGCGTTATGCGGAATGCGTCATCCGTTATTCGTTATGAGTAATGCGTGATCCGTCATGCGTTATGCGTTAGGCGTTATGCGTTTTGCGTTATGCGTTATGGGTTATGAGTAATGCGTGATCCGTTATGCGTTATGCTTTATGCGTTATGCGTTATGCGTTACGCGTAATGCGTTATGCGCTATGGGTCATGCGTTAAGCGTTATGCGTTATGCGTTATGCGTTATGCGTTATGCGGAATGCGTCATCCGTTATGCGTTATGAGTAATGCGTGATCCGTCATGCGTTATGCGTTAGGCGTTATGCGTTTTGCGTTATGCGTTATGCGGAATGCGTCATCCGTTATGCGTTATGCGTTATGCGATATGCGTTATGCGTTATGCGTTATGAGAAATGCGTGATCCGTTATGCGTTATGCGTTATGCGTTATGCGTTATGCGTTATGCGTTATGCGTTTTGCTTTATGCGTTATGCGTTATGGGTTATGCGTTATGCGTTATGCGTTATGAGTAATGCGTGATCCGTTATGTGTAATGCGTTATGCGTTATGCGTTACGCGTTTTGCGTTATGCGTTATGCGTTATGCGTTATGCGTTATGCGTTATGCGTAATGCGTTATGCTTTATGCGTTATGCGTTATGCGTTATGCGTTATGCGTTATGCGTTATGCGTTATGCGTTATGCGTTATGCGTTATGCGTTATGCGTTATGCGTTATGCGTTATGCGTTATGCGTTATGCGTTATGCGTTATGCGTTATGCGTTATGCGTTATGCGTTATGCGTTATGCGTTATGCGATTTGAGTTATGCGTTATGCGTTATGGGTTGTGCGTTATGAGTAATGCGTGATCCGTTATGCGTTATGCGTTATGCATTATGCGTTATGCGTTATGCGTTATGCGTTATGCGTTATGCGTTATGCTTTATGCGTTATGCGTTATGCGTTATGCGATTTGCGTTATGCGTTATGCGTTATGCGTTATGCGTTATGCGTTATGCGTTATGCGTTATGCGTTATGCGTTATGCGTTATGCGTTATGCGTTATGCGTTATGCGTTATGCATTATGCGTTATGCGTTATCCGTTATGCGTTATGCGTTATGCGTTATGCGTTATGCGTTATGCGTTATGCGTTATGCGTTATGCGTTATGCGTTATGCGTTATGTGTTATGCGTTGTGCGTTATCCGCTATGCGTTATGCGTTTTAAGTTATGCGTTATGCGTTATGTGTTATGCGTTGTGCGTTATCCGCTATGCGTTATGCGTTTTAAGTTATGCGTTATGCGTTATGAGTTATGCGTTATGTGTTATGCGTTGTGCGTTATCCGCTATGCGTTATGCGTTTTACGTTAAGCGTTATGCGTCATGAGTTATGCGTTATACGTTATGCGTTATGCGTTATGCGTTATGCGTTATGCGATTTGAGTTATGCGTTATGCGTGATGCGTTATGCGTTATGCGTTATGCGTTATGCGTTATGCGTTATGCGTTATGCGTTATGCGTTATGCGTTATGAGTTATGCGTTATGCGTTATGCGTTATGCGTTATGCGTTATGCGTTATGCGTTATGCGTTATGCGTTATGCGTTATGCGTTATGCGTTATGAGAAATGCGTGATCCGTTATGCGTTATGCGTTATAAGTAATGCGTGATCCGTTATGCGTTATGCGTTATGCGTTATGCGTTATGCGTTATGCGTTATGCGTTATGCGTTATGCGTTATGCGTTATGCGTTATGCGTTATGCGTTATGCGTTATGCGTTATGCGTTATGCGTTATGCGTTATGCGTTATGCGTTATGCGTTATGCGTTATGCGTTATGCGTTATGCGTTATGGGTTGTGCGTTATGAGTAATGCGTGATCCGTTATGCGTAATGCTTTATGCGTTATGCGTTATGCGTTATGGGTTATGCGTTATGCGCTATGGGTCATGCGTTAAGCGTTATGCGTTATGCGTTATGCGTTATGCGGAATGCGTCATCCGTTATGCGTTATGAGTAATGCGTGATCCGTCATGCGTTATGCGTTAGGCGTTATGCGTTTTGCGTTATGCGTTATGCGGAATGCGTCATCCGTTATGCGTTATGAGTAATGCGTGATCCGTCATGCGTTATGCGTTATGCGTTATGAGTAATGCGAGATCCGTTACGCGTTATGCGTTATGCGATATGCGTAATGCGTTATGCGTTATGCGTTATGCGTTATGCGTTATGCGTTATGCGTTATGCGTTATGCATTATGCGATATGCATTATGCGTTATGCGTTATGCCTTATGCGTTATGCGTTATGCGTTATGCGTTATGCGTTATGCGTTATGCGTTATGCGTTATGCGTTATGCGTTATGCGTTATGCGTTATGCGTTATGCGTTATGAGAAATGCGTGATCCGTTATGCGTTATGCGTTGTGAGTAATACGTGATCCGTTATGCGTTATGCGTTATGCGTTATGCGTTAGCGCTATGCGTTATGCGTTATGCGTTATGCGTTATGCGTTATGAGTAACGCGTGATACGTTATGCGTTATGCGTTATGCGTTATGAGTAATGCGTGATCCGTTATGCGTTATGCGTTATGAGAAATGCGTGATCCGTTATGCGTTATGCGTTATGCGTTATGAGTTATGCGTTAAGCGTTATGCGTTATGCGTTATGCGTTATGCGTTATGCGTTATGCGTTATGCGTTATGCGATATGCGTTATGCGTTATGCGTTATGCGTTATGAGTAATGCGTGATCCGTTATGCGTTATGCGTTATGCGTTATGCGTTATGCGTTTTGCTTTATGCGTTATGCGTTATGGGTTATGCGTTATGCGTTATGCGTTATGAGTAATGCGTGATCCGTTATGTGTAATGCGTTATGCGTTATGCGTTACGCGTTTTGCGTTATGCGTTATGCGTTATGCGTTATGCGTTATGCTTTATGCGTTATGCGTTATGCGTTATGCGTTATTCTTATGCGTTATGCGTTATGCGTTATGCGTTATGCGTTATGCGTTATGCGTTATGCGTTATGCGTTATGCGTTATGCGTTATGCGTTATGCGTTATGCGTTATGCGTTATGCGTTATGCGTTATGCGTTATGCGTTATGCGTTATGCGTTATGCGATTTGCGTTATGCGTAATACGTTATGGGTTGTGCGTTATGAGTCATGCGTTATGCGTTATGAGTAATGCGTGATCCGTCATGCGTTATGCGTTATGCGTTATGAGTAATGCGAGATCCGTTACGCGTTATGCGTTATGCATTATGCGTTATGCGTTATGCGGTATGCTTTATGCGTTATGCGTTATGCGTTATGCGTTATGCGTTATGCGTTATGCGTTATGCGTTATGCGTTATGCGTTATGAGTAATGCGTGATCCGTCATGCGTTATGCGTTATGCGTTATGAGTAATGCGAGATCCGTTACGCGTTATGCGTTATGAGTTATGCGATATGCGTAATGCGTTATGCGTTATGCGTTATGCGTTATGCGTTATGCGTTATGCGTTATGCATTATGCGATATGCATTATGCGTTATGCGTTATGCGTTATGCGTTATGCGTTATGCGTTATGCGTTATGCGTTATGCGTCATGCGTTATGCGTTATGCGTTATGCGTTATGCGTTATGAGAAATGCGTGATCCGTTATGCGTTATGCGTTATGAGTAATACGTGATCCGTTATGCGTTATGCGTTATGCGTTATGCGTTAGCGCTATGCGTTATGCGTTATGCGTTATGCGTTATGCGTTATGAGTAACGCGTGATACGTTATGCGTTATGCGTTATGCGTTATGAGTAATGCGTGATCCGTTATGCGTTATGCGTTATGAGAAATGCGTGATCCGTTATGCGTTATGCGTTATGAGTAATGCGTGATCCGTTATGCGTTATGCGTTATGAGTAATGCATGATCCGTTATGCGTTATGCGTTATGCGTTATGAGTTATGCGTTAAGCGTTATGCGTTATGCGTTATGCGTTATGCGTTATGCGTTATGCGTTATGCGTTATGCGTTATGGGTTATGCGTTATGCGTTATGCGTTATGAGTAATGCGTGATCCGTTATGTGTAATGCGTTATGCGTTATGCGTTATGCGTTATGCGTTATGCGTTATGCGTTATGCGTTTTGCTTTATGCGTTATGCGTTATGGGTTATGCGTTATGCGTTATGCGTTATGAGTAATGCGTGATCCGTTATGTGTAATGCGTTATGCGTTATGCGTTACGCGTTTTGCGTTATGCGTTATGCGTTATGCGTTATGCGTTATGCGTTATGCGTTATGCTTTATGCGTTATGCGTTATGCGTTATGCGTTATTCTTATGCGTTATGCGTTATGCGTTATGCGTTATGCGTTATGCGTTATGCGTTATGCGTTATGCGTTATGCGTTATGCGTTATGCGTTATGCGTTATGCGTTATGCGTTATGCGTTATGCGTTATGCGATATGCGTTATGCGTTATGCGATTTGCGTTATGCGTTATGCGTTATGGGTTGTGCGTTATGAGTCATGCGTTATGCGTTATGCGTTTTGCTTTATGCGTTATGCGTTATGGGTTATGCGTTATGCGTTATGCGTTATGCGTTATGCGTTATGCGTTATGCGTTATGCGTTATGAGAAATGCGAGATTCGTTATGCGTTATGCGTTATGCGTTATGCGTTATGCGTTATGAGTAATGCGTGATCCGTTATGCGTTATGCGTTATGAGTAATGCGTGATCCGTTATGCGTTATGCGTTATGCATTATGCGTTATGCGTTATGCGTTATGCGTTATGCTTTATGCGTTATGCGTTATGCGTTATGCGTTATGAGTAATGCGTTATGCGTGATGCGTTATGTGTTATGCGTTGTGCGTTATCCGCTATGCGTTATGCGTTTTACGTTATGCGTTATGCGTTATGAGTTATGCGTTATACGTTATGGGTTATGCGTTATGCGTTATGCATTATGCGTTATGCGTTATGCGTTGTGCGTTATGCGATTTACGTTATGCGTTATGCGTTATGATTTATGGGTTGTGCGTTATGAGTCATGCGTTATGAGTAACGCGTGATCCGTTATGCGTTTTGCGTTATGCGTTTTGCGTTATGCGAGATCCGTTATGCGTTATGCTTTATGCGTTATGCGTTATGTGTTATGCGTTGTGCGTTATCCGCTATGCGTTATGCGTTTTACGTTATGCGTTATGCGTTATGAGTTATGCGTTATACGTTATGGGTTATGCGTTATGCGTTATGCGTTATGCGATTTGGGTTATGCGTTATGCGTTATGCGTTATGCGTTATGGGTTATGAGTTATTCGTTATGCGTTATGCGTTATGCGTTATGCGTTATGCGTTGTGCGTTATGCGATTTGCGTTATGCGTTATGCGTTATGGGTTGTGCGTTATGAGTCATGCGTTATGCGTTATGAGTAATGCGTGATCCGTTATGCGATATGCGTTATTCGTTATGCGTTATGCGTTATGAGAAATGCGAGATTCGTTATGCGTTTTGTGTTATGCGTTATGAGTAATGCGTGATCCGTTATGCGTTATGCGTTATGAGTAATGCGTGATCCGTTATGCGTTATGCGTTATGCATTATGCGTTATGCGTTATGCGTTATGCGTTATGCTTTATGCGTTATGCGTTATGCGTTATGCGTTATGCGTTATGAGTAATGCGTTATGCGTTATGCGTTATGTGTTATGCGTTGTGCGTTGTCCGCTATGCGTTATGCGTTTTACGTTATGCGTTATGCGTTATGAGTTATGCGTTATACGTTATGGGTTATGCGTTATGCGTTATGCGTTATGCGTTATGCGTTATGCGTTGTGCGTTATGCGATTTGCGTTATGCGTTATGCGTTATGATTTATGGGTTGTGCGTTATGAGTCATGCGTTATGCGTTATGAGTAATGCGTGATCCGTTATGCGTTATGCGTTATGCGTTTTGCGTTATGCGAGATCCGTTATGCGTTATGCTTTATGCGTTATGCGTTATGCGTTATGCGTTATGCGTTATGTGTTATGCGTTGTGCGTTATCCGCTATGCGTTATGCGTTTTACGTTATGCGTTATGCGTTATGAGTTATGCGTTATACGTTATGGGTTATGCGTTATGCGTTATGCGTTATGCGTTATGCGATTTGGGTTATGCGTTATGCGTTATGGGTTATGAGTTATTCGTTATGCGTTATGCGTTATGCGTTATGCGTTATGCGTTATGCGTTATGCGTTGTGCGTTATGCGATTTGCGTTATGCGTTATGCGTTATGGGTTCTGCGTTATGAGTCATGCGTTATGCGTTATGAGTAATGCGTGATCCGTTATGCGTTATGCGTTATGCGTTATGCGTTATGCGTTATGGGTTATGCGTTATGTGTTATGCGTTATACGTTATGTGTTATGCGTTGTGCGTTATCCGTTATGCGTTATGCGTTATGCGTTATGCGTTATGCGTTATGCGTTATGCGTTATGCGTTATGCGTTATGCGTTATGCGTTATGCGTTACGCGTTATGCGTTATGCGTTATGCGTTGTGCGTTATGCGTTATGCGTTATGCGCTATGCGTTATGCGTTATGAGTGATGCGTGATCCGTTATGCGATATGCGTAATGAGTAATGCGCGATCCGTTATGCGTTATGCGTTATGCGTTATGCGTTATGCGTTATGCGTTATGCTATTTGCGTTATGCGTTATGCGTTATGCGTTATGCGTTATGCGTTATGAGTAATGCGTGGTCCGTTATGCGTTATGCGTTATGCGTTATGCGTTATGCGTTATGCGTTATGTGTTATGCGTTATGCGCTATGCGTTATAATTTATGCGTTATGCGTTATGGGTTATGAGTAATGCGTGATCCGTTATGCGTAATGCTTTATGCGTTATGCGTTATGCGTTACGCGTAATGCGTTATGCGCTATGGGTCATGCGTTAAGCGTTATGCGTTATGCGTTATGCGTTATGCGTTATGCGTTATGCGTTATGGGTTGTGCGTTATGAGTCATGTGTTATGCGTTATGCGTTATGCGTTTTGCTTTATGCGTTATGCGTTATGGGTTATGCGTTATGCGTTATGCGTTATGAATAATGCGTGATCCGTTATGCGTTATGAGTAACGCGTGATCCGTTATGCGCTATGCGTTATGCGTTATGAGAAATGCGTGATCCGTTATGCGTTATGCGTTATGCTTTATGCGTTATGCGTTATGCGTTATGCGATTTGCGTTATGCGTTATGCGTTATGCGTTATGCGTTATGCGTTATGGGTTATGAGTAATGCGTGATCCGTTATGCGTAATGCTTTATGCGTTATGCGTTATTCGTTACGCGTAATGCGTTATGCGCTATGGGTCATGCGTTAAGCGTTATGCGTTATGCGTTATGCGTTATGCGTTATGCGGAATGCGTCATCCGTTATGCGTTATGAGTAATGCGTGATCCGTCATGCGTTATGCGTTAGGCCTTATGCGTTTTGCGTTATGCGTTATGAGTAATGCGAGATCCGTTACGCGTTATGCGTTATGCGTTATGCGTTATGCGTTATGAGTAACGCGTGATCCGTTATGCGTTATGCGTTATGCGTTATGCGTTATGCGTTATGCGTTATGCGTTATGCGTTATGAGTAACGCGTGATCCGTTATGCGTTATGCGTTATGCGTTATGAGAAATGCGTGATCCGATATGCGTTATGCGTTATGCTTTATGCGTTATGCGTTATGCATTATGCGTTATGCGTTATGCGTTATGCGTTATGCGTTATGCGTTATGCGTTATGCGTTATGCGGAATGCGTCATCCGTTATGCGGAATGCGTCATCCGTTATTCGTTATGAGTAATGCGTGATCCGTCATGCGTTATGCGTTAGGCGTTATGCGTTTTGCGTTATGCGTTATGGGTTATGAGTAATGCGTGATCCGTTATGCGTTATGCTTTATGCGTTATGCATTATGCGTTACGCGTAATGCGTTATGCGCTATGGGTCATGCGTTAAGCGTTATGCGTTATGCGTTATGCGTTATGCGTTATGCGGAATGCGTCATCCGTTATGCGTTATGAGTAATGCGTGATCCGTCATGCGTTATGCGTTAGGCGTTATGCGTTTTGCGTTATGCGTTATGCGGAATGCGTCATCCGTTATGCGTTATGCGTTATGCGATATGCGTTATGCGTTATGCGTTATGCGTTATGCGTTATGCTATTTGCGTTATGCGTTATGCGTTATGCGTTATGCGTTATGCGTTATGAGTAATGCGTGATCCGTTATGCGTTATGCGTTATGCGTTATGCGTTATGCGTTATGCGTTATGTGTTATGCGTTATGCGCTATGCGTTATAATTTATGCGTTATGCGTTATGGGTTATGAGTAATGCGTGATCCGTTATGCGTAATGCTTTATGCGTTATGCGTTATGCGTTACGCGTAATGCGTTATGCGCTATGGGTCATGCGTTAAGCGTTATGCGTTATGCGTTATGCGTTATGCGTTATGCGTTATGCGTTATGCGTTATGGGTTGTGCGTTATGAGTCATGTGTTATGCGTTATGCGTTATGCGTTTTGCTTTATGCGTTATGCGTTATGGGTTATGCGTTATGCGTTATGCGTTATGAATAATGCGTGATCCGTTATGCGTTATGAGTAACGCGTGATCCGTTATGCGCTATGCGTTATGCGTTATGAGTAATGCGTGATCCGTTATGCGTTATGCGTTATGCTTTATGCGTTATGCGTTATGCGTTATGCGATTTGCGTTATGCGTTATGCGTTATGCGTTATGCGTTATGCGTTATGGGTTATGAGTAATGCGTGATCCGTTATGCGTAATGCTTTATGCGTTATGCGTTATTCGTTACGCGTAATGCGTTATGCGCTATGGGTCATGCGTTAAGCGTTATGCGTTATGCGTTATGCGTTATGCGTTATGCGGAATGCGTCATCCGTTATGCGTTATGAGTAATGCGTGATCCGTCATGCGTTATGCGTTAGGCCTTATGCGTTTTGCGTTATGCGTTATGAGTAATGCGAGATCCGTTACGCGTTATGCGTTATGCGTTATGCGTTATGCGTTATGAGTAACGCGTGATCCGTTATGCGTTATGCGTTATGCGTTATGAGAAATGCGTGATCCGATATGCGTTATGCGTTATGCTTTATGCGTTATGCGTTATGCATTATGCGTTATGCGTTATGCGTTATGCGTTATGCGTTATGCGTTATGCGTTATGCGTTATGCGGAATGCGTCATCCGTTATGCGGAATGCGTCATCCGTTATTCGTTATGAGTAATGCGTGATCCGTCATGCGTTATGCGTTAGGCGTTATGCGTTTTGCGTTATGCGTTATGGGTTATGAGTAATGCGTGATCCGTTATGCGTTATGCTTTATGCGTTATGCATTATGCGTTACGCGTAATGCGTTATGCGCTATGGGTCATGCGTTAAGCGTTATGCGTTATGCGTTATGCGTTATGCGTTATGCGGAATGCGTCATCCGTTATGCGTTATGAGTAATGCGTGATCCGTCATGCGTTATGCGTTAGGCGTTATGCGTTTTGCGTTATGCGTTATGCGGAATGCGTCATCCGTTATGCGTTATGCGTTATGCGTTATGCGTTATGCGTTATGCGTTATGCGTTATGCGTTATGCGTTATGCGTTATGCGTTATGCGTTATGCGTTATGCGTTATGCGTTATGCGTTATGCGATTAGCGTTATGCGTTATGCGTTATGGGTTGTGCGTTATGAGTCATGCGTTATGCGTTATGCGTTTTGCTTTATGCGTTATGCGTTATGGGTTATGCGTTATGCGTTATGCGTTATGCGTTATGCGTTATGCGTTATGCGTTATGAGAAATGCGAGATCCGTTATGCGTTATGCGTTATGAGTAATGCGTGATCCGTTATGCGTTATGCGTTATGAGTAATGCGTGATCCGTTATGCGTTATGCGTTATGCATTATGCGTTATGCGTTATGCGTTATGCTTTATGCGTTATGCGTTATGCGTTATGCGTTATGCGTTATGCGTTATGTGTTATGCGTTGTGCGTTATCCGCTATGCGTTATGCCTTTTCTTTATGCGTTATGCGTTATATGTTATGTGTTATGCGTTACGCGTTATGCGTTATGCGTTATGCGTTATGCGTTATGCGTTATGCGTTATGCGGAATGCGTCATCCGTTATGCGTTATGAGTAATGCGTGATCCGTCATGCGTTATGCGTTAGGCGTTATGCGTTTTGCGTTATGCGTTATGCGGAATGCGTCATCCGTTATGCGTTATGCGTTATGCGATATGCGTTATGCGTTATGCGTTATGCGTTATGAGTAATGCGTGATCCGTTATGCGTTATGCGTTATGCGTTATGCGTTTTGCTTTATGCGTTATGCGTTATGGGTTATGCGTTATGCGTTATGCGTTATGAGTAATGCGTGATCCGTTATGTGTAATGCGTTATGCGTTATGCGTTACGCGTTTTGCGTTATGCGTTATGCGTTATGCGTTATGCGTTATGCGTTATGCGTAATGCGTTATGCTTTATGCGTTATGCGTTATGCGTTATGCGTTATGCGTTATGCGTTATGCGTTATGCGTTATGCGTTATGCGTTATGCGTTATGCGTTATGCGTTATGCGTTATGCGTTATGCGTTATGCGTTATGCGTTATGCGTTATGCGTTATGCGTTATGCGTTATGCGTTATGCGTTATGCGTTATGCGTTATGCGATTTGCGTTATGCGTTATGCGTTATGGGTTGTGCGTTATGAGTAATGCGTGATCCCTTATGCGTTATGCGTTATGCATTATGCGTTATCCGTTATGCGTTATGCGTTATGCGTTATGCGTTATGCGTTATGCTTTATGCGTTATGCGTTATGCGTTATGCGATTTGCGTTATGCGTTATGCGTTATGCGTTATGCGTTATGCGTTATGCGTTATGCGTTATGCGTTATGCGTTATGCGATTAGCGTTATGCGTTATGCGTTATGGGTTGTGCGTTATGAGTCATGCGTTATGCGTTATGCGTTTTGCTTTATGCGTTATGCGTTATGGGTTATGCGTTATGCGTTATGCGTTATGCGTTATGCGTTATGAGAAATGCGAGATCCGTTATGCGTTATGCGTTATGCGTTATGAGTAATGCGTGATCCGTTATGCGTTATGCGTTATGAGTAATGCGTGATCCGTTATGCGTTATGCGTTATGCATTATGCGTTATGCGTTATGCGTTATGCTTTATGCGTTATGCGTTATGCGTTATGCGTTATGCGTTATGCGTTATGCGTTATGTGTTATGCGTTGTGCGTTATCCGCTATGCGTTATGCGTTTTCTTTATGCGTTATGCGTTATATGTTATGTGTTATGCGTTACGCGTTATGCGTTATGCGTTATGCGTTATGCGTTATGCGTTATGCGTTATGCGTTATGCGTTATGCGTTATGCGTTATGGGTTATGCGTTATGTGTTATGCGTTATACGTTATGTGTTATGCGTTGTGCGTTATCCGTTATGCGTTATGCGTTATGCGTTATGCGTTATGCGTTATGCGTTACGCGTTATGCGTTATGCGTTATGCGTTATGCGTTATGCGTTATGCGCTATGCGTTATGCGTTATGAGTGATGCGTGATCCGTTATGCGTTATGCGGAATGAGTGATGCGTGATCCGTTATGCGTTATGCGTTATGCGTTATGGGTTATGCGTTATGCGTTATGCTATTTGCGTTATGCGTTATGCGTTATGCGTTATGCGTTATGCGTTATGAGTAATGCGTGATCCGTTATGCGTTATGCGTTATGCGTTATGCGTTATGCGTTATGTGTTATGCGTTATGCGCTATGCGTTATACGTTATGCGTTATGCGTTATGGGTTATGAGTAATGCGTGATCCGTTATGCGTAATGCTTTATGCGTTATGCGTTATGCGTTACGCGTAATGCGTTATGCGCTCTGGGTCATGCGTTAAGCGTTATGCGTTATGCGTTATGCGTTATGCGGTATGCGTTATGCGTTATGCGTTATGGGTTGTGCGTTATGAGTCATGTGTTATGCGTTATGCGTTATGCGTTTTGCTTTATGCGTTATGCGTTATGGGTTATGCGTTATGCGTTATGCGTTATGAGTAATGCGTGATCCGTTATGCGTTATGAGTAACGCGTGATCCGTTATGCGCTATGCGTTATGCGTTATGAGAAATGCGTGATCCGTTATGCGTTATGCGTTATGCTTTATGCGTTATGCGTTATGCGTTATGCGATTTGCGTTATGCGTTATGCGTTATGCGTTATGCGTTATGCGTTATGCGTTATGCGTTTTGCTTTATGCATTATGCGTTATGGGTTATGCGTTATGCGTTATGCGTTATGAGTAATGCGTGATCCGTTATGTGTTATGCGTTATGCGCTATGCGTTATGCGTTATGCGTTATGCGTTATGGGTTATGAGTAATGCGTAATCCGTTATGCGTAATGCTTTATGCGTTATGCGTTATTCGTTACGCGTAATGCGTTATGCGCTATGGGTCATGCGTTAAGCGTTATGCGTTATGCGTTATGCGTTATGCGGAATGCGTCATCCGTTATGCGTTATGAGTAATGCGTTATGCGTCATGCGTTATGCGTTAGGCGTTATGCGTTTTGCGTTATGCGTTATGAGTAATGCGAGATCCGTTATGCGTTATGCGTTATGCGTTATGCGTTATGCGTTATGAGTAACGCGTGATCCGTTATGCGTTATGCGTTATGCGTTATGCGTTATGCGTTATGAGTAACGCGTGATCCGTTATGCGTTATGCGTTATGCGTTATGAGAAATGCGTGATCCGATATGCGTTATGCGTTATGCTTTATGCGTTATGCGTTATGCGTTATGCGTTATGCGTTATGCGTTATGCGTTATGCGTTATGCGTTATGCGTTATGCGTTATGCGTTATGCGTTATGCGGAATGCGTCATCCTTTATTCGTTATGAGTAATGCGTGATCCGTCATGCGTTATGCGTTAGGCGTTATGCGTTTTGCGTTATGCGTTATGGGTTATGAGTAATGCGTGATCCGTTATGCGTTATGGTTTATGCGTTATGCGTTATGCGTTACGCGTAATGCGTTATGCGCTATGGGTCATGCGTTAAGCGTTATGCGTTATGCGTTATGCGTTATGCGTTATGCGGAATGCGTCATCCGTTATGCGTTATGAGTAATGCGTGATCCGTCATGCGTTATGCGTTAGGCGTTATGCGTTTTGCGTTATGCGTTATGCGGAATGCGTCATCCGTTATGCGTTATGCGTTATGCGATATGCGTTATGCGTTATGCGTTATGAGTAATGCGTGATCCGTTATGCGTTATGCGTTATGCGTTATGCGTTATGCGTTATGCGTTATGCGTTATGCGTTATGCGTTTTGCTTTATGCGTTATGCGTTATGGGTTATGCGTTATGCGTTATGCGTTATGAGTAATGCGTGATCCGTTATGTGTAATGCGTTATGCGTTATGCGTTACGCGTTTTGCGTTATGCGTTATGCGTTATGCGTTATGCGTTATGCGTTATGCGTTATGCGTAATGCGTTATGCTTTATGCGTTATGCGTTATGCGTTATGCGTTATGCGTTATGCGTTATGCGTTATGCGTTATGCGTTATGCGTTATGCGTTATGCGTTATGCGTTATGCGTTATGCGTTATGCGTTATGCGTTATGCGTTATGCGTTATGCGATTTGAGTTATGCGTTATGCGTTATGGGTTGTGCGTTATGAGTAATGCGTGATCCGTTATGCGTTATGCGTTATGCATTATGCGTTATGCGTTATGCGTTATGCGTTATGCGTTATGCGTTATGCTTTATGCGTTATGCGTTATGCGTTATGCGATTTGCGTTATGCGTGATGCGTTATGCGTTATGCGTTATGCGTTATGTGTTATGCGTTATGCGTTATGCGTTATGCGTTATGCGTTATGCGTTATGCGTTATGCGTTATGCGTTATGCGTTATGCGTTATGCGTTATGCGTTATGCGTTATGCGTTATGCGTTATGCGTTATGCGTTATGCGTTATGCGTTATGCGTTATGCGTTATGTGTTATGCGTTATGCGTTATGCGTTATGAGTAATGCGTGATCCGTTATGCGTTATGCGTTATGAGTAATGCGTGATCCGTTATGCGTTATGCGTTATGAGAAATGCATGATCTGTTATGCGTTATGCGTTGAGTAATGCGTGATCCGTTATGCGTTATGCGTTATGCGTTATGCGTTATGCGTTATGCGTTATGCGTTATGCGTTATGCGATTAGCGTTATGCGTTATGCGTTATGGGTTGTGCGTTATGAGTCATGCGTTATGCGTTATGCGTTTTGCTTTATGCGTTATGCGTTATGGGTTATGCGTTATCCGTTATGCGTTATGCGTTATGCGTTATGCGTTATGCGTTATGAGAAATGCGAGATCCGTTATGCGTTATGCGTTATGCGTTATGAGTAATGCGTGATCCGTTATGCGTTATGCGTTATGAGTAATGCGTGATCCGTTATGCGTTATGCGTTATGCATTATGCGTTATGCGTTATGCGTTATGCTTTATGCGTTATGCGTTATGCGTTATGCGTTATGCGTTATGCGTTATGCGTTATGTGTTATGCGTTGTGCGTTATCCGCTATGCGTTATGCGTTTTCGTTATGCGTTATGCGTTATATGTTATGTGTTATGCGTTACGCGTTATGCGTTATGCGTTATGCGTTATGCGTTATGCGTTATGCGTTATGCGTTATTCGTTATGCGTTATGCGTTATGCGTTATGCGTTATGCGTTATGCGTTATGCGTTATGCGTTATGCGTTATGCGTTATGCGTTATGCGTTATGCGTTATGCGTTATGCGTTATGCGTTATGCGTTATGCGTTATGCGTTATGCGTTATGCGTTATGCGTTATGCGTTATGCGTTATGCGTTATGCGGAATGCGTCATCCGTTATGCGGAATGCGTCATCCGTTATTCGTTATGAGTAATGCGTGATCCGTCATGCGTTATGCGTTAGGCGTTATGCGTTTTGCGTTATGCGTTATGGGTTATGAGTAATGCGTGATCCGTTATGCGTTATGCTTTATGCGTTATGCATTATGCGTTACGCGTAATGCGTTATGCGCTATGGGTCATGCGTTAAGCGTTATGCGTTATGCGTTATGCGTTATGCGTTATGCGGAATGCGTCATCCGTTATGCGTTATGAGTAATGCGTGATCCGTCATGCGTTATGCGTTAGGCGTTATGCGTTTTGCGTTATGCGTTATGCGGAATGCGTCATCCGTTATGCGTTATGCGTTATGCGTTATGCGTTATGCGTTATGCGTTATGCGTTATGAGTAATGCGTGATCCGTTATGCGTTATGCGTTATGCGTTATGCGTTATGCGTTTTGCTTTATGCGTTATGCGTTATGGGTTATGCGTTATCCGTTATGCGTTATGAGTAATGCGTGATCCGTTATGTGTAATGCGTTATGCGTTATGCGTTACGCGTTTTGCGTTATGCGTTATGCGTTATGCGTTATGCGTTATGCGTTATGCGTAATGCGTTATGCTTTATGCGTTATGCGTTATGCGTTATGCGTTATGCGTTATGCGTTATGCGTTATGCGTTATGCGTTATGCGTTATGCGTTATGCGTTATGCGTTATGCGTTATGCGTTATGCGTTATGCGTTATGCGTTATGCGTTATGCGTTATGCGTTATGCGTTATGCGTTATGCGTTATGCGTTATGCGTTATGCGTTATGCGTTATGCGATTTGCGTTATGCGTTATGCGTTATGGGTTGTGCGTTATGAGTAATGCGTGATCCGTTATGCGTTATGCGTTATGCATTATGCGTTATCCGTTATGCGTTATGCGTTATGCGTTATGCGTTATGCGTTATGCGTTATGCTTTATGCGTTATGCGTTATGCGTTATGCGATTTGCGTTATGCGTTATGCGTTATGCGTTATGCGTTATGCGTTATGCGTTATGCGTTATGCGTTATGCGTTATGCGATTAGCGTTATGCGTTATGCGTTATGGGTTGTGCGTTATGAGTCATGCGTTATGCGTTATGCGTTTTGCTTTATGCGTTATGCGTTATGGGTTATGCGTTATGCGTTATGCGTTATGCGTTATGCGTTATGCGTTATGCGTTATGAGAAATGCGAGATCCGTTATGCGTTATGCGTTATGAGTAATGCGTGATCCGTTATGCGTTATGCGTTATGAGTAATGCGTGATCCGTTATGCGTTATGCGTTATGCATTATGCGTTATGCGTTATGCGTTATGCTTTATGCGTTATGCGTTATGCGTTATGCGTTATGCGTTATGCGTTATGTGTTATGCGTTGTGCGTTATCCGCTATGCGTTATGCGTTTTCTTTATGCGTTATGCGTTATATGTTATGTGTTATGCGTTACGCGTTATGCGTTATGCGTTATGCGTTATGCGTTATGCGTTATGCGTTATGCGGAATGCGTCATCCGTTATGCGTTATGAGTAATGCGTGATCCGTCATGCGTTATGCGTTAGGCGTTATGCGTTTTGCGTTATGCGTTATGCGGAATGCGTCATCCGTTATGCGTTATGCGTTATGCGATATGCGTTATGCGTTATGCGTTATGCGTTATGAGTAATGCGTGATCCGTTATGCGTTATGCGTTATGCGTTATGCGTTTTGCTTTATGCGTTATGCGTTATGGGTTATGCGTTATGCGTTATGCGTTATGAGTAATGCGTGATCCGTTATGTGTAATGCGTTATGCGTTATGCGTTATGCGTTTTGCGTTATGCGTTATGCGTTATGCGTTATGCGTTATGCGTTATGCGTTATGCGTAATGCGTTATGCTTTATGCGTTATGCGTTATGCGTTATGCGTTATGCGTTATGCGTTATGCGTTATGCGTTATGCGTTATGCGTTATGCGTTATGCGTTATGCGTTATGCGTTATGCGTTATGCGTTATGCGTTATGCGTTATGCGTTATGCGTTATGCGTTATGCGTTATGCGTTATGCGTTATGCGTTATGCGTTATGCGTTATGCGATTTGCGTTATGCGTTATGCGTTATGGGTTGTGCGTTATGAGTAATGCGTGATCCGTTATGCGTTATGCGTTATGCATTATGCGTTATCCGTTATGCGTTATGCGTTATGCGTTATGCGTTATGCGTTATGCTTTATGCGTTATGCGTTATGCGTTATGCGATTTGCGTTATGCGTTATGCGTTATGCGTTATGCGTTATGCGTTATGCGTTATGCGTTATGCGTTATGCGATTAGCGTTATGCGTTATGCGTTATGGGTTGTGCGTTATGAGTCATGCGTTATGCGTTATGCGTTTTGCTTTATGCGTTATGCGTTATGGGTTATGCGTTATGCGTTATGCGTTATGCGTTATGCGTTATGAGAAATGCGAGATCCGTTATGCGTTATGCGTTATGCGTTATGAGTAATGCGTGATCCGTTATGCGTTATGCGTTATGAGTAATGCGTGATCCGTTATGCGTTATGCGTTATGCATTATGCGTTATGCGTTATGCGTTATGCTTTATGCGTTATGCGTTATGCGTTATGCGTTATGCGTTATGCGTTATGCGTTATGAGTTATGCGTTGTGCGTTATCCGCTATGCGTTATGCGTTTTCTTTATGCGTTATGCGTTATATGTTATGTGTTATGCGTTACGCGTTATGCGTTATGCGTTATGCGTTATGCGTTATGCGTTATGCGTTATGCGTTATGCGTTATGGGTTATGCGTTATGTGTTATGCGTTATACGTTATGTGTTATGCGTTGTGCGTTATCCGTTATGCGTTATGCGTTATGCGTTATGCGTTATGCGTTATGCGTTATGCGTTATGCGTTATGCGTTATGCGTTATGCGTTATGCGTTATGCGTTATGCGTTATGCGTTATGCGTTACGCGTTATGCGTTATGCGTTATGCGTTGTGCGTTATGCGTTATGCGTTATGCGCTATGCGTTATGCGTTATGAGTGATGCGTGATCCGTTATGCGTTATGCGGAATGAGTGATGCGTGATCCGTTATGCGTTATGCGTTATGCGTTATGGGTTATGCGTTATGCGTTATGCTATTTGCGTTATGCGTTATGCGTTATGCGTTATGCGTTATGCGTTATGAGTAATGCGTGATCCGTTATGCGTTATGCGTTATGCGTTATGCGTTATGCGTTATGTGTTATGCGTTATGCGCTATGCGTTATACGTTATGCGTTATGCGTTATGGGTTATGAGTAATGCGTGATCCGTTATGCGTAATGCTTTATGCGTTATGCGTTATGCGTTACGCGTAATGCGTTATGCGCTCTGGGTCATGCGTTAAGCGTTATGCGTTATGCGTTATGCGCTATGCGGTATGCGTTATGCGTTATGCGTTATGGGTTGTGCGTTATGAGTCATGTGTTATGCGTTATGCGTTATGCGTTTTGCTTTATGCGTTATGCGTTATGGGTTATGCGTTATGCGTTATGCGTTATGAGTAATGCGTGATCCGTTATGCGTTATGAGTAACGCGTGATCCGTTATGCGCTATGCGTTATGCGTTATGAGAAATGCGTGATCCGTTATGCGTTATGCGTTATGCTTTATGCGTTATGCGTTATGCGTTATGCGATTTGCGTTATGCGTTATGCGTTATGCGTTATGCGTTATGCGTTATGCGTTTTGCTTTATGCATTATGCGTTATGGGTTATGCGTTATGCGTTATGCGTTATGAGTAATGCGTGATCCGTTATGCGTTATGCGTTATGCGTTATGCGTTATGCGTTATGCGTTATGCGTTATGGGTTATGAGTAATGCGTAATCCGTTATGCGTAATGCTTTATGCGTTATGCGTTATTCGTTACGCGTAATGCGTTATGCGCTATGGGTCATGCGTTAAGCGTTATGCGTTATGCGTTATGCGTTATGCGGAATGCGTCATCCGTTATGCGTTATGAGTAATGCGTGATCCGTCATGCGTTATGCGTTAGGCGTTATGCGTTTTGCGTTATGCGTTATGAGTAATGCGAGATCCGTTACGCGTTATGCGTTATGCGTTATGCGTTATGCGTTATGAGTAACGCGTGATCCGTTATGCGTTATGCGTTATGCGTTATGCGTTATGCGTTATGAGTAACGCGTGATCCGTTATGCGTTATGCGTTATGCGTTATGAGAAATGCGTGATCCGATATGCGTTATGCGTTATGCTTTATGCGTTATGCGTTATGCGTTATGCGTTATGCGTTATGCGTTATGCGTTATGCGTTATGCGTTATGCGTTATGCGTTATGCGTTATGCGTTATGCGGAATGCGTCATCCGTTATTCGTTATGAGTAATGCGTGATCCGTCATGCGTTATGCGTTAGGCGTTATGCGTTTTGCGTTATGCGTTATGGGTTATGAGTAATGCGTGATCCGTTATGCGTTATGCTTTATGCGTTATGCGTTATGCGTTACGCGTAATGCGTTATGCGCTATGGGTCATGCGTTAAGCGTTATGCGTTATGCGTTATGCGTTATGCGTTATGCGGAATGCGTCATCCGTTATGCGTTATGAGTAATGCGTGATCCGTCATGCGTTATGCGTTAGGCGTTATGCGTTTTGCGTTATGCGTTATGCGGAATGCGTCATCCGTTATGCGTTATGCGTTATGCGATATGCGTTATGCGTTATGCGTTATGAGTAATGCGTGATCCGTTATGCGTTATGCGTTATGCGTTATGCGTTATGCGTTATGCGTTATGCGTTATGCGTTATGCGTTATGCGTTATGGGTTATGCGTTATGCGTTATGCGTTATGAGTAATGCGTGATCCGTTATGTGTAATGCGTTATGCGTTATGCGTTACGCGTTTTGCGTTATGCGTTATGCGTTATGCGTTATGCGTTATGCGTTTTGCGTTATGCGTAATGCGTTATGCTTTATGCGTTATGCGTTATGCGTTATGCGTTATGCGTTATGCGTTATGCGTTATGCGTTATGCGTTATGCGTTATGCGTTATGCGTTATGCGTTATGCGTTATGCGTTATGCGATTTGAGTTATGCGTTATGCGTTATGGGTTGTGCGTTATGAGTAATGCGTGATCCGTTATGCGTTATGCGTTATGCATTATGCGTTATGCGTTATGCGTTATGCGTTATGCGTTATGCGTTATGCTTTATGCGTTATGCGTTATGCGTTATGCGATTTGCGTTATGCGTTATGCGTTATGCGTTATGCGTTATGTGTTATGCGTTATGCGTTATGCGTTATGCGTTATGCGTTATGCGTTATGCGTTATGCGTTATGCGTTATGCGTTATGAGAAATGCGTGATCCGATATGCGTTATGCGTTATGCTTTATGCGTTATGCGTTATGCATTATGCGTTATGCGTTATGCGTTATGCGTTATGCGTTATGCGTTATGCGTTATGCGTTATGCGGAATGCGTCATCCGTTATGCGGAATGCGTCATCCGTTATTCGTTATGAGTAATGCGTGATCCGTCATGCGTTATGCGTTAGGCGTTATGCGTTTTGCGTTATGCGTTATGGGTTATGAGTAATGCGTGATCCGTTATGCGTTATGCTTTATGCGTTATGCATTATGCGTTACGCGTAATGCGTTATGCGCTATGGGTCATGCGTTAAGCGTTATGCGTTATGCGTTATGCGTTATGCGTTATGCGGAATGCGTCATCCGTTATGCGTTATGAGTAATGCGTGATCCGTCATGCGTTATGCGTTAGGCGTTATGCGTTTTGCGTTATGCGTTATGCGGAATGCGTCATCCGTTATGCGTTATGCGTTATGCGATATGCGTTATGCGTTATGCGTTATGCGTTATGAGTAATGCGTGATCCGTTATGCGTTATGCGTTATGCGTTATGCGTTATGCGTTTTGCTTTATGCGTTATGCGTTATGGGTTATGCGTTATCCGTTATGCGTTATGAGTAATGCGTGATCCGTTATGTGTAATGCGTTATGCGTTATGCGTTACGCGTTTTGCGTTATGCGTTATGCGTTATGCGTTATGCGTTATGCGTTATGCGTAATGCGTTATGCTTTATGCGTTATGCGTTATGCGTTATGCGTTATGCGTTATGCGTTATGCGTTATGCGTTATGCGTTATGCGTTATGCGTTATGCGTTATGCGTTATGGGTTATGCGTTATGCGTTATGCGTTATGCGTTATGCGTTATGCGTTATGCGTTATGCGTTATGCGTTATGCGTTATGCGTTATGCGTTATGCGTTATGCGATTTGCGTTATGCGTTATGCGTTATGGGTTGTGCGTTATGAGTAATGCGTGATCCGTTATGCGTTATGCGTTATGCATTATGCGTTATCCGTTATGCGTTATGCGTTATGCGTTATGCGTTATGCGTTATGCTTTATGCGTTATGCGTTATGCGTTATGCGATTTGCGTTATGCGTTATGCGTTATGCGTTATGCGTTATGCGTTATGCGTTATGCGTTATGCGTTATGCGTTATGCGTTATGCGATTAGCGTTATGCGTTATGCGTTATGGGTTGTGCGTTATGAGTCATGCGTTATGCGTTATGCGTTTTGCTTTATGCGTTATGCGTTATGGGTTATGCGTTATGCGTTATGCGTTATGCGTTATGCGTTATGCGTTATGCGTTATGAGAAATGCGAGATCCGTTATGCGTTATGCGTTATGAGTAATGCGTGATCCGTTATGCGTTATGCGTTATGAGTAATGCGTGATCCGTTATGCGTTATGCGTTATGCATTATGCGTTATGCGTTATGCGTTATGCTTTATGCGTTATGCGTTATGCGTTATGCGTTATGCGTTATGCGTTATGTGTTATGCGTTGTGCGTTATCCGCTATGCGTTATGCGTTTTCTTTATGCGTTATGCGTTATATGTTATGTGTTATGCGTTATGCGTTATGCGTTATGCGTTATGCGTTATGCGTTATGCGTTATGCGTTATGCGGAATGCGTCATCCGTTATGCGTTATGAGTAATGCGTGATCCGTCATGCGTTATGCGTTAGGCGTTATGCGTTTTGCGTTATGCGTTATGCGGAATGCGTCATCCGTTATGCGTTATGCGTTATGCGATATGCGTTATGCGTTATGCGTTATGCGTTATGAGTAATGCGTGATCCGTTATGCGTTATGCGTTATGCGTTATGCGTTTTGCTTTATGCGTTATGCGTTATGGGTTATGCGTTATGCGTTATGCGTTATGAGTAATGCGTGATCCGTTATGTGTAATGCGTTATGCGTTATGCGTTACGCGTTTTGCGTTATGCGTTATGCGTTATGCGTTATGCGTTATGCGTTATGCGTAATGCGTTATGCTTTATGCGTTATGCGTTATGCGTTATGCGTTATGCGTTATGCGTTATGCGTTATGCGTTATGCGTTATGCGTTATGCGTTATGCGTTATGCGTTATGCGTTATGCGTTATGCGTTATGCGTTATGCGTTATGCGTTATGCGTTATGCGTTATGCGTTATGCGATTTGCGTTATGCGTTATGCGTTATGGGTTGTGCGTTATGAGTAATGCGTGATCCCTTATGCGTTATGCGTTATGCATTATGCGTTATCCGTTATGCGTTATGCGTTATGCGTTATGCGTTATGCGTTATGCTTTATGCGTTATGCGTTATGCGTTATGCGATTTGCGTTATGCGTTATGCGTTATGCGTTATGCGTTATGCGTTATGCGTTATGCGTTATGCGTTATGCGATTAGCGTTATGCGTTATGCGTTATGGGTTGTGCGTTATGAGTCATGCGTTATGCGTTATGCGTTTTGCTTTATGCGTTATGCGTTATGGGTTATGCGTTATGCGTTATGCGTTATGCGTTATGCGTTATGAGAAATGCGAGATCCGTTATGCGTTATGCGTTATGCGTTATGAGTAATGCGTGATCCGTTATGCGTTATGCGTTATGAGTAATGCGTGATCCGTTATGCGTTATGCGTTATGCATTATGCGTTATGCGTTATGCGTTATGCTTTATGCGTTATGCGTTATGCGTTATGCGTTATGCGTTATGCGTTATGCGTTATGTGTTATGCGTTGTGCGTTATCCGCTATGCGTTATGCGTTTTCTTTATGCGTTATGCGTTATATGTTATGTGTTATGCGTTACGCGTTATGCGTTATGCGTTATGCGTTATGCGTTATGCGTTATGCGTTATGCGTTATGCGTTATGCGTTATGCGTTATGGGTTATGCGTTATGTGTTATGCGTTATACGTTATGTGTTATGCGTTGTGCGTTATCCGTTATGCGTTATGCGTTATGCGTTATGCGTTATGCGTTATGCGTTATGCGTTATGCGGAATGCGTCATCCGTTATTCGTTATGAGTAATGCGTGATCCGTCATGCGTTATGCGTTAGGCGTTATGCGTTTTGCGTTATGCGTTATGGGTTATGAGTAATGCGTGATCCGTTATGCGTTATGCTTTATGCGTTATGCGTTATGCGTTACGCGTAATGCGTTATGCGCTATGGGTCATGCGTTAAGCGTTATGCGTTATGCGTTATGCGTTATGCGTTATGCGGAATGCGTCATCCGTTATGCGTTATGAGTAATGCGTGATCCGTCATGCGTTATGCGTTAGGCGTTATGCGTTTTGCGTTATGCGTTATGCGGAATGCGTCATCCGTTATGCGTTATGCGTTATGCGTTATGCGTTATGCGTTATGCGTTATGAGTAATGCGTGATCCGTTATGCGTTATGCGTTATGCGTTATGCGTTATGCGTTATGCGTTATGCGTTTTGCTTTATGCGTTATGCGTTATGGGTTATGCGTTATGCGTTATGCGTTATGAGTAATGCGTGATCCGTTATGTGTAATGCGTTATGCGTTATGCGTTACGCGTTTTGCGTTATGCGTTATGCGTTATGCGTTATGCGTTATGCGTTATGCGTTATGCGTAATGCGTTATGCTTTATGCGTTATGCGTTATGCGTTATGCGTTATGCGTTATGCGTTATGCGTTATGCGTTATGCGTTATGCGTTATGCGTTATGCGTTATGCGTTATGCGTTATGCGTTATGCGTTATGCGTTATGCGTTATGCGTTATGCGATTTGAGTTATGCGTTATGCGTTATGGGTTGTGCGTTATGAGTAATGCGTGATCCGTTATGCGTTATGCGTTATGCATTATGCGTTATGCGTTATGCGTTATGCGTTATGCGTTATGCGTTATGCTTTATGCGTTATGCGTTATGCGTTATGCGATTTGCGTTATGCGTTATGCGTTATGCGTTATGCGTTATGTGTTATGCGTTATGCGTTATGCGTTATGCGTTATGCGTTATGCGTTATGCGTTATGCGTTATGCGTTATGCGTTATGAGAAATGCGTGATCCGATATGCGTTATGCGTTATGCTTTATGCGTTATGCGTTATGCATTATGCGTTATGCGTTATGCGTTATGCGTTATGCGTTATGCGTTATGCGTTATGCGTTATGCGGAATGCGTCATCCGTTATGCGGAATGCGTCATCCGTTATTCGTTATGAGTAATGCGTGATCCGTCATGCGTTATGCGTTAGGCGTTATGCGTTTTGCGTTATGCGTTATGGGTTATGAGTAATGCGTGATCCGTTATGCGTTATGCTTTATGCGTTATGCATTATGCGTTACGCGTAATGCGTTATGCGCTATGGGTCATGCGTTAAGCGTTATGCGTTATGCGTTATGCGTTATGCGTTATGCGGAATGCGTCATCCGTTATGCGTTATGAGTAATGCGTGATCCGTCATGCGTTATGCGTTAGGCGTTATGCGTTTTGCGTTATGCGTTATGCGGAATGCGTCATCCGTTATGCGTTATGCGTTATGCGATATGCGTTATGCGTTATGCGTTATGCGTTATGAGTAATGCGTGATCCGTTATGCGTTATGCGTTATGCGTTATGCGTTTTGCTTTATGCGTTATGCGTTATGGGTTATGCGTTATCCGTTATGCGTTATGAGTAATGCGTGATCCGTTATGTGTAATGCGTTATGCGTTATGCGTTACGCGTTTTGCGTTATGCGTTATGCGTTATGCGTTATGCGTTATGCGTTATGCGTAATGCGTTATGCTTTATGCGTTATGCGTTATGCGTTATGCGTTATGCGTTATGCGTTATGCGTTATGCGTTATGCGTTATGCGTTATGCGTTATGCGTTATGCGTTATGCGTTATGCGTTATGCGTTATGCGTTATGCGTTATGCGTTATGCGTTATGCGTTATGCGTTATGCGTTATGCGTTATGCGTTATGCGTTATGCGTTATGCATTATGCGTTATGCGTTATGCGATTTGCGTTATGCGTTATGCGTTATGGGTTGTGCGTTATGAGTAATGCGTGATCCGTTATGCGTTATGCGTTATGCATTATGCGTTATCCGTTATGCGTTATGCGTTATGCGTTATGCGTTATGCGTTATGCTTTATGCGTTATGCGTTATGCGTTATGCGATTTGCGTTATGCGTTATGCGTTATGCGTTATGCGTTATGCGTTATGCGTTATGCGTTATGCGTTATGCGTTATGCGATTAGCGTTATGCGTTATGCGTTATGGGTTGTGCGTTATGAGTCATGCGTTATGCGTTATGCGTTTTGCTTTATGCGTTATGCGTTATGGGTTATGCGTTATGCGTTATGCGTTATGCGTTATGCGTTATGCGTTATGCGTTATGAGAAATGCGAGATCCGTTATGCGTTATGCGTTATGAGTAATGCGTGATCCGTTATGCGTTATGCGTTATGAGTAATGCGTGATCCGTTATGCGTTATGCGTTATGCATTATGCGTTATGCGTTATGCGTTATGCTTTATGCGTTATGCGTTATGCGTTATGCGTTATGCGTTATGCGTTATGCGTTTTGTGTTATGCGTTGTGCGTTATCCGCTATGCGTTATGCGTTTTCTTTATGTGTTATGCGTTATATGTTATGTGTTATGCGTTACGCGTTATGCGTTATGCGTTATGCGTTATGCGTTATGCGTTATGCGTTATGCGGAATGCGTCATCCGTTATGCGTTATGAGTAATGCGTGATCCGTCATGCGTTATGCGTTAGGCGTTATGCGTTTTGCGTTATGCGTTATGCGGAATGCGTCATCCGTTATGCGTTATGCGTTATGCGATATGCGTTATGCGTTATGCGTTATGCGTTATGAGTAATGCGTGATCCGTTATGCGTTATGCGTTATGCGTTATGCGTTTTGCTTTATGCGTTATGCGTTATGGGTTATGCGTTATGCGTTATGCGTTATGAGTAATGCGTGATCCGTTATGTGTAATGCGTTATGCGTTATGCGTTACGCGTTTTGCGTTATGCGTTATGCGTTATGCGTTATGCGTTATGCGTTATGCGTAATGCGTTATGCTTTATGCGTTATGCGTTATGCGTTATGCGTTATGCGTTATGCGTTATGCGTTATGCGTTATGCGTTATGCGTTATGCGTTATGCGTTATGCGTTATGCGTTATGCGTTATGCGTTATGCGTTATGCGTTATGCGTTATGCGTTATGCGTTATGCGATTTGCGTTATGCGTTATGCGTTATGGGTTGTGCGTTATGAGTAATGCGTGATCCCTTATGCGTTATGCGTTATGCATTATGCGTTATCCGTTATGCGTTATGCGTTATGCGTTATGCGTTATGCGTTATGCGTTATGCTTTATGCGTTATGCGTTATGCGTTATGCGATTTGCGTTATGCGTTATGCGTTATGCGTTATGCGTTATGCGTTATGCGTTATGCGTTATGCGTTATGCGTTATGCGATTAGCGTTATGCGTTATGCGTTATGGGTTGTGCGTTATGAGTCATGCGTTATGCGTTATGCGTTTTGCTTTATGCGTTATGCGTTATGGGTTATGCGTTATGCGTTATGCGTTATGCGTTATGCGTTATGAGAAATGCGAGATCCGTTATGCGTTATGCGTTATGCGTTATGAGTAATGCGTGATCCGTTATGCGTTATGCGTTATGAGTAATGCGTGATCCGTTATGCGTTATGCGTTATGCATTATGCGTTATGCGTTATGCGTTATGCTTTATGCGTTATGCGTTATGCGTTATGCGTTATGCGTTATGCGTTATGCGTTATGTGTTATGCGTTGTGCGTTATCCGCTATGCGTTATGCGTTTTCTTTATGCGTTATGCGTTATATGTTATGTGTTATGCGTTACGCGTTATGCGTTATGCGTTATGCGTTATGCGTTATGCGTTATGCGTTATGCGTTATGCGTTATGCGTTATGCGTTATGGGTTATGCGTTATGTGTTATGCGTTATACGTTATGTGTTATGCGTTGTGCGTTATCCGTTATGCGTTATGCGTTATGCGTTATGCGTTATGCGTTATGCGTTATGCGTTATGCGTTATGCGTTATGCGTTATGCGTTATGCGTTATGCGTTATGCGTTATGCGTTACGCGTTATGCGTTATGCGTTGTGCGTTATGCGTTATGCGTTATGCGCTATGCGTTATGCGTTATGAGTGATGCGTGATCCGTTATGCGTTATGCGGAATGAGTGATGCGTGATCCGTTATGCGTTATGCGTTATGCGTTATGGGTTATGCGTTATGCGTTATGCTATTTGCGTTATGCGTTATGCGTTATGCGTTATGCGTTATGCGTTATGAGTAATGCGTGATCCGTTATGCGTTATGCGTTATGCGTTATGCGTTATGTGTTATGCGTTATGCGCTATGCGTTATACGTTATGCGTTATGCGTTATGGGTTATGAGTAATGCGTGATCCGTTATGCGTAATGCTTTATGCGTTATGCGTTATGCGTTACGCGTAATGCGTTATGCGCTCTGGGTCATGCGTTAAGCGTTATGCGTTATGCGTTATGCGTTATGCGGTATGCGTTATGCGTTATGCGTTATGGGTTGTGCGTTATGAGTCATGTGTTATGCGTTATGCGTTATGCGTTTTGCTTTATGCGTTATGCGTTATGGGTTATGCGTTATGCGTTATGCGTTATGAGTAATGCGTGATCCGTTATGCGTTATGAGTAACGCGTGATCCGTTATGCGCTATGCGTTATGCGTTATGAGAAATGCGTGATCCGTTATGCGTTATGCGTTATGCTTTATGCGTTATGCGTTATGCGTTATGCGATTTGCGTTATGCGTTATGCGTTATGCGTTATGCGTTATGCGTTATGCGTTATGCGTTTTGCTTTATGCATTATGCGTTATGGGTTATGCGTTATGCGTTATGCGTTATGAGTAATGCGTGATCCGTTATGTGTTATGCGTTATGCGCTATGCGTTATGCGTTATGCGTTATGCGTTATGGGTTATGAGTAATGCGTAATCCGTTATGCGTAATGCTTTATGCGTTATGCGTTATTCGTTACGCGTAATGCGTTATGCGCTATGGGTCATGCGTTAAGCGTTATGCGTTATGCGTTATGCGTTATGCGGAATGCGTCATCCGTTATGCGTTATGAGTAATGCGTGATCCGTCATGCGTTATGCGTTAGGCGTTATGCGTTTTGCGTTATGCGTTATGAGTAATGCGAGATCCGTTACGCGTTATGCGTTATGCGTTATGCGTTATGCGTTATGAGTAATGCGTGATCCGTTATGCGTTATGCGTTATGCGTTATGCGTTATGCGTTATGAGTAACGCGTGATCCGTTATGCGTTATGCGTTATGCGTTATGAGAAATGCGTGATCCGATATGCGTTATGCGTTATGCTTTATGCGTTATGCGTTATGCGTTATGCGTTATGCGTTATGCGTTATGCGTTATGCGTTATGCGTTATGCGTTATGCGTTATGCGTTATGCGTTATGCGGAATGCGTCATCCTTTATTCGTTATGAGTAATGCGTGATCCGTCATGCGTTATGCGTTAGGCGTTATGCGTTTTGCGTTATGCGTTATGGGTTATGAGTAATGCGTGATCCGTTATGCGTTATGGTTTATGCGTTATGCGTTATGCGTTACGCGTAATGCGTTATGCGCTATGGGTCATGCGTTAAGCGTTATGCGTTATGCGTTATGCGTTATGCGTTATGCGGAATGCGTCATCCGTTATGCGTTATGAGTAATGCGTGATCCGTCATGCGTTATGCGTTAGGCGTTATGCGTTTTGCGTTATGCGTTATGCGGAATGCGTCATCCGTTATGCGTTATGCGTTATGCGATATGCGTTATGCGTTATGCGTTATGAGTAATGCGTGATCCGTTATGCGTTATGCGTTATGCGTTATGCGTTATGCGTTATGCGTTATGCGTTATGCGTTTTGCTTTATGCGTTATGCGTTATGGGTTATGCGTTATGCGTTATGCGTTATGAGTAATGCGTGATCCGTTATGTGTAATGCGTTATGCGTTATGCGTTACGCGTTTTGCGTTATGCGTTATGCGTTATGCGTTATGCGTTATGCGTTATGCGTTATGCGTAATGCGTTATGCTTTATGCGTTATGCGTTATGCGTTATGCGTTATGCGTTATGCGTTATGCGTTATGCGTTATGCGTTATGCGTTATGCGTTATGCGTTATGCGTTATGCGTTATGCGTTATGCGTTATGCGTTATGCGTTATGCGATTTGAGTTATGCGTTATGCGTTATGGGTTGTGCGTTATGAGTAATGCGTGATCCGTTATGCGTTATGCGTTATGCATTATGCGTTATGCGTTATGCGTTATGCGTTATGCGTTATGCGTTATGCTTTATGCGTTATGCGTTATGCGTTATGCGATTTGCGTTATGCGTGATGCGTTATGCGTTATGCGTTATGCGTTATGTGTTATGCGTTATGCGTTATGCGTTATGCGTTATGCGTTATGCGTTATGCGTTATGCGTTATGCGTTATGCGTTATGCGTTATGCGTTATGCGTTATGCGTTATGCGTTATGCGTTATGCGTTATGCGTTATGCGTTATGCGTTATGCGTTATGCGTTATGCGTTATGCGTTATGCGTTATGCGTTATGTGTTATGCGTTATGCGTTATGCGTTATGAGTAATGCGTGATCCGTTATGCGTTATGCGTTATGAGTAATGCGTGATCCGTTATGCGTTATGCGTTATGAGAAATGCATGATCTGTTATGCGTTATGCGTTGAGTAATGCGTGATCCGTTATGCGTTATGCGTTATGCGTTATGCGTTATGCGTTATGCGTTATGCGTTATGCGTTATGCGATTAGCGTTATGCGTTATGCGTTATGGGTTGTGCGTTATGAGTCATGCGTTATGCGTTATGCGTTTTGCTTTATGCGTTATGCGTTATGGGTTATGCGTTATCCGTTATGCGTTATGCGTTATGCGTTATGCGTTATGCGTTATGAGAAATGCGAGATCCGTTATGCGTTATGCGTTATGCGTTATGAGTAATGCGTGATCCGTTATGCGTTATGCGTTATGAGTAATGCGTGATCCGTTATGCGTTATGCGTTATGCATTATGCGTTATGCGTTATGCGTTATGCTTTATGCGTTATGCGTTATGCGTTATGCGTTATGCGTTATGCGTTATGCGTTATGTGTTATGCGTTGTGCGTTATCCGCTATGCGTTATGCGTTTTCGTTATGCGTTATGCGTTATATGTTATGCGTTATGCGTTACGCGTTATGCGTTATGCGTTATGCGTTATGCGTTATGCGTTATGCGTTATGCGTTATTCGTTATGCGTTATGCGTTATGCGTTATGCGTTATGCGTTATGCGTTATGCGTTATGCGTTATGCGTTATGCGTTATGCGTTATGCGTTATGCGTTATGCGTTATGCGTTATGCGTTATGCGTTATGCGTTATGCGTTATGCGTTATGCGTTATGCGTTATGCGTTATGCGTTATGCGTTATGCGTTATGCGGAATGCGTCATCCGTTATGCGGAATGCGTCATCCGTTATTCGTTATGAGTAATGCGTGATCCGTCATGCGTTATGCGTTAGGCGTTATGCGTTTTGCGTTATGCGTTATGGGTTATGAGTAATGCGTGATCCGTTATGCGTTATGCTTTATGCGTTATGCATTATGCGTTACGCGTAATGCGTTATGCGCTATGGGTCATGCGTTAAGCGTTATGCGTTATGCGTTATGCGTTATGCGTTATGCGGAATACGTCATCCGTTATGCGTTATGAGTAATGCGTGATCCGTCATGCGTTATGCGTTAGGCGTTATGCGTTTTGCGTTATGCGTTATGCGGAATGCGTCATCCGTTATGCGTTATGCGTTATGCGATATGCGTTATGCGTTATGCGTTATGCGTTATGAGTAATGCGTGATCCGTTATGCGTTATGCGTTATGCGTTATGCGTTATGCGTTTTGCTTTATGCGTTATGCGTTATGGGTTATGCGTTATCCGTTATGCGTTATGAGTAATGCGTGATCCGTTATGTGTAATGCGTTATGCGTTATGCGTTACGCGTTTTGCGTTATGCGTTATGCGTTATGCGTTATGCGTTATGCGTTATGCGTAATGCGTTATGCTTTATGCGTTATGCGTTATGCGTTATGCGTTATGCGTTATGCGTTATGCGTTATGCGTTATGCGTTATGCGTTATGCGTTATGCGTTATGCGTTATGCGTTATGCATTATGCGTTATCCGTTATGCGTTATGCGTTATGCGTTATGCGTTATGCGTTATGCGTTATGCTTTATGCGTTATGCGTTATGCGTTATGCGATTTGCGTTATGCGTTATGCGTTATGCGTTATGCGTTATGCGTTATGCGTTATGCGTTATGCGTTATGCGTTATGCGATTAGCGTTATGCGTTATGCGTTATGGGTTGTGCGTTATGAGTCATGCGTTATGCGTTATGCGTTTTGCTTTATGCGTTATGCGTTATGGGTTATGCGTTATGCGTTATGCGTTATGCGTTATGCGTTATGCGTTATGCGTTATGAGAAATGCGAGATCCGTTATGCGTTATGCGTTATGAGTAATGCGTGATCCGTTATGCGTTATGCGTTATGAGTAATGCGTGATCCGTTATGCGTTATGCGTTATGCATTATGCGTTATGCGTTATGCGTTATGTGTTATGCGTTATGCGTTATGCGTTATGCGTTATGCGTTATGCGTTATGTGTTATGCGTTGTGCGTTATCCGCTATGCGTTATGCGTTTTCTTTATGCGTTATGCGTTATATGTTATGTGTTATGCGTTACGCGTTATGCGTTATGCGTTATGCGTTATGCGTTATGCGTTATGCGTTATGCGGAATGCGTCATCCGTTATGCGTTATGAGTAATGCGTGATCCGTCATGCGTTATGCGTTAGGCGTTATGCGTTTTGCGTTATGCGTTATGCGGAATGCGTCATCCGTTATGCGTTATGCGTTATGCGTTATGCGTTATGCGTTATGCGTTATGCGTTATGAGAAATGCGTGATCCGTTATGCGTTATGCGTTATGCGTTATGCGTTTTGCTTTATGCGTTATGCGTTATGGGTTATGCGTTATGCGTTATGCGTTATGAGTAATGCGTGATCCGTTATGTGTAATGCGTTATGCGTTATGCGTTACGCGTTTTGCGTTATGCGTTATGCGTTATGCGTTATGCGTTATGCGTTATGCGTTATGCGTAATGCGTTATGCTTTATGCGTTATGCGTTATGCGTTATGCGTTATGCGTTATGCGTTATGCGTTATGCGTTATGCGTTATGCGTTATGCGTTATGCGTTATGCGTTATGCGTTATGCGTTATGCGTTATGCGTTATGCGTTATGCGTTATGCGTTATGCGTTATGCGTTATGCGTTATGCGTTATGCGTTATGCGTTATGCGTTATGCGTTATGCGATTTGCGTTATGCGTTATGCGTTATGGGTTGTGCGTTATGAGTAATGCGTGATCCGTTATGCGTTATGCGTTATGCATTATGCGTTATCCGTTATGCGTTATGCGTTATGCGTTATGCGTTATGCGTTATGCTTTATGCGTTATGCGTTATGCGTTATGCGATTTGCGTTATGCGTTATGCGTTATGCGTTATGCGTTATGCGTTATGCGTTATGCGTTATGCGTTATGCGATTAGCGTTATGCGTTATGCGTTATGGGTTGTGCGTTATGAGTCATGCGTTATGCGTTATGCGTTTTGCTTTATGCGTTATGCGTTATGGGTTATGCGTTATGCGTTATGCGTTATGCGTTATGCGTTATGAGAAATGCGAGATCCGTTATGCGTTATGCGTTATGCGTTATGAGTAATGCGTGATCCGTTATGCGTTATGCGTTATGAGTAATGCGTGATCCGTTATGCGTTATGCGTTATGCATTATGCGTTATGCGTTATGCGTTATGCTTTATGCGTTATGCGTTATGCGTTATGCGTTATGCGTTATGCGTTATGCGTTATGTGTTATGCGTTGTGCGTTATCCGCTATGCGTTATGCGTTTTCTTTATGCGTTATGCGTTATATGTTATGTGTTATGCGTTACGCGTTATGCGTTATGCGTTATGCGTTATGCGTTATGCGTTATGCGTTATGCGTTATGCGTTATGCGTTATGCGTTATGCGTTATGCGTTATGGGTTATGCGTTATGTGTTATGCGTTATACGTTATGTGTTATGCGTTGTGCGTTATCCGTTATGCGTTATGCGTTATGCGTTATGCGTTATGCGTTATGCGTTATGCGTTATGCGTTATGCGTTATGCGTTATGCGTTATGCGTTATGCGTTATGCGTTATGCGTTATGCGTTACGCGTTATGCGTTATGCGTTATGCGTTGTGCGTTATGCGTTATGCGTTATGCGCTATGCGTTATGCGTTATGAGTGATGCGTGATCCGTTATGCGTTATGCGGAATGAGTGATGCGTGATCCGTTATGCGTTATGCGTTATGCGTTATGGGTTATGCGTTATGCGTTATGCTATTTGCGTTATGCGTTATGCGTTATGCGTTATGCGTTATGCGTTATGAGTAATGCGTGATCCGTTATGCGTTATGCGTTATGCGTTATGCGTTATGCGTTATGTGTTATGCGTTATGCGCTATGCGTTATACGTTATGCGTTATGCGTTATGGGTTATGAGTAATGCGTGATCCGTTATGCGTAATGCTTTATGCGTTATGCGTTATGCGTTACGCGTAATGCGTTATGCGCTCTGGGTCATGCGTTAAGCGTTATGCGTTATGCGTTATGCGCTATGCGGTATGCGTTATGCGTTATGCGTTATGGGTTGTGCGTTATGAGTCATGTGTTATGCGTTATGCGTTATGCGTTTTGCTTTATGCGTTATGCGTTATGGGTTATGCGTTATGCGTTATGCGTTATGAGTAATGCGTGATCCGTTATGCGTTATGAGTAACGCGTGATCCGTTATGCGCTATGCGTTATGCGTTATGAGAAATGCGTGATCCGTTATGCGTTATGCGTTATGCTTTATGCGTTATGCGTTATGCGTTATGCGATTTGCGTTATGCGTTATGCGTTATGCGTTATGCGTTATGCGTTATGCGTTTTGCTTTATGCATTATGCGTTATGGGTTATGCGTTATGCGTTATGCGTTATGAGTAATGCGTGATCCGTTATGCGTTATGCGTTATGCGTTATGCGTTATGCGTTATGCGTTATGCGTTATGGGTTATGAGTAATGCGTAATCCGTTATGCGTAATGCTTTATGCGTTATGCGTTATTCGTTACGCGTAATGCGTTATGCGCTATGGGTCATGCGTTAAGCGTTATGCGTTATGCGTTATGCGTTATGCGGAATGCGTCATCCGTTATGCGTTATGAGTAATGCGTGATCCGTCATGCGTTATGCGTTAGGCGTTATGCGTTTTGCGTTATGCGTTATGAGTAATGCGAGATCCGTTACGCGTTATGCGTTATGCGTTTTGCGTTATGCGTTATGAGTAACGCGTGATGCGTTATGCGTTATGCGTTATGCGTTATGCGTTATGCGTTATGAGTAACGCGTGATCCGTTATGCGTTATGCGTTATGCGTTATGAGAAATGCGTGATCCGATATGCGTTATGCGTTATGCTTTATGCGTTATGCGTTATGCGTTATGCGTTATGCGTTATGCGTTATGCGTTATGCGTTATGCGTTATGCGTTATGCGTTATGCGTTATGCGTTATGCGGAATGCGTCATCCGTTATTCGTTATGAGTAATGCGTGATCCGTCATGCGTTATGCGTTAGGCGTTATGCGTTTTGCGTTATGCGTTATGGGTTATGAGTAATGCGTGATCCGTTATGCGTTATGCTTTATGCGTTATGCGTTATGCGTTACGCGTAATGCGTTATGCGCTATGGGTCATGCGTTAAGCGTTATGCGTTATGCGTTATGCGTTATGCGTTATGCGGAATGCGTCATCCGTTATGCGTTATGAGTAATGCGTGATCCGTCATGCGTTATGCGTTAGGCGTTATGCGTTATGCGTTATGCGTTATGCGGAATGCGTCATCCGTTATGCGTTATGCGTTATGCGATATGCGTTATGCGTTATGCGTTATGAGTAATGCGTGATCCGTTATGCGTTATGCGTTATGCGTTATGCGTTATGCGTTATGCGTTATGCGTTTTGCTTTATGCGTTATGCGTTATGGGTTATGCGTTATGCGTTATGCGTTATGAGTAATGCGTGATCCGTTATGTGTAATGCGTTATGCGTTATGCGTTACGCGTTTTGCGTTATGCGTTATGCGTTATGCGTTATGCGTTATGCGTTATGCGTTATGCGTAATGCGTTATGCTTTATGCGTTATGCGTTATGCGTTATGCGTTATGCGTTATGCGTTATGCGTTATGCGTTATGCGTTATGCGTTATGCGTTATGCGTTATGCGTTATGCGTTATGCGTTATGCGTTATACGTTATGCGTTATGCGTTATGCGATTTGAGTTATGCGTTATGCGTTATGGGTTGTGCGTTATGAGTAATGCGTGATCCGTTATGCGTTATGCGTTATGCATTATGCGTTATGCGTTATGCGTTATGCGTTATGCGTTATGCGTTATGCTTTATGCGTTATGCGTTATGCGTTATGCGATTTGCGTTATGCGTTATGCGTTATGCGTTATGCGTTATGTGTTATGCGTTATGCGTTATGCGTTATGCGTTATGCGTTATGCGTTATGCGTTATGCGTTATGCGTTATGCGTTATGCGTTATGCGTTATGCGTTATGCGTTATGCGTTATGCGTTATGCGTTATGCGTTATGCGTTATGCGTTATGCGTTATGCGTTATGCGTTATGCGTTATGCGTTATGTGTTATGCGTTATGCGTTATGCGTTATGAGTAATGCGTGATCCGTTATGCGTTATGCGTTATGAGTAATGCGTGATCCGTTATGCGTTATGCGTTATGAGAAATGCATGATCTGTTATGCGTTATGCGTTGAGTAATGCGTGATCCGTTATGCGTTATGCGTTATGCGTTATGCGTTATGCGTTATGCGTTATGCGTTATGGGTTGTGCGTTATGAGTCATGCGTTATGCGTTATGCGTTTTGCTTTATGCGTTATGCGTTATGGGTTATGCGTTATGCGTTATGCGTTATGCGTTATGCGTTATGCGTTATGCGTTATGAGAAATGCGAGATCCGTTATGCGTTATGCGTTATGCGTTATGAGTAATGCGTGATCCGTTATGCGTTATGCGTTATGAGTAATGCGTGATCCGTTATGCGTTATGCGTTATGCATTATGCGTTATGCGTTATGCGTTATGCTTTATGCGTTATGCGTTATGCGTTATGCGTTATGCGTTATGCGTTATGCGTTATGTGTTATGCGTTGTGCGTTATCCGCTATGCGTTATGCGTTTTCGTTATGCGTTATGCGTTATATGTTATGTGTTATGCGTTACGCGTTATGCGTTATGCGTTATGCGTTATGCGTTATGCGTTATGCGTTATGCGTTATGCGTTATGCGTTATTCGTTATGCGTTATGCGTTATGCGTTATGCGTTATGCGTTATGCGTTATGCGTTATGCGTTATGCGTTATGCGTTATGCGTTATGCGTTATGCGTTATGCGTTATGCGTTATGCGTTATGCGTTATGCGTTATGCGTTATGCGTTATGCGTTATGCGTTATGCGTTATGCGTTATGAGTAATGCGTGATCCGTTATGCGTTATGCGTTATGCGTTATGAGTAATGCGTGATCCGTTATGCGTTATGCGTTATGAGTAATGCATGATCTGTTATGCGTTATGCGTTATGAGTAATGCGTGATCCGTTATGCGTTATGCGTTATGCGTTATGCTTTATGCGTTATGCGTTATGCGTTATGCGTTATGCGTTATGCGTTATGCGTTATGCGTTATGCGTTTTGCTTTATGCGTTATGCGTTATGGGTTATGCGTTATGCGTTATGCGTTATGAGTAATGCGTGATCCGTTATGTGTAATGCGTTATGCGTTATGCGTTACGCGTTTTGCGTTATGCGTTATGCGTTATGCGTTATGCGTTATGCGTTATGCGTTATGCGTTATGCGTTATGCGCTATGCGTTATGCGTTATGCGTTATGCGATATGCGTTATGCGTTATGCGTTGCGTTATGCGTTATGCGTTATGCGTTATGCGTTATGCGTTATGCGTTATGCGTTATGCGTTATGCGTTATGCGTTATGCGTTATGCGTTATGCGTTATGCGTTATGCGTTATGCGTTATGCGTTATGCGTTATGCGTTATGCGTTATGCGTTATGCGATTAGCGTTATGCGTTATGCGTTATGGGTTGTGCGTTATGAGTCATGCGTTATGCGTTATGCGTTTTGCTTTATGCGTTATGCGTTATGGGTTATGCGTTATGCGTTCTGCGTTATGCGTTATGCGTTATGCGTTATGCGTTATGCGTTATGCGTTATGAGAAATGCGAGATCCGTTATGCGTTATGCGTTATGCGTTATGCTTTATGCGTTATGCGTTATGCGTTATGCGTTATGCGTTATGCGTTATGCGTTATGCGTTATGCGTTATGCGTTATGCGTTATGTGTTATGCGTTGTGCGTTATCCGCTATGCGTTATGCGTTTTCGTTATGCGTTATGCGTTATATGTTATGCGTTATGCGTTATGCGTTATGAGAAATGCGTAATCCGTTATGCGTTATGTGTTATGCGTTATGCGTTATGCGTTATGCGTTATGCGTTATGAGTAATACGTGATCCTTTATGCGTTATGCGTTATGCGTTATGCGTTATGCGGAATGCGTCATCCGTTATGCGTTATGAGTAATGCTTGATCCGTCATGCGTTATGCGTTAGGCGTTATGCGTTTTGCGTTATGCGTTATGAGTAATGCGAGATCCGTTATGCGTTATGCTTTATGCGTTATGCGTTATGCGTTATGCGTTATGTGTTATGCGTTGTGCGTTATCCGCTATGCGTTATACGTTTTACGTTATGCGTTATGCGTTATGAGTTATGCGTTATACGTTATGGGTTATGCGTTATGCGTTATGCGATATGCGATTTGGGTTATGCGTTATGCGTTATGCGTTATGCGTTATGGGTTATGCGTTATTCGTTATGCGTTATGCGTTATGCGTTATGCGCTATGCGTTATGCGTTATGCGTTATGCGTTATGCGTTATGCGTTATGCTTTATGCGTTATGCGTTATGCGTTATGCGATTAGCGTTATGCGTTATGCGTTATGGGTTGTGCGTTATGAGTCATGCGTTATGCGTTATGCGTTTTGCTTTATGCGTTATGCGTTATGGGTTATGCGTTATGCGTTATGCGTTATGCGTTATGCGTTATGCGTTATGCGTTATGAGAAATGCGAGATCCGTTATGCGTTATGCGTTATGCGTTATGCGTTATGCGTTATGCGTTATGCGTTATGCGTTATGCGCTATGCGTTATGCGTTATGCGTTATGCGTTATGCGTTATGCGTTATGCGTTATGCGTTATGCGTTATGCGTTATGCGTTATGCGTTATGCGTTATGCGTTACGCGTTTTGCGTTATGCGTTATGGGTTATGCGTTATGCGTTATGCGTTATGCGTTTTGCTTTATGCGTTATGCGTTATGGGTTATGCGTTATGCGTTATGCGTTATGCGTTATGCGTTATGCGTTATGCGTTATGCGTTATGCGTTATGCGTTATGAGAAATGCGAGATCCGTTATGCGTTATGCGTTATGCGTTATGCTTTATGCGTTATGCGTTATGCGTTATGCGTTATGCGTTATGCGTTATGCGTTATGCGTTATGCGTTATGCGTTATGTGTTATGCGTTGTGCGTTATCCGCTATGCGTTATGCGTTTTCGTTATGCGTTATGCGTTATATGTTATGTGTTATGCGTTACGCGTTATGCATTATGCGTTATGCGTTATGCGTTATGCGTTATGCGTTATGCGTTATGCGTTATGCGTTATGCGTTATGCGTTATGCGTTATGCGTTATGTGTAATGCGTGATCCGTTATGTGTTATGCGTTATGCGCTATGCGTTATGCGTTATGAGTTATGCGTTATGGGTTATGAGTAATGCGTGATCCGTTATGCGTAATGCTTTATGCGTTATGCGTTATGCGTTACGCGTAATGCGTTATGCGCTATGGGTCATGCGTTAAGCGTTATGCGTTATGCGTTATGCGTTATGCGGAATGCGTCATCCGTTATGCGTTATGAGTAATGCGTGATCCGTCATGCGTTATGCGTTAGGCGTTATGCGTTTTGCGTTATGCGTTATGCGGAATGCGTCATCCGTTATGCGTTATGAGTAATGCGTGATCCGTCATGCGTTATGCGTTATGCGTTATGAGTAATGCGAGATCCGTTACGCGTTATGCGTTATGCGTTATGCGATATGCGTAATGCGTTATGCGTTATGCGTTATGCGTTATGCGTTATGCGTTATGCGTTATGCGTTATGCGTTATGCATTATGCGATATGCATTATGCGTTATGCGTTATGCGTTATGCGTTATGCGTTATGCGTTATGCGTTATGCGTTATGCGTTATGCGTTATGCGTTATGCGTTATGAGAAATGCGTGATCCGTTATGCGTTATGCGTTATGAGTAATACGTGATCCGTTATGCGTTATGCGTTATGCGTTATGCGTTAGCGCTATGCGTTATGCGTTATGCGTTATGCGTTATGCGTTATGAGTAACGCGTGATCCGTTATGCGTTATGCGTTATGAGTAATGCGTGATCCGTTATGCGTTATGCGTTATGAGTAATGCATGATCCGTTATGCGTTATGCGTTATGCGTTATGAGTTATGCGTTAAGCGTTATGCGTTATGCGTTATGCGTTATGCGTTATGCGTTATGCGTTATGCGTTATGCGATATGCGTTATGCGTTATGCGTTATGCGTTATGGGTTATGCGTTATGCGTTATGCGTTATGAGTAATGCGTGATCCGTTATGTGTTATGCGTTATGCGCTATGCGTTATGCGTTATGCGTTATGCGTTATGGGTTATGAGTAATGCGTGATCCGTTATGCGTAATGCTTTATGCGTTATGCGTTATTCGTTACGCGTAATGCGTTATGCGCTATGGGTCATGCGTTATGCGTTATGCGTTATGCGTTTTGCTTTATGCGTTATGCGTTATGGGTTATGCGTTATGCGTTATGCGTTATGAGTAATGCGTTATCCGTTATGTGTAATGCGTTATGCGTTATGCGTTACGCGTTTTGCGTTATGCGTTATGCGTTATGCGTTATGCGTTATGCGTTATGCGTTATGCTTTATGCGTTATGCGTTATGCGTTATGCGTTATTCTTATGCGTTATGCGTTATGCGTTATGCGTTATGCGTTATGCGTTATGCGTTATGCGTTATGCGTTATGCGTTATGCGTTATGCGTTATGCGTTATGCGTTATGCGTTATGCGTTATGCGTTATGCGTTATGCGTTATGCGATTTGCGTTATGCGTTATGCGTTATGGGTTGTGCGTTATGAGTCATGCGTTATGCGTTATGCGTTTTGCTTTATGCGTTATGCGTTATGGGTTATGCGTTATGCGTTATGCGTTATGCGTTATGCGTTATGCGTTATGAGAAATGCGAGATTCGTTATGCGTTATGCGTTATGCGTTATGCGTTATGCGTTATGAGTAATGCGTGATCCGTTATGCGTTATGCGTTATGAGTAATGCGTGATCCGTTATGCGTTATGCGTTATGCGTTATGCGTTATGCGTTATGCGTTATGCGTTATGCGTTGTGCGTTATGCGATTTGCGTTATGCGTTATGCGTTATGATTTATGGGTTGTGCGTTATGAGTCATGCGTTATGAGTAATGCGTGATCCGTTATGCGTTATGCGTTATGCGTTTTGCGTTATGCGAGATCCGTTATGCGTTATGCTTTATGCGTTATGCGTTATGCGTTATGCGTTATGCGTTATGTGTTATGCGTTGTGCGTTATCCGCTATGCGTTATGCGTTTTACGTTTTGCGTTATGCGTTATGAGTTATGCGTTATACGTTATGGGTTATGCGTTATGCGTTATGCGTTATGCGTTATGCGATTTGGGTTATGCGTTATGCGTTATGCGTTATGCGTTATGGGTTATGAGTTATTCGTTATGCGTTATGCGTTATGCGTTATGCGTTATGCGTTGTGCGTTATGCGATTTGCGTTATGCGTTATGCGTTATGGGTTGTGCGTTATGAGTCATGCGTTATGCGTTATGAGTAATGCGTGATCCGTTATGCGTTATTCGTTATGCGTTATGCGTTATGAGAAATGCGAGATTCGTTATGCGTTATGCGTTATGCGTTATGAGTAATGCGTGATCCGTTATGCGTTATGCGTTATGAGTAATGCGTGATCCGTTATGCGTTATGCGTTATGCATTATGCGTTATGCGTTATGCGTTATGCGTTATGCTTTATGCGTTATGCGTTATGCGTTATGCGTTATGCGTTATGCGTTATGAGTAATGCGTTATGCGTTATGCGTTATGTGTTATGCGTTGTGCGTTGTCCGCTATGCGTTATGCGTTTTACGTTATGCGTTATGCGTTATGAGTTATGCGTTATACGTTATGGGTTATGCGTTATGCGTTATGCGTTATGCGTTATGCGTTATGCGTTATGCGTTGTGCGTTATGCGATTTGCGTTATGCGTTATGCGTTATGATTTATGGGTTGTGCGTTATGAGTCATGCGTTATGCGTTATGAGTAATGCGTGATCCGTTATGCGTTATGCGTTATGCGTTTTGCGTTATGCGAGATCCGTTATGCGTTATGCTTTATGCGTTATGCGTTATGCGTTATGCGTTATGCGTTATGTGTTATGCGTTGTGCGTTATCCGCTATGCGTTATGCGTTTTACGTTATGCGTTATGCGTTATGAGTTATGCGTTATACGTTATGGGTTATGCGTTATGCGTTATGCGTTATGCGTTATGCGATTTGGGTTATGCGTTATGCGTTATGGGTTATGAGTTATTCGTTATGCGTTATGCGTTATGCGTTATGCGTTATGCGTTATGCGTTGTGCGTTATGCGATTTGCGTTATGCGTTATGCGTTATGGGTTGTGCGTTATGAGTCATGCGTTATGCGTTATGAGTAATGCGTGATCCGTTATGCGTTATGCGTTATGCGTTATGCGTTATGCGTTATGCGTTATGGGTTATGCGTTATGTGTTATGCGTTATACGTTATGTGTTATGCGTTGTGCGTTATCCGTTATGCGTTATGCGTTATGCGTTATGCGTTATGCGTTATGCGTTATGCGTTATGCGTTATGCGTTATGCGTTATGCGTTATGCGTTATGCGTTACGCGTTATGCGTTATGCGTTATGCGTTGTGCGTTATGCGTTATGCGTTATGCGCTATGCGTTATGCGTTATGAGTGATGCGTGATCCGTTATGCGTTATGCGTAATGAGTAATGCGTGATCCGTTATGCGTTATGCGTTATGCGTTATGCGTTATGCGTTATGCGTTATGCTATTTGCGATATGCGTTATGCGTTATGCGTTATGCGTCATGCGTTATGAGTTATGCGTTATGCGTTATGCGTTATGCGTTATGCGTTATGCGTTATGCGTTATGCGTTATGCGTTATGTGTTATGCGTTATGCGCTATGCGTTATACGTTATGCGTTATGCGTTATGGGTTATGAGTAATGCGTGATCCGTTATGCGTAATGCTTTATGCGTTATGCGTTATGCGTTACGCGTAATGCGTTATGCGCTATGGGTCATGCGTTAAGCGTTATGCGTTATGCGTTATGCGTTATGCGTTATGCGTTATGCGTTATGCGTTATGGGTTGTGCGTTATGAGTCATGTGTTATGCGTTATGCGTTATGCGTTTTGCTTTATGCGTTATGCGTTATGGGTTATGCGTTATGCGTTATGCGTTATGAATAATGCGTGATCCGTTATGCGTTATGAGTAACGCGTGATCCGTTATGCGCTATGCGTTATGCGTTATGAGAAATGCGTGATCCGTTATGCGTTATGCGTTATGCTTTATGCGTTATGCGTTATGCGTTATGCGATTTGCGTTATGCGTTATGCGTTATGCGTTATGCGTTATGCGTTATGCGTTATGCGTTATGCGTTATGCGTTATGCGTTTTGCTTTATGCATTATGCGTTATGGGTTATGCGTTATGCGTTACGCGTTATGAGTAATGCGTGATCCGTTATGTGTTATGCGTTATGCGCTATGCGTTATGCGTTATGCGTTATGCGTTATGGGTTATGAGTAATGCGTGATCCGTTATGCGTAATGCTTTATGCGTTATGCGTTATTCGTTACGCGTAATGCGTTATGCGCTATGGGTCATGCGTTAAGCGTTATGCGTTATGCGTTATGCGTTATGCGGAATGCGTCATCCGTTATGCGTTATGAGTAATGCGTGATCCGTCATGCGTTATGCGTTAGGCGTTATGCGTTTTGCGTTATGAGTAATGCGAGATCCGTTACGCGTTATGCGTTATGCGTTATGCGTTATGCGTTATGAGTAACGCGTGATCCGTTATGCGTTATGCGTTATGCGTTATGCGTTATGCGTTATGCGTTATGAGTAACGCGTGATCCGTTATGCGTTATGCGTTATGCGTTCTGAGAAATGCGTGATCCGATATGCGTTATGCGTTATGCTTTATGCGTTATGCGTTATGCATTATGCGTTATGCGTTATGCGTTATGCGTTATGCGTTATGCGTTATGCGTTATGCGTTATGCGGAATGCGTCATCCGTTATTCGTTATGAGTAATGCGTGATCCGTCATGCGTTATGCGTTAGGCGTTATGCGTTTTGCGTTATGCGTTATGGGTTATGAGTAATGCGTGATCCGTTATGCGTTATGCTTTATGCGTTATGCGTTATGCGTTACGCGTAATGCGTTATGCGCTATGGGTCATGCGTTAAGCGTTATGCGTTATGCGTTATGCGTTATGCGTTATGCGGAATGCGTCATCCGTTATGCGTTATGAGTAATGCGTGATCCGTCATGCGTTATGCGTTTGGCGTTATGCGTTTTGCGTTATGCGTTATGCGGAATGCGTCATCCGTTATGCGTTATGCGTTATGCGATATGCGTTCTGCGTTATGCGTTATGCGTTATGAGTAATGCGTGATCCGTTATGCGTTATGCGTTATGCGTTATGCGTTATGCGTTTTGCTTTATGCGTTATTCGTTATGGGTTATGCGTTATGCGTTATGCGTTATGAGTAATGCGTGATCCGTTATGTGTAATGCGTTATGCGTTATGCGTTACGCGTTTTGCGTTATGCGTTATGCGTTATGCGTTATGCGTTATGCGTTATGCGTAATGCGTTATGCTTTATGCGTTATGCGTTATGCGTTATGCGTTATGCGTTATGCGTTATGCGTTATGCGTTATGCGTTATGCGTTATGCGTTATGCGTTATGCGTTATGCGTTATGCGTTATGCGATTTGCGTTATGCGTTATGCGTTATGGGTTGTGCGTTATGAGTAATGCGTGATCCGTTATGCGTTATGCGTTATGCATTATGCGTTATCCGTTATGCGTTATGCGTTATGCGTTATGCGTTATGCGTTATGCTTTATGCGTTATGCGTTATGCGTTATGCGATTTGCGTTATGCGTTATGCGTTATGCGTTATGCGTTATGCGTTATGCGTTATGCGTTATGCGTTATGCGTTATGCGTTATGCGTTATGCGTTATGCGATTAGCGTTATGCGTTATGCGTTATGGGTTGTGCGTTATGAGTCATGCGTTATGCGTTATGCGTTTTGCTTTATGCGTTATGCGTTATGGGTTATGCGTTATGCGTTATGCGTTATGCGTTATGCGTTATGCGTAATGCGTTATGAGAAATGCGAGATCCGTTATGCGTTATGCGTTATGCGTTATGAGTAATGCGTGATCCGTTATGCGTTATGCGTTATGAGTAATGCGTGATCCGTTATGCGTTATGCGTTATGCATTATGCGTTATGCGTTATGCGTTATGCTTTATGCGTTATGCGTTATGCGTTATGCGTTATGCGTTATGCGTTATGCGTTATGTGTTATGCGTTGTGCGTTATCCGCTATGCGTTATGCGTTTTCGTTATGCGTTATGCGTTATATGTTATGTGTTATGCGTTATGCGTTATGCGTTATGCGTTATGCGTTATGCGTTATGCGTTATGCGTTATGCGTTATGCGTTATGCGTTATGCGTTATGCGTTATGGGTTATGCGTTATGTGTTATGCGTTATACGTTATGTGTTATGCGTTGTGCGTTATCCGTTATGCGTTATGCGTTATGCGTTATGCGTTATGCGTTATGCGTTATGCGTTATGCGTTATGCGTTATGCGTTATGCGTTATGCGTTATGCGTTATGCGTTATGCGTTACGCGTTATGCGTTATGCGTTATGCGTTGTGCGTTATGCGTTATGCGTTATGCGCTATGCGTTATGCGTTATGAGTGATGCGTGATCCGTTATGCGTTATGCGGAATGAGTAATGCGTGATCCGTTATGCGTTATGCGTTATGCGTTATGCGTTATGCGTTATGCGTTATGCGTTATGCTATTTGCGTTATGCGTTATGCGTTATGCGTTACGCGTTATGCGTTATGAGTAATGCGTGATCCGTTATGCGTTATGCGTTATGCGTTATGCGTTATGCGTTATGCGTTATGTGTTATGCGTTATGCGCTATGCGTTATACGTTATGCGTTATGCGTTATGGGTTATGAGTAATGCGTGATCCGTTATGCGTAATGCTTTATGCGTTATGCGTTATGCGTTACGCGTAATGCGTTATGCGCTCTGGGTCATGCGTTAAGCGTTATGCGTTATGCGTTATGCGTTATGCGTTATGCGTTATGAGTAATGCGTGATCCGTTATGCGTTATGAGTAACGCGTGATCCGTTATGCGCTATGCGTTATGCGTTATGAGAAATGCGTGATCCGTTATGCGTTATGCGTTATGCTTTATGCGTTATGCGTTATGCGTTATGCGATTTGCGTTATGCGTTATGCGTTATGCGTTATGCGTTATGCGTTATGCGTTATGCGTTATGCGTTATGCGTTTTGCTTTATGCATTATGCGTTATGGGTTATGCGTTATGCGTTATGCGTTATGAGTAATGCGTGATCCGTTATGTGTTATGCGTTATGCGCTATGCGTTATGCGTTATGCGTTATGCGTTATGCGTTATGCGTTATGCGTTATGCGTTATGTGTTATGCGTTGTGCGTTATCCGCTATGCGTTATGCGTTTTCGTTATGCGTTATGCGTTATATGTTATGTGTTATGCGTTACGCGTTATGCGTTATGCGTTATGCGTTATGCGTTATGCGTTATGCGTTATGCGTTATGCGTTATGCGTTATGCGTTATGCGTTATGGGTTATGCGTTATGTGTTATGCGTTATACGTTATGTGTTATGCGTTGTGCGTTATCCGTTATGCGTTATGCGTTATGCGTTATGCGTTATGCGTTATGCGTTATGCGTTATGCGTTATGCGTTATGCGTTATGCGTTATGCGTTATGCGTTACGCGTTATGCGTTATGCGTTATGCGTTGTGCGTTATGCGTTATGCGTTATGCGCTATGCGTTATGCGTTATGAGTGATGCGTGATCCGTTATGCGTTATGCGGAATGAGTAATGCGTGATCCGTTATGCGTTATGCGTTATGCGTTATGCGTTATGCGTTATGCGTTATGCGTTATGCTATTTGCGTTATGCGTTATGCGTTATGCGTTACGCGTTATGCGTTATGAGTAATGCGTGATCCGTTATGCGTTATGCGTTATGCGTTATGCGTTATGCGTTATGCGTTATGTGTTATGCGTTATGCGCTATGCGTTATACGTTATGCGTTATGCGTTATGGGTTATGAGTAATGCGTGATCCGTTATGCGTAATGCTTTATGCGTTATGCGTTATGCGTTACGCGTAATGCGTTATGCGCTCTGGGTCATGCGTTAAGCGTTATGCGTTATGCGTTATGCGTTATGCGTTATGCGTTATGCGTTATGAGTAATGCGTGATCCGTTATGCGTTATGAGTAACGCGTGATCCGTTATGCGCTATGCGTTATGCGTTATGAGAAATGCGTGATCCGTTATGCGTTATGCGTTATGCTTTATGCGTTATGCGTTATGCGTTATGCGATTTGCGTTATGCGTTATGCGTTATGCGTTATGCGTTATGCGTTATGCGTTATGCGTTATGCGTTTTGCTTTATGCATTATGCGTTATGGGTTATGCGTTATGCGTTATGCGTTATGAGTAATGCGTGATCCGTTATGTGTTATGCGTTATGCGCTATGCGTTATGCGTTATGCGTTATGCGTTATGGGTTATGAGTAATGCGTGATCCGTTATGCGTAATGCTTTATGCGTTATGCGTTATTCGTTACGCGTAATGCGTTATGCGCTATGGGTCATGCGTTAAGCGTTATGCGTTATGCGTTATGCGTTATGCGGAATGCGTCATCCGTTATGCGTTATGAGTAATGCGTGATCCGTCATGCGTTATGCGTTAGGCGTTATGCGTTTTGCGTTATGCGTTATGAGTAATGCGAGATCCGTTACGCGTTATGCGTTATGCGTTATGCGTTATGCGTTATGAGTAACGCGTGATCCGTTATGCGTTATGCGTTATGCGTTATGCGTTATGCGTTATGAGTAACGCGTGATCCGTTATGCGTTATGCGTTATGCGTTATGAGAAATGCGTGATCCGATATGCGTTATGCGTTATGCTTTATGCGTTATGCGTTATGCGTTATGCGTTATGCGTTATGCGTTATGCGTTATGCGTTATGCGTTATGCGTTATGCGTTATGCGTTATGCGTTATGCGTTATGCGGAATGCGGCATCCGTTATTCGTTATGAGTAATTCGTGATCCGTCATGCGTTATGCGTTAGGCGTTATGCGTTTTGCGTTATGCGTTATGGGTTATGAGTAATGCGTGATCCGTTATGCGTTATGCTTTATGCGTTATGCGTTATGCGTTACGCGTAATGCGTTATGCGCTATGGGTCATGCGTTAAGCGTTATGCGTTATGCGTTATGCGTTATGCGTTATGCGGAATGCGTCATCCGTTATGCGTTATGAGTAATGCGTGATCCGTCATGCGTTATGCGTTAGGCGTTATGCGTTTTGCGTTATGCGTTATGCGGAATGCGTCATCCGTTATGCGTTATGGGTTATGCGATATGCGTTATGCGTTATGCGTTATGAGTAATGCGTGATCCGTTATGCGTTATGCGTTATGCGTTATGCGTTATGCGTTATGCGTTTTGCTTTATGCGTTATGCGTTATGGGTTATGCGTTATGCGTTATGCGTTATGAGTAATGCGTGATCCGTTATGTGTAATGCGTTATGTGTAATGCGTTATGCGTTATGCGTTACGCGTATTGCGTTATGCGTTATGCGTTATGCGTTATGCGTTATGCGTTATGCGTAATGCGTTATGCTTTATGCGTTATGCGTTATGCGTTATGCGTTATGCGTTATGCGTTATGCGTTATGCGTTATGCGTTATGCGTTATGCGTTATGCGTTATGCGTTATGCGTTATGCGTTATGCGTTATGCGTTATGCGTTATGCGTTATGCGTTATGCGATTTGAGTTATGCGTTATGCGTTATGGGTTGTGCGTTATGAGTAATGCGTGATCCGTTATGCGTTATGCGTTATGCATTATGCGTTATGCGTTATGCGTTATGCGTTATGCGTTATGCTTTATGCGTTATGCGTTATGCGTTATGCGATTTGCGTTATGCGTTATGCGTTATGCGTTATGCGTTATGCGTTATGCGTTATGCGTTATGCGTTATGCGTTATGCGTTATGCGTTATGCGTTATGCGTTATGCGTTATGCGTTATGCGTTATGCGTTATGCGTTATGCGTTATGCGTTATGCGTTATGCGTTATGCGTTATGCGTTATGCGTTATGCGTTATGCGTTATGCGTTATGTGTTATGCGTTATGCGTTATGCGTTATGAGTAATGCGTGATCCGTTATGCGTTATGCGTTATGAGTAATGCGTGATCCGTTATGCGTTATGCGTTATGAGAAATGCATGATCTGTTATGCGTTATGCGTTGAGTAATGCGTGATCCGTTATGCGTTATGCGTTATGCGTTATGCGTTATGCGTTATGCGTTATGCGTTATGCGATTAGCGTTATGCGTTATGCGTTATGGGTTGTGCGTTATGAGTCATGCGTTATGCGTTATGCGTTTTGCTTTATGCGTTATGCGTTATGGGTTATGCGTTATGCGTTATGCGTTATGCGTTATGCGTTATGCGTTATGCGATATGCGTTATGCGTTATGCGTTATGAGTAATGCGTGATCCGTTATGCGTTATGCGTTATGCGTTATGCGTTATGCGTTATGCGTTATGCGTTTTGCTTTATGCGTTATGCGTTATGGGTTATGCGTTATGCGTTATGCGTTATGAGTAATGCGTGATCCGTTATGTGTAATGCGTTATGTGTAATGCGTTATGCGTTATGCGTTACGCGTATTGCGTTATGCGTTATGCGTTATGCGTTATGCGTTATGCGTTATGCGTAATGCGTTATGCTTTATGCGTTATGCGTTATGCGTTATGCGTTATGCGTTATGCGTTATGCGTTATGCGTTATGCGTTATGCGTTATGCGTTATGCGTTATGCGTTATGCGTTATGCGTTATGCGTTATGCGTTATGCGTTATGCGTTATGCGATTTGAGTTATGCGTTATGCGTTATGGGTTGTGCGTTATGAGTAATGCGTGATCCGTTATGCGTTATGCGTTATGCATTATGCGTTATGCGTTATGCGTTATGCGTTATGCGTTATGCTTTATGCGTTATGCGTTATGCGTTATGCGATTTGCGTTATGCGTTATGCGTTATGCGTTATGCGTTATGCGTTATGCGTTATGCGTTATGCGTTATGCGTTATGCGTTATGCGTTATGCGTTATGCGTTATGCGTTATGCGTTATGCGTTATGCGTTATGCGTTATGCGTTATGCGTTATGCGTTATGCGTTATGCGTTTTGCGTTATGCGTTATGCGTTATGCGTTATGTGTTATGCGTTATGCGTTATGCGTTATGAGTAATGCGTGATCCGTTATGCGTTATGCGTTATGAGTAATGCGTGATCCGTTATGCGTTATGCGTTATGAGAAATGCATGATCCGTTATGCGTTATGCGTTGAGTAATGCGTGATCCGTTATGCGTTATGCGTTATGCGTTATGCGTTATGCGTTATGCGTTATGCGTTATGCGATTAGCGTTATGCGTTATGCGTTATGGGTTGTGCGTTATGAGTCATGCGTTATGCGTTATGCGTTTTGCTTTATGCGTTATGCGTTATGGGTTATGCGTTATGCGTTATGCGTTATGCGTTATGCGTTATGCGTTATGCGTTATGCGTTATGAGAAATGCGAGATCCGTTATGCGTTATGCGTTATGCGTTATGAGTAATGCGTGATCCGTTATGCGTTATGCGTTATGAGTAATGCGTGATCCGTTATGCGTTATGCGTTATGCATTATGCGTTATACGTTATGCGTTATGCTTTATGCGTTATGCGTTATGCGTTATGCGTTATGCGTTATGCGTTATGCGTTATGCGTTATGCGTTATGCGTTGTGCGTTATCCGCTATGCGTTATGCGTTTTCGTTATGCGTTATGCGTTATATGTTATGTGTTATGCGTTACGCGTTATGCGTTATGCGTTATGCGTTATGCGTTATGCGTTATGCGTTATGCGTTATGCGTTATTCGTTATGCGTTATACGTTATGCGTTATGCGTTATGCGTTATGCGTTATGCGTTTTGCGTTATGCGTTATGCGTTATGCGTTATGCGTTATGCGTTATGCGTTATGCGTTATGCGTTATGCGTTATGCGCTATGCGTTATGCGTTATGCGTTATGCGATATGCGTTATGCGTTATGCGTTGCGTTATGCGTTATGCGTTATGCGTTATGCGTTATGCGTTATGCGTTATGCGTTATGCGTTATGCGTTATGCGTTTTGCTTTATGCGTTATGCGTTATGGGTTATGCGTTATGCGTTATGCGTTATGAGTAATGCGTGATCCGTTATGTGTAATGCGTTATGCGTTATGCGTTACGCGTTTTGCGTTATGCGTTATGCGTTATGCGTTATGCGTTATGCGTTATGCGTTATGCGTTATGCGTTATGCGCTATGCGTTATGCGTTATGCGTTATGCGATATGCGTTATGCGTTATGCGTTGCGTTATGCGTTATGCGTTATGCGTTATGCGTTATGCGTTATGCGTTATGCGTTATGCGTTATGCGTTATGCGTTATGCGTTATGCGTTATGCGTTATGCGTTATGCGTTATGCGTTATGCGTTATGCGTTATGCGATTAGCGTTATGCGTTATGCGTTATGGGTTGTGCGTTATGAGTCATGCGTTATGCGTTATGCGTTTTGCTTTATGCGTTATGCGTTATGGGTTATGCGTTATGCGTTCTGCGTTATGCGTTATGCGTTATGCGTTATGCGTTATGCGTTATGAGAAATGCGAGATCCGTTATGCGTTATGCGTTATGCGTTATGCTTTATGCGTTATGCGTTATGCGTTATGCGTTATGCGTTATGCGTTATGCGTTATGCGTTATGCGTTATGTGTTATGCGTTGTGCGTTATCCGCTATGCGTTATGCGTTTTCGTTATGCGTTATGCGTTATATGTTATGTGTTATGCGTTACGCGTTATGCGTTATGCGTTATGCGTTATGCGTTATGCGTTATGCGTTATGCGTTATGCGTTATGCGTTATGCGTTATGCGTTATGCGTTATGCTTTATGTGTTATGCGTTATGCGTTATGCGTTATGCGTTATGCGTTATGCGTTATGCGTTATGCGTTATGCGTTATGCGTTATGCGTTATGCGTTATGCGTTATGCGTTATGCGTTATGCGTTATGCGTTATGCGTTATGCGTTATGCGTTATGCGTTATGCGTTATGCGTTATGTGTTATGCGTTGTGCGTTATCCGCAATGCGTTATGCGTTTTACGTTATGCGTTATGCGTTATGCGTTATGAGTTATGCGTTATACGTTATGGGTTATGCGTCATGCGTTATGCGTTATGCGTTATGCGTTATGCGTTATGCGTTATGCGTTATGCGTTATGCGTTATGCGTTATGCGATTTGCGTTATGCGTTAAGCGTTATGCGTTATGCGTTATGCGTTATGAGAAATGCGTAATCCGTTATGCGTTATGTGTTATGCGTTATGCGTTATGCGTTATGCGTTATGAGTAATACGTGATCCTTTATGCGTTATGCGTTATGCGTTATGCGTTATGCGGAATGCGTCATCCGTTATGCGTTATGAGTAATGCGTGATCCGTCATGCGTTATGCGTTAGGCGTTATGCGTTTTGCGTTATGCGTTATGAGTAATGCGAGATCCGTTATGCGTTATGCTTTATGCGTTATGCGTTATGCGTTATGCGTTATGTGTTATGCGTTGTGCGTTATCCGCTATGCGTTATACGTTTTACGTTATGCGTTATGCGTTATGAGTTATGCGTTATACGTTATGGGTTATGCGTTATGCGTTATGCGATATGCGATTTGGGTTATGCGTTATGCGTTATGCGTTATGCGTTATGCGTTATGCGTTATGCGTTATGCGTTATGCGTTATGCGTTATGCGTTATGCGTTATGCGTTATGCGTTATGCGTTATGCGTTATGCGTTATGCGTTATGCGTTATGCGTTATGCGATTTGAGTTATGCGTTATGCGTTATGGGTTGTGCGTTATGAGTAATGCGTGATCCGTTATGCGTTATGCGTTATGCATTATGCGTTATGCGTTATGCGTTATGCGTTATGCGTTATGCTTTATGCGTTATGCGTTATGCGTTATGCGATTTGCGTTATGCGTTATGCGTTATGCGTTATGCGTTATGCGTTATGCGTTATGCGTTATGCGTTATGCGTTATGCGTTATGCGTTATGCGTTATGCGTTATGCGTTATGCGTTATGCGTTATGCGTTATGCGTTATGCGTTATGCGTTATGCGTTATGCGTTATGCGTTATGCGTTATGCGTTATGCGTTATGCGTTATGCGTTATGCGTTATGTGTTATGCGTTATGCGTTATGCGTTATGAGTAATGCGTGATCCGTTATGCGTTATGCGTTATGAGTAATGCGTGATCCGTTATGCGTTATGCGTTATGAGAAATGCATGATCTGTTATGCGTTATGCGTTGAGTAATGCGTGATCCGTTATGCGTTATGCGTTATGCGTTATGCGTTATGCGTTATGCGTTATGCGTTATGCGATTAGCGTTATGCGTTATGCGTTATGGGTTGTGCGTTATGCGTTATGCGTTATGCGTTATGCGTTTTGCTTTATGCGTTATGCGTTATGGGTTATGCGTTATGCGTTATGCGTTATGCGTTATGCGTTATGCGTTATGCGTTATGCGTTATGAGTAATGCGAGATCCGTTATGCGTTATGCGTTATGCGTTATGAGTAATGCGTGATCCGTTATGCGTTATGCGTTATGAGTAATGCGTGATCCGTTATGCGTTATGCGTTATGCATTATGCGTTATACGTTATGCGTTATGCGTTATGCGTTATGCGTTATGCGTTATGCGTTATGCGTTATGCGTTATGCGTTATGCGTTATGCGTTATGCGTTGTGCGTTATCCGCTATGCGTTATGCGTTTTCGTTATGCGTTATGCGTTATATGTTATGTGTTATGCGTTACGCGTTATGCGTTATGCGTTATGCGTTATGCGTTATGCGTTATGCGTTATGCGTTATGCGTTATTCGTTATGCGTTATACGTTATGCGTTATGCGTTATGCGTTATGCGTTACGCGTTTTGCGTTATGCGTTATGCGTTATGCGTTATGCGTTATGCGTTATGCGTTATGCGTTATGCGTTATGCGTTATGCGCTATGCGTTATGCGTTATGCGTTATGCGATATGCGTTATGCGTTATGCGTTGCGTTATGCGTTATGCGTTATGCGTTATGCGTTATGCGTTATGCGTTATGCGTTATGCGTTATGCGTTATGCGTTTTGCTTTATGCGTTATGCGTTATGGGTTATGCGTTATGCGTTATGCGTTATGAGTAATGCGTGATCCGTTATGTGTAATGCGTTATGCGTTATGCGTTACGCGTTTTGCGTTATGCGTTATGCGTTATGCGTTATGCGTTATGCGTTATGCGTTATGCGTTATGCGTTATGCGTTATGCGTTATGCGTTATGCGTTATGCGATATGCGTTATGCGTTATGCGTTGCGTTATGCGTTATGCGTTATGCGTTATGCGTTATGCGTTATGCGTTATGCGTTATGCGTTATGCGTTATGCGTTATGCGTTATGCGTTATGCGTTATGCGTTATGCGTTATGCGTTATGCGTTATGCGTTATGCGTTATGCGTTATGCGATTAGCGTTATGCGTTATGCGTTATGGGTTGTGCGTTATGAGTCATGCGTTATGCGTTATGCGTTTTGCTTTATGCGTTATGCGTTATGGGTTATGCGTTATGCGTTCTGCGTTATGCGTTATGCGTTATGCGTTATGCGTTATGCGTTATGAGAAATGCGAGATCCGTTATGCGTTATGCGTTATGCGTTATGCTTTATGCGTTATGCGTTATGCGTTATGCGTTATGCGTTATGCGTTATGCGTTATGCGTTATGCGTTATGTGTTATGCGTTGTGCGTTATCCGCTATGCGTTATGCGTTTTCGTTATGCGTTATGCGTTATATGTTATGTGTTATGCGTTACGCGTTATGCGTTATGCGTTATGCGTTATGCGTTATGCGTTATGCGTTATGCGTTATGCGTTATGCGTTATGCGTTATGCGTTATGCGTTATGCTTTATGTGTTATGCGTTATGCGTTATGCGTTATGCGTTATGCGTTATGCGTTATGCGTTATGCGTTATGCGTTATGCGTTATGCGTTATGCGTTATGCGTTATGCGTTATGCGTTATGCGTTATGCGTTATGCGTTATGCGTTATGCGTTATGCGTTATGCGTTATGTGTTATGCGTTGTGCGTTATCCGCAATGCGTTATGCGTTTTACGTTATGCGTTATGCGTTATGCGTTATGAGTTATGCGTTATACGTTATGGGTTATGCGTCATGCGTTATGCGTTATGCGTTATGGGTTATGCGTTATGCGTTATGCGTTATGCGTTATGCGTTATGCGTTATGCGATTTGCGTTATGCGTTAAGCGTTATGCGTTATGCGTTATGCGTTATGAGAAATGCGTAATCCGTTATGCGTTATGTGTTATGCGTTATGCGTTATGCGTTATGCGTTATGAGTAATACGTGATCCTTTATGCGTTATGCGTTATGCGTTATGCGTTATGCGGAATGCGTCATCCGTTATGCGTTATGAGTAATGCGTGATCCGTCATGCGTTATGCGTTAGGCGTTATGCGTTTTGCGTTATGCGTTATGAGTAATGCGAGATCCGTTATGCGTTATGCTTTATGCGTTATGCGTTATGCGTTATGCGTTATGTGTTATGCGTTGTGCGTTATCCGCTATGCGTTATACGTTTTACGTTATGCGTTATGCGTTATGAGTTATGCGTTATACGTTATGGGTTATGCGTTATGCGTTATGCGATATGCGATTTGGGTTATGCGTTATGCGTTATGCGTTATGCGTTATGGGTTATGCGTTATTCGTTATGCGTTATGCGTTATGCGTTATGCGCTATGCGTTATGCGTTATGCGTTATGCGTTATGCGTTATGCGTTATGCGTTATGCTGTATGCGTTATGCGTTATGCGTTATGCGTTATGCGTTATGCGTTATGCGTTATGCGTTATGCGTTATGCGTTTTGCTTTATGCGTTATGCGTTATGGGTTATGCGTTATGCGTTATGCGTTATGAGTAATGCGTGATCCGTTATGTGTAATGCGTTATGCGTTATGCGTTACGCGTTTTGCGTTATGCGTTATGGGTTATGCGTTATGCGTTATGCGTTATGCGTTATGCGTTATGCGTTATGCGTTATGCGTTATGCGCTATGCGTTATGCGTTATGCGTTATGCGTTATGCGTTATGCGTTATGCGTTATGCGTTATGCGTTATGCGTTATGCGTTACGCGTTTTGCGTTATGCGTTATGGGTTATGCGTTATGCGTTATGCGTTATGCGTTATGCGTTATGCGTTATGCGTTATGCGATTAGCGTTATGCGTTATGCGTTATGGGTTGTGCGTTATGAGTCATGCGTTATGCGTTATGCGTTTTGCTTTATGCGTTATGCGTTATGGGTTATGCGTTATGCGTTATGCGTTATGCGTTATGCGTTATGCGTTATGCGTTATGCGTTATGCGTTATGAGAAATGCGAGATCCGTTATGCGTTATGCGTTATGCGTTATGCTTTATGCGTTATGCGTTATGCGTTATGCGTTATGCGTTATGCGTTATGCGTTATGCGTTATGCGTTATGCGTTGTGCGTTATCCGCTATGCGTTATGCGTTTTCGTTATGCGTTATGCGTTATATGTTATGTGTTATGCGTTACGCGTTATGCGTTATGCGTTATGCGTTATGCGTTATGCGTTATGCGTTATGCGTTATGCGTTATGCGTTATGCGTTATGCGTTATGCGTTATGCGATTTGCGTTATGCGTTAAGCGTTATGCGTTATGCGTTATGCGTTATGAGAAATGCGTAATCCGTTATGCGTTATGTGTTATGCGTTATGCGTTATGCGTTATGCGTTATGCGTTATGAGTAATACGTGATCCTTTATGCGTTATGCGTTATGCGTTATGCGTTATGCGGAATGCGTCATCCGTTATGCGTTATGAGTAATGCGTGATCCGTCATGCGTTATGCGTTAGGCGTTATGCGTTTTGCGTTATGCGTTATGAGTAATGCGAGATCCGTTATGCGTTATGCTTTATGCGTTATGCGTTATGCGTTATGTGTTATGCGTTATGTGTTATGCGTTGTGCGTTATCCGCTATGCGTTATACGTTTTACGTTATGCGTTATGCGTTGTGAGTTATGCGTTATACGTTATGGGTTATGCGTTGTGCGTTATGCGATATGCGATTTGGGTTATGCGTTATGCGTTATGCGTTATGCGTTATGGGTTATGCGTTATTCGTTATGCGTTATGCGTTATGCGTTATGAGTTATGCGTTATGCGTTATGCGTTATGCGTTATGCGTTATGCGTTATGCGTTATGCGTTATGCGTTATGTGTTATGCGTTATGCGCTATGCGTTATACGTTATGCGTTATGCGTTATGGGTTATGAGTAATGCGTGATCCGTTATGCGTAATGCTTTATGCGTTATGCGTTATGCGTTACGCGTAATGCGTTATGCGCTATGGGTCATGCGTTAAGCGTTATGCGTTATGCGTTATGCGTTATGCGTTATGCGTTATGCGTTATGCGTTATGCGTTATGCGTTATGCGTTATGCGTTATGCGTTATGCGTTATGCGTTATGCGTTATGCGATTTGCGTTATGCGTTAAGCGTTATGCGTTATGCGTTATGCGTTATGAGAAATGCGTAATCCGTTATGCGTTATGTGTTATGCGTTATGCGTTATGCGTTATGCGTTATGCGTTATGAGTAATACGTGATCCTTTATGCGTTATGCGTTATGCGTTATGCGTTATGCGGAATGCGTCATCCGTTATGCGTTATGAGTAATGCGTGATCCGTCATGCGTTATGCGTTAGGCGTTATGCGTTTTGCGTTATGCGTTATGAGTAATGCGAGATCCGTTATGCGTTATGCTTTATGCGTTATGCGTTATGCGTTATGTGTTATGCGTTATGTGTTATGCGTTGTGCGTTATCCGCTATGCGTTATACGTTTTACGTTATGCGTTATGCGTTGTGAGTTATGCGTTATACGTTATGGGTTATGCGTTGTGCGTTATGCGATATGCGATTTGGGTTATGCGTTATGCGTTATGCGTTATGCGTTATGGGTTATGCGTTATTCGTTATGCGTTATGCGTTATGCGTTATGAGTTATGCGTTATGCGTTATGCGTTATGCGTTATGCGTTATGCGTTATGCGTTATGCGTTATGCGTTATGTGTTATGCGTTATGCGCTATGCGTTATACGTTATGCGTTATGCGTTATGGGTTATGAGTAATGCGTGATCCGTTATGCGTAATGCTTTATGCGTTATGCGTTATGCGTTACGCGTAATGCGTTATGCGCTATGGGTCATGCGTTAAGCGTTATGCGTTATGCGTTATGCGTTATGCGTTATGCGTTATGCGTTATGCGTTATGGGTTGTGCGTTATGAGTCATGTGTTATGCGTTATGCGTTATGCGTTTTGCTTTATGCGTTATGCGTTATGGGTTATGCGTTATGCGTTATGCGTTATGAATAATGCGTGATCCGTTATGCGTTATGAGTAACGCGTGATCCGTTATGCGCTATGCGTTATGCGTTATGAGAAATGCGTGATCCGTTATGCGTTATGCGTTATGCTTTATGCGTTATGCGTTATGCGTTATGCGATTTGCGTTATGCGTTATGCGTTATGCGTTATGCGTTATGCGTTATGCGTTATGCGTTATGCGTTATGCGTTATGCGTTTTGCTTTATGCATTATACGTTATGGGTTATGCGTTATGCGTTACGCGTTATGAGTAATGCGTGATCCGTTATGTGTTATGCGTTATGCGCTATGCGTTATGCGTTATGCGTTATGCGTTATGGGTTATGAGTAATGCGTGATCCGTTATGCGTAATGCTTTATGCGTTATGCGTTATTCGTTACGCGTAATGCGTTATGCGCTATGGGTCATGCGTTAAGCGTTATGCGTTATGCGTTATGCGTTATGCGGAATGCGTCATCCGTTATGCGTTATGAGTAATGCGTGATCCGTCATGCGTTATGCGTTAGGCGTTATGCGTTTTGCGTTATGAGTAATGCGAGATCCGTTACGCGTTATGCGTTATGCGTTATGCGTTATGCGTTATGAGTAACGCGTGATCCGTTATGCGTTATGCGTTATGCGTTATGCGTTATGCGTTATGCGTTATGCGTTATGCGTTATGCGTTATGCGGAATGCGTCATCCGTTATTCGTTATGAGTAATGCGTGATCCGTCATGCGTTATGCGTTAGGCGTTATGCGTTTTGCGTTATGCGTTATGGGTTATGAGTAATGCGTGATCCGTTATGCGTTATGCTTTATGCGTTATGCGTTATGCGTTACGCGTAATGCGTTATGCGCTATGCGTTATGCGTTATGCGTTATGCGTTTTGCTTTATGCATTATGCGTTATGGGTTATGCGTTATGCGTTACGCGTTACGAGTAATGCGTGATCCGTTATGTGTTATGCGTTATGCGCTATGCGTTATGCGTTATGCGTTATGCGTTATGCGTTATGAGTAACGCGTGATCCGTTATGCGTTATGCGTTATGCGTTATGCGTTATGCGTTATGAGTAACGCGTGATCCGTTATGCGTTATGCGTTATGCGTTATGAGAAATGCGTGATCCGATATGCGTTATGCGTTATGCTTTATGCGTTATGCGTTATGCGTTATGCGTTATGCGTTATGCGTTATGCGTTATGCGTTATGCGTTATGCGTTATGCGTTATGCGTTATGCGTTATGCGTTATGCGGAATGCGGCATCCGTTATTCGTTATGAGTAATTCGTGATCCGTCATGCGTTATGCGTTAGGCGTTATGCGTTTTGCGTTATGCGTTATGGGTTATGAGTAATGCGTGATCCGTTATGCGTTATGCTTTATGCGTTATGCGTTATGCGTTACGCGTAATGCGTTATGCGCTATGGGTCATGCGTTAAGCGTTATGCGTTATGCGTTATGCGTTATGCGTTATGCGGAATGCGTCATCCGTTATGCGTTATGAGTAATGCGTGATCCGTCATGCGTTATGCGTTAGGCGTTATGCGTTTTGCGTTATGCGTTATGCGGAATGCGTCATCCGTTATGCGTTATGCGTTATGCGATATGCGTTATGCGTTATGCGTTATGAGTAATGCGTGATCCGTTATGCGTTATGCGTTATGCGTTATGCGTTATGCGTTATGCGTTATGCGTTTTGCTTTATGCGTTATGCGTTATGGGTTATGCGTTATGCGTTATGCGTTATGAGTAATGCGTGATCCGTTATGTGTAATGCGTTATGTGTAATGCGTTATGCGTTATGCGTTACGCGTATTGCGTTATGCGTTATGCGTTATGCGTTATGCGTTATGCGTTATGCGTAATGCGTTATGCTTTATGCGTTATGCGTTATGCGTTATGCGTTATGCGTTATGCGTTATGCGTTATGCGTTATGCGTTATGCGTTATGCGTTATGCGTTATGCGTTATGCGTTATGCGTTATGCGATTAGCGTTATGCGTTATGCGTTATGGGTTGTGCGTTATGAGTCATGCGTTATGCGTTATGCGTTTTGCTTTATGCGTTATGCGTTATGGGTTATGCGTTATGCGTTATGCGTTATGCGTTATGCGTTATGCGTTATGCGATATGCGTTATGCGTTATGCGTTATGAGTAATGCGTGATCCGTTATGCGTTATGCGTTATGCGTTATGCGTTATGCGTTATGCGTTATGCGTTATGCGTTTTGCTTTATGCGTTATGCGTTATGGGTTATGCGTTATGCGTTATGCGTTATGAGTAATGCGTGATCCGTTATGTGTAATGCGTTATGTGTAATGCGTTATGCGTTATGCGTTACGCGTATTGCGTTATGCGTTATGCGTTATGCGTTATGCGTTATGCGTTATGCGTAATGCGTTATGCTTTATGCGTTATGCGTTATGCGTTATGCGTTATGCGTTATGCGTTATGCGTTATGCGTTATGCGTTATGCGTTATGCGTTATGCGTTATGCGTTATGCGTTATGCGTTATGCGTTATGCGTTATGCGTTATGCGATTTGAGTTATGCGTTATGCGTTATGGGTTGTGCGTTATGAGTAATGCGTGATCCGTTATGCGTTATGCGTTATGCATTATGCGTTATGCGTTATGCGTTATGCGTTATGCGTTATGCTTTATGCGTTATGCGTTATGCGTTATGCGATTTGCGTTATGCGTTATGCGTTATGCGTTATGCGTTATGCGTTATGCGTTATGCGTTATGCGTTATGCGTTATGCGTTATGCGTTATGCGTTATGCGTTATGCGTTATGCGTTATGCGTTATGCGTTATGCGTTATGCGTTATGCGTTATGCGTTATGCGTTATGCGTTATGCGTTATGCGTTATGCGTTATGTGTTATGCGTTATGCGTTATGCGTTATGAGTAATGCGTGATCCGTTATGCGTTATGCGTTATGAGTAATGCGTGATCCGTTATGCGTTATGCGTTATGAGAAATGCATGATCTGTTATGCGTTATGCGTTGAGTAATGCGTGATCCGTTATGCGTTATGCGTTATGCGTTATGCGTTATGCGTTATGCGTTATGCGTTATGCGATTAGCGTTATGCGTTATGCGTTATGGGTTGTGCGTTATGAGTCATGCGTTATGCGTTATGCGTTTTGCTTTATGCGTTATGCGTTATGGGTTATGCGTTATGCGTTATGCGTTATGCGTTATGCGTTATGCGTTATGCGTTATGCGTTATGAGAAATGCGAGATCCGTTATGCGTTATGCGTTATGCGTTATGAGTAATGCGTGATCCGTTATGCGTTATGCGTTATGAGTAATGCGTGATCCGTTATGCGTTATGCGTTATGCATTATGCGTTATACGTTATGCGTTATGCGTTATGCGTTATGCGTTATGCGTTATGCGTTATGCGTTATGCGTTATGCGTTATGCGTTATGCGTTATGCGTTATGCGTTATCCGCTATGCGTTATGCGTTTTCGTTATGCGTTATGCGTTATATGTTATGTGTTATGCGTTACGCGTTATGCGTTATGCGTTATGCGTTATGCGTTATGCGTTATGCGTTATGCGTTATGCGTTATTCGTTATGCGTTATACGTTATGCGTTATGCGTTATGCGTTATGCGTTACGCGTTTTGCGTTATGCGTTATGCGTTATGCGTTATGCGTTATGCGTTATGCGTTATGCGTTATGCGTTATGCGTTATGCGCTATGCGTTATGCGTTATGCGTTATGCGATATGCGTTATGCGTTATGCGTTGCGTTATGCGTTATGCGTTATGCGTTATGCGTTATGCGTTATGCGTTATGCGTTATGCGTTATGCGTTATGCGTTTTGCTTTATGCGTTATGCGTTATGGGTTATGCGTTATGCGTTATGCGTTATGAGTAATGCGTGATCCGTTATGTGTAATGCGTTATGCGTTATGCGTTACGCGTTTTGCGTTATGCGTTATGCGTTATGCGTTATGCGTTATGCGTTATGCGTTATGCGTTATGCGTTATGCGTTATGCGCTATGCGTTATGCGTTATGCGTTATGCGATATGCGTTATGCGTTATGCGTTGCGTTATGCGTTATGCGTTATGCGTTATGCGTTATGCGTTATGCGTTATGCGTTATGCGTTATGCGTTATGCGTTATGCGTTATGCGTTATGCGTTATGCGTTATGCGTTATGCGTTATGCGATTAGCGTTATGCGTTATGCGTTATGGGTTGTGCGTTATGAGTCATGCGTTATGCGTTATGCGTTTTGCTTTATGCGTTATGCGTTATGGGTTATGCGTTATGCGTTCTGCGTTATGCGTTATGCGTTATGCGTTATGCGTTATGCGTTATGAGAAATGCGAGATCCGTTATGCGTTATGCGTTATGCGTTATGCTTTATGCGTTATGCGTTATGCGTTATGCGTTATGCGTTATGCGTTATGCGTTATGCGTTATGCGTTATGTGTTATGCGTTGTGCGTTATCCGCTATGCGTTATGCGTTTTCGTTATGCGTTATGCGTTATATGTTATGTGTTATGCGTTACGCGTTATGCGTTATGCGTTATGCGTTATGCGTTATGCGTTATGCGTTATGCGTTATGCGTTATGCGTTATGCGTTATGCGTTATGCGTTATGCGTTATGCTTTATGTGTTATGCGTTATGCGTTATGCGTTATGCGTTATGCGTTATGCGTTATGCGTTATGCGTTATGCGTTATGCGTTATGCGTTATGCGTTATGCGTTATGCGTTATGCGTTATGCGTTATGCGTTATGCGTTATGCGTTATGCGTTATGCGTTATGCGTTATGCGTTATGCGTTATGTGTTATGCGTTGTGCGTTATCCGCAATGCGTTATGCGTTTTACGTTATGCGTTATGCGTTATGCGTTATGAGTTATGCGTTATACGTTATGGGTTATGCGTCATGCGTTATGCGTTATGCGTTATGGGTTATGCGTTATGCGTTATGCGTTATGCGTTATGCGTTATGCGATTTGCGTTATGCGTTAAGCGTTATGCGTTATGCGTTATGCGTTATGAGAAATGCGTAATCCGTTATGCGTTATGTGTTATGCGTTATGCGTTATGCGTTATGCGTTATGCGTTATGAGTAATACGTGATCCTTTATGCGTTATGCGTTATGCGTTATGCGTTATGCGGAATGCGTCATCCGTTATGCGTTATGAGTAATGCGTGATCCGTCATGCGTTATGCGTTAGGCGTTATGCGTTTTGCGTTATGCGTTATGAGTAATGCGAGATCCGTTATGCGTTATGCTTTATGCGTTATGCGTTATGCGTTATGCGTTATGTGTTATGCGTTGTGCGTTATCCGCTATGCGTTATACGTTTTACGTTATGCGTTATGCGTTATGAGTTATGCGTTATACGTTATGGGTTATGCGTTATGCGTTATGCGATATGCGATTTGGGTTATGCGTTATGCGTTATGCGTTATGCGTTATGGGTTATGCGTTATTCGTTATGCGTTATGCGTTATGCGTTATGCGCTATGCGTTATGCGTTATGCGTTATGCGTTATGCGTTATGCGTTATGCGTTATGCTGTATGCGTTATGCGTTATGCGTTATGCGTTATGCGTTATGCGTTATGCGTTATGCGTTATGCGTTATGCGTTATGCGTTATGCGTTTTGCTTTATGCGTTATGCGTTATGGGTTATGCGTTATGCGTTATGCGTTATGAGTAATGCGTGATCCGTTATGTGTAATGCGTTATGCGTTATGCGTTACGCGTTTTGCGTTATGCGTTATGGGTTATGCGTTATGCGTTATGCGTTATGCGTTATGCGTTATGCGTTATGCGTTATGCGTTATGCGCTATGCGTTATGCGTTATGCGTTATGCGTTATGCGTTATGCGTTATGCGTTATGCGTTATGCGTTATGCGTTATGCGTTACGCGTTTTGCGTTATGCGTTATGGGTTATGCGTTATGCGTTATGCGTTATGCGTTATGCGTTATGCGTTATGCGATTAGCGTTATGCGTTATGCGTTATGGGTTGTGCGTTATGAGTCATGCGTTATGCGTTATGCGTTTTGCTTTATGCGTTATGCGTTATGGGTTATGCGTTATGCGTTATGCGTTATGCGTTATGCGTTATGCGTTATGCGTTATGCGTTATGCGTTATGAGAAATGCGAGATCCGTTATGCGTTATGCGTTATGCGTTATGCTTTATGCGTTATGCGTTATGCGTTATGCGTTATGCGTTATGCGTTATGCGTTATGCGTTATGCGTTATGTGTTATGCGTTGTGCGTTATCCGCTATGCGTTATGCGTTTTCGTTATGCGTTATGCGTTATATGTTATGTGTTATGCGTTACGCGTTATGCGTTATGCGTTATGCGTTATGCGTTATGCGTTATGCGTTATGCGTTATGCGTTATGCGTTATGCGTTATGCGATTTGCGTTATGCGTTAAGCGTTATGCGTTATGCGTTATGCGTTATGAGAAATGCGTAATCCGTTATGCGTTATGTGTTATGCGTTATGCGTTATGCGTTATGAGTTATGCGTTATGAGTAATACGTGATCCTTTATGCGTTATGCGTTATGCGTTATGCGTTATGCGGAATGCGTCATCCGTTATGCGTTATGAGTAATGCGTGATCCGTCATGCGTTATGCGTTAGGCGTTATGCGTTTTGCGTTATGCGTTATGAGTAATGCGAGATCCGTTATGCGTTATGCTTTATGCGTTATGCGTTATGCGTTATGCGTTATGTGTTATGCGTTGTGCGTTATCCGCTATGCGTTATACGTTTTACGTTATGCGTTATGCGTTATGAGTTATGCGTTATACGTTATGGGTTATGCGTTATGCGTTATGCGATATGCGATTTGGGTTATGCGTTATGCGTTATGCGTTATGCGTTATGGGTTATGCGTTATTCGTTATGCGTTATGCGTTATGCGTTATGAGTTATGCGTTATGCGTTATGCGTTATGCGTTATGCGTTATGCGTTATGCGTTATGCGTTATGTGTTATGCGTTATGCGCTATGCGTTATACGTTATGCGTTATGCGTTATGGGTTATGAGTAATGCGTGATCCGTTATGCGTAATGCTTTATGCGTTATGCGTTATGCGTTACGCGTAATGCGTTATGCGCTATGGGTCATGCGTTAAGCGTTATGCGTTATGCGTTATGCGTTATGCGTTATGCGTTATGCGTTATGCGTTATGGGTTGTGCGTTATGAGTCATGTGTTATGCGTTATGCGTTATGCGTTTTGCTTTATGCGTTATGCGTTATGGGTTATGCGTTATGCGTTATGCGTTATGAATAATGCGTGATCCGTTATGCGTTATGAGTAACGCGTGATCCGTTATGCGCTATGCGTTATGCGTTATGAGAAATGCGTGATCCGTTATGCGTTATGCGTTATGCTTTATGCGTTATGCGTTATGCGTTATGCGATTTGCGTTATGCGTTATGCGTTATGCGTTATGCGTTATGCGTTATGCGTTATGCGTTATGCGTTATGCGTTATGCGTTATGCGTTATGCGTTTTGCTTTATGCATTATGCGTTATGGGTTATGCGTTATGCGTTACGCGTTATGAGTAATGCGTGATCCGTTATGTGTTATGCGTTATGCGCTATGCGTTATGCGTTATGCGTTATGCGTTATGGGTTATGAGTAATGCGTGATCCGTTATGCGTAATGCTTTATGCGTTATGCGTTATTCGTTACGCGTAATGCGTTATGCGCTATGGGTCATGCGTTAAGCGTTATGCGTTATGCGTTATGCGTTATGCGGAATGCGTCATCCGTTATGCGTTATGAGTAATGCGTGATCCGTCATGCGTTATGCGTTAGGCGTTATGCGTTTTGCGTTATGAGTAATGCGAGATCCGTTACGCGTTATGCGTTATGCGTTATGCGTTATGCGTTATGAGTAACGCGTGATCCGTTATGCGTTATGCGTTATGCGTTATGCGTTATGCGTTATGCGTTATGCGTTATGAGTAACGCGTGATCCGTTATGCGTTATGCGTTATGCGTTCTGAGAAATGCGTGATCCGATATGCGTTATGCGTTATGCTTTATGCGTTATGCGTTATGCATTATGCGTTATGCGTTATGCGTTATGCGTTATGCGTTATGCGTTATGCGTTATGCGTTATGCGTTATGCGGAATGCGTCATCCGTTATTCGTTATGAGTAATGCGTGATCCGTCATGCGTTATGCGTTAGGCGTTATGCGTTTTGCGTTATGCGTTATGGGTTATGAGTAATGCGTGATCCGTTATGCGTTATGCTTTATGCGTTATGCGTTATGCGTTACGCGTAATGCGTTATGCGCTATGGGTCATGCGTTAAGCGTTATGCGTTATGCGTTATGCGTTATGCGTTATGCGGAATGCGTCATCCGTTATGCGTTATGAGTAATGCGTGATCCGTCATGCGTTATGCGTTTGGCGTTATGCGTTTTGCGTTATGCGTTATGCGGAATGCGTCATCCGTTATGCGTTATGCGTTATGCGATATGCGTTATGCGTTATGCGTTATGCGTTATGAGTAATGCGTGATCCGTTATGCGTTATGCGTTATGCGTTATGCGTTATGCGTTTTGCTTTATGCGTTATGCGTTATGGGTTATGCGTTATGCGTTATGCGTTATGAGTAATGCGTGATCCGTTATGTGTAATGCGTTATGCGTTATGCGTTACGCGTTTTGCGTTATGCGTTATGCGTTATGCGTTATGCGTTATGCGTTATGCGTAATGCGTTATGCTTTATGCGTTATGCGTTATGCGTTATGCGTTATGCGTTATGCGTTATGCGTTATGCGTTATGCGTTATGCGTTATGCGTTATGCGTTATGCGTTATGCGTTATGCGTTATGCGATTTGCGTTATGCGTTATGCGTTATGGGTTGTGCGTTATGAGTAATGCGTGATCCGTTATGCGTTATGCGTTATGCATTATGCGTTATCCGTTATGCGTTATGCGTTATGCGTTATGCGTTATGCGTTATGCTTTATGCGTTATGCGTTATGCGTTATGCGATTTGCGTTATGCGTTATGCGTTATGCGTTATGCGTTATGCGTTATGCGTTATGCGTTATGCGTTATGCGTTATGCGTTATGCGTTATGCGTTATGCGATTAGCGTTATGCGTTATGCGTTATGGGTTGTGCGTTATGAGTCATGCGTTATGCGTTATGCGTTTTGCTTTATGCGTTATGCGTTATGGGTTATGCGTTATGCGTTATGCGTTATGCGTTATGCGTTATGCGTAATGCGTTATGAGAAATGCGAGATCCGTTATGCGTTATGCGTTATGCGTTATGAGTAATGCGTGATCCGTTATGCGTTATGCGTTATGAGTAATGCGTGATCCGTTATGCGTTATGCGTTATGCATTATGCGTTATGTGTTATGCGTTATGCTTTATGCGTTATGCGTTATGCGTTATGCGTTATGCGTTATGCGTTATGCGTTATGCGTTATGTGTTATGCGTTGTGCGTTATCCGCTATGCGTTATGCGTTTTCGTTATGCGTTATGCGTTATATGTTATGTGTTATGCGTTACGCGTTATGCGTTATGCGTTATGCGTTATGCGTTATGCGTTATGCGTTATGCGTTATGCGTTATGCGTTATGCGTTATGCGTTATGCGTTATGGGTTATGCGTTATGTGTTATGCGTTATACGTTATGTGTTATGCGTTGTGCGTTATCCGTTATGCGTTATGCGTTATGCGTTATGCGTTATGCGTTATGCGTTATGCGTTATGCGTTATGCGTTATGCATTATGCGTTATGCGTTATGCGTTACGCGTTATGCGTTATGCGTTATGCGTTGTGCGTTATGCGTTATGCATTATGCGCTATGCGTTATGCGTTATGAGTGATGCGTGATCCGTTATGCGTTATGCGGAATGAGTAATGCGTGATCCGTTATGCGTTATGCGTTATGCGTTATGCGTTATGCGTTATGCGTTATGCTATTTGCGTTATGCGTTATGCGTTATGCGTTACGCGTTATGCGTTATGAGTAATGCGTGATCCGTTATGCGTTATGCGTTATGCGTTATGCGTTATGCGTTATGCGTTATGTGTTATGCGTTATGCGCTATGCGTTATACGTTATGCGTTATGCGTTATGGGTTATGAGTAATGCGTGATCCGTTATGCGTAATGCTTTATGCGTTATGCGTTATGCGTTACGCGTAATGCGTTATGCGCTCTGGGTCATGCGTTAAGCGTTATGCGTTATGCGTTATGCGTTATGCGTTATGCGTTATGAGTAATGCGTGATCCGTTATGCGTTATGAGTAACGCGTGATCCGTTATGCGCTATGCGTTATGCGTTATGAGAAATGCGTGATCCGTTATGCGTTATGCGTTATGCTTTATGCGTTATGCGTTATGCGTTATGCGATTTGCGTTATGCGTTATGCGTTATGCGTTATGCGTTATGCGTTATGCGTTATGCGTTATGCGTTTTGCTTTATGCATTATGCGTTATGGGTTATGCGTTATGCGTTATGCGTTATGAGTAATGCGTGATCCGTTATGTGTTATGCGTTATGCGCTATGCGTTATGCGTTATGCGTTATGCGTTATGGGTTATGAGTAATGCGTGATCCGTTATGCGTAATGCTTTATGCGTTATGCGTTATTCGTTACGCGTAATGCGTTATGCGCTATGGGTCATGCGTTAAGCGTTATGCGTTATGCGTTATGCGTTATGCGGAATGCGTCATCCGTTATGCGTTATGAGTAATGCGTGATCCGTCATGCGTTATGCGTTAGGCGTTATGCGTTTTGCGTTATGCGTTATGAGTAATGCGAGATCCGTTACGCGTTATGCGTTATGCGTTATGCGTTATGCGTTATGAGTAACGCGTGATCCGTTATGCGTTATGCGTTATGCGTTATGCGTTATGCGTTATGAGTAACGCGTGATCCGTTATGCGTTATGCGTTATGCGTTATGAGAAATGCGTGATCCGATATGCGTTATGCGTTATGCTTTATGCGTTATGCGTTATGCGTTATGCGTTATGCGTTATGCGTTATGCGTTATGCGTTATGCGTTATGCGTTATGCGTTATGCGGAATGCGGCATCCGTTATTCGTTATGAGTAATTCGTGATCCGTCATGCGTTATGCGTTAGGCGTTATGCGTTTTGCGTTATGCGTTATGGGTTATGAGTAATGAGTGATCCGTTATGCGTTATGCTTTATGCGTTATGCGTTATGCGTTACGCGTAATGCGTTATGCGCTGTGGGTCATGCGTTAAGCGTTATGCGTTATGCGTTATGCGTTATGCGTTATGCGGAATGCGTCATCCGTTATGCGTTATGAGTAATGCGTGATCCGTCATGCGTTATGCGTTAGGCGTTATGCGTTTTGCGTTATGCGTTATGCGGAATGCGTCATCCGTTATGCGTTATGCGTTATGCGATATGCGTTATGCGTTATGCGTTATGAGTAATGCGTGATCCGTTATGCGTTATGCGTTATGCGTTATGCGTTATGCGTTATGCGTTTTGCTTTATGCGTTATGCGTTATGGGTTATGCGTTATGCGTTATGCGTTATGAGTAATGCGTGATCCGTTATGTGTAATGCGTTATGTGTAATGCGTTATGCGTTATGCGTTACGCGTATTGCGTTATGCGTTATGCGTTATGCGTTATGCGTTATGCGTTATGCGTAATGCGTTATGCTTTATGCGTTATGCGTTATGCGATATGCGTTATGCGTTATGCGTTATGCGTTATGCGTGATCCGTTATGCGTTAAGCATTATGCGTTTTGCTGTATTCGTTATGCGTTGTGCGTTATACGTTTGCGTTATGCGTTATGCGTTATGCGTTATGCGTTATGCGTTATGCATTTTGAGTTATGCGCCATGCGTTATGCGTTATGCGATATGCGTTGTGCGTTATGCGTTATGCGTGTTCCGTTATGCGTTAAGCATTATGCGTTTTGCTGTATTCGTTATGCGTTGTGCGTTATACGTTTGCGTTATGCGTTATGCGTTATGCGTTTTGCATTTTGAGTTATGCGTTATGCGATAAGCGTTATGCGTTATGCGTTAAGCATTATGCTTTATGCGTTATGCGTTATGAGTTACACGTTATGCGTTATTCGATATGCGTTATGCGTTATGCGTTATGCCTTATGCGTTATGCGATAAGCGTTATGCGTTATGCGTTAAGCATTATGCTTTATGCGTTATGCGTTATGAGTTACACGTTATGCGTTATTCGATATGCGTTATGCGTTATGCGTTATGCCTTATGCGTTATGCGTGATCCGTTATGCGTTAAGCATTATGCGTTTTGCTGTATTCGTTATGCGTTGTGCGTTATACGTTTGCGTTATGCGTTATGCGTTATGCGTTATGCGTTATGCATTTTGAGTTATGCGCCATGCGTTATGCGTTATGCGATGTGCGTTGTGCGTTATGCGTTATGCGTAATGCGTTATGCGTTATGCGTTATGCGTTATGCGTTATGCGTTATGCATTTTGAGTTATGCGCCATGCGTTATGCGTTATGCGTTATGCGTTATGCGATATGCGTTGTGCGTTATGCGTTATGCGTTATGCGTTATGCGTTATGCGTTATGCGTTATGCGTTATGCGTTATGCGTTATGCGTTATGCGTTATGCGTTATGCGTTATGCGTTATGCGTTATGCGTTATGCATTTTGAGTTATGCGCCATGCGTTATGCGTTATGCGTTATGCGTTATGCGATATGCGTTATGCGTTATGCGTTATGCGTTATGCGTTATGCGTGATCCGTTATGCGTTAAGCATTATGCGTTTTGCTGTATTCGTTATGCGTTATGTGTTATGCGTTATGCGTTATGCGTTATGCGTTATGCGTTATGCGTTATGCGTTATGCGTTATGCGTTATGCGTTATGCGTTATGCGTTATGCGTTATGCGTTATGTGTTATGCATTATGCGTTATGCGTTATGCCTGATCCGTAAGGCGTTATGCGTTATGCGTTATGCGTTATGCGTTATGCGTTATGCGTTATGCGTTATGCGTTATGCGTTATGCGTTATGCGTTATGCGTTATGCGTTATGCGTTATGCGTTATGTGTTATGCATTATGCGTTATGCGTTATGAGTGATCCGACATGCGTTATGCGTTATGGGTTATGCGTTATGCGTTATGCGTTTTGCGTTATACGTTATCAGATATGCGTTATGCGTTATGCGTTATGCGTTATGCGTTATGCGTTATGCGTTATGCATTTTGAGTTATGCGCCATGCGTTATGCGTTATGCGTTATGCGTTATGCGATATGCGTTATGCGTTATGCGTTATGCGTTATGCGTTATGCGTGATCCGTTATGCGTTAAGCATTATGCGTTTTGCTGTATTCGTTATGCGTTGTGCGTTATACGTTTGCGTTATGCGTTATGCGTTATGCGTTTTGCATTTTGAGTTATGCGCCATGCGTTATGCGTTATGCGTTATGCGTTATGCGATATGCGTTGTGCGTTATGCGTTATGCGTTATGCGTTATGCATTTTGAGGTATGCGCCATGCGTTATGCGTTATGCGTTATGCGTTATGCGATATGCGTTGTGCGTTATGCGTTATGCGATATGCGTTGTGCATTATGCGTTATGCGTTATGCGTTATGCGTTATGCGTTATGCGTTATGCGTTATGCGTTATGCGTTATGCGTTATGCGTTATGCGTTATGCGTTATGCGTTATGCGTTATGCGTTATGCGTTATGCATTTTGAGTTATGCGCCATGCGTTTTGCGTTATGCGTTATGCGATATGCGTTGTGCGTTATGCGTTATGCGTTTTGCGTTATACGTTATCCGATATGCGTTATGCGTTATGCGTTATGCGTTATGCGTTATGCGTTATGCGTTATGAGTTATGCGTTATGCGTTATGCGTTATGCGTTATGCGTTATGCATTTTGAGTTATGCGCCATGCGTTATGCGTTATGCGTTATGCGTTATGCGATATGCGTTATGCGTTATGCGTGATCCGTTATGCGTTAAGCATTATGCGTTTTGCTGTATTCGTTATGCGTTATGCGTTATGCGTTATGCGTTATGCGTTATGCGTTATGCATTTTGAGTTATGCGCCATGCGTTTTGCGTTATGCGTTATGCGTTATGCGATATGCGTTGTGCGTTATGCGTTATGCGTTATGCGTTATGCGTTATGCGTTATGCGTTATGCGTTATGCGTTATGCGTTATGCGTTATGCGTTATGCGTTATGGGTTATGCGTTATGCGTTATGCGATATGCGTTATGCGTTATACGTTATGCTTTATGCTTTATGCGTTATGCGTTATGCGCTATGAGTGATCCGACATGCGTTATGCGTTATGCGTTATGCGTTATGCGTTATGCGTTATGTGTTATGCGTTATGCGTTATGCGTAATGCGTTATGCGTTATGCGTTATGCGTTATGCGTTATGCGTTATGTGTTATGCATTATGCGTTATGCGTTATGCCTGATCCGTAAGGCGTTATGCGTTATGCGTTATGCGATATGCGTTATGCGTTATGCGTTATGCGTTATGCGTTATGCGTTATGCGTTATGCGTTATGCGTTATGTGTTATGCATTATGCGTTATGCGTTATGCCTGATCCGTTAGGCGTTATGCGTTATGCGTTATGCGTTATGTGTTATGCGTTATGCGCTATGCGTTATGCGTTATGCGTTATGCGTTATGCGTTATGCGTAATGCGTTATGCGTTATGCGTTATGCGTTATGCGTTATGCGTTATGCGTTATGCATTTTGCGTTATGCGCCATGCGTTATGCGTTATGCGTTATGCGTTATGCATTATGCGTTGTGCGTTATACGTTTGCGTTGTGCGTTATGCGTTATGCGTTATGCGTTATGCATTATGCGTTATGCGTTATACGTTATGAGTTATGCGTTATGCGTTATGCGATATGCATCATGCATAAAGCCTTATGCGGTAACGTTATGCGTTATGCGTTTTGCGTTATACGTTATGCGTTATGCGTTATGCGATATGCGTTATGCGTTATGCGTTATGCGTTATGCGTTATGCGTTATGCGTTATGCGTTATACGTTGTACGTTATGCGATATGCGTTGTGCGTTATGCATTTTGAGTTATGCGCCATGCGTTATGCGTTATGCGTTATGCGTTATGCGATATGCGTTGTGCGTTATGCGTTATGCGTTATGCGTTATGCGTTATGCGTTATGCATTTTGCGTTATGCGTTATGCGTTATGCGTTATGCATTATGCGTTATGCGTTATGCGTTATGCGTTATGCCTTATGCCTTATGGGTTTGCGTTATGCGTTATGCATTATGCGTTATGCGTTATGCGTTATGCATAATGCGTTATACGTTATGTATTATGCGTTATGCCTTATACGTTATGCGATATGCGTTATGCGTTATGCGTTATGCATTTTGAGTTATGCGCCATGCGTTATGCGTTATGCGTTATGCGTTATGCGATATGCGTTGTGCGTTATGCGTTATGCGTTATGCGTTATGCGTTATGCGTTATGCGTTATGCGTTATGCGTTATGCATTATGCGTTATGCGTTATGCGTTATGCGTTTTGCGTTATGCGATATTCGTTATGAGTTATGAGTTATAAGTTATGCGTTATGCGTTATGCGTTATGCGTTAGGCGTTATTCGTTATGCGTTATGCGTTATGCGTTATGCTTTATGCGTTGTGCATTAGGAGTTATACGTTATGCGTTAAGCGTTATGCGTGATCCGTTATGCGTTAGGCGTTATGCGTTTTGCGGTATTCGTTATGCGTTGTGCATTATGCGTTAGGCGTGATCCGTTATGCGTTAAGCGTTATGCGTTTTGCTGTATTCGTTATGCGTTGTGCATTATGCGTTATGCGTTATGTGTTATGCGTTATGCGTCATGCGTTATACGTTATGCGATATGCGTTATGCGTTATGCGTTATGCGTTATGCGGTATGCGTTATACGTTATGCTTTATGCTTTATGCGTTATGCATTATGCGTTATGAGTGATCCGACATGCGTTATGCGTTATGCGTTATGCGTTATGCCTTATGCCTTATGGGTTTGCGTTATGCGTTATGCGTTACGCTTTATGCGTTATGCATTATGCGTTATGAGTTATACGTTGTACGTTATGCGATATGCGTTGTGCGTTATGCATTTTGAGTTATGCGCCATGCGTTATGCGTTATGCGTTATGCGTTATGCGATATGCGTTGTGCGTTATGCGTTATGCGTTATGCGTTATGCGTTATGCGTTATGCATTTTGCGTTATGCGTTATGCGTTATGCGTTATGCATTATGCGTTATGCGTTATGCGTTATGCGTTATGCCTTATGCCTTATGGGTTTGCGTTATGCGTTATGCATTATGCGTTATGCGTTATGCGTTATGCATAATGCGTTATACGTTATGTATTATGCGTTATGCCTTATACGTTATGCGATATGCGTTATGCGTTATGCGTTATGCATTTTGAGTTATGCGCCATGCGTTATGCGTTATGCGTTATGCGTTATGCGTTATGCGTTATGCGTTATGCATTTTGCGTTATGCGTTATGCGTTATGCGTTATGCGTTATGCTTTATGCGTTATGCGTTATGCGGTATGCGTTATACGTTATGCGTTATGCGTTATGCGTAATGCGTTATGCGTTATGCGTTATGCGTTATGCTTTATGCGTTATGCGTTATGCGGTATGCGTTATACGTTATGCGTTATACGTTATGCGTAATGCGTTATGCGTTATGCGTTATGCTTTATGCGTTATGCGTTATGCGTTATGCGTTATGCGTTACGCTTTATGCGTTATGCATTATGCGTTATGCGTTATGCGATATGCGTCATTCGTTATGGTTATGCGTTATGCGTTATGCTTTATGCGTTATGCATTATGCGTTATGCGTTATGCGTTATGCGTTATGCGATATTCGTTGTGAGTTATGCGTTATGCGTTATGCGTTATGCGTTATGCGTTATGTGTTATGCGTTATTCGTTATGCGTTATGCGTTATGCGTTATGCGTTATGCGTTATGCGATATGCGTTATGCGTTATACGTTATGCTTTATGCTTTATGCGTTATGCGTTATGCGTTATGAGTGATCCGACATGCGTTATGCGTTATGGGTTATGCGTTATGCGTTATGCGTTTTGCGTTATACGTTATCCGATATGCGTTGTGCGTTATGCGTTATGCGTTATGCGTTATGCGTTATGCGTTATGCATTTTGAGTTATGCGCCATGCGTTATGCGTTATGCGTTATGCGTTATGCGATATGCGTTGTGCGTTATGCGTTATGCGTTATGCGTTATGCCTTATGCGTTATGCGTTATGCGTTATGCGTTATGCATTTTGCGTTATGCGCCATGCGTTATGCGTTATGCGTTATGCGTTATGCATTATGCGTTGTGCGTTATACGTTTGCGTTGTGCGTTATGCGTTATGCGTTATGCGTTATGCATTATGCGTTATGCGTTATACGTTATGAGTTATGCGTTATGCGTTATGCGATATGCATCATGCATAAAGCCTTATGCGGTAACGTTATGCGTTATGCGTTTTGCGTTATACGTTATGCGTTATGCGTTATGCGATATGCGTTATGCGTTATGCGTTATGCGTTATGCGTTATGCGTTATGCGTTATGCGTTATGCGTTATGCGTTATACGTTGTACGTTATGCGATATGCGTTGTGCGTTATGCATTTTGAATTATGCGCCATGCGTTATGCGTTATGCTTTATGCGTTATGCGATATGCGTTGTGCGTTATGCGTTATGCGTTATGCGTTATGCGTTATGCGTTATGCATTTTGCGTTATGCGTTATGCGTTATGAGTTATGCATTATGCGTTATGCGTTATGCGTTATGCGTTATGCGTTATGCCTTATGCCTTATGGGTTTGCGTTATGCGTTATGCATTATGCGTTATGCGTTATGCATAATGCGTTATACGTTATGTATTATGCGTTATGCCTTATACGTTATGCGATATGCGTTATGCGTTATGCGTTATGCATTTTGAGTTATGCGCCATGCGTTATGCGTTATGCGTTATGCGTTATGCGATATGCGTTGTGCGTTATGCGTTATGCGTTATGCGTTATGCGTTATGCGTTATGCGTTATGCATTATGCGTTATGCGTTATGCGTTATGCGTTATGCGTTATGCGATATTCGTTATGAGTTATGAGTTATAAGTTATGCGTTATGCGTTATGCGTTATGCGTTATGCGTTAGGCGTTATTCGTTATGCGTTATGCGTTATGCGTTATGCTTTATGCGTTGTGCATTATGAGTTATACGTTATGCGTTAAGCGTTATGCGTGATCCGTTATGCGATAGGCGTTATGCGTTTTGCGGTATTCGTTATGCGTTGTGCATTATGCGTTATGCGTGATCCGTTATGCGTTAAGCGTTATGCGTTTTGCTGTATTCGTTATGCGTTGTGCATTATGCGTTATGCGTTATGTGTTATGCGTTATGCGTCATGCGTTATACGTTATGCGATATGCGTTATGCGTTATGCGTTATGCGTTATGCGGTATGCGTTATACGTTATACGTTATGCGTTATGCGTTATGCGATATGCGTTATGCGTTATACGTTATGCTTTATGCTTTATGCGTTATGCATTATGCGTTATGAGTGATCCGACATGCGTTATGCGTTATGCGTTATGCGTTATGCCTTATGCCTTATGGGTTTGCGTTATGCGTTATGCGTTACGCTTTATGCGTTATGCATTATGCGTTATGAGTTATGCGATATGCGTCATGCGTTATGCGTTATGCGTTATGCGTTATGCGTTATGCGTTATGCGTTATGCGTTATGCGTTATGCTTTATGCGTTATGCGTTATGCGGTATGCGTTATACGTTATGCGTTATGCGTTATGCGTTATGCGTAATGCGTTATGCGTTATGCGTTATGCGTTATGCTTTATGCGTTATGCGTTATGCGGTATTCGTTATACGTTATGCGTTATACGTTATGCGTTATGCGTTATGCGTTATGCGTTATGCTTTATGCGTTATGCGTTATGCGTTATGCGTTATGCGTTACGCTTTATGCGTTATGCATTATGCGTTATGCGTTATGCGATATGCGTCATTCGTTATGGTTATGCGTTATGCGTTATGCTTTATGCGTTATGCATTATGCGTTATGCGTTATGCGTTATGCGTTATGCGATATTCGTTGTGAGTTATGAGTTATGCGTTATGCGTTATGCGTTATGCGTTATGCGTTATGTGTTATGCGTTATTCGTTATGCGTTATGCGTTATGCGTTATGCGTTATGCGTTATGCGATATGCGTTATGCGTTATACGTTATGCTTTATGCTTTATGAGTTATGCGTTATGCGTTATGAGTGATCCGACATGCGTTATGCGTTATGGGTTATGCGTTATGCGTTATGCGTTTTGCGTTATACGTTATCCGATATGCGTTGTGCGTTATGCGTTATGCGTTATGCGTTATGCGTTATGCGTTATGCGTTATGCATTTTGAGTTATGCGCCATGCGTTATGCGTTATGCGTTATGCGTTATGCGTTATGCGTTATGCGTTATGCATTTTGAGTTATGCGCCATGCGTTATGCGTTATGCGTTATGCGTTATGCGATATGCCTTGTGCGTTATGCGTTATGCGTTATGCGTTATGCCTTATGCGTTATGCGTTATGCGTTATGCGTTATGCATTTTGCGTTATGCGCCATGCGTTATGCGTTATGCGTTATGCGTTATGCGTTATGCATTATGCGTTGTGCGTTATGCCTTATGCCTTATGGGTTTGCGTTATGCGTTATGCATTATGCGTTATGCGTTATGCGTTATGCATAATGCGTTATACGTTATGTATTATGCGTTATGCCTTATACGTTATGCGATATGCGTTATGCGTTATGCGTTATGCATTTTGAGTTATGCGCCATGCGTTATGCGTTATGCGTTATGCGTTATGCGATATGCGTTGTGCGTTATGCGTTATGCGTTATGCGTTATGCGTTATGCGTTATGCATTATGCGTTATGCGTTATGCGTTATGCGTTATGCGTTATGCGATATTCGTTATGAGTTATGAGTTATAAGTTATGCGTTATGCGTTATGCGTTATGCGTTAGGCGTTATTCGTTATGCGTTATGCGTTATGCGTTATGCTTTATGCGTTGTGCATTATGAGTTATACGTTATGCGTTAAGCGTTATGCGTGATCCGTTATGCGTTAGGCGTTATGCGTTTTGCGGTATTCGTTATGCGTTGTGCATTATGCGTTATGCGTGATCCGTTATGCGTTAAGCGTTATGCGTTTTGCTGTATTCGTTATGCGTTGTGCATTATGCGTTATGCGTTATGTGTTATGCGTTATGCGTCATGCGTTATACGTTATGCGATATGCGTTATGCGTTATGCGTTATGCGTTATGCGGTATGCGTTATACGTTATACGTTATGCGTTATGCGTTATGCGATATGCGTTAAGCGTTATACGTTATGCTTTATGCTTTATGCGTTATGCATTATGCGTTATGAGTGATTCGACATGCGTTATGCGTTATGCGTTATGCGTTATGCCTTATGCCTTATGGGTTTGCGTTATGCGTTATGCGTTACGCTTTATGCGTTATGCATTATGCGTTATGAGTTATGCGATATGCGTCATGCGTTATGCGTTATGCGTTATGCGTTATGCGTTATGCTTTATGCGTTATGCGTTATGCGTTATGCGTTATGCTTTATGCGTTATGCGTTATGCGGTATGCGTTATACGTTATGCGTTATGCGTTATGCGTTATGCGTAATGCGTTATGCGTTATGCGTTATGCGTTATGCTTTATGCGTTATGCGTTATGCGGTATGCGTTATACGTTATGCGTTATACGTTATGCGTATTGCGTTATGCGTTATGCGTTATGCTTTATGCGTTATGCGTTATGCGTTATGCGTTATGCGTTACGCTTTATGCGTTATGCATTATGCGTTATGCGTTATGCGATATGCGTCATTCGATATGGTTATGCGTTATGCGTTATGCTTTATGCGTTATGCATTATGCGTTATGCGTTATGCGTTATGCGTTATGCGATATTCGTTGTGAGTTATGAGTTATGCGTTATGCGTTATGCGTTATGTGTTATGCGTTATTCGTTATGCGTTGTGCGTTATGCGTTATGCGTTATGCGTTATGCGTTATGCGTTATGCTTTATGCGTTATGCGTTATGCGTTATGCGTTATGCTTTATGCGTTATGCGATATGCGGTATGCGTTATACGTTATGCGTTATGCGTTATGCGTAATGCGTAATGCGTTATGCGTTATGCGTTATGCGTTATGCTTTATGCGTTATGCGTTATGCGTTATGCGTTATGCTTTATGCGTTATGCGTTATGCGGTATGCGTTATACGTTATACGTTATGCGTTATTCGTTATGCGTTATGCGTAATGCGTTATGCGTTATGCGATATGCGATATGCGTCATGCGTTATGCGTTATGCGTTACGCTTTATGCGTTATGCGTTATGCTTTATGCGTTATGCGTTATGCGTTATGCGTTATGCTTTATGCGTTATGCGTTATGCGGTATGCGTTATACGTTATACGTTATGCGTTATTCGTTATGCGTTATGCGTAATGCGTTATGCGTTATGCTTATGCGTTATGCATTATGAGTTATACGTTATGCGTTAAGCGTTATGCGTGATCCGTTATGCGTTAGGCGTTATGCGTTTTGCGGTATTCGTTATGCGTTGTGCATTAAGCGTTATGCGTGATCCGTTATGCGTTAAGCGTTATGCGTTTTGCTGTATTCGTTATGCGTTGTGCATTATGCGTTATGCGTTATGTGTTATGCGTTATGCGTTATGCGTTATGCGTTATACGTTATGCGTTATTCGTTATGCGTTATGCGTAATGCGTTATGCGTTATGCGTTATGCGTATTGCGTTATGCGATATGCGTTGTGCGTTATGCGTTATGCGTTATGCGTTATGCGTTATGCGATATGCGTCATGCGTTATGCGTTATGCGTTATGCGTTATGCTTTATGCGTTATGCATTATGCGTTATGCGTTATGCGTTATGCGTTATGCGATATTCGTTATGAGTTATGAGTTATAAGTTATGCGTTATGCGTTATGCGTTATGCGTTATGCGTTATGCGTTATGCGTTATGCGTTATGCGTTATGCGTTATGCGTTATGCTTTATGCGTTGTGCATTATGAGTTATACGTTATGCGATAAGCGTTATGCGTGATCCGTTATGCGTTAGGCGTTATGCGTTTTGCGGTATTCGTTATGCGTTGTGCAGTATGCGTTATGCGTGATCCGTTATGCGTTAAGCGTTATGCGTTTTGCTGTATTCGTTATGCGTTGTGCATTATGCGTTATGCGTTATGTGTTATGCGTTATGCGTCATGCGTTATACGTTATGCGATATGCGTTATGCGTTATGCGTTATGCGTTATGCGTTATGCGTTATGCGGTATGCGTTATACGTTATACGTTATGCGTTATGCGTTATGCGACATGCGTTATGCGTTATGCGTTATGCGTTATGCGTTATGCTTTATGGGTTTGCGTTATGCGTTATGCGTTACGCTTTATGCGTTATGCATTATGCGTTATGAGTTATGCGATATGCGTCATGCGTTATGCGTTACGCGTTATGCGTTATGCTTTATGCGTTATGCGTTATGCGTTATGCGTTATGCTTTATGCGTTATGCGTTATGCGGTATGCGTTATACGTTATGCGTTATGCGTTATGCGTTATGCGTAATGCGTTATGCGTTATGCGTTATGCGTTATGCTTTATGCGTTATGCGTTATGCGGTATGCGTTATACGTTATGCGTTATACGTTATGCGTAATGCGTTATGCGTTATGCGTTATGCTGTATGCGTTATGCGTTATGCGTTATGCGTTATGCGATACGCTTTATGCGTTATGCATTATGCGTTATGCATTATGCGATATGCGTCATTCGTTATGGTTATGCGTTATGCGTTATGCTTTATGCGTTATGCATTATGCGTTATGCGTTATGCGTTATGCGTTATGCGATATTCGTTGTGAGTTATGAGTTATGCGTTATGCGTTATGCGTTATGCGTTATGTGTTATGCGTTATTCGTTATGCGTTATGCGTTATGCGTTATGCGTTATGCGTTATGCGTTATGCGTTATGCGTTATGCTTTATGCGTTATGCGTTATGCGTAATGCGTAATGCGTTATGCGTTATGCGTTATGCGTTATGCTTTATGCGTTATGCGTTATGCGTTATGCGTTATGCTTTATGCGTTATGCGTTATGCGTTATGCGGTATGCGTTATACGTTATACGTTATGCGTTATTCGTTATGCGTTATGCGTAATGCGTTATGCGTTATGCGTTATGCGTTATGCGTTATACATTATGCGTTATGCGTTATGCGTTATGCTTTATGCGTTATGCATTATGCGTTATGCGTTATGCGTTATGCGTTATGCGATATTCGTTATGAGTTATGAGTTATAAGTTATGCGTTATGCGTTATGCGTTATGCGTTATGCGTTATGCGTTATTCGTTATGCGTTATGCGTTATGCGTTATGCGTTATGCTTTATGCGTTGTGCATTATGAGTTATACGTTATGCGATAAGCATTATGCGTGATCCGTTATGCTTTAGGCGTTATGCGTTTTGCGGTATTCGTTATGCGTTGTGCAGTATGCGTTATGCGTGATCCGTTATGCGTTAAGCGTTATGCGTTTTGCTGTATTCGTTATGCGTTGTGCATTATGCGTTATGCGTTATGTGTTATGCGTTATGCGTCATGCGTTATACGTTATGCGATATGCGTTATGCGTTATGCGTTATGCGTTATGCGTTATGCGGTATGCGTTATGCGTTATGCGTTATGCGTTATGCGTTATGCGTTATGCGTTATGCCTTATGCCTTATGGGTTTGCGTTATGCGTTATGCGTTACGCTTTATGCGTTATGCATTATGCGTTATGAGTTATGCGATATGCGTCATGCGTTATGCGTTATGCGTTATGCGTTATGCTTTATGCGTTATGCGTTATGCGTTATGCGTTATGCTTTATGCGTTATGCGTTATGCGGTATGCGTTATACGTTATGCGTTATGCGTTATGCGTTATGCGTAATGCGTTATGCGTTATGCGTTATGCGTTATGCGTTATGCTTTATGCGTTATGCGTAATGCGTTATGCGTTATGCGTTATGCGTTATGCGTTATGCGTTATGCGTTATGCATTTTGCGTTATGCGCCATGCGTTATGCGTTATGCGTTATGCGTTATGCATTATGCGTTGTGCGTTATACGTTTGCGTTGTGCGTTATGCGTTATGCGTTATGCGTTATGCATTATGCGTTATGCGTTATACGTTATGAGTTATGCGTTATGCGTTATGCGATATGCATCATGCTTAAAGCCTTATGCGGTAACGTTATGCGTTATGCGTTTTGCGTTATACGTTATGCGTTATGCGTTATGCGATATGCGTTATGCGTTATGCGTTATGCGTTATGCGTTATGCGTTATGCGTTATGCGTTATACGTTGTACGTTATGCGATATGCGTTGTGCGTTATGCATTTTGAGTTATGCGCCATGCGTTATGCGTTATGCGTTATGCGTTATGCGATATGCGTTGTGCGTTATGCGTTATGCGTTATGCGTTATGCGTTATGCGTTATGCATTTTGCGTTATGCGTTATGCGTTATGCGTTATGCATTATGCGTTATGCGTTATGCCTTATGCCTTATGGGTTTGCGTTATGCGTTATGCATTATGCGTTATGCGTTATGCGTTATGCATAATGCGTTATACGTTATGTATTATGCGTTATGCCTTATACGTTATGCGATATGCGTTATGCGTTATGCGTTATGCATTTTGAGTTATGCGCCATGCGTTATGCGTTATGCGTTATGCGTTATGCGATATGCGTTGTGCGTTATGCGTTATGCGTTATGCGTTATGCGTTATGCGTTATGCGTTATGCATTATGCGTTATGCGTTATGCGTTATGCGTTTTGCGTTATGCGATATTCGTTATGAGTTATGAGTTATAAGTTATGCGTTATGCGTTATGCGTTATGCGTTAGGCGTTATTCGTTATGCGTTATGCGTTATGCGTTATGCTTTATGCGTTGTGCATTAGGAGTTATACGTTATGCGTTAAGCGTTATGCGTGATCCGTTATGCGTTAGGCGTTATGCGTTTTGCGGTATTCGTTATGCGTTGTGCATTATGCGTTAGGCGTGATCCGTTATGCGTTAAGCGTTATGCGTTTTGCTGTATTCGTTATGCGTTGTGCATTATGCGTTATGCGTTATGTGTTATGCGTTATGCGTCATGCGTTATACGTTATGCGATATGCGTTATGCGTTATGCGTTATGCGTTATGCGGTATGCGTTATACGTTATACGTTATGCGTTATGCGCTATGCGATATGCGTTATGCGTTATACGTTATGCTTTATGCTTTATGCGTTATGCATTATGCGTTATGAGTGATCCGACATGCGTTATGCGTTATGCGTTATGCGTTATGCCTTATGCCTTATGGGTTTGCGTTATGCGTTATGCGTTACGCTTTATGCGTTATGCATTATGCGTTATGAGTTATGCGATATGCGTCATGCGTTATGCGTTATGCGTTATGCGTTATGCGTTATGCTTTATGCGTTATGCGTTATGCGTTATGCGTTATGCTTTATGCGTTATGCGTTATGCGGTATGCGTTATACGTTATGCGTTATGCGTTATGCGTAATGCGTTATGCGTTATGCGTTATGCGTTATGCTTTATGCGTTATGCGTTATGCGGTATGCGTTATACGTTATGCGTTATACGTTATGCGTAATGCGTTATGCGTTATGCGTTATGCTTTATGCGTTATGCGTTATGCGTTATGCGTTATGCGTTACGCTTTATGCGTTATGCATTATGCGTTATGCGTTATGCGATATGCGTCATTCGTTATGGTTATGCGTTATGCGTTATGCTTTATGCGTTATGCATTATGCGTTATGCGTTATGCGTTATGCGTTATGCGATATTCGTTGTGAGTTATGAGTTATGCGTTATGCGTTATGCGTTATGCGTTATGTGTTATGCGTTATTCGTTATGCGTTATGCGTTATGCGTTATGCGTTATGCGTTATGCGATATGCGTTATGCGTTATACGTTATGCTTTATGCTTTATGCGTTATGCGTTATGCGTTATGAGTGATCCGACATGCGTTATGCGTTATGGGTTATGCGTTATGCGTTATGCGTTTTGCGTTATACGTTATCCGATATGCGTTGTGCGTTATGCGTTATGCGTTATGCGTTATGCGTTATGCGTTATGCATTTTGAGTTATGCGCCATGCGTTATGCGTTATGCGTTATGCGTTATGCGATATGCGTTGTGCGTTATGCGTTATGCGTTATGCGTTATGCCTTATGCGTTATGCGTTATGCGTTATGCGTTATGCATTTTGCGTTATGCGCCATGCGTTATGCGTTATGCGTTATGCGTTATGCATTATGCGTTGTGCGTTATACGTTTGCGTTGTGCGTTATGCATTATGCGTTATGCGTTATGCATTATGCGTTATGCGTTATACGTTATGAGTTATGCGTTATGCGTTATGCGATATGCATCATGCATAAAGCCTTATGCGGTAACGTTATGCGTTATGCGTTTTGCGTTATACGTTATGCGTTATGCGTTATGCGATATGCGTTATGCGTTATGCGTTATGCGTTATGCGTTATGCGTTATGCGTTATGCGTTATGCGTTATGCGTTATACGTTGTACGTTATGCGATATGCGTTGTGCGTTATGCATTTTGAATTATGCGCCATGCGTTATGCGTTATGCTTTATGCGTTATGCGGTATGCGTTGTGCGTTATGCGTTATGCGTTATGCGTTATGCGTTATGCGTTATGCATTTTGCGTTATGCGTTATGCGTTATGAGTTATGCATTATGCGTTATGCGTTATGCGTTATGCGTTATGCCTTATGCCTTATGGGTTTGCGTTATGCGTTATGCATTATGCGTTATGCGTTATGCATAATGCGTTATACGTTATGTATTATGCGTTATGCCTTATACGTTATGCGATATGCGTTATGCGTTATGCGTTATGCATTTTGAGTTATGCGCCATGCGTTATGCGTTATGCGTTATGCGTTATGCGATATGCGTTGTGCGTTATGCGTTATGCGTTATGCGTTATGCGTTATGCGTTATGCGTTATGCATTATGCGTTATGCGTTATGCGTTATGCGTTATGCGTTATGCGATATTCGTTATGAGTTATGAGTTATAAGTTATGCGTTATGCGTTATGCGTTATGCGTTATGCGTTAGGCGTTATTCGTTATGCGTTATGCGTTATGCGTTATGCTTTATGCGTTGTGCATTATGAGTTATACGTTATGCGTTAAGCGTTATGCGTGATCCGTTATGCGATAGGCGTTATGCGTTTTGCGGTATTCGTTATGCGTTGTGCATTATGCGTTATGCGTGATCCGTTATGCGTTAAGCGTTATGCGTTTTGCTGTATTCGTTATGCGTTGTGCATTATGCGTTATGCGTTATGTGTTATGCGTTATGCGTCATGCGTTATACGTTATGCGATATGCGTTATGCGTTATGCGTTATGCGTTATGCGGTATGCGTTATACGTTATACGTTATGCGTTATGCGTTATGCGATATGCGTTATGCGTTATACGTTATGCTTTATGCTTTATGCGTTATGCATTATGCGTTATGAGTGATCCGACATGCGTTATGCGTTATGCGTTATGCGTTATGCCTTATGCCTTATGGGTTTGCGTTATGCGTTATTCGTTACGCTTTATGCGTTATGCATTATGCGTTATGAGTTATGCGATATGCGTCATGCGTTATGCGTTATGCGTTATGCGTTATGCTTTATGCGTTATGCGTTATGCGTTATGCGTTATGCTTTATGCGTTATGCGTTATGCGGTATGCGTTATACGTTATGCGTTATGCGTTATGCGTTATGCGTTATGCGTTATGCGTTATGCGTTATGCGTTATGCTTTATGCGTTATGCGTTATGCGGTATTCGTTATACGTTATGCGTTATACGTTATGCGTAATGCGTTATGCGTTATGCGTTATGCTTTATGCGTTATGCGTTATGCGTTATGCGTTATGCGTTACGCTTTATGCGTTATGCATTATGCGTTATGCGTTATGCGATATGCGTCATTCGTTATGGTTATGCGTTATGCGTTATGCTTTATGCGTTATGCATTATGCGTTATGCGTTATGCGTTATGCGTTATGCGATATTCGTTGTGAGTTATGAGATATGCGTTATGCGTTATGCGTTATGCGTTATGCGTTATGTGTTATGCGTTATTCGTTATGCGTTATGCGTTATGCGTTATGCGTTATGCGTTATGCGTTATGCGATATGCGTTATGCGTTATACGTTATGCTTTATGCTTTATGCGTTATGCGTTATGCGTTATGAGTGATCCGACATGCGTTATGCGTTATGGGTTATGCGTTATGCGTTATGCGTTTTGCGTTATACGTTATCCGATATGCGTTGTGCGTTATGCGTTATGCGTTATGCGTTATGCGTTATGCGTTATGCGTTATGCATTTTGAGTTATGCGCCATGCGTTATGCGTTATGCGTTATGCGTTATGCGTTATGCGTTATGCATTTTGAGTTATGCGCCATGCGTTATGCGTTATGCGTTATGCGTTATGCGATATGCCTTGTGCGTTATGCGTTATGCGTTATGCGTTATGCCTTATGCGTTATGCGTTATGCGTTATGCGTTATGCATTTTGCGTTATGCGCCATGCGTTATGCGTTATGCGTTATGCGTTATGCATTATGCGTTGTGCGTTATGCCTTATGCCTTATGGGTTTGCGTTATGCGTTATGCATTATGCGTTATGCGTTATGCGTTATGCATAATGCGTTATACGTTATGTATTATGCGTTATGCCTTATACGTTATGCGATATGCGTTATGCGTTATGCGTTATGCATTTTGAGTTATGCGCCATGCGTTATGCGTTATGCGTTATGCGTTATGCGATATGCGTTGTGCGTTATGCGTTATGCGTTATGCGTTATGCGTTATGCGTTATGCATTATGCGTTATGCGTTATGCGTTATGCGTTATGCGATATTCGTTATGAGTTATGAGTTATAAGTTATGCGTTATGCGTTATGCGTTATGCGTTAGGCGTTATTCGTTATGCGTTATGCGTTATGCGTTATGCTTTATGCGTTGTGCATTATGAGTTATACGTTATGCGTTAAGCGTTATGCGTGATCCGTTATGCGTTAGGCGTTATGCGTTTTGCGGTATTCGTTATGCGTTGTGCATTATGCGTTATGCGTGATCCGTTATGCGTTAAGCGTTATGCGTTTTGCTGTATTCGTTATGCGTTGTACATTATGCGTTATGCGTTATGTGTTATGCGTTATGCGTCATGCGTTATACGTTATGCGATATGCGTTATGCGTTATGCGTTATGCGTTATGCGGTATGCGTTATACGTTATACGTTATGCGTTATGCGTTATGCGATATGCGTTAAGCGTTATACGTTATGCTTTATGCTTTATGCGTTATGCATTATGCGTTATGAGTGATTCGACATGCGTTATGCGTTATGCGTTATGCGTTATGCCTTATGGGTTTGCGTTATGCGTTATGCGTTACGCTTTATGCGTTATGCATTATGCGTTATGAGTTATGCGATATGCGTCATGCGTTATGCGTTATGCGTTATGCGTTATGCTTTATGCGTTATGCGTTATGCGTTATGCGTTATGCTTTATGCGTTATGCGTTATGCGGTATGCGTTATACGTTATGCGTTATGCGTTATGCGTTATGCGTAATGCGTTATGCGTTATGCGTTATGCGTTATGCTTTATGCGTTATGCGTTATGCGGTATGCGTTATACGTTATGCGTTATACGTTATGCGTATTGCGTTATGCGTTATGCGTTATGCTTTATGCGTTATGCGTTATGCGTTATGCGTTATGCGTTACGCTTTATGCGTTATGCATTATGCGTTATGCGTTATGCGATATGCGTCATTCGATATGGTTATGCGTTATGCGTTATGCTTTATGCGTTATGCATTATGCGTTATGCGTTATGCGTTATGCGTTATGCGATATTCGTTGTGAGTTATGAGTTATGCGTTATGCGTTATGCGTTATGTGTTATGCGTTATTCGTTATGCGTTATGCGTTATGCGTTATGCGTTATGCGTTATGCGTTATGCGTTATGCTTTATGCGTTATGCGTTATGCGTTATGCGTTATGCTTTATGCGTTATGCGATATGCGGTATGCGTTATACGTTATGCGTTATGCGTTATGCGTAATGCGTAATGCGTTATGCGTTATGCGTTATGCGTTATGCTTTATGCGTTATGCGTTATGCGTTATGCGTTATGCTTTATGCGTTATGCGTTATGCGGTATGCGTTATACGTTATACGTTATGCGTTATTCGTTATGCGTTATGCGTAATGCGTTATGCGTTATGCGATATGCGATATGCGTCATGCGTTATGCGTTATGCGTTACGCTTTATGCGTTATGCGTTATGCTTTATGCGTTATGCGTTATGCGTTATGCGTTATGCTTTATGCGTTATGCGTTATGCGGTATGCGTTATACGTTATACGTTATGCGTTATTCGTTATGCGTTATGCGTAATGCGTTATGCGTTATGCGATATGCGATATGCGTCATGCGTTATGCGTTATGCGTCATGCGTTATTCGTTATGCGTTATGCGTTATGCTTTATGCGTTATGCATTATGCGAGATGCTTTATGCGTTATGCGTTATGCGTTATGCGTTATACGTTATACGTTATACGTTATGAGTTATGCGTTATGCGTTATGCGTTATGCGTTATACATTATGCGTTATGCGTTATGCGTTATGCGTTATGCTTATGCGTTATGCATTATGAGTTATACGTTATGCGTTAAGCGTTATGCGTGATCCGTTATGCGTTAGGCGTTATGCGTTTTGCGGTATTCGTTATGCGTTGTGCATTAAGCGTTATGCGTGATCCGTTATGCGTTAAGCGTTATGCGTTTTGCTGTATTCGTTATGCGTTGTGCATTATGCGTTATGCGTTATGTGTTATGCGTTATGCGTTATGCGTTATGCGTTATACGTTATGCGTTATTCGTTATGCGTTATGCGTAATGCGTTATGCGTTATGCGTTATGCGTATTGCGTTATGCGATATGCGTTGTGCGTTATGCGTTATGCGTTATGCGTTATGCGTTATGCGATATGCGTCATGCGTTATGCGTTATGCGTTATGCGTTATGCTTTATGCGTTATGCATTATGCGTTATGCGTTATGCGTTATGCGTTATGCGATATTCGTTATGAGTTATGAGTTATAAGTTATGCGTTATGCGTTATGCGTTATGCGTTATGCGTTAGGCGTTATGCGTTATGCGTTATGCGTTATGCGTTATGCGTTATGCTTTATGCGTTGTGCATTATGAGTTATACGTTATGCGATAAGCGTTATGCGTGATCCGTTATGCGTTAGGCGTTATGCGTTTTGCGGTATTCGTTATGCGTTGTGCAGTATGCGTTATGCGTGATCCGTTATGCGTTAAGCGTTATGCGTTTTGCTGTATTCGTTATGCGTTGTGCATTATGCGTTATGCGTTATGTGTTATGCGTTATGCGTCATGCGTTATACGTTATGCGATATGCGTTATGCGTTATGCGTTATGCGTTATGCGTTATGCGTTATGCGGTATGCGTTATACGTTATACGTTATGCGTTATGCGTTATGCGACATGCGTTATGCGTTATGCGTTATGCGTTATGCCTTATGCTTTATGGGTTTGCGTTATGCGTTATGCGTTACGCTTTATGCGTTATGCATTATGCGTTATGAGTTATGCGATATGCGTCATGCGTTATGCGTTACGCGTTATGCGTTATGCTTTATGCGTTATGCGTTATGCGTTATGCGTTATGCTTTATGCGTTATGCGTTATGCGGTATGCGTTATACGTTATGCGTTATGCGTTATGCGTTATGCGTAATGCGTTATGCGTTATGCGTTATGCGTTATGCGTTATGCTTTATGCGTTATGCGTTATGCGGTATGCGTTATACGTTATGCGTTATACGTTATGCGTAATGCGTTATGCGTTATGCGTTATGCTGTATGCGTTATGCGTTATGCGTTATGCGTTATGCGATACGCTTTATGCGTTATGCATTATGCGTTATGCATTATGCGATATGCGTCATTCGTTATGGTTATGCGTTATGCGTTATGCGTTATGCGTTATGCGTCATGCGTTATACGTTATGCGATATGCGTTATGCGTTATGCGTTATGCGTTATGCGGTATGCGTTATACGTTATACGTTATGCGTTATTCGTTATGCGTTATGCGTAATGCGTTATGCGTTATGCGTTATGCGTTATGCGTTATACATTATGCGTTATGCGTTATGCGTTATGCTTTATGCGTTATGCATTATGCGTTATGCGTTATGCGTTATGCGTTATGCGATATTCGTTATGAGTTATGAGTTATAAGTTATGCGTTATGCGTTATGCGTTATGCGTTATGCGTTATGCGTTATTCGTTATGCGTTATGCGTTATGCGTTATGCTTTATGCGTTGTGCATTATGAGTTATACGTTATGCGATAAGCATTATGCGTGATCCGTTATGCTTTAGGCGTTATGCGTTTTGCGGTATTCGTTATGCGTTGTGCAGTATGCGTTATGCGTGATCCGTTATGCGTTAAGCGTTATGCGTTTTGCTGTATTCGTTATGCGTTGTGCATTATGCGTTATGCGTTATGTGTTATGCGTTATGCGTCATGCGTTATACGTTATGCGATATGCGTTATGCGTTATGCGTTATGCGTTATGCGTTATGCGGTATGCGTTATGCGTTATGCGTTATGCGTTATGCGTTATGCGTTATGCGTTATGCGTTATGCCTTATGCCTTATGGGTTTGCGTTATGCGTTATGCGTTACGCTTTATGCGTTATGCATTATGCGTTATGAGTTATGCGATATGCGTCATGCGTTATGCGTTATGCGTTATGCGTTATGCTTTATGCGTTATGCGTTATGCGTTATGCGTTATGCTTTATGCGTTATGCGTTATGCGGTATGCGTTATACGTTATGCGTTATGCGTTATGCGTTATGCGTAATGCGTTATGCGTTATGCGTTATGCGTTATGCGTTATGCTTTATGCGTTATGCGTTATGCGGTATGCGTTATACGTTATGCGTTATACGTTATGCGTAATGCGTTATGCGTTATGCGTTATGCTTTATGCGTTATGCGTTATGCGTTATGCGTTACGCTTTATGCGTTATGCATTATGCGTTATGCGTTATGCGATATGCGTCATTCGTTATGGTTATGCGTTATGCGTTATGCTTTATGCGTTATGCATTATGCGTTATGCGTTATGCGTTATGCGTTACTGCGATATTCGTTGTGAGTTATGAGTTATGCGTTATGCGTTATGCGTTATGCGTTATGTGTTATGCGTTATTCGTTATGCGTTATGCGTTATGCGTTATGCGTTATGCGTTATGCGTTATGGTTTATTCGTTATGCGTTATGCGTTATGCGTTATGCTTTATGCGTTATTCGTTATGCGGTATGCGTTATACGTTATGCGTTATGCGTTATGCGTAATGCGTAATGCGTTATGCGTTATGCGTTATGCGTTATGCGTTATGCTTTATGCGTTATGCGTTATGCGTTATGCGTTATGCTTTATGCGTTATGCGTTATGCGGTATGCGTTATACGTTATACGTTATGCGTTATTCGTTATGCGTTATGCGTAATGCGTTATGCGTTATGCGATATGCGATATGCGTCATGCGTTATGCGTTATGCGTCATGCGTTATTCGTTATGCGTTATGCGTTATGCTTTATGCGTTATGCATTATGCGAGATGCTTTATGCGTTATGCGTTATGCGTTATGCGTATTGCGTTATGCGATATGCGTTATGCGTTATGCGTTATGCGTTATGCGTTATGCGTTATGCGGTATGCGTTATACGTTATACGTTATGCGTTATGCGTTATGCGATATGCGTTATGCGTTATACGTTATGCTTTATGCTTTATGCGTTATCCATTATGCGTTATGAGTGATCCGACATGCGTTATGCGTTATGCGTTATGCGTTATGCTTTATGCGTTATGCGTTATGCGTTATGCGTTATGCTTTATGCGTTATGCGTTATGCGTTATGCGTTATGCGTTATGCGTTATGCGTTATGCGTTATGCTTTATGCGTTATGCGTTATGCGGTATGCGTTAGACGTTATACGTTATGCGTTATTCGTTATGCGTTATGCGTAATGCGTTATGCGTTATTCGTTATGCGATATGCGTTATGCGTTATGCGTTATGCGTTATGCGTTATGCGTTATGCGTTATGCGTTATACGGTATGCTTTATGCGTTATGCGTTATGCGTTATGCGTTATGCGTTATGCGTTATGCGTTATGCGTTAGGCGGTATGCGTTATGCGTTATGCGTTATGCGTTATGCGTTATGCGTTATGCGTTATGCGTTATGCGTTATCCGTTATGCGTTATGCGTTATGCGTTATACGGTATGCGTTATGCGTTATGCGTTATGCGTTATGCGTTATACGTTATGCGTTATGCGTTATGCGTTATGCGTTATGCGTTATGCGTTATGCGTTATGCGTTATGCGTTATGCGGTATGCGTTATGCGTTATACGTTAAGCGTTATGCGTTATGCGTTATGCGTTATGCGTTATGCGTTATGCGTTATGCGGTATGCGTTATGCGTTATGCTTTATGCGTTATGCGTTCTGCGTTATGCGTTATGCGTTACGCTTTATGCGTTATGCATTATGCCTTATGCGTTATGCGTTATGCGTTATGCATTATGCGTTATGCGTTATGCGTGATCCGTTATGCGTTAAGCGTTATGCGTTTTGCTGTATTCGTTATGCGTTGTGCATTATGCGTTATGCGTTATGTGTTATGCGTTATGCGTTATGCGTTATGCGTTATACGTTATGCGTTATTCGTTATGCGTTATGCGTAATGCGTTATGCGTTATGCGTTATGCGTTATGCGTTATGCGTTATGCGTATTGCGTTATGCGATATTGCGTTATGCGTTATGCGTTATGCGTTATGCGTTATGCGTTATGCGTTATGCGTTATGCGTTATGCGTTATGCGTTATGCTTTATGCGTTATGCGTTTATGCGTTATGCGTTATGCGTTATGCGTTATGCGTTATGCGTTATGCGGTATGCGTTATGCGTTATGCGTTATGCGTTATGCGTTATGCGTTATGCGTTATGCGTTATGCGTTATGCGTTATGCGTTATGCATTATGCGTTATGCGTTATGCGTGATCCGTTATGCGTTAAGCGTTATGCGTTTTGCTGTATTCGTTATGCGTTGTGCATTATGCGTTATGCGTTATGTGTTATGCGTTATGCGTTATGCGTTATGCGTTATACGTTATGCGTTATTCGTTATGCGTTATGCGTAATGCGTTATGCGTTATGCGTTATGCGTTATGCGTTATGCGTTATGCGTATTGCGTTATGCGATATGCGTTCTATGCGTTATTGCGTTATGCGTTATGCGTTATGCGTTATGCGTTATGCGTTATGCGGTATGCGTTATGCGTTATGCTTTATGCGCTTAGTGCGTTATGCGTTATGCGTTATGCGTTATGCGTTATGCGTTATGCGTTATGCGGTATGCGTTATGCGTTATGCGTTATGCGTTATGCGTTATGCGTTATGCGTTATGCGTTATGCGTTATGCGTTATGCGTTATGCGTTATGCGTTATGCGTTATGGGTTATGCGTTAACGTTATGCATTTTGCGTTATGCGTTATGCGTTATGCGTTATGCGTTATGCGTTATGCGTTATGCGGTATGCGTTATGCGTTATGCTTTATGCGTTATGCGCTCTGCGTTATGCGTTAAGCGTTACGCTTTATGCGTTATGCATTATGCCTTATGCGTTATGCGTTATGCGTTATGCATTATGCGTTATGCGTTATGCGTGATCCGTTATGCGTTAAGCGTTATGCGTTTTGCTGTATTCGTTATGCGTTGTGCATTATGCGTTATGCGTTATGTGTTATGCGGTATGCGTTATGCTTTATGCGTTATGCGTTATGCGTTATGCGTTATGCGTTATGCGTTATGCGTTATGCGTTATGCGTTATGCGTTATGCGTTAGGCGTTATGCGTTATGCGTTATGCGTTATGCGTTATGCGTTATGCGTTATGCGTTATCTATGCGTTATGCGTTATGCGTTATGCGTTATGCGTTATGCGTTATGCGTTATGCGTTATGCGTTATGCGTTATGCGTTATGCGTTATGCGTTATGCGTTATGCGTTATGCGTTATGCGTTATGCGTTATGCGTTATGCGTTATGCGTTATGCGTTATGCGTTATGCGTTATGCGTTATGCGTTATGCGTTATGCGTTATGCGTTATGCGTTATGCGTTATGCGTTATGCGTTATGCGTTATGCGTTATGCGTTATGCGTTATGCGTTATGCGTTATGCGTTATGCGTTATGCGTTATGCGTTATGCGTTATGCGTTATGCGTTATGCGTTATGCGTTATGCGTTATGCGTTATGCGTTATGCGTTATGCGTTATGCGTTATGCGTTATGCGTTATGCGTTATGCGTTATGCGTTATGCGTTATGCGTTATGCGTTATGCGTTATGCGTTATGCGTTATGCGTTATGTATGTGTTATGCGTTATGCGTTATGCGTTATGCGTTATGCGTTATGCGTTATGCGTTATGCGTTATGCGTTATGCGGTATGCGTTATGCGATTATGCGTTATGCGTTATGCGTTATATGTTATGCGTTATGCGTTATGCGTTATGCGTTGTGCGTTATACGTTTGCGTTATGCGTTATGCGTTATGCGTTATACGGTATGCGTTATGCGTTATACGTCATGCGTTATGCGTTATGCGATATGCGTTATGCGTTATGCTTATGCGTTAAGCTTATGATGCGTTTTGCGTTATGAGTTACACGTTATGCGATATGCGTTATGCGTTATGCGTTATTGCGTTAGGGGTTATGCGTTTATGCGTTATGCGTTATGCGTTATGCGTTATGCGTTATGCGTGATCCGTTCATGCGTTATGCGTTATGCGTTTTGCTGTATTCGTTATGCGTTGTTGCATTATGCGTTATGCGTTATGTGTTTATGCGTTATGCGTTATGCTTTAGTGCGTTATGCGTTATGCGTTATGCGTTATGCATTATGCGTTATGCGTTATGCGTTATGCGTTATGCGTTATGCGTTATGCGTTATGCGTTATGTGTTATGCGTTATGCGTTATGCGTTATGCGTTATGCGTTATGCGTTATGCGTTATGCGTTATGCGTTATGCGTTATGCGTTATGCGTTATGCGTTATGCGTTATGCGTTATGCGTTATGCGTTATGCGTTATGCGTTATGCGTTATGCGTTATGCGTTATGCGTTATGCGTTATGCGTTATGCGTTATGCGTTAGCGTATGCGTTATGCGTTATGCGTTATGCGTTATGCGTTATGCGTTATGCGTTATGCGTTATGCGTTATGCGTTATGCGTTATGCGTTTATGCGTTATGCGTTATGCGTTATGCGGATGCGTCATGCGTTATGCGTTATATGTTATGCGTTATGCGTTATGCGTTATGCGTTGTGCGTTATACGTTTGCGTTATGCGTTATGCGTTATGCGTTATACGGTATGCGTTATACGGTATGCGTTATGCGTTATGCGTTATGCGATATGCGTTATGCGTTATGCCTTATGCGTTATGCGTTATGCGTTATGCGTTATGCGTTATGCGTTATGCGTTATGCGTTATGCGTTATGCGTTATGCGTTATGCGTTATGCGTTATGCGTTATGCGTTATGCGTATGCGTTATGCGGTATGCGTTATGCGTTATGCGTTATGCGTTATGCGTTATTGCGTTATGCGTTATGCGTTATGCGTTATGCGTTATGCGTTATGCGTTATGCGTTATGCGTTATGCGTTATGCGTTATGCGTTATGCGTTATGCGTTATGCGTTATGCGTTATGCGTTATGCGTTATGCGTTATGCGTTATGCGTTATGCGTTATGCGTTATGCGTTATGCGTTATATGTTATGCGTTATGCGTTATGCGTTATGCGTTGTGCGTTATACGTTTGCGTTATGCGTTATGCGTTATGCGATACTGCGTTATGCGTTATGCGTTATGTGTTATGGCGTTATGCGTTATGCGTTATGCGGTATGCGTTATGCGTTATGCGTTATGCGTTATGCGTTATGCGTTATGCGTTATGCGTTATGCGTTATGCGTTATGCGGTATGCGTTATGCGTTATGCGTTATGCGTTATGCGTTATGCGTTATGCGTTATGCGTTATGCGTTATGCGTTATGCGTTATGCGTTATGCGTTATGCGTTATGCGTTATGCGTTATGCGTTATGCGTTATGCGTTATGCGTTATGCGTTATGCGTTATGCGTTATGCGTTATGCGTTATGCGTTATGCGTTATGCGTTATGCGTTATGCGTTATGCGTTATGCGTTATGCGTTATGCGTTATGCGTTATGCGTTATGCGTTATGCGTTATGCGTTATGCGTTATGCGTTATGCGTTATGCGTTATGCGTTATGCGTTATGCGTTATGCGTTATGCGTTATGCGTTATGCGTTATGCGTTATGCGTTATGCGTTATGCGTTATGCGTTATGCGTTATGCGTTATGCGTTATGCGTTATGCGTTATGCGTTATGCGTTATGCGTTATGCGTTATGCGTTATGCGTTATGCGTTATGCGTTATGCGTTATGCGTTATGCGTTATGCGTTATGCGTTATGCGTTATGCGTTATGCGTTATGCGTTATGCGTTATGCGTTATGCGTTATGCGTTATGCGTTATGCGTTATATGTTATGCGTTATGCGTTATGCGTTATGCGTTATGCGTTATGCGTTATACGTTGTACGTTATGCTTTATGCGTTATGTTTTATGCGATATGCGTTATGCGTTATGCGTTATGCGTTATGCGTTATGCGTGATGCGTTATGCGTTATTCGTTATGCGTTATGCGTTATGCGTTATGCTTTATGCGTTATGCGTTATGCGTTATGCGTTATGCTTTATGCGTTATGCGTTATGCTTTATGCGTTATGCATTAGGCGTTATGCGTTATGCGTTAGGCGTTATGGGTTTTCCGGTGTTCGTTATGCGTTGTGCATTATGCGTTAGGCGTTATGAAGTATGGGTTATGGTTTATGCGTTATGCGTTGTGCGCTATACGTTTGCGTTATGCGTTATGCGTTATACGTTATGCGTTATGCGTTATACGTTTGCGTTATGCATTATGCGTTATGCGTTATACGGTATGCGTTATGCGTTATACGTTATGCGTTATGCGTTATGCGATATGCGTTATGTGTTATGCGTTATGCATTATGCTTTATGCGTTATGCGTTATGAGTTACACGTTATGCGTTATTCGATATGCGTTATGCGTTATGCGTTATGCGTTATGCGTTATACGTTGTACGTTATGCTTTATGCGTTATGTTTTATGCGATATGCGTTATGCGTTATGCATGATCCGTTATGTGTTAGGCGATATACGTTTTGCGGTATTCGTTATGCGTTATGCGTTATGCGTTATCCGTTGTTCGTTATGCATTATGCGTTGTGCGTTATACGTTTGCGTTATGCATTATGCGTTATGCGTTATACGGTATGCGTTATGCGTTATACGTTATGCGTTATGCGTTATGCGATATGCGTTATGTGTTATGCGTTATGCATTATGCTTTATGCGTTATGCGTTATGAGTTACACGTTATGCGTTATTCGATATGCGTTATGCGTTATGCGTTATGCGTTATGCGTGATTCGTTATGCGTTAAGCATTATGCGTTTTGCTGTATTCGTTATGCGTTGTGCGGTATACGTTTGCGTTATGCGTTATGCGTTATACGGTTTGCGTTATGCGTTATACGTTATGCGTTATGCGTTATGCGATATGCGTTATGCGTTATGCGTTATGTGTTATACTTTATGCGTTATGCGTAATGCGTTATGCGTTATGCGTTATGCGTAATGCGTTATGCGTTATGCGTTATGCGTTATGCGTTATGCGTTATGCGTTATGCGTTATGCGTTATGCGTTATGCGTTGTGCGTTATAAGTTTGCGTTATGCGTTATGCGTTATGCGTTATGCTTTATGCGTTATGCGTTATGCGTTATGCGTTATACGTTATGCGTTATGCGTTATGCGTGATCCGTTATGTGTTAGGCGATATACGTTTTGCGGTATTCGTTATGCGTTATGCGTTATGCGTTATCCGTTGTTCGTTATGTGTTATGCATTATGCTTTATGCGTTATGCGTTATGAGTTACACGTTATGCGTTATTCGATATGCGTTATGCGTTATGCGTTATGCGTTATGCGTTATGCGTGATCCGTTATGCGTTAAGCATTATGCGTTTTGCTGTATTCGTTATGCGTTGTGCGTTATACGTTTGCGTTATGCGTCATGCGTTATGCGTTATACGGTATGCGTTATGCGTTATACGTTATGCGTTATGCGTTATGCGATATGCGTTATGCGTTATGCGTTATGCGTTATGCGTTATACGTTGTACGTTATGCGTTATGCGATATGCGTCATGCATCAAGCCTTATGCGGTAACGTTATGCGTTATGCGTTTTGCGTTATACGTTATGCAATATGCGTAATGCGTTATGCGTTATGTGTTATACTTTATGCGTTATGCGTTATGTGTTATACTTTATGCGTTATGCGTAATGCGTTATGCGTTATGCGTTATGCGTTATGCGTTATGCGTTATGCGTTATGCGTTATGCGTTATGGGTTATGCGTTATGCGTTATGCGTTATGCGTTATGCGTTATGCGTTATGCGTTATGCGTTATGCGTTATGCGTTATGCGTTATGCGTTATGCGTTATGCGTTATGCGTTATGCGTTGTGCGTTATAAGTTTGCGTTATGCGTTATGCGTTATGCGTTATGCGGTATGCGTTATGCGGTATGCGTTATGCTTTATGCGTTATGCGTTATGCGTTATGCGTTATGCTTTATGCGTTATGCTTTATGCCTTATGCGTGATCCGTTAAGCGTTAGGCGTTATGCGTTATGCGTTAACGTTATGAGTTATGCCTTATGCGTTATGCGTTATGGGTTATGCGTTATGTGTTATGCGATATACGTTATGCGTTATGCGTTATGCGTTATGCGTTATGCGTTATGCGTTATGCGTTATGCGTTATACGTTGTACGTTATGCGTGATGCGTTATGTTTTATGCGATATGCGTTATGCGTTATGCGTTATGCGTTATGCATTATGCGTGATGCGTTATGCGTAATGCGTTATGCGTTATGTGTTATACTTTATGCGTTATGCGTAATGCGTTATGCGTTATGCGTTATGCGTTATGCGTTATGCGTTATGCGTTATGCGTTATGCGTTATGCGTTATGCGTTATGCGTTTTGCGTTATGCGTTATGCGTTATGCGTTATGCGTTATGCGTTAGGCGTTATGCGTTATGCGTTATGCGTTATGCGTTATGCGTTGTGCGTTATAAGTTTGCGTTATGCGTTATGCATTATGCTTTATGCGTTATGCGTTATGAGTTACACGTTATGCGTTATTCGATATGCGTTATGCGTTATGCGTTATGCGTTATGCGTTATGCGTTATGCGTGATCCGTTATGCGTTAAGCATTATGCGTTTTGCTGTATTCGTTATGCGTTGTGCGTTATACGTTTGCGTTATGCGTCATGCGTTATGCGTTATGCGTTATACGGTATGCGTTATGCGTTATACGTTATGCGTTATGCGTTATGCGATATGCGTTATGCGTTATGCGTTATGCGTTATACGTTGTACGTTATGCGTTATGCGATATGCGTCATGCATCAAGCCTTATGCGGTAACGTTATGCGTTATGCGTTTTGCGTTATACGTTATGCAATATGCGTAATGCGTTATGCGTTGTGTGTTATACTTTATGCGTTATGCGTTATGTGTTATACTTTATGCGTTATGCGTAATGCGTTATGCGTTATGCGTTATGCGTTATGCGTTATGCGTTATGCGTTATGCGTTATGGGTTATGCGTTATGCGTTATGCGATATGCGTTATGCGTTGTACGTTATGCGTGATGCGTTATGTTTTATGCGATATGCGTTATGCGTTATGCGTTATGCGTTATGCGTTATGCGTGATGCGTTATGCGTAATGCGTTATGCGTTATGTGATATACTTTATGCGTTATGCGTAATGCGTTATGCGTTATGCGTTTTGCGTTATGCGTTATGCGTTATGCGTTATGCGTTATGCGTGATCCGTTATGCGTTAAGCATTATGCGTTTTGCTGTATTCGTTATGCGTTGTGCGTTATGCGTTATGCATTATGCTTTATGCGTTATGCGTTATGAGTTACACGTTATGCGTTATTCGATATGCGTTATGCGTTATGCGTTATGCGTTATGCGTTATGCGTTATGCGTGATCCGTTATGCGTTAAGCATTATGCGTTTTGCTGTATTCGTTATGCGTTGTGCGTTATACGTTTGCGTTATGCGTCATGCGTTATGCGTTATACGGTATGCGTTATGCGTTATACGTTATGCGTTATGCGTTATGCGATATGCGTTATGCGTTATGCGTTATGCGTTATACGTTGTACGTTATGCGTTATGCGATATGCGTCATGCATCAAGCCTTATGCGGTAACGTTATGCGTTATGCGTTTTGCGTTATACGTTATGCAATATGCGTAATGCGTTATGCGTTGTGTGTTATACTTTATGCGTTATGCGTTATGTGTTATACTTTATGCGTTATGCGTAATGCGTTATGCGTTATGCGTTATGCGTTATGCCATATGCGTTATGCGTTATGGGTTATGCGTTATGTGTTATGCGATATACGTTATGCGTTATGCGTTATGCGTTATGCGTTATACGTTGTACGTTATGCTTTATGCGTTATGTTTTATGCGATATGCGTTATGCGTTATGCGTTATGCGTTATGCGTTATGCGTTATGCGTTATGCGTTATGCGTTATGCGTTATGCGTTATGCGTTATGCGTTATGCGTTATGCGTTATGCGTTAGGCGTTATGCGTTATGCGTTAACGTTATGCGTTATGCCTTATGCGTTATGCGTTATGGGTTATGCGTTATGTGATATGCGATATACGTTATGCGTTATGCGTTGTGCGTTATGCGTTATGCGTTATGCGTTATGCGTTATGCGTTATGCGTTATGCGTTATACGTTGTACGTTATGCTTTATGCGTTATGTTTTATGCGATATGCGTTATGCGTTATGCGTTATGCGTTATGCGTTATGCGTGATGCGTTATGCGTTATTCGTTATGCGTTATGCGTTATGCGTTATGCTTTATGCGTTATGCGTTATGCGTTATGCGTTATGCTTTATGCGTTATGCGTTATGCTTTATGCGTTATGCATTAGGCGTTATGCGTTATGCGTTAGGCGTTATGGGTTTTCCGGTGTTCGTTATGCGTTGTGCATTATGCGTTAGGCGTTATGAAGTATGGGTTATGGTTTATGCGTTATGCGTTGTGCGCTATACGTTTGCGTTATGCGTTATGCGTTATACGTTATGCGTTATGCGTTATACGTTTGCGTTATGCATTATGCGTTATGCGTTATACGGTATGCGTTATGCGTTATACGTTATGCGTTATGCGTTATGCGATATGCGTTATGTGTTATGCCTTATGCATTATGCTTTATGCGTTATGCGTTATGAGTTACACGTTATGCGTTATTCGATATGCGTTATGCGTTATGCGTTATGCGTTATGCGTTATACGTTGTACGTTATGCTTTATGCGTTATGTTTTATGCGATATGCGTTATGCGTTATGCATGATCCGTTATGTGTTAGGCGATATACGTTTTGCGGTATTCGTTATGCGTTATGCGTTATGCGTTATCCGTTGTTCGTTATGCATTATGCGTTGTGCGTTATACGTTTGCGTTATGCATTATGCGTTATGCGTTATACGGTATGCGTTATGCGTTATACGTTATGCGTTATGCGTTATGCGATATGCGTTATGTGTTATGCGTTATGCATTATGCTTTATGCGTTATGCGTTATGAGTTACACGTTATGCGTTATTCGATATGCGTTATGCGTTATGCGTTATGCGTTATGCGTGATTCGTTATGCGTTAAGCATTATGCGTTTTGCTGTATTCGTTATGCGTTGTGCGGTATACGTTTGCGTTATGCGTTATGCGTTATACGGTTTGCGTTATGCGTTATACGTTATGCGTTATGCGTTATGCGATATGCGTTATGCGTTATGCGTTATGCGTTATGCGTTATGCTTTATGCGTTATGCGTTATGCGTTATGCGTTATGCTTTATGCGTTATGCGTTATGTGTTATACTTTATGCGTTATGCGTAATGCGTTATGCGTTATGCGTTATGCGTAATGCGTTATGCGTTATGCGTTATGCGTTATGCGTTATGCGTTATGCGTGATCCGTTATGCGTTAAGCATTATGCGTTTTGCTGTATTCGTTATGCGTTGTGCGTTATGCGTTATGCATTATGCTTTATGCGTTATGCGTTATGAGTTACACGTTATGCGTTATTCGATATGCGTTATGCGTTATGCGTTATGCGTTATGCGTTATGCGTTATGCGTGATCCGTTATGCGTTAAGCATTATGCGTTTTGCTGTATTCGTTATGCGTTGTGCGTTATACGTTTGCGTTATGCGTCATGCGTTATGCGTTATACGGTATGCGTTATGCGTTATACGTTATGCGTTATGCGTTATGCGATATGCGTTATGCGTTATGCGTTATGCGTTATACGTTGTACGTTATGCGTTATGCGATATGCGTCATGCATCAAGCCTTATGCGGTAACGTTATGCGTTATGCGTTTTGCGTTATACGTTATGCAATATGCGTAATGCGTTATGCGTTGTGTGTTATACTTTATGCGTTATGCGTTATGTGTTATACTTTATGCGTTATGCGTTATGCGTTATGCGTTAGGCGTTATGCGTTATGCGTTAACGTTATGCGTTATGCCTTATGCGTTATGCGTTATGGGTTATGCGTTATGTGATATGCGATATACGTTATGCGTTATGCGTTGTGCGTTATGCGTTATGCGTTATGCGTTATGCGTTATGCGTTATGCGTTATGCGTTATACGTTGTACGTTATGCTTTATGCGTTATGTTTTATGCGATATGCGTTATGCGTTATGCGTTATGCGTTATGCGTTATGCGTGATGCGTTATGCGTTATTCGTTATGCGTTATGCGTTATGCGTTATGCTTTATGCGTTATGCGTTATGCGTTATGCGTTATGCTTTATGCGTTATGCGTTATGCTTTATGCGTTATGCATTAGGCGTTATGCGTTATGCGTTAGGCGTTATGGGTTTTCCGGTGTTCGTTATGCGTTGTGCATTATGCGTTAGGCGTTATGAAGTATGGGTTATGGTTTATGCGTTATGCGTTGTGCGCTATACGTTTGCGTTATGCGTTATGCGTTATACGTTATGCGTTATGCGTTATACGTTTGCGTTATGCATTATGCGTTATGCGTTATACGGTATGCGTTATGCGTTATACGTTATGCGTTATGCGTTATGCGTTATGCGTTATGCGTTATGCCTTATGCATTATGCTTTATGCGTTATGCGTTATGAGTTACACGTTATGCGTTATTCGATATGCGTTATGCGTTATGCGTTATGCGTTATGCGTTATACGTTGTACGTTATGCTTTATGCGTTATGTTTTATGCGATATGCGTTATGCGTTATGCATGATCCGTTATGTGTTAGGCGATATACGTTTTGCGGTATTCGTTATGCGTTATGCGTTATGCGTTATCCGTTGTTCGTTATGCATTATGCGTTGTGCGTTATACGTTTGCGTTATGCATTATGCGTTATGCGTTATACGGTATGCGTTATGCGTTATACGTTATGCGTTATGCGTTATGCGTTATGCGTTATGTGTTATGCGTTATGCATTATGCTTTATGCGTTATGCGTTATGAGTTACACGTTATGCGTTATTCGATATGCGTTATGCGTTATGCGTTATGCGTTATGCGTGATTCGTTATGCGTTAAGCATTATGCGTTTTGCTGTATTCGTTATGCGTTGTGCGGTATACGTTTGCGTTATGCGTTATGCGTTATACGGTTTGCGTTATGCGTTATACGTTATGCGTTATGCGTTATGCGTTATGCGTTATGCGTTATGCGTTATGCGTTATGCGTTATGCGTTATGCGTTATGCGTTATGCGTTATGCGTTATGCTTTATGCGTTATGCGTTATGTGTTATACTTTATGCGTTATGCGTAATGCGTTATGCGTTATGCGTTATGCGTAATGCGTTATGCGTTATGCGTTATGCGTTATGCGTTATGCGTTATGCGTTATGCGTTATGCGTTATGCGTTATGCGTTATGCGTTGTGCGTTATAAGTTTGCGTTATGCGTTATGCGTTATGCGTTATGCTTTATGCGTTATGCGTTATGCGTTATGCGTTATACGTTATGCGTTATGCGTTATGCGTGATCCGTTATGTGTTAGGCGATATACGTTTTGCGGTATTCGTTATGCGTTATGCGTTATGCGTTATCCGTTGTTCGTTATGCGTTATGCATTATGCTTTATGCGTTATGCGTTATGAGTTACACGTTATGCGTTATTCGATATGCGTTATGCGTTATGCGTTATGCGTTATGCGTTATGCGTGATCCGTTATGCGTTAAGCATTATGCGTTTTGCTGTATTCGTTATGCGTTGTGCGTTATACGTTTGCGTTATGCGTCATGCGTTATGCGTTATACGGTATGCGTTATGCGTTATACGTTATGCGTTATGCGTTATGCGATATGCGTTATGCGTTATGCGTTATGCGTTATACGTTGTACGTTATGCGTTATGCGATATGCGTCATGCATCAAGCCTTATGCGGTAACGTTATGCGTTATGCGTTTTGCGTTATACGTTATGCAATATGCGTAATGCGTTATGCGTTATGTGTTATACTTTATGCGTTATGCGTTATGTGTTATACTTTATGCGTTATGCGTAATGCGTTATGCGTTATGCGTTATGCGTTATGCGTTATGCGTTATGCGTTATGGGTTATGCGTTATGCGTTATGCGTTATGCGTTATGCGTTATGCGTTATGCGTTATGCGTTATGCGTTATGCGTTATGCGTTATGCGTTATGCGTTGTGCGTTATAAGTTTGCGTTATGCGTTATGCGTTATGCGTTATGCGGTATGCGTTATGCGGTATGCGTTATGCTTTATGCGTTATGCGTTATGCGTTATGCGTTATGCTTTATGCGTTATGCTTTATGCGTTATGCGTGATCCGTTAAGCGTTAGGCGTTATGCGTTATGCGTTAACGTTATGAGTTATGCCTTATGCGTTATGCGTTATGGGTTATGCGTTATGTGTTATGCGATATGCGTTATGCGTTATGCGTTATGCGTTATGCGTTATGCGTTATGCGTTATGCGTTATGCGTTATACGTTGTACGTTATGCGTGATGCGTTATGTTTTATGCGATATGCGTTATGCGTTATGCGTTATGCATTATGCGTGATGCGTTATGCGTAATGCGTTATGCGTTATGTGTTATACTTTATGCGTTATGCGTAATGCGTTATGCGTTATGCGTTATGCGTTATGCGTTATGCGTTATGCGTTATGCGTTATGCGTTATGCGTTATGCGTTTTGCGTTATGCGTTATGCGTTATGCGTTATGCGTTATGCGTTAGGCGTTATGCGTTATGCGTTATGCGTTATGCGTTATGCGTTGTGCGTTATAAGTTTGCGTTATGCGTTATGCGTTATGCGTTATGCTTTATGCGTTATGCGTTATGCGTTATGCATTATGCTTTATGCGTTATGCGTTATGAGTTACACGTTATGCGTTATTCGATATGCGTTATGCGTTATGCGTTATGCGTTATGCGTTATGCGTTATGCGTGATCCGTTATGCGTTAAGCATTATGCGTTTTGCTGTATTCGTTATGCGTTGTGCGTTATACGTTTGCGTTATGCGTCATGCGTTATGCGTTATGCGTTATACGGTATGCGTTATGCGTTATACGTTATGCGTTATGCGTTATGCGATATGCGTTATGCGTTATGCGTTATGCGTTATACGTTGTACGTTATGCGTTATGCGATATGCGTCATGCATCAAGCCTTATGCGGTAACGTTATGCGTTATGCGTTTTGCGTTATACGTTATGCAATATGCGTAATGCGTTATGCGTTGTGTGTTATACTTTATGCGTTATGCGTTATGTGTTATACTTTATGCGTTATGCGTAATGCGTTATGCGTTATGCGTTATGCGTTATGCGTTATGCGTTATGCGTTATGCGTTATGGGTTATGCGTTATGCGTTATGCGATATGCGTTATGCGTTGTACGTTATGCGTGATGCGTTATGTTTTATGCGATATGCGTTATGCGTTATGCGTTATGCGTTATGCGTTATGCGTGATGCGTTATGCGTAATGCGTTATGCGTTATGTGATATACTTTATGCGTTATGCGTAATGCGTTATGCGTTATGCGTTTTGCGTTATGCGTTATGCGTTATGCGTTATGCGTGATCCGTTATGCGTTAAGCATTATGCGTTTTGCTGTATTCGTTATGCGTTGTGCGTTATGCGTTATGCATTATGCTTTATGCGTTATGCGTTATGAGTTACACGTTATGCGTTATTCGATATGCGTTATGCGTTATGCGTTATGCGTTATGCGTTATGCGTTATGCGTGATCCGTTATGCGTTAAGCATTATGGGTTTTGCTGTATTCGTTATGCGTTGTGCGTTATACGTTTGCGTTATGCGTCATGCGTTATGCGTTATACGGTATGCGTTATGCGTTATACGTTATGCGTTATGCGATATGCGATATGCGTTATGCGTTATGCGTTATGCGTTATACGTTGTACGTTATGCGTTATGCGATATGCGTCATGCATCAAGCCTTATGCGGTAACGTTATGCGTTTGCGTTTTGCGTTATACGTTATTCAATATGCGTAATGCGTTATGCGTTGTGTGTTATACTTTATGCGTTATGCGTTATGTGTTATACTTTATGCGTTATGCGTAATGCGTTATGCGTTATGCGTTATGCGTTATGCGTTATGCGTTATGCGTTATGCGTTATGGGTTATGCGTTATGCGTTATGCGATATGCGTTATGCGTTATGCGTTATGCGTTATGCGTTATGCATTATGCGTTATGCGTTATGCGTTATGCGTTATGCGTTATGCGTTATGCGTTATGCGTTATGCGTTATGCGTTATGCGTTATGCGTTATGCGTTATGCGTTATGCGTTATGCGTTATGCGTTATGCGTTATGCGTTATGCGTTATGCGTTATGCGTTATGCGTTATGCGTTATGCGTTATGCGTTATGCGTTATGCGTTATGCGTTATGCGTTGTGCGTTATAAGTTTGCGTTATGCGTTATGCGTTATGCGTTATGCGGTATGCGTTATGCGGTATGCGTTATGCTTTATGCGTTATGCGTTATGCGTTATGCGTTATGCGTTATGCTTTATGCGTTATGCTTTATGCGTTATGCGTGATCCGTTAAGCGTTAGGCGTTATTCGTTATGCGTTAACGTTATGAGTTATGCCTTATGCGTTATGCGGTATGGGTTATGCGTTATGTGTTATGCGATATACGTTATGCGTTATGCGTTATGCGTTATGCGTTATGCGTTATGCGTTATACGTTGTACGTTATGCGTGATGCGTTATGTTTTATGCGATATGCGTTATGCGTTATGCGTTATGCGTTATGCGTTATGCGTTATGCGTGATGCGTTATGCGTAATGCGTTATGCGTTATGTGTTATACTTTATGCGTTATGCGTAATGCGTTATGCGTTATGCGTTATGCGTTATGCGTTATGCGTTATGCGTTATGCGTTATGCGTTATGCGTTATGCGTTATGCGTTATGCGTTATGCGTTTTGCGTTATGCGTTATGCGTTATGCGTTATGGGTTATGCGTTAGGCGTTATGCGTTATGCGTTATGCGTTATGCGTTATGCGTTGTGCGTTATAAGTTTGCGTTATGCGTTATGCGTTATGCGTTATGCTTTATGCGTTATTCGTTATGCGTTATGCGTTATGCGTTATGCGTTATGCGTTATGCGTTATGCGTTATGCGTTATGCGTTATGCGTTATGCGTTATGCGTTATGCGTTATGCATTATGCGTTATGCGTTTTGCGTTATACGTTATGAGTTATGCGTTATGCGTTATGCGATATGCGTCATGCATCAAGCCTTATGCGGTAACGTTATGCGTTATGCGTTTTGCGTTATACGTTATGCAATATGCGTAATGCGTTATGCGTTATGTGTTATACTTTATGCGTTATGCGTTATGTGTTATACTTTATGCGTTATGCGTAATGCGTCATGCGTTATGCGTTATGCGTTATGCGTTATGCTTTATGCTTTATGCGTTATGCGTTATGCGTTATGCGTTATGCGTTATGCGTTATGCGTTATGCTTCATGCGTTATGCGTTATGCGTTATGCGTTATGCATTTTACATTATGCGCCATGCGTTATGCGTGATCCGTTATGTGTTAGGCGATATACGTTTTGCGGTATTCGTTATGCGTTATGCGTTATGCGTTATCCGTTGTTCGTTATGCGTTATGCGTTATGTGTTATGCGATATACGTTATGCGTTATGCGTTATGCGTTATGCGTTATGCGTTATGCGTTATGCGTTATGCGTGATCCGTTAAGCGTTAGGCGTTATGCGTTATGCGTTAACGTTATGAGTTATGCCTTATGCGTTATGCGTTATGGGTTATGCGTTATGTGTTATGCGATATACGTTATGCGTTATGCGTTATGCGTTATGCGTTATGCGTTATGCGTTATGCGTTATACGTTGTACGTTATGCGTGATGCGTTATGTTTTATGCGATATGCGTTATGAGTTATGCGTTATGCGTGATGCGTTATGCGTAATGCGTTATGCGTTATGTGTTATACTTTATGCGTTATGCGTAATGCGTTATGCGTTATGCGTTATGCGTTATGCGTTATGCGTTATGCGTTATGCGTTATGCGTTATGCGTTATGCGTTATGCGTTATGCGTTATGCGTTATGCGTTATGCGTTATGCGTTATGCGTTATGCGTTATGGGTTATGCGTTATGCGTTATGCGATATGCGTTATGCGTTATGCGTTATGCGTTATGCGTTATGCGTTATGAGTTATGCGTTATGCGTTATGCGTTATGCGTTATGCGTTATGCGTTATGCGTTATGCGTTATGCGTTATGCGTTATGCGTTATGCGTTATGCGTTATGCGTTATGCGTTATGCGTTATGCGTTATGCGTTATGCGTTATGCGTTATGCGTTATGCGTTATGCGTTATGCGTTATGCGTTATGCGTTATGCGTTATGCGTTATGCGTTGTGCGTTATGCGTTGTGCGTTATAAGTTTGCGTTATGCGTTATGCGTTATGCGTTATGCGGTATGCGTTATGCGGTATGCGTTATGCTTTATGCGTTATGCGTTATGCGTTATGCGTTATGCGTTATGCGTTATGCATTATGCGTTATGCTTTATGCGTTATGCGTGATCCGTTAAGCGTTAGGCGTTATGCGTTATGCGTTAACGTTATGAGTTATGCCTTATGCGTTATGCGTTATGGGTTATGCGTTATGTGTTATGCGATATACGTTATGCGTTATGCGTTATGCGTTATGCGTTATGCGTTATGCGTTATGCGTTATGCGTTATACGTTGTACGTTATGCGTGATGCGTTATGTTTTATGCGATATGCGTTATGCGTTATGCGTTATGCGTTATGCGTTATGCGTGATGCGTTATGCGTAATGCGTTATGCGTTATGTGTTATACTTTATGCGTTATGCGTAATGCGTTATGCGTTATGCGTTATGCGTTATGCGTTATGCGTTATGCGTTATGCGTTATGCGTTATGCGTTATGCGTTATGCGTTATGCGTTATGCGTTATGCGTTATGCGATATGCGTTATGCGTTTTGCGTTATGCGTTATGCGTTATGCGTTAGGCGTTATGCGTTATGCGTTATGCGTTATGCGTTATGCGTTGTGCGTTATAAGTTTGCGTTATGCGTTATGCGTTATGCGTTATGCTTTATGCGTTATGCGTTATGCGTTATGCGTTATGCGTTATGCGTTATGCGTTATGCGTTATGCGTTATGCGTTATGCGTTATGCGTTATGCGTTATGCGTTATGCGTTATGCATTATGCGTTATGCGTTTTGCGTTATACGTTATGAGTTATGCGTTATGCGTTATGCGATATGCGTCATGCATCAAGCCTTATGCGGTAACGTTATGCGTTATGCGTTTTGCGTTATACGTTATGCAATATGCGTAATGCGTTATGCGTTATGTGTTATACTTTATGCGTTGTGCGTTATGTGTTATACTTTATGCGTTATGCGTAATGCATTATGCGTTATGCGTTATGCGTTATGCGTTATGCTTTATGCTTTATGCGTTATGCGTTATGCGTTATGCGTTATGCGTTATGCGTTATGCGTTATGCGTCATGCGTTATGCGTTATGCGTTATGCGTTATGCATTTTACATTATGCGCCATGCGTTATGCGTGATCCGTTATGTGTTAGGCGATATACGTTTTGCGGTATTCGTTATGCGTTATGCGTTATGCGTTATGCGTTATGCGTTATGCGTTATGCGTTATGCGTTATGCGTGATCCGTTATGCGTTATGCGTTATGCGTTATGCGTTAACGTTATGAGTTATGCCTTATGCGTTATGCGTTATGGGTTATGCGTTATGTGTTATGCGATATACGTTATGCGTTGTGCGTTATGCGTTATGCGTTATGCGTTATGCGTTATGCGTTATACGTTGTACGTTATGCGTGATGCGTTATGTTTTATGGGATATGCGTTATGCGTTATGCGTTATGCGTTATGCGTTATGCGTGATGCGTGTTGCGTTATGCGTTATGCGTTATGCGTTATGCGTTATGCGTTATGCGTTATGCGTTATGCGTTATGCGTTATGCGTTATGCGTTATGCGTTATGCGTTATGCGTTATGCGTTATGCGTTATGCGTTATGCGTTATGCGTTATGCGTTATGCGTTATGCGTTATGCGTTATGCGTTATGCGTTATGCGTTATGCGTTATGCGTTATGCGTTTTGCGTTATACGTTATGCGTTATGCTTTATGCGTTATGCGTTATGCGTTATGCGTTATGCATTATGCGTTATGCGTTATGCGTTATGCGTTATACGGTATGCGTTACGCGTTATACGTTATGCGTTATGCGTTATGCGCTATGCGTTATGCGTTATGCGTTATGCGTTATGCGTTATACGTCGTACGTTATGCGTTATGCGATATGCGTCATGCATCAAGCCTTATGCGGTAACGTTATGCGTTATGCGTTTTGCGTTATACGTTATGCAATATGCGTAATGCGTTATGCGTTATGTGTTATACTTTATGCGTTATGCGTTATGTGTTATACTTTATGCGTTATGCGTAATGCGTTATGCGTTATGCGTTATGCGTTATGCGTTATGCGTTATGCGTTATGCGTTATGGGTTATGCGTTATGCGTTATGCGATATGCGTTATGCGTTATGCGTTATGCGTTATGCGGTATGCGTTATGCGGTATGCGTTATGCTTTATGCGTTATGCGTTATGCGTTATGCGTTATGCGTTATGCGTTATGCGTTATGCTTTATGCGTTATGCTTTATGCGTTATGCGTGATCCGTTAAGCGTTAGGCGTTATGCGTTATGCGTTAACGTTATGAGTTATGCCTTATGCGTTATGCGTTATGGGTTATGCGTTATGTGTTATGCGATATACGTTATGCGTTATGCGTTATGCGTTATGCGTTATGCGTTATGCGTTATGCGTTATACGTTGTACGTTATGCGTGATGCGTTATGTTTTATGCGTTATGCGTTATGCGTTATGCGTTATGCGTTATGCGTTATGCGTGATGCGTTATGCGTAATGCGTTATGCGTTATGTGTTATACTTTATGCGTTATGCGTAATGCGTTATGCGTTATGCGTTATGCGTTATGCGTTATGCGTTATGCGTTATGCGTTATGCGTTATGCGTTATGCGTTATGCGTTATGCGTTATGCGTTATGCGTTATGCGATATGCGTTATGCGTTTTGCGTTATGCGTTATGCGTTATGCGTTATGCGTTATGCGTTAGGCGTTATGCGTTATGCGTTATGCGTTATGCGTTATGCGTTGTGCGTTATAAGTTTGCGTTATGCGTTATGCGTTATGCGTTATGCTTTATGCGTTATGCGTTATGCGTTATGCGTTATGCGTTATGCGTTATGCGTTATGCGTTATGCGTTATGCGTTATGCGTTATGCGTTATGCATTATGCGTTATGCGTTTTGCGTTATACGTTATGAGTTATGCGTTATGCGTTATGCGATATGCGTCATGCATCAAGCCTTATGCGGTAACGTTATGCGTTATGCGTTTTGCGATATACGTTATGCAATATGCGTAATGCGTTATGCGTTATGTGTTATACTTTATGCGTTGTGCGTTATGTGTTATACTTTATGCGTTATGCGTAATGCGTTATGCGTTATGCGTTATGCGTTATGCGTTATGCTTTATGCTTTATGCGTTATGCGTTATGCGTTATGCGTTATGCGTTATGCGTTATGCGTTATGCGTCATGCGTTATGCGTTATGCGTTATGCGTTATGCATTTTACATTATGCGCCATGCGTTATGCGTGATCCGTTATGTGTTAGGCGATATACGTTTTGCGGTATTCGTTATGCGTTATGCGTTATGCGTTATGCGTTATGCGTTATGCGTTATGCGTTATGCGTTATGCGTGATCCGTTAAGCGTTAGGCGTTATGCGTTATGCGTTAACGTTATGAGTTATGCCTTATGCGTTATGCGTTATGGGTTATGCGTTATGTGTTATGCGATATACGTTATGCGTTGTGCGTTATGCGTTATGCGTTATGCGTTATGCGTTATGCGTTATACGTTGTACGTTATGCGTGATGCGTTATGTTTTATGGGATATGCGTTATGCGTTATGCGTTATGCGTTATGCGTTATGCGTGATGCGTGTTGCGTTATGCGTAATGCGTTATGCGTTATGCGTTATGCGTTATGCGTTATGCGTTATGCGTTATGCGTTAGGCGTTATGCGTTATGCGTTATGCGTTATGCGTTATGCGTTATGCGTTATGCGTTATGCGTTATGCGTTATGCGTTATGCGTTATGCGTTATGCGTTATGCGTTATGCATTATGCGTTATGCGTTATGCGTTATACGTTATGCGTTATGCTTTATGCGTTATGCGTTATGCGTTATGCGTTATGCATTATGCGTTATGCGTTATGCGTTATGCGTTATACGGTATGCGTTACGCGTTATACGTTATGCGTTATGCGTTATGCGATATGCGTTATGCGTTATGCGTTATGCGTTATGCGTTATACGTCGTACGTTATGCGTTATGCGATATGCGTCATGCATCAAGCCTTATGCGGTAACGTTATGCGTTATGCGTTTTGCGTTATACGTTATGCAATATGCGTAATGCGTTATGCGTTATGTGTTATACTTTATGCGTTATGCGTTATGTGTTATACTTTATGCGTTATGCGTAATGCGTTATGCGTTATGCGTTATGCGTTATGCGTTATGCGTTATGCGTTATGCGTTATGGGTTATGCGTTATGCGTTATGCGATATGCGTTATGCGTTATGCGTTATGCGTTATGCGTTATGCGTTATGCGTTATGCGTTATGCGTTATGCGTTATGCGTTATGCGTTATGCGTTATGCGTTATGCGTTATGCGTTATGCGTTATGCGTTATGCGTTATGCGTTATGCGTTATGCGTTATGCGTTATGCGTTATGCGTTATGCGTTATGCGTTATGCTTTATGCGTTATGCGTGATCCGTTAAGCGTTAGGCGTTATGCGTTATGCGTTATGCGTTATGCGTTTTGCGTTATGCGTTATGCGTTATGTGTTATGCGATATACGTTATGCGTTATGCGTTATGCGTTATGCGTTATGCGTTATGCATTATGCTTTATGCGTTATGCGTTATGAGTTACACGTTATGCGTTATTCGATATGCGTTATGCGTTATGCGTTATGCGTTATGCGTGATCCGTTATGCGTTAAGCATTATGCGTTTTGCTGTATTCGTTATGCCTTGTGCGTTATACGTTATGCAATATGCGTAATGCGTTATGCGTTGTGTGTTATACTTTATGCGTTATGCGTTATGGGTTATACTTTATGCGTTATGCGTAATGCGTTATGCGTTATGCGTTATGCGTTATGCGTTATGCGTTATGCGTTATGCGTTATGCGTTATGCGTTATGCGTTATGCTTTATGCGTTATGCTTTATGCGTTATGCGTGATCCGTTAAGCGTTAGGCGTTATGCGTTATGCGTTAACGTTATGAGTTATGCCTTCTGCGTTATGCGTTATGCGTTATGGGTTATGCGTTATGCGTTATGCGTTATGCGTTATACGTTGTACGTTATGCGTGATGCGATATGTTTTATGGGATATGCGTTATGCGTTATGCGTTATGCGTTATGCGTGATGCGTGATGCGTTATGCGTAATGCGTTATGCGTTATGCGTTATGCGTTATGCGTTATGCGTTATGCGTTATGCGTTATGCGTTATGCGTTATACGGTATGCGTTACGCGTTATACGTTATGCGTTATGCGTTATGCGCTATGCGTTACGCGTTATGCGTTATGCGTTATGCGTTATGCGTTATACGTCGTACGTTATGCGTAATGCGATATGCGTCATGCATCAAGCCTTATGCGGTAACGTTATGCGTTATGCGTTTTGCGTTATACGTTATGCAATATGCGTAATGCGTTATGCGTTATGTGTTATACTTTATGCGTTATGCGTTATGTGTTATACTTTATGCGTTATGCGTAATGCGTTATGCGTTATGCGTTATGCGTTATGCGTTATGCGTTATGCGTTATGCGTTATGCGTTATGCGTTATGGGTTATGCGTTATGCGTTATGCGATATGCGTTATGCGTTATGCGTTATGCGTTATGCGTTATGCGTTATGCGTTATGCGTTATGCGTTATGCATTATGCGTTATGCGTTATGCGTTATGCGTTATGCGTTATGCGTTATGCGTTATGCGTTATGCGTTATGCGTTATGCGTTATGCGTTATGCGTTATGCGTTATGCGTTATGCGTTATGCGTTATGCGTTATGCGTTATGCGTTATGCGTTATGCGTTGTGCGTTATAAGTTTGCGTTATGCGTTATGCGTTATGCGTTATGCGGTATGCGTTATGCGGTATGCGTTATGCTTCATGCGTTATTCGTTATGCGTTATGCGTTATGCGTTATGCTTTATGCGTTATGCTTTATGCGTTATGCGTGATCCGTTAAGCGTTAGGCGTTATGCGTTATGCGTTATGCGTTAACGTTATGGGTTATGCCTTATGCGTTATGCGTTATGGGTTATGCGTTATGTGTTATGCGATATACGTTATGCGTTATGCGTTATGCGTTATGCGTTATGCGTTATGCGTTATGCGTTATGCGTTATGCGTTATACGTTGTACGTTATGCGTGATGCGTTATGTTTTAGGCGATATGCGTTATGCGTTATGCGTTATGCGTTATGCGCTATGCGTGATGCGTTATGCGTAATGCGTTATGCGTTATGTGTTATACTTTATGCGTTATGCGTAATGCGTTATGCGTTATGCGTTATGCGTTATGCGTTATGCGTTATGCGTTATGCGTTATGCGTTATGCGTTATGCGTTATGCGTTATGCGTTATGCGTTTTGCGTTATGCGTTATGCGTTATGCGTTATGCGTTATGCGTTAGGCGTTATGCGTTATGCGTTATGCGTTATGCGTTATGCGTTGTGCGTTATAAGTTTGCGTTATGCGTTATGCGTTATGCGTTATGCTTTATGCGTTATGCGTTATGCGTTATGCATTATGCTTTATGCGTTATGCGTTATGAGTTACACGTTATGCGTTATTCGATATGCGTTATGCGTTATGCGTTATGCGTTATGCGTTATGCGTGATCCGTTATGCGTTAAGCATTATGCGTTTTGCTGTATTCGTTATGCGTTGTGCGTTATACGTTTGCGTTATGCGTCATGCGTTATGCGTTATACGGTATGCGTTATGCGTTATACGTTATGCGTTATGCGTTATGCGATATGCGTTATGCGTTATGCGTTATGCGTTATACGTTGTACGTTATGCGTTATGCGATATGCGTCATGCATCAAGCCTTATGCGGTAACGTTATGCGTTATGCGTTTTGCGTTATACGTTATGCAATATGCGTAATGCGTTATGCGTTGTGTGTTATACTTTATGCGTTATGCGTTATGTGTTATACTTTATGCGTTATGCGTAATGCGTTATGCGTTATGCGTTATGCGTTATGCGTTATGCGTTATGCGTTATGGGTTATGCGTTATGCGTTATGCGATATGCGTTATGCGTTAAGCGTTATGCGTTATGCGTTATGCGTTATGCGTTATGCGTTATGCGTTATGCGTTATGCGTTATGCGTTATGCGTTATGCGTTATGCGTTATGCGTTATGCGTTATGCGTTATGCGTTATGCGTTATGCGTTATGCGTTATGCGTTATGCGTTATGCGTTATGCGTTATGCGTTATGCGTTATGGGTTATGCGTTATGCGTTATGCGATATGCGTTATGCGATATGCGTTATGCGTTATGCGTTATGCGTTATGCGTTATGCGTTATGCGTTATGCGTTATGCGTTATGCGTTATGCGTTATGCGTTATGCGTTATGCGTTATGCGTTATGCGTTATGCGTTTTGCGTTATGCGTTATGCGTTATGCGTTATGCGTTATGCGTTATGCGTTGTGCGTTATAAGTTTGCGTTATGCGTTATGCGTTATGCGTTATGCGGTATGCGTTATGCGGTATGCGTTATGCTTTATGCGTTATGCGTTATGCGTTATGCGTTATGCGTTATGCTTTATGCGTTATGCTTTATGCGTTATGCGTGATCCGTTAAGCGTTAGGCGTTATGCGTTATGCGTTATGCGTTAACGTTATGGGTTATGCCTTATGCGTTATGCGTTATGGGTTATGCGTTATGTGTTATGCGATATACGTTATGCGTTATGCGTTATGCGTTATGCGTTATGCGTTATGCGTTATGCGTTATGCGTTATACGTTGTACGTTATGCGTGATGCGTTATGTTTTAGGCGATATGCGTTATGCGTTATGCGTTATGTGTTATACTTTATGCGTTATGCGTAATGCGTTATGCGTTATGCGTTATGCGTTATGCGTTATGCGTTATGCGTTATGCGTTATGCGTTATGCGTTATGCGTTATGCGTTATGCGTTATGCGTTATGCGTTATGCGTTATGCGTTATGCGTTATGCGTTATGCGTTATGCGTTATGCGTTGTGCGTTATGCGTTGTGCGTTATAAGTTTGCGTTATGCGTTATGCGTTATGCGTTATGCGGTATGCGTTATGCGGTATGCGTTATGCTTTATGCGTTATGCGTTATGCGTTATGCGTTATGCGTTATGCTTTATGCGTTATGCTTTATGCGTTATGCGTGATCCGTTAAGCGTTAGGCGTTATGCGTTATGCGTTAACGTTATGAGTTATGCCTTATGCGTTATGCGTTATGGGTTATGCGTTATGTGTTATGCGATATACGTTATGCGTTATGCGTTATGCGTTATGCGTTATGCGTTATGCGTTATGCGTTATACGTTGTACGTTATGCGTGATGCGTTATGTTTTATGCGATATGCGTTATGCGTTATGCGTTATGCGTTATGCGTTATGCGTGATGCGTTATGCGTAATGCGTTATGCGTTATGTGTTATACTTTATGCGTTATGCGTAATGCGTTATGCGTTATGCGTTATGCGTTATGCGTTATGCGTTATGCGTTATGCGTTATGCGTTATGCGTTATGCGTTATGCGATATGCGTTATGCGTTTTGCGTTATGCGTTATGCGTTATGCGTTATGCGTTATGCGTTAGGCGTTATGCGTTATGCGTTATGCGTTATGCGTTATGCGTTGTGCGTTATAAGTTTGCGTTATGCGTTATGCGTTATGCGTTATGCTTTATGCGTTATGCGTTATGCGTTATGCGTTATGCGTTATGCGTTATGCGTTATGCGTAATGCGTTATGCGTTATGCGTTATGCGTTATGCGTTATGCATTATACGTTATGCGTTTTGCGTTATACGTTATGAGTTATGCGTTATGCGTTATGCGATATGCGTCATGCATCAAGCCTTATGCGGTAACGTTATGCGTTATGCGTTTTGCGTTATACGTTATGCAATATGCGTAATGCGTTATGCGTTATGTGTTATACTTTATGCGTTGTGCGTTATGTGTTATACTTTATGCGTTATGCGTAATGCGTTATGCGTTATGCGTTATGCGTTATGCGTTATGCGTTATGCTTTATGCTTTATGCGTTATGCGTTATGCGTTATGCGTTATGCGTTATCCGTTATGCGTTATGCGTCATGCGTTATGCGTTATGCGTTATGCGTTATGCATTTTACATTATGCGCCATGCGTTATGCGTGATCCGTTATGTGTTAGGCGATATACGTTTTGCGGTATTCGTTATGCGTTATGCGTTATGCGTTATGCGTTATGCGTTATGCGTTATGCGTTATGCGTTATGCGTGATCCGTTAAGCGTTAGGCGTTATGCGTTATGCGTTAACGTTATGAGTTATGCCTTATGCGTTATGCGTTATGGGTTATGCGTTATGTGTTATGCGATATACGTTATGCGTTGTGCGTTATGCGTTATGCGTTATGCGTTATGCGTTATGCGTTATACGTTGTACGTTATGCGTGATGCGTTATGTTTTATGGGATATGCGTTATGCGTTATGCGTTATGCGTTATGCGTTATGCGTGATGCGTGTTGCGTTATGCGTAATGCGTTATGCGTTATGCGTTATGCGTTATGCGTTATGCGTTATGCGTTATGCGTTATGCGTTATGCGTTATGCGTTATGCGTTATGCGTTATGCGTTATGCGTTATGCGTTATGCGTTATGCGTTATGCGTTATGCGTTATGCGTTATGCGTTATGCATTATGCGTTATGCGTTTTGCGTTATACGTTATGCGTTATGCTTTATGCGTTATGCGTTATGCGTTATGCGTTATGCATTATGCGTTATGCGTTATGCGTTATGCGTTATACGGTATGCGTTACGCGTTATACGTTATGCGTTATGCGTTATGCGCTATGCGTTATGCGTTATGCGTTATGCGTTTTGCGTTATACGTCGTACGTTATGCGTTATGCGATATGCGTCATGCATCAAGCCTTATGCGGTAACGTTATGCGTTATGCGTTTTGCGTTATGCGTTATGCGTTATACGTCGTACGTTATGCGTTATGCGATATGCGTCATGCATCAAGCCTTATGCGGTAACGTTATGCGTTATGCGTTATGCGTTATGCGTTATGCGTTATGCGTTATGCGTTATGCGTTATGCGTTTTGCGTTATGCGTTATGCGTTATGCGTTATGCGTTATGCGTTATGCGTTGTGCGTTATAAGTTTGCGTTATGCGTTATGCGTTATGCGTTATGCGGTATGCGTTATGCGGTATGCGTTATGCTTTATGCGTTATGCGTTATGCGTTATGCGTTATGCGTTATGCTTTATGCGTTATGCTTTATGCGTTATGCGTGATCCGTTAAGCGTTAGGCGTTATGCGTTATGCGTCATGCGTTAACGTTATGGGTTATGCCTTATGCGTTATGCGTTATGGGTTATGCGTTTTGTGTTATGCGATATACGTTATGCGTTATGCGTTATGCGTTATGCGTTATGCGTTATGCGTTATGCGTTATGCGTTATACGTTGTACGTTATGCGTGATGCGTTATGTTTTATGCGTTATGCGTTATGCGTTATGTGTTATACTTTATGCGTTATGCGTAATGCGTTATGCGTTATGCGTTATGCGTTATGCGTTATGCGTTATGCGTTATGCGTTATGCGTTATGCGTTATGCGTTATGCGTTATGCGTTATGCGTTATGCGTTATGCGTTATGCGTTATGCGTTATGCGTTATGCGTTATGCGTTATGCGTTATGCGTTATGCGTTATGCGTTATGCGTTGTGCGTTATGCGTTGTGCGTTATAAGTTTGCGTTATGCGTTATGCGTTATGCGTTATGCGGTATGTGTTATACTTTATGCGTTATGCGTAATGCGTTATGCGTTATGCGTTATGCGTTATGCGTTATGCGTTATGCGTTATGCGTTATGCGTTATGCGTTATGCGTTATGCGTTATGCGTTATGCGTTATGCGTTATGCGTTATGCGATATGCGTTATGCGTTTTGCGTTATGCGTTATGCGTTATGCGTTATGCGTTATGCGTTAGGCGTTATGCGTTATGCGTTATGCGTTATGCGTTATGCGTTGTGCGTTATAAGTTTGCGTTATGCGTTATGCGTTATGCGTTATGCTTTATGCGTTATGCGTTATGCGTTATGCGTTATGCGTTATGCGTTATGCGTTATGCGTAATGCGTTATGCGTTATGCGTTATGCGTTATGCGTTATGCATTATGCGTTATGCGTTTTGCGTTATACGTTATGAGTTATGCGTTATGCGTTATGCGATATGCGTCATGCATCAAGCCTTATGCGGTAACGTTATGCGTTATGCGTTTTGCGTTATACGTTATGCAATATGCGTAATGCGTTATGCGTTATGTGTTATACTTTATGCGTTGTGCGTTATGTGTTATACTTTATGCGTTATGCGTAATGCGTTATGCGTTATGCGTTATGCGTTATGCGTTATGCTTTATGCTTTATGCGTTATGCGTTATGCGTTATGCGTTATGCGTTATGCGTTATGCGTTATGCGTCATGCGTTATGCGTTATGCGTTATGCGTTATGCATTTTACATTATGCGCCATGCGTTATGCGTGATCCGTTATGTGTTAGGCGATATACGTTTTGCGGTATTCGTTATGCGTTATGCGTTATGCGTTATGCGTTATGCGTTATGCGTTATGCGTTATGCGTTATGCGTGATCCGTTAAGCGTTAGGCGTTATGCGTTATGCGTTAACGTTATGAGTTATGCCTTATGCGTTATGCGTTATGGGTTATGCGTTATGTGTTATGCGATATACGTTATGCGTTGTGCGTTATGCGTTATGCGTTATGCGTTATGCGTTATGCGTTATACGTTGTACGTTATGCGTGATGCGTTATGTTTTATGGGATATGCGTTATGCGTTATGCGTTATGCGTTATGCGTTATGCGTGATGCGTGTTGCGTTATGCGTAATGCGTTATGCGTTATGCGTTATGCGTTATGCGTTATGCGTTATGCGTTATGCGTTATGCGTTATGCGTTATGCGTTATGCGTTATGCGTTATGCGTTATGCGTTATGCGTTATGCGTTATGCGTTATGCGTTATGCGTTATGCGTTATGCGTTATGCAATATGCGTTATGCGTTTTGCGTTATACGTTATGCGTTATGCTTTATGCGTTATGCGTTATGCGTTATGCGTTATGCATTATGCGTTATGCGTTATGCGTTATGCGTTATACGGTATGCGTTACGCGTTATACGTTATGCGTTATGCGTTATGCGCTATGCGTTATGCGTTATGCGTTATGCGTTATGCGTTATACGTCGTACGTTATGCGTTATGCGATATGCGTCATGCATCAAGCCTTATGCGGTATCGTTATGCGTTATGCGTTTTGCGTTATACGTTATGCAATATGCGTAATGCGTTATGCGTTATGTGTTATACTTTATGCGTTATGCGTTATGTGTTATACTTTATGCGTTATGCGTAATGCGTTATGCGTTATGCGTTATGCGTTATGCGTTATGCGTTATGCGTTATGCGTTATGGGTTATGCGTTATGCGTTATGCGATATGCGTTATGCGTTATGCGTTATGCGTTATGCGTTATGCGTTATGCGTTATGCGTTATGCGTTATGCGTTATGCGTTATGCGTTATGCGTTATGCGTTATGCGTTATGCGTTATGCGTTATGCGTTATGCGTTATGCGTTATGCGTTATGCGTTATGCGTTATGCGTTATGCGTTATGCGTTATGCGTTATGCGTTATGCGTTATGCGTTATGCGTTATGCGTTATGCGTTGTGCGTTATAAGTTTGCGTTATGCGTTATGCGTTATGCGTTATGCGGTATGCGTTATGCTTTATGCGTTATGCGTTATGCGTTATGCGTTATGCGTTATGCTTTATGCGTTATGCTTTATGCGTTATGCGTGATCCGTTAAGCGTTAGGCGTTATGCGTTATGCGTTATGCGTTATGCGTTTTGCGTTATGCGTTATGCGTTATGTGTTATGCGATATACGTTATGCGTTATGCGTTATGCGTTATGCGTTATGCGTTATGCATTATGCTTTATGCGTTATGCGTTATGAGTTACACGTTATGCGTTATTCGATATGCGTTATGCGTTATGCGTTATGCGTTATGCGTGATCCGTTATGCGTTAAGCATTATGCGTTTTGCTGTATTCGTTATGCCTTGTGCGTTATACGTTATGCAATATGCGTAATGCGTTATGCGTTGTGTGTTATACTTTATGCGTTATGCGTTATGTGTTATACTTTATGCGTTATGCGTAATGCGTTATGCGTTATGCGTTATGCGTTATGCGTTATGCGTTATGCGTTATGCGTTATGCGTTATGCGTTATGCTTTATGCGTTATGCTTTATGCGTTATGCGTGATCCGTTAAGCGTTAGGCGTTATGCGTTATGCGTTAACGTTATGAGTTATGCCTTCTGCGTTATGCGTTATGCGTTATGGGTTATGCGTTATGTGTTATGCGATATACGTTATGCGTTATGCGTTATGCGTTATGCGTTATGCGTTATGCGTTATACGTTGTACGTTATGCGTGATGCGATATGTTTTATGGGATATGCGTTATGCGTTATGCGTTATGCGTTATGCGTGATGCGTGATGCGTTATGCGTTATGCGTTATGCGTTATGCGTTATGCGTTATGCGTTATGCGTTATGCGTTATGCGTTATGCGTTATGCGTTATACGGTATGCGTTACGCGTTATACGTTATGCGTTATGCGTTATGCGCTATGCGTTATGCGTTATGCGTTATGCGTTATGCGTTATGCGTTATACGTCGTACGTTATGCGTAATGCGATATGCGTCATGCATCAAGCCTTATGCGGTAACGTTATGCGTTATGCGTTTTGCGTTATACGTTATGCAATATGCGTAATGCGTTATGCGTTATGTGTTATACTTTATGCGTTATGCGTTATGTGTTATACTTTATGCGTTATGCGTAATGCGTTATGCGTTATGCGTTATGCGTTATGCGTTATGCGTTATGCGTTATGCGTTATGGGTTATGCGTTATGCGTTATGCGATATGCGTTATGCGTTATGCGTTATGCGTTATGCGTTATGCGTTATGCGTTATGCGTTATGCGTTATGCATTATGCGTTATGCGTTATGCGTTATGCGTTATGCGTTATGCGTTATGCGTTATGCGTTATGCGTTATGCGTTATGCGTTATGCGTTATGCGTTATGCGTTATGCGTTATGCGTTATGCGTTATGCGTTGTGCGTTATAAGTTTGCGTTATGCGTTATGCGTTATGCGTTATGCGGTATGCGTTATGCGGTATGCGTTATGCTTCATGCGTTATTCGTTATGCGTTATGCGTTATGCGTTATGCTTTATGCGTTATGCTTTATGCGTTATGCGTGATCCGTTAAGCGTTAGGCGTTATGCGTTATGCGTTATGCGTTAACGTTATGGGTTATGCCTTATGCGTTATGCGTTATGGGTTATGCGTTATGTGTTATGCGATATACGTTATGCGTTATGCGTTATGCGTTATGCGTTATGCGTTATGCGTTATGCGTTATGCGTTATACGTTGTACGTTATGCGTGATGCGTTATGTTTTAGGCGATATGCGTTATGCGTTATGCGTTATGCGTTATGCGCTATGCGTGATGCGTTATGCGTAATGCGTTATGCGTTATGTGTTATACTTTATGCGTTATGCGTAATGCGTTATGCGTTATGCGTTATGCGTTATGCGTTATGCGTTATGCGTTATGCGTTATGCGTTATGCGTTATGCGTTATGCGTTATGCGTTATGCGTTTTGCGTTATGCGTTATGCGTTATGCGTTATGCGTTATGCGTTAGGCGTTATGCGTTATGCGTTATGCGTTATGCGTTATGCGTTGTGCGTTATAAGTTTGCGTTATGCGTTATGCGTTATGCGTTATGCTTTATGCGTTATGCGTTATGCGTTATGCATTATGCTTTATGCGTTATGCGTTATGAGTTACACGTTATGCGTTATTCGATATGCGTTATGCGTTATGCGTTATGCGTTATGCGTGATCCGTTATGCGTTAAGCATTATGCGTTTTGCTGTATTCGTTATGCGTTGTGCGTTATACGTTTGCGTTATGCGTCATGCGTTATGCGTTATACGGTATGCGTTATGCGTTATACGTTATGCGTTATGCGTTATGCGATATGCGTTATGCGTTATGCGTTATGCGTTATACGTTGTACGTTATGCGTTATGCAATATGCATAACGCATAACGCTTATCGCATAACGCATAAGGCATAACGCATAACGCATAACGCATATCGAATAACGCATAACGTGTAACTCATAACGCATAACGCATAAAGCATAATGCTTAACGCATAACGCATAATGCACAACGCATATCGCATAACGCATAACGCACAACGCATATCGCATAACGCATAACGCATAACGCATAACGCATGGCGCATACCTCAAAATGCATAGCGCATAACGCATAACGCATAACATATAACACATAACGCATAACACATAACGCATAACGCACAACGCATATCGCATAACGCATAACGCATAACGCATAACGCATGGCGCATAACTCAAAATGCATAACGCATAACGCATAACGCATAACGCATAACGCATAACGCATAACGCATAACGCATAACGCATAACGCATAACGCATAACGCATAACGCACAACGCACATCGCATAACGCATAACGCATAACGCATCACGCATAACGCACAACGCATATCGGATAACGTATAACGCAAAACGCATAACGCATAACGCATAACCCATAACGCATAACGCATGTCGGATCACTCATAACGCATAACGCATAACGCATAAAGCATAACGCATAACGCATAACGCATAACGCATAACGCATAACGCATAACGCATAACGCATAACGCATAACGCATAACGCATAACGCATAACGCATAACGCATAACGCATAACGCATAACGCACAACGCATATCGCATAACGCATAACGCATAACGCAAAACGCATGGCGCATAACTCAAAATGCATAACGCATAACGCATAACGCATAACGCATAACGCATAACGCATAACGCATAACGCATAACGCATAACGCATAACGCATAACGCATAACGCATAACGCATAACGCATAACGCATAATGCACAACGCATATCGCATAACGCATAACGCACAACGCATATCGCATAACGCATAACGCATAACGCATAACGCATGGCGCATACCTCAAAATGCATAACGCATAACGCATAACGCATAACATATAACACATAACGCATAACGCATAACGCATAACGCATAACGCACAACGCATATCGCATAACGCATAACGCATAACGCATAACGCATGGCGCATAACTCAAAATGCAAAACGCATAACGCATAACGCATAACGCAAACGTATAACGCACAACGCATAACGAATACAGCAAAACGCATAATGCTTAACGCATAACGGATCACGAATAACGCATAACGCATAACGCATAACGCATAACGCATATCGCATAACGCATAACGCATAACGCATAACGCATGGCGCATAACTCAAAATGCATAACGCATAACGCATAACGCATAACGCATAACGCATAACGCATAACGCATAACGCATAACGCATAACGCATAACGCATAACGCATAACGCATAACGCATAACGCACAACGCATATCGCATAACGCATAACGCACAACGCATAACGCATAACGCATAACGCATAACGCATAACACATAATGCATAACGCATAATGCACAACGCATAACGAATACAGCAAAACGCATAACCCTTAACGCATAACGGATCACGCATAACGCATAACGCATAATGCATACCGCATAACGCATAACGCATAACGCATAACGCATAACGCATAACGCATAACGCATAACGCATAACGTATAACGCATAACGCATAACGCATAACGCATAACGCATACCGTATAACGCATAACGCATAACGCATAACGCATAACGCATAACGCATAACGCATAACGCATAACGCATAACGCATAACGCATAACGCATAACGCATAACGCATAACGTATAACGCATAACGCATAACGCATAACGCATAACGCATAACGCATAACGCATAACGCATACCGTATAACGCATAACGCATAACGCATAACGCATAACGCATAACGCATAACGCATAACACATAACGCATAACGCATAACGCATAACGCATAACGCATAACGCATAACGCATAACGCATAACGCATAACGCATAACGCATAACGCATAACGCATAACGCATAACGCATAACGCATAACGCATAACGCATAACGCATAACGCACAACGCATATCGCATAACGCATAACGCATAACGCAAAACGCATGGCGCATAACTCAAAATGCATAACGCATAACGCATAACGCATAACGCATAACGCATAACGCATAACGCATAACGCATAACGCATAACGCATAACGCATAACGCATAACGCATAACGCATAACGCATAATGCACAACGCATATCGCATAACGCATAACGCACAACGCATATCGCATAACGCATAACGCATAACGCATAACGCATGGCGCATACCTCAAAATGCATAACGCATAACGCATAACGCATAACATATAACACATAACGCATAACGCATAACGCATAACGCATAACGCACAACGCATATCGCATAACGCATAACGCATAACGCATAACGCATGGCGCATAACTCAAAATGCAAAACGCATAACGCATAACGCATAACGCAAACGTATAACGCACAACGCATAACGAATACAGCAAAACGCATAATGCTTAACGCATAACGGATCACGAATAACGCATAACGCATAACGCATAACGCATATCGCATAACGCATAACGCATAACGCATAACGCATGGCGCATAACTCAAAATGCATAACGCATAACGCATAACGCATAACGCATAACGCATAACGCATAACGCATAACGCATAACGCATAACGCACAACGCATATCGCATAACGCATAACGCACAACGCATAACGCATAACGCATAACGCATAACGCATAACACATAATGCATAACGCATAATGCACAACGCATAACGAATACAGCAAAACGCATAACCCTTAACGCATAACGGATCACGCATAACGCATAACGCATAATGCATACCGCATAACGCATAACGCATAACGCATAACGCATAACGCATAACGCATAACGCATAACGCATAACGTATAACGCATAACGCATAACGCATAACGCATAACGCATACCGTATAACGCATAACGCATAACGCATAACGCATAACGCATAACGCATAACGCATAACGCATAACGCATAACGCATAACGCATAACGCATAACGTATAACGCATAACGCATAACGCATAACGCATAACGCATAACGCATAACGCATAACGCATACCGTATAACGCATAACGCATAACGCATAACGCATAACGCATAACGCATAACGCATAACACATAACGCATAACGCATAACGCATAACGCATAACGCATAACGCAAAACGCATAACGTTAACGCATAACCCATAACGCATAAGGCTAGATGCATGACGAATTTCGCATATCACATAACGCATAAGGCTTGATGCATGAGGCATATCGCATAACGCATAACGCATAACCATAACGCATAACGCATAACCCATAACGCATAAAGCATAACGCATAACGCATAACGCATAACGCATAACGCATAACGCATAACGCATAACGCATAACGCATAACGCATAACGCATAACGCATAACGCATAACGCATAACGCATAACGCATACCGCATAACGCATAACGCATAACGCATAACGCATAACGCATAACGCATAACGCATAAAGCATAACGCATAACGCATACCGCATAACGCATAACGCATAACGCATAACGCATAACGCATAACGCATAACGTATAACGCATAACGCATACCGCATAACGCATAACGCATAACGCATAACGCATAACGCATAACGCATAACGCATAACGCATAACGCATAACGTATAACGCATAACGCATAACGCATAACGCATAACGCATACCGTATAACGCATAACGCATAACGCATAACGCATAACGCATAACGCATAACGCATAACGCATAACGCATAACGCATAACGCATAACGCAAAACGCATAACGTTAACGCATAACCCCTAACGCAATAACGCATAACGCATAACGTATAACGCATAACGCATACCGTATAACGCATAACGCATAACGCAAACGTATAGCGCACAACGGATAACGCATAAACCACAACCCATACTTCATAACGCCTAACGCATAATGCACAACGCATAACGAACACCGGAAAACCCATAACGCCTAACGCATAACGGATCACTCATAACGCATAATGCATAACGCATAACGCATAAAGCATAACGCATAACGCATATCGCATAACGCAGAACGCATAACGCATAACGCATAACGCATAACGCATAACGCATAACGCATAACGCATAACGTATAACGCATAACGCATAACGCATAACGCATAACGCATAACGCATAACGCATAACGCATAACGCATAACGCATAACGCATAACGCATAACGCATAACGCATAACGCATAACGCATAACGCATAACGCATAACGCATAACGCATAACGCATAACGCATAACGCATAACACATAATGCATAACGCATAATGCACAACGCATAACGAATACAGCAAAACGCATAACGCTTAACGCATAACGGATCACGCATAACGCATAACGCATAATGCATAACGCATACCGCATAACGCATAACGCAGAACGCATAACGCATAACGCATAACGCATAACGTATAACGCATAACGCATAACGCATAACGCATAACGCATAACGCATAACGCATAACGTATAACGCATAACGCATAACGCATAACGCATAACGCATACCGTATAACGCATAACGCATAACGCATAACGCATAACGCATAACGCATAACGCATAACGCATAACGCAAAACGCATAACGTTAACGCATAACCCATAACGCATAAGGCTAGATGCATGACGAATTTCGCATATCACATAACGCATAAGGCTTGACGCATATCGCATAAGGCATAACGCATAACCATAACGCATAACGAATACAGCAAAACGCATAACGCTTAACGCATAACGGATCACGCATAACGCATAACGCATAACGCATAACGCATAACGCATAACGCATAACGCATAACGCATAACGCATAACGCATAACGCATAACGCATAACGCATAACGCATAACGCAAAACCCATAACGTTAACGCATAACCCCTAACGCAATAACGCATAACGCATAACGTATAACGCATAACGCATACCGTATAACGCATAACGCATAACGCAAACGTATAGCGCACAACGGATAACGCATAAACCACAACCCATACTTCATAACGCCTAACGCATAATGCACAACGCATAACGAACACCGGAAAACCCATAACGCCTAACGCATAACGGATCACTCATAACGCATAATGCATAACGCATAACGCATAAAGCATAACGCATAACGCATATCGCATAACGCAGAACGCATAACGCATAACGCATAACGCATAACGCATAACGCATAACGCATAACGTATAACGCATAACGCATAACGCATAACGCATAACGCATAACGCATAACGCATAACGCATAACACATAATGCATAACGCATAACGCATAACGCATAACGCATAAAGCATAACGCATAACGCATAACGCATAACGCATAACGCATAACGCATAATGCACAACGCATAACGAATACAGCAAAACGCATAACGCTTAACGCATAACGGATCACGCATAACGCATAACGCATAATGCATAACGCATAACGCATAACGCATAAGGCATAATGCATAACGCATAAAGCGTAACGCATAACGCATAACGCAGAACGCATAACGCATAAAGCATAACGCATAACGCATACCGCATAACGCATAACGCATAACGCATAACGCAT